>CM028137.1:368847500-370262500 GCA_016271365.2 Neoceratodus forsteri
GCCAGTCCCCTAGCCTTAGAGAGGGAAGGATAATTCCCAGAGTTATCATTTTGAACTTTGGCTTCAAAAGATGTTTGTTCAGATATCTTAGGTCCAGGATGGGCCGCCATTCTCCTGTCTTTTTGGGGGTTAGGAAGTACCTGGAGTACAATCCTTTGCCCCTGTGTAGAGTGGGAACTTTCTCTATGGCTCTGAGAGCTAGGAGAGAAGAAACCTCTTCCTCTAGGGCAAGGGTCACTGTGAAATTTGCAGGTGGAAAAGATCTGGCTCTCATCTTGCGAAAGTTTTTGAAGCTGAGAACCAGTCCCTGGCTTACTGAGAACTAGTCCCTGGCTTACTACTTCCAGGACCCACTTGTCTGATGTAAGAGACATCCAGTCCTGGACAAAGTAAGCCAGCCTGCCCCCTACTGGTATGGGAGAATCGAGCCGGGCAGACCCATCAGGGTGTCTGCTTGGCAGGGGCTTTAGGCTGAGGGGTGAATGCAGGCCTGCTCATCCCCCTTCTGTCTCTCCCTCTAAAGAACCCCTTCTGCGAAAAGGAAGAAGGAGGAGGCCTGAGCTTGGTAAAGGCATTTGGAAGGCCTGCCCCTGCCCCTGGACTGCTGCCTTTGAGGAGTTGCTTGCCTTTCTTTGGCCTGAGCACTCCTGTAAGTGGTCCTGTACTCATCCATCTTCTTCACGTAATTCTCTGTCTGCTCCCCAAACAGAGAATTACCAGTACAGGAAAATCCATGGCCTCAGCCTGGGTATCCTGAGAGGGCTAGTACATCTGGCCAAGCCATCCTCCAAGAGCCACAGATGTAGCCATGATTCTTGATGATACATCATTGGAGTCCACAGCAGCATGAAATTGCTCGATGCCTCAGTCCCATCTGCAGCCACCTGCTCCAGCTCCTTCGCAAGCTGGTCGGGGGCCTGTTTAGCCAGAGCCAGCACAGTGTCCCACCTGGATTTCTGGTATCTGGCTGTATAGACCATATAGTTAGCCTGTCTGAGTCCCAAAGATGCTACCATGTATTGTTTCTTTGCCATGGCATCAATCCTCCTGGAGTCCTTGTCTGGGGGGGGTGTGATGCCAAGGGAATGTTTGCCTTATCACAGGCAGCAGCCTGCACAACCCCAACATGGCTCCATTGCTGAAAAAGGAATTCTGTGTCTGAGCCTGAGAGTGTGTACCTCTTGTCCATTCGTCTGTCCACAGGAGGTATATGAATTAGGAGACTTAAGAATTTTATGTCTGTTTCCCAAAGGTTTGTGGAGGCAATAGACAGTCTCCTGGACTCTGGGATGTCCATCATCTCAACATATCGGGCTCTTCCTGATCCTCTGCTTCTCCACAGGAAGCTGGAGGTCTCAGCCACTTTTTGTAAAACATGTAGTGTGAAGGGGACTCAGAAAGCCTAGGAGGAGAAACACCTGAAGGTCTGTCTTGGGAGATGTCTGGGTCAATAGGCACATCCAGACTTTCACTATCACCATAATCATCCTCATACTCTCCCTCCTCCTGCTCCGGTTCATAAAATTCTTCCAAAGTATAATCCGGAACTGGGGGAACCTACCTAACCGAGCCCCTGCCAGATGGTGCCGGTTCAGTCGGAACCGAACTAAGCGACTGCACAATCCTTATCGCCTTGGCCATCTCATCGGCGGTCAGAGTATGAAATTCTGGGTCCGAACTGGTCGATTTGTCTTTTCTTTTTACGGAACGATTCTAGGAATCGGCTCTCCTTGCCGAATGTATCGCCCTGGTCAGAGGCACTCCTTCTAGTTCGGTCGGCGAAAACGAACTTGGGCTGAGCCATCTGGGTCAGCGGACTTCTCAGCGTCTCTTTCCCTCAGTCTACCTAATCTCTTTTCCAGGGTAGATTTGGGAAAATTCTTGCAAATTTGGCAGTCTGAATCGAGGTGGTCAAACCCCAGACAATAAACACAGGTGGTGGTGGTGGGGGGGGAGATCAGTCTTGGCAAGACTTCCCACCACACTGCAGTGTTGAAACCCAGTGGGCCTGGTTTTTCTTGGGTTTTCTCAAACATGGCCAATCCTAACCAAAGCATTACCCTTTTTTTGGCAATCCGACAGGCAAGACTCCCCTATCGGTTCCTGACTGTGTCACGGGTCTTGGAAAAAAACGTAATTAAATCCATTTTTTTTTTAGAACCGATACGGACCGGTTACCACACTCTAAAGTAAGCACAAGTTGTTTTTTTTTTTACCTCAAACTGCAGTCGGTTCAGTGAACCGATCCACGATTCTAAGTTCCATACAGAAACAGAACAAAAACCTATCTAGTACTCACGGTACCACAGATAGAGACTTGAACAGACTAGCGGTAACAGCAATTCGGGTAGAAACTGACGAAAACCGACACTTGACCTACTTTTGAATCCAGCAGGAGAAATCTCCAGGCGACTGTTCAGTGGTGAGTAAAGAATCTGATGGTTGCAGTTTAAACAACAGCAGACAGGGCTTCAACCAAGCTCATGGTGAACATTCCATGCTGGTCATGGAAAGTTTAACTCTGTTCTCCGGGGCAGTTGAAAAGCAGGACCTAACTGCATATGTCAGAATACAGCAAGACTTCATGTTGTTTGAAGTTATGAATACCAGAGTATCACTTGGAAGAAACAAGATTACTATGGTAAATAATTTTTTCTTCTAACCCCAGTAATACTCAGGTATTCATAACTTTATGCAGACTACTAAGAAGTACCTTTGGAGGTGGGAACAGAACCTTATTTTGGGAACAGACCTTGCAGGACTGCTGTGCCGAACCTAGCATCACCCCTGGAGAGAATATCCAGACTGTAATGCTTTGTAAAGGTGTGTACTGTTTCCAGGTAGTTGCTTTACAGATGTCGACCAGGGGAACACCCCAACAGCTGCTATGGTAGCAGCTGTGCCCCCTGTGGAATGGGCCCTCAACCCTGTTGAGGCTCCTTTCCAACATAGAATAACAAAAACTGAAAAACTGTACTATCCAGCAGAATTTATCTTTTGATGCTGGGTTACCCTTTCCCACATTCTCATAGGTCAGGAACAGCTGTTTTCTGTCCTGCCTATGGACTTTAGTGGTTACCAAGTAATAGCTAAAAGCTTTTTTGACATCCAGACCATGAAGACTCTTTTCACCAAAACTAGTGTTCAGTGAAAAGATAGATAAGATGGGCAGACTGGGTGGACTGTAGGCCCTTATCTGCAGACACTGTCTATGTATTTAAGTATAATGGTTTGATTCAAATGGGAATCAGAAGTCATTTAAAAGAGAAACTTCTCATTTGTTCCGAGAATAATTTTGTCTCTGTGGAATGAAATGTGGTCCTGTTCAATGCAGAGAGACTTGAGGTCACTGATTCTTGAGGCAGAAATCATTATCACAAGGAAAGAAGCACACACATATATATATATATATATATATATTTTTAAGATATTTAAAATAAACTGAAAACATAGGCTGAAAAGGGGACCGAGCCTAACTATGCACACATCTAGGTCCCATGCTGGCACTGGTTCCCTGTGAGGGGGTGAAAATGGACCAGACCTTTAAAGAACTCTTTGACGATAGGGTCTGAGGCTTGAAAAAACATTCTGTCCAACTGAGAAGTAAATAAATACTGAGACCAGGTGGACCTGTAAGGTACTGTTCTGCAAGCCCAGTGAAAGCAATTAGGTAAAATTGTCCAGCACAGCTAGAACACCAGCCTGTGCTGATATGTGCCAGACCGTAAAAGAACCTCTGTGAGGCTAGGATCTGGGGCCATTAAAACAGTTTGTCCAGATAATATGCAAGCATATACTGCAGCTAGGTGGACTTTGAGGATGCTGGACTGCAAGTCCAATGAATACAAATTGGTAATTTAGTCAAGCACTGCTTGACCCAGCATGTGCTGAAAACAGTTTTCCAATTGAACACCAATAGTAAACCTTTTCCCTTCTGAAGTGTACAGTTTCTAATGAAGGGCTTCCTGTAACCACATACAATGTCTAGACACTGTGAAAAAGATGCAAGGCTGCATATTGTACAGTAGACCCTCAAGAGGCATGACTTGGGCCTGAGTGACCCAAGGTTTGGGTACAAAAGCCTCCTGGTTGGATATTAGCTAGTTGTGCCTCTGAGAAAAGGTGTATAGGTTTGGAACCAGGCATGGAGAGTAGCAGAGAGAACTATGTCTGCCTGGACCAATCTGGCGTTATCAAGAGCACTGATGCTGGCTGGGACCTGAGCGTGAGAAACGCATTGTATGCCAAAGGGAAGGAAGGAAGAAAGGAAAGCATACAGATGCTTCCCTGGACAACTCAGAGCCAGAGAATCCAGGGGGATTGGTCCCAGATCTCTGACTGACTTAGTACTGTGGCAGGAGGTGTCTGTGGTGGGATGCGAACAAGCCTACCTCTGGTATGCCCCACCTCCTGAAGATAACTTGTACCACCTGACTATTCAAGACCCATTCCTGATGGGACTGACTGATCTGTGTCAAGGTAGTGTCCCTACCTGGCAAATGAACATCCTGAAGGGACTCATGGAGCAGGCTAGACTCCATTATTTTCATAAGTCCTGAGCAGGGAGGGCTTAACCTTGTCCCTCCCTATTTATGGATGTAATACACTGTGGTGGTATTGTCTGTTCTGACCTGTACCACCTTTGTAGTAGTTGTGTGAAGACCTTTAGCGCAGTAACAGTACTCTTCGCCCCTGCAGGTTTGTGTGCAGGAGTAAATATACACTTGACCATGTGTCTTGGGTGGTGTGAAGCCACCGATGGGAGCCCCACTCTAGTAGGGATGCATCTGTTGTCAGACAACTGATAGGGGCTCTTTGCAGAAAAGAAGAAGCCCCTGCCTTAGATTGTTACAGGCCTCCAGTGGAGGAAAAGAGGGAACCAATGTCCTTGTTACTAGAATTAGTTTTAAAAGAGGGTCCCTGTCTCTGACACCACTGAGCCATGAGGTTACACCGAATGACCCTGATCTGTAACCTGGACTCCAAGATTGTGCCAGTGGCAGATGCCATGTGGCCAGTAGCTGAAGAAAATGGTCTTGCAGTTTTTGGTTCATTCAGCCTGAATGAGCCCACTATTAGTGGAATACTTCTTGCCCTGCGTAGGGGCAGGTAGAACCTGCCTTGCAGGCTATTTAGGTCTGCTCCTATGAACTGGAGTGTTTGAGCAGGCTGATGGTCAGACTTTCTTTAGATTTATCAAGGACCCTGGAGTCCAGGAGACCTTAAGTGAGTTGCAGACTCACTTACTAGAGTGATTTTACCACCATCAGCCAGACATCTAGATATGGGGAAACTGTGACACCTTATTTTTGAAGGTGATCCAACCCCTGCGTACACTCCCAGAGAGTGACCTGATAAGAGTTTGAACCTGAAGTACTTTCTGTGAGACTCCCTTATGGGAGTGTGGAAATAATTTAAGTACAGTGATGCCAGGAACCCCTTTAGGTTTTTCCTGGGGTTTGACATGCTTTGTCTTTTTGATTTTCGTGGAGGGGACCAGAGTAACAGTGGACCACTCACCCACTTTTTTTTTTTTTTTAAACTAAATCGCCCTTCTCAGGGGTGTGTAAGTAAGAGACAGTAGTTTCACATGCAGCTTTGGAGGGTGTTGGCTGGTCAGAGCCTGAAGCACCCTTATTTGGTCTCTTTTGCAACCTTTCTAGTCCTTTTTACTACTGTTGTTAGTGGAAGGAATTAGAATTCAGAGACGATCACTGACTTGCTACATCCAGGACCACTTGTCTGTGGTGCCAGAAATACCCCTGCTGTGGGAACTGCTGATACTGAGGCGCAGCCCCAGCCAGATAGAAAAAAAGGGATCTTGCTGTGGTGTATATATCTCAACCTTTTTCATGTAAGCCTTTATCTTTCTCCAAAGAGGAATTACCCTCGACTGGAAAGTCTATAACCTTGGTTTGGGTATCCTGAGTGAGGTCTGTGACTCGGAGCCAGGCAAACCTCCTCTGAATCCCTGTACTTACCATCCATTCTGGCAGCAGCCACTTGAACTGTTATTTGGCTGCTCTCAAACCAAATTTAGCTGTTTCAGCTAGATCATCTGACGGGGGAGTCTGGGCCTTGGCTGACACAGCAGAGGCTGACTACCACAGTGACTTTAGTACTGACATAGGCCTGAGATGCGTGCCTGCCTGATGACCAAGGCACCTGATAAATACATATATTTTTAAGCCATGTCAATTTTTCCCAGAATCCTTGTTAAGAGGATAGGATACCAGGGGTATCTTTGCCTTGTCACAGGCTGTCACTTTAACCACCCCTTGGTGGACAGGGTGGGGGAATACATTTCAGTTCCCTCCCTGTCCAGCTAAAATTTCTTATACATCCTCTTGTCCAGAGGGGGAACAGAGCTTGGAGTTTGTAAAATCTTTAAAGTATCTTCCCTGAATAATTTATTCACAGGAATGGGAAGCTTTTAGTGGGTGTCAGCCCGATCTTTCTCACCAATGTGAAGAATGAGGAATAATCCTCATATGTTCTGTGGGGAGAGAGACACTCATGTTCAGAGGAAACCTCAGATTCAATAGGTTCTCCTCTATTTCATAATAATTACATATTCTTCCTTTTAAATATTGGGAAGACTGCTTTGCAAAGGTCTGCTGCTGAGAGAAAGACAGCCTTTGTAAGCCCGAAAGTGTTTTCTTTAGCCGTTTCACGCATTTCTCCACACTTTTTCCCGTCTGGGAAAGTTTACGGATTTCAAAATATTCATTTAGGTGATCATAGCCAAGGGAAGCAATACACAACTGTGCTTACCTGTCTTGGCAAATACTTCCCCAATCAGAACAGCCTGCAATTTCAGAAGGAATTGGCAGGTTTTATAGCAGACACAGAAGTCCCCAAAATGTTGTCAGCAGGGGGTCATGTGTGCCTAGTTTTCTTAAATTTCACCGAGGGAACCAGGGAGTGAGCCGGTTCAACAAGCCTCTTAAACTGTTTATATGCCAGTCTCAGGGCAGCAGTTACAGTATTTGTTATGGAGTCACCCACAGTAACTTAGGGTGTCAGCTGGTTAGAGCTGGAGGGAGCCTTAGGTGATAAAATTTTTTTTTTTTTTTTTAAGCCTTATCCAGGCATTTCAGTAGTTTTTCCAGGACCTATAATGCAGATTTCACTCTGCTTTTAAATGTTCATGTCCAGACAGGCAAAACAAGAGAATGTCTAAATTAACAAAAGTCCACAACACAGAATACAAGGTTTGAAACTGGGATCACCAGTTTCTTTTTGTAACATTTTCAATGTAAAACCAATAACAGTTGCAACTGCTAAAAATAAATATTTAAATTTAAGTTTATTTAACAGTTGCGGTTGGTTCCGGAACCGTTGCAGGACCTGGGAACTGAGATAAAATGAACCGAGGCTATCGGTTCAGGAACCAGTATTAGCGGATCTAAAACAAACTAATTTAATAAAATTAAGCATAACTAATGGAGTTTAGCAGTCAGAAAACTCCGATAAATACAAAATAAACCTCTGAATACCCCCAGTTGTACCGAACCAGGAGAAACCGAGAAAACTTACAATTTAAACACTAAAACTATGGGTTTACCTAAATAACAGAAAGTAAAAGGCAGCAAATGAAATATAAAGAATACTTACATTTTATAAGGTTTCTTACTTCAGTACAAAAGATGAGGAGAGGATCTCTGAGCATCTAGACTTGACAGGCAGAGAGAGAAATCTGAGGGGTTTATAACAAAGGCAGTTACTATAAGGCAGCATTTGAAAAGTGGCTCATGCAAAAGATTCCATCATTTGCACATGTTCCAAATTCTCTCTGGGCAGTTCTACTTGCAAGGATGGCTGCATAAAGTTATGACTACCTGAGTATTACTGGGGTTAGAAGAACCTCTGCCCTGTCCGCCGAGAGCTGAGCCTTGGCTCTGCAAGAGTCAAGCTCTGCCCTGATGAAGTGAATCACCTGCGAGGGCACGAGTTCTGATTTGGCCTCGTTGACCAAGAGACTGGGAGAGACGCAGATCTGGAGGGTCAGGTCTCTGGACCTCTCCACCCCCTGCCTGGAGGGACCCGTGGTAAGCCAATCATCCAGGTAGGGGTATACCCGGACTCCCCAGCACCTCAGATGGGTAGCCACCACTGCTACGCATTTGGTTAAGACCCTGGGAGCAGACGACAGGTCGAATGACATGGCCTGGAACTCGTAGAGGGTTCCCTCTGCTCAAAAGCAGAGGAACCACCAGTGAGACAGACAGATCAGGACATGGAAGAACACGTCCTGGAGATCCAGTGAGCAGAACCACATGTTTTGGCCGAGGGATGGTATGATCTGAGACAGAGTGACCATCCTGAAAGTGTGGGACCTTGAGGAATTTGTTCAGGTCGTATAGATCTAAGATGGGGCACCAGCCCTCCGTCCGTTTCAGTACCAGGAAGTACCTGGAGATGAACCCTGGTTGAGGTGGAGGGTCCAGAACAGGAGACACTACCTCTTGCGCAGGAACTGGGCAATGTCTGTCCCGAAGGGCCGACTGAACGTCAGCTGACACCATGTCCTCCTGTGGGGCATGGTCTCAACTGGGTGGGTAAGCCTCGAATTCCAGAAGCAGACTCTGACTGACCATCTCGAGAACTCACCTGTCCGTGGTAACAGCAGACCAGGTGGAAAGGAAGTGGTGGAGCCAGCCCCCCATGGGAGGATCCAGTGGGTCCAGCACAGGAGTCTAAAGGGCACCCCATCTCGTCACTGAGCAGGTTTGGAAGAGGAAGGGGCCCAGCTGAGGGACCACGACCTCTGGGCTTCCTGACGACCGATTCCATGGATTTGGGCTGCTGGTGCCAGGCCTGGGGCTGGTCAGGTCTGGAAGCAGGGGCAGCGGTGGACAGAAAGGGCTTCTTTATTGAGCGTTTAGAGCCCTTAGAGTCCTTCTGGGCAGATGTCACCAAGTCCAAGGTGGCGCTGGACTTTCAAACTTGGTGAGGTGTCCCTCCACCCCGGGCCTGAACAAGTTGGTCCCCAAGAAGGGCACATCTGCCAACTTGTGTTGTGTATCCGCTGTGAAGGTGGCTGCACATCTCCGAGCCCTATGGCACATGGCAACTGCCGCAGCCACGGATTGGGCACAAGAGTGCCCAAGGTCCATTGCTGTTTGAAACTGTTTCGAAAATGCGCACACTGGTCCCGGATCTGCTTGACGGTGGTTTGCAGGTCAGCGAGGAGGTGGGGGAGCACCTCATCCAGGAACCCCAGGAGGGCATGAGAGAAATGGGCATTCAAAAGGGCCAAACTCACTTGCTGAACGCCAAGCAAAGAGGAAGCATACACTTTTTTTTCACCATATGGTCGAACTTCTTGGACTGTGTCAGGGGTTTTTTCCACGTCTCCGCCATTGCCTGTGTACCGAAAAACAGAGTCAGATACGAGCCCCTTAGCCGATGCTCCATGAATCCCGACAGGGATCCGGTAGGGACCGTATACTTGGGGACCTTCTAGACCGACAGTGCAGGACAAGACACCGGATGCTGCCACAGCTCCAGGGCAGGACTGAGAATGGCATCCTAGACCGGGAAGGCCTCCATAGAGGTGTCCCCTGGTCGAGGATCTCAGTAAGTGGGTACTGTTCCCACTTGAGACCAGTCAACTCAGAAATCAAATGGAACAGGCCCGTGAAGGAAGTGGGACCCTGATCCATAGACAGGTTGCCCACCGACTTCACGTCCAATGGGCAGGAGTGGAAGGAGGACCCCTCTGATTCTGAAGAATCATGAAAAAGAGGTCACCCGCCCAAGATCCCACTCACCTGGCGAGGGCAGTCTGGGGTGATGGTGACAGTCAATGGGCAATCCCTTGCCTGGCCAGGCATTCTTAGTTGGAGCACCAGTCATCGGCTGTTTGTGTGGCGGTTCCACCAGGATCAACGGAGAGGCCAGAAGGTGCTGAGCTGGGACTGGACTAACCGGCTCCTGCCAGGGCAGGATCTGCTACAGCTCCTGTAACAGCACCCAAGGAAGGGCCGGTGAAGCCAGGATCGGCTTAATCTGGGTCAGCCAGATCTGCTGCCACATGAGATCCTCATAGTGCCGATGCAACTTGTACCGGTGCCTCTCCTTGCCCGAGGAATAGCAGCGGGGCCACGTGCCCGAGTGCCTGAAGCACAAGTATCGCAAATAACGCGAGCTGCCTAAGTCCAGGCTTTTGGAGCTGGACCTCGACCGAGACTGCCGGGGGCTGGCAGCAGGTCTCTGAGGGGGGGCCAGTCAAGACCGAGCCATTTCCAGGTCCTGAAGCGCTGGGTTGGGGAGCGGCGGGACAACAGTTATGTGAAAGGGCGCCACAGTATGGTTCATCTTCACACCCTCAATCTAATCCATGTGGCTCAGTCGTCCTCCACTCTGGTAGTAGCACTGGCTGTGGACTGAGAATGTTTTCGATTCTGTGGAGTTGGGGGTACCTCATGACCATCATGAAACACATGGGAGTGGGCCCCCAATTCCTGATTTAGGATAACCTCCCCTGTACTGCCTCCACCGCATCAGTCCTAACAAATGACCTGTGCTCCTCACCCTTTACATTGCAAAAAGGGACTCGAAAAGGCTGTCCACGCTCCACTCTCCTCTTTCTCCTGCCTACTGAGCCCATGGCAACAGCTATCAAGACAGCACTCAGGCCTTAGGGGGATTCAAGCAGGGAATCATGAATATACAGTGGTCCCTCGTTATAACGTTAATCGTTATAACGAATCTCGGTTATAACGTCCTGCTAGTTTGAACCCCATTGTTTTCCTATCTTCCCCATTCACGCGCATTCACACTTAAATCAGCGGCTCTCATTCTCAGTCGCGCCTGGTCTTGCTACACGGATTTTGCTCTAAGATGAGCAGTCATAGTCAGATCAGTACATTCAAACTGAAATATTACTGAAACCAGAAAAGTTTAAATGCTCTAGTCATTTTATCATTAACCTGGTAATTGCTCAATTAACTTAAGGTTTATTCAGATGGGCAAACCAAATTATGGCAGTGTATCCTGACAGGTGCTCTAAATTACTCAGTGACAGCTTACCTGCTTATCAATTGCCTCCTCTATCCTTAAAAGCAAAGCACAGACAACTTAAACACACTGCTGCCACAGTTCCATTCAGAGCAGACCGCCCTCCCCCCGGCAATCACTTCTGATGGTGGAGTCCTCAAAAAAAAGCACTGGATCTTGATAAAAAAATTGAAATCCTTGGCCGCCTAAAGAACGGAGATTCTACTGCCAAATTAGCAACAGAATATGGTCTCTCCCAATTGACTGTCTCGGGTCTTAGGAAGCAAGAAGATAAACTCGAGTCATTTGCCTCAAATTGTTTTGAAAAACATGGGCTCCAAAGAAAAAAAATAAGACTGCTGTACATCTCTGGTTCGACACACAGAGAGAAGCTGGAGTACCTTTGATTTTAACTAAAAAACTTGAATGTGTCTGTTGTCTCTGTCTTGTGTCTGTGTCCTAGGTCTGTCTGTTGTGCTTTGGTCCGTGAATATTAATTTATGTACTGAAATAAATAGCTACAGATTTTGAACCTGAAACATACCTTATTTTTTCTTTGAATTTTGGTTATAAAGTACACTACATATAACGCACAATTTCTTTGGCTTCGAAGTTGTACGTTATAACGAGGGACACTGTAGTACACTCTTGTATGCTAATGACATGCCAATCGTGCAGACTGGAGAAACCTCCCTCGCACCCTTACCAGATCTATTGACCCACTTCACGGCTATCTCAGGACTATGGGTCAATCAATCCGAAGCAGAGGTTCTACCTCTGAAAACAACCTGCAATCACCAGCCCTTTCAGAATAAGGACCTAAGGTGGGCACCCAATGGTATCACATACCTAGGAATTAAAGTCCATCACTCTATCAGCAAGATGATCTCCCTGAACCTAAATCCTGTAATGGCTATGGCCCAAGCAGAACTGGAAAAGTGGAAACTTTTTAATCTATCTCTTGCCAGGAAAACAAAACCTTTTCGAAAGATGATAGGGCCAGACATTTGTCACATACTGGCACACCTTCCCTTAACAATCACCCCCATAGTTCACCAAGCCAGACAAATTAGTGGGGAGTTCTCTCCGAATGGGCAAACTCCACAGATATAGTAGGCCTAAGCTACAAGTACACTGGAGCAGGGGAGGCTGGGGATTCCCCTAGTTTCAGGAATACCACCTGGCATACATGACGGCACAGACGATTCAGTGTTTTGGCCCAGCTACCCCTCATCATCCCAGTGGCTCCAAACAGAATAGGACTGGGGTGGACACCCCTTGGCAGTCATGCTGCTATACAACAAGCCCTGCCACCCACATACACCCCACAACCAAAGAGTCATTGGCAGCTTGGAGGACGCTGCTCAGTCTTCTTTCCATGGATCCCAAACCGCACCAGATGGCTCCTGTATGGGGGAATGACACCCTGCAGATCGGCAGACAACCCCCCGTGACTGTTCCTGGGCCCAAACAGGTAGTCGCCAGGTGAGGCACCTCATAACCAATGATGGCCTCCACCTAGAATCATTTACAGCCCTAAAAGGAAAATAAATCCCTAAACACAACTTCTGGCAGTACCTCAGGCTGAGGAGTGCACTAAACCCACTGCTCCAAAAAAACTCTGACCCAAAAGGCACAAGAATCTGCAACTCTGATAAGCACTCTAAGCAAACTGCCCAAAGGAGTCACCAGCTCCTGCTACAAACTACTGTGCAATAGCCCCCCAGATCTCTCTAGTGCCTCCAAAAAAGCATGGGAGGACGAGCTTCATACCCAGATATAAGAGAAGTCCTGGTCTCACGCTCCATTCCAAGTGCACAAGGCCTGCCTGGATGACCAGAGTCGGCTCATCCAAAACAAACTCCTTCTAAGATGGTATAGAACCCTTGCCATGTTAAACCATCTGGGGCTACTACCCGACGACAGGTGCTGGAGACGCGCACGCACATCGATGTACATCTGACTCACATCATATGGGGTTCCCCTGCCATTCAGGAGTAACAGGATGAGGTCAGACAGACATGCTCTGCAGTGATGGATGCCCACATCCCAATAGATGCCCTGTCACACACCCCTTTTACTGCTCGGAGTCCCAGCACATCCACTGCCCGAACACCCATACTCTCTCTGATGGCTTGTGGTAGTCAGCACAGTAGCTAAAAGGCTCATCCTCACCAAATGGAGAACCCAAATATCCCCTCCAAGCTAGAATGGCTTAATGATGTAGGCCAATTAGCCACCCTGGATCACCTCTAACATGCCAATGCAGGAGCCATGAACACCTTCTACTCAGTTTGGGGGCCTTACCTCAACTCCCCCTTTTGCTCCAATGTCCCAGGACGGGCACCCCCAGCACCCAATCCTGTTTAAGCCTGATTACAGTCCTGTCTCAAGAAGCTGCGGGGGGGGGGGGAGGAGAGAGAATATGGTTGGGCCCCTTTTCCCTAGCCACTCGCTATATTTTCGCTGCCAAAGAAGTCATTACCATCACCTTATCTTCAGGTGTCCCCAGATCTGCCCCAGAGAATACAGAGCCTCCGCCAGAAATGCAGGACCTCAGGTCCTCTCAAAGAGACCGTCCCAATCCTATACTTATGTAGCCATGTTGGAATGTTAAAGGTTTTTTATTTTACTTAAGGTTCATAGTTCTTTAGCCATGTTTACGAATGATTTGTCTGTACCTTTGGTTCTGATGGTTATCAAAATGCTCCAGTACTTGGTTATTTTTTTTAAACTCTTGTGGTCCCTATAACAGTCTTGTGTCAGTATGCCCTTTCTAGTGTTTTTGAACTGGTTGTAAGATGAACTACACCTCATCTATTCTTCCAGGACTGGCTGTTACATTTTTCCTGTTTGTTGTGGGTTTTTTTCCCCCCCCTTCCTCAATGAAAAGATTAACTGGAGAAAAAAAAAATAGGAATGGGCGACATCTGAGGAACTGGAATATTTTAAATGAGTCTGATATATTCAATGAAGGTAAAAGTGAATAGTAAGTGAGAACACGCACTTTATTGAGTGGCTCCACTGATTTCAACATAGTCTTGTCTGTATGCAGTTTCAGATGTTATGCACAACAATGTGACATCCCATGCATGTGCACACATAAGGAATTGACTATATATCAGTTTATGGACAGACAATGTATATTACACACTTTTCCAAATTACAACAAAAATAGGGGGTTCCCACGGTGAGGACATTATTGATATTTACAGATTAGGACTTAGTTATGACACAAAGCAATGGACAGAACTCATTACCGGACCCCACCCCATTACTCCTGTAAATTTTTCTGGAAGTTCTTAAAGGTGACACCTGGCAACATCTTATGGGGAACATATAAAGGGTTCTACAAGCTTTGCTGGGAGACAGCACATAGTCAATTATTTACACATGGAACAAGGAGCTTGAGACTATTCATACATACATATTGCTGTTTGGAATAAACTTACAATTCCAGCACTTATTTTAGTTATTTAGTTTTTGTTGACTGGGGAAAGTAGGACTAGACAATTCTGCCTATTTTCAGCCTCATCCCAGGGGAGGGGGATACAGATGTATGCCAACTGACACTGAACCAGATTAAGTTGTTAGTGGTATTTTTAATGAATGGGGGAAACTGGCCAGGACACCAGGGAAATTCACCTGCTCTTTTCAAGAAGTGCCACAGGATCTTTAACATCCACCTGAACTACCACCAGAACAGGCAGATGGGACCTCAGTTTAACGTCTCATCCGAAAGACAGCACCACTTAAAATAACATCCTCTACGCAGCGGAGAGAGTATACATGGAAGCGTAGATATAGATTATTTCCATACCCCAGTGATTGTGGCTAAATTATACAATATACTCTTATTGGGTCTTGTTGGTGTCAATGTGGTCACCTGTCAGCTGACCAGTACTGTATTTTTCGGCACTGCCCTGTCCTTCTGGACTTTTGGCAAGGCATGGGCACCAGCAGCAGGAGCTACCATCTCTTATCCCCAGTATATTAATCCCATCAGTAGTCCTTATGTTCATCCCAGCTGGCAGAGATATGCTTGGGCCCCTCCTCCCTCGCCACTCTCTTGGCTGCCAAAAAAAAAGTCATTACCGAGCTGTGGATGCAAGAGATTCCTACAATGGTGGAGCACTACTTGGTATAAAGGGACAAAAGGAGGCCGAAGCCCATTGAGAGTATCCCCCACTCACAGTGGGACTTTAGCAGTATTACTGATTGACCCTGATCCAATCATCAATTTTTTTTTTTTTTTTTACATGCAACAATGCTTCCAGAATCTATCATTTCCTGCGATAAAATGTTCCACAGTTTCGGAGCTCTGATTGAAAATAAACTTCCCCTTTTGCTAGTCTTAAAGGTTTTGACCTCAAGTTGTTTATTGTGTAGCCTTGGAACTAGCAGTCTATTGGAATATGATAGTCCACACTGTTTCACAAGATTAGGTGATTGGAGTAGTTTGTAAGTTAAAAGTAAATCACCTCTTGTCCTCCTATATTGTACTGAGTGAAGCCCAGTGTATTCAAGTCTTGATGCATAGTCAAGACGTGCCAGCCTAGCTACCATTCTGGTGGCTCTTCTCTGGACCTGCTCCAGACAACTGATGTCACCTTTGGCATTGTCAGTGAAATCTATATTGTGGAAAAATTAACCGTTTTCCTTATAAACAGATTTTCTCCCTTTCAAGCTAAATGGCAAAGTTGGATTTTCTATATTATGTCCATAGATGCAACTTTGTTCCCTAAAAGCTTTCTTCCCTTATGGCAAGACAGGTACAATATTTCTTTAATCAAGTAGTTTGTATTCTGTTATCTTCCTTTGCCAGGTTTTGACATTGGACTTTGTGTTTCCTCTACATCAGAGGGGTGGCACTACAATCCATGGACTTTTCAATGTATGCCCAAGAAGGCTGACTATCTCATCTGCCTAACACAAATTGGTTACTGTTATGCACAATTTCATATACCAGTCTGCTTTAGGACTTTGATAGAATACTGTTATGTGATGCTACATTCTAGTTATAAATTACCCAAAAATAAAATAATCAATTACAGGTCTCAAATTGGTTATTCCACTTACAAAATGTTTTTTTGAGTTAACATAAACCTTGTTTTTTATATTTTTTTTAAATAACTGGAAAGTTGGGCATGTGTGGATTCTGTTTACTTGCCTCAGTGCATTGTTTCATGTGTTCATTTTCAAATTATTGTACTGTTTTTCCTTATTTAAAGTGAATTTCCAGCATGTTATTAATTGTCTCTGCCTCTAATAGCCCGTTACCTTATGAGTAAGCCATTATGTGCATAAATTAAATTTTCTGCTCAGTCTATTTGGGAAGGAAGGGATAAGTATATCTCGCCAAACCAAAGGGTCATCTGACCTGTTCTACTTCCCGTCCTGCTAGCTCCAGCACCCGCACTCAGATGTTTTATCACATCTAGCCAGGAAGAGCGCGGGGATGTGCTGCACTGTAGTCTATAGGGGGTATTTTAAAAAGATTTATATACTGTATGTTAAAACAATGTTTTATAGAAACGAAAGCTACCACTCAACTGACAGGGACCCTATCAGTTGAGCAGTTACTTTCATTTATATTAAACGTTGTTGTAACATATATAAAATAAAATTTAAAATACCCCCCAAAGACTACAATGGGACGCATCCCTGTGCTTTCCCTGGTTAGACATCATAAAACTTCTGAGCGCAGGGTGGAGCCGGCAGACAAAGAAGTGGAAGGGATCGGGTGGCCCTCGATTTGGTGAGATATACAATCCCTTCTCTTCCAAATCAGACTGCACAAAAAAAAATTTAAGTACAAAATGACTTTCGTGGCCATAAGGTAACGGGCTATAAAGTCCACAGGCATATCTTGGAAATTCACTTTGAAGTATCTTGTTAATGTTGTCTTTTTCCACACCCAATATTTATTTTTATTATAATTTTTTATGAATTGGGGCTGGCAGTATAGCCCAAAAGTTAGAGTAACAAGCTGTGAATGAGCTTGGTATGTCCAGTAGACCTGGGTTTGATTCCCACAACCTCCACTTGCATACTGTGTAACTCTGAGCAAGTCATTTAACCATCCCTGTGCTCCAGGGTCACCCCTGAGAAATGGAAATTACATACTTACCGTAATTATTGATCTACTTGGACGGTTTCCATCACTCATTCACACTAGTGGGATAGCGCCGGAGGCGCCAGGACCAAGTGGGAGCCAAAAATTTTCTGAAGGGTCGGCGCCGAGGTCGGACCACACATGCATGGCACTGCGAGACTGACTTGCGCCCGTGTAGGCTATCTCGTGTTCTGACTCCTCCAACCACCTCAGTACCTTTTCGACTGAGGAGGTGCAGGAACTAATGAGAATAACTCATTCTGAGTTTCTGGGCCTGAGAGGGCCCAGATGGCCTTGTAAGAAAGGTCAAAGAACAATGTCTTCACAGTCCGAACCATAGGGCCATGAAGACCAGGAAAGAAAAACGAGTGAACCGAGAGGATGGTGGGTTAGCGTGTGAATGAGTGATGGAGACCGTCCAAGAAGATCAATAATTACAGTGAGTACGTAATTTCCATATCTTCCTGGACTAAGTCTCCATCACTCATTCACACTAGTGGGAGAGTACCAAGCTAAAATCAACAACCCTGAGTAGGGTGGCAGGAGATGGGGTTCACCCAGAAAGGACGGTCAAGGACTGTCCTGTTAATAAAAAGAGCTGTCTTGTAAAGAGCATCTAGAATATAATGCTTACAAGATGAGCACTTGAGTTGTAACTCACCACTCTGCAGACGACTGCAATGGGCACAAATTAAACTCTGCAGGAAGCCACAACCACTCAGAGAGCGGCGAGAACCCGGACTCACAATTTGGTATAAGACCAAAATTAACAGTGTCAAAGACATGTACTAAGCTAATGTAAAAGGACCTCAGGAACTGCAAGAGTCCGAGGTAAAGTCTACTGGTTCAGGATAGACCGAAAAGTGCAGACAGAACCCCCACTACCAAGTATGGCTGACCTGCAACAACAGGTACAGGAGCACCTGAACCCCTTACTTGGTGAGCAAAAGAAGGTCCAGGTGAGGTTAGCCCATCAAGAAGAATGGTTTTCACTTAGTCACTGAAACCTTCCTGATGGAAGGTGAAGCACAACTTAGAAGCCTCTTGTGATGGTCTAGTAGAATCAGATCCTAGTCACTGCATATTCCAAAAATGAATCATCCTGCCCCCGTGTGTATAACTGTAGCAGCAGTTTCTGAACTCAGGGAAGAAAGGAAAAAGTGTACAGAAAGATGTGTCCACTGCGGAAAAAAACATTCCAACAGAAAAAAAACAGGGGCTGAATTTGTAAGGCAAATAGAGGCAGATGTGTGTCAAGGAGGGCCACAGCAGGACCAAGCTAGGCCTAACCCATTCGTTGAAGTGACTGAATAGCGGCAGAAGTGGCTCAATGCGGTGAGGCACTACTTATTCTGGCCTCCCTGAAGGGAGTAGGAGGACTCTACTTTGCTTTGTAAAAAAAAAAAAAATCACAGCTCCGTCACGCAGTCGGAGAGTATAGCTTCATGTGCGACTGGCTTGGAACCAGTGCGCAGGAACTGAAGGTGTGAATATTTGAGAAGCTATCTCGGAAAAAGACCTACTTGACCCATGATCAAGAAAGGAGCATGTCGTCTGTTAAGTTGAAGCAAGCATGGAAGTAGGAATCTAAGTTCCGACTCTCTGAAGAGTCACTTCTGTTGCTGCGAGGCTCTGATAAAAAGAGGGACTAACAGACTGGTTAGACACCTAGGTTTTGGAAATATCTCATAATAAGAGAAATCTGTCCAGAGAAAAGAGGTGAGTCATACCACCGCTGGATCGGACTGCCCCTAGGGGTAGAAGAAATCAGGTACTCTTTACCGAAGTTTAGAGACGACCACCTCAGGGTTGAGGCAAAACCTGACCAGATCCAAAGTGTGGTATTGGGAAATTCCGACTAGGCCCTGTGCTATGAAAATTCTACCCTTTTTTTTTTTTTTAAATCATTAGTCCGAGCCTGACAAGGTTGCATGCTGCTATTTCGCAAGGATTGCCTGATACAGAAATGACAAGGATGTCATCCCTCTGAGGAGCAGGAGGAGCCTGAGGATCCATAACTGAACTCTTGACTGAACTAATAACAATCGCTAGATAGATGTTAACCACCTGTGCCGGGGCAGCATCAGAAGGGGGCTGTATACCCCTATCAAAGGAGTGGAAGAGTATGTGCTTCTCCCGACCACTGAATTAGAATGTTCCACAGAGTGTAATTGTCTTGACGACTGAAAGAGTCTAGACGCAGAGGTGTATGGTCCACAGATGTAGTCTGAACACTGTGGTGGACCCCATTATTGAGGAACTACTGAAAAGAGCTTCCATCACCGACTCTGATGAGAGAGAGGGAGTGTCCTTCAGTATATAAAATGGGTCATCTGCTGTATCACTGACCAGAAGGACAAGGAGAGACTCATCTAGATGCCTTTCTACCGTAGAAGGACCCCAAAGAGAGGTCTAGGTCGGAGCTACTAGAGACTCCACCACCAGGCAGGGTGTCAAGGAGCTTGGCACCACGTAGGGAGCTGAGAAAGTGCTGAGCGGAATGAGAGATTCCGCTGGCAGAACAGAACAGAAGAGTCCCATCAGTGGAAAAAGTACAGTTACGTAAGAACTTACCGTAACAGTAGATCTTCGAGAACAGCTCTTGCAGCAGGTTACACCATTAGGACTGTAGCCGGCAGGCGTCAGGACCCCACGGAAATCTTCTAGCTAGCAGTCTTCAGCGGGATCCCCACGCCGGTCCTGCTCCTCCGCCTCAGACGTAGGACATAAGGAGGCGGTCCCACCAGATTCCCCAGTTCTCCTGCCGAGACTCCCGCCGCAGGATGACATCAGAAGGGGAGACCGAGGATCCGCCATCAGAAGAAAAGAGCGAAGCTCCTGTCAAGGCCTATAGGCATACTCTCCTCCAAGGGGAATGGTGGCGGAGGTATTTGTCAAGAGCTGTTCTCGAAGATCTACTGTTACGGTAAGTTCCACGTGAATCGTACTATCTTACTTCGAGATACAGCTCTTGCAGCAGGTTACACCATTAGGACTGATTCCAGCACATAGCGCCTGTAAGCATCCTGGGAGGAGGAGAATAGGAGAGATCATGAACAAGCCCTGACTCTAGGACAGGAGACCCTGTAGAACGGCCAGGCCGAAACCGTCTCTCCGCCGTGATGTAATATCCAGGCTATAGTGCCTAATAAATGTGTGCACAGAGCTCCAAGTAGACGCAGCACAAATGGCCGAGGTGGAGACGTTGCGCAGTGCTGCAAAGGAGGTAGCCACCCCCCTTGTCGAGTGGCCCCGGACTGTACCCGGAAGGGGCTTCTGTCTGCTGTTGTAGCAAAATGAAATACACTGGACAAGCCAGCAAGAAAGGGTCTGCTTTGAGACTGGATGGCCCAACATCCTCTCAGTGAAGGAAACGAATAGTTGCTCTGACTTACGGGTTGTTTAGTTCTGCCTCAGGTAGTACCTTAAGAAGCGTGAACATCCAGGGTGTGAAGTAACGCCTCCTCTATTAGAGTACTTGGGAAAGTACACAGGCAGATCGATGTCCTGGTTGAGAGTGAGGGTAGAGACCACCTTAGGCAGGAATTTAGATTCTGGCCTCAGAGACACTCTGTCCTGGTGGAAAATTAAATAAGGCCTTGCACATGACAGCATGAAGCTCGGAAACTCTCCTTGCTGACGTGACAGCAACTAAAAGTAACGTTTCCATGACAAAACGCAGCTCGCAATCTGGCAGGTTCAAAGGGAGGAAGCGTGAGTTGTTCCAGGACAAAGAGTAAGTCCTAAGGAGGAACGGGATCCTTGATGGGTGGCCTAAGGTGTAACACCCCTCTAAGGAAGTCTCGCGAGGCATCAAGCTGTGCCACTGTACGCTGTCCTACCGGAAAGTGGTAAGCAGAGATCGCGCAGTGGTGCACTTTAATGGAGGAGTAGGCGAGACCCGAATGGAATAGGGAAAGCAGGTATTCCAGCACCCCTTTCACTGGGCATTCTAAAGGGGAAAGGCACGATGCTTCCGACCACAAGAAAACGGCGCCACTTCATGGCGATGTGACGACAAGGCTACTGGTTTTCTGGCCGCGAAAGGACTTCCGCAACCCTCCGCTAGACCCCGTGGTCGTATAATGGCTATGTTCTCTAGGAGCCAGGCATGCAGGTTCAGTGAGCGAAATCTGGGTGGACTAGTGAACCCTCCTCCTGAGACAAAAGATGGGAGCTGAAAGGCAACGGAACTGGAGGTTCCCGGGACAATTGCATCAGCATGGGGAACCAGATCTGCCTGGGCCAGAAAGGCGCCACCAGGATCATTGTTGCGTGCTCCCTGCGCAGTTTGAGAAGAACTCTCTGGATCAACGGGAAGGGAAGGAAAGCGTAGAGGAATCTGTCTGCCCAGGAGAGGGACAACGCGTCTCGCCAGAAAACACCAGGCCCTGGATCTAGCGTAGCAAAAATTGGTCAGTTTTATGCTGGATGGGAAGCTTAATAAGTCCAACTCTGGAGTGCCCCATCAAGAAACAGATCCTCTGCTACCTCCTGAAGAAGTTCCCACTTGTGGACTCTGGCCTGGGAACGACTCAGACCATCTGCGATTGTGTTGTCCACTCCGGGGACGTGAACTGCAAACAGACTCGCGCCGTGTCGGATTACCCAATCCCACACACTCATAGCTTCCCTGCAAAGGGGGTAAGAGTGTGCGCCTCCTTGTTTGTTGAGGTAATACATCACCGCCGTGTTGTCTGTCTGAAGCAGTAGAGTACTCGACGGGATTTCTGACTGAAAGGCCTGCAGGGCGTAAAGGACCGCCCTCATCTCCAGCACGTTGATGTGGAGGTGGGCTTCCTGAGGGGTCCATGTTCCCTGGGACCTCACCCCGTTCAGGTGTGCTCCCCACCCCAGCCCTAGGTGTCTGTGGAGAGGATTGCCTCTGGGGATGGCGCTGTAAACGGGACACCCGCAGAAAGTGTCCCCGGGTCTAGCCACCAGTGCCAGTCTTGAATCACGGCGTTCGTGATCCTGCCTTTGGTCCCACTGCACCTTGAGCATCCACTGAGTTACCCGCATGTGGAGCCTTGCCAAAGGGACGGTTGGAATGGCCGCAGTCATGTGTCCGAGCAAGCGAAGGACCAACCTGGCGGGGACAGTCTTCTTCGCTGAGAGATCCCTGATGAGGGATCTGATGTGTTCCGCTCTTTCGTCGGGAAGAAAGGCCTTCCCTTGGACAGTGTCCAGAACTGCGCCTATGAACTGCAGCTTCTGGGACGGTACGAGGAGAGACTTCTCGGAGTTGATAAGAATGCCCAGAGATTGGAACAGGTCTTGGGTGCTCTGAATAGCCCGCAACAGCGCCTCTTTGGAGGCGGCCATGAGAAGCCAATCGTCCAGGTATGGGAACACATAGTGGCCCTGTCTTCTTAGAGACGCTGCCACGACTACCATGCACTTGGTAAAGACCCTTGGGGCCGAAGACAGTCCGAACGGGAGCGCCCGGAACTGAAAGTGGTGGCCAAGAAACTCGAAGCGCAGGAACCTCTTGTGCGCTTGAGCTACTGGGATGTGCAGGTAGGGGTCCTGCATGTCCAGGGATGCTAAGAAGGCGTCCTTTTTCCAGCATGGGAATGAGTCCTTGGAGGGTCATCATGCGAAAACATTTGTAGGCGACCGACATGTTGAAGTCGCTGAGGTCCAAGATTGGACAGAGGTCCCCTGTTTTCTTCAGAACCAGAAAGAAGTGGGAATAGTATCCGGATCCTATCTGGTTCTCTGGGACATACTCCACCGCTCCCTTTTGCAGAAGCATGAGTACCTCTTGCCTGATGAGTGATCTGTGCTGACCCGAGTAACGGGAGAGCAGAGGAGGCCTTGTGGGTGGCTTGTCCACGAATTCTATAAAGTGGCCTCTTTCGACCAACTGAAGAACCCATCTGTCGGTGATTATGGACAACCACCCTGGCAGGTGGTCCGCAATGCGGCCCCGACCTTGGTGTCTCGTTGATCCTGAGGGGCAGGGGCTGGGAAGGAGTCATGCTGTGGCAGCTGAGGGTCCAGCGGGCTGGGCCGGCTTAGCTGGTCGCTGGCTTCGGCCCGTGGATGACTTCCCCTTGGCTCTGCGGGAGAAGGAGCCCCTCTGCTGCGGGCCAGCGCGGGACTGCTGTCTCTGCATCTGGCCTCGAAAACGGCTTTGGTTCCTACGAAAGGAACTAAGCTTGGGTCTGTACATAGCCTGGACAGACCGCACCGCCTTCCCAGCCTCTTGAAGCTTGGTGAGGACCTTCTCTGAGGACTCACCAAAAAGAACTTCTCCATGAAACTAGGCATCCAGGATGTTCTTCTGGACGTCCGGGGTGAATCCGGAGACACGGAGCCATGAGTGTCTCCGGAGGCATACGCCTGAAGCTGCCGCTCTGGCCAAGGAGTCCGCAGAATCATACGCGGCTCGCAGCACCTGGGTTCCCACGTCCGAACCCGTGCAAAGGAGTTGTAGCAACTCCTCCTTCTGCTCACCTTCTGGCATCTTTTCTGCCAGATCCAGTCCCTGCTCCCACAAGGTGTTCTGGAACTGTACCATGTGGGTTAAGTAGTTGAGGGATCTGATGGCGCAGGTAGCGGATGCATACGTGCGCCTGCCCACAGCATCCAGTTGCTTGGACTCTGGGTGCGGTGGCAGGGTGCTCAAATGTTGCTGCCTCTGGGACCGGTCATGAGAGGCTGTAATGACCAGAGAATCGGCCAGAGGGTGTGATGCCAAGTACTGGTCCTCCCTAGGGGCCTTGTACAGGCGGTCAGCTTTCTTCGGCATCGCCGGAAGCGAGAGCGGACATTTCCATGCTGCCTTGGTGACGTCCACGAATGTGTCCACCAAGGGTGGCACCACCACAGGCTTTGGATCTTTTTGGCAAAGATATCTGGCAAGGCGTAATCTCTCGGGGTCTAGTTCCTCCGTGTCCCAGCCCATGTTCTCCTGGATATGCCTCATAATCTCTGAGAACGATGGGTCATCCGGAGGAGATCTTGGGAGTTCACGTGGGTCCGGAGAAGGGTCGTTGATTGGAGAGGGGGATCTGGATCCGTCCAAGAAGTCCGATCCCGTGTCCTCCGTCGAATGCGAATGACGGCGTCTTCTGGGTCTCTTTGGGCTGAGTGACCCTGAAGAGGATCTGGACGGAGGTCTCCTTTTTTCTAGTCTACCCCTAGGAGGATACGTAGGCTCCTGGGGGGAAGGTACTCGGCCTGCAGCCCCGGATGGAGTAGGGGGCGCAGGGGCCGGTTGAGTCGCAGGTGGAGGAGGAGGAAGAGATGTGGGAACCACATCCCTTTTTATGGTATCCCACCAGTAGGTGAACAACTCCTTGACCTCAGATATGCTGAGGCCCAATGGCGGCTCCCCAGGGGTCTCAGGTTCCAGAGAGGGTTCCCTGGAGGGTGTGACAGGACCGGGTTCGCCCGTCTGGTCCTCGGGCTGGGTCAGCTCCTCCTCCGTGATCGCCTCCTGACCGACGTCGGCGGGGGACGAAGGGGTTCTCTCTGTAGGTGTGGACGCCGGTCCCAGCCGGCGGGCGCTAGCGGTCGCCGCTCGACCGTCAGCCACGACATCGGATGGGCCGCGCCGATCCGACGATCTCTTAGTGAAGTCAGCTCTTTGGTTTTCGCTGGGAGGAGGAGGCAAAGAGACTGACCTGGCGCTGGTTCCAAATGGCGGAACTGGACTTGTGGTGGTGATGGCGTCCCCGCACCTCGACGGGCCTTGGAAGCCGGGAGGAGGGCCTGGAGGTCTTGGCCTGAGGAAGAGAGGAGGAACCCAAGGAGTCTTCACCGCTGCAGGGGAGGCTGAGAGGGCCCGGAAGAGAGTGGTCAGACCGGGAGCCGGAGCTACGGGAGTCAGAGGCCCTAGACGGGGACTTGGATCTCACCCTCTCCCTATGCTTCTCAAGGTACCTCCGGGCCTTGTCAGAAGATTCCCCCTTGGAGGCTGCGTCCATGGCTTTAACCTTTTCCTCAAGCAGGAACACCTGTAGGGCCTTCTGGCGATGGATCCGGGTCTGGCTATTGAACCCCTGGCAGAAGGAACAGGCCCGGGTGTCGGGGTCTGGGCCTAGGCACCGGACGCAGGCTGAATGCGGGTCTTTAAACGGGATTTGCTTCCCGCAGGCGCACTTGGATGGATGGCCTTCCGCAAAGGTAGGGGAGGACATCAGACAGCAAAAAAGCAGAAGAAACTAACTTTTTCCTAACGGAAGAACTTAACCAGGCGTCGCGTGCTAGAAACGAACCGAAGGGTCGAGACATGCAAGTCGACGGCGGGAAAGAACTGGGGAATCTGGTGGGACCGCCTCCTTATGTACTACGTCTGATGTCGGAGGCGGTCCCCGCTGAAGACTGCTAGCTAGATTTCCGTGGGGTCCTGATGCCTGCTGGCTACAGTCCTAATGGTGTAACCTGCTGCAAGAGCTGTATCTCGAAGTAAGATCCACTGGATGACACAAGATCCGATGCAGACAGTCACCCACTAAGATGTGTGGAAAAAATAATCCGTAGAACAGGACTTCATTCTGCGGAAACATCCTGCCACAAGTCCCGCAGAAGAAGAGGTCCACAAATGGAGATCTGTCCCTAGTTCTGTCGGACAGCACCAACTGGCACCCCTTCGGTATCAGCGTCATTCGTGGCACAGAAGGGCACCAAGCAGTACCTATGCCAACCTGGGAGACACCTGAGGGCACCCACGACGGAACCCGCAGGTATCCTCGGCACCCATGGCAGCAATGGCACGCAAGGGCGCCAACGCCCATGGTACCATGGCACCCAAGAAACCCATGGCAGCATGGCACCCGAGGGCACCCATGGCAGCAATGGTACCTGAGGGCACCCATGGTACCCATGGACCCATGAAACCCATGACACCTATGGACTCATGGCACCAAAGATACCCATGGCACCCGGGTCCACATGCGGTGCCCAGCGCTCACATGGGTGCCCGGCACCACCCAAGATGTGGGTGCCCGCATCCACCCACGATCACCCACCACGTGCACCACGCAGGCGCTGGCAACGAAGGCAACACTGACAACACCCATGGCGCTTTGCACAGAGCCCGTCGGGCGCCAAGCCATAGTGCCGATCCAACGGTGCTGACTCCCAGTGCCGACTCCAAACACTAATGGCACCACTACTGCACCGATGCTAAACCAGTGGCCATGGCGCTGAACCTGTGGCGCCACCAAGGCGTCAGGCATGCGCGTCAGGAAAACACCTTGGGAAGCCAATGGAGAAGACGGGGAGTAAGGAAAAAAAGGTGGTGCCCATGCCGGCCCCAGCATGGAAAAAGAAGAGGGGGGTAGACACAAGGGACGACACAATGGCGAAGGCACCAAGAGGACACTGCGCTCATCCTGATCCAATTGACCCGGACTCCGGTCCAATGGCTCCGAGGCCCGGATGCCCCAAAAACATGAACACAGCCAGGAAAAAAGTAAAGTCAAACCCCCTGCTCCACAGGAGCGGCCCAGAGGTGAAACTGCTCACCGGAACTCCAACGAGAACAGAGATGGAGTCCAGAGTCAAGAATGCGGCCGTTAAGA
Source organism: Neoceratodus forsteri (assembly GCA_016271365.2). Lineage (NCBI taxonomy): Eukaryota > Metazoa > Chordata > Ceratodontiformes > Ceratodontidae > Neoceratodus > Neoceratodus forsteri. The sequence goes on from CM028137.1 coordinate 368,874,156, forward strand.
GAAGGGCCAAGGGGAACCCACAAAAGTCGGTTCAGGCCTATCGTCCCTTCCAACGAACAATCCTCATGCAGACATACCAAGGGCAACCCTGAGCGGCACAGATTCTTCTTCCCCAAACGAGGAAGAAGAGCTCAAGGCTAAGCAGAGCCAGATCCTCGAACTGCTAGATTCGCGGCGCTCGTGGACTGTCCACCCCACCCTCGAGCACAGGGACTGTCCATAGTCAGACCCTCCCCCATTGCTTAAGGGCGGCGGACCGGGCACAGTCCCTCTGCCATAACAACTTTCAAACAAAGTCTTCCTACCGTCTAAGGACGACTCCGTTGATGGCAGGAAAGAATTTCTTTTTCTTCATAATCTTCTTTTCTTGTTCGAAAAATAAGAAATTACTACTAAATAGTTAAATTAAACACTAAAGGCTGCTGTTGCATAGATGAAAACTGACTCTGGCAGATGAGCTACGTCGACATCCAAGCGCACTCGACGGCGGGAGAAAAGGAACTGAGGTGGTTGGAGGGTGAACGCTGAGATAGCCTACACAGGCACGAGTCAGTCTTGCGGTGCCACGCATGCGTGGTCCTACCTCGGCGCCAACCCTTCAGAAAATTTTTGGCTCCCGCTTGGTCCTAGCGCCTCCGGCACTATCCCACTAGTGTGAATGAGTGATGGAGACTTCGTCCAGGAAGACCAGGCACTTGTGCATAGTGGGCCTTACCTGGCTACCAAAGAATAACTTAATAAAGGCTAATTACTTATCAGTTCCAAAATCTAATGACATCAGTTCAGCACAAGCCAATAGTGAACTTTTTCCGCTCCAGTGGCTACGTGCCGATGTTAATTCCAAACTGTTCTCAGAGCTCCCAGCTGCTATCAGCAGCAATGACATTAGCCGTGTGAGAGTTCAATGATGAGAAGCAGTTATGAGTACTTAGTTTATTGAAAATATAATACACAGTTAGGCCTTTTGCCAATAGGGAAACCAGCAAACTTACACCATTACTAATGTACCAGAGAAGCAGTGGAAAAGAAGAGCAGTATGCAGCATCCATAAAAGATGCAAGGAAACAATAAATGTCACAATTGCTTGTTTTCAGTATCACTCTCTCTAAAACGACAAACATACACTCTAAAGCTTTAAACCTTGTGCAAAGCTTCATGGGTATGCAAATCTTTGCGCGGTGGGGGCCCAGCTGACAAGGCTTCGGCAGAACAAGTGCCATCTTTTAAACAGGCTTTTACATCTGTTCCAGCCAAGGGAGAACAAACTAGACAAGTCTTTTGCCATGTTGGCATTCCACAGTGCAGTGCTGTCGCTATCTCAGCAAAGAACCAATTCAGCCACAGAGCCTGATCTCACCACACATAAGCAAAGCACCCATGATGCTCTGCACTGCATTTGAGGTTTTAGTTTATGTGCATAATATGGAGAGATATACAGAAAATACATCTGGAAATGTGTCGTCCCCCCCCGCATCCTTTATAGGTGCTATATACTGCTCTTTTTCCAAACTGCTTCATTGGTAGGCTATCTCCAAGTGTACAAACTGCTTGATTCATTCTGGGACAGAAACAGAGCTAAGCTGCGATATCGACTGCACTGCACAAGAATTCCCAACAAGGCAGAACTGCCACATGTCTGTAGTTTGACAGCTGCAGTCTTGACTGGAACGAATATAAAAGCCTGTTCAAAAGGCAAAATTTATTCTTGTGAAGCACTGTCAGCCCTGCACACCCCATTCACAAAGATTTTCATAACCATGATGCATTGCTCTGGGTTTGAGGCTCTAGCGCGTGTGTGTCTGTGTGAGAGGGAATGGCACTGTGTGTGGATGGGTGTGTGGAGCGATATACAGAAACCATGGAACGGAACGTCTTGAAATTAAGCAATAAAGCATGACAGCGTGTGTGTTATGCTGAGATAACACCATGCCTCGAGTGCACTGTGAAGTACGAGGCACAGCCAAATGCTTTCAACCACCCGAGAAGTGACATTATACAATGGCAAGAAAATTTCCTGGACTCTGATTGGTCAGTATGTCCTTGGCACAGTGAGGTTATCCCAGCACAACCTCACGGGTCTACTGTCATCATTTTGGACATTATGGACACTCTTTTCTGCATCTCCTCTCAAGAAACAAAAATAATTTTAAAGAATGTTTTTATTACTGTGGAAAAATATTTTTTTATTTTATATATAACAACGAGCCATTGTATAATAGCAATAATGCACTCCAGGGTGTGGGTTGTGCTGAGATAACCTCACTTCTGGGACGCTGGACACACTCGGCCTGTGGCCTTGTACCCAACCACCCAGGCGTGAGTTTATCCCAGCACAACCCACACCCCGTCATGCATTATTGCTTAATTAACCTACATAACACGAATCCTGGAGTGCCTTAGTACAATTATAAAATGAAGCCTGTGGAATTAAAAAAAAAAAGACTCTTTATGCAGATCCTTTATATTAGTTTCAGACTGTGATACTGTGCTGAGATAAATCACTGCTGGACCTGCCTCTAGAGAACAATCAGTTTTTATGTTTTTTTGACCTCTATTTTATAAGTTAAGACATATTTCTTTTTTCTATATTATGTTTTATTTCCTGAGCTGCCCTGGCTGCCCCTTCAGACCACCACCCCGCCAGCCCCATCACCTGGCTTCTCTGGGACTTACCTTCCAGGGCCTGCAAAGGGTCAGTCTTCATCTTGCAGCTGGAGGTGTTTTCTTCCGATTTTCACCATGGGTCCACAGGGTGTGCAATAAGTGCAACGTGCGAGCTGTCCCTCCACAGAGTGGCATCCCAGGTGCTCTGAACAGGGGATTCCTTCCTCGTGTGTGACCCGCACTGCCTCCCAGATACCTCTAGGTGGCAGTCAGCCAGTGAGCCACAGCAACCTCCATACCTGAGGGAGAACAGCAATCCTGCATACGCTCAATCCTCCCTCACCCGGCTAGTGCCCAAGAGACCCGCATCAGTTTCCGAACCCAGGTCACCAGCGTGGCAGGAAGTGAGGTGCCCAGCACTTCAGCCCTTCATGCCACACGTTCAGCTAAGGAATTTCTTTTAGAATGTAATGCAATAGAGTTCTGATTTTTTATTTATTTTTTTGTTAATTTATTTTGGCTAGTGACTGGTACATCCCCCTTTAAACCTCCATTTTGGGACCATTTATACAACAATAAGATGACAGACTATGTATTTCTCTTCTTTCTCTACTGGTATCCTAGTACCTGCCAAAAAATGAAGTGTTCCCTGATGATAGTCTTCACTGCCTCATTACTCCAGACATCGCGGTTCAGACACTGGCACGCAAAGTCTTGAACATTCTGGATATTGATCATTAGCCACTTATTCTGCAGCTGACCACACTCTTTTGCCTGAAAAACAAAAGGGAGCAATATTACAAAGACAAATTACATCTGTACAGGCACATATTTGAAAAACCAATAAATATACAATCAAGTCCAATTGATATGGTTAATAAGGAAGCCTTTATGGAGACTGATGCATAGAGTGAAACCATAAGTGAGGAATTCATGGGGTTAGAAGAAAAAGTTACTTGTAACCATGTTTTTTCTGGTGGTATTCACATATAGCACAGAACTTCAGATTCCCAGCTTAAGAATCTGGCACGCAAAGCCATCCTAAACATTTGCACAAAGCTGAACCCCCCCCCCAATGCTTTGCACAGGATACAAGCAGTACCACAGAAAGGAGGGTGAACAGGGTTACCTGGGGCATAAGTTCTTCAGCACAACCTCCAAAGTCTGCACCCCTAAGAGACTGGAGGTCCACACAGTAATGGGAAGTGAACATGTGGGTGGGATGCCCAAGAGGCTGCCTTGCAGACTTTTGCTAAAAGTAGACCAAGATTTACATGAAGTAGCTACAACCTCATCTGGGTGGATATGCAATCCTTCAGGGACAGTGTGAGAGGCAAAATAAAAGCAATGTGAGGTATTGTAAACTATCCAATGAGATCTGTTTTTTTTTCCCCAAAAGTAATGCATAACTATTTAGCTTCACCAATAATTTAAGTATTATTAATATGAAAATAAAGTACCATTATCACATCCAGATGGTGAAGGGAACTGCTTCACCTCAATAAGTATGGTGCCTAAGAAAAAACACAGGCAACACAATGGACTGGGAAACGTGGAATTCTGAAACAACCTAAGGTGAGAACCTTGGAGGAGCCCTAAGGATCAGTTTATCTTTATGCACGCCCAAATAGGCCTCCTGCCTGCAGTCATGACAACTTAAAATGTCATTTTCATAGAAAGAATTTCAAGTCACACAGATACAATGACTCAAAAGGAGGACCCAGGAGTTTTGAAATAAAGACCCTAAGAAGCGGGCAGGGTCCTACCAAGGAGGTTAGAACTGATAAACACCTTCAACAATTTATGAAACAAATCTGAGTAGACGCAAAGGAAAATCCGTGTGCAGAAACGTGCACCTTCAGGAACAAAAATTTAACCAAAGGATGAACCAGGCAATTACAGACCTGTAAGCCTCACATTCACTGTAGGAAAACTCATAGAAGCAATCCTGAAAGAGAGGCTGGTGACCTTTTTGGAGAAAAATGGACTCCAGGACAGTCAGCAGCATGGATTAGTCTCTGGAAGATCCCACCAGAACAACCTAACTCAATACTACGACTGGGTAATGAGGGAACTGGATAAAGGCCATGCAGTGGATGTGATGTATTTAGACTTCAGCAAGGCCTTTTGATTCAGTGCCTCATGGGAGGCTGGGGGGTAAATTGCAATATGTGAGGGCAGGAACAAAGATGGCAAACTGGATTATGAACTGGCTGAAGGGGAGGCAGCAACAGGTGGTGGTGGTGGTGGTGGTGGGGGGGTACGCTCTTCCCCAAGGGCGGAGACAAGCAGAGTGCTGCAGGGCTCAGTCCTGAGTCTGGAGTTATTTCAATTATTCATATCGGACATCTCACATGGCGTTAGGAGCAAGATCAGTCTGTTCGCAGATGATACCAAGATAGGGGCGGTGGTAGATGACATAGAGGGGTAGCTGGGGCTATAAGAGGACATGATCAAACTGGAGGAGTGGTCAGAAAAGTGGCAACTGAGCTTCAATGTGAAGAAGTGCAAGGTTATGCACTTCGGGGCAAGGAACCCAGGGAGGAGCTACCAGTTGGGAGGGGTTCAGATAGAGGTCAAAGATGAGGAGAAGGACCTGGGGTGATCATAACGGGTAACATGAACAACTCAGCTCAGTGCAGGAAGGTGGCAGCTGAAGCCAACAAGATGCTGGGTATACTGCAAGAAGAATCTCATCCAGAAATAGGGATGTGATCCTGCCGCTGTACAGGTCACTAGTCAGGCCACATTTGGAGTACTGCGTGCAGTTATGGCATCCCTTTCTGAACAAGGATATCAGATTGCTGGAGGGGGTACAGCATAGGGCAACTAAGATGATCCAGGGGCTGGAGGGCAAAACCTATGAGGACAGGCTGAGTTGAATATGTACACCCTGGAGAAGAGGCGGGATTTGGGGGATATGATCGAGACCTTCAAATGTTTGAAGGGGATTAACAAAACGGGCACAGAAAGGATATTTAAGATGAGGAGAGGAAAGGACACCAGAGAGTATAATCTCAGGTTTTGGGGGGTGGAAGATATCGGAGAGAGATGGAGGCATTTTTCCACAGAGAGGGTGGTGGAGAAATGGAACACTCTACCCAAGGAGGTGATATCCTGTAGCACAGTGGACAATTTTAAAAGGGTATGGGATAGGGTTGAGGGGGGTAAAGATGAGGGGGAAGGGGCAGCTGCAATATAAGGATGCTAGCTGCGCATTCGAGCAGACTAACCTGATAGACCACAAGAAAAAATGACTCACCTTAGTAATAGTGTTTCTTCTAATAGAGTCTTGCTGTATTCTGACATATGCAGTTAGCCCCAGCACTTGAACTGCTACGGAGAGGAAAGAGTTAACTTTATGCCAGAGCATAGAATGTTGGGCTTGAGCTCGGTTCAAACCTCTGTCTATTGCACTTCAAAGTGTAACCGTCAGATTCTTACGAGCTAATACTAACTACACTTCCTAGGTGGAAATTCTAAAAAAACTAGCCAACAGCAACCAATTTTTGAGGGTCCCCAAAAAGACTCAAATCAAGAACCACAAAATAATAACCAGGTAGTGAACAAACATAACTACAAAAAAAAAACACAAACATAACCTACTCCCCCTTTCTAAAAGGTGTGTGTGTGTGTGTGTGTGTGCGCCAAGTACACCCCTGAGGTACAACACTGTACCTGCCAGCCCACTTCCCAAAAACCAGGTTCTGAGAGGGGAGGCAGGGATGGAGGTCAGACTACAGCAAGATTCCATTAGAAGAAACACAATTACTAAGGTGAGTAATTTTTTTCTTCAAACAACATGAAGTCTTGCTGTATTCTGACATATGCAGACTACCAAGCAGTACCTCCAAGGAGGAGGGTACCAAACCTATTTCGAAATAGGCTCCGCAGTACTGCTGTACCAAACCTAGCATCACTCCTAGCCTGGACATCCAGAGTGTAATGCTTGGTGAATGTATGGACCGTTTTTCCAGGTGACTGCTTTGCATATTTCTAGTAAGGGTATATATCTGGCAGCAGCCAGAGAAGCAGCTGTACCTCTAGTCGAATGAGCTCTCAGGCCTGAGGGGGGTATTTTGTTCTAGCTTGTCATAGTAGAATTGTATACAAGAGAGAATCCATCTGGCAACAGTTCTCTTAGTAGCAGGTTTACCCTTTCCCACTTCACCATACGTGAGAAACAACTGAGGACAGTCACACCTAAGTGCCTTAGTACGCTCAAAGTAGTAGCTAAATGCCCTCATAACATCCAAACTGTGTAATCTCTCTCCTGAAGAAGAATGATCAGTGAAGAACACAGGAAGAGACATGGACTGGTTCAGATGAAAATCTGAAACCACCTTGAGTAAGAGCCTCCTGTTAGTTCTAAGGACCACCTTATCTCTATGGAATGAGATAAAACCAGGCTCCACTGACAGAGCTTATAATTCATTTGTAACCCCCCTGTTACCCTGGGTTACTAGAATCCCAGTAAGACCTAGTGGTAGGCAGGGAAGGCAGCTTGTGAAACTCCAGTTAAATGGATTTCACACTGCCTCACTCTGTTCTCAGTCTCAGCTGAGACTGAGGGATGACATCACCATAGAACTATCGCAGCTGCATGAGCCACATTGGAATCTGCAGATGGGAGTTAGGTTAGAATGTTGGGAGTTTTTGAACAGTGAGCAGCAGTTGTGTGTGAGCAGTCTTGAAGAGAGGAGCACAGCAGTTTGTGCACAGGCTCTTGGAGCCTAAGCTCTGATATAGAGCTACTTTTAGGGAAAGGTGTACGTTTCCGCCAATAGAGGAACACAGTAAGCTGTTCTTGAAGTGGTGGAGACCGCTGATACTGGTCTCTGTGCCCCATCCCTGAGGGGATTGGGGTGGAAGGTTTGCCTGTTATTCCAGGGGCAACCTCCTGGTTCCGGCTAGGGAAGAAGCTGCCTTATTTTCTGAAATGTGTTGTGGCACCAGAAGCTGTCAAGATTCGTCTGTGGGGCACCTGCAACCAAAGGGTGAGTTCTGCTCTTGTCAAAGGGCCTATGTTTCACCTGAACTGTTGTTAAAGTGGGGATTGGACTGCTGAATCAGTGGGAGGCCTAGAGGAATAGGCTTAGCCAAAGTAAAAATATGTTCAAGTCCAGCACAAGGCGAAAGCCAAGACAAGTAGAGGAGATGTGCTATACATTTACCCTTTAATCTACATTGCCAAGCTTTTCAGGAAGAGATGTTTAAGTATGTTCAAGTTCAGTACAAGGGGAAAGTCAAGACATGTAGAGGAGATGTGCTATACATTTACCCTTTAATCTACATTGCCAAGCTTTCAAAAAGAGTTGTTTAATGTCCAGAGAAATGGCCGGGTATGGATTGTGGGAGCTGGAGGTGGGAGACCCCCACCTTTAGTAACCAGGTTCACCTCTGGTTGCTCTGTGGCCCTTTACTTTGCCTCAGGCACTTGGCCAGTGCTGAGAAGTACCCAGGCGATGGGATTGAAAGGAAATTTCCTTTAAGGATCGAAGGCTCTAAGGTGGTTTGAGGAGCACAGCGGGAAAATGTGTCCACTGCCATATGGACAGGGATCGGGTGGCCGGCACGGGAGCCGGGCCAGAAAAAACCCAAATAGTGTACAAGTCGGGCTGTGTACCCAAAGCAGCGTGCAAGTCCAGGCTGTGCCTGGTGGGTTCAGAGCCTGAGGGCTGAAGTGTTGAAGAAATGTTCTGTTACTCTTATCTGCATTACCAGGAATGTAGCCCTATGGGGGTCAGTCTATGCTTTGTTTGTTCAGTTTGGATGTGAATAAAAGCCACACTTTAGAATCCCATTCCTGGTATTGGACATTACAGTTATTGCTTCCTGTGTTCGGATTTACTTAGGTGCCACTGTGCAGAGTAGCCAAACCTAGGCCCCTTGTGCCGAGTAACCTAGTTCCTCCCAGAACCCAGTCCCAACCTGGTACTGCTGTCAGCTTCAACAGCATACCACCTGTCGTTTGCAAAAAAAGGCAGGGGTGTAGGGGTTATACACTACTATGCCTTGCAGAAGTGACAGCTACCAGAAACACGGTTTTCCAAGTCAAGTACTTAAGTACTGCTGAAGCCAAAGGCTCAAAAGGGGGTTGCATAAGCTGAGCAATGCAAACATTAAGATCCCAAGCAGGGGTAGGGTCCTTAAAGGGAGGGTTGGCAAGAAGCAAACCTTTAAAGAACTTACAGAAGACAGGGTGAGATGCCAGGGAGGAAGCTTTCCCCACTGACAGGAATGCAGAGACAGCTGCTAAGTGTACTTTGAAAGTGGCTGGCCTGAGGCCTAAGCCGTTAAGATGAACCATATAATCCATAACTGTAGCCATATCAGCAGTATCTGGTAAGACATCCCTACTGGAACACCAACTACTGAATATTTTCCATTTGGAATTATAAGTTTTTCTGGTGGCAGGTTTTCGAGAGGCTTTAAGAATATCCAGAAACCCCTGAGACAGATGCAGACTTGCATACTCTAAATCTTCAAGAGCCAAGCCTTGAGGTTGAGAGACCGAAGGTTAGGGTACCATATCCTCCCCTGAGAGGAGGTTAACAGATTGTGCTTCTTGGGAAGAGACAGGGGAAGATGGACTGCTAGGGACATCAATAAAGTATACTAAGGCTGCCTGGCCCAGTCTGGTGCAATCAGGATCACTTTGCATGATTGTGGCCTTATCTTGACCAGAACCTTGAACAACAGAGGAAATGGAGGAAAGGCATACAGGAATTTCCCCTCCCAATTCAGAACCAGAGCATCCAGGGGAACTGAGCCCATGACTGGGGATCTGCAACAGAAGAGAGGGAGCCGATGATTATCTGGGGCTGCAAAGAGATACATCTCTGGAGTGCCCCATCTTGAGAAAAGTACATTCAACACCAAGGGATCTAGGGACCATTCGTGAGGGCTCCCAAGTGAGCTCCCCATCCCAGGAGAGAAGCATCTGTGGTTAACACCACTGAATGAGTCTGGCTGATGAATGGGACTCCTTGTCTGAGATTGTCCTGATTCAACCACCACTGAAGAGCTTGGATCAGAGTCTGAGTCACTGGAATCAGTTTGGTTAGAGGATCTTTTTTCTGAAACCAAAGCGACCTCAGATGGAACTGAATGTCCCTCATCTGAAATCTGGCTCCTTGCACCACTGCAGTGGAAGCTGCCATGTGACCCAGGAGCTGAAGAAAATGTCTTGCTGGTCGAGACACCAGAAGGCGGAAAGGAAAAGCCAGGTCTGTAAGGGCCTTTGACATTGCTAGTGGAAGAAAAGCCTTTGCTTGGACAGTGTCCAACTCTATCCCTATGAAGGTCAGGAATTGCACTGGCTCGAGAACTGACTTTGGAAGATTGAGGAGGAATCCCAGAAAAGTGAGCAACTGTTGTGTCACTTGCAGGTTTGACTTGACTTGGTCTGGAGACTGACCCACAATGAGCCAGTCGTCCAGGTATGGAAAAATGGAGATGTTTTGTCTCCTTAGAAAGGCCACTACTACTGCTAGGCATTTTGTGAACACCTTTGGAGCTGATGTTAGTCCGAAGGGCATTGCTCTGAACTGATAATGGCCTGAAGGCAATTCGAACCCGAAGTACTTTCTGTGGGAGCACCTGACGGGAATGTGAAAGTAGGCATCCTTGAGGTCCAGGGAGGTTAACCAATCCCCTGGCCTCAGAGAGGGAAGAATTATTCCCAGAGTCACCATTTTGAAACTTGTCTTGACTAGGTGCTTGTTTAAGTATCTTAGGTCTAGGATGGGCTGTCACTCCCCTGTCTTTTTTGGGGTAAGGAAGTATCTGGAGTACAGACCCTTGCCCCTGTATGGAGTAGGAACTCTCTCTATGGCTCTGATAGCCAGCAGAGAGGAAACCTCTGCCTCAAGGGCAATGGTTTCAGAGATGTTTGCAGGTGGAAAAGACCTGACCCTCAGCTTTGGAAATTTTTTAAAGCTGAGGGCCAGTCCCCGACTTACTACCTACAGGACCCACTTGTCTGAAGTAACAGACTTCCAGTCCTGGAAGTAGCAAGTCAGCCTGCCTCTTACTGGAATAGGGGCGTCGACCCGGGCTAACACATCAGGGTGTCTGCTTGGCAGGAGCCTTAGACTGGGAGGAGGATGCAGCCCCTGCTCATCCCCCTTCTGCCTCTCCTTCTGAAGAACCCCCTCTGAGGAAAAGGAGAGGAGGCCTGTGCCTGGTAGAAAGGCCTGTGAAAAGGCCTGCCCCTGCCCCTAGACTGCTGCTTTGAGGAGTTGCTTGCCTTTCCTTGGCATGTGCACTCCTGTAGGTGGTCCTGTATTCATACATCTTTTTCATGTAATTCTCTGTCTGCTCCCCAAACAGAGAATTACCCACCACAGGGAAATCCATGGCCTTAGCCTGGGTGTCCTGTGAGAGGCTAGTACATCTGAGCCAAGCAAATCTCAGAAGAGACACAGATGTATCCATGACTTGCAATGAAACATCATTTGAGTCCACAGCAGCTTGAAATTGGATCTTAGATGCCTCAAGCCCATCAGCAGCCACCTCCTCCAGCTCCTTGGCTAGCTGGGGGGAAGCCTGTTTAGCCAGTTCCAGAACAGTATCCCGTCTGGACTTCTTGATATCTGGCTGTGTAGGCCATATAGTTTGCCTGCCTGAGTGCCAAGGAGGATGCCAAGTACTGTTTTTTGGCCATAGCATCCAACTTTCTAGGGTCTTTATCTGTGGGGTGTGAAGCCAAGGGTATGTTAGCCTTGTCACAGGCTGCAGCCTGCACAACCTCAACATGGCAGCATTGTTGGAATAAGAACTCCGTACCTGAGCCTGACACCATATACCTCCTGTCCATTCTCTTGTCTACAGGAGGTAAAGAATTTGGTGTTTGGAGAATTTTTTGTGTCTGTTTCCCAAAAGTTTTATGGAGGGGCATAGACAGCATCAGGGACTCTGGGATGTCCATAATTTCTACAAAGTCAGGCTCCTCTTGTTCCTCAGCAGCTTCAACCAGAGGTAACTGGAGGGTTTCTGCCACTTTTTTGTAGAACAAATAGTGGGATGGGTACTCAGAAAGCCTGGGAGGGGAAACATTAGAAGGTCTGTCTGGGGAGACGTCCAGTTCAATGGGCTCATCCAGACCTTCCAAACCATCATCATCACCATCGTCGTCGTACCCTTCTTCCTCTTCCAAATCCGGTTCATAATAATCATCCGGACAATATTCCGGAATCGGAGGAACCAACCGAACCGAGCGCCTACCAGGAGGTGCCGGATCGGATGGAACTGAACGGAGCAATTCCACAATATTAATCGTCCTGGCTATCTCTTCGGCGGTTGGACGTAATGGTTCTGGATCCGAACCGGCAGATTTCTTCTTTCTCTTTGACGGAACTGAGCCCCTCAGGATCGGCTCTCCTTTTGCCCAAGGAAGTATCGCCCAGGTCAGTGGGCACTCCCTCAGGTTCAGTCAGAAACGAACTGGGCTGGCCATTCAGATCAACGAACTTCTCAGCCTCTTTTTCCCCTAAGCCTACCCAATCTCTTGTCCGGGGTGGTCTTCAGAACATTTTTGCAGATTTGGCAGTCTGAATTGAGGTGGTCAAACCCCAGACAATAAACACAGGTGGTGTGAGGGTCTGCCTTAGCAAAGGCATCCCCACACTCTCTACAGTGTTGAAACCCAGTGGGCCCGGTTTTTCTCTTGGGTTTCTCAGGCGTAGCCATCCTAACCATTTACCCTTTAGCAGCTTAACAGCCAAGCAAGACCTCCCCCCTATCAGTTACCAACCATGTTACGGGCTGTGTAAAAAAAAAAAAAAAAAGTCTACAAAATTAAAGAGTAAAACCAAAACAACCCAATCGGTTCCAAGCCAGACCGACTGACAAGCTTTACAATTTCCACACAGAAATAAACAGAAATTAAACTAAAGTCCACTACCTACAACACTTACTGTACCACAGACAGGGATCTGAACCAAAAAAAATAAAGACAGAAAAACAGTATAAAACAGACATTTACTAGGACCGAACAGACAAGCGAAGGAGCAATCTCCGGAGCGACTGTTCAGTTAGGTGGAGTAAAAAATCTGACGATTACACTTTGAAGTTCAGCAGACAGAGGTCTGAACTGAGCTCGAGCCCAATGTTCTATGCTCTGGCATAGAGTTATCTCTTTCCTCTCCGGAGCAGTTCAAGTGCTGGGGCTAACTGCATAAGTCAGAATACAGCAAGACTTCATGTTGTTTGGAGGTCTGTTTCTGCTGGCAGACTTGTATGTTCGTATGTAGATACCAAGAACATATAATCCAGGACCCTGATAATATATTAAGTGGTAAATTAGATAGAATTTTTACTGCACAAGATGGAATTTCTTTCTCTATCTGAAGACACAAGCTTTCTGATAGTGGATTTCCTAGAGATTACCAGAATAATAAGGATCTCATTCAAAAGTTTAAGATAATGGCATTATAACCTCTTAGAAACCAAGCCTTTAGGTGCAGTGACTACAGGTCTGGATGGGCCAGCCTCTCCTTTGGCTTGGTGAGAATATTCTGTCTGAAGGGGAAGAGGAAAGTATCACGGGAGCACAAGTGAAGGAAGTCCCGAATACCAGACATGCCTTGCTCTATCCAAAGGTGTGACTCACCCTGACTAACTTCTGGAAAACCGTCAGGACAACTCTCTGTATCAGAAGAGAGATGTACAAGAAACTTCTCTCCCATATCGAGGAAGAGAGCCTCCATGGAACTATTCTGTTGTCTGGTGGTCTTGGTGGGGGGTGGACAAGAGGAAGATTTCAGTTTTCTCAAGAAGCAAAGAGTATCACTTGGTCAGTACCGCAGTGCTCGAAGATGCTGTCCAGCATCACATGTCTGAAAAACCACTAATGGGATGAAGTTTCCAGATGGCAGAGAATGTCAGTCAGACAATACAACTAGCCTGCTGTGTGAACATCCAACAGCTGGGTCTGAATAGTAAAGGCTCATTTCCAAGTTCAAAAACCTTCTTTAAATCGGGAACAATTATGACCCAGGAAATTACAGACCAGTCAGTCTTACATCGATTGTAGGCACCCTACTGGAAACCATCATTAAGGAACAAATTGTGCAACTGTTAGCTTCAAGAGGGACCCCAGTATCAGAATGATCCACTAAATGGTCCTGAGCTCTTAACACTCCCTGGTATGAGTCAGTTTTGATAGACAATGATCCAGGTAGAATACACTGAAATCCCCTATATGCTCTCCTGGGAGTACAGGGGAGACCAACTGGCAAGACTTTATGATGATTTACTTACTGTACTAAATTCCCAAATCTGACTGGAGTAATTTCTGATGGATGTTCTGATCAGAATGTGCACACACACAAACACATATCCTTCAGATACAGGGGACAAAAACATCCTACACAAAGCAGGGAAGGCTGGACCTTGGTGGTCTGGGGAGGGGGGGTGGCGGGGATACACAATCATCAGCATTTGCCACTATGACATTCCTTTGCCATTCTGGGGTGAAAGGACAGCAGGAAGAAGGCTCCCAGAAGGGGAGGTCACAGGATAGGTGGAAAAGGTCCACAGCAGAAGAGGAACTAGCTGCTAGTGGAGGAACCTCCATTGTGTGAGAGAGAGACAGACTTGGGAGCGGAGTGGGGTAAGGTGCCTACCTGGCACTTTATCTCAGAGGGACGGAGAGCAAATCTTAAGGATCGCTAGGGCGGAAGGCCATGGGAGGGAGCTAGGTGTCAGTGTCCACCCTGGGACTAATGACCTAGTGAGGGATAGAGTGGGAGTTGTGCAGGGGCAGTTCAGGTACCAGGGAGGAGACTTAAACAAGTAGCATGATTGGTAGCATTTGTTGAGATGCTACCTGTATATAACCCAAGGGGAAGTTAGGGCAATCTGCAAAAAGAACTTCAACAGCTAGTTGATGACATGCTTCAGAGAAGAGGGATTCAAATTCATTGGCGACTTGGAGCCAACCTAGAATGATGTGGGCCTATACAGAGATGACTGCCTTCATCCTTTGTGAAGGGGACTTTAGTACTCTATGTGAGGCTGAAACATTACATGGATGAGCATGTGAAGTGATAAAGGGAAGAGGCTGTATTATCAAGGTGGCATAAACTGCCCCCCCCCCCCATCTCCCCGTTAAAGCAACAGAGAGCGAATGCCTGGAGGAGAAAATTCCCTCAAGGCAGGGAAGCAGGATGAAAGAAAGCAGGCAGGGTGAGGGACAAGGGAAGTAAGGACAAAGGATGCAGAAGGAGAGATGTAAAGTGAACAAGAAAAGAGGACAGCGAAAAACGCGGGGAGTTAGGGGAAGTCTTGGGAAGGCAGAAAGGAGAGAGGTAAGGGGGTTGGGGTTGCAAGCGAGGGGGGAGGAGGCAAGGTTTGGAGAGCCATGCATGCCAAAAGGAGGAGTATAGGAATTAAAAAGTTTGGACCTGAAGGCCATCATAGTGGAGGAGGACCTGGATGTAGTGGCCACAGCAGAAACAGTGTACTTAAAATTTATTTTATTTCGGTAACTGGATAGACCCACTGAGACCATTACAGTCCCTTTTTCAGGGGCAACCCAGAATTAATTACAGATAAGAAGTTTTACAGAGAACAAAATGCAATTGTTCACATTAAAGCACAAAACATACAATAATTGTACACAGTTACAACGATCAGCATATTCGACATTTGTTAATACATTTTTATACATTTGTGGATACAGACACAAAACAGATTTAGCCTGGAACAGAGCGGATTAAATTGTGGCATCAATGGTGGCAAGTGCATTGGTTAAGCTCCAGTAGGTGAGTCGTGAGTCCCCTTTTAAAATCCACAAGGGAGTTACATTCCTGGATATTTGCTAGTAGCTCGTTCCAGAGGGGTGGGATGTAGGCAAAGAATGCCTGCGATCCTTGGGTGGACTTCACTTTAAGCACCTGAAGGAGTTATCGGTTGGAGGACCTGATGTTTTGTTTAGCTATTAGCATCTCGGCCAGACTTGGAGGGGCGCTTGCCAATCTGAGTTTGTATGCTAAGCACAGCAACAGGTGTTTTAGTCGGCCTTCTAAAGAGGGCAAGGATAGGGTTTGAAGTACCTGACAATGGTGTTCCCGGGACAGGGCACCTGCCACGAATCGGCTTACCCTATGGTACAAGGCTCACAGCTTTTGCAACTCTGCACTTTTAACAGAGTAAAGTACTGGGGAACCAGAAACTAAGTTTAAAGTGATAGTTTTTTCTGTTTAGATCAGATTCCATTTGGGTCACAGTTGTAAGCTTTGCCCTGCAAATAATTCAGTTTCTCTTTCACTTTCTGTCCCCTTGCTGCTTGAATTTTTGTCCTCATTCTCCTATGTAGACCTGGTTTCTTTGTGCTTCAGTCCTAAGCTAAGCCTTGCAACTAATACCTTTTCTGTCTGCCTTTCTGTCTCAGCCATATTCCTCCAGTTAGAATTTCCTCCTGCTGTGAGGCGTCTCTGGGCCTAGACATCTACACCCTTTAACTGTCCCCCTGTCACTACTCTTTGTTCTCATTGACCAGCTGCTGGTGCCATAACTCCAGTCTGTTAATTTTCTGCTCTGAACTGAATAACCCCCCACTGTAAACAATCCCTCTCTTACAACTTTATAACCTCTGGCTGTTTCTGATTTCTCCCCTTAGCTTCACTCTTGATACGGGTGCCTCTGCTGCTGCAAGCAGCCTGGCAGACCCCTTCTGTCCGCCGGCTGCCTTCCTCGCTGTACTGCCTGCCGATCACCAGACCAAAGGTACGCTGCAGAAAATGGACTGTCCAGAACCATTGACTTTGCGTGCTGACGGGCTGCTGCAGTTCTTAATTCTTTGCTACTGCTGTTTCCTCTGGACCTTAAGCTAATGTTATATTCCGATTGTTGTACTTGTTAAGTCTCTCCAAATTGTCTTGTAAATCCTAACTTAAATGTGAACCTAAGCCTGTTTACAGCAATTTTGCACTCCAAGGGTAGTTTGAAGTGCAAGTTCATTTAGGCTGCAGGTTTGTAGATTGTAAAATATTACAGCTCTCTTTAAGGTCCAGTGGTAAGTTACCCTGGATCAGAAAAGTACAGTTACGTAAGAACTTACCGTAACAACAGATCTTCGAGAGAGGCTGTTGCAGTAGGTAAGTACATACAGGACTGACGCCGGCGGGTAGCAGGACCCACGAAAAATTTCTAGCTAGCAATCCCTTGCGGGGACTGCCCCCACGTCAGGTGACCGGCGTCAGACGACGTCGGTATAAAGGGGCGGTCCCGGATGCCCGCCTTCCAGTTCTTTCCCACCACAGGACCGGAAGGCCCGGACGAGAGAGAAGCGGATATTTCCCTTAATGGAAAAGGAGCTGAAAAAGCCTAGGGGGATGGAGGGCGGGAAGGTATTACCTACTGCAAGAGCCTCTCTTGAAGATCTACTGTTACGGTAAGTTCTTACGTAACTGTACTACCTTACTTCGAGAGGGCTCTTGCAGTAGGTAATTACATAGAGGACAGAATCCCAAGCAGTCTGGAACAAATGAAAGGCACCGGGAGGAGGAACTACTCCAAGAAGTAGCAAAAACCCCTGCAAACCTCAAGATAGGAGGCTTTGCAAGACAGCTAACCCAAAGCCTGCTCTACGGCGAGAGGCAATGTCCAAACTGTAATGTTTCGTAAAGGTATGGACGGAAGTCCAGGTGGCGGCAGCACAGATGTCTGCCGCAGACACATTCTTGAAACAAGCTGCAGAGGCTGCTACTCCACGAGTGGAGTGACCTCTGACTTGACCCGGAACGGTCTTGTTGTACTTGTCATAACAGAAAGTGATGCAATGAGCCAACCACTTTGACAGGCATTGCTTGGAGACAGCATTGCCTTCCCTTTCGTGAGCAAAAGAGATGAACAACTGATCAGTCTTTCTGAGATCCTCCTTCGTCCTATAAGTGTAGTATCTCAGGATTCTGTGGACATCCATGGTACGGAGCAAGTATTCTCCCTGGTTGGAGTACTGTGTGAAAAAAGCAGGTAACTCAACAGACTGATTTAAGGTAGACTCCGCTACCACTTTCGGAAGAAACTTAGGGTTCGTGCGAAGAGCTACTCGTTCTTTGTGAAAAATCAGATAGGGGACTTTACACATAAGGGCCTGGAGCTCGGAAATTCTGCAAGCAGAAATAATGGCCACCAAGAAGAGCGTCTCCCATGATAAGAACTTCAAGTCTGCGGAAGCCGCAGGCTCAATAGGAGGAAGGGTAGGTTTCTCGAGAACAAAGTTCAAATCCCAAGGGGGAGCAGGAGTCCGAACAGGGGGCCTGAAATGAAGGACCCCTCTGAGAAAGGTCTTGGATACCTCTAATTGGGCAAAGGCTTTATCAGCAAAAGGAACATGGTAGGCTAAAATAGCAGCCATGTGAACCTTCATAGAGGAGTGACTGAGACCCAGGTCTAAAAGATGACGCAAATAATCAAGCAGAACGGCCACAGGATAGGAGAAAGGCTCCACATTCCTGGAGGCAGCCCAAATGGAAAATCTCTTCCATTTCATAGCGTAGGTGAACCTGGTGGAGGGTTTTCTAGCCTCCACCAGAATCTCGGCCAACTTAGGAGAGACGCCAAAACGAGATTGGGCTAGGTCTGCAGGAGCCATGCATGAAGATGAAGAGACTTGAGTCCCGGACGGACCAGGGTCCCCTGATCCTGGATCAGCAATCCTCGAGATAGAGGAAGAGGAAAAGGAGGAACCTCTGAGTATTGTTGTAGAAGAGAGAACCAGATTTGCCTGGGCCAGAAAGGAGCAATCAGAATCACTCTGGCTCCTTCCAATGCAAGTTTCTGCAGCACGCCAGGGACCAGAGGAATTGGGGGAAAAGCATAGACGAATCTGTCCTTCCAGCTTAGAGACAGAGCGTCGCTCCAGAAAGCGCCTTGCTCTGGAGCGAGCGAGCAAAAGGTGGGAAGTTTTGCGTTTTGGGAAGAGGCGAACAGGTTTACCTGTGGAGTCTCCCAAAGCTGGAAGATGCCGTCTAGAACTTTTTGGTCCAGTTCCCACTCGTGTGGCAGAGCCGAGGAACGACTTAGCTTGTCTGCCAGGACATTGTCGACTCCTGGAACATGGATCGCCGTGAGGTGAAGGTTGTGGAGCGTTGCCCATTCCCAAACCCTCATTGCTTCCCTGCACAGCGGGTAGGAACGAGTCCCTCCCTGCTTGTTGATGTACCACACCACGCACATGTTGTCCGTTTGGACAGCTAGGTGACTGGGAAGGATGTATTGGTGAAGGGCTTGGAGAGCACACAGTACTGCATGCAGCTCGAGCACACTGATGTGGAGAGCTAGCTCCAATCTGGACCATAAACCCTGGGTTCGGTGAGGACCCAGATGGGCTCCCCAACCTTCGCCTGATGCATCCGTGGTCAGAGTCTGGGAGGGGGGGAGGATGAAAGAAGGGGACCCCTCGGAACAGGTTCTCTCGAACCATCCACCATTGCAAGTCTCTTGTCATCGGCGAGGAGATCAGCACCAGATGATCTAGGTCGTCTGAGTTGATCCACTGACAGCGGAGGTCCACTGAGAGATCCTCATGCGGAGTCGTCTTGTGGAACACGTTGGGATGGCAGCCGCCATAAGCCCAACAAGACGGAGCACCGACCTCACGGAACCTTCTCGTCTCGAAAGTAGGAAAAATCTGGGACTGGAGGGAAGCCCCTCTGTCCGAAGGCAGGAAGGCCTTGCACACTGTCGTATCAAGGATTGCCCTGATGAACTGGAGTCTCTGGGAAGGGTCCAGATGAGACTTGGAATGGTTGATGGTGATACCCAGACCAGTGAAAACCTGCTGGGTAAGGGGGAGAAAATACAGGAGTTCCTCCCTGGACGAGGCTGCCAGGAGCCAGTCGTCCAGGTAGGGAAAACCTGAACTCCCAAAGTATGCAGGTGGGCTACTACCACCGCCAGGCATTTGGTAAAAACCGGGAGCCAGGAAAAGACCAAAAGGGAGTGCCCATTGGTAATGGTCCCCCTTGAAAGCAAACCGGAGGTACTTTCGAGGCGAGGGACGAATGGGGATGTGCAGGTACGCATCCTGCATATCCAGTGCACAAAGCCATTGGCTCGGCCGAAGAAGGGGCAAGAGAGTTTGAAGGGAGAGCATCCTGAACTTCTTGTATTCTACATAGAAGTTCAGAGAGCTGAGATCGAGAATGGGTCTGAGATCTCCTGTCTTCTTTGGTACTAGGAAGAAATGGGAATAGTAACCCGTCCCGTGAAGGTGAGGAGGGACGGGTTCTATGGCCTGCTTCGCGAGGAGAGCAGATATTTCTTCCATGACCAAAGGAAGATGGTCCCTTGAATAAGAGGACTTCAGACGGGGGTGGCGTGGAGGTTTCTGTAGAAACTCTATGGAGTGCCCCTCTGCTATCATCTGAAGCACCCATGAATCCAATGTTATCCTCTCCCAACCCGGAAGGTGGAGGGAGAAAGTCCCTCCTACCTGTTCCTCCGGGGAGTCCGGAGGCGGTGGGAGAGGGAAGGAGTCAGGTGGTGTGGGGCAGCGCTGCAGCTGGGACACCCGCTGCTTTTTTGGGCGGCAGGGGCCTGGCAGCTGTTGGGGCCCGGCGTTTGGTGGCCCGCCTTCCTTGGGGTTTCGCTTGAGGCCGGCTGCGTCTGCGAAAAGGACGGCGCTGCGGGGGATGGGGACGGTACATGGAATCCACAGATTTCAGGGCCGTCCCCTTCTCCTGGAAGTCGGTGATGATGTCCTTGACATCACCACCGAAAAGCACTGAACCCCTGAAAGGTGCTTCTTGAATTGCTGACTGCACCTCCGGGACCAAACCTGACACTCGGAGCCAGGCGTGACGCCAAAGACTTACGGCGAACGCGGAGCTCCACCCTGCGGTGTCCACTGCATCATAGGTCGTCCTCAGAATGTGACGACTGGCCGAACGAGCAGAACGGACAAGGTCAGCTAACTCCTGCTTGACTTGGGAGTCAGGCAAGGAGTCAATCTTAGATTCCGCCTGGGTAAGGACAGCCTCTGGTAATCCCCCATATGTGCTACATAGTTTAGGGCTCGATCCCTGCGTGGAAGAAGCGAGATTTTCCTTCCATACTGATCCAGAAGGCAAGATTCCTTATCCGGAGGAGACAAGCTCAAATGTTTAGGGTGTGCTGACCGCTGTGGGCGCGCTAATCACGACTGAGTCAGCACGGGGAGAATCTAAAAGTCTACACTCGGAGCCTGGTATTGCCTGTTGGACTCCGAGGAAGTGGGGTTGAAGCCGACGGTTGTTTCCAAATAGTGGAAACAAGGTGGGATGAGGCTCGATCCAGGGTGGCACTAGAGTAGGGGCCGTGAGGGGCAGGTCCAGATGTTCGGTGAGTTTAACCCGCTGAGGATCTGTCTCTAAGGAATGCCACTGATGTACTTCCTGGATCTTCCTGAGCAACTCTGTGAAGGAAGGATCCTCCGGAGGAGACTTGAGGAGTCCTCGCAGGGGCTTGGACGGGAGCGAGGCTCGTTGCCTTCTCGAGCATCCGTCGAGGAACTGAGGAGTCCGAGAGAGAAGAAGAAGAAGAACTGGAAGCAGAGTAAGACTCCTGACTCGCTAGGGGAGGAACGGGTTCTTCAGGGAATCCTGGACGCTGTCCTGCCTCTCTGGATCCAGAGGAAGAGCTTGGGAATCTGAAGGTGGAGGGAGTGTGCCGTCTAGGGCTCAGGGCCAGAGGGGCACCGTCACGGTGGGTGTTCTTGACTTCCTTGGTGAGCTGAGCCTTGGCCTCAGCCCACCAGGAGGCCAGAGTCTCCTGAAGATCCACCGGCGGCCTAGGGGGCGGTGGAGGAGGAGGAGGGGGATAGTTGTACGGATTATATCCGTAAGGCGAGTATCTGTAACCCCGCTGCAGGGAATACCGGGCTGGGTACTCGCGCGCCAGGTACTGCGGGCCGGTGGAGCCAGCATGGGTACTGCAGTGCAGGATACTGCGGACACGGGTAAGCCGGCGTCAGATACGACGGCGGATACCCAGATACCGGAGGAGCTGCTAGAGCAGACGGCCCAGTAGGGAGCTCCACGGGCGGATCAACAGTGATAGGCCCATGGGGTGGAGGGCCCGATGGTAGAGGAATATCCCCCGCCAGCGTCGGAGGGGCCGGAGTCGGGGCCGGCGTCTGGGGAGCCAGCGTCAGATCCGGTTCAGTGGGAGGAGGGTCTGATGGCAGAAAAGCATCCCGAGCATCGCCTGGGGACGGAGATGAAAAATCCCCGGGGTCAGGCAGGGGGGACTCGGGCTCCCCGGACGGCAGCAAAGGCTGCGGGGTACCTGGGACGACAGACGATGGAAGGTCTGTCATAGGCTCCGACGCCCGGCGCATGTCGGAGGAGCCGACGTGTGACTTAGGGGCTGAATCCCGGAGGACGCCAGAGGAGCCGGCGTCCAACTTAAGGGGTCCCTTGTCGGAGGCGGCCGAGGGTGGGAAGCGGCCTGGTCTGATGGGGACATTGCCGCGGCGCCGCTCAAGGGTCGGGGCTGCCCGGCGCCTCTCCCGCGGGCGTTCGAGAAGCCGACGTCCGGCTTATGGAGGCGCCTGCGGCAGTACTGGGGGCAGAAGCCTCCTTTTGCCCGAAGGCACCAGAAGGGCTCGAATGTGAACCCGATGGGCGGGCCGACACCTCCTCCAAAACCTTGGAGGCTGCCATCGGGCGATCCCCCGGAGGGGACATTACCTTAGCCGCGGCTCTGGCCGGGGTCGCGGAGGGGGAGGCCTTCTCCAGGTGCCTTTCTTTGTCCCGCTTCTTGTGTCCTTCTGGGGAGGTCGACGCCTGCCTAAGCTTTTTCAACTCCTTCTCCATTGCAGACATCTTCTTTTTAAGGAGATGGGCTTCCAGAGACTGCTGGCGTTGTCTGCGGGTGGCCGCGTTGAAATTCAGGCAATGCGGGCACTTTTCGACCGCGTGGTTGGGGCCTAAGCAAAAAAGGCAGAGGGAGTGACTGTCCTTGTGAGGCAGCTGGGCGCCGCACGAGTCGCACTTATTTTTTGAAGGGGACGACATAAGCCAACGTTCACCTGACGAAAAAATGGCAAAATACTGAACTTTCGGTAAAAAACCGATGAAGCAACAGGGCTGAGCACGAACTTCACCGCGAGGCACTGCACGAGCTGACGGCGGGAAAGAACTGGAAGGCGGGCATCCGGGACCGCCCCTTTATACTGACGTCGTCTGACACCGGTCACCTGACGTGGGGGTGGTCCCCGCCAGGGACTGCTAGCTAAAAAATTTTCCGTGGGATCCTGCCGACGTCAGTCCTATATGTAATTAC
This sequence comes from Neoceratodus forsteri, assembly GCA_016271365.2. Taxonomy (NCBI): domain Eukaryota; kingdom Metazoa; phylum Chordata; order Ceratodontiformes; family Ceratodontidae; genus Neoceratodus; species Neoceratodus forsteri. Next base: position 368,897,037 of record CM028137.1, read on the forward strand.
CTACTGCAAGAGCTCTCTCGAAGTAAGATCTAAGTTTAAAGTGATACAGTTTTTTCGGTTTAGACCAGATTCCATTTGGGTCACAGTTGTAAGCTTTGCCCTGCAAATAATTCAATTTCTCTTTCACTTTCTGTCCTTCTGTCTCCTTGCTGCTTGAATTTTTGCGCCCACCCTCCCATTCCCCACCTCCAGCCTTAGCCTTTATTAAATACTCTCTCCCCCCCCTCGGCACCACCCCTAGCAATGCTCATCCTCCCCTCTCACTAATATTGCAACTCCTCTTAAAGATACAGAGTGCAGCTATTAGGCCTAACACTTGTCCTGTCTTCCCTTTAAAGACATCTTCCTATTTTTATCAACTGCTTGCCTATCAGCTTTGCTTAGCGCCTGCTCTGCTATCTACTGTGCAGTTCCATACCTGTGCTTCCTCCCTTGCTACCCAGAGTAATTTTCAAGTTGCCTTGGTACCCCCGCCCTAGCTAAGAACATCCTATCTTAACCTACATTTTATATCTTAAAATAGATCCACTGCGCCTGATCGTGCTCCCAGTGAGCGGCAAGGCTAATCCTGCCAGCTGCCCGTACCTCCATCCTCCTGACAAACAGGACACCTTCAAATCTGGTTAAGTGTCCGGGCTGCTCCAGGGTAGCACTGTGTGGGTATGATAGGCGGCCACCTGCTGCCACCCTCTTCTAATTGGACTGCTGCTCTCTGCTTGGCCACTGTTTGGCCCTGCCTTTTCTCTGTCGGATTATCAGTCTCTGGGCTTCAGCGCCCTCTGCTTTGCATTGAGTTTTGCCGAACATTACTGCTATCTGCCTAGTCTCCCATTGGTTCCTTATAAAATTCCGCCACTGGAGTGCCTTCTAACATATCTTGAATAGGTCTTCATTTCCTCACTGTAATCTTTTCCACAAGTAGAGCCTCCAGCTGGTCTGCTTTCCTAATTAACCTTTGCAGGGCTTTACTTTCTGCTTCTCTGATCCACTTCTTCTAAATAATAGCTACGCTAGCAGGAAACACTTCGTTGTTTTTGCTCTATCTCTAATTTTGGCCAAGGGTTTAAACAGTGTAAACACGGTCACCCTTGGCAGTCTTAATTTTACACACACTATCTCTTTATCCCTAAGAGCTGATCCTCTGTCTCAGTATACCACTAGCCTTCCTACCCAAGCCAAGCAGTAACACGATGGCGAAGTATAGTCTGCTATGGGTACTCTTGTCATTTGTCCTTTTACTCAGCCTGGACACTGCCACATGGGCTCTCCCATGTAACCAAATGGCAAAAGACTCCTCAGAGGCTTACCGCAACTATAGTTTCTCTAACTTGATTGCAGCGACAAAGCCTGATCTTCAACCTAACCCTAACCTCCTTGTTAGAGGCAGCATCTATTACAGTCTACATGCCAGGAGGAAGCTGCCATGGAGATGTGCTTTCACCCTAACCTGCCATTATGCAAGGCTTTGGTTCCTAGCCATGATCATTGTTCTGCTATCTGGGGACATCAAACTAAATCCAGGTCCACCTACCTGTTTCTTTTCCCCAAATGAGTTATCTGGCATGTCCAAGAAAGGATATTAGTTGCCCATATCAATATCAGAAGTCTTACCTGTCACCATGTGGAACTCGAGGCCTGGGTGAAACTCTACAATCCTGATGTACTCTGTCTCACAGAAACTTGGCTAAAACTCGGTATACCTGATGACGTATGCTCCTTGCCTAACTATTCCCTGTTCCAGCGGGATAGATCCTCATCCAAGCATGGAGGTGGAGTTGCCCTATTCTTCAAAAACCACCTCAACATCTCTATTGTCCCGGGCATCTGCCTCTCCCACAGTGTGCGAATTCATACAGGCAACTATTGTATTGGGGGAAAAGAAGCTTCATATTATCTGTGCCTATAATCCCCCTGCTGGGGGAATAGTAGGTCTTCAAGAACTCCTTGACATCACCTCCCAGACTGTAAATCATAATGAGGCTGTCATCCTACGTGATCTTAATCTCAACTGGTTAGGGTCAGCTCAAATATCCTTGCAATCACTCACGCTTAGTTACAATTTTCACCAGCTAATCTCTGAAGCAACTAGAGCCACGTCATCCCATCAAACGGGTACACTCCTAGACTGGGTGATGGTTAACCGTATGGAACATGTGTCGGAAAGCAGGAATCCTTGCAGATGAACCAACAGACCACTCATCCACTTTCTGTATCCTATCTATGGTTTCACCTCCATCTCCTCCATCAAGACTAATCACATTTACAAATCTAGTTCATACTGACCAGGATGCATTTCTCTATGATATCTCCAATATCGACTGGGCTGGTATCTATCAAACAAAGGATGTGGAGGTTGCTCTACAGATATTCATAAATGAATTTCTTACCATTCAATATAAACATGCCCCCAAGACTACTACACGGGTCAGAGGAAAACAGACGAGGTGGCTGCATAAAGACCTCCTTGCTGATCTGCGCCAGAGGGACAAGCTCTGGATTCGCTACAAACAACTGGCCTACAGTCAGATCGTATTGTCTGTCGTGAACTAAGGAACAGATGTAAGAGACAAGTTAGAGCTGCTAAAAGCAAATACTGCAAGGACCTTCTACGAAGCTCAGCCTGCGAACTGAGGAAATTCTGGGCCCATGTCAAAACATTTCTGGGTACCTCGCAGTCGGTCACTCCTGATGAAATGATCATAAATGGAGCACATTGTAATGACCCTAGGACCATCTCAAACAGTTTTAACAATCTTTTCTCTGATCTGTCACACTATACCTTGGCTTTACAACCTAGTGGATCGCACTCCAATCTACCTACCACACTACCATCAGACAACCATACTGCCCTGTCGTATGATGCTCCTCCAGCGCCACCATTCTATTTCAAGGCTGTATCAAGAGCGGAAGTTCTGAAATTACTGAGATCCATATCTGCCAATACCAGCTCTGGTTCTGACTCACTGGGACCTCGTCTTCTTAAGCTGGCTGCTCCACTCATTGCCTCTCCGATTGCCAGAATCTACACTTTATTATCCCTTCTCCATAGCACTGTGCCGGACCTATGGAAGTCTGCAAGAGTAACGCCTGTCTTTAAAAAAAAGTGACCCAAAGGACATGGCCAATTAAAGACCTATAGCAATTCTCTCTGTCCTTGGCAAGATCCTAGAGAAAATAGTTGCATCACAGACCATTGACTACCTTACACGCTACAATCTCCTCTCAGACACCCAGCATAGTTTCAGAAAAGGTCATAGCACCACCATGGCTCTTCTTCAACTAACTACTGATATTCTGTCCAACATGGATTCTGGAAAACTCACAGGTGCCATCTTCATTGACTTCACTAAGGCTTTCGACCTTGTAGACCATCCTCTGCTTCTCTCCACTCTCCATAAATTCCATTTCTCTATCCCTGTTGTGGACTGGTTCTATAGCTACCTGTCAAACAGGTTGCAAGCTGTCAAATTTAACTCCTCCCTGTCCAACACGTCTATCATCAACCTTGGGGTTCCCCAGGGCTCTATCTTTGGGCCCCTTCTGTTCTCAATTTTTATCAACAATGCAGCTGAGGTCCTGGAATCCTGCTCAGCTATTCTCTACGCTGATGACCTGATCATCTATACTAGTTCTTCTAGTATTGCCTGCATAAACACATCACTTACTTCAGACTTCAATAAGGTCTTAGACTGGCTACTAGACCGTAAGCTTGTACTAAATGAAAAGAAAACAAAAGCCATGCTCCTAGGTTCCGCACCAAAGATAAAGGCCTGTTCTAGTTTGCTGGAGGTTCTTCACCCAGGAGGATTTCCACTTGAAAATGTTACTTCCTTCAAGTACCTTGGGATCCTGCTGGACCAGTCCCTGGATTGTAATCTTCACATTCAGTCCTCGTGCAAAGCTGTAAACTCGAAACTGGGAGTAGCTTACAAAACGAGATACATGCTTACACCCTTGGCCAAATTAGCAATTGCCCGAGGTATTCTGCTCCCAACCCTTACTTATGGTGCCTCTATTCTTACCTCGGCCCATAAAACCTCCCTACTAAAATGGGACGTAACTTATAACAATATATGCCGATTTGCCTCTTCGTTGCCTCAACTCAAACATCACTGCCTTCTTTATAAGGATGTGAATTGGCTCTCACCCTCTGCTAGTAGACAATACTACCTTGGATCACTAATGGACTCGATCATCCGGGAAAAAAACCATCCCAGTTGGCGGCATTGCTGGTCCCTCAACCATCCTCCCATGGCCTGCGATCAGCTGACAAATCCTTGCTCTATGTTCCGAGATGTCGGACGACTAAAGGCAGAGGGGCCTTCCAATTCTCTGATCCCAGGCTATCAAATGCTCTTCCACTCAACCTCCAGCTGTCTCAGTCTCACTTTGGATTTAAAAGTGAATATCGTCGTTAACTATCCTTAGCTGATGCTTATACATGCTTTGACCCAAACTGAAGCTCCTGAGACTTACCAGTAATGTCACCCCTGCTCTAATCCAGCTCCAAGACGGTCTCCTCGGGGAAGACATATCCCCTCCCCATATTTTTCCTTCTCTTTGTAAATAACTTCTTGACTACTAGCTCTCTTCCTTCTCGAACCTTGTTGCTAACCATCCACTGTTGTTTTGCCAATTACCACCCCTGACCTTCCGTCAGTCTTTCTTGTAATGTCTGAACATTCTTCACATTTCTCTCTATATAACCTTACTATATTATTAACCCATTCACTCCACAGGTCGGGTCCATGGTTTCTGCACTTATTACATATCTTACTGCCATTATCTATATAATGCTTGCCATTATTTTTTGTTGTTTCTACCCATTGTATTTTTGTAGCACTGCTGTACTGTTCCTCTATTTGTATTATAGTACCCATGTTGCTGTTGTTCAACTGTTCTCTTTTTGTTGTACTCTCCCGGGTCGTGCCTGAAAATAGTCATTTTATGGCTAGTGCACCTACCTGGTTAACAAAAACTAAATAAATAAAAGAAATAAATATAGCAGGGTGGGTAGTATGGTACCATTTGCTACCTTTAGCTGGGAATCCTGTGTAAGGAAAGGGCTAAGGCTATATAGTAGTCCAAGATTCTGGTTCAAGGACTTAGCCAGCAGGTCAAATGTGCATCTTGAAAGTACAATCTTGATCAAGGGCAACACTTAAGTACTTTATGGACTCTTACTACCTCAACCCTTAAACCACTTGAAAGACTAGGTGTCAGAATTAGTGATCTGTCATGTCCCAAATATTTGGGGCTAAACAGTATGGCCTTTGACTGGGATATAGCCATACCAGGATATTCTCCCTTCAAAAGAGATAGAGAAGGGAAGCTGTGTTATCCTGTCTATGAGAGGCTATCAGGGTTATGGAAGTGCAAAAGAAGCTAGAGGCAGAGGAAGGGATGGAGGTGCTGTAAATCACCCTGGAGACAAGAACAAGGGCGACTATTCACATTAGGGTGGCATACAGACCTCCAAGAGGGGGAGGAAGATTTGGACAAGGCATTCTGGGAAACCACTGGCAGGATGGTGAATATGGGGGAGCTGTTGCTGGTTGGGGACTTCAATCTGCACAATATGTACTGCAGCTTTCTAGCTGCAGCTTCAACTAGAAATAGGGGAATCCAAGATTCCTTACAGGGCACGTTTCTCAGGCAGCTGGTCAGCAAACCTACTGGGGGAAGGGGATCTGGTGCTCACTAACAGATACAGTATAGAAGACGTCACAATGGTCAGTCACCCTGAGTACCAGTGATCACCATACAATGTGGTTCAGTATTAAAGGGCAATTTTATACTGCCTGCACTAAATACGTCTGGGAAGCACTGTAATCATGTAAGTACTGGTGGCAAAACATTTTCAAATCCCAACAAGAATATTTGTAATTGTTAATAAAACGACATTCAGGGTGGTCTGTTTAGAATCCACGTGAAGCGCACCCATGAGCAGGAATGGCGCAGACCCGTAAGTAAACTCACCATGAACGAGTGTGACATTTGGTGTTCCACAGTGGTAAAAGAGTGCAGCTCATACCTTGCATGACCCTGGTCCATTTAAAGTAGTTTCCATTGAAAACCGAGCGTTTGAACACATTTTATTTTGGGTATTAAAGTTGAAGCCATGATTCAGGGCATGCGCATCAAGTGTCAACTCTACGTCCTCAGAAGCCACGCATGCAGATGGACCGACCTAAGGTTGGGATGGACCAGGGTTCCCCAATCTTGGGTCAGCAGATTTCCTTCATGGAGGAAGAGGGACTGGAGGTTCCTCCACCAGCTGCTGAAGTACAGGGAACCATATCTGGCAAGGCCAGAATGGGGCTACCAGGATCATGCTGGCCCCCTCCATTTGCAGCTTGATCAGCACCCTCTGTGTAAGTAGAAACAAAGGGAATGCATACAGAAATCTCCCGCTCCAAGAGAGAGACAAGGCGTCTCGCCAGAAAACTCCAGGCCCTGGATCCAGCAAGCAAAAATTGTGCAGTTTTGCGTTGAGTGGGGACACAAAAGGGTCTAACTCTGGTCGACACCATCTGTCGAACAGATCTTCTGCTATGGATGAAAGAAGCTCCCATTCATGCATGCCGGACTGAGTCATGCTGAGACTGTCCACAAGTGTGTTTAGGACGCCTGGCACAAGGACAGCAGAGAGCGTTAGACTGTGCTCCAGTGCCCAATACTACACTCGCATCGTTTCCCTGCAAAGGGGATAAGCGTGAGTCCCGCCGTGTTTCTTGATGTAGTAGACCACACTCAGACTGTCCGACTGCACCAACAGTTGACCCAGGGTCAGGTGCTCCTGAAAGGCCTGTGTGGCATATAGCATCGCTCTCATTTCCAGGACACTGGATATGCAGGGCAGCTTCCGGCTAGGACGAGGAGCCCTGGGTTTGAAAAGAACACAGATGTGCCCCCCAGCGAAGACCCAATGCATCCGTGTTTAAAACCGGATGCAGTGAAGCAATTTGGAAGGGGACTCCATGAAGGAGGTTTGAAAAAAATTACTCATCTTAGTAACTGTGTTTCTTCTAATGGAGTCTTGCTGTATTCTGACAACTGTAGTTTGCTCCAGCACTTGAACTGCCCTGGAGAGTGAAGAGTTAAAATTCTATGCCAGGCATAGAATGTTGGGCTCGAGCACGGTTGAAAACTCTGTCTGTGACACTCTGAAACCAAACCGTTAGATTCTTACAAGCTAAAACTCACTGACTATATACTGCGGAAATTGTAAAATTCCTACTAGCCAACTGGCAACAAAGACTTTAGATTCCCAAAAGACTCAAGTCAGGAAACCCAAAGACCAAAAACCAAGCAATAAGAATTAATAATAAAAAAAAAACAAAAAAAAAACTCTTAACTAATCAAACACAAGGCACCCGACACAACAGAAAGTGGGCTAAAGACACTCCTGGGGTGCAACACTACACCTGCCCACCCACTTCCCAAACAGGTTCTGAGAGGGGAGGCAGGGAGGGAGGTCAGAATACAGCACGACTCCATTAGAAGACACACAATTACTAAGGTGAGCAATGTTTTCTTCAAACAACATGAAGCCTTCCTGTATTCCAACAATTGCAGACTACCAAGCGGTACCTCCAAGGAGGAGGGACAGAACCTACTTTCAGAATAGGCTCCAAAGTACTGCTGTGCCAAACCTAGCATCACTCCTAACCTGTATATCCAGAGAGTAATGCTTGGTGAAGGTATGAACTGTTTTCCAGGTGGCTGCTTGGCAAATTTCTAACAAAGGAATATCCCTGGCCGCAGCAAGAGATGCAGCTGTACCTCTAGTGGAATGAGCCCTCAGGCCTGAGGGGGAAAAGTTTTTCTCAGTTTCTCATAGCAGAACTGGATACAGGATACAATCCACCTGGCAATGGTTCTCTTGGTGGCAGGTTTTCCCCTTACCTACTTACCCATAAGTGAGGAACAACTGGAGGGAATCAAACCTGTGACCCTTTGTACGTTCTATGTAGTAACTAAGGGCCCTTTTAACATCTAAACTGTGTAGCCTCTGCTCTCCTGAGGAGGTGTGATCAGTGAAGAACACAGGAAGAGACATAGATTGGTTTAAGTGGAAATCAGAAACCACTTTAGGTAAGAACCTTCTATTGGTTCTAAGGACCACCTTATCTCTATGGAATGAATTGAAGTCAGGCTCCTCTGACAGGGCTTGCAATTCGCTGACATGTCTAGCAGAAGTAACAGCAACCAAAAACACAGTTTTCCAAGTCAAGTACTTGAGCTCTGCTGAGGACATAGGCTCAAAAGGGGGTTTGCATAAGTTGAGCAATGCAAATATTCAAATCCCAGGCAGGAGCAGGATCCCAAAAAGGAGGATTGGTATGAAGCAATCCTTTGAAAAATTTACAGAATACAGGGTGAGATGACATAGAAGAAGCCTTCCCCACTGACAGGAGAGCAGAAACAGCTGACAAATGAACTTTGAGAGTAGCTGGTTTGAGGCCTAGGCCATTAAGGTGAACCATATAATCCAGAACTGTAGATAACTCAGCAGTATCTGGGGAAACATGCTTCTTGGAACACCAAATACTGAACCTTTTCCATTTAAGAGTTGTAAGTTTTTCTGGTGGCAGGCGTTTGAGACGCTTTGAGAATATCCAGAACCCCTTGGGACAGATGTAAATCTGCATACTCTAACTCTTCAAGAGCCATGCCTCGAGATTGAGTGACCAGAGAATGGGGTACCAAATCCTCCCGAGAGGAGGTTAACAGGTTGTGATTCCTAGGAAGAGACAGGGGAAGAAGGACTGTTAGGGACTGCAACAGGGGGTACCAAGGCTGCCTGGCTCAGTCTGGTGCAATCAGAATCACTTTGCATGGTTGTGACCTTACCTTGACTAGAATCTTGAACAGTAGAGGGAAAGGAGGGAAGGCATAAAGAAATTTCCCTTCCCAGTTCAAAATCAGAGCATCCAGAGGGACTGAGCCCAAGACTGCGGGTCTGCAACAAAACAGAGGAAGCTGGTGATTGTCTGGGGCTGCAAAGAGATCTATCTGTGGCGTGCCCCACCTTGAGCAAATCACTTTCAACACCAAAGGACCCAGAGGCCATTAGTGATGGCCCTGGGAAATCCTGCTCAATGCATCTGCTATCACATTGTCCTTTCCTGGGAGGTGGACTGCTACCAGAGAGGTCTGTAGGGAATAAGCCAGGAACCATACTTTCACGGCCTGCGTGCACAAGGCCATGGACCGAGTGCCTCCCTGCTTGTTGATGTACCACATGGTGGTAGTGTTGTCCGTCCTGACCTGAACCACCTTGTTCTGTACTGACTGAGAGAAAGCTTGTAGGGCAAGAAGAACTGCCCTGAGCTCCAGGAGGTTGATATGAAGAAGGGAATCCTGAGTGGACCACAGTCCCTGGGCCGTGAGAGCCCCAGATGGGCTCCCCACCCCAAAAGGGAAGCATCTGTGGTAAGAACCACAGAGTGAGTCTGAGTGACAAATGGAACACCTTGCCTCAGATTGTCCAGGTCCTGCCACCACTGAAGGGCCTGAATTAAGGTCTGAGTAACAGGAACTAGCTTGGTAACAGGATCTTTCCTTTGGGACCAAAAGGTCCTTAGATGGAACTGAATGTCCCTCATCTGAAACCTGGCCCCTTGGACCACTGCTGTGGAGGCTGCCATGTGGCCCAAAAGCTGAAGAAAATGCCTTGCTGGTTGAGAAACCAGAGGGAGGAAGGAAGAGGCCAGCTGAGAGATGGTTTTGCCCTTTCCCAAGGAAGGAAAGCTCTTGCCTTGAGCGTGTCCAGCTCTGCTCCTTTAAAAGTGAGGAGCTGTACTGGCTCGAGAACTGACTTCGGAAGATTGTGAAGGAACCTCAGGGAAGTGAGAACTTGCTGGGTGACCTGCAGATCTGACTTGACTTGGTCTGGGGACTGGCCCACAAGGAGCCAGTCGTCCAGTTATGGAAAGATAAAAATTCTTCTTCTTCTTAAAAAGGCCACCACTACTGCTAGGCACTTAGTAAACACCCTTGGAGCTGAAGTTAGGCCAAAGGGCATTGCTCTGAACTGGTAATGACCTGAGGGCAATTCAAACCTGAGGTACTTTCTGTGGGAGCACCTGATGGGAATGTGAAAAAAGGCATCCTTGAGGTCCAGGGAGGCTAACCAGTCTTCTGTCCTCAGAGAGGGAAGAATTGCTCTCAGAGTCACCATTTTGAATTTTGGCTTTAAAAGATGGTTTTCAGGTATCTCAGGTCTAGGATGGGTCGCCATTCCCTTGTCTTTTTGGGGTAAGGAAGTACCTGCAGTGCATACCTTTGCCCCTGTATAGGGTAGAAACTCTCTCTATGGCTCTTAAGGCCAGTAGAGAGACAACCTCTGCCTCTTGAGCAAGGGTTTCTGATGTATTTGCAGGTGGAAAGGATCTGGGTCTCAGTTTTGGAAAATTTTTTAAACTGAGAACCAGCCCCTGGCTTACAACCTCCAGGACCCACTTGTCTGAGGTAACAGACGTCCAGTCCTGGACAAAGTAAGCCAGCCTGCCTCCTACCGGAATGGGGGAGTCGACCCGGGCTGATACATCAGGGTGTCTGCTTGGCAGGAGCCTTAGGCTGAGGGGTTGATGCAGCCCTGCTCATCCCCCTTCTGCCTCTCCCTCTGAAGAACCCCCTCTGAGAAAAGAAAGAAGAGGCCTGTGCTTGGTAGAAAGGCCTGTAAAAAGGCCTACCCCTGCCCCTAGCTTGCTGCCTTTGAGGAGTTGCCGGCCTCTCCTTGGCCTCGGCACTCCTGTAAGTGGTCCTGTACTCGTCCATTTTCTTCACGTAATTCTCTGTCTGCTCCCCAAACAGAGAATTACCCACCACAGGGAAATCCATGGCCTTGGCATGGGTATCCTCTGAAAGGCTAGCACATCTGAGGCAAGCAATTCTCCGAAGAGCCACAGATGTAGCCATGACTCTTGATGACACATCACTGAAGTCCACAGCAGCATGAAAGAAAAAATTACTCACCTTAGTAATGTTGTTTCTTCTAATGGAGTCTTGCTGTATTCTAACATACGCAGTTAGGTCCTGCCTTTCAACTGCTCCGGAAACAAAGAGTTAAACTTTCCATGGCCAGCATGGAATGTTCACCACAAGCTCGGTTGAAGCCCCTGTCTGCTGTTGTTTAAACTGCAACCGTCAGATCTTTATGAGCCATACTCACTAGAAGTTCTATGTGTAAACTGTAAAATTCATACTAGCCAACTGGCAACTATATCTATATAAAAGGGGTTTTGGTTTCAAACGGAAGACTCAAGTCAGGAAACCCAAAAACAAAACACAACCACTCACCCAAACTAAAAGAGGGTAAAAAAAGGACACCCCTAGGATGCCAACACTGCTCCTGCCCACCCACAGCCCAAAAACTAGGTTCTGAGAGGGGAGGCAGGGGGAGGTCAGAATACAGCAAGACTCCATTAGAAGAAACAACATTACTAAGGTGAGTAATTTTTCTTCAAACAACATGAAGTCTTGCTGTATTCTGACATATGCAGACTACTAAGCAGTACCTCCATGGAGGAGGGACAGAACCTACTTTGGAAACAGGCTCTGAAGTACTGCTGTGCCAAACCGAGCATCACTCCTAGCCTGGATATCCAGAGAGTAATGCTTGGTGAAAGTATGAACTGTTTTCCAGGTGGCTGCTTGACAAATTTCTAAGCGAGGAATATCCCTGGCAGCAGCCAGGGAAGCAGCTGTACCTCTAGTGGAATGAGCCCTCAGGCCTTAGAGTGGAGTTCTACCCATTTTTTCATAGCAGAATTGCATACAAGAAACAATTCACCTGGCCATAGATCTCTCAGTGGCAGGTTTGCCCTTACCAACTTCTCCATGCGTGAGGAACAACTGGAGGGATTCAAACCTGTGACCGTTGGTACGCTCTATGTAGTAGCTAAGGGCTCTTTTAACATCCAAGCTGTGTAGCCTCCTCTCTCCAGAGGAGGAATGGTCAGTGAAGAAGAAAAAATTACTCACCTTAGTAATGTTGTTTCTTCTAATGGAGTCTTGCTATATTTTGACAATTGCAGTATGATCGCAGGTTAGAACTGCTCTGGAGGTGAAATAGTTAACTTTCCATGCAGGCATGGAACTTAGAGCGCGACCTCGGTTGAAAACTCTGTCTGCTGTGCTTCAAAGGTAAACTGTCAGATCTTTACGCGCTAAAACTCACTAAGGTTCTGTGTGGAAGCTGTAAACCTACACTAGCCAACTGGTTACTAACATAAACACTCATTTTTTGGTCTAAAACAAAGACTCAAGTCAGGAGACCCAAAAAATGCAAAAACACAACATCAATTCACCCAAAAAGGTAGGTAAAAACAACAAGGTGGGCATCAAAAAAGTGCTAACCCTGTACTGCCCACCCACATCCCAAAACAGAGGTTCTGAGAGGGGCAGGCAGGGAGGGAGGTCATAATATAGCAAGACTCCATTAGAAGAAACAACATTACTAAGGTGAGTAATTTTTTCTTCAAATAACATGAAGTCTTGCTATATTATGACAATTGCAGACTACACAGCAGTACCCCCATGGAGGAGGGACAGAACCTACTTAGGAAATTGGCACAGCCGTGCTTCAGAGCCTAACCGAGCATCATTCCTAGCCTGGATGTCCAAGGAGTAATGCTTGGTAAAAGTGTGAACTGTTTTCCAGGTAGCTGCTTGACATATTTCTAGAATAGGAATGTCTCTGGCAGCAGCCAGAGAAGCAGCTGTACCTCTGGTAGAGTGAGCGCTCAGGCCTGAGGGAGGAACTTTACCCAACTTCTCGTAGCAGAATTGGATACAAGAGACAATCCACCTGGCAATGGATCTTTTAGTGGCTGGCTTCCCTTTCCCAACTTCGCCATAGGTAAGGAACAGTTGGAGGGAGTCAAACCTATGACCCTTGGTATGCTCTATGTAGTAACTAAGGGCTCTCTTCACATCTAGGCTGTGCAGCCTCCTCTCCCCAGAGAGGAGTGGTCAGTGAAGTACACTGGAAGACAAATAGATTGATTAAGGTGAAAATCTGAAACCACCTTAGGCAGGAACTTTCTGTTAGTCCGAAGGACCACCTTATCTCTGTGGAAAGAGATAAACTCCTGCTCCACTGACAACGCTTGTAATTCACTTATGTGTCTGGCAGAGGTGATGGCTACCAGAAACACAGTTTTCCAAGTCAAGTACTTGAGCTCAGCTGAAGACAAGGGCTCGAAAGGGCTGTAAGCTGAGCAATGCAAACATTAAGATCCCAGGCAGGGCAGGATCTCTGAATGGAGGGGTTGGTGCAACAACCCCTTAAAAACTTGGAAAATACGGGATGAGCTGAAAGAGAAGAGGATTTACCTGCTGAAATAAAGGCAGACGCAGCTGCCAAGTGCACCTTGAGGGTAGCTGGTCTCAGCCCCAAAGAATTCAAGTGGACCATATAATTCAGGACTGTGGGTAGATCAGCAGAGACTGGGGAAATATGCTTTTCCAAGCACCATATGGAAAACCTTTTCCATTTGGAATTGTAAGTAGCCCTGGTGGAAGGCTTCCTTGAGGCCTTCAATATATCCATTACACCTTGGGAAAGGTGTAAATCAGCAAACTCTAACTCTTCAAGAACCAAGCCTTGAGATTGAGAGATTTGAGATTCGGGTACCAGACCCTTCCCTGGGCACAGGTTAACAATTTGTGATTCTTGGGAAGGCACAGGGGAGGATGGACTGCTAAGGACAGCAGGAGTGAATACCAGGGCTGTCTGGCCCAATCCGGAGCTATCAGAATGACCTTGCAGGATTGGGATCTGGTTTTGACTAGCACTTTGAACAGGAGAGGAAAGGGGGGAAAGGCATAGAGAAACTCCCCCCCCCCAATTGAGGGCCAAGGCATCCAGCGGGAGAGAGCCCAACACTGGGGGCCTGCAGCAAAAAAGAGGAAGTTGGTGATTGTCTGGGGCTGCAAAAAGATCTATCTGCGGGGTGCCCCATCTGGCAAATACTACTCCCAAGACCAGGGGATCCAGTGACCATTCGTGGTGGCCCTGGGAAATCCTACTGAGAGCATCTGCCAGGACATTGTCCTTGCCTGGGAGGTGCACTGCCGTAAGAGAGGTGTTCAGGGAGTAAGCCAGAGACCACAATCTCATCGCTTCGGTGCACAAGGCCGTAGACAGAGTGCCCCTTTGCTTGTTGATGTACCACATTGTAGTGGTGTTGTCTGTTCTGACCTGAATACTCTTGTTCTGAACAGATTTGGAAAAAACTTGAACTGCTGGAAGAACTGCTCTGAGCTCCAACAGGTTGATGTGGAGCAGGGATTCCTGGGGAGACCACAGACCCTGGGTGGCGAGGTCGCCCATGTGAGCTCCCCAGCCCAAGAGGGACGCATCTGTAGTAAGGATTAGAGAATGAGACTGAGTGACAAAAGGAGCCCCCTGTCTCAGGTTGGTCTGATCCTGCCACCACTGTAGGGCTTGGATCAGGTTCGAGTCACTGGGATCAACTTGGTAAGAGGATCCTTTCTTTGAGACCAAAAGGCTCTCAAATGGAACTGGATGTCCCTCATCTGAAATCTTGCTCCTGCACAACCGCTGTGGAAGCAGCCATGTGCCCTAGGAGCTGCAGAAAGTGCCTTGCTGGCCGGGAGACTCAGGGTAAATGAGGAGGCCAGGAGACCAGGGTCTTTGCCCTGTCTAGGGGAAGGAAAGCCCTGGCTTCCTGTGTGTTCAGCTCTGCGCCTATGAAGGTAAGAAGCTGGACAGGCTCCAGAACTGACTTTGAGAGATTCAGAAGGAAACCTAGAGAGGTAAGCAGTTGCTGTGTTATCTGGAGATGTAATTTGACCTGGTCTGGGGACTGGCCTACTATGAGCCAATCGTCCAGGTAAGGAAAGATGGCAATCTTTTGCCTTCTTAGGTAGGCAACTGCTACTGCCAGGCATTTGGTAAATACCCTTGGGGCAGAAGTGAGGCTGAAGGGCATTGCTCTGAACTGGTAGTGGCCTGAGGGCAGCTCGAACCTGAGGTACTTTCGATGGGAGCCTCTGATGGGAATATGGAAGTAGGCATCCTTGAGGTCCAGGGAAGCTAGCCAGTCCCCTGGCCTTAGAGAGGGTAGGATAATTCCCAGAGTCACCATTTTGAACTCTGGCTTTAAAAGGTGCTTGTTTAAATATCTGAGATCCAGGATGGGCAGCCATTCTCCTGTCTTTTTTGGGGTAAGGAAGTACCTGGAGTACAAACCTTTGCCCTGGTGTAGGGGAGGAACCCTTTCCACAGCTCTGAGAGCCAGGAGGGTAGAGACCTCTGCCTCTAAGGCAAGAGCCTCTGATGGAGTTGCAGGTGGAAAAGATCTGGTTCTCAGCATTGGAAATTTTTTGAAACTGAGAACCAGTCCCTGGCTTACTACTTCCAGGACCCACTTGTCTGATGTTAAAGACTTCCAGTGCTGGACAAAGTAAGCCAGCCTGCCCCCTACAGGTAGAGGAGAATCGGCCCTGGCAATCCCATCAGGGTGCCTGTTTGGCAGGGGCTTTGGGCTGAGGGTGGAAGCAGACCTGCTTGTACCCCTGCCTGCCTCTTCCTCTAAAGAACCCCTCTGAGCATAGGCGGAGGAGGAAGCTTGGGCTTGGTAAAAGCCTATGAAAAGGCCTGCCCCTGCCTCTAGGAAGCTGCTTTTGAGGAGTAGCCTGCCTTCCTTGGCCTGTGCACTCCTATAGGTGGTCCCTATATTCATCCATTTTCTTCATGTAATTCTCGTTTGCTCCCCAAACAGAGAATTTCCCACAACAGGAAAATCCATGGCCTTGGACTGGGTGTCCTGAGACAGGGTAGTACATCTGAGCCAAGCCATCCTGCGAAGTGCCACAGATGTAGCCATGGCTCTTGATGAAACATCATTAGAGTCCACTGCAGCATGAAATTGCACCTTGGATGCCTCAATACCATCCATAGCCACCTGTTCCAGCTCCCTGGCAAGCTGGTCAGGGACTTGTTTTGCTAGGGCCAGCACAGTATCCCATCTGGATTTCTGGTACCTAGCAGCATAAGCCATATAATTTGCCTGTCTGAGCCCCAAAGAAGCTGCCATGTACTGTTTCTTTGCCATAGCATCAATCTTCCTGGAGTCCTTCTCAGTGGGATGTGAAGCTAGGGGAATATTAGCCTTGTCACAGGCTGCAGCCTGCACTACCCCCACATGGCTGCATTGCTGAGTGAGGAAATCAGTGTCGGAGCCTGATAAGGTATACCTCTTGTCCATCCTTTTATCCACAGGAGGTATAGTGTGAGGAGTTTTTAAAACTTTTACTGTCTGTTTCCGAAAAGATTTATGCAAAGGAATAGACAGTCTCCTAGACTCTGGAATATCCATCATTTCTACATAGTCTGCTCCTCCTGGTCATCAACAGCTTCCTCAACAGGGAGCTGGAGAGTTTCGGCAACTTTTTTTTTTATAAAACATGAAATGAGAAGGGGACTCAGAAAGTCTTGGAGGAGAAACCCCTAGGGGTCTATCTGGAGAGATGTCCGGATCAATGGGCACATCCAGATCTTCAAAACCATATTCACTCTCCTCATATTCCTCTTCCTCCCGGTTCATAAAAATCCTCAAAATCATAATCTTGAACCTGTGGAACCGGCCGAACCGAACGCTTACCGGAAGGTGTCGGTTCGGTCGGAACCGGAGAGAGAGACTGGACAATTTTAATTGCTTTGGCTATTTCCTCAGCAGTTGGGGAGAGAACTTTTGGCTCTAAACTAGCTGACTTTCTAGCCCTTTTTGATGGAACCGGCTCCTCAGAACCGGCTCGTTTGCCCGAGGAAGTATCGCTCTGGTCAGAGGGCACTCCCTCCGGTTCGGTTGGTACCGAACCGGGCTGGCCATCCGGGTCAGCGGACTTTTTGGCCTCCCTTTCCCTGAGCCTACCAACTCTCTTATCTATGGTGGCAGCAGGGAAATTGTGACAAATCTGACAGTCTGAACTGAGGTGGTCAAACCTCAGACAATAGACACATGTGGTGTGTGGGTCAGCCTTAGCAAAAGCTTCCCCACAAACGCTACAGTGTTGAAACCCAGTGGGTCCGGTTTTTCTTTTGGGTTTCTCAGACATAATGCCAGCCTAACCAACTTGCCCGTTTATGGCAATCCACCAAGCAAGACACCCTTATCGGTTCCCAACCGTGTCACGGGTCGTGGAAAAAACCGTAATGAAATCTGTTTTTTTAGAACCGATAAGAACCGGGAACCGCACTCTAAAAAAGGGCTAGTAGATTTAAATACAACCTGATCGGTTCAAACCGAACTGATAACAAATTACAAGTTCCACACAGAAAAAACTAATGTAAAACCTATCTATTACTTACATTACCACAGACAGAGCTTGAACTGACCGGTTGCAGTTTAATTTCGGCTAAAAACTGAAAAATAACACTTTTAAACCGACAAAATGAACCGAGCAGAAGGAGAAATCTCCGGAGCGACTGTTCAGTGAGGCGGAGTAAAGAATCTGACAGTTTACCTTTGAAGCACAGCAGACAGTTTTCAACAGAGCTCGAGCTCTAAGTTCCATGCCTGCACGGAAAGTTAACTATTTCACCTCCGGAACAGTTCTAACCTGCAGTCATACTGCAATTGTCATAATATAGCAAGACTTCATGTTGTTTGAAAACAGGGAGAGACATAGACTGGTTGAGGTGGAAATCTGAAACCACTTTAGGCAAAAACTTTCTGTTAGTTCTTAGGACCACTTTATCTCTATGGAAAGAGATGAAATCAGATTCCACTGACCGGGCTCGCAATTCACTTGATACGCCTGGCAGAAGTAATGGCTACCAAAAACACAGTTTTCCAAGTCAAGTACTTAAGCTCTGCAGAGGACAAAGGCTCAGAGGGGGGGTTGCATAAGCTGAGCAATGCAAACGTTAAGGTCCCAAGCAGGAGCAGGATCCCTAAAAGGGGAGATGGGTGTGAAGCAATTCCTTGAAAAACTTACAAAACACAGGATGGGATGATAGAGAGGAAGGCTTGCCTACTGACAAGAAAGCAGAAACAACTGCCAAGTGTACTTTAAGGGTAGTAGTAGTAAATCATTTTTTATTCGTAATGAATAAAAGGATACATTCAATTGAGCAGAGCTCGTTTTCAATGAAGTTCCACGTCACAAATAAAATAAAGTTCCACATCAAAAGGACATAACATCAAATCACTTAAACCACATATAGGATAGGACAATCACAATACAGCAATAAGTAAGGAAAAATTAATATACAACAATCAGTCACATTGCACAATAACATACATAAGACACTAACAATTAATGCATATAGTAGTATTATGTAATATAGTAGTACTCCAATTCCTTAATTCACTTTTGTTATACCTAGTTCTATTTTTTCTCAATTCTAAGGGAGATTTATTCCATAATCTTGTTCCTCTAGCAGGTACAGAAGATCTTCCAATATTCAAATTATGTTTAATTGAAACAAATTGGGTTCCAACAGAGGCTCTCAAACATTCCTTTGTTTTCCTAACTTCAAAGAGGTCAATTGCATATTTAGGTACTTCCCCGTACCAAACCTTAATCATGAATTGTAACAAGTGTAAGTCTCTTCTCACAACAGGTTTATGCCAATTTAATTCCTTAAAAAGTGTGCACCTATGGGTTCTATAAGGGGCATCCAGTATAAAACGAGCTAGCCTACAAAAAACTAAATCCACTTTATCTGTATACTTTCCAATAGCCCCTCCATAAAGCAGATCGCCATAATCAATCACCGGAAGTAAAAAAGAATTTACCACACTTAAACGAATCTCTCTAGTCATGAACTTTTTATACTTATATAGGGCGCCCAATCTCCTATTTATATTTTTTATAAGGGAGTCAATCTAAACATCCCAGCCCAAACATGGATCTAACCAAACTCCCAAGAACTTGTATGAATCCACCTGCTTAATGGCTATACCTTCCTTGGTATTAATTTCCAAATATAAATTTAGTTTTTTATTATTATTTTTAAACAAAAGTGACTGTGTTTTATTAGCACTTAAAATGTGATAGTTCAACTTTAAGAAATCCTGTACTTCATCAAAGGCCAATTGTAGCCTCATATTAATAAATTCTAAAGTATCTCCCTCTACATATAATATGGTGTCATCTGCGTACATATGGCACCGGGCAACCGTTGATGTAATTTTAAGTTCATTCATGTAGATATTAAATAACAGAGGCCCCAATATCGAACCCTGTGGTAGAGGGTAGCTGGTCTGAGGCCTAGGCCATTAAGATGGACCATATAGTCCAGAACCGTAGGCAACTCAGCAGAGTCTGGAGAAATATTCTGCTTAGAACACCAAATGCTGAATCTTTTCCATTTGGAGTTGTAAGTCTTTCTGGTGGAAGGCTTTCGGGAAGCTTTAAGGATATCCAGAATCCCTTGGGAAAGATGCAGATCTGCAAACTCTAACTCTTCAAGAGCCAGGCCTTGAGATTGAGAGACTGAAGATTCGGGTACCATATCCTCCCCTGGGAGGACGTCAACAGGCTGTAATTCCTGGGAAGAGACAGGGGAAGGTGGACTGCTAGGGACAGCAACAGGGGATACCAGGGCTGTCTGGTCCAGTCTGGAGCAATCAGAATCACTTTGCATGGCTGTGACCTTATCTTGACTAACGCTTTGAACAGAAGAGGGAAGGGGGGGGGAGCATACAGAAATTTCCCTTCCCAGTTCAAAACCAGAACATCCAGGGGGACTGAGCCCAAGACTGGGGGGTCTGCAACAAAAGACAGGAAGTTGGTGATTATCTGGAGCTGCAAAAAGATCAATCTCTGGAGTGCCCCATCTCGAGAAAATCACTTTCAGTACTAGAGGATCGAGGGTCCATTCGTGATGGCCCTGGGATATTCTGCTCACAGCATCTGCTAGGACATTGTCCTTCCCTGGGAGGTGAACTGCTATCAGAGAGGTTTGCAGGGAATAGACCAGGGACCACAACTTCATTGCTTCTGTGCACAAGGCCGTAGATCGAGTGCCTCCCTGCTTGTTGATGTACCACATGGTAGTGGTGTTGTCTGTTCTGACTGGACCACCTTGTTCTGTACAGATTTGGAAAAAGCTTGCAGTGCCAGGAACACTGCTCTTAGTTCCAAGAGATTGATGTGAAGCAGAGATTCCTGAGGTGACCACAGTCCTTGGGTGGTAAGATCCCCCAAATGGGCTCCCCAGCCCAGCAGGGAAGCATCTGTGGTGAGTATCACTGAATGAGACTGAGTGACAAAAGGAACCCCTTGTCTCAAATTGTCCTGATCCTGCCACCATTGCAAGGCCTGGATCAGGGTTTGAGTCACCGGGACTAGTTTGGTAAGGGAACCCTTTCTTTGGGACCAGAAGGCTCTTAAGTGGAACTGAATGTCCCTCATCTGGAATCTTGCTCCTTGGACCACTGCTGTGGAAGCTGCCATGTGGCCCAGAAGCTGAAGGAAATGCCTTGCTGGTCAAGACACCTGAAGGGTGAATGAAGAGGCCAGTTCCATGAGGGTCCTTGCCCTTTCCAGGGGAAGGAAGGCTCTTGCCTTTACTGTATCCAGCTCTGCACCTATGAAGGTGAGGAGCTTTACTGGTTCGAGAACTGACTTTGGAAGGTTGAGAAGGAATCCTAAGGAACTGAGCACTTGCTGGGTCACTTGCAAATGTGACTTGACTTGGTCTGAAGACTGACCTACTATGAGCCAGTCATCCAAGTATGGGAAGAAGGAGATCTTTTTTCTCCTTAGGAAAGCAACCACTACTGCCAGGCACTTTGTGAAAACCCTTAGGGCTGATGTTAGGCCAAAGAACATTGCTCTGAATTGATAGTGGCCTGAGGGCAACTCGAACCTGAGGTACTTTCTGTGGGAGCACCTGATGGGAATGTGAAAATAGGCATTTTTGAGGTCTAGGGAGGCTAGCCAGTCCCCTGGCCTTAGAGAGGGAAGGATAATTCCCAGAGTCACCATTTTGAACTTTAGCTTTAAAAGGTGTTTGTTCAGATATCTTAGGTCCAGGATGGGCCGCCATTCTCCTGTCTTTTGAGGGGCTAGGAAGTACCTGAAGTACAATCCTTTGCCCTTGTGGAGGGTGGGAACCCTCTCTATAGTTCTGAGAGCTAGGAGAGAAGAAACCTCTGCCTCTAAGGCAAGGGTCTCAGATAGATTCGCAGGTGGAAAGGATCTGGTTCTCATCTTGGGAAATTTTTTGAAGCCGAGAACCAGCCCCTGGCTTACTACTTCCAGGACCCACTTGTCTGAGGTTAGAGACTTCCAGTCCTGGACAAAGTAAGCCAGCCTGCCCCCTACTGGTATGGGAGAATCGGCCCAGGCAGACCCATTAGGGTGTCTGCTTGGCAGAGGCTTTAGGCTGAGGGGTGGGTGCAGGCCTGCTCATCCCCCGTCTGCCTCTCCCTCTAAAGAACCCCCTCTGAGAGAAAGAAGAGGAGGCCTGTGCTTGGTAAAAAGGCCTTTGGAAAGGCCTGCCCCTGGACTGCTGCCTCTGAGGAGTTGCTTGCCTTTCTTTGGCCTGAGCACTCCTGTAAGTGGTCCTGTACTCATCCATCTTTTTCATGTAGTTCTCTGTCTGCTCCCCTAACAGAGAATTACCAATTACAGGAAAATCCATGGCCTCAGCCTGGGTAACCTGTGAGAGGCTAGTACATCTGAGCCAAGCCATCCTCCGAAGAGCCACAGATGTAGCCATGACTCTTGATGAAACATCACTGAAGTCCACAGCAGCATGAAAATGTACTTTAGATGCCTCGATCCCATCTGCAGCCACCTGCTCCAGCTCCTTGGCAAGCTGGTCGGGGCCTGTTTAGCCAGAGCCAGCACAGTGTCCCACCTGGACTTCTGGTATCTAGTTGTATAGGCCATATAGTTAGCCTGCCTGAGTCCCAAAGATGCTACCATGTATTGTTTCTTTGCCATGGCATCAATCTTCCTGGAGTCCTTCTCTGGGGGGGTGTGATGCCAAGGGGATATTTGACTTATCACAGGCAGCAGCCTGCGCTACCCCAACATGGCTGCATTGCTGGAAAAGGAACTCCGTGTCTGAGCCTGAGAGAGTGTACCTCTTGTCCATTCGTCTGTCCACAGGAGGTATAGAATTAGGAGACTTAAGAATTTTATGTGTCTGTTTCCCAAAGGATCTGTGGAGGGGAACAGACAGTCTCCTGGACTCTGGGATGTCCATCATCTCAACAAAATCAGGCTCCTCCTGATCCTCTACTGCTTCCTCCACAGGAAGCTGGAGGGTCTCAGCCACTTTTTTGTAAAACATACAGTGAGAAGTGCACTAAGAAAGCCTAGGAGGAGAAACACCTGAAGGTCTGTCTGGGGAGATGTCCCGGTCAATAGGCACATCCAGACTTTCATAATCACCATAATCATCCTCATAGTCTGCTTCCTCCTCCTCCGGTTCATAAAATTCTTCCAAAGTGTAATCCGGAACCAGGGGAACCGACCAAACCGAACCCCTGCCAGATGGTTCCGGTTCGGTCGGAACCAAAGTAAGCGATTGCACTATCCTTATTGCCTTGGCTGTCTCATCGGCAGTCGGAGTATGAATTTCTGGGTCCGAACCGGACGATTTATCTTTTCTTTTCCTTTTCACTGGAACCGACTCCTCAGAACTGGCTCTCCTTTTGCCTGAAGAAGTATCGCCCTGGTCAGAGGGCACTCCTTCTGGTTCAGTCGGAACCGAACCGGGCTGGCCATCCGGGTCAGCGGACTTCTCGGCATCCCTTTCCCTCAGTCTACCTAATCTCTTTTCCAGGGTAGATTTGGGAAAATTCTTACAAATTTGGCAGTCTGAATCGAGATGGTCAAACCCCAGACAATAAACACAGGTGGTGTGGGGATCAGCCTTGGCAAAGACTTCCCCACACACACACACACTGCAGTGTTGAAACCCAATGGGCCCGGTTTTCTTCTTGGGTTTCTCAGACATGGCCAATCCTATCCAAAACGTACCCTTTTTTCGGCAATCCGCCAGGCAAGACTGCCCTATCGGTTCCTGACCATGTCACGGGTCTTGGAAAAAATATAATAAAATCTGTTTTTTTTTTTTAGAACCGATACGGACCGGTTACCACACTCTAAATGAATCACAAACTTTTTTACCTCAAACTGATTGGTTCACCCGAATCGATCCACAATTTACAAGTTCCACACAGAAACTACACAGAAAACCTATCTAGTACTCACGGTACCACAGAGACTTGAACCGACTGAGCGGTAACAGCAATTTGGTAGAAACCGACTGAGAAAACGACACTTCAAATGACTTTTTTGAACCGAGGAAAGGAGAAATCTCCGGAGCGACTGTTCAGTGAGCGGAGTAAAGAATCTGACGGTTGCAGTTTAAACAACAGCAGACAGGGGCTTCAACCGAGCTAGTGGTGAACATTCCATGCTGGCCATGGAAAGTTTAACTCTTTGTTCTCCGGGGCAGTTGAAAGGCAGAACCTAACTGCATATGTCAGAATACAGCAATACTTCATGTTGTTTGAATTGCACTTTTGATGCCTCGATCCCATCAGCAGCCACCCCCTCCAGCTCCTTGGCTAGCTGGGGAGAAGCCTGTTTAGCCAGTGCCAGTACAGTGTCCCACCTGGACTTCTGGTACCTGGCTGTATAGGCCATATAGCCAGCCTGCCTGAATCCCAAAGATGATGCCATGTACTGCTTCTTTGTCATGGCATCTATCTTCCTGGAGTCTTTGTCTGGGGGGGTGTGATGCCAAGGGGATGCTTGCCTTGTCACAGGCAGCAGCCTGCACTACCCCAACATGGCTGCATTGCTGATAAAGAAACTCCATATCTAAGCCTGACACGGTGTACCTCTTGTCAACAGGAGGTACAGAGTTAGGAAACCTAAGAATTTTTTGTGTCTGTTTCCCAAAGGACTTATGGAGGGGGAATAGACAGTCTTCTTAGACTCTGGAACGTCCATCATCTCTACAAAATCAGGCTCCTCCTGATCCTCCATAGCCTCCTCAATAGGAAGCTGGAGGGTTTGAGCCACTTTTCTGAAAACAGAAAGTGGGGAGGGGGACTCAGAAAGCCTAGGAGGGAAAACACCAGAAAGTCTGTCTGGGGAGATGTCCAGTTCCACAGGCACATCCAAACTTTCACCGTCGTAATCATCCTCTTCAAAATCCTCCCCTCTTCAAACTCTGGTTCGTAAAAATCTTCAGGGGAATAATCCTGAACTGGGGGAACCGACCGAACCGAACCCCTGCCAGAAGGTGCCGGATCGGTCGGAACCGGATGAAGCAATTCCACAATCCGAATCGCTCTGGCTATCTCTTCAGTGGTCGGAACATTTAGTTCTGAATCCGAACCAGCCGATTTATCCTTGCATTTTCTCTTTGTAGGAACCAATCCCTCAGGATCGGCTCTCCTCTTGCCCGAAGAAGTATCGCCCTGGTCAGAGGGCACTCCTTCTGGTTCGGTAGGAACCGAACCGGGCTGGCCTTCCGGGTCAGCGGATTTCTCGGCCTCCTTATCCCCAAGTCTACCCAACCTTTTATCCAACGTAGACTTAGGGAAATTCTTGCAAATTTGGCAGTCTGAGTTGAGGTGGTCAAACCCCAGACAGTAAACACAAGTTGTGTGGGGATCGGCCTTAGCAAAGACCTTCCCACACACACTGCAGTGTTGAAACCCAGTGGGCGTGGTTTTTTTTCTTGGGTTTCTCAGACACGGCCAACCTAACAAAACTTACCCTTTATAAGGCAACCGCCAGGCAAGACTCCCCTATCGGTTTCTCACCATGTTACCGGTGTTGGAAAAAAAACATTAAATTCATTTTTTTTTTTTTTTTTAAACCGATATGGATCTGTAACCACACTCTAAACTTTTTCACAAAATTTTTGCACAAATACTACCTTACGTACTTACGGTACCACAGACAGTGTCTCGAACCAATAAAGGGAATTTAATGCGGACTACAACAGACAACTTTAACGACTTTGAACTGATCAGAAGGACAAAATCTCCGGAGCGACTGTTCAGTGAGGCGAAGTAAAGAATCTGATGGTTTGGATTCAAAGTATCACAGACAGAGTTTTCAACTGAGCTCGAGCCCAACGTTCTATGCCTGGCATAGAATTTTAACCCTTCACTCTCCAGAGCAGTTCAAGTGCTGGAGCTAACTACAATTTTCAGAATACAACAAGACTTCATGTTGTTTGAAGAGGAGTCTATCCACCACTGCAGCACTTTGCAAACTGGAGAGGAGATTAGGACTACTTGATCTAACTCATCCATGTGTTGGTCCCACTGCACCCAGAGGGTCCACAGAAGGGTGCACGTATGAAGCCTGGCCAGTGGAACGGTGGGAATGGCTGCGGGCATTAGGCCCAGGAACCT
Organism: Neoceratodus forsteri; assembly: GCA_016271365.2. Taxonomy (NCBI): domain Eukaryota; kingdom Metazoa; phylum Chordata; order Ceratodontiformes; family Ceratodontidae; genus Neoceratodus; species Neoceratodus forsteri. Next base: position 368,922,422 of record CM028137.1, read on the forward strand.
GAGGTATAGCCTGGCAGGAATGTGACAACTCTGAGCTACTTCCTGAGCCTGAGCTATAAGGCATTCAGCCCCGTTCTCAAGTAAGAAGGCCTTTCCCTGCCCAGAGTCCAGAACCACCCCAATATATTGTAATCTTTGGGACGATACTAGAACAGACCTGGGCAGGTTGACCGTTATGCCCAGAGACTGAAAGAGCTGGAGAGTATGCTCCAGAGTTAATAGCAGCTGTTCCCTGGATGGGGCCTTGAGAAGTGAATCGTCCAGGAAAGGGAAGACATACAGACCCTCCCTCCTGAGGGCTGCTGCAACCGCTGCTAAACACTTGGTAAAGACACGCAGCACAAAAGGTAAGACAAAGGGCAATACCTTGAACTGGTAAATGTGTTCCCTGAAGAAAAAATTACTCACCTTAGTAATTGTGTTTCTTCTAATGGAGTCTTGCTATATTCTGAGTTATTGCAATTAGTCCCAGCACTTGAACTACTCCGGAGAGGAAAGAGTTAAATTCTATGCAGAGCATAGAACGCTGAGCTTGAGCTCGGTTCAAACCTCTGTCTGCTGCACTTCAAAGTGTAACCGTCAGATTCTTACGAGCTAATACTAACTAACTAAACCCACTATGTGAAAATTGTAAAAATGTTTTACTAGCCAAATGGCAACCAAATATTTTGGATCCCCCAAAAGACTCAAGTCGAGAAATCCAAAATGAAAAACCAGGTAGTGAACACTTATGACTATTAAAATAACCAAACATAACCAACTCCTCCACTTTGAAAGGAAGGAGTGCCCAAATGCACCCCTGGGGTGCAACACTGCACCTGCCAGCCCACTTCCCAAAAACCAGGTTCTGAGAGGGGAGGCAGGGAGGGAGGTCAGAATACAGCAAGACTCCATTAGAAGAAACACAATTACTAAGGTGAGTAATTTTTTCTTCAAACAACATGAAGTCTTGCTGTATTCTGACTTACTGCAGACTACCAAGCAGTACCTCCATGGAGGAGGGAATCGAACCTACTTTGGGAATAGGCTCTGCAGTACTGCTGTACCAAACCGAGCATCACTCCTAGCCTGGATATCCAGAGAGTAATGCTTGGTGAATGTATGGACTGTTTTCCAGGTGGCTGCTTTACAAATCTCTAGCAAAGGAATATCCCTGGCAGCAGTTGAACCTCTAGTCGAATGAGCCCTCAGGCCTGAGGGTGGTACTTTACCCAGCTTTTCACAGCAGAATTGTATAAAAGAGACAATCCACCTGGCACTCGTTCTCTTAGTGGCAGGTTTGCCCTTTCCCACGTCCCCATAAGTGAGGAACAACTGGAGGGAATCAAACTTGTGTGCCTTAGTACGCTCAATGTAGTAGCTAGAGGCTCTTTTAACATCTAAACTGTGTAATCTTCTCTCTTCTGAAGAAGAATGGTCAGTGAAGAGAGATGGATTGCTTCAGATGAAAATCTGAAACCATTTTAGGTAAAAACCTCCTACTGGTTCTATGGACCACCTTATCTCTATGAAATGAAATGAAAATCAGGCTCCACTGACTGGGCTTGCAATTCACCGATACATCTGGCAGAGGTAATAGCTACCAGAAACACAGTTTTCCAAGTCAAGTACTTGAGCTCTGCTGAAGACAAAGGCTCAAAGGGGTTGCATAAGCTCAGCAATGCAAAAATTAAGGTCCCAAGAAGGCGTAGGGTCCCTAAAGGGTGGACAGATATGAAGCAACCCCTTGAAAAATTTACAGAAAACAGGATGGGATGCCAGAGAGGACTGCTTTCACACTGACAGAAAAGCAGAAACAGCTGACAAGTGTACCTTGAGGGTAGCTGGTATAAGGCCTAGGACATTAAGATGAACCATGTAATTAAGAACTGTAGACAGTTCAGCAGTGTCTGAGGATATGTGCTTCTTGGAACAACAAATACTAAATCTCCTCCATTTGGAGTTATAAGTTTTTCTGGTGGCAGGTTTTCTAGAGGCTTTGAGAATCTCCAAAACCCCCTCAGACAGGTGCAAATTTGCACACTTAACTCTTTAAGAGCCATGCCTTCAGATTGAGAGACCGAAGGTTGGGGTACCAGATCCTCCCGAGAGGAGGTTAACAGGTTGTGATTCCTGGGAAAAGACAGGGGAAGATGGACTACTAGGGCAGCAACAGGGGGTACCAAGGCTGCCTGGCCCAATCTGGAGCAATCAGGATCACTTTGCAGGATTGTGACCTTATCTTGACCAGGACCTTGAATAATAGAGGAAAAGGACATCCGGAGGGACCGAGCCCAAGACAGGGGGGTCTGCAACAAAAAAAAAAAAAGGAAGTTGGTGATTGTCTGGGGCTGCAAAGAGATCCATCTCTGGAGTGCCCCACCTTGAAAAAATCACTTTCAACACAAGGGGATTCAGGGACCATTCGTGATAGCTCTGGGAAATCCTGCTCAATGCATCTGCTAGCACATTGTCCTTTCCTGGAAGGTGGACTGCTACCAGAGAGGTCTGTAGAGAATAAGCCAGGGACCATAACTTCATGGCTTCCCTGCACAAGGCCATAGACCGAGTGCCTCCCTGCTTGTTGATATACCACATGGTGGTGTTGTCTGTCCTGACCTGAAACACCTTGTTCTGTACAGACTGAGAGAAGGCTTGCAGGGCCAGATAAACTGCCCTGAGCTCCAGAAGGTTTATGTGGAGAAGAGACTCCTGAGTGGACCAAATTCCCTGGGCTGTGAGAGTACCCAGGTGGCCTCCACACCCCAGGTGAGAAGCATCTGTGGTTAGAACCACAGAATGAGACTGAGTGATGAATGGGACTCCTTGCCTTAGGTTGTCCTGATCCTGCCACCTGGATTAGGGTCCGAGTTACTGGAACAAGTTTGGTTAGAGAAATACAGGTTACTCACCTGTAATAGGAGTTCTACCAGTGGTATATGTTGTTCATCCACACTTACTGGCAGGTTCCTTGCCGCTTTAAATCTTGCCGGAAGGTCTTCAAGCTGTCTCCTCCGACCCAACCAGGTGATAAATCTCTCGGCTCCGCCCCATGACGCCAGATCTAGCCCACTGGAAGCCAGGCTGCGCGAAGTCGGGGAGGTCAGGTGGGTTGTGTGGATGAACAACATATACCACTCCTAGAACTCCTCTTACAGGCGAATAACCTATATTTCTAGGGACAGGGATATGTTGTTCAATCCACACTTACTGGCAGACTCCTAGCAGTTCTCCGAGAGGAGGGAGGCAAGGTGCGCACCTCCTACCTGGGAAATAAGGACTGGAGAACCGAGGTCCCAAAACCAGCATCCCGGCGTGACTCAAGGTCGATGTGGTAGTGGGTAATGAAGGTGTGTGCTGACGTCCAGGTAGCAGCCCTGCAGATTTCCTGGATAGGGACGTCCCTAGAAGCAGCCACCGAAGCAGCGGTATGGCGGGTAGAATGAGCTCTTATCCCTTTGGGAGGCTCCATGCCCGCCAACCTATAGCAGAGATCTATGCAGTAGGTGATCCACCTGCCTATCGTCCGCTTGGCTGCAGGTCTGCCAGGTGCGGCTTCAGCCTTAGGTGACAAACAGCTGGCGAACCTCTCCCTGAACTTCAGACATCCGCTCCTTGTAATAAGAGAGTGCTCTTCTAAGGTACAAAGTATGGAGCCTATATTCAGCCTCCGAGGTGTGATTGGGGAAGAACACCGGCAGAGTCAACATCTGGTTAAGGTGAAACTCCGAAACCACTTTCGGAAGGAATTTTGGGTTGGGGGCGCAGGACAACCTTGTCCCTGTGGAAGACCAGATAAGGAGACTCTATGGAAAGCACCCGGAGCTCTCCCATCCTTCTGGCTGACGTGATAGCCACCAAGAAGGTGGTCTTCCACGACAGGTGAGAGATATCACACCTGTGCATCAGTTCGAATGGCTTGCCCATGAGCTTAGCCAGTACCAGCAGTAGATCCCACGGAGGTGGAGGTTCTCGCACCAGAAGGGATATGTGATCAAGGCCTTTGAAAAAGCGCCCGACCACCTGTTCCTGTGCCACCGACTGCTTCCCGGCCCGCACCCCGTAAGCAGAGATGGCTGCCAGGTGCACCTTAAGGGTCGCTGACCAAAGCCCTAGCTGAGAAAGGGACCACAGGTAGTCCAGAATGCTATCCAAAGAACAGGAGGCAGGGTCCAACCCCTTATCCTGACACCAAATGGAGAATCTCTTCCATTTGAAAGCATAGTATTTTCTGGTCAACTCCTTACGGGATGCCTCAACAACGTTGAGGACCTCGTCAGAAAGACCCAAGGCCTGGAACTCCAGCCGCTCAGAAACCAGGCCGTCAAGTGCAGGGATTGAAGGTCCAGGTGGAGTACCTTCCCCTTGCTGACTGAGATCAGGTCCGGGCGGGCTGGAAGCCACCTCGGGAGCCTGGAGCTGAGGCTGAGGATATCTGGCTACCAGAATCACCTGCACCTTGTCAATCTTCGCCTTGAGAAGCACCTTGTGGATCAAGGGAAATGGAGGGAAGGCGCAGAAGAGGCCCGGGGTCCACGGCCTCGAGAAGGCATCCCCTGCAGTAAGCCCTGCTGAGGGGGGCCGGCATGAAACAGCCTCAGCTTCACATTCTCCCAGAAGGCAAGCAGGTCCACCTGAGGTGTGCCCCAGTGGAGAACAGATCTTGTACTACCTCCAGCAGGAGAGACCACTCGTGAGATGCAGCACCTATCCGGTTGAGGGCATCGGCCAGAGTGTTGGAGGCTCCTGCCACATGGATGGCTAGGAGATCTGTCTCCAGTCTGCTCATGTGAGACCAAGTGCGGAAAGCCTCCTTGCACAGAGGCAAGGAGTGCGTCCCGTCCTGACAGTTTAGGTAGTACATGGTCGTGGTGTTGTCCATCTGGACCTGGACCACCTGACCCCGTACAAACGGAGCGAAGGTGGTGAGGGCTAGTCGGACCACTCGAAGCTCCAGCAGGTTGATGTGGCATCGAGACTCCTGAAGGGACCAGCGACCGTGTGCTCTGAGCTCCCCCAGATGGGCACCCCAACCCAGAGAGGTGTCGGTCGTCAGAGTGACCGTCGGCTCCTGGCGGACAAACGGGATACCCTCCTGCAGATGAGCTGGAACGAGCCACCACTGGAGACCGTTTCACATCTCCTGGGTCACTGTCACTGGCTGGTGCAGAGGACCGGAGCGCTGTGACCATTGGCGGGCCAACCCGCCCAACAGACCACACTGGTGCAGGCCGCCATGAGGCCCAGGAAGTCCCGAGCAGGGCATAATTGCCCAACCAGAAATGACTGGGCAAAGGAGGAAAGGACCTCGGCCCTGTCCGCCAGGAGCCGTGCTCTGGCTTGAAGAGAGTCGAGCTCTGCCCCGATGAACTGAATCACCTGCGTTGGCACGAGTTCCGATTTGGCCTCGTTGATGAGGAGGCTAATCTGAGAGCAGACCTGGAGGGCCAGATCCCTGGACTGCTCCATCTCCAACTTGAAGGGGGCTGCAATCAGCCAGTCGTCCAGGTAAGGGTAAACCCAGACCCTTCGGCGACGCAGGAATGCTGTCGCCACTGCCATCCATTTGGTGAAGACCCTGGGAGCTGGAGAGAGGCCGAAGGGCATGGCCTGGAACTCATAGAGGGATCCCTCTGCCCTGAAGCGGAGGAATCGCTGGTGAGATGGATGGATTGGGACGTGAAAGAACGCGTCCTGGAGGTCCAGAGAATAGAACCACACACCTCGTTCCAATGATGGGATGATCTGAGTCAGAGTGACCATCCTGAAGGTACGAGACCTTAGAAACTTATTCAGGTCGTGTAGGTCTAGAATGGGGCGACAGCCCCCCGTCCGTTTTGGCACCAGGAAGTACCTGGACACAAACCCTGGGTCTGGAGGAGGATCTGCCACCTCCCTGATCACCTCATTTTGGAGGAGCAGGGCGGCCCCCCCCTTGGGGTGACGGCTCGATAGTATGGGGACTGCTCAAATTCCAGAGGCAAACCCCTGCCTACCACTTCCAACACCCATCGGTCCGTGGTGATATCGGACCAGGCGGAAAGGAAGTGGCAGAGCCATCCCCCCACAGGAGGAACCCGGGGAGGAGTGACAAGGTTGGGGGCGACACCCCTCAACTCGTCTCTGGGCAGGCTTGGAGGAAGGGCCAGCCGAGGAGCCGCCTGGACCTTTCCCTCCCAGCTTCCTGCTGGAGGAAGCAGCAGGCTTGGCTTTGGGGTGCCAAGTGCGAGCCTGCTGGCCCTGATGCTGGTGTTGCTGGGCCGGACGTGCCGCAGAGGCTGAAAGAAGAAAGGGCTTACGCTGTTGCTGGTGGCCTTTGTCCTTCTGGGCAGATGTGACCGAGTCCAAGGTGGCGTTGGAGTTCTCGATCCTTTGCAGATGACCCTCCACCTCGGGACAGAACAAGTCGGTACCAAAGAAGGGAACGTCTGCCAGCTTGTGCTGGGTATCCGCCATAAAGGTGGAGATCCGCAGCCAATCTCTGCAGCGCATGGCCACTGCGGCCGCTACTGACTGGGCACACGAGTCAGCAATGTCCAAGGAAGTTTGGAGCTGCTGTTTGGCCACCGCCGTTCCCTGATCCTGCACCTGCTTGAGCGTCGTTTGAAGGTCAGCCGGGAGATGAGGAATCACCTCACCCAGGGAGCCCAAAAAGGCGTGTGAAAAGTATGCCATTAGGACGGCCGAGCTGGCCTGACGAAGGCCTAGGGAGAAAGCAGCATAAACTTTCTCCCCAGAGTAGTCCAATTTCTTGGACTCCTTGTCGGGAAGCTTGTCCACATCCCGAGCGTTCCCGGAAAGCCGGAAAACGCTGTCAGTCATTAGCCCCTCCGCAGAGGGGTGCTCCGAGAAACCGGAGAGTGAACCGGTGGGAACAGCATACTTCCAAGCCATCCCGGCCGAAGGTGCTGGACAAGAAGCTGGCCGCTGCCATAGCTTCAGGGCCGGGCCAACAATGGTGTTGGCCACCGGGAAGGCCTCCGTAGGGTAATCCCCTCGGTCCAGTATCTCCGTGAGGGGATACTTGGTCCGTTTTGAAACTGGTTCGAGCTTCATTCCAGTGGACTCTGAGATGAGTCAAAGCATTCCAAGGAACGAGGATGGGCCCTCATCCACCGACTGACCCCCAGCGGACTCCAGGTAAAGCGGCCTGGAGAACAAGGAGTCGTCGTCGCCAGACTCCGAGGAGTCTGCGAACAGCTGCCGAGCGCCTGAGCCACCCTCCATCTGCCGAGGTCGATCGGGAGTGAGGGTGACCGACAACCGATGGGGAAAGCCCTGACCCGACTGAGAATCCTTGGTCGGGGCCCAAGTTTTAGGTTGTGGAGGTGGGGTTTCCACCATAATGGGTGGTGCAGCCGGTGTCAGCCAAACAACCGGTGCCGGCTTTGGCTCCTCGACTACTATGAGGGGTTGTTTCGGCCGCTCTGATGACAGCCACTTAATGGCTGGGGAAGTCGACGGTGTCGGCTTATTCCCGGACAAAAGGAGCTGCTGCCATATTAGATCCTTATAGCGCCGACGCAACTTTTGGTGGAGCCTATCCTGTGAAGAGGACAACGAGGATGAGCGGCACCGCCGCTTTCCATGGTGCCGAAACCGCCGACGTTGGCGGGACCAGCTGGACCTGGAAGAGGTCCCTGACCGAGACAGAGACCTTCGGGGATTCCGAGGGTGGGTCTGAGAGGCCTCCCTTGGTTCAGGGACCTTAACCGGGGACTCCGGCACAGGAGACACAGTCAAGTCCTCGGTTTCCACCTGGGGAACCGGTGAAGATGGGCTGTTGGCTTCTCCAGTCGACAAACCGTCCGATGAGTCGAGAAAAATCTCGACCACGTCGACAGTTGTCTCGGCCTGCTGACCTGACAGGGACACCGTGAAGCCAGCGGCCTTAGCCGCAACCTCGACCAAAGTCGAGTGTCGACTGTCCCGGGAAGGGGACCTCTCCCGCTCCCACGAACGTCGACGGTGGGACTTACCTTTAGAGTCCTTCTTTTTGGACCGAGAGGAATGTCCCGAAGGTCCTTCTCCCTTGGTGGAGAGGGACTGGCAAAGCTCCTTAAAAGAAGCTGTGTAGGAGGAGCACAAGGAGAGCGGGATAAATGCCGCGACCGAGGATGATGATGATGCGTCCCGGGCCGCCTCCTCCTCGAGGGCGATCATCTGCTCTAGTTGTTCAGCCGAGTCCACAGCCGCAGACACTGCCCAACGGGCCTCCTTCGACTTGACCGGAGGATAACGTTCCTCGAGTCGCCCCAACAGCAATCAGGCAGCGCAGTCCTCCAAGACCGAAGCCGAAAATGATTTGCACAACTCACAGGCCTGTGAGTCATGGTCGAGTCCAAGGCAATAAACGCACGTGGAGTGCGAATCAGTCCGAGACATCTTCTGCCCACAGGGGCACCGACAAAATCCAGGAGTCGATTTGTCCATTGCAGCCACAAAGGAAAAGGAAGACTGAAGTCTTTTAAACTTGAGAATGAGTTTCGGTTTAACCTAAGAGTGTGGATCCAGGCCTAAAACGCAGAACGCTAAGGAGGGAACCTGAGCTTCCAAGCAGTAAGGAAGACCTGGCGTCATGGGGCTGAGCCGAGAGTTTTATCACCCAGGTGGGTGGGAGGAGCCAGCTTGAAGACCTTCCGGCAAGATTTAAAGCAGCAAGGAACCTGCCAGTAAGTGTGGATTGAACATATCCACATCCCTAGAATCTTTTTTTTGAGACCAAAAAGACCCGAGATGAAACTGAATGTCTCTCATCTGAAATCTGGCCCCCTGCAGTGGAAGCTGCCATGTGGCCCAGAAGCTGAAGGAAGTGCCTTGCTGGTCAAGAAACCAGAGGTGGAAGGAGGAAGCCAGCTCTATGATGGCCCTTACTCTTTTTAAGGGAAGAAAGGCTCTTGCTTTGACAGTATCCAGCTCTACCGCTATGAAAGTCAGAAGCTGTACTGGCTCGAGAACTGACTTGGGAAGACTGAGAAGAAATCCTAGGGAAGTGAGCACTTGCTGGGTCACTTTCAGATCTGACTTGACTTGGTCTGGAGACTGACCCACAATGAGCCAGTCATCCAGGTATGGGAATATGGAGATATTTTTTCTCCTCAGAAAGGCCACTGCTACTGCTAGGCATTTTGGAAACACCCTTGCAGCTGATGTTAGGCCAAAGGGCATTGCTTTGAACTGATAATGGCCTGAAGGCAATTCAACCTGCGGTACTTTCTGTGGGAGCACCTGATGGGAATGTGAAAGTAGGCATCTTTGAGGTCCAGGGAGGCTAGCCAGTCCCCCGGCCTTAGAGAGAGAAGGATCATTCCCAGAGTCACCATTTTGAATTTTGGTTTTAAAAGATGTTTGTTCAGGTATCAGAAGTCTAGGATCGGTCGCCACTCCCTGTCTTTTCAGGGCGGGAAGTACTCTAGAGTACAGACCTTGGCCCTGTGTATTGTAGGAACTCTCTCTATGGCCCTTAAGGCCAGCAGAGAAGAAACCTCTGCCTCTAGGGCAATGGTTTTCGGAGATGCTTGCAGGTGGAAAAGATCTGGCTCTCAGCTTTGGGAACTTTTTGAAGCTGAGAACCAGTCTCAGGCTTACTACCTCCAGGACCCACTTGTCTGAGGTAACAGACTTCCAGTCCTGGAAGTAGTAAGCCAGCCTGCCTCCTACAGGAATTGGGGAGTCGACCTGGGCTGAAACATCAGGGTGTCTGCTTGGCAGGAGCCTTAGGCTGAGAAGTAGATGTAGCCCTGCTCATCCCCTTTCTGCCTCTCCCTCTGAAGAACCCCCTCTGAGAAAAAAAGAGAGGAGGCCTGTGCTTGGTAAAAAGGCATATGGAAAGGCCTGCCCCTGTCCCTAGCTTGCTGCCTTTGAGGAGTTGCCTGCCTTTCCTTGGCATGTGCACTCCTGTAGGTGGTCCTATATTCATCCACCTTTTTCACGTAATTAGCTGTCTGCTCCCCAAACAGAGAATTACCCACCACAGGGAAATCCATGGCCTTAGCCTGGGTATCCTGTGAAAGGCTAGTACATCTGAGCCAAGCCATTCTCCGAAGAGCCACAGATGTAGCCATGACTCGTGATGACACATCACTGGAGTCCACAGCAGCATGAAATTGGATCTTTGATGCCTCAATCCCATCAGCAGCCACCTCCTCCAGCTCCCTGGCCAGCTGGGGGGAGGCCTGCTTAGCCAGTGCCAGTACAGTGTTCCACCTGGACTTCTGGTACCTGGCTGTATAGGCCATGTAATTAGTCTGCCTGAGTCCCAAGGAGGATGCCATGTACTGTTTCTTTGCCACGGCATCCAGCTTCCTAGAGTCTTTATCTAGGGGTGTGATGCCAAGGGTATGTTAGCCTTATCACAGGCTGCAGCCTGCACAACCCCAACATGGCTGCATTGCTGGTACAAGTACTCCGTACCTGAACCTGACAAGATGTACCTCTTGTCCATTCTTCTGTCAACAGGAGGTAAAGAATTAGGAGTTTTCATCAATTTTTGTGTCTGTTTCTCAAAGAACTTATGAAGGGGAATAGACAACCTCTTGGACTCTGGGATGTCCATCATTTCAACGTAATCAGGCTCCTCTTGTTCCTCCACAGCTTCTTCCAAGGGGAGCTGGAGGGTTTCTGCCACTTTTCTGTAAAACATAAAGTAGGAAGGGGATTCAAAGCCTAGGAGGGGAAACACAAGAAGGTCTGTCTGGGGAGATGTCCGGTTCAATGGGCTCATCCAGACCTTCCATATCATCATCTTCATCACCACCATCACCACCATCATTTTTATAATCACCATCCCCCTCCAAATCCGCTTCATAAAAATCTTCAGGGGCATAATCCTGAACTGGAGGAACCGAACGCTTGCCAGAAGGCGCCGGTTCGGTTGGAACCATACAAAGCGATTCAGCAATCCTAATCGCTCGGGCAATCTCCTCAGCGGTCGGAACATGCGACTCTGGATCTGAACCGGCCAATTTGTCTTTTCCTTTTTGACAGAACCAATCACTCGGAATTGGCTCTCCTTTTGGCCGATAAAGTATCGCCCTGGTCAGAGGGCACTCCTTCTGGTTCGGCTGAAACCGAACTGGGTTGGTCATCCGGGTCAGCGGACTTCTTGGCCTCCTTATCCCTAAGCCTGCCCAATCTCTTGTCCAGGGTGGATTTAGGGATATTTTTACATATTTGGTAGTCTGAATCGAGGTGGTCAAACCCCAGACAATAAACACAGGTGGTGTGGGGATCAGCTTTAGCAAAGACTTCCCCACACACACTGCAGTGTTAAAACCCAGTGGGCCCGGTTTTTCTTTTGAGTTTCTCAGACGTAGCCATCCTATAACTCAAACATACTCTTTACTCGGCAAAAGCCAGGTAAGACCCCCTTATCGGTTTCTAACCGTGTTACGGTTATTTAAAAAAAACGCAAGAACACTTTTTTTTTTTTAAACTGATAAGGATCGGTAACCACACACTCAACCTGAAGAAAAAATACAAAGCACAACACACAAGATAACCGGTTCAGCTGTACTGGTTAAAAGTTCAAATTTTCAATTTCCACAAGTATCCTACGGCTAGTCCACTACCTAAATACCTTCTGTACTACAGACAGAGATCTGAACCGAATTACAAATGAAAGGATCGGTAAAACCAACGACTTTAACAGACTGATGAATCGTTAGCAAAGGAGAAATCTCAGAAGCGAATGTTCAGTTAGGCGGAGTAAAGAATCTGACGGTTACACTTTGAAATGCAGCAGACAGGGGTTTGAACTGAGCTCAAGCTCAACGTTCTATGCGCTATATAGAATTTAACTCCTCTCCGGAGCAGTTAAAGTGCTGGGGTTAACTGCAATAAGTCAGAATACAACAAGACTTCATGTTGTTTGAAAAGCAAAGTGGGGAAATCTCCTGTGAGGAGCAAGACCACAATGTGCTGGTAAGCGTCCTGTATGTCCAGTGAGCAAAGCCAATCCCTGGACTTGAGGAGGGGCAAGACGCCTGGTAAAGTTACCATCCGGAACATTTGTACTGGACAAAGAGACTGAGGTCTTTCGAGTCCAAAATGGGCCTCAGATCTCCAGTCTTTTTGGGGACCAGGAAAAACATGGAATAGAATCCCTGGTTTCTCTGCGGCTTTGGCACCAGTTCTATTACCTGCTCGTGCAGAAGAGACTGAGCCTCCTCCCGGAGAACAGGCAGGTAAGCTGGGGGGTAATCTGAAGGTGGTGGGGGGTGTCTGGAGGCTGAGCTCCAGGGTATGACTGCACTCTATGACCTGCAGGATCCACGCATCTGAAGTCATGGTTCTTCACTGATTCAGATGGAGGGAAAACAAACCTCCAACCACACCTCCTGGGCTTGCACCTCAGGACGGGAGACAGGCAAGGAGTTAAGCTGAGATGGGTCTAGCTGTGGAAGCTGGTCCCTCAGTTCTGGGACACTTGGCTGCCACTCCAGAATCGGAGGGGCAGGCAAGGAAGACTGTTCTACCGCTTACCCTGCACAGGTTCAGCATGGCCTATTGGCCGTCTACGAAAATTAGGACATCCCCTACCACGCGGCTGAGCATGGTAGAGGGAGTGGACAGATTTAAGGGCCATGCCGGAGCCCTGCAGATCCTTTATAAGGTCCTGGACATGTGGAACAAAAAGTTTGGTGCCACTTAGAGGGGCATTGAGCACCTTGTTTTGCACATCAGCAGCAAACCCAGAAACTCAGAGCCATGAATGCCTGCAAAGGCATATGCCAGTGGCAGCAGTCCTGGCCACAGTATCTGACAAGTCATAAATGGCCCAAAGGAGATGCCTGCCAACGTCCTCAGCAGTTTGGAAGCATTGAAGTAACTTCTGTTTCTGGGTGTCATCGAGGCACAGGTCAGGAAGCATAGGAAAACCAGGAGCAGTTTCAAAATTCGCAAACAGCATTTTATTTTTCTCAACTGCAAAATAAAAAATATTCAGTATAACTATTTAGAAGGCAGTACAAACTGAGAAAACTAAGTCCTTCTTCTGAAGGTCTCTCTTAATTTCAAGTTTCAGTTTCTCAGTCTCTCACTCTCCTTGTCCCTCTAGCAAAAGCATTGCTGCTCTTTTTGTAAGTCTTTGCCTGGGAACTTGTTAAAGAGAGCTTGCTTCTCACAGAATTTTCTTGTAACTTTACAGAATGTTCTTGTAAGTTTCATTCCTTGGCAGGTGCAACAAAACAGCACATGGCATCCCAAGACTGACCTCTTGTTCACAGCTCTGTAAAGGGCTTAAAAACTGCATCTCAGGTTAGCCCCTTGAGTTCCAAATAGCTTTTTGCAATAATTTCAACAGTATAACTACATACAGTTTTAAACAAAGGGATCCCAGTATCAGTGACATTTCCAGATAAAAATTCACATATATTTTTATAACTGCAGATATGCAAGGGGAAATAAAAGAGAGAACAGCAAATGAAGGCAGAGAGATAGTGAGAGGCAGAGAATTGCGAAACCTTCAGAGTGAAACCCCATAGTGGAAGACAGCGGCTTCATGATGTTGAAGAAGGCAGCGTCCTCAGGTGGGGACCTGGGGTATGTTTAGCAGAGTCTTCAGTGACTGAACAGGCAGTGTACTTGTCTGAAGTGAGGTAATGGTCCTCCTCCTCCTCTTCCTCCTCCATCTCCTCTGGAAGGATGAGGTCAGGGTGGTACTCCTCCTCCTCAGGATCTGCCGATGTATGTGCTGTCGATGGCCCTTGGGTAGGTTCTCTGGGGTGACAAATAGGTGTGAACGACAACGCTGGCGTCGAAGGTGCCAGCGACGACAGCCTGGTAAAGGCCACAAACTGCTGGACCAGCACATTAGAAAAATGGACAAGAACCTTGTTCAAGTCCGACGCCGACAATGGAGGAGCGGCCAGTGGCACAGTGGTCAACGACCCAGCTGGCTGACCCAATGAGCCCGGAGCTTTTGGAGAAGCAGGAGCAAGCCTCGAAGGGGTAGTTGTCGATGACGGGAGGAGAGGCCAACAACCCAGAGGTCGATGTCCGAGCACCCTGGGTGTCAGGCGGAGGGGCAGTCAGTATGTGCTTGGAGTGAACAGAGACCTGGACAGCTGGTCTCTTCATTGCACGGCTACTGACAAGAAGAAGCCCCCAAAAGAAGCCAACGGGGAACAGGATGGCCACCAGGGGGAGCAGTCACGATCCCGGTCTTTTCTAAGGCCCCCCCCCCCAAGGACTTGTCTTTGATCTGAGAGGCCTTGGAGCTCTTGGAACCAGTGGGCGACTGGGCGGTCGGTGCCCTGGAAGACACCAACTCGGAGATGGCTACCTGTTCCATGAAGATCTTCAGAGCTTTCCTGCATCACCAAGGAGTGGCTTGATTAAACTGCTGGCAGAGTTCACAATCCGAGGCATCGTGGTCAGGCCCAAGACAGCAGACACAAACGGAGTGCTCATCGTTGGAGGAAATCTTATTTCCGCAGCAATGGAAGAGAGATGTAGAAGGTTTAACTCTCAAAATAAAAGAAAAAAGGAAAACAGATCTCTAAAAAAGAGATTTAGGTAAAGGTTGGTTGAAAAATAGGCCGTAGGCCGAAAAAGGCGCAAACACTGCAACTGCTCTTCTGCAGAGACTGCACACCAAGTGATAGCGAGAAAAAACTTGAGGAGGAGCATGGCACCTACACCCATCTAGGGTTGGTGATGTCGGCTGACATCGACAGCGTGCGCGACCCCAGTTGTACTGCTAAAAATCTTCCATGTGGATTCCACTTCACCTATGGTGAAGTTCCTACAGTGTAACCTGATGACTGAGATACCCCCGGAAAAGATCCATGCCTCATTTTTTGTCTTGTCAGCTTTTAAAGGACCAGTGTGGATCTACTAAAACTTCACAGCAGGATCACCATCCTAGTACGGCAAGGGTATACACCTAGCTAGATCAGGATGGTGATCCTGCAATGTGGTTTTCAGATTTCAGTAGTGGGAACCAAGCCAACCGGATGCCAGGAACCTGCCTCTGGTTGTTTCCCCATACAGGAACTGTAGTCTGAACAGGACTAGCCCTGGGGCCAGTCCTCAAGTCCCAGAGTTGCAGTGATTTCTTTATTCTCTGGGATTTGGAAAACTGTAGTCCGTTCTATGTGACCAGTGGTAGTGTTTAACCAAGGCACCAAAGAGCCTTTCTTCTCCCCTATGGACTCTGAAGTGGAGGATGGGGAGTCGTGGGAACAGGACTTACCTCCATCATCTGAAGAGGTCATGGAAGGTAGGGCGAATATATTCAGACAGCCCTGCCTATCCACTATGAATTTCTTGTTTATCCCCTTGCAGTGGTCACAGGCAGAGATCATGGCCATCAGCCAGGGGTATGACTTTCCTACCGCCTTAAAGCCACGAGAGGGGGTTCCATTCCAGGGACAGAGAACAAAAGATTAAGTAAAAATTACCCAAAATGTTGAATAAATTGAGGGGAGGATGCCAGATTCAAACTGAGACATAACCAAACTGGAACAGGTAAATAGAAGCCAATATGGCACAGGGTGGAATCCAGAGTGACTGATCTCCTCAGAAGAAAACAAAGAATGTACAGTTGGAGAGATGGGATGGGGGGGTGCACATGGCACAGCTTAAATTCTATTGAACAGTTTCAGACGCTGGCTCCTTGGGCTGGATTCTGCAAGTGTCTCACAATGGATGAATCCATGTAGTTCAAAATGGCTGTTTAACTCTTTGTTACCGAGAAACGTTTGTAGGCGGCAGCAAAATCAGACCCTGTGTGTCCGAGAACGAACTGAGGCGGCAGCCGCATAGTCCCTGTTTGTCCGAAGTACGTCTGGAGTCGGCAGCTATACAAGGTAAAAATTACTTGCCATCCGATCTGTGCCAGGCTTAGTAAATGATTGATTCATTTGTGTACTACACAGTCTAAACCTGCTGTGATCGGTTGCAACTGGTATAGGTCCGATCTGAAAAGTTTTAAAATGCACTCCGAGCTCAGCATGCCCCCTCAGCTGCTTGTAATGTGGATGCTGAGGTGAGCTGGATACAGGCATTTGCAGTCCACGACACAGACCCCCATTTTGCTGTGCTTGATGTGAAATCACGAATTTGCCATTTTATGTATGTGCAATCCGGCTTATTTTCTTATGTTTTTGAGCGCATCTGGAGAGCGTTCTAAACCGAAGCAGGGCTCCTCCTGCCAACACGCAGCTCTCTGAATTATTCTCCTGCTCCTATTTTCATTGTGGCGCTTTCTGGGTGGGTTTTATAAAATATATTTTGTTGCTTTTCTTTGGGATGGTGTCTATATCGAGAAGCTGTGCAGCATTTGTGGGTGTTTGTTTTGGGGCTGGGAGCGTGGCGTGGCAAGACAATAGATAACCTCCTGCTGAGATCCACTATGTTTATGGTATATTGTGTATGGCTCAGATTCGTGCCTCAAACCTCACCAACTCACCCTTGCCTATAAGGAGGAAAAGTATGTTTTATAGTACAGAAATAGCTGTTTTGTTAACAAATAAATTATTACAACTACATTTAATGTCTGGATGCTTAATGTGGAGTTGATATGTTACATATTTCCCAACCAAAAAGGCTTATGGTGCATTTTCTAGTGGAAAAATATGTTTTTGCTGTTTCGACCAGCACAGAAAAAAACTAAATTACGTATCATTGCTTGCATACCTTTATTGCAAAGGTAATTTTATGCCGAACAAGTTTGCCACTCGTACTTTGTGCCTAGCACACACTGTTCTTGAGCTATTAGCATTTGTTTGCGACATGCTGATTATGGCTTGATTTTGCTTTGAAAGCCCCAGGATTCACTGTTATCAGTATGCAGGACACAAGTGCTGCAACTTCAGAGAGCTCCTGTGGAGGCAATGAGTTAAAGTAGCACACAGAGAACGCTAAATTTCATCCAGCTTCATTTTCTTTTTCTGTTCGTACTCATCTCTCTTTGTTCTCTCTTTTCTTCTATCTGGGTTCCCCTTGTGTTCCCTTTTTACATTCTTTCTCTTTTCTGTATTCTGTTTTTCTGTTCTGTCTTCTCTGTGCATCTGTCTTGCAGTCTATCATTTTGTCCTTGCCTTATTTCTTCAGTCTTCTCTGCCACCTCTGACTTTTAGTTCCACCGTATGCCTCGTTATTCCTATATGCAGCATTCCCTTTTTCCACTTTTATTCTTGGCTCCCGTTTTTCTGGCCCAAGGCTCTAGGGGCTTGTGAATGCATGCTGTTTACTCTGGGATACCATCACAGAACTGAAATAGACAAATAATGTGCTTTGAGTCCATTAACAGATAGTGACAAGAGTAAACAAAGTGCTGCCCAATGCCATGCACAGTCCCAAAAGTTGTGAATTGGGTATTCAGTGTACCACTTTTGGTGTGCTCAGAACCCATAAATTAAAGTATTTTAAGGTATGCCGATCACAGAATTTGGAAAACATTACGTGTTTCCAGAGATGGGATCTGCTTTACTCCAGACATCATCACCCCAACTGACAACACCACTGTCTTACAGAGAACAGAATTATGACTTCAAGTGTGCACATGCGACGAAAGATGAACTCTTGGGAACAAAGATGCTGTCTGTGTGCAAATTACATCAGTAAAGAACGAGGGAAGTACATTAAATTTACGCAGAATTATGCCTCAAACTAGTGTTTCCTTTATAATATTTTCCTCGAGCATTATTAGTTGTTCAATAATTGGTAGTAGAGACAGCAGAGAATGTTTTTATTAACATTAACACGAGTGCAATATGATGGGTTAATAGGAATTCTAGTCTGAAGAGCTACTGAATTCCTCCAAGAAAACTTTGGCAATTCCAAGATTTAGAAGCAATTCAGCTTTCTGTCACATATTTTCAATATTCACCTCACCCTCAGTCCTTATTACAAAGGAAACTAATTTAAAAAAATTATCTTTAGCACTTGGACTTCATCCTCCCCTGCTGCTGGTTTACAAAAGAAATCTTAATGCTTTGTGATATATTCTGCTGCAATGGAATCCTAAAGCTTTCAGAAGCAGAGGGTTTCGACATGATTTGTAGACAAGCAGCAGGGCATATTTTCTTAAAGAAAGACAAGGAGCAAAACAGGAAGAATTAAGAAAATAGGGCTCAGTGTATGGGGAGAATGGAACAACATCAAAGTGGAAGGAAGTCACCAATGGGATAACCCAGAGGTCAGTATTGGGACACATACTGTTCAATACTTTTACTGATGACCTGGAGTCTGGGATCTTAAGGAAAGTAATTAAATTTGCAGAGCACATATAGCTGGCCTGGTGGTAGCACTACCACCAGCCACGCTGGCAACCAAGATTTGGGGGCCTGTCAGGGGATCGAGAAGGGATGGGGGTAGGAAGAGACGCATCACTCAACAGCTGGGTAGCAAAGACTGTGCGTATAATCGGAGACAGGCATACTGGCAGATGCACACGTGTGCAACCTCATACGTACAGTGGTTAACTGCACCGTTCGGCAGCCTTGTGGAAAAAAATACGTCAGTAAACCCCAACTGGAAGGATGAAACTCTGGTTCTCCACAAGCCCTGCATCGCTGACTGGGTTCCCGTCTGAATCTGGACTGTGCTACACACTAGACCTCGCCAGCCCCAACAGTCCTGCCACGGGGGGGGGGTTCATGGGAGATCAACAGAGGGAACAGGTGTCACAGAAGGTGAGTGACTGCCTGGGGGAACCAGAGTAAAAGGGAAATGGTTGGCAACCACGAGAAGAAACAGAATATGAAGGAAAATTAAAAAAAAACAAAAAACTTCCAGATGACACAAAGATAATGAGGGCGATACAAGTCTAAGGGAGAGGATGACAATCTAACAAGGTACTGAGAGAGTGGGCCAACAAGTGGCAGATGAACTTCAATGTCAGTAAGTGTAATCACTGATGGGAAGCTAAAACCTTCACAGTAATGTGCAGCAGCAGGATGAAAGACCAATCGAATGCTGGGCTACATAAAATGGGCTTAACATGCAGCAAAAGTGAAGCAATTCTGCTGTGTTTTTTGTTTTTAAGTACCGTGCTTTTTCTTCTCCTACGACCAATCTGCCCACACCGATCCTACCCCATCACCCAGCCCCATCACTCACCTTCTCTGGGACTCATCTCATCTGCCAAGTGCATCCTGGCTAACCCCCCACTTCCGGGCGAGGCCATGGGGGGCTACCCCCAAGCAAAGACTATGTAGTGATTAGTAGAGAGAGCTGCGGTAGGTGGTGCGGGGCCTGCAGTGAGGGGGATATACATCATCCTACTGTGGTTGGTGGATTTTCCAGTTTTTCTTCCCTCCTCCTAGGATGCCGAGACTGCCACCTAATGCCCGGGCATGGAAAGACATGCACTCAAGGTGGAGCCTGTCAGCATCTTCCCTCAACTCATCTGCTCTGGTGCACCGCAATCTGTGGTCACCCAGATGGCGGTAGTGCATCAGAGCTCAAGAACCCTCCCTTCCCAAGGCCAAAGAGCATCCCATGGAATGCTCATCTCACCTCCCCTCTGCCAGCCCTCAGACGACTCGGACTTGTTCCCAAACCAAGGTCGCTGGCATTGTGAACGGTAGCGCTATCACTGTGCCAGTGGGCCAGCCAAGCAATTCTGATTCTTTATAGAGCACTAGAAGAGACTGTATTTGGCGAGTCGTGGGTGTAATTCTGGTTGCCGCAGTAGAAAACAGCAGTAATTCAGAAGGTGCAGCAGACAGCAACTAAAATTAAGGGAATGGAGAGGTTAAACTATGGGGAAAGTTGGGTGGCTACAAATGTTCTCCGTAACAAAAAAGAAGGCTAAGTGGAGGTATGAATACAGTCTTTAAAATTTGAAAAGGGTCTGGATAAGCTTTACTAGGACACTTTTTAGCTTGCTCAGGGCAAAAGAACTAGACAGCATATCCTGATCTTAAAAGGGGATTATACTGTATGTTAGAACGTAGTTAGGCAAAATCCATTTTTACCAGTGTTGTTGTATCATCGATGTGTTGTCATGCTGCTGTTATACCATCGATGGTACAACAGCTCTGATTATATTTGCGCATGCGCAACTCACAGTTCGTAGGCGTTCATAAAATGGACGGCAGTTCAGCGAAGGCACAGGAGGAAGTTCAAATGTAACAGTAAGTGCCGTTTTTTTTAAATCTTTGCCGGCACACAGCAGGACACAGTATTTCTTTTCAAATTAAAAAAATAACAGTATCGTTGTGGACCGGGAATGAGCAGTGTCTTTTCATGGACATGGGCGGGGGTCCTAGACATCACAGCGCGACCATGGAGGAAGTCACAAGCTGTTTTGTTTTACTTTTGCCCATACACTTTAAAAGACAGTGGATGGGCAACAGTAAACAACAACCCTGTTTCTCACTTCTCGAGGTTTCATGACAACCGAAAACCTCTCGAGCTTTGCTCTCAAGGTTTACTTGGTTGTCATGACAACTTCTCAAAGCGAACAACAGTGTTGTAGTTCACTGTTTCCCATCCACTATCCTCTATGTTAGCAGTACTAAGAGGAAGCAGTGTTTCACTGAAAGGGTGGCGAACCTATGGAACAAGCTACCAAAGCACCAATTACAACTGGGGAGTGCTGAAGCTTTTAAATACAGCTGGACCAGTTCCTCATGGAGAATAACATTACTGGGTACAGCACCGGTTTCAAGAGGTTTCTAATTTTTCACTAGGAGTAGGGTGCTGCAACTGCCTAGATGGCCATAAGCTAACAGGATAGACCTTTTGTCTTTTTTCCTCTAGAACTATGTTCCCATGACATACTGAAAATAATATGAAATACAAGCTGAACTGGATCAAAATACTGACGTTTCCCCATGGTCGACAGCATCTACTAGAATAATGATGGCTCTCAAGCCAGACCAGTGGTAAGAATGGGTTCACCTAAGGGAGACCCAGTTCAGAGCTGTGGAGGCAGCTGCCTGCCTTCCTAGATTTTACAAATGCTGGCCTCCTAATGGAGTGGAAGTCCTTCAGGCAGAAAGGGGGGGGGGTTCTAGGGGTTACTTCAAGAGCCCCTGATGTCAAAGGAGAAACACTTTAATCAAACAAAAAAAAAAAAAAAAAAACCTTTTAGACCAATTTAAGCTTATGTCTTTTTAATTTTCTTCCCTCTTTCATAATAACTGTGAACACTATTATGGAAACAGGATCACTGCCCCTCTAGACATCAGCTGATCTAGCTGCTTGCCTATCTCTAACATCACAATTCGTTGCTGTGGAAGAGATTACGATAGCGAACAGAGGTGTTGTCAACCGTGGACAACCAATCAACATAAAGTCAGTTAGGGGACAGCAAGAAAAAATTACTCACCTTAGTAATGTTGTTTCTTCTAATGGAGTCTTGCTATATTATAGACATTAGCAGTTTGTTCCAGCTCTAGAACTGCCCCAGAGTGAAATGGTTAAAACCATTCCAAAATAGAATTTTGGCACGAGAGCAGCTCTATCTATGTCATTTCAAACTTGAACTGTCAGATCTTTACGAGCCAAACTCACTAAGGTCTGTGTGGAAGCTGTAACCTACACTAGCCAAATGGCTACCTAAATAATAACAACCATTGATGGTCCCAACACCCAAGACTCAAGTCAGGGGACCAGAAATACTAACACCATTCTAATAATATGAAAATGGAACATAAGTATAATAAAACACACACACGCGTACACATACACCCCAAAGTCCCAAAGGGACAAAATGCTAACAGGACATAAGTAGTGCCCACACCTAAGTTGCCCACCCCACCAAGTAGAGGTTCTGAGAGGGGCAGGTTGGGAGGTCTATAATATAGCAAGACTCATTAGAAGAAACAACATTACTAAGGTGAGTAACTTTTCTTCAAACAACATGAAGTCTTGCTATATTATAAACATTAGCAGAATACACAGCAGTACCTCCATGGAGGAGGGCAGAACCTACTTAGGAATAGGCTCTGAAGAACAGCTGTGCTAAACCGACATCTCTCCTGGCCTGGACATCCAGGGAGTAATGCTTGTAAAAGTGTGTACCGCTTTCCAAGTAGCAGCCTGGCAAATCTCTAATAAAGGGATATCTCTGGCAGCAGCTAGAGACGCAGCTGTACCCCTGGTAGAATGAGCCCCTCAAACCGGGGGCTCTGCCCACTTTCTGATAACAAAATTGGATACAAGAGACAATCCACCTGGCTATTGATCTCTTAGTGGCAGGTTTGCCTTTCCAACTTCACCATAGGTAAGGAAAAGTTGAGGATTCAACCTGTGACCTTGGTACGCCTATATAATAACTAAGAGCTCTCTTAACATCCAGGTGTGCAACCTCCTCTCACCAAGAGGAGTGATCAGTGAAAAATACTGGAAGGGAGATAGATTGATTAAGATGGAAATCTGAAACCACCATAGGCAAAACTTCCTATTAGTCCTAAGGACTACCTTATCCCTGTGGAAAGAAATAAAGTCAGTCTCCACTGACAAGGCTTGCAATTCACTTATGCGTCTGGCAGATGTGATAGCCACTAGAAAAACAGTTTTCCAAGTTAGGTACTTAAGCTCTGCAGAAGACAGAGGTTCAAAAGGGGGTTGCATTAACTGGGCAATGCAAACATTAAGGTCCCAAGCAGGGGCCGGTTCCCGAAAGGGAGGATTAGTATGGAGTAATCCCTTAAAACACTTGGACAACACAGGATGAGAGGAAAGAGGGGATGACTTTCCTGCTGACACAAAAGCAGACACAGCTGCCAAATGAACTCTCAGGGTAGCTGGTCTGAGACCCAAGGAATTAAGATGTACCATGTAATCTAACAAAATGGGCAATTCAGCAGATTCTGGGAAATATTTTTCCAGCACACCAAATGGAAAACCTTTTCCATTTAGAACTATAAGTAGCTCTAGTGGAAGGCTTTCTGGAAGCCTTTAGGATCTCAAGAACACCCTGAGAGAGGTGTAAATCAGCAACTCTAACTCCTCAAGAGCCAGGCCTTGAGGTTGAGGGATTGAGGTCCGGATACCAAACCTTCCCTGGGCACAAGTCAACAGATTGTGATTCCTGGGAGGCACAGGGAAGATGGACTGTCAGAGACAGAAGGAGTGGGTACCAGGGCTGCCTGGCTCAATCCGGGCAATCAGAATCACCCTGCAAGGCTGAGATCTGATTTTGACTAGTACTTTGAATAGGAGAGGAAGGGGGGGGCATAGAGAACTTCCTCCCAATCCAGAAGAAGAGCATCCAGGGAACTGAGCCCAGCACTGAGGCCTGCAACAGAACAGAGGAAGTTTGTGATTGTCTGGGGCTGCAAAAGATCTATCTGAGGATGCCCCACCTGGCAAAAACTATCCCCAGCACTTGAGGATCCAGGGACCATTCGTGATGGCCCTGGGAAATCCTGCTGAGGCATCCGCTAGGACACTGTCCTTCCCTGGAAGATGAACTGCTATGAGGGAAGTGTTTAGGGAATAGGCCAGAGACCACAACTTCATTGCCTCGGTGCACAAGGCCGAAGACAGAGTGCCCCCCTGTTTGTTGATGTACCACATTGTTGTGGTGTTGTCTGTTCTGACTTGTATCACCTTGTCGTGGACAGATGCAGAAAAAGCTTGAAGAGCTAAAAAGACAGCTCTGATTTCCAGCAAATTGATGTGGAGCAGAGATTCCTGGGGGGACCAAACTCCCTGAGTGGAAAGGTCGCCCATGTGGGCTCCCCAACCCAGAAGGGAAGCATCTGTAGTGAGAGTCAAGTCGTGAGAAGGGGACCCCCGCTCTTAAATTGCTCTGATCCTGCCACCACTGGAGAGCTAGGATCAAGGTTCGAGTCACTGGGACCAACTTGGAAAGGGGGTCTCTTCTCTGAGACCAAAAGGTTCTCAAGTGAAACTGAATGTCTCTCATCTGAAATCTGGCTCCCTGCACAACAGCTGTGGATGCAGCCATGTGCCCCAGGAGCTGCAGAAAGTGTCTTGCTGGTCGAGAGACCTGCAGAGTGAAGGAAGAGGCCAGAGCCACTAAATTCCTTACCCTTTCTGGGGAAGAAAAAAATTACTCACCTTAGTAATTGCTTTTTCTCATGGAGTCTTGCTATATTATGACTATATGCAGTCAGCCACTGCAGCTGAACTGCCCGAGAGGAAAGAGTTAACCCAGAGAGTCTGAGTTCCACAGCGAGGGCGCTATACCAAAGTTTATCTGGCCAGTTTCAAATGAAACTGTCAGATCTTTTAACGGTAACACTAAGCAACAAGTCTGTGGAAAGCTCTACACTAGCCAAGTGGCTACCTACTAGTAGGAATAACAACAATATAAACAGCAATAATAATAATAACAACTATGAATAATAGTATTATTAGTTTCTCCCCTAACAAGCACTATTAGACCCCTTCCCCAAGACTCAAGTCCAGGAAGGTGGCCAACATATTACTTAAAACAGAAATACCTAATTCCCTAACCCTAAATAAAGGGGTGAAGGGAAGAACTAAATGGCATGACACAGTGCTTGCACTAATTTGCCACCCTACCCAAGCAGAAGTTCTGAGAGGGGCAGGGTGGTGAGACAGCAAGACTCCATGAGAAGAAAAGCACTACTAAGGTGAGTAATTTTTCTTCAAACACCATGAAGTCTTGCTATATTATGACTATATGCAGATTACACAGCAGTACCTCCATGGAGGAGGGTCAGAACCTACTTAGGAAATAGGCTCTGAAGCACAGCTGTGCCAAAACGAGCATCTCCTGGACTGAATATCCAGGGAATAATGCTTGGTAAAAGTGTGAACTGTTTTCCAAGTAGCAGCTGACAGATTTCCAGAATGGGAATATCTCAGCAGCCGCTAGAGATGCAGCTGTACCTCTGGGAGTGAGCCTCAGTCCTGAGGGGGTTCTTACCTAGTTTTTGATAACAAATTGGATAAGAGACAATCCACCTTGCAATTGTCCTCTTAGTGGCAGGTTTCCCTTTGCCAACCTCGCCATAGTAAGGAAGAGTTGGAGGTATTCGAACCTGTGACCCTTTGCGTGCGCCCAAATAGTAGCTTAAGGCTCTTTTGACGTCCAAGCGTGTGCAGACCTCTCACCTGAGGAAGAATGCTCAGTGAAAAATACTGAAAGAGAGATGGATTGGTTCAGGTGGAAATCTGAAACCACTTTAGGCAAAAACTTTCTGTTAGTCCTGAGGACTACCTTATCTCTGTGGAAAGAGATAAAATCTTCTTCCACTGACAGAGCCTGTAGTTCACTTATGCGTCTGGCAGAAGTGATAGCCACTAGGAAAACAGTTTTCCAAGTCAGAAACTTGAGCTCTGCTGAGGACAGAGGCTCAAAGTGGGGTTGAATTAACTGAGCAATGCAAACATTCAGGTCCCAAGCAGGAGCTGGTTCTCTAAAAGGAAGGTTGGTGTGAAGTAACCCTTTAAAAAACTTGGAAAGCACAGGGTGAGAAGAAAAGGAAGCAGGCTTCCCTGCTGACAGAAAAGCAGAGACAGCTGCCAGATGAACCTTTAAGGTAGCTGGCCTAAGGCCTAAGGAATTTAAATGGACCAAATAGTCCAGTAAATGGGCAGATCAGCAGATTCTGGCATAATCTGCTTCTCAGAGCACCAGATGGAAAACCTTTCCACTTAGAATTGTAAGTGGCTTCTGGTGGAAGGCTTTCCTTGAAGCCTTTAAAATATCCAAACACCTTGAGAAAGGTGTAAGTCAGCAATTCTAACTCCTCAAGAGCCATGCCTTGAGATGGAGGGATTTGAGGTCCGGATACACACTCTCCTGTGCACAGGCCAGTAAGTCGTGGACTCTGGGCAAGCTCAGGGCAGGGTGGACTGTCAAGGACAGAAACAGTGGGTACCAGGGCTGTCTGGCTCAATCTGAGCAATCAGAATCATTTTGCAGGCTGAGATCTGATTTTTACTAGTACCCTGAAAAGAAGGGGAAAGGGGGAAAGGCATACAGGAATCCCCTTTCCAATCCAACTGAAAGGCGCCCAGGGGACTGATCCCAGCACTGGAGGCCTGCAACAAAACAGAGGAAGTTGGTGGTTGTCTGGGGCTGCGAAAAGATCTATCTGGAGGGTGCCCCATCTGGCAAAGACTGACCCCAGCACCTGAGGATTCAGAGCCCATTCGTGATGGCCCTGAGAAATCCTGCTGAGGGCATCCGCCAGGACATTGTCCTTCCCTGGAAGGTGAACTGCTATCAGGGAGGTGTTCAGGAGTAAGCCAGAGACCACAACTTCATTGCTCGGAGCACAAGGCTGATGACCGAGTGCCCCCTTGCTTGTTGATGTACCACATTGTTGTGGTGTTGTCTGTCCTGACTTGAACTACTTGTTCTGGACAGAAGCTGAAAACGCCTGAAGAGCTAAAAGGACAGCTCTGAGTTCCAAAGATTGATGTGGAGCAGAGATTCCTGGGGAGACCACACTCCTGAGTGGACAGGTCGCCTATGAGCTCCCCACCCTAACAGGGAAGCATCCATGGTGAGGTGAGGGAGTGGAAACGGAATGAAAGGAACCCTTGTTTTAGATTGCTTTGATCCTGCCACCAGTGTAAGGCCAGGATCAGGGTTTGGGTCACTGGAACCAATTTGGAAAGGGGGTCCTTCCTTTGAGACCAATAGGCCCTCAAATGGAACTGAATGTCCCTCATCTGGAATCTTGCTCCTTGCACTACAGCTGTGGAAGCAGCCATGTGCCCTAGGAGTTGCAGAAAATGCCTTGCTGGTCGAGAGACCAGAGGGTACAGGAGGATGCCAGGGCAATGAGTCTGTCTACCTCTTTCCGAGGGAGAAATGCCCTGGCTAACTTTGTGTTCAATTCTGCATCTATGAAAGTTAGTACCTGAACTGGTTCGAGAACTGACTTTGGTAAATTCAGCAGGAATCCCAGGAAGTGAGAAGCTGCTGGGTGACTTGCAAGTGGGATTTTACCTGATCTGGGGACTGACCCACTATGAGCCAGTCGTCCAGGTAGGGAACACAGCAATCCCTTGCCTTCTAAATGAGCCACTACCACAGCTAGACATTTCGTGAATACCCTTGGCGCAGAGGTAAGGGCAAGGCATTGCCCTGAACTGGTAGTGGTCTGAGGTAGTTCGAACCTGAGGTACTTTCGTGAGAAGGCCTGATCAGAACATGAAAATAGACATCCTTGAGGTCCAGGAAGCTAACCAGTCCCCTGGCCTCAGGGAGGGCAAAATCATTGTCAGAGTTAACATTTTGAACTTTGGTTTCAAAAGATGCTTGTTCAGGTACCTTAAATCTAAAATGGGCCGCCATTCTCCTGTCTTTTTGGGGTAAGAAAGTATCTTGTACAGCCCTTGCCCTGATGGCAAGGAGGGATCTTTCTACTGCTTTGCAGTCCAAAAGAGAAGAAACCTCTGCTTCCAAAGCAAGGGCTTCTGAAGGATTTGTAGGTGAAATGTCTGGCTCTCATCTTCGAAACTGTTTGAAGCTGAGAACCAGACCCTGGCTTATTACCTCCAGAACCCACCTGTCCGGGTTAGGGACACCCAGTTCTGGCTGAAATAAACCAACCTGCCCCCACTGGTACAGGAGAATCGGCCCTGGGCACCCCATCAGGGTGCCTGCTTGGCAGCAGCCTTAGGCTGAGGGAAGGGGACTGCTTTACTTGTGCCCGGCTCACCTCTGCCTCTAAAGAAACCCCTGTGCAAATGCAGAGGAGGCCTGAAATTGGTAAAAAGGCCTGTGGAAAGGCCTGCCCTACTCTCTGGGAGCGCGCTCTGTGGAGTGGCATGCCTCCTTAGACTGGGCACTTTGTAGGTAGTTCTGTATTCATCCATCTTTTCATATAGTTTTCTGTTTGTTCCCCAAACAGAGAATTACCCACAACAGGAAAATCCATAGCCTTTGACTGAGTATCTTGGGACAGATTAGTGCATCTGAGCCATGCCAACCTACGGAAAGCTACAGAAGTGCCCATGACCCTAGAGGAAACATCATTAACATCAACAGCAGTATGAAATTGAACTTTAGAGGCTTCAATGCCATCAGCAGCCACCTGTTCCAACTCACTAGCCAGCTGGCCATGGGCCTGCTTGGCTAACTGCAACACTGTGTCCCACCTAGATTTTCTGATATCTAGCCACATAAGCCATATAATTTGCCTGCCTGAGTCCCAAAGAAGCTGCCATATACTGTTTTTTTCGCCATGGCATCAATCTTCCTGGAATCCTTATCAGGAGGATGTGAGGCCAGAGGAATATTAGCCTTGTCACAAGCTGCAGCTTGTACCACACCTACATGACTACACTGCTCAGTGAGGAAGTCTGTATCAGAGCCTGACAAGGTATATCTTCTGTCCATTTTTTATCTACAGGAGGGACAGAATGAGGATTTTTAAAATCTTTGTTGTTTGCTTCCTAAATGACTTATGCAAAGGAATACACAACCTCCTAGACTCTGGTATATCCATCATTTCTACATAATCAGGCTCTCTTGCTCATCCACAGCTTCCTCTAAAGGAAGCTGGAGGGTTTCTGCAACCTTTTGTAAAACATAAAATGAGAAGGGGACTCAGACAGAATAGGAGGAGATTCTAAAGGTCTGTCTGGAGAAATGTCCGTTCAATGGGCACGCCCAGACCCTCCCAGCCACACATGTAATGATCAAATTGCCCTCCCTCCTGTGGTTCATAAAATTCCTCAACATCATACTCCTGAACCACTGGCACTGAACGAACCAACCTTTACCAACCGTGGTGGTCTCGGCAGGACCGAGACAGTGACTGGACAATCTGTATGGCTTTAGCTATTTCTGCAGCAGTTGGAGAGACAATTTTGGACTCCAAACCTACTGATTTCTTAGTCTTTTCACTGAGACTGGTTCTCCTGAACCAGCCTTCCTTTGCCCGAGGAAGTCTCGCCCTGGTCAGAGGGCATCCTCTGGTCCAGTGGGTACTGGACCGGCTGGCCATCTGGGTCATGGACTTTGGCCTCTCGCCCCTGAGCCGCCCAATCTCTTTCCAGGGTGGCTGCAGGGAAATTTTACACACCTGGCAGTCTGACAGGAGGTGGTCAGCCTTCCTCACACAAACACAAGTGGTGTGTGTGGGTCAGCTTGGCAAAGGCTTCCCACAGACATCACAGTGTTGAAAACCCAGTGGGCCCGGTTTTCTTTTGGTTTCAGACATAATGCCAGCCTAACCAAAAATTGCTCCTTTGATGGCAGTGCTAGGTAAGACACCCTTTATCGGTTCCTAACCGTGTCACGGGTATTTGAAAAACCTATTTTAAAAGCAAGGGTTTTTAGAACCGATAAGAACCGGGAACCGCACTCTAAAAGCCCACCACACTTTAAAACGTTAAATTTAGAAACCGATCGGTTCAAAACCGAACCGATAATTGAATTTCCACACAGACTTTAAATTTTCTACTTAAGGTTTACCAGATAGAGCTTTTAACCAAATGCGGTAAAAACATATTTTTGCCGTTCAAATGAACCAAAATACCGCTGAACCGAGAAATGAACCGATGTGAAGGAGCTGATCTCCGGAGCAACTGTTCAGTGAAGCGGAGTAAAGAATCTGACAGTTTCATTTGAAACTGGCCAGATAGAGCTTTGGTATAGCGCCCTCGCGCTGTGGAACTCCAGACTCTCTGGAGTTAACTCTTTCCTCTCCGGGGCAGTTCAGCTGCAGTGGCTGACTGCATATAGTCATAATATAGCAAGACTTCATGGTGTTTGAAAGGCTCTGGCTAGCTTTGTGTCCAATTCTGCCCCTATAAAGGTGAGTACCTAGACTGGTTCCAGAACCGACTTTGGTAGGTTTAGCAGAAAACCCAGTGAGGTGAGAAGCTGCTGGGTGACCTGCAGGTGAGATTTTACCTGTTCTGGGGACTGGCCTACAATGAGCCAGTCGTCTAGATAGGGATAAACAGCAATCCTCTGCCTCCTTAAGTGGGCCACTGCCACTGCTAGACACTTTGTGAATACCCTGAGCAGAGGTAAGGCCAAAGGGCATTGCTCTGAACTGGTAATGACCTGAGGGCAGTTCAATCTGAGGTATTGATGGGATCTTCTGATTAGGACATGGAAATAGGCATCCTTGAAGTCCAGGGAGGCTAGCCAGTCCCCTGGCCTTAGGGAAGGTAAAATCATTGCCAGAGTTACCATTTTGAACTTTGGTTTCAAAAGATGCTTGTTCAGATATCTGAGATCTAAAATGGGCCGCCATTCTCCTGTCTTTTTTGGGGTAAGGAAGTATCTGGAATACAGACCCCTGCCCTGATGCAGGGGAGGAACCCTTTCTACTGCTCTGAGAGCTAACAGGATGAGACCTCTGTTTCAGGGCGTAGGGTCTCTGAAGCACTTGCAGGTAGAAAAAATCTGCTTCTCAACTTGGGAAACTTTTTGAAGCTGAGAACCAGACCCTGGCTTACTACTTCCAGAACCCACTGCCTGAGGTTAAAGAAGCCCAATTCTGACTGAAGTAAGCCAGCCTGCCCCCACTGGTACAGGAGACTGCCCTGGGCACCCCATCAGGTGCCTGTTTCGCAGGAGCTTTAGGCTGGGAGGTGGGAGCAGGTCTGCCCACCCTCGCCTGCCCCTGCCTCTGAAGAAGCCCTCTGAGCATAGGCAGAGGAGGCCTGAGTCTGGTAGAAAGGCCTGTGAAAAGGCTCACTCCTACCCCTGGGGCATGCCTTGAGGAGTGGCTTGCCGCCTTTAGCCTGGGCACCTTGTAAGTAGTCCCATATTCAACCATCTTCTTCATGTAATTCTCTGTCTGCTCTCCAAACAGAGAATTTCCCACCACAGGAAAATCCATAGCCTTAGTCTGGGTATCCCGTGACAAACTAGTACACCTGAGCCAGGCCAACCTATGAAAAGCTACAGATGTGGCCATGACCCTAGAGGAAACATCATTAACATCCACAGCAGCATGAAACTGAACCTAGAGGCTTCAATGCCATCAGTAGCCACCTGTTCTAGTTCACTAGCCAGCTGGCCATGGGCCTGCTTGGCCAATTGCATAACAGTATCCCATCTAGATTTCTGATACCTAGCTACATAAGCTATATAATTTGCTTGCCTGAGTCCCAGAGAGGCTGCCTATACTGCTTTTTTTTGCCATGGGATCAATCTTCCTGAATCCTTGTCAGGAGGATGTGAACAAGGGAATATTAGCTTTATCACAGGCAGCAGCCTGAACTACCCCAACATGACTTCATTGCTGAGAAAGGAATTTCTATCAGGGCCTGACAATGTATACCTTCTGTCCATCTTTTATCTACAGGAGGCACAGAATTAGGAGTTTTAAAATTTTAATTGTTTGTTTCCTAAAAGACTTATGTAAAGGAATAGACAATCTCCTAGACTCTGGAATATCCATCATTTCTACAAAATCAGGCTCCTCTTGCTCATCCACAGCCTCTTCTAAAGGAAGCTGAGGGTTTCAGCAACTTTTTATAAAACATAAATGAGATGGGGACTCAGCATAGGGGAGATTCTAAAGGTCTGTCTGGGAGATGTCCGTTCAATGGGCACACCCAGACCTTCCCAGCCACATTCATACTGTTCATAATCCTCCTCCCTCCTCTGGTTCATAAAATTCTCAATATCATAATCTGAACCACTGGGACCGGACGAACCGACCTTTTACCAGATAGTGGTGGTTCGGACGGACCCTGAGACAGTGACTGGACAATCTGTATGGCTTTTGTTATCTCTGCAGCAGTTGGAGAAGGAATTTTGACTCCAGACCTGCTGATTTTCTTGTTTTCTTTACTGGAATTGGTTCTCAGAACCAGCTTTTCTTTGCCCGAGGAAGTCTGGCCCTGGTCAGAGGGCACTTCTCTGGTTCGCTGGCACCGAACCGGCTGGCCATCCGGTCAGCGGACTTTGGCCTCTCGCCCTGAGCCTGCCCAATCTTTTTCCAGGGTGGCTGCAAGGAAATTCTTACATACCTGGCAGTCTGACTGGAGGTGGTCAAACCTCAGACAATAAACACAGGTGGGTCAGCCTTGGCAAAGACTTCCACAAACATCACAGTGTTGAAACCCAGTGGGCCCGGTTTTCTTTTGGGTTTCTCAGACATAATGCCAGCCTAACCAAAAACTTGCTCTTTTAACGGCAGTGCCAGGCAAGACACTTTATCGGTTCCTAACCGTTCACGGGTATTGGAAAAACGAATAAATCTGCTTTTTTTTTTAGAACCGATAAGAACCGAAACCGCGACTCTAAAATAGTAACTTTAGTTTTAAATGAGTTTTAACTCCACTGATCGTTCAAACCGAACCGATAACTTACAAGTTCCACACAGACAAAACCTTCATTTACTTACGGTTACTACAGATAGAGCTTGAACCGAACCTTTATGTTAAAATAAACTATTCTCGGTTAAATCCAACCGAGAAAACACCTTTTAAAACTGAGAAATGAACCGAGCAGAAGGAGAAATCTCCGAGTGACTGTTCACTGAGGCGGAGTAAAGAATCTGACAGTTCAAGTTTGAAATGACACAGATAGAGCTGCTCTCGTGCCAAAATTCTATTTTGGAATGGTTTTAACCATTTCACTCCGGGGCAGTTCTAGAGCTGGATCAAACTGCTAATGTCTATAATATAGCAAGACTTCATGTTGTTTGAAAGTTGATTTCTCGTTGTGTGCAGTTATTCTGAAAATGATGAAGCTAACAATAAGAATGTGAATTAGAAGCTGAACAGTGTCAAAAAATTATGCCACCCACCCAGTGTCCATTGCGATGGCAGGAGCTCTTCAAGCAGACAGACGCTAAGTACTTTGCCAGTGCAAGTGTAATTAATATTGATAACAGTGTCTTTAAGTACTGTACTAAGTAGTTAATGGCACTAGTCTTTTCTATTATCCAATTTTGTTCACTGTTCCTTATTTCTGTTAACTTGAAAATACTTTTTTATTTTCAATTCTTTCTTTCCCCCATTAATTCTTTCCCTCCTGACATTCCCTGGTCCCTGTGGCCCACCCAGTCTTGTCACCAACCAAGGATTTACAGGTTAACCATCATTTGCACAAGACAATATATTTTGGTGGGTGCCCTACCATGTCAGCAGTGCCTGTGGGGATGCCGGATCTGGCTGGGACATTTTCCAATAGATGATTCTCCCCAGGACATCAGATGCAGTGTCACACATGCACGTGACAGCGCACCTGCATGCCAGCATTTGTCGACAGCCCTGCCTGTTGCTGCTCTCACCAGTGCTACCACCTGCCTCCCTCAGGTAGCAGTCTATTGGCAAGAAGCAGGATCCCCAAACCCTGAGAGAGAAGGCAAGCTGTTCCTGGTACACTCACGCCTCCCTCCCCCAGCCGGCCACTGCCAACCCATGCTTGTTCCTGAACCCCGGTTGTCAGAATCACAAGCGGTAGCCCACCACTGTGCTAACAGTCTGGCTCCAGTTCTTTTTAGCCCCTCCTTATTTCGGAAACAAGTTCCCAGAGATCTTAAGACAGTTTCATTCCACAGCAACTTCTTTTTTTGCTACTTAATTTTTATTGACGCACAGAAAATACATCAAATTGACATTACAACAGTTAATCCACTGCAACATTTAATTGTAATTACAATTAATGTTAATGTCTAGTACAACTCGAGGAGCTCTAATAATGTCCCTTCTCTATATACTGTGAACAGAGTCCCCAAATGGGACATCAAAAGTCCAATCCACAGCAACTTCCAGTGCAACGTGTGGCTGACCTTCAGCCAATGCAGTCTTCCATGATCTGAAGAGGTCCCCTCCCATCAAAAGAAATAGGCTTACTGTATGAAACATAGCAACCCCGTTAACTAGTTTTCACCATAAAACCCATAAAGAGTCAAGTCTCCTACCGTTTCAAAACTGCCTTTGTGCATCAGATCAACTGGGGGCCTGAAAAGGTCTGCAAGGGTTGTAAGTTTTTTGTCTATGGAGCCTCCATTTCGCAGTTCCTGTTCCTGTCGGACTGTGCAGAGGAAACAAAAGTTTTAAAAAATATATACATGTAATAACCTTTAATTAGCTCCATTGTTGCAGCCATATATCCTTCCCAAGTCCGACTTAACAAACCTCCCTCACACTAATCACTACCTTTCGTATTTTTCAAATGCTGTTGCTGGATAAACACAAGGACCCCTCCTGGAGCTGTCCTGGTACCTCCTCGCTAACAGAGGTTGAAATTAAGTTCTGCAGCCATTAGCCAGCAGGGCTAGTGACTGGGACAATCCACTAACCCACACACTTTTCCATGAGCCCAACTTGTGTACTTCTTGAAATGTTACCTTTGCCCATACAAACCCACAGAGCTAATCAAAGGAAAATCTTACTAGTCTGATACAATCTACCAGCATTTGGCTGGTGGGTTAGTGCCAATTTTGATCCCTGTACTAACTTATTCTATCCCCTTCCAATGGGATCATCTGCTACTTTTCTCATACTTAGACCCCCTCTACCTACATGCCCTCATCTCTTCGACCCCCTAACCCTCATTTCAAGAACTACAGAGGCACACAGGAAGATACTGCCTAAATACAAGAAGGACTGTAGCAGATGGGCCTTCAGTGTACTCACCATAATTGTTGATCTTCTAGAATATCTTCACCATTCATTCACACTAATGGGTATAAGCTGGAGGTGCTAGAACCAGCGGTTTTTTGCAGCTTAGGGAGGGGACCAACGTCAGTGCTAGCACTGCCCATCAGGCCAACGTACTGACATCATGTAAGTGAGCCAGCCAGTAAGATGCCAGCCCCTCCCTTCTTCAGCTCTGTCTGCCAGAGAAAGGAAACAAGTGGGAGAGAAAAAGAGAGGGCTATAGGATCCTAGCCAAAATTATAGGAAAAGGATATAGATATAAAAATAGTAACACAATAAAACTAGACTACCAACTTTTTAGAACTAAGAGTTGGGCCTAAGGGTGGCATAAGTGTAGCAGGTATAAGAGCCAGGGCCTATTTCAACCACCTGAACAGGAAAGAGGAGAAAGAGAAGGGCTGCAGTCCTGGCATATAGCTCTGGCTGGTACACAGAGGCCTGGGGAACCTCTGTGCAGTTAAGATGGCAAAATGCCAACCTAACTAAAAGGTGTATGTACTCCCAACAGGATAAAGAATTTAGTAGGGTAAGAACCCTAAAAACTCTTCAAGAGGAGTAATTAGCAGATGTGATTAGACAGAGTCCGGGGGCACAAATACTATCTTTCTTGCCACTTCAAAAAGGAGTGAAGAAAAAAGGAGATAATGGACATGAAAAACAAATTTCAACAGCTGAGTGTGAAATATAAGCACCCATCTTAATGGGCTGAGGAGTACAGCACAGAAAAACAAGTTACTCACCTGTAAGAAGGGCAATCAAAATGGTGCAGGGACTGCATCAGAAGACATATGAGGACAGATTAACAGAGCTCAATATGTATACCCTTGAGCAAAGGAGGGAGAGAGGTAATATGATCGAGGCATTCAAACACTTTAAGGGCATTAACAAGGTGAAAGAGTCTAACGTGTTTAAATATAAGAAAAATAGCAGGACAAGAGGACACAGCATGAGATTAGAGGGGGGCCGATTAAGGGGGAATGTGAGGAAATTCTTTTTCACAGAAAGGGTGGTGGATGCATGGAATGGCCTACCTCAAGAAGTGGTGGCTATGAATACAGTGCAGGGCTTCAAACAGGCATGAGATAGGCATAAGGGAGCAATACAAATGAGTATGAATAGATAGGCCACTGACAGAGCAAAGGCCGATGGCACATTTATAAGGTAGAAAAAGAAATGGGCAGACTGGATGGGCCATGTGGTCCTTATCTGCCGTCAACTTCTATGTTTCTATGTAACTGTAGTTCTAGGAATGGTATACGGCGCACATCCACACTTCTGGCAGAATTCCCTTCCCTTTAAATCTTGCCAGAAGATCTTCAAGTTGGCTCCTTCCACCCATCCGGGCAGGTCCTCCTCGGCACCGCCCTGTGACACCAGATCTGACCAACTGGAAGCCAGACCAGTGTGCCACTTGCCAGGGGAGGTCGGGTGGGTTGTGTGGATATACACCATATATCACTCCTAGAACTATGTTTACAGGTGAGTAATTGTTTTTTCTAGGGGCGTGGCTATGGTGTAAGTATCCACACTTCTGGCAAACTCCTAGCAGTTCTCTGGGAAGAGGGGACAAGGCGCACACCCCCTATGTAGGGAACAGAGATTGGAGAACCAAGGAACCCAAAACCAGCATACCAGCGTGACTCAAGGTCAATGTGGTAATGGGAGATGAAGGTATGTGCTGACTTCCAGGTAGCAACCCTGCAGATCTCCTGGATAGGGACATCCCTGGAAGCAGCCACTGAGGCAATGGTATGTCTGGTGGAATGAGCCCTAAGCTCTACGGGAGGCTCCCTATTTGCCAATCTATAGTAGAGGTTGATGCAGGAGACCATCTACCTGCCAATCAGCCACTTTGCAGCTGGTCTGCCAGGGTGCGGCTCCAGCGTAGGTGAAAAACAGCTGGTGAACCTCTTCCCAAACTCCAGCCGTGCACTTCTTGAACAGGTGAGCGCGTACTGTAGGTTCAGAGTATGAAGCCTGTGGTCGGCCTCTGAGGTGTGGTTGGTAAAGTACACCGGGAGATTGAATATCTGGTTAAGGTAAAACTCAGACAACCTTCGGAAGAAACTATAGGTTGGGGCGAAGAACAACCTTGTCCCTCTGGAAGACCAGATAAGGAGACTCCACCGACAGCACCTGGAGCTCAATGATCCTTCTGGCGGATGTGATGGCCACCAAGAAGGTGGTCTTCCATGACAGGTGTAACATCTCACACACCTGTGCATGGGTTCAAATGGCTTGCCCATGAGCACTGCCAATACCAGCAACAAGTCCCAAGGTGGTGGTGGTTCAAGCACCAGAGGGGAAATGTAGTCAAGGCCCTATAGATGCACCCGTCCACCTTCTCCTGTGCTACCGTCAGCATACCAGCCCATGCCCAGTATGCAGAGATGGCTGCCAGGTGCACCCTGAGGGTCATCGACTGAAGGCCCAACTGAGAGAGGACCATAAGTAGTCAAGAATGCTAGTCACAAGACAGGACAGGGAGTCAAGTTCCTTGACCCAGCACCAAATGGAGAATCTCTTCCATTTGAAGGCATAGTATCGACTCCTTCCGAGAGGCCTGCACCACATGGAGGACCTCTGAGAGACAGAGAGCCTGGACCTGTAGTCGCTCAGGAACCAGGCTGTCAGGTACAGGGACTGAAGGTCCAGGTGGAGGACCTTTCCCCAAGAGCACAAGAGCATGACAGCAGGTCCAGGCGTAGTGGCAGATGCCATGGAGGCCTGCTGCAGAGGATGGGAAGATTGGGGTATCAAAACTGGCACGGCCAGTCAGGAGCCACAAGGATTATCCGTGCTTTGTCCCTCCGAGCTTTGATCAGGACCTTGTGGATCAGAGGAAAGGAAGGGAAGGCATAGAGGAGGCCCGGGGTCCAGAGCCCTGTGAAGGGATCCCCTGCAGCATACCCCACTGAAGGGGGTGGGCACAAAACAGCTGCAGCTTGACATTCTCCTCGGAGCCAAACAGGTTCACCAACCCCCTCCCGCGAGAACAGTCAATCTACCACCTCCTGGTGAAGAGACGACTCATAAGACTCCTTGCCCACTCGACTGAGAACGTCCGCCAGCTGGTTGGACACCCCAGCCACATGAATCGCCAGAAGGTCAGTGTCCAGACTTCGCACAAGGGTCCAGGTGTGGAGGGCTTCCTGGCACAACAGTAGGGAATGTGTTCTGTCCTGCTTGTTGAGGTAGTATATGGCCGCTGTGTTGTCCATCTGGACCTGGACAACCTGACCCCGAACATAGGGAGCGAAGGCTGTCAGTGCAAGGCACACTGCCCAGAGCTCCAGCAGGTTGATGTGACATTGAAATTCCTGGGGGCACCAGAGGCCATGGACTCTGTGCTCCCCCAGATGAGCACCCAGGCCCACCAGGGAGGTGTCGGTCATAAGAGTGACCATTGGCTCTGGGCAGACAAACGGGATTCCTTCCTGGAGATGTTCCAGGACCAGCCACCACTGGATGGCATCCCACATCTGTTGTGTCACCATGACCAGCTGGTTGAAGTGGCCCTGATGGGGGCGCAGTCTCCAGTGAGCCCAACAGACCACACTGGTGCAGGCTGCCATGAAGCTCAGAAGGTGCAGGAAGTCCCTGGCAAGGCGCAACTGCCCAACCTGAAACAATCGGGCAAAGGAGCAATGATCCTCTGCTCTGTAGACTGGGAGCCGGGCTCGGCAAGAGTCGAGTTCTGCCCCGATGAAATGAATCACCTGTGAGGGGATGAGTTCCAACTTGGCCATGGTGTCCAGGAGGCCAAGGGGTAAGCAGGTTTGGAGGGCCAGCTCCTTGGGCAGCTCCTCCTCCTCCACCACCTTGGAAGGGCCTGCATTCAGCCAACTGTCCAGATATAGGTACACCTGGACCCCTGAGCACCCCAGGAGGACTGCCACCACTGCAATTCATTTGGTGAAGACCCTGGTGGCTGAGGAGAGTCCGAAGGGCATGGCTTGGAACTCATACAGGGTCCCTTCCACGTGGAACCTGAGGAACCACCAGTGGGATGGACAGATGGGGACGTGAAAGAAGGTGTCCTGAAGGTCTACAAAGCAGAATTACATGTCCTGCTCCAAGGACAGAATGATTTGGTTCAGAGTAACCATTCTGAAGGTGTGCGACCGCAGACATTTGTTCAGGTCATGCAGATCCAAGACGGGGCAGCAGACCCCCGTCCGTTTCGGGACCAGAAAATATCTGGATACAAACCCTGGATCAGCTGGGGGTCCTAAGCATGAACCACCACCTCCTTCCAGAACAGCTGGGAGATGTCCTCTAGAAGGACGGACAACAAGTCTGCAGACACCACATCCTCCTGAGGGGCACGGGCTTGGTTGGGCAAGAGAGCCTCGAACTCCAGAGGCAAGCCCTGACCAACCACTTCTAGCATCCACTTGTCCATGGTAACACTGGACCAAGTGGAAAAAAGTGGCAGAGCTGGCCCCACAGGAGGATCCAGGGGAGACAGGACAGGCAGGGGGATGTGGCTCCCCACAACCTGTCACTGGGCAGGCTTGGAAGCAGGGCCAGCGGAGGATGTGACTAGACCTTGAATGCCAGACTTCCAGATCACTGAAGCAACAGACTTGGGTCTGGGACGCCAGGCTTGCTGATGCCCAGCCTATGGTTGGGACAGCTTGGCTGCGGAAGTAGAGTGGGGCCGAAAGGGCTTAGAGCCCTTAACATCCTTTTGGGCCAAGGTGACTTGAGTCCAAGGTGGAGCTGGACTTCTAATCCTAGTGAGATGACCATGCACCCCTGGCCCGAACAAGTCAGTGCACAGGAAGGGGCATCTGCCAATTTGTGCTGGGTATCAGCCATGAAGGTGGAGATCCTCAGCCAAGCCCAGCGGCGCATAGCCACAGCTGCAGCCACGGACGTGGCACAGGAGTCACCAATGTTTATGGCCATCTGGAACTGTTGTTTAGCAACAGCACGGCCATGATATTGGGCTTGCTTGACCATCAACTGAAGGTCAGCCAGGAGCCAAGGGAGCAACTGGTCAAGAGTGCACAGCAAGGCATGAGTGAAGTAGGCCATCATTAAGACCGAACTAGCCTGCCAGAGGCCAAGAGATAAAGCCACATACACAGTCTTGGCCACATGATCCAATTTCTTGGATTCCTCGTTGGAGGACTTGTCGACATCCCTGACACTGCCCATCCATCAGAACACAGAGTCGGCAACCAAGCCTTCAGCCGAGGGGTGTTCAGTAAACCAAAAGAGTGAACCAGTAGGGACTGCATATTTGCGAGCTATGTGGGCCGACTACATAGAGCAGGAGGCTGGACGTTGCCAGAGCTCCAACACGGGCTCAAGAATGGCCTCAGCTGCCAGGAAGGCAACCCCAGGGGAGTCGTCCCAGTCAAGGATTTCAGTGAGGGGATGCTTGGCCCATTTCTGTACAGGCTGCAACTGGATCCCCATAGCCTCCGAAATCAGGTGGAGCATGGCCCCAAAAGAGGAAGGACCAGGGTCCATCGATAAATCCTCACTCAACTCCAGGTCAATAGGCCTGGAATGCATGGAGGAATCCTCAGATTCCGAGGATTCATCGAAGACCTGTTAACCTTACGGGGCACATCGGTTCGAGTGATCATGATCGACAGCTGTCAAGGAAGCCCAAGCATCCTTGGATGGGAACCATCCTTCGGCTGAAGCAGCAGGGGTTCCACCAAAATGGAGACACACGCCAGAATCTGCTGAGCCGCAACAGGTTCGGGCCAAGGTGGTGGCAGCCAAGGGAGTGCCGGGGTAGGAGCCGGCATCAGCTTAGGACCAGCACCCAAAATAAGCTGCTGCCACATAAGCTCCTTGTAGAGCCGTCGCAACTTGCGGTGGAGCCGATCCTCCCCCGGATAGGAGGATGAGGAGGAATAGTGGCAGTGCCGCTTTCCCCGAGTGTCAAGAGTGAGACTGGTGGCTCCACCGTTTAATTGTTTAATTTGTATTTCAGAAAGACCTTTGAGCGGGAGCTCTTTTACAAAGGTTCCACGTCAGGGTGGACAATAAGACAATACACATATTCAGTGGTTACAGAGGCCTGATCATTAGGCATTAAAGAGCAATTACATGACAATTAGGAGCAAAAAAACTGAGCAGTTGTAATTGAATACTAAGCTATTTCTAATCAGTTGCCCTAGGTAGCACACCCCTGGAAACCTCCAAATCCGTTGCAATACTATGGCAGAGTAACTGCATAGGGTTTAACGCTATCCCAGATGGCGTAGAGGCTGGGTGACAGGAAACAAGGGAGACTGGTTTGAAACCAACCGCAAAGAGCGAGAGGTGGGGAGTAGTGAAACGGGGGTTGGATGGGGGAAGCAGCCCAGAGGGCTTTGGTTTAGTATGGTGTGTGTGTGTGTGGGGGTTTGGGAGGGTCAGTACCATGGGCAGAGCTTCGGGACCTCGACCACCAGCATGCCGAACAGTGAGGAGAGGCAGGAACCAGTGATAGTACTCTTAGGGTCCCCTGAAAGCTTGGGGTCCTGTAGGTTAGGAACTGGCCCAGGAAGCTGATCTGACCCGCCTGAGACTGAAGAGGCAGGACCGGAGTCCTAGAGAGGGAAGTATCCCCCTCGTCCTGCAACAACCGGCTGAAGCCGACTCGATGAGGTTCGACGAAGCAAGAGTGCAGGAATCTGAGGCCCGCAAGCGCTCACGGTCCCAAGACCTGCGACAGCACTTCTTAACTTTCACTTGGAGTCCTTTCTAGAGGATTTAGACCCACGGGAAGGGCCTTCCCCAAGGGCAGGAAGGGACTGGCATAAGTCCCAGAATGCTCCAGTAAAATTGGTGCCAAAACTCAGCCGGACCAATGTGTACACCAAAGAGGCACTGGCCACAGCCTTAACAGCAGCTTCCTCAGAAGCCGCCAACTAATCAAGAGACCCCACAGGCACGGAGACAGACTGACAGGTGTCCTTAGACCAAACGGGAGGATCCCGCTCATCCAGATGGCCAAGAACTAGTCATGTGTACCGGTCCTCCAAAGTGGAGGGTTGAAGAGTGCAGCATGGGCCGCAAGCCTGGGGATCGTGTTCGTGGCCCAGGCAGTAAATGCCATGGCGTGAGGGTCCGTAAGGCACATCTGCTCTGCCACACCTAACAAACTCAAAACTGGGCACAGATTTAGGAAACCGTGGGAATCTTTGTTACTACGATGGAAAAAAATTGTGACGCGAAGACCAAAGTTTTGGAAAACAACAACGATAGGGCCTACACCAACCACGGAGCTACGATGGAGGGAAACTGCTTCTTCCAGCAGAAAGGAAGATCTGGCATCATGGGGAGGTGCAGAGGAGGATACCACCCGGGAGAGTGGGAGAAGCCAGCTTGAAGACCTTCCGGAAAGATTTAAAGGGAAAGGAATTCTGCCAGAAGTGTGGATACATACACCATATCCACGTCCCTAGAAATCCTACTGCATCTGCCTCTCCACGTAATAACAGGAAAAAGGGCGAAAAGCTGCACCTTGTCCCAAGTGTCAGCTACTGCCACATGGCAGAAGATTAGAGTTATGGATAAGGTGAAGCCAATGCTGCTAAAGCAGCAAAATACCCAAAGACATATCCTTTAGTTGGGAGAGGATGGAGTGCTATGCGCAGATCTGTTTTCAAGCCAGAGTGGAGTAGCAGCTAGTGAAACTAGCTACAAAGACCACCAAAAATTTTAGAATAACACTTTTATGGAATTTTTTTAAAAACACAAAACAAACCGAAGCAGATTTGTGAACATGTATCACATAAAAGAAAAAATTACTCACCTTAGTAATGTTGTTTCTTCTAATGGAGTCTTGCTATATTATGACAATTGCAGACTACACAGCAGTACCTCCAAGGAGGAGGGCAGAACCTACTTAGGGAATAGGCTCTGAAGCACAGCTGTGCCAAACCGAGCATCACTCCTA
The DNA here is from genome assembly GCA_016271365.2 of Neoceratodus forsteri. Taxonomy (NCBI): domain Eukaryota; kingdom Metazoa; phylum Chordata; order Ceratodontiformes; family Ceratodontidae; genus Neoceratodus; species Neoceratodus forsteri. The sequence goes on from CM028137.1 coordinate 368,964,810, forward strand.
GCCTGGATGTCCAAGGAGTAATGCTTCGTGAAAGTGTGAACTGTTTTCCAAGTAACTGCTTGACATATCTTTATGATAGGGATGTCCCTGGCAGCAGCCAGGACGAGCTGTACCTCTGGTAGAGTGAGCCCTCAGGCCTGAAGGGGAACCTACCCAGTTTTGATAACAAAACTGGATACAAGAAACAATCCACCTGGCAATGGATCTTTAGTGGCAGGTTTCTTTACCTACCTCACCATAAGTGAGGAACAGTTGAGGAATCAAACCAGACCCTTGGTACGCCCCACGTAGTAGCTAAGGGCTCTTTTGACATCTAACTGTGCAACTCTCCTCTCACCAGAGGAGGAATGGTCAGTGAAGTAAACAGGAGAGACATAGATTGATTCAGGTGAAAATCAAACCACCTTGGGCAAGAATTTTCCATTAGTCCTGAGGACCACTTTATCCCTATGAAAGGAGATAAAATCAGGCTCCACTGACAATGCTTGTAGTTCACTTATGCTTAGCAGAAGTGATGGCTACCAAAACACAGTCTTCCAAGTCAAGTACTTAAGTTCTGCTGAAGATGATGGCTCAAAGGAGGTTGTATAAGCTGGGCAATGCAACATTAAGATCCCATGGAGGATAGATCCCTGAATGGAGGGTTGATGTGAAGCAATCCTTGAAAACTTGGAGAATACCGGATGAGCTGAAAGAGAAGAGGGTTTACCTGCTAATAAGAAAGCAGACACTGCTGCCAGGTGCACTTTTAGGTAGCTGGTCTCAGACCCAGAGCATTTAAGTACCATATAATCCAGAACTGTGGGCAAGCTGGCAGACTCTGGAGAAATACTCTTACAGAGCACCATATGGAAAACCTTTTCCATTTGGAATGATAAGTAGTTCTGGTAGAAGGCTTCCTTGAAGCCTTCAAACATTGAGTACACCTTGGAGAAAGGTAAGTCAGCAAACTCTAACTCTTCAAGAGCCAGGCCTTGAGATTGAGAGATTTGAGATTCGGGTACCAAAACTCTCCCCTGGGCACAGGTTAACAGATTGTGATTCCTGGGAAGGCACAGGGAAGGTGGACTGCTAGGGACAGAAGAAGTAGATACCAGGGCTGTCTGGCCCAATCTGGAGCAATCAGGATCATCTTGCAAGGTTGAGACCTGATCTTGACTAGCACCTTGAAAAGGAGAGGGAAAGGGGGAAACGCATAGAGAAACTTCCCTTCCCAGTTGACAAGGAAGGCGTCCAGAGGGACTGAGCCCAACACTGGGGCCTGCAGCAAAAAGAGGAAGTTGGTGATTGTCCGGGCTGCAAAAGATCTATCTGAGGAGTGCCCCACCTGGCAAACACCACCTCCAGGATAAGGAGATCCAGAGACCATTCGTGATGGCCCTGGGAAATCCTGCTGAGAGCATCTGCCAGGACATTGTCTTTGCCTGGGAGGTGAACTGCCATAAGGGAGGTGTTCAGGAATAAGCCAGAGACCACAACTTCATGCGCCGGTGCACAAGGCCGTGAGCCCGAGTGCCCCTTGCTTGTTGATGTATCACATTGTAGTGGTGTTGTCTGTTCTGACTTGTACCACTTTGTTCTGAACAGACGTGGAAAAGCTTGAAGTGTTAGAAAACTGCTCTGAGTTCCAACAGATTGATGTGGAGCAGAGATTCCTGAGGGGACCACAACCCCTGAGTGGTGAGGTCGCCCATGTGAGCTCCCCACCCCAAGAGGGATGCATCTGTAGTAAGGGTCAAGGAATGAGACTGCGGGATGAAGGGAACTCCTTGTCTCAGATTGCTCTGATCCTGCCACCACTGTAGGGCCTGGATCAGGGTTCGAGTTACTGGAATCAGTTTCGTTAAAGGATCTCTCCTTTGAGACCAGAAGGCTCTCAAGTGGAACTGAATGTCCCTCATCTGAAATCTTGCTCCCTGCACTACTGCTGTGGAAGCAGCCATGTGCCCTAGGAGCTGCAAAAAATGCCTTGCTGGTCGAGAGACCTGCAGAGTGAAGGGGGAGGCCAGAGAAACCAAGGTCTTTGCTCTTTCTAGAGGAAGGAAGGCTCTGGCCTGTTGTGTGTTCAGTTCTGCGCCTATGAAGGTGAGTAGCTGAACAGGCTCTAGAACTGACTTTGGGAGAATGAGAAGGAAACCTAGAGATGTAAGCAGATGCTGGGTAACCTGAAGGTGTAGTCTGACTTGGGCTGGAGACTGGCCTACTATGAGCCAGTCGTCCAGGTAAGGAAAGATGGCAATCTTTTGCCTTCTTAAATGAGAAACTGCTACTGCCAGGCATTTTGTGAATACCCTTGGGGCAGAGGTGAGGCCGAAGGGCACTGCTCTGAACTGGTAATGGCCTGAGGGCAGTTCGAATCTGAGGTACTTTCGGTGGGAGCTTCTGATGAGAATATGGAAGTAGGCATCCTTGAGGTCCAGGGATGCTAGCCAATCCCCTGGCCTTAGGGTAAAATAATTCCCAGAGTCACCATTTTGAATTTTGGTTTTAAAAGGTGCTTGTTTAGGTATCTGAGATCCAGGATGGGCCGCCATTCTCCTGTCTTTTTTGGGGTAAGGAAGTACCTGGAGTACAATTCTTTGCCCTGGTGTAGGGGAGGAACCCATTCTACAGCTCTGAGAGTCAGGAGGGTTGAAACTTCTGTTTCTAAGGCGAGAGCCTCTGATGGATTTGCAGGTGGAAAGGATCTGGCTCTCATCTTTGGAAATTTTTTGAAGCTGAGAACCAGTCCCTGGCTTACTACTTCCAGGACCCACTTGTCTGATGTTAAAGACTTCCAGTCCTGAACGAAGTAAGCCAGCCTGCCCCCTACAGGTAATGGAGAATCGGCCCTGGCCATCCCATCAGGGTGCCTGCTTGGCAGGGGCTTTAGGCTGAGGGGTGGGAGCAGGCCTGCTCGTACCCAGTCTGCCTTTCCCTCTGAAGAACCCCCTCTGGGCATATGCTGAAGAGGAGGCCTGGGCTTGGTAAAAAGGCCTGTGAAAAGGCCTGCCCCTGCCCCTGGAAAGCTGCCTCTGAGGAGTGGCCTGCCTTTCCTTGGCCTGTGCACTCCTATAGGTGGTCCTATACTCATCCATTTTCTTCATGTAATTCTCTGTCTGCTCCCCAGAGTTATCAACAACAGGAAAATCCATGGCCTTAGCCTGAGTATCCTCTGACAGGCTAGTACATCTGAGCCAAGCCATTCTACGAAAAGCCACAGATGTAGCCATGACTCTCGAAGATACATCATTAGAGTCCACTGCAGCATGGAACTGCACCTTGGATGCCTCAATACCATCAGCAGCCACCTGCTCCAGCTCCTTGGCAAGCTGGCCAGGGACCTGTTTTGCTAGAGCCATAACAGTATCCCATCTGGATTTCTGATATCTTGCAACATAAGCCATATAATTTGCCTGTCTGAAATCCAAAGATGCCGCCATGTACTGTTTCTTTGCCATGGCATCAATCCTCCTGGAGTCCTTGTCAGGGGGGTGTGAAGCCAAAGGAATATTTGCCTTGTCACAGGCTGCAGCCTGTACTACCCCAACATGGTTGCATTGTTGTGAGAGGAACTCCGTGTCAGAGCCTGACAAAGTGTACCTCCTGTCCATTTTCTTATCCACAGGAAGTATAGAATGGGGAGTTTTTAAAATTTTTACTGTCTGTTCCCTGAAGGATTTGTGGATAGGAATAGACAGTCTCCTAGACTCTGGGATATCCATCATTTCTACATAGTCAGGCTCCTCTTGGTCATCTACAGCTTCTTCCATAGGAAGCTGGAGGGTTTCAGCCACTTTCTTATAAAAAATAAAATGAGAAGGGGACTCAGAAAGCCTGGGGGGAGACACTTCTATAGGTCTGTCTGGAGAAATGTCCGGTTCAATGGGCAGATCCAGACTCTCAAAATCACATTCACTCTCCTCATAATCTCCCCGGTTCATAAAAATCCTCTATATCATACTCCTGAACCGGAGGAACCGACCACTTACCTGATGGTGCCGGTTCGGTCGGAACCGGGGAAAGCGACTGGACAATTTTGATCGCTTTGGCTATCTCTGCAGCAGTTGGAGAAAGACTTTTTGGCTCCACACCTGCTGATTTCCTAGTCCTTTTAGCTGGAACTGACTCCTCCGAGTCAGCTCTCCTTTTGCCCAAGGAAGACTCACCCTGGTCAGAGGGCACTCCCTCTGGTTCGGTTGGAACCGAACCGGGCTGGCTATCCGGGTCAGCGGACTTCTTAGCCTCCCGCCCTGAGCCTACCAACTCTCTTATCCAGGGTAGCTGCAGGGAAATTCAAACAAATCTGGCAGTCTGTATTGAGGTGGTCAAACCCCAGACAATAGACACATGTGGTGTGTGGGTCAGCCTTAGCAAAAGCTTCCCCACAGACACTACAGTGTTGAAACCCAGTGGGCCCGGTTTTTCTTTTGGGTTTCTCAGACATAATGCCAGCCTAACCAGAAACTTGTCCGTTAACGGCCCTTAGCCAAGCAAGACACCCTTATTGGTTCCAGACCGTGTCACGGGTCGTGGAAAAAACCGTAATGAAATCCGTATTTTTTAGAACCGATAAGAACCGGGAACCGCACTTCTAATACAATTTAAAATAGTTTTTTACAACAACCTGATCGGTTCAAACCGAACCGATAATACCGTCTACAAGTTCCACACAGAATAAAATGTAAAACCTATCTATTACTTACGATACCACAGACAGAGCTTAAACCGACCGTTATGGTTTAATTTTAGACAAATGCGGTTTGAAAACCGAGAAAATACTTTAAAACCGCTAAAATGAACCGAGCAGTAGGAGAAATCTCCGGAGCGACTGTTCAGTGAGGCGGAGTAAAGAATCTGACAGTTACAGTTTGAAGCACATTAGACAGAGTTTTCAACCGAGCTCGCGTTCAAGATTCCATGCCTGGCATGGAACTTAACTCTTTCACCTCCGGAGCAGTTCGAAGGCTGGGTCAAACTGCAATTGTCATAATATAGCAAGACTTCATGTTGTTTGAACAATAAAAACAAACTTATGAATGTAGGAACTGCAATAGTAATGCTCAAGCAACCCCAAAAAGTAACTCATTCTTGTGTGAACTTATTTCACGTTCTGGAAGAGGAGGCAGCGTAGACAAGGTGAGGGATCCTTAAAGAAGAAACAACATTACAGTGAGAAACTTGTTTCTCCTAACCCCAGGAATCCCTCACTTAAATGTTTATACTTCATACAGACTCTGCCACAGTACCCTGGGAGGCTGGGTCCAGAACCTAGTCCGGAAAAGGGTTCTGCAAGACAGCAGTTCCAAAGGTGGCAACCCTTCTGGACTGTATGTCCAAACAGTAGTGATTTGTAAAGGTGTATACTGTTTTCCAGGTAGCTGCTCTGCAGATGTTTAACAATGGGATGTGCCCTGAGAATGCCCCAGATGCAGAGGTACCCCTTGTGAAGTGTGCCCTTAAGCCTTTTGGTTGCATTTTTCCAGCTTTTTCATAGCAGAACTGAATGCAAGAGACTATCCAGTCAGAAATCACCACAGGTAACAAAAAGTTGGCACTGTGGGACCTGACATCTTTTGTTCGGTTCATGTTAGTTGGGACTCTCTAGAGCCAGACTGTGCAACTTTTCCTTACCTGGACTAGAATGCTCTGGACAGAGTACAGGAAGGGTCCCTGACCATTTCAGGTGGAATTCAGATACCACCTTAGGAAGGAATTTTCTGTTGGTTCTAAGAACTACTATAGCTCTGTGGGGAATTATGTAACTAGCTCTGTGCATAAGGTTTGTAATTCACTTACCCACCTAGCAGAGGTCACTGCAACCAATAATATGGTTTTCCATGCGACATACTGCAGGTCAGCATAGGTTTAAAAAGGTATCTCCATCAGCTGGGCAATGCACATGCTGAGGTCGCTGAGGTCCCACAGTGGGACATGGTCCCTCACTGGTGGGTACAAGTGGTCTAGGCCTTTAAGAAACCTTTTTAAAATGGGTTGTGAGGCCAAAGACATTTCCCTGCCAGCTGAGATGTATGCTGATACTACTGCTAAGTGCACTTTTAAAGTTGATGGTCATAGGCCTAACGACTGCAGGTGTACTAAATATTGCAGAATTACAGGCACCCCTGCCTTTATTAGGGTGTATTTTTCAGGGGGCATATCAGTAAGAAAACATTTTCCATTTAGAGGAATAAGCTTTCCTGGTGGCAGGTCTCCTTGAACCTTAAGCACCTCCAGGACTTCTGAGAGATCCAATTTGAAAACTTCTAAATTCTCAAGAACCATGCCCTCAGGTGTAGGGTCCTGGGATTCAGGAATGTTATTCTGCCCTGGAACAAAGTCAACAGATTTTGACTGAGTGGCAGGCTGACTGGATTCTTGTCGGTCAGGACCAGGAGCATCGAGTACCAGGCATGTCTGGCCCAGCCTGGCGCTATTATGATCATCGTTGTAGGTTCCCTCCCGAGTTTCAGGAGTACTTTCTGAATAAGTGGAAATGTTAGGAAGGCACACAGAAACTTCCCTGTCCAGTCCAGTATCAGGGCATCCTCTGGGACTGTTCTACTGGCTGGTGGTCTGCAACAAAACTATGGGAGCTGACAGTTCTCCCAAGATGCCAACAGGTATATATTGAGAGTGCCCTACCTTCGGAACACTGTTGCCAGAACCTTCTGGTTTAAGGCCCATCCATGATATCCCTGGCTGATTCTGCTTGGGAAATCTGCCAGGACATTGTCTCTGCCTGGCAGATGCACTGCAAACCTGTCTGCTTCTAAGGAATATGCCACGTCCCAGATCCTCATTGCCTCTGTATTCAGTTTTGAGGATCTCATTCCCCCCCCCCACAAAACTTTATTTATTCACCTTCTTCAGTGAACTCTCTCCAGCGTCCTCCTGAACCCACAGTCTCTACTTCCCATCGTGCCCTCCTTTCTCCGTACCCCCTAGCCCAGCACATCCCCCGGGTCTGAACCCTCCAGGGAAGGGCTGCGCTATCTGCCCAGGGCACTCTATCTATAGGGTTGATCTCCGGGCCTGGGGGGGGAGACATCGGAGAGGGGCAGCTGACACTGGAAGGGTGGACCAGAGGTGGAGGCGCCTTCACCTATCACCGAAGAAGGGGTATTTCTGTGTTTTTCACCCTCCCCCAAGCTTGGACGTGCAATGACATCTGGAGATGCCCGCCGTTGCTCCGCCCCACCACTTTGCTGCCCTGATGTGTGTAGTGCCTCTGGTTTCCACTGGGGGCCGCTGCAGTGCCAGGCAAGCTTGGATCCCTCCCCCAGGAGAGAGGAAAGCTGTCCTCCAGACGCTCGATCCTCTCTCACCCCTGCCAACCCCCGAAGAACGGGGCTCATTCTCGAACACGGGTCGCTGGCATGACGCAAGGTGTGGCGTCCAGTGCCACAAACCCTCAGCGCCACCGGGCCCGCCTGAGGATCTCATTCTTTTACTGCTTGTTTATGTAGTACTTTGTTGTGGTGCTGTCTGTCCTGATTTGGACAGTCTAACCCTGTAGCTGGGAGGAGAAAGACTGCATTGCTAGCAGTACTGAGCTCCGGGAGGTTTACGTCTTCTAAGTGACTCCTGTGGACTCCACGTGCCACTCACCGTGAAGTCCTGCAGATGGGCAACCTATCACAGGAGAAAGGCATCCATAGTAAGAATACTTGCTGGTGATTGCTGAAGGAAGGGAATGTCCTCCCTAAGGTTGCTTTCTTCCTTCCACTACTATAATGATTCCACTAGTGCTTTTGTCACTGGCACTAGCTTTGAAAGTGGATCCCATCTTTAAAACCAGATGCCCCATAAGTGGTAATGGGCATCTCTTATTCGGAACCTGGCCCGTGGAACCAGAGCTGTGGATCCAGCCATATGACTTAGTAACTGGAGGAATTCTTATGAAGGCCTTGGCATCTGCTGTTGCTATCAAAGCTGTAACCCTTGCCTGCAGGAGGAAGGCTTTCCCCTGCAAGGTGTTTAGCTCTGCTCCTATGAAGTCCAGTACTTGAGCAGGCTCTAGCTGGGACTTCTGCAGGTTTATCAAGAATTCCAGGTTCTCCAAGGTGCTTTTTACCAACTGAGCTGGGCACCCTGCCTCTTGTTCTGTTTCTTCCGAGACTAGCCAGTAGTCCAGGTAGGGGAAAACCACCATAACTTGTTTTCTCAGATGTGCTGCCACCATAGCCAGGTACTCTGAAAACCCCTGAAGCTGAGGTGAGACCAAATGGGAGAGCTGTGAACTGGTACTGGCCATTCCCCAGCTTGAATCTGAGGTATTTTCTGTGAGACTGTCTGACTGGGATATGAAAATAGGCGTCTTTCAGATCCAGGGATGCCAGTCAATGACCTTTCAGTAAAGATGGTATCACTGTGCTTAGTGTGACCATCTTGAATGTTTCTTTTTTTCAAATGTTTGTTCAGAAACCTGAGGTTTAAAATGTGTCGCCACTCCCCATTTTTCTTGTGGGACAGGAAGTATCTTGAGAATAGGCCCCTGACCACTAGGAGGCAGGAACTTTTTCTGTCTTTTGATTTTAACAGGTTTTTTTTTTGTTTTGTTTTTTTAACGTCCAGTTCCAGCAGACTTTTTTCTGAGTGACACTAAGCTAGAAAACTTCTGTGTTTCTGCAGTTTTGGAAAGTGTTTGAACTGCAGACACAAACCCCGGCCCATTACTTCCAGTACCCACTTGTCTGTAGTAATGTTTACCCATTCCTGGAAGTAGTGTGGCAGTCTTCCTCCCACTGGCAATGGTTGGGTGACCTGGGCTAACTGTCAGGAGTTTTGTTTTGGCTGCAGCTGGAGCAGCGTTACACCTGAAGCCCTGTTCCCCACTTCCAATACAGTAACCTCTTTGTGACTGGTACTCATAGGAGTCGTAGAGACACAGGCTCCAGGGAAATATCCCCTGCCTCTGCCTCCCCTTCCATATGACCTGCTTCTCATTTTGAAAGTGGGTTTGTATTCATCCACTTTTTCATGTAAGCCTCTGTTTTGTCATCACATAATGAAACTCCCTCTAAGGAGAAATCCATGGCCTTGTTTTGGGTATCCTGAGAAAGGGTGGTAGTCCTCAGCCAGGAAAACCTTCTTAAGGATTATGCATAAGCCAAACCTAGCAGCAGTGTCATTAGTGTCCACTGCAGTGTGTAAAGGATATTTTGTGGCATCCAGGGCTAATCTTGCTGTAGCAATCGGGTTCTGTGCCAAACCATCCCCTGTTCTTTCTGCCAATGTCAGGACTGTGTTCTGGAGTGCTTTCTAGTACTGTGCTACATCAGCTGGACAGACTGTCTGACTGATAAGCAGGGAAGCTGTTGTATAAACTTTTCTGCCATAGTATCTATTTTTTTTTTTTACAGTCTGTTTCGGGTGAGATAGAGTGATTTTGCTGTGTCACAAACAGCAACCTGGACTACCCCATGATGATCAGGATGGGCATACAGATATTCCACTCCCTCCTTGTCCACTTGATATTTTTCTCAATTTTTTTGTCTGTCTGCAGCAGAAGTGGATGCAGCCATGATTTTTGCTATGACCTTTTTAAGTGGTTTACGTATAGGAAGTAAAGCCTTCTAGGTGTTGCTACTCCCAGCACGTCCATGAAATCAGCATCCTCTTCATCCTCCTCTGTTTCTAGTGGGAGGATGTTGTGGGTATCAACCATTTGTCTGACAAATGAGGAAAAAGGTAAGTAATCCTCAATCTGACTTGGAAGAAGTTCAGAATCTTCCTCAGATGTGCCCTTTAACTCCATGGGGTAACCTTCCGCCATATGTACATTAATATTCTTCCTCCTCCTCCTCCTCCACAGACAGAAAGGTAGGAGCCTGAGCCTGAGCAGGGGAGTGGAAGGTATCTTATTGTAATTTCCCATGGCCTGGACCATGTGGAAAAATTGCCACATGTTTTAATATGTCCTCTGATGAGGGCATCTTTTCTGTACCATCTGCCTGCTCCTTTCTCCGTGCAGGAGGAGTGGTAGTGACATTACTTTCTTTCAGCTTCTTACCAGCAGACACTGTTTTCAGTGCCTGCTCTAAGGCTCTTATTGTTGCCATCACTGGATTCAGGGTTCTCCATTTCAGACATCCTGATTATCTGAACCATCTTTACCAAACCTTTCTAATGGCTCTGCAGCTTTCTCTTTTTCTTTTTTCTTGTCACGTTTTACATTATTTGCTGCTGTAAATGAGGAGATGGACCCTTCAGATGCATGCTTTCTGCCATTAATGGCACCACCCTCATACCCTTTTTTTTGTTATTTAAGTGACACAGAGGCAGCCTGAGAAGGCATGCTTTGTTTAAAAGTTTTTACCCTTTTAAATGTTTTGAGGCAAAAAATATAGACTGACAATTTCTAAATATTTTACAGCAGCAGTACTAGACAATCAGGAAGCGATTATCAAAATTCTGGGTTTTGACTGGAAGCATGCAGCCATAGTTCTGATTCCATATCTGTAAATATTTTTTCTAGCGATCTTTAGTTTTTTAGATATTTAAAATGTATTTCCACTGTTGTGGATCCACAGTAAATATGGCTGCTGCTTAATTTGCAGCCAAGCTCCCCCTAACATCATATCACATCCTTTGTTTACTTCCGTGGGACCCTGAGCTGCACATTCCCGCTGTCCCTGTCTAGTACTGTGAGTCATGGGCATGCGCGGTTGGTAGCAGAAGGTTCCAATTCAACATGGCGGGTGAGAGAAATGTAAACAAAAACAAAGCAAAACAGAGCAAATTACGGGTGATAATACAGCGAAACAAGAAAGATTACCAGGTAAGTGCTCAACAGAGCACAGGAAACAAACTGTTACAAAGATCCGTTTTCCGCTGGCTGCTTATGCTAGCCAATGTTTTGGGGTAGTACCAGATTTCTGGGGGCGCTACTGCAGAGCCAGTAGTTCACCAAACCAGGGGCGCGGCACTGTGCACCAGTGACCACTCGGTGTGATCCTGACAACTCACTACTGGGTGGGCTGAACGGTCATGCACTTCAAAGGACTGAGGCCACTCCAGTCAGAGAGGGCTTCATCCTTTCATTTGCATGAAACCGGTCAGGAAACAGCTGAGCAGCTTCCAACTTCCCCAGCGTGTCTGTAAAAAAGAAACAGTCCATCGCTGACTGTTGCTGGCCCTCTGGTAACTGACCCCCCCACACACACACACACACACACACCCCGATCCTCCCTCTCAGCACCCCCAACATAATACTGACGGTGCCCAATCCCCAGTGTCTTTCCTCGTAGTTTTTTTTTTTATTATTCCTGTAACAAAGAAAACCATCCATCAATATCAGTTACAGGAGCCTCGGGCTGCAAGTGTTTTTCCATCCCACCATCTCTCCCTCTTAACATCGCTCTCAATGAATGTCACAGTTTGTTTATTTATTTATTTAACAAACATCAGTTTACAACCTTTGAGCCAGGGGCTCATTTACAAAGGTACCTCGTCACAGAGAGGACAAAACAGTGATAAACAGTTACAGGAAAACAATGTACAAATTTTGAGGGAACAGGAGTACATAAGAAAGTTACAATTTGCAAGGTTACAGGATTGGTGAAGTTAACATTGGTGAAGAAATAACTAGAACACCAATCAAAACAGAGGAGGGTCAATACAGTGCAGTTTGGAGGAGTCAGCAGAGAGGTATCAGAAACCAAGAGTAGAGGAGGTAAAGGATTTGAGCAGTCACTCAGGGAGCTTTGTCAGACAAATGAGCAAGAGAGCTTGGAAACAGCAGCAGCTGCAAGTAGTGATAAGGCGATTCCGGAGGGTGGTTTTAAAATGAGAGATCGTGGGGATGTCAGAGATACTGGCAGGGAGGGTATTGTACCAGGATGGGGCACTGTAGTGGTAGGCCCTTTGTCCATGAGAGGTCCTTGCCCTAGGTACCTTCAACGTGGTTTTGCAGGAGGATCGCATTGGAACTAGTGAATTTACTTGGTGGATAAGGGCAGACCAACCAGGTGGAGATAGCCCAAGGAGAGTTTTTTTTGTAAGGAGGCAGGTTTGGTACCTAAGACGTTCGTCAAGATCGAGCAGATTTGCCTGGGCATATAGATGGCAGGTATGCGTAAGTCTGGGAGCCCCGGTGATTAGCCTACAGACCTTATTTAAGGTGAGGCAGATTTTGTTTAGCAAAGTCTGGTCAGCAGCCCCATTGACTGGTAAACCACAGTGACACTGGGGTGCCCAATCCCCAGTATCATCCCTATGAAAATAAAAACTATCCCTCGTCGTTCTTTGGTGGTTTTTTTTACCCATTTTTTAACCTTTAAAACAGAAAACCATCCATTGTTGTCTGTTGTGCCATTCCCTGCCGCCATCCCAAGCCTCTACTTACCCAGCGGCGTCCCGACACCGTCATCTTCTCTGGACTGTGCAAACACATCTTCGCGCTTGAAAGGCCAACCACGAACTGAGGAAATCAGGTATGTGCCTGGTTCAACTTAAACAAGTAGCCAACGTTCAGCATTGACAAATGTTTGTTTTTTAATCTAGTACTGTTACTTTAAATGATGTTTCTGGGCAAAAATATGGACTTACAATTTATAAATGTTGTGGACCTAAACACTTTAAAAAAGCTCATGACAGTCTGCCCTCACCAGGAGCTAAAAACAATTTACACAATTTTTTAGTGCTCCACAAGGTCTCTGACATACCAATTAGAGAGAACACTGAAGTAATCAAAACAATTCCCAACAAATGACGCAGTACAAGAGCCCAATAGTAAACAAGCATTTGTCAATGCTGAAAGTTCACTGTTGGTATTGCTGCTGTACATGGCTCCGATATTTTTCTGTGTGTATTCCTCTCCCTTACATCTAGAGGTATCACTCTCAAAACAACTGATTTCTTATGTTCTCCCAGCACTGGTTACTGTCATCAGGATTCTGAATCCCACAACCACGTCTGCAGCCTGGTTGTCAGACCGCGCTAACCCTCCATGGAAACTCTTTGTTAACAGCTTTTAGTTATGCATCTCCCACACCTATCTATAGTTTGATATGAAAACATTATTATAAAGGGCGCAATCACACAATGGCTCTTTTCACAAGCTGCGTTGTATGTCAGCTTCTTTAATCGAATCCTGTGTAATATGAAACGTGACTTCAAGACCATTAATTAAATAACCATTCCTTTGCACATTTGCAAAGCTGGGCAGACTAGTGCTGTTTTCTTCTTCTTGGTACTTTTGTCGACGTGCAATCTGGATGTAAATAAAACACTTCTGTATTTATCTCTCTCCCCCATGCAAGTTTCAAGACTGAAGTCCTGCATTCCATGATAAGCAGTCGTTTCATCTACAGAATGTGTGGAAAGATAGCTGATAGGTGGGGATGGACTACTTTCTATTAGTCACTTTTAACAAAATAAAATACTTGTCTTTAAATAAGAAATAAAGCATTTTTTTTTAAGATTTTTCAGTTCCCCCATTTTATAAGCCCACTAAAACATGTCAGAGTGTGGACAGTTATGTGATAACCGCTCTTCCAGGTGCTGAAGGCACTCAGAGGTAATGCCTTGTGCCTTACAATGTACATAGGCATGCATGTAACATGTAACTACCCACACCCTGTTGTGTCTTACTGCTTACATACCACAGTGTATCCCATGGTAACAGACTGTGATGCCACAAGATCATTAATTTTTTTAACAAGTTACCTACCCAGTATCAGTATAGCCCAGCTGAAATGCAAAAGCTTGCTTTTGCTGGGTCCTGCTTCTAACTAATTACATACTAACACACTAAAATGCCAGCAGAATAGGCCTAACGGTCTGCCACCACCCTCACAGTGAAGTAGCACCTCCTCCTTTCTCCCCTGAATCTTCCCCCCCCTCCAGCTTCCACCCATGCCCTCTAGTTGCCCCCTCCTCCTTCCTTCGAAGCACCCTGACTGCTCCTCCCCTATTTACCCTCTTCCATCTACCTGAAGACCTCTATCATGTACTTAAATAGGTAAGGATAATTGAAGGAAAAAGGGGGGGAGGGGGGATTTTACAGTTTACCCAGGATAGCCCAGCAGTGATGCAACATCTTGATTTCAGTGGGGTTCTTCTTCCCATTCTTCACATTTAAGTTTCTACCGTACACACAAATTATTACATCAGGTGTGGAAAAAGTTTCCCACAACATAGGCCAACTATTATTTGTTTTTAAAGCAGCGGTGCAAGATAAAAAAAAAAAAAGTCGTTTTTTCAACAGTTTATTCCCTGTGCTCTGTTAAACATGTACCTGGTAATCTTTCTCGCCAGCATTGTACTATCACTCCATATTTGCTCTGTTTTCCTTTGTTTTGGTTTACATTTCTGCCACCCGCCATGCTGAAAGCAGCAGTACTAGATAGCAGCTGCCACATTTACTGTGGCGCTACAAAACTGGTAACGGATCACTTCCTGATTAAGTAGTACTGCTGCTTTAAATATTCCCTTGACAAACAGCACTGCCTAAACTCATGGGTCTAAGAAAAGGCATTCAATTAAAAAAAAATGAATACTTTTATGTAGGACATTGCAAACAAGTGATTGCTGCGATAGGTGGCGACTTCTGTGCAACTGATCCACCTAAATTCAGTTCTTGCCTCTCCCCCTCTCTTCTCCACCTGCCCTACTGGGTCACCCGTGAGCACAACTACCCCATCGTTTTTACTGCAACAGCACTTGCGTACTACCTCGAGCCTGCTCCTGGTACACTCAAGCACTATAAATAGTTGTCGCATTATTACTGTTTTGTATGTTTATATGTTCTTTTGTATGATTTTAGACATGTATTATAATTCACCCAATGTTCCACTACTGTTTATTGTACAATACCTTGTGTTCCAACTGTGCACAATCTTACAATGTTTTATTGTTTGTACTACCCACATACTATTGTCACTGATCATCCTTCACAACCCTATGTAACCCCCTACCCCCAGGACACACCACGAGTTGAGCAACTTGCTGTTCAGTGACCCTCCTGATGAAAAATTTCAATAAATAAAATAAATTATTACTTTCAAATACTAATTTAATCGTCTCAAAAATTCCTCTCCATCGTAACCTATATTCCTTCTAGGAGCAGTACACGAGCTTATGAACATTAAAAACTAAATCATTTTATTTGCCTATGCTCAGTTTCCAAAGTGTGCGATACCTACAGCCCTGAGACCAAAGCTCATGTGGACAGGATGACTTAGTACTGTACTTGGAAAAAGGTTTGGCTTTTTCACTCTTGCTGTTTCGTCCATGTGAGTTTCAAACAATGACTGTTTCACCCTCATATAACCTACAGTAGTAACTGGAGACCACCACATTTAATACTCCGGTGCAGTTGCTCCACATTCAAGGGTGTCAGACCATACAGACATTGTACTGTTCAACCAACCAAAAATACTTGGAATACAGTGACTCAAACGAAAGCACAGTATTCCTAACACAATCCATTGTCACAAACTGATTTCAAACATAAAATGTGCAAGCCAGCAGCCACCTGTGTGCATGCTTTTGGTAGTTTGACGTAACTTATGCAAATTTATGTGTCTAAAATACATACCATAAACAATAGAACACAGGGGAGAAATAGCAAAATGCACGTGGGCATGGGGATTCAAGAAGTTAAAAGAAAGTTAAGATGGGAGCAACTAAAATGCCCACAGAATTCAAACAGCAACTCATTTGCTGGAAATGGTTGCTCAATGACTAAACTATTACTCCGCCGGGGGCTATCTTCTGCTAGCAATGTCAGACTCCTACTCACATGGAGGGAAAGGCACGGATAAACAGCACAGATTCTAAAGGCATGGTTCCCTTCTTACCTGGTGAACTGGTTGTGGAGGAAGAGATCAGTGGGTGGGTTGGGGCGCCAGCCAGGCTGATCAGGACACCGAATAGCTGTTTGCTGGGTGGTATTTTGCAGATGAAAGGAAAAAGCCACAGTATGATTGGTGCGGCTTTTTCTTTTCAAGTAGACACAGTTTCAGGCAAAACAGTGTCACGATCAGCCTTGCTGATGATTGGTGTGATACTGTCGAGCCCCTTGCAGACCACTCTGCATTGGACAGACAGCGTCACACCCCTCAAAAGTCACTCTACCGCAAGAAGTTTGCTGCACATGCGCATAGGGTGAATTTAGAAATGGCTTTTGTATTGAAGAACTGTGCCAAATGTCAAATCACGGCTCCTTTTACACCTCTTCACCTATCCTGTGTTCATGAAAGGGTTTTCTTTTTGTAACATCTATGTTGGTCCAATAAAAGGTATCAAACCATTTGCTTCTGGATCAGCTCCTTTTACAGGAACTGATTAGTTAAGGTAAAAGAGCACAAACAGAAAATGAAAACATTCCATTCTCTGTACACTGGATAGCTAAAAATAGTAAACCACTGAAATTCGCCAAAAGGAAAGTATAGTTATGCAAGAACTTACCGTAACAGTAGATCTTCAAGAGGAGCTCTTACAGCAGGCCAACACTGAAAGGACTTAGCTGCCAGGCACCAGAACCACATGGAAACTTTCTAGCTAGCAGTCTACCATGGAGGCCACCCACCGCCAACGTCACCCTCTGATGTCAGCCGATCTTATAAAGGTGGGCAGTCTCCCACATCCTCCTCAGTTCTCCCAACAAAGACCCGAAGCAGGTAGCGGAAGAAGAAACCAAGGAAGTTCCAGAGAGCCATGAAGGAAAAGAGGAAGCAGAAAACTCATATGAATGGAAGAGGATACAGCAGACAGAAAGAAGAAGGAAGAAGGGAGGGAAAATAATGGCCTGCTGCAAGAGCTCCTCTCAAAGATCTACTGTTACGGTACGATCTTGTGCAACTGTACTATCTTACTTTGAGGAAGCTCTTGCAGCAGGCGAACACCAGTAGGACAGAGTCCAAAGCAGTTCCGGCAGTATAAAGGAAGAAGCACCGGGAGGAAGTTAGACAACAGCCAATGGCCTAAGAAAGAAGGCCCTGCAGAACGGTGAGGCTAAGCTGGCCCAATGCCTAGAAACAATGTCCAGACTGTAATGCCTGAAGGTGTGGACAGAACTCCAGGTGGCAGCTGCACAGATGTCCACAGTGGACACATTTCTGAAACAAGCCATGGAGGTGGCCATACCCCTGGTGGAATGGCCATTAACCACTCCCGGACGGTCCTTGTTGTATTTACGGTAGCAAAGGCCCATCTGCTAGAGTTTAACCAATGCACTTGCAACCACTGAAAACCGAATCCGCTCCTACAATCAAGTATTTTCCTACTGCTATTTTTTTTATCTGTAACCACGAATGTCACCTAGTTATCAACCTGGGTTGAGTGCTGATAGTGAGTGTTGAAACTGTAATAAATTGCCTAAATGTTAACTATAATTTGAATAAGCATTGCACTGTTTGATGTACACCAATCTATGTTCTCTGTACTACTGTCGTTGGAATACTGTGTACTGTTGCTAAGTCACGCGATGTCAACCTGTAATTTTATTGTAACTTTATGGAATGTTTTAACTGTAATTAATCCCGGGTCACCCCTGAAAAAGGGACAGTCATGGTTTCAGTAGGTTTACCTGGTTACCAAAATTTAAATAAACAAACAATGCAATTGGCTAACCACTTAGACAAACACTGTTTGGACACTAAAGCGCATTTTCTCTTGGGGACGAACAAAAAAAAACAACTGATCACACTTTCTTAAAGTTTTGGTCCAGTGCGTACAGTATCGCAAGATTCTATGTACATCAAAGTATGGAGCAAAGCCTCCTCCTGATTAGGATACTCCGGAAAGGGGAGTTACGTGATGCCTTCAGGCTGAAAACAGCAGGAAGGGAGAGATCCAGTCATCTATAAGTTTTAAAACTTCATAATACCAAAAAACTTGGAAAAACAAAATTGCAGTTATGTAAGAACTTACCGTAACAGTAGATCTTGGAGAGAG
This sequence comes from Neoceratodus forsteri, assembly GCA_016271365.2. Classification (NCBI taxonomy): domain Eukaryota; kingdom Metazoa; phylum Chordata; order Ceratodontiformes; family Ceratodontidae; genus Neoceratodus; species Neoceratodus forsteri. Next base: position 368,982,693 of record CM028137.1, read on the forward strand.
GTTCCTGCAATAGGTCTTCACATATATGACAGTGCCCCCGGCATCAGGTTCCAACGGCAAACTTGTAGCTAGCAATCATCAGCAGGAACCACCCCCAACGTTAGGTGATGCTACATCAAACAGACTATAAAAGGGAGCAGTCCCATACCCGCCTTCCAGTTCTTTTCCACCGGAGACCTAAAGAAAAGTAAGGAGTGATAACTCCTAGGACCATGTTTCCTATCTAGACCCAGGGGCTAGGCAGGATGAAAAATAAAGGAAACATTCCAGGAGCTGGGGGAAAGTGGGTGGGAAACTAGACCTACTGCAGGAACCTCTTTCGAAGATCTACTGTTACGGTAAGTTCTTACGTAACTGCAGTACTTACTGCGAGAGGGTTCCTGCAGTAGGTCTTCACATAAAGGACTTAATACCCAGCAGTCCAAAAGAAAAATTTGGAGACGAGGTTCCAGGAGGAGGAAGTGTCTGCCAATCAGAGTACTGTCTTAGGATAAAAGACCTTGAAGGACCGCAAGGCCGAATCTGGTTCTGCGCCTAGAGGCAATGTCCAGACTGTAATGTTTAGTGAAGGTGTGGACAGATGACCAAGTGGCCGCTGCACATATCTCCGCCATGGACACACTCCTGGAAAAAGCTGTAGAGGTAGCTACATTGAGTGGAGTGACCCTTAACCGCCCCCGGAAAGGACTTTCCATGTTTTTGATAAGTAAAGTGGATGCAGTTAGCCAACCACCTAGATATGGTCTGTTTTGAAATGGCCTTACCCTGGCACTGGAGGGCAAAGGCCACAAACAGCTGATCTGACTTACGGACCTCTTTAGTCCGGGTTGTGTAATACCTCAAGATCCGGTGCACATCTAAGGTGTGCAAAAGATATTCCCCCCTTTTGGAATGCTGAGGATAATAGACCTGCAATTCAACACTCTGAATGAGAGTGGTTTCCAAAACCACCTTAGGAAGAAAGAAAGGGTTAGTCCTAAGGACCACTCTGTCCTTAGGAAAGATCAAATAAGGTTCCTTGCAGACGAATGCCTGAAGCTCTGAGACCCGTCTGGCTGAAGTGACGGCCACTAAAAAAGTACAGTTACATAAGAAATTACTGTAACAGTAGAACTTCGAGAACAGCTCTTGCAGCAGGTTACACCATTAGGACTGAAGCCGGCAGGCGTCAGGACCCCACAGAAATTTTCTAGCTAGCAGTCTTCAGCGGGGACCGCCTCCGACGTCAGGCGTAGTACATAAGGAGGCGGTCCCGCCAGAATCCCAGTTCTCCCGCCGGAGACTTCCGGCTGCTGGATGACATCAGAAGAGGAGATCGAGGATCCGCCATCAGATGGTCAAAACTAAGAACCGACCCTTCCAATCCTAAGGATAGTGTCAGGCTGGAACTTACTTCCTCCAAGGGGAATGGTGGGCTGGAGGGTACCTGCTGCAAGAGCTGTTCTCGAAGATCTACTGTTACGGTAAGTTCTTACGAAACTGTACTATCTTCTTCGAGATACAGCTCTTGCAGCAGGTTACACCATTAGGACTGATTCCCAAGTAATGGCACCTTTGAAAAGCCATCGGGAGGAGGCAAAACTGAAGATGAGGCCCATCCTGGGCCTAAGACAGAAGTCCCTGAAGAACGGCTAGGCCAAAACAAGCTCTTCACCTCGAGGCGATATCCAGGCAATAATGCCTGATAAAAGTGTGCACCGAACTCCAGGTGGCTGCAGCACATATAGCCGATATAGACACGTTCTTCAGTGCTGCGATGGAGGTAGCCACTCCTCTTGTGGAATGACCCTTGACCACTCCTGGTAAGGGTTTCTTACGGTTGTCGCAACAAAACGAAATACACTGAATGAGCCAGCGTAAAAGGGTCTGTTTCGAGACCGGGGCCCCTTTCATCCTCTCAGCAAAGGAAACAAATAGCTGCTCCGTTTTCCAGTACTGTTTAGATCTGGTCAAATAATATCTGAGACACCTGTGAACGTCCAGAGTGTGGAGCAGTGCTTCTCCTCAATTGGCATACTTAGGAAAGTACACTGGTAAATCAATGTCCTGGTTAAGAGTAAGGGCTGAAACCACCTTAGGCAGGAACCTAGTATTCGTCCTCAGGGACACCCAGTCCTGATGAAAAATTAAATAAGGCTCCTTGAACATGAGAGCATGTAATTCGGAGATTCTTCTCACCGAAGTAACAGCAACTAAAACAACATTTTCCACGACAGAAAACGTAGCTCACAATCTGCGGCAGGTTCAAAGGGTGGCAACGTAAGCTGCTCCAGGACAAAGGGTAAATCCCAAGGAGGGAAGGGATCCTTAATGGGCGGCCTAAGGTGAAGGACCCCCCTTTAAAAGGCACGGGTAGTATCCAGCTAGGCCACCACATGGTGGCCTATGGGGGCATGATAAGCTGAGATTGCACAAAGGTGCACTTTGATCGAGGAGTAAGCTAGGCCCGGATTGAAAGAGGAAAAGCAGGTACTCCAGACCCAGCTTCTCAGGACAGACTAATAGCGAGAAACCGCGTGCTTAAGACCACAGGCAAAACCTGTGCCACTTCATGGCGTATGTTGCATGTGTCGCCGGTTTTCTGGCGGCAGAAAGCACCTCTGCCACCCCTTGCGAGCCCCCGTGTCGCAACATGGCTATGTCTCTAGGAACCAAGCATGCAGGTTCAGTGAATGTAAATCCGGATGGACTAGTAAACCCCACTCCTGAGACAACAGGTGGAGCTGATTGGCAAAGGAAGCGGAGTTTCCCGGGATAACTGATTCAGAAGCGGGAACCAAATTTGCCTGGGCCAAAAGGGCGCTATCAAAATAAGCGTTGCATGCTCCCTGCGAAGTTTGAGAAGGACTCTCTGGATCAACGGGAAAGGAGGGAAGGCGTAAAGGAATCTGCCCGCCCAGGAGAGGGACAACGTGTCTCGCCAGAAAACACCAGGCCCTGGATCTAGCGAGCAAAAATTGGGCAGTGTTGCGTTGGATGGAGAGGCGAATAGGTCTAATTCTGGAGTGCCCCATCTGTGGAACAGATCCTCTGCCACCTCCTGTAGAAGTTCCCATTTGTGGACTCTGGCCTGGGAACAACTCGGGCTGTCTGCGACAGTGCTGTCCACCCCGGGAACGTGAACTGCAATGAGGTTTGCGCCGTGTCGTAATACCCATTCCCACACCCTCATGGCCTCCCTGCAAAGAGGGTAGGAGTGTGTGCCTCCTTGTTTGTTGAGGTAATACATCACCGCTGTATTGTCTGTCTGTAACAGGAGAGTACTTGGTGGAATCTCCGACTGGAAGGCTTGAAGGGTATAAAGGACCGCCCTCATCTCCAATATGTTGATATGGAGATGAGATTCCTGGGAAGTCCATGTTCCCGGAGACCTCACCCCGTTCAAGTGTGCTCCCCACTCCAGCCCTGAGGCATCTGTGGAGAGTGTTATCACCGGGGACGGCGCTGTGAAAGGAACCCCCAACGAGAGGGTTCCCAGATCTAGCCACCATTGTCAGTCCCGAACCACGGTCTTCATGATCCTGACTGGATGCTGCAGATGGTCTTGCCTTTGGTCCCACTGCACCCTTAACATCCACTGGGTTACCCGCATGTGGAGTCTTGCCATCGGGACCGTTGGAATGGCCGCAGCCATGTGTCCAAGCAGGTGAAGGACCAGTCTGGCCGGGACGGTTTTCTTCGCAGACAGGTCCCTTATGAGGGATCATATGCGTTCCGCTCTGTCTTCGGGAAGAAAGGCCTTCCCCTTGATGGTGTCCAGAACTGCCCCTATGAACTGCAGCTTCTGAGACGGTACAAGGAGAGACTTCTCGTAGTTGATTAAGATACCCAGAGACTGAAAGAGAGCCTGGGTATGCTGAATGGCCAGCAGCAATGCCTCCTTGGAGGAGGCCATGAGAAGCCAGTCGTCCAGATACGGGAACACGTAGGGGCCCTGTCTCCTCAGAGACGCTGCCACAATTGCCATGCACTTGGTGAAAACCCTGGGTGCTGATGACAGCCCGAAAGGAAGTGCACGGAACTGATAGTGGCGACCGAGAAACTCGAGGCGCAGGAACCTCCTGTGCGCTTGAGCGATAGGGATGTGCAGGTAGGCGTCCTGCACGTCTAAGGACGCCAAGAAAGCATCCTTCTTCAGCATGGGGATTAGTCCCGGAGGGTCACCATGAAGCACTTGTAAACGATCAACATATTGAGGTCGCTTGAGGTCCAAGATTGGATGAGGTCCCTGTTTTTGGAACCAGGAAGAAGTGTGAATAATCACCTGCTCCTCTGGTTCCCTGGAACATGCTCCAAGGCTTCTTCTGTAGAAGTGTGAGCACTTCCTGCCTTATGAGCAGAGCGTGCTGACCCGAGTAACGGGAGAGCAGAGGAGGCCTTGTGGGGGGCTTGTCTAGGAATTCTATATAATGGCCTTTTTCGACCAACTGTAGCACTCACCTGTTGGTGATGATCGACCGCCACCCTGGCAAGTGGTCTGTGATGCGACCCCCGACCTTTGTTTCCCGTTGATCCTGAGGAGGGGCGGGAAGGAGTCATGCTGTGGCAGCAGAGGGTCCTGCAGGTTGGGCTGACTTGGTAGCACGTTGGCCTCTACCTGAGAACGTCTTGACCAGGGCTTTCCGGGAGAAGGAGCCCCTCTGTTGCTGGCCAGAACGAGGTTGTTGCCTCTGAGTCCGGCTGCGAAAACTACCCAGGTTCCTATGAAAGGAACTGAGTCTAGATCTGTACATGGCCTGGACAGATCTAACGGCCTTCCCAGCTTCCTGCAACTTGGTGATGACCTTTTCCGAGGCATCACCAAACAAAACTTCACCATGAAAGGGGGCGTCCATAATGTTTCTCTGGACATCCGGGGTGAACCCAGAGACACGGAGCCACGAGTGTCTCCGGAGACATACGCCTGAGGCTTCCGCTCTGGCTGAAGAGTCCGCGGAGTCGTACACGGCTCGGAGCACCTGGGTCCCCACGTCTGAACCCATGCGGAGGAGCTGGAGGAGTTCCTCCTTCTGGCCACCGTCTGGCAATTTCTCCGCCAGTTCTTGTCCCTGTTCCCACAGTGCATTCTGGAACTGAACCATGGGTCAGGTAACTGCACCCATCGGCGCAAGTCGCAGCCGCCGTAAGTGCCTGCCCAGCACGCCCAACTGCTTTGACTCGGTCCGTGGCTGCGTGTCAGATGTTGCGGGTTCTGAGACCGTCATGAGAGGCTGTAATGACCAGGGGTCGGCCAGAGGATGATTATGCAGGTACTGATCCTCCCTTGGGGCCTTGTACAGGCGGTCAGCCTTCTTTGGCATTGCCGGGGTCGAATGTGGATGCTTCCATGCTGCCTTGGTGACGTCCACGAATGTGTCCACCAAGGGTGGCACTACCACAGGTTTGGGGTCTTTTTGCCAAATGTAGCGGGCAGGGCGTAGTCTTTCGCGGTCGAGTTCCTCCGCATCCCATCCCATGTTCTCTTGATGTGTCAATCTCGGCGAATCAGGGGTCATCCGGAGGAGACCTAGGGAGCTCGCGGGTCCGGAGAGGGATGCTAATTGAGGAGGAGACCTGAGCATCTAGAGATGTCAGATCTGGAATCCTCCGAGACGTGAATACCGACGCCTTCTGGTCTCTTAAGGCTGGGTGACCCTGAGGAGGATCTTGATGGAGACCTTCTTTTCTGTAGATCTGCACCCCAGGAGGTGCTGCTGGCCCTGGGGAGGTGCACGCCTGCTGCCCCTTTGGTGAAGGAGGGGCGAGGCGCTGGTGGTGCTATCGAAAGGGAGGAGGATGTGTGGTGACCACATCCTTTTTGATGGTGTCCCACCAGAAAGTGAAGAGCTCCTTCACTTCTGCCAAGTTTAGGCCAGATGATGGACCGGACGCCGGTGGCCTGTTGTCGGCTCCCCGGGGGTCTCAGATTCTGGAGAGGGCTTCCCTGGGAGCTCGATGGGTCTGGAATCGCCCGCCTGGTCTTCGGGCTGAGTAGACTCCTCCTCCGACAACGCCTCCTGACTGACGTCGGTAGGTGGCAGTGTGGTCCTTCTGGCTGCAGTGTCTGACGTCGGTCCCCCCGCCGGCATCCTGGGGGGCGAATGCCTGACCGGCGACGGTTGACGAACTGCCGCCTGTTCCCGGGAGTGTTTGTGTACTTTGGCCGACGCCGGATGGACCGCTGTCGGGTCCGACGTCCGCTTAAGGGAGGTCAGCTCCTTGGTCTTGCGTTGGGGTGGTGGCGGCAGGGAGGCTGACAGGACGTCGGTGGCCGAGTGCCGGGACGAGGACTTGTGATGCTCTCCTGACCTGGACGAGGCCTTGGCCGAAGAAGCAGGCCTGGAGGTCTTGGCAGGCCGCAGAGTCAAAGAACCACTGGCTGATTTGACCACGACCGGGGGAGGCTGAGAGTGGGCTCTAGATGGGAAGCAGTCCGACCTGGAGCCGGAGCTGTGGGAGTCCGAGGCCCTGAGGGGATCTGGTCTCACCTCACCCGGTGCTTCTCGTGGTGCCGAGCGATTTCCCCAAGATTCTCTGGAGGAAGGTTCCATGATATTTCAAGCTTTTCTTCAAGAAGAAAGCCTGAGAGCCTTCTGACGGCAGATTCGCTCGGCTGTTAAAGCCCTGGCAAAAGGAGCAAGCCTGGTGTCGTGATCCGGCCCAGGCACCGAACGAGGCTAATGAGGGTCTTTAAAAGGAATCTGCTTCCCACAGGCACACTTCAAGAATGGCCTCCATGAAGTTGGGGAGCACATCAGATGAAGAAACGCTGCAAAAGGGATTCAAGTTTGAATAGTTTGAATGGATTTCCAGTCATCGCGTTAGACTAAATCGATGAGGCTTTAGATATGCAAAGTCGACGGCGGAAAGAACTGAGGATTCTGGCAGGACCGCCTCCTTATGTACTACGCCTGACGTCAGGGGCCGGACTGATGTCGGAGGCGGTCCCCGCTGAAGACTGCTAGCAAGAAAATTTCTGTGGGGTCCTGACGCCTGCCGGCTTCAGTCCTAATGGTGTAACCTGCTGCAAGAGCTGTATCTCGAAGAAGACCAATGTCTTCCAGGAAAGGAAGCATATGTCACAATTTGAAGCCGGTTCAAAAGGGGGCAAGAAAAAATTACTCACCTTAGTAATTATATTTCTTCTAATGGAGTCTTGCTGTATTCTGACAATTGCAGTGATTCTCAACCTTTAAACTGCCCCGGAGAACTAAGGGTTAACTTTCCATGCAGGCATGGAACGCTGAGCTTCTGCTAGGTTGAAGTCTCTGTCTGGAGTGTTCTGAACTCAAACCATCAGATTCTTATGAGCCCAACTAAACTAAACATTCTATGTGGAAATTGTAAAAAATTCTACTAGCCAACTGGCTGAAATGTTTCGACTTCCCAAGGAAGACTCAGGTCAGGAAACCCCAAAACTAAACCCAATATACTTAAAAAAACAACAATAATAAATAAGCACCCAAACAAAAGGGAGAAGGGTGCAGCAACACACCTCTGGGTGTAACACTGCACCTGCCCACCTACTTCCCAAAAACAGGTTCTGAGAGGAGGCAGGAGGGAGTCAGAATACAGCAAGACTCCATTAGAAGAAATATAATTACTAAGGTGCGTAATTTTTTCTTCAAACAACATGAAGTCTTACTGTATTCTGACAATTGCAGACTACCAAGAAGTACCTCCAAGGAGGAGGGACAGAACCTACTTTGGGAATAGGCTCTGAAGTACTGCTGTGCCGAACCGAGCATCACTCCTAGCCTGTATATCCAGAGAGTAATGCTTGTTAAAGGTATGCACTGTTTTCCAGGTGGCTGCTTGACAAATTTCTAGAGAGGAATATCCTCGGCCGCAGCCAGGGAAGTAGCTGTACCTCTTAGGAATGAGCCCTCAGGCCTGAGGGGGAGTTTTCCGAAGTTTTCATAGCAGAATTGTATACAAGACACAATCCACCTGGCAATAGATCTTTGGTGGTAGGTTTGCCCTTCCCACTTCCATAAGTGAGGAACAACTGGGGAGTCAAACCTGTGACCCTTGGTACACTCAATGTAGTAACTAAGGGCTCTTTTGACATCTAAACTGTGTAGCCTCCTCTCTCCAGAGGAAGAATGATCAGTGAAGAAAACGTAGAGACAGACTGGTTTAAGTGGAAGTCTGAAACCACTTTGGGCAAGAACCTTCTATTGGTTCTAAGGACCACTTTATCCCTATGAAAGGAGATAAAATCAGGTTCCACTGACAGGGCTTGCAATTCACTGATACGCCTGGCAGAGGTAATGGCTACCAAGAACACAGTTTTCCAAGCCAAGTACTTAAGCTCTGTTGAAGACACAGACTCAAAGGGGGGTTGCATAAGCTGAGCAATGCAAACATTCAAATCCCAGGCAGGGGCAGGGTCTCTAAAAGGGGGATTGGTGTGAAACAATCCTTAAAAAAATTTACAGAACACAGGATGGAATGATAGTGAAGAAGGCTTCCCCACAGACAAAATGCAGAAACAGCTGACAAGTGCACCTTAAGAGTAGCTGGTCTGAGGCCTAGGCCATTAAGATGGATCATATAATCCAGAACCGTAGGCAATTCAGCAGTGTCTGGAGAAATATTCTTCAGAACACCAAATGCTGAATCTTTTCCATTTGGAGTTGTAAGTCTTTCTGTGGAGGGCTTTGAGAAGCCTTGAGGATGTCCAGAACCCCTTGGGAAAGATGCAAATCTGCAACCCGAACCTTCAAGAGCTATGCCTTGAGATTGAGGGACTGAAGATTGGGTGTCAAATCCTCCCTGAGAGGATATTAACAGGTTGTAATTCCTGGAAGAGACAGGGGAAGATGGACTGCTAGGGACAGCAAATAGGGGGTACCAGGCGTCTGGCCCAATCTGAGCAACCAGAATCACCTTAGAAGGTTGAGACCTTATTTTGACTAAAACTTTGAACAGGAGGGAAGGAGGGAAGGCATACAGAAACTTCCCTTCCCAATTCAGAATCAGGGCATCCAGGGGGACTGAGCCCAAGACTGGAGATCTGCAACAAAAGAGAGGGAGTTGGTGACTGTCTGGGACTGCAAAGAGATCTATCTCTGGAGGAGTGCCCCACCTTGAAAAAATCACTTTCAAACACCTGAGGGTCCAGGGACCATTCGTGATGGCCCTGAGAAATCCTGCTTAGTGCATCTGCTAGCACATTGTCCTTGCCTGGAAGGTGAACTGCTACAAGAGAGGCTTGCAGGAAATAAGCCAGGGACCACAACTTCATGGCTTCTGTGCACAAGGCCGTGGAACGAGTGCCTCCCTGCTTGTTGATGTACCACATGGTGGTAGTGTTGTCTGTTTTGACTTGAACCACCTTGTTCTGAACAGACTGTGAGAATGCTTTAGAGCTAGAAACCGCCCTGAGCTCCAGAAGATTGATGATGAGAAAGGATCTTGGGGGACTACAGGCCCTGGGCAGTGAGGGAGCCCAGGTGGCCCAGCCCAGAAGAGAAGCATCCGTGGTAAGGACCACTGAACAAGGCTGAGTAACAAAGGAACACCGTGCTCTTAATTGTCCTGATCCTGCCACCACTGGAAGGCCTGGATCAACGCCGGAGTCACTGGAATCAGTTTGGTAAAGGAGTCCTTTCTCTGAGAACAGTAAGCCTCAGGTGGAACTGAATATCCTCATCTGGAGAATTGCCCCTTGACCACTGCTGTTGAAGCTGCCATGTGGCCCAAGAGCTGGAGGAAATTCTTGCTGGTCAAGATACCTGAAGGCTGAAGGAAGAGGCTAGTTCCATAAGAACCCTTGCCCTTTCTAGAGGAAGAAAGGTTCTTGCTTTGACAGTATCCAGCTCTGCCCCTATAAAAGTAAGAAGCTGGACTGGTTCGAGAACTGACTTGGGAAGGTTGAGAAGAAATATTAGAGAAGTGAGCACTTGCTGGGTCACTTGCAGGTGAGACTTGACTTGGTCTGGAGACTAACCCACTAACAGCCAATCGTTAAGATAAGGATATATGGAAATCTTTTGCCTTCTTAGAAAGGCAACTACTACTGCCAGGCACTTTGTGAAAACCCTTGGAGCTGAGGTTAGGCCAAAGGGCATTGCTCTGAACTGATAGTGGCCTGAGGGAAACTCGAACCTGAGGTACTTTCTGTGGGAGCAACTGATGGGAATGTGAAAGCAGGCATCTTTGAGGTCCAGGGAGGCTAGCCAGTCCCCTGGCCTTAGAGAGGGAAGAATTATTCAGAGTTATCATCTTGAACTTTAGTTTTAAAAGATGTTTGTTCAGATATCTTAGGTCTAGGATGGGTCACTACTCCCTTGTCATTTTGGGGGTCAGGAAGTACCTGAGTACAGTCCTTTGCCCAGGTAGGGTAGGTACTTCTATAGCCTTAAAGTTAGGAGAGAAGAAACCCTGCCTCTAGGGCAAGGGTTTCCAAAGACTTGCAGGTGGAAAAGATCTGGCTCTCATCTTTGGAAATATTTTGAAGTCGAGAACTAGTCCCTGGCTTATTACTTCCAGGACCCACTTGTCTGATGTAATAGACATCCAGTCCTGACAAAGTAAGCCATGCCCCTACTGGAATAGGAGAGTTGACCCAGGCAGACCCATCAGGGTGTCTGTTTGGCAGGGGCTTTAGGCTGAGGGGTGGATGCAGGCCTGCTCATCCCCCTTCTGCCTCTCCCTCTGAAGAACCCCCTCTGTGAAAAGGAAGAAGAGGCCTGTGCTTGGTAAAAAGGCCTGTCCCTGCCCCTAGACTGCTGCCTTTGAGGAGTTGCCTGCCTTTCCTTGGCCTGAGTACTCCTGTAAGTGATCCTGTACTCGTCCATTTTCTTCATGTAATTCTCCGTCTGCTCCCCAAACAGAGAATTGCCCACTACAGGAAAATCCATAGCCTTAGCCTGGGTGTCCTGCGAGAGACTAGTACATCTGAGCCAAGCCATCCTCCGAAGAGCCACAGATGTAGTCATGACTCTCAATGAGACATCATTAGAGTCCACAACAGCATGAAATTGCACTTTAGATGTCTCAGTCCCATCTGCAGCCACCACCTCCAGCTCCTTGGCTAGCTGGGGGGAAGGCCTGTTTATCCAGTGCCAGTACAGTGTCCCACCTGGACTTCTGGTACCTGGCTGTATAGGGCACGTGCACTGCGCTCTGCCTGAGTCCCAAGAAGATGCCATGTACTGCTTCTTTGTCATGGCATCAATCTTCCTGGAGTCCTTGTCAGGGGGGTGTGAAGCCAAGGGAATATTTGCCTTGTCACAGGCAGCAGCCTGCACTATCCCAACATGGCTGCACTGCTGATATAAGAACTCCGTGTCTGAGCCTGAGTGTGTATACCTATTGTCCATTCTTTTACCCCCAGGAGATATACTGTTAGGAGACTAAGATTTTTTTGTGTCTGTTTCCCAAAAGATTTATGGAGGGGGAATAGACAGTCTCCTGAACTCTGGGATATCCATCATCTCTACATAATCAGGCTCCTCTTGATCTTCCACAGCCTCCTCCATAGGAAGCTGGAGGGTTTCAGCCACTTTCCTGTAAAACATAAAATGGGAAGGGGACTCAGAAAGCCTAGGAGGGGAAACACCTGATTGTCTGTCTGGGGAGATGTCCGGTTCCACAGGCACATCCAGACCTTCACTTACATCATAATCCTCATATTCACCTTCCTCTTCAAACTCCGGTTCATAAAATTCTTCAAGGGTATACTCTTGAACCGGGGGAACCAACCGAACTGAACTCCTGACAGAAGGAGCCGGATCGGTCGGAACCGGACGGAGCGATTCCACAATCTGAATCGCCCTGGCTATCTCTTCGGCAGTCAGAACATGAACCTCTGGATCCGAACCGGTCAATTTATCTTTGAGCTTTCTTTTTGTCGGAACCGATCCCTCAGAATCGGCTCTCCTTTTGCCCGAAGAAGTATGGCCCTGGTCAGAGGGCACTCCTTCTGGTTCGGTCGAAACCAAACCGGGCTGGCCATCCAGGTCAGCGGACTTCTCGGCCTCCTTTTCCCTCAGTCTACCTAATCTCTTCTCAAGGGTAGATTTGGGAAAATTTTACATATTTGGCAGTCTGAATCGAGGTGGTCAAACCCCAGACAATAAACACAGGTGGTATGGGGATCGGCCTTGCAAAGACCTCCCACACTCACTGCAGTGTTGAAACCCAGTGGGCCCGGTTTTTTCTTGGGTTTCAGACATGGCCAACCTAACCAAACTTACTCTATTTTTCGCAACTGCCAGGCAAAACTCCTAATCGGTTCCTAACTGTCATAGGGTATTGGAAAAACGTTAAAACACGTTTTTTTTTTAGAACCGATAAGAACCGTAACCACACACTAAATATAGCAAAATTCACAATGAAATGGTCGGTTCAGCCGAACCAACCGCACTTTTACAAGTTCCACATAGAAAATACAGAATGATTCTTATCTAGTACTCACGGCACCACAGACAGGGACTGAACCGACTATGTGGATACTTTATGTCGGTTTAAACCGACGAAAAACTGAAAACCTAAACCAACTTCGAACCGAGCTGAAGGAGAAATCTCCAGAGCGACCGTTAAGTGAGGCGGAGTAAAGAATCTGACGGTTTGAGTTCAAAACACTCCAGACAGAGACTTCAACCGAGCTCGAGCTCAGCGTTCCATGCCTGCATGGAAAGTTAACCCTTAGTTCTCCGGGGCAGTTCAAAGGTTGGGAATCACTGCAATTGTCAGAATACAGCAAGACTTCATGTTGTTTGAAAGTAAGTTTTTCTAACATAAAATTAAGATCCCAGGGAGAACAGGAGGTTCCAGACTGGAGGTTTTAGGTGGAGGATACCCTTCAAAGAGGTTTTGGCAACCTCCAGTTGAGCTAAAGTTTTGCCCTCCACCAGGAGGTGGTAGGCAGACACCGTAGAGAGATGGATCTTGATGGAGGAATAACTAAGGCCCATCTCCGATAAATGTATGAGGTACTCTAACACCGGAGCGACCGAGCACGAAAAGGGATCCATGCTCCTGGCTATGGCCCAGATCGAAAATCTTTCCCACTTCAAGGCATAGGTAGATCTGATAGATGGTTTTCTGGCTTCCACCAGGACTTAAGCAACCTCCGCTATACCCACAGGTGCCACGATGAAGGTGGAGTGACTGAAGAGTCGGATGCAAGAGGGTGCCCTGCTCCTGTGTCAGGAAGTCGTGAGACAATGGTAGGTGTACCGGATGTTCTAGAGCCAGCTGTTGCAACAGTGGGAACCAAATCTGATGGGGCACAGAAGGGCAATGAGAATCAAGTGTGCTTCTTCCACCTGAAGTTTTAACAGAATCTTCTGAATGAGAGGAAAGGGAGGAAAAGCGTATAGAAACCTCCCTGTCCAAGAGAGAGACAGTGTGTCTCGTAAAAAAGCACCAGGCCCGGGAGCGAGCAAGCAAGCAAAAGTTGGGTAGTTTTGCATTGAACGGGGAGGCGAATAGATCTACTTCCGGCCAACCATATCTAAGAAACAGGTCTTCAACTACCTCCTGCTTTAATTTCCACTTGTGAGCCCTGGCCACTGATCGACAGACTGTCCGCTGACATTGCTTACGCCTGGGATGTGGACTGCTGTCAGAATAGGCCATGCTGAATTGCCCAGTACAGAACTTTCATTGCTTCCTTGCAGAAAGGGCAACGAGTTCCTCCCTGTTTGTTGATATACCAGACTGTGCACATGTTGTCCGTCTGGATAAGAAGTGATCCTGGTAGAAGAAGCAACTGGAATGCCAGGAGAGCACAGAGGACTGCCCTTGTCTCCAGGCGTTGATGTGGAGCAGATGCTCCTGAGTGGACCAGGACCCTTGTGTCTTGTGGTCCCCAGATGGGCTCCCCAACCCATGTCCGGCGCCTGAGGTGAGAATCTGGTGGGGATTGGATAGTGGTAGGGAGCTCCACTAACAGGTTGGAAAGATCCTGCCACCAGTGAAGATCTTTTGGAGGTTGTTGGACATCATGACCCGTTGGTTCATGTCATCTGTCCTCTGGTCCCTTTGGACTCAAGAGACCACTGAGTGACCCTCATATGTAATCTGGCCAGGGGCACGTGAGATGGCGCTGCTGTAAGTCCCAGGAGAGCACAGCATGTGCTGGGATCAATCGAGCCTGGGCTACCAGGGTGGCTTGAGAAATAAGGTCTTGGCTCGACCAATGGCAGGAAAACCTTGCTCTGGACTGTGTCTAGTACTGCTCCAATGAATTGGAGGCGCTGAGAAGGTACTAGCTGGGACTTTGGGAAATTGACTGAGATGCCCAGCTGGACAAACAAGTCTAGCGTGTAAGAGAGAGAGAGAGAGAGAGAGAGACTTTCAGGCTGTCTGGAGAGGGTGCTGAGAGGAGCCAGTCGTCCAGATACGTGAACACGTAAATGCCCCTGCGGCGTAGAAATTTCGCCACCACCGCCAAGCATTTTGTGAAAACCCGGGGAGCAGAGGAAAGGCCAAAAGCTAGTGCTTGGAATTGAAAATGGTTCTCCTGGAAGGAGAAGCTAATGAAGCGGTGGTGGGCCGGAAGGATGGGGCTATGAAGGTAAGCATCCTGCATATCCAGGGAGCACTGCCATGAGTTTGGTTGGAGCAGAGGGAGGAGTCCCTGAAGGATCAGCTTGCAAAACTTCTTGTACTCGACGAAGAGGTTGAGCGTGCCGAGGATCCAGGATCGGTCCCAGATCTCCCATCTTCTTTGGTACCACGAAAAAGTGGGAGTAAATTCCCCTTCCTAGTTGATCATGAGGGATGGGTTCTATGGCCGCTTTTTGCAGGAGGGCCTGAATTTCCTGGAAGACTATGGGGATCTGATCCCTTGGATAAAAGGACCGTCTGGAGGTGTGATGCAGGCATCTCCATTAATTCTATCAGTGACCTCGCTTGAATGAGTTCCAGAACCCATAAATCTCGCGGTGACGCCCTCCATCCCTCCAGGTAGAGGTCGAACCTCCCTCCTACCAGTTCCTCCTTGACGACTGGCAGAAGCGGCAGGAGGAAGAGATCAAGATGCCGAGGGGAGAGGAGTTTTGGCCCCGGAGGCAGGTTTAGGAAATTTTGCCTAAGGGGTTTGGGCTCCAGATCCAGGAATGCGTCGTTTGCCCTGATGCTTGCCCTGTGCCTTATTCCATTGTCTACAGCTGTGGAAAGGCTGCTTTTTTTGGCCCGTCCTATACATGGAGCGTATGTCCCGCAGAGATAGTCTGCTCTCCTGCAGCCCAGTTATTATGTCCTTGCCATCACTACCAAAAAGGACGGAACCCCTAAAAGGGGCATCCAGGAGGGAAGACTGAACGTCCTGTGCCAAACCTGCGATCCCGAGCCAGGAAAGGTGCCGGATGCAGATCCCTGTAGCGGCAGCCCTAGCCACCGAATCTACCTGTCGTACGTGGCTAAGCGCGCATCGACAAGAGGATTTGCTCATACGGACCTTGCCCAGTAGCTTATTTCTGAGCCGCCCCATCTGGTACATCCTGGAGGTCCTCTCGAGCTCAGAGAGGAAGCCTCTGAAGGCCACCATATGTGACACACAATTAAGAGACCAGATGGCACAGGAAGTAGAGGAATAGATCTTCTGCCAGATTGGTCCAATTGCCTTGAGTCCTTATTGGGAGGAGAGGTGTCGTGGTGTTGTAGCCGACCGGTCATGAATGGCGTAATGAGCATGGAGTCGGCCTTAGGATGAGTTATTAGATGGGGAATCCTTCGGGGGTATGTGGATCGGCTTTTCTGGATACAGCTGGAATAGAGGAGGGCTGTTGCCAGATGGTTGTGACCAGATCCTCATGGGACCCATCCAGGGAGGGATAGGTAAAGGGTCTGTAGTAGCCAAATCTAGATGTTCCTCAGCCTCTTGCGCTGGGGAGCTACTTCTTTTGAGGTCAGCCTCCTGCTGCCTGAATAGTCCTCAGAAGGTCACCAAAGGAGGGATCTTCTGGTGGTGATTTGGGAGATTCTAGGCGGGACTTTCAACTGGGGCCGAGGTCGAAGGGTCGGAGTCGATGTCAGAGTCCAAAGGTTCGGAGCCACTGGGGATGGACAGGTCCACAACAGAGGAGCCCACTGGCAGGGAACCCCGAGGCTCATCCCGAAGGAACCGGTGGTGGAGGTGCTCTAGGCAGAGGAATGTCACCCACCGGATAATGCCATAGTTCAGAGATAAGCTGGGTCCCTAGCATCCTGCCATCATGCTGGGATCGCATCCCGATCAGTTGGCGGAGGAGGAGGTTGGTAGCCTGGGTATTGTGGTTGTTGCCTGCCACAAAGGGTACTGGAACCCTGGCAATCTCGGAAGGTGACCATAAGGAGAATACCCAGGGTATCCTGACATTGGCGGCACAGGGCCTGGCGCCTGGTAATGTGGTGCCGACGGAGGCCCGCCCGGTGGCGGATAATGGGGATCTGGCACTGGAAAACTGCCTGAAGGTTCTGTAGAGCCGGCCGGGGGAGATGCCGGACGGCCACTGGGTGGCATGGGATCCGGAAAGGCCCCCGAAGGTCCCAAAGGAAGGGGCTCCATGTTAAAAGGATCCCGGGCCGGCAACAGACTCCTGTCCGTGGGCAGCAAAAGACCAGGCGAAGTGGGTAACCGAGACCCCAACGAAAGGTCCAAGAACGATCCTGAAGGCAAGGACACGGCAGGATTGGGTGGCGAATCCCCCAAAGGGATGAAGGGTCTCCTACCAGCACGCTCGTGCCGACGTCAGGGTCATCACGGGAGCTCGACGGGTGAGACGAAGAGTCCAGGCAGACGACAGTGGATCTGTCACCAGACTTATCAGACCTGACTGGTCTGGCAGTAACCAAGAGGCCACTAGGCTTAATGGTCACGGCCATGCGCCCATTGACAGGGTCGGAGGGCGACTTAACAGTAGTGCTGGGTGAAGGAGACGCAATAGACACCTCAAGAGAGGCTACCCTTGGCTGCCTGCTCACCTCAGCAGGAGGGGAAAAGGTGCCCGGCCCAGAGAAGAGGACGGGGTACCTGAAGAAGAAGTACTCACAGTTTCTGAGGTGGAAGACCTTCCACGTAGCGATGGACTCCTCTCCGAGCACTTATCTTTCTTCTTTTTTCTCGGGGCCGGCGAGGATGATCTTTCCCTTAGCTCCTGAAACTCCTTTTCCATCGATGGCATTCGTCGGGTAAGAAGGTAGGCCTCGGGGTCCGCATGCCATCTGGTCCGAGTGGCCTGTGATTAAAGCTAACAAATGGCACACTCGCTTGAGTTGTGTCAGTCTAGACAGAAGGCAGCGTAGAATAAATGTCTCCTGTGGGACTTGAGCTCTGTACTTGGAGCACTTCTTTTTTGGGTGAGCCGACATAACCTCAGTCGGTGATGGATGACTAAACGGTTTATGAAGAGAATAACACGTGGACGTTTCATCACTGTTCTTACACGAGAGCCGAACTGAGGCGACGGCAGGAAAGAACTGGACAGCGGGCACGAGACCTCCCCCTTTTACAGTCGGCCCAATGTCTCATCACCTGACATCGGGGGTGGTCCCCGCTGATTGCTAGCTACAAGTTTGACGTTGGAACCCGACGCAAGGTGCAGTCCATATGTGAAGACCACTGCAGAAACCCTCTCAAGTAAGATCAAAAGACACAGAAAAGACTGTGAAGCTCCACAGAACAATCCTGGATAGAAACAAGAAAGAACAAAAAGGGATGGAAGAAAATCAGATCACAATGCAGAGCACACCAGGGACAGCAAGAGCCCAGGCACAGAAACGCGGCAAGCACAACTCATCCCCGGACCTGTCACCAACTGTCATGCAACCAAACAATGACAAATATATGGAGGAGTTTGCATATATCAAAACCAAACTCCTGGACTTAGCAGAGGACATTAAATCATTTAAACCGGCGACAGCAAATCTCACAAAGCGGTTGGGGGATGCAGAGGCTCACAGACGCTCCACTGAGGACAAGGCTAAAACGGAGGGCAGAGAAATCATTAACTGAAGAAAAAACTGCAAAAACTAAAGGACACAATCCAAGATCAAGAGGGAAGGAGTCGGCTAAACAACTTGGTAATCCTAGGCCTGCCAGAGAGAGAAGAGGGCAAAGACTGCCTCACCTTTGTCCAAAAACTGTGCCAGAAGGTGGCAGGTCCCTCTCCTAATGGCCTGACCTACATAATCGAGAGGGCTCACCGAGCTTTGTGTCTCCCACCCAAGGAGGGAGAGAGGCCGAGACCTATTATCTTTAAACTCCTGAATTTCCTTGACAAAGTGCATATACAAGCCCAGATCAGGAAACTCCAAACTATTCAGTGGGAAAGTAACAAGCTCGTCATCTTTAGCGACCCAAGCCCACAGACAAGAACCAAACAAGCCCCATACAAGGACATCAAAAACACTGTGTGCAGCTGGACTTTGTTGCAGTCAACTACCCTGCCAAACTGACTGTAAATATTGAGGGCAAGGAGCATCAGTTCCTCACAGCAGAAGAGGGAAAAACGCAGCTTACTAGACTCCTACCAAACCTCTTCAAAGGATTAGATCAGCGTTGAAACCCTCCCACAAAGCACATACTGACACTAACTCAATCGGGGAGACATCAAAGGCAATGTTCTATACGCACATAAACTGCTGACTACCGCTGACGCACCTTTGGACTGACCCATCATCATAGCAAAATGCGGCTTCTCCGGAGAGAAATCTGACCACAAGCTAGGAGGGAATGGACTGATTACTAAAGACTGACTTAATAATACACACTAAGGAAAATATATGTGTGTGTGTGTGTGTGTGTGTGTGTGTGTGTGTGTGTGTGTGTATACATATATATATATATATATATATATATATATATATATATATATATAAAATAAATCTAGTAGGTATGTTGAACTACCTTATTTTCTTTGTTTCAAACTGCTGTGAGGGCCACGTAGCACATGAGCTTGGAAGCCCTGGGATTCCCCCTCAACACTGCAAGCCACAAGGAGATATGATAGACTGAGCCCTGTAATGGCGTCCTGTGTGTGGGCCAACGCAGCGCGGCTTCATCCCTCCCCCCTCAAACCTCTCTGCCAATATACCGTTCACCACCAACTTCGGTGCTCTTAGCAAGGTCCCGAATTACAAAAGCGATTGGCACAAATGTTGCCACCTACCGGAAAAGGGAGCGTGGTGAACAGCAGCATTCCATGGGCTCGGTGGCGAAGAGATCCTTAGAACAATAATCAGTCGCGTGCAGTCAGCAAGTTAACTGCACCAAGCTGCTCTGCATCCTAAACCCCTCCCATCGGCTTCTGCGCAGGGATTGGTCTAGAGGCCTCGCAAGGCAGAACTGAAGAGAGTAGCTCTCACAGGAAGTCCCGCGAGAGGAGGAAAGTAAACAAGCAAGATGGTGACTAGGAAGCGCCTGCACTGCAACCACACAAAGAGGAACGGCAACCAACAAACCGAACTGTACAGCTGAACTCGGAACAGTACCACATGGACTGCAGGAGGTAGGAGGCAAGAGTCTAGTATACCAGATACAGGACTTGTAGCGAGAGCTTCGAGAGGTGCAGATAATGAGACTTGCCCCACCAGACTGTAATCAAACATGGAACTATGTATACTAAATAAAGAACTGTGGATTGGTGGGTGTAACAATAAATGCAAAATGCCAATGTAAAGCCAAGGCTGATATGGACACATGGCACTCTTCCTGTGTGCTATCACCCAGGACTTAATATGGTTACAGCTGGGGGGGGTCCCTGTGGGACTATTCTGGAATAATGCCCAGGGGACATGTATGATAAGGAGAGGAAAGACAACTAAAAGGAAATGAATAAACAGCTAAAGCTGGGGGAAGGGGATACCAGACCGACTCCCTAGGGGCGGGCATGGCTGGCGGCAGAGGGGTGGGGCATGGAGACAGAAACCCCTAAGAGCCTGGGGAGGGACAACTAAGTCAACACCAGTGCAAAGTGTGCATTAGTCCAGAGAGCCTCTAGGATGAGGAAGGGTAATAAATCTTAACGGGGAGGAGGGGACTGCTTAAAACAGAATCTGAAAAATCAAAAAGTTATTTGACGGTAATAATACTGGGGGAATGGGGTGGTGAGAGCATACTAAGCTGGGAAATTCCAAGGTTGAAAATATAGTGTTTTAAACAGTTAACAAGGATTTAGATAAAAGCTGTTTGTTAAGTAAGGACAAGTTTGGGTTCAACCCGTCCACAATTTATGGATGACTGGTCATCACGCCGCCTCACGAAGAAGGGTAGAACAGGACCAGAGGAGGAGGAGGTTGACAGAGGTATATTGGGAATAGCTAGGGTTTAATCGCAACACCAGACCAAGCAGGAGTTCAGGGGAATTCCAGAAAATACCACAGAGAGGGTCAAAGGGCCCTTATTCACCCTGGTCCCCATGAACACAGCTATACCCAAGTGTTTACACAGTGTTTTTGGTTTCTAGAAATAATTGTTCCTT
Organism: Neoceratodus forsteri; assembly: GCA_016271365.2. Taxonomy (NCBI): domain Eukaryota; kingdom Metazoa; phylum Chordata; order Ceratodontiformes; family Ceratodontidae; genus Neoceratodus; species Neoceratodus forsteri. Next base: position 369,003,092 of record CM028137.1, read on the forward strand.
TTTTGTGTTCTTTATCAACCCAAAGGGTGAAATACCCGAACCTAGGATCAGTTAAAACAAGTCCTAAATTGTTAAATGTGTTTTAAAAATGTAATGTTTGTGATGTCTCTAGTATATGGGGAATGGATGATAACGAAAGTTGAGAAGAAAAAGTAGACAAGTTATGCATGACAGATTTGAGAAGGCTCAAAGCAGGCTACAGGAAACTAGAAATGGACTATGGCTGTAGAAATTAAATACACCACCTGGCACATTACAGGGGCCCAGAGTGTGCCTAAGAGGTATCAAGTACTATGCCATCTGAAACACTTGGAGGTAGGAATAGCTTTCCTGCAGGAGACGCACTTGCCAGAACACAGGGTGACCCTCTTCCACAGACAGTGGGTGGGACAAGTGCTCAGAGCCAGGAAAGACACGAACAAAAAAACAGACTTTGCTACTGATTGCCAAAAATTTTAAATTTGTGGCAGAGAAAGAAATCAAACACCTAGAGGGTAGATTCGTCTTCCTGCAGGGACTGCTGTATAACACAAGGGTGGTACTGGGCAGCATTTATGGACCCAATTCTGACTCCCCACAATTCTTTGCACAACTACTAAAAGTTGTTGCTCAACTGGTAGGCCCACCAATGCCAACTGGGGGAGACTGGAACCTAACCGTATCAGCAGATATGGATAGACCTGGCAGCCTGAGAAAAGTCCTTTCTATGGCACAAAGAGGAATCCATGACTTCATGGACCAGCTAGGGCTACGTGACATATGGAGGGTACTGCACCCGCAAGACAATGAGTTCATATTTACATCTCAAGCACATGGGTCAAAGTAGAAAAGCGACTATTTTCTAGGCTCAGAAGACTGGTTACAAGGACTAAACGCTTGTGAAACAGAGACTCGAGTTATATCAGACCATAGCCCAGTGATTTTGAGACACCAATTTGCCTCAACATCGGACCAGGATAGAATCTGGCATCTTAATAACAGATTATTAAGAGATAAAGAGTTTCAAGACTTTCATCAAGCACAGGTCAGGAAGCACAGGAAAAAGCAGAAGCAGTTGTAAAATTCGCAACAAGAGTTTTATTTGTACTACCAGTAACATAAAACAAATACTGTTCACTATAACTATTTACAAAGGCCAAATAAACAGAAAAAGTCCATCTGAGTTTTTCTTCAATCACTATGTACATCTAGCATGCAATTGCAGCTCAGCTCTCTTATAAGTCCTTCCAACCCAGTTCTTAAAAAGCATCCTGTTTCTTCAAAAGTGTTCTTGTATGTTTCAGGCAGGTGCTGGCAGGAACACAAGCGTCCATGAGCTGAGGTCCCTTTTCCACAGCTCTTCTGCAAAAGGCTTAACATTTGAACTCATGTACCCTCTTGAGTTTCCAATAGCTTTTTGCAATCATCTCAAACTGTAATTATATACATTTCAAAATTAACACTACATCATTTCTAAACAAAGGGATCCCAATATCAGTTACATTTCCACATACTCATGATTTGCACATATTTTATATCAGCAAGGAGAAAACGAGACAGTGAGAGGCAAATAATTGCAAGACTGTTGGTGATCAAATCCTAGGTCTCACAGGAATATTTGGTTGCGAACCAGACAGAGAAGAGACAGTAAAGGAAAGAACAGATCCTTACATTTAAACACTTTCCCCATAACAACTGGGACAGAGTTCTATTCCACCCGCTACAAAGCCAAACTTAAATAATTTATAGAAGAATCCTTACAAAATATTACATCAGAAAAGAACTTGGATGTGGGCTGGGGAGCAGTTAAATTCCATGTTAGAGGGGAACCAATGAGGATAGCAACTAAAAAAAAGTGGGAAAAAGAACTGAAAAACACCCTTACAGAAATACAAAATCCAGAAAAAAGACTGAACCCTCACACAACAGAAATGGATAGAACAGTACTCAACACATTACGGGATAAATATCATGACCTCATTAGAGAGAAAGCAGAAAGGGCAATACAGAAACATAGACGGCAGATAAGAAAAAATTACTCACCTTAGTAATTATATTTCTTCTAATGGAGTCTTGCTATATTCTGACAATTGCAGTGATTTCCAAACTTTGAACTGTCCCGGAGAACTAAGGATTAACTTTCCATGTAGGGCATGGAATGCTGAGCTCGAGCTCGGTTGAAGTCTCTGTCTTGAGTGTTTTGAACTCAAACCGCCAGATTCTTAAGAGTCCAACTAAACTAAAAATTCTATGTGGAAATTGTAAAATTCTACTAGCTAACTGGCTGCAAAGTTCTGGATTCCCAAGGAAGACTCAAGTCAGGAAACCCAAAACTAAACCCAATGTACTCAAATAACAATAATAAATAAGCACCCAAACAAAGGGAGGAGGGTGAAGCAATACACCCTGGGTGCAACACTGCACCTGCTCACCTACTTCCCAAAAGTGTAAGTTCTGAGGGAGTAGGAAGTCAGAATACAGCAAGACTCCATTAGAAGAAATATAATTACGAAGGTGAGTAATTTTTTCTTCAAACAACATGAAGTCTTCCAGTATTCTGACAATTGCAGACTACCAAGCAGTACCTCCAAGGAGAAGGGACAGAACCTACTTTGGGAATAGGCTCTGAAGTACTGCTGTGCCAAACCGAGCATCACTCCTAGCCTGGATATCCAAAGAGTAATGCTTGGTAAAGGTATGGACTGTTTTCCAGGTGACTGCTTGACAAATTTCTAGGAGAGAGATATCCCCGGCCGCAGCCAGGGAAGCAGCTGTACCTCTTGAGGAATGAGCCCTCAGGCCTGAGGGTGGAGTTTTTCCCCAGTTTTTCATAGCAGAATTGTATACAAGACACAATCCACCTGGTAATAGATCTTTTGGAGGCAGGTTTTCCCTTTCCCACTTCTCCATAAGTGAGGAACAACTGGAGGGAGTCAAACCTTTGACCCTTGGTACGCTCTATGTAGTAACTAAGGGCTCTTTTGACATCTAAACTGTGTAGCCTCCTCTCTCCTGAGGAAGTATGATCAGTGAAGAACACAGGAAGAGACAAAGACCGGTTTAAATGGAAATCAGAAACCACTTTGGGTAAGAACCTTCTATTGGTTCTAAGGACCACCTTATCTCGATGGAATGAAATGAAGTCAGGTTCAACTGACAGGGCTTGCAATTCACTGATACGTATGGCAGAGGTAACAGCAACCAAAAACACAGATTTCCAAGTCAAGTACTTGAGTTCTGCTGAGAACATATGCTCAAAAGGGGGTTGCATAAGCTGAGCAATGCAAACATTCAAATCCCAGGCAGGAAGAGGATCCCTAAAGGGGGGATTGGTATGAAGCAATCCTTTGAAAAATTTACAGAATACAGGGTGAGAAGAGAGGAAGTATTCCCCACTGACAGGAAAGCAGAAACAGCTGACAAATGAACTTTGAGAGTAGCTGGTCTGAGGCCTAGGCCATTAAGGTGAACCATATAATACAGAACTGTAGACAATTCAGCAGTGTCTGGGGATATATGCTTCTTGGAACACCCAATGCTGAATCTTTTCCATTTGGAGTTGTAAGTTTTTCTGGTGACAGGCTTTCGAGAAGCTTTGAGAATGTCCAGAACCCCTTGAGACAGATGCAAATCTGCATACTCTAACTCTTCAAGAGCCATGCCTTGGGACCGAAGATTGGGGTACCAAATCCTCCCCTGAGAGGAGGTTAACTGGTTGTAATTCCTGGGAAGAGACAGGGGGAGATGGACTGCTACAGACAGCAACAGGGGGTACCAAGGCTGCCTGGCTCAGTCTGGAGCAATCAGAATCACTTTGCAAGGTTGTGACCTTACCTTGACAAGAGCCTTGAACAGTAGAGGAAAGGGAGGGAAGGCATATAGACATTTCCTTTCCCAGTTCAAAATCAGAGCATCCAGAGGAACTGAGCTCAAGACTGGGGGTCTGCAACAAAAGAGAGGAAGTTGGTGATTGTCTGGGGCTGCAAAGAGATCTATCTCTGGAGTGCCCCACCTTGAAAAAAATCAATTTCAACACCAGAGAGTCCAGGGACCATTCGTGATGGACCTGGTAAATCCTGCTCAATGCATCTGCTAGCCCATTCTCCTTTCCTGGGAGGTGGACTGCTACTTGAGAGGTCTGTAGGAAATAAGCCAGGGACCATATTTTCATGGCTTCCATGCACAAAACCGTAGACCGAGTGCCTCTCTGCTTGTTGATATACCACATGGTGGTGGTGTTGTCTATCCTGACCTGAACTACCTTGTTCTGTACTGACTGAGAAACACTTTGCAGGGCCGGAAACACTACCCTGAGCTCCAGGAGGTTGATATGAAGAAGGGATTCCTGAGGGGACCACAGTCCCTGGGCTGTGAGAGCCCCCAGATGGGCTCCCCACCCCAATAGGGAAACATCTGTGGTAAGGACCACAGAGTGAATCTTAGTGACAAATGGAACTCCTGCCTCAGATTGTCCAGATTCTGCCACCACTGAAGGGCCTGGATAAAGGTCTGAGTAACCTAGGCCTGACAGAATGCTGCCGCTGAGAGGCTGCCCTGTGCTCCACAGCCTGGCTGGGACCCCTGCCTAAAGTCTAGGTCCACTGAGCGCTAGTCCCTCCCCGAAACCACCCTCCACCTGGTTATCGGCCAATGGCTTGAGGTTTGTGCACTTAAAGATACGCAGCCTGCTACCAAACCTTACTGAGCTAACAGCTTGGGTGGCTCATTATAACCCTGACATTATGAGGATCACGGAGACCTGGCTTAAGCCACAAATACCTGACTCAGTATGTGCCCTCCCGGGCTACAACCTCATTAGGTTGGACAGGGCTCAGAACAAGAAGGGGGGGTGGAGTACTCCTACACTGCAAGACACACAAACATCTCAGTCATAGGATACACGCCATCTACAACACATCTCTGTGAGTTCCTGCACGCCCTCCTCCTGTTAGGAAACACCAAAAGGTGCACTTGATCTGTGCCTACAACCCCCTAAGGGTGGAGTGCCTGGGCTCCTCCTCCTTGGCAGTCTTTGCTCAAAGGTTGACTCGACAAGTTACTAGCCCTAGGTGACTTCAACCTCACCTGGGCAGGGCGAACATTCTGCAATACAAGCCACTATTGGCTGGACTTGCCCTGAGCAAGCTCATCTCTGAATCCACAAGGCCCTTCCAAAAGGAGACAAGGGTTCCATCATTAACTGGGTGCTAAGCAACAGAACGGAGAACATTATCTCCAGTGGCGTTCTCCTGATGCTATATCGGATCACTCTCCCACCTACTGCGTATGGGGCAACTCCCCTCCCAAAATCCCCCACAAGGTGATACAAATGAAGGGCTACTCCAAACTCAATGTTGGAGATGTCCTTGCTGACCTGCAATACGCTGACTGGTCTCAGGTCATCACCACAAATGACTCTTCAAAGGCCCTTGACAACTTCCTAAAAGTTTACACCCCACTTCAAAACAAGCATGTCCCCCTTCCAAGAAGGAGAGTGAGGAGCACTGCAACCAAATGGCTCCATGGAGGCCTTTTTTCTCTCATGAAACAAAGGGATAAATGCTGGGTGAGATACAAGTACTCAATGTCCAACACAGACCTTCAGGATTACAGACAGCTGAGGAACTCGGCAAGAGAGCCATTCGCCCACAAAAGTGAGTTTTGTCAGTCCATCCTGCTCTCCACAGCCAGAAATCAGAGGACATTCTGGCAGAGCATTAAGAATGTGGTTGGTGGGTCTACTAGAGCTAAGGTCACAGACATGCACATTGATGGAGTAAACTAACAATCCCCTCACAACTGCCGATGCCTTCAACTCTCAGTTCACCGACCTGACAACCCCCTTCCTGCTCTTTCACCTCACGGTCATGTCAGACATGGAGGCCCAGAAGCTCCTTGCTGGCCTCTCCCCTCACACTGGTGCTGGGCACAACTGCCTGGAGCCCAAGCTGCTATGGCTAGGGTCAACTGTACTAGCCCGACCATAGCCCACGCCTTCAATGCATCGCTTACCTCGGGTATAGTCCCGACATCTGGAAGATGGCCAAAGTCTTCCTGTGCCCAAATAAGGTGACCTAAAAGACCCTAAGAACTACCGCCCACAGCCATCAGCAAACTTATTTTATTTTTATTTAGTTTTTGTTAACCAGGTAGGTGCACTAGCCATAAAATGACTATTTTCAGGCATGACCCGGGAGAGTACAACAAAAGGAGAACAGTTGAACAGCAGCAACATGGGTGCAATAATACAAATAGAGGAACAGTACAGCAGTGCTACAAAAATACAATGGGTAGAAACAACAAAAATAATGGCAAGCATTATACAGATAATGGCAGTAAGATATATAATAAGTACAGAAACCATGGAACCGACCTGTGGAGTGAAAGGGTTAATAAGATAGTAAGGTTATATAGAGAATGTGAGGAATGTTCAAACATAACAAGAAAGAGTGACAGAAGGAAGGTCAGGGTGGTAACTGGCAAAACAACAGTGGATGGTCAGCAACATGGTTTGAGAAGGAAAAGAGCTAGTAGTCAAGAAGTTATTTACAAAGAGAAGGAAAAATATGGGGAGGGGAAGAGAAGACAGTCTTCTAGCTGGATTAAAGCAGGGGTGACATTACTGGTAAGTCTCAGGAGCTTCAGGTTGGGTCAAAGCATGTACAAGCATCAGCTATGGATAGATAACGACGATATTCACTTTAAATCCAAAGTGAGACTGAGACAGCGGAGGTTGAGTGGAGCATTCCATAGCCTGGGAGCAGAGAATTGGAAGGCCCCTGTGCCTTTAGTCGTCCGACATCTCAGAACATAGAGCAAGGATTTGTCAGCTGATCGCAGGCCATGGGAGGATGGTTGAGGGACTAGCAACGCCGCCAGCTGGGATGGGTTTTTTCCCAGAATGATCGAGTCCATTAGTGATCCAAGGTAGTATTGTCTACTGGCAGAGGGTGAGAGCCAATTCAGATCCTTATAAAGAAGGCAGTGATGCTTCAGTCGAGGTGACGAAGAGGCAAACCGGCATATACTGTTATAAGTTACGTCCCATTTTAGTAGGGAGGTTTTATGGGCAGAGGTAAGAATATAGGCACCATAAGTAAGGGCTGGGAGCAGAATACCTCGGGCAATTGCTAATTTGGCCGAGGGCGTAAGCATGTAGCTCGTTTTGTAAGCTACTCCTAGTTTCGAGTTTACAGCTTTGCACAAGGACTGAATGTAAAGATTAAAATCCAGGGACTGGTCCAGCAGGATCCCAAGATACTTGAAGGAAGTAACATTTTCAAGTGGAAATCCTCCTGGGTGAAGAACCTCCAGCAAACTAGAACAGGTCTTAATCTTGTTGCAGAACCTAGGAGCATGGTTTTTGTTCTTTCATTTAGTACAAGCTTACGGTTCTAGTAGCCAGTCTAAGACCTTACTGAAGTCTGAAGTAAGTGATGTGTTTATGCAGGCAATACTAGAAGAACTAGTGTAGATGAGCAGGTCATCAGCGTAGAGAATAGTTGAGCAGGATTCCGGGACCTCAGCTGCATTGTTGATAAAAATTGAGAACAGGAGGGGACCAAGGATAGAGCCCTGGGGGACCCCAAGGTTGATAGTAGATGTGCTGGACAGGGAGGAGTTAAATTTGACAGCTTGTGAACCATTTGACAGGTAGCTACAGAACCAGTCCACAACAGGGGTAGAGAAATGGAATTTATGGAGAGTGGAGAGAAGCAGGGGATGGTCTACAAGGTCGAAAGCCTTAGTGAGGTCAATGAAGATGGCACCTGTGAGTTTTCCAGAGTCCATGTTGGACAGAATATCAGTAGTTAGTTGAAGAAGAGTCGTGGTGGTGTTATGACCTTTTCTGAAACCATGCTGGGTGTCTGAGAGGAGATTGTAGCGTGTAAGGTAGTCAATGGCCTGTGATGCAACTATTTTCTCTAGGATCTTGTTAAGGACAGAGAGAATTGCTATAGGTCTATAATTGGCCATGTCCTTTGGGTCACCTTTTTAAAGACAGATTACTCTTTTGCAGATTTCCATAGGTCCGCACAGTGCTATGGATAAGAGATAAAGTGTAGATTCTGGCAATCGGAGAGGCAATGAGTGGAGCAGCCAGCTTAAGAAGACGAGGTCCCAGTGAGTCAGAACCAGAGCTGGTATTGGCAGATATGGATCTCAGTAATTTCAGAACTTCTTCTATTGATACAGCCTTGAAATAGAATGGTGGCGCTGGAGAGCATCATACGAAAGGGCAGTATGGTTGTCTGATGGTAGTGTGGTAGGTAGATTGGAGTGCGATTCACTAGGTTGTAAAGCCAAGGTATAGTATGACAGATCAGAGAAAAGATTGTTAAAACTGTTTGAGATGGTCCTAGGATCATTACAATGTGTTCCACTTATGATCATTTCATAAGGAGTGACCAACTGCAAGGTACCGAGAAATGTTTTGACATGGGCCCATAATTTCCTCGGGTCGCAGGCTGAGTTTTGTAGAAGGACCTTGCAGTATTTGCTTTTAGCAGCTCTAACTTGTCTCTTACATCTGTTGCTTAGTTCACGACAGACAATAAGATCTGACTGTAGGCCAGTTTGTTTGTAGCTAATCCAAAGCTTGTCCCTCTGGCGATTAGCAAGGAGATCTTTATGCAGCCACCTCGCCTGTTTTCCTCTGACCGCGTAGTAGTCTTGGGGGCATGTTTATATTGAACGTAAGAAATTCATTTATGAATATCTGTAGAGCAACCTCCACATCCTTTGTTTGATAGATACCAGCCCAGTTGATACTGGAGACATCATAGAGAAATGCATCCTGGCCAATATGACATAGATTTATAAGCGAGATTAGTCTTGATGGAGCGCAACCATAGATAGGATACAAAAGTGGGTGAGTGGTCTGTTAGTGCATCTGTAAGGATTCCTGCTTTTGACACATGTTCCATACAGTTAACCATCACCCAGTCGAGGAGTGTACCCGCTTGATGGGATGACGTGGCTCTAGTTGCTTCAGAGATCAACGGGTGAAAATTATAACTAAGTGTCAGTGATTGCAAGGATATTTGAGCTGACCCTAACCAACTGAGGTTAAGATCACCTAGGATGACAGTCTCATTATGATTAACAGTCTGGGAGGTGATGTCAAGGAGTTCTTGAAGACCTACTATTCCCCCAGCAGGAGTTATAGGCACAGATAATATGAAGCTTCTTTCCCCGATACAATAGTTGCCTGTAGATTAGCACACTGCTGGAGAGGCAGATGCGGGACAATAGAGATCTTGAGGTGGTTTTGAAGAATAGGGCAACTCCACCTCCACGCCTGGATGAGGGCTCTATCCGCCCGAACAGGGAATAGTGGGCAAGGAGCATCGTCATCAGGTATTCGGTTTTAGCCAAGTTTCTGTGAGACAGAGTACATCAGGATTGTAGAGTTTCACCCAGCCTCGAGTTCGCATGGTGAGAGGTAAGACTTCTGATACTGATATGAGCAATTAATAATCCTTTCTTGGACATGCCAGATAACTCATTTGGGGAAAAGAAACAGGTGGTGGACCTGGATTTAGTTTGACGTCCCCAGATAGCAGAATAATGATCATGGCTAGGAACCAAAGCCTTGCACTGTGGCAGGTTAGGGTGAAAGCACATCTCCATGGCAGCTTCCTCCTGGCATGTAGAGGGCAATAGATGCTGCCTCTAACAAGGAGGACAGGGCTAGGTTGCAGATCAGGCTTTGTCTCTGCAATCAAGTTAGAGAAGAAAAAATTACTCACCTTAGTAATGTTGTTTCTTCCAACGGAGTCTTGCTATATTCTGACAGTAGCAGTGAGTCCCAACCTTCGAACTGCCCCAGAGATGAAAGAGTTAACTTTCCATGCCAGGCATGGAACGCTGAGCTCGAGCTCGGTTGAGACTCTGTCTGTTGTTCTTCAAACTCAAACCGTCAGATCTTTATGAGCTAAACTCACTAAGGTCCTGTGTGGAAGCTGTAAACCTACACTAGCCAACTGGCTACTAAACATAAAACACATCTTTTGGTCCCAAAACAAAGACTCAAGTCAGGAGATCCAAAAAATGAAAAACACAACACCAACTCACCCCAAGAAAAGAAGGGGTGAAAACAAGAAGGTGGGCAATACTAAGTACTAACACTGCACTGCCCACTCACATCCCAAAACAGAAGGTTCTGAGAGGGACAGGCTGGTGGGGAGGTCAGAATATAGAAAGACTCCATTAGAAGAAACAACATTACTAAGGTGAGTAATTTTTTCTTCAAACAACATGAAGTCTTGCTATATTCTGACAGTAGCAGACTACAAAGCAGTACCTCCACGGAGGAGGGACAGAACCTACTTAGGAAATAGGCTCTGAAGCACAGCTGTGCCAAACCGAGCATCACTCCTAGCCTGGATGTCCAGGGAGTAATGCTTGGTAAAAGTGTGAACTGTTTTCCAGGTAGCTGCTTGACATATCTCTAGAATAGGGATGTCCCTGGCAGCAGCTAAGGAAGCAGCTGTACCTCTGGTAGAGTGAGCCCTCAGGCCTGAGGGAGGAACCTTACCCAGTTTTCCATAGCAAAATTGGATACAAGAGACAATCCACCTGGCAATGGATCTTTTAGTGGCAGGTTTCCTTTACCAACCTCACCATAAGTGAGGAACAGTTGGAGGAGTCAAACCTGTGACCCTTAGTGCAGCTTTATGTAGTAACTGAGCTCTTTTCACATCTAAACTGTGCAGTCTCCTCTGCCAGAGAGAGGAATGGTCAGTGAAATACACTGGAAGAGACATAGATGATTAAGGTGGAAATCTGAAACCACCTTAGGCAAGAACTTCCTGTTAGTCCTGAGGACCACCTTATCTCTATGAAAGGAGATAAAATCAGGCTCCACTGACAAAGCTTGTAATTCACTTATGCGCTGGCAGAAGTGATGGCTACCAGAAACACAGTCTTCCAAGTCAAGTACTTAAGCTCTGCTGAAGACAAAGGCTCAAAAGGGGGTTGCATAAGCTGAGCAATGCAAACATTAAGGTCCCAGGCAGGGGAAGGGGCTCTGAATGGAGGGTTGGTGTGAAGCAATCCCTTGAAAAACTTGGAGAATACAGGATGAGCTGAAAGAGAAGAGGGCTTACCTGCTGAAACAAAAGCAGACACAGCTGCCAGATGCACTTTCAATGTAGCTGGTCTCAGCCCCAAGCTATTTAAGTGGACCATATAAATCAAGGACTGTGGGCAGGTCAGCAGATTCTGGGGAAACATGCTTCCCAGAGCACCATATGGAAAATCTTTTCCATTTGGAATTATAAGCAGCCCTGGTGGAAGGTTTTCTAGAAGCCTTAAGGATATCCATTACACCTTGGGAGAGGTGTAAATCAGCAAACTCTAACTCTTCAAGAGCCAGGCCTTGAGATTGAGAGATTTGAGGTTCGGGTACCAAACCCTCCCCTGAGCACAGGTTAACAGGTTGTAATTCCTGGGAAGACACAGGGGAAGATGGACTGCTAAGGACAGTAGGGTGGATACCAGGGCTGTCTGGCCCAGTCTGGAGCAATCAGAATCATCTTGCAGGGTTGAGATCTGGTTTTGACTAGCACTTTGAACAGGAGAGGGAAGGGGGGAAAAGCATAGAGAAACTTCCCTTCCCAATTGAGAACTAAGGCATCCAGGGGACTGGAGCCCAACACTGGGGCCTGCAGCAAAAAGGGAAGTTGGTGATTGTCTGGGGCTGCAAAATATCTATCTCGGGGTGCCCATCTGGAAAATATCACCTCCAAGACCAGGGGTCCAGTGACCATTCGTGATGGCCTGGAAATCCTGCTGAGAGCATCTGCCAGGACATTGTCCTTGCCTGGGAGGTGAACTTCCGTGAGGGGGGTGTTCAGGGAATAAGCCAGAGACCACAACTTCATTGCTTCGGTGCACAAGGCCGTAGACCGAGTGCCTCCTTGCTTGTTGATGTACCACATTGTGGTGGTGTTGTCTGTTCTGACCTGTACAACTTTGTTCTGAACAGATTTGGAAAAAGCTTGAAGTGCTAGAAATACTGCTCTGAGTTCCAACAGATTGATGTGGAGCAGAGATTCCTGAGGGGACCACAACCCTGGGTGGTAGGTCGCCATATGAGCCCCCACCCAAGAGGAGGCATCTGTAGTAAGGATTAAAGAGTGAGACTGAGTGACAAAGGAACCCCTTGTCTCAGATTGTTCTGATCCTGCCACCACTGTAGGGCCTGGATCAGGGTTCGAGTTACTGGGATCAATTTGGTCAGAGGTCCTTCCTTGAGACCAAAAGGCCTCAAATGGAACTGAATGTCCCTCATCTGAAATCTTGCTCCCTGCACTACTGCTGTAGAAGCAGCCATGTGACCAGGAGCTGTAGAAAATGCCTTGCTGGTTGAGATACCTGCAGGGTGAATGAGGAGGCCAGAGAGACCAGGGTCCTTGCCCTGTCCAGGGAAGGAAGGCCTGGCCTCTCTGTGTCTAGCTCTGCACCTATGAAGGTGAGGAGCTGGACAGGCTCTAGAACTGACTTTGGAAGATTTAGAAGGAAACCCAAAGAAGTGAGCAGTTGCTGAGTTATCTGTAAGTGAAACTTGACTTGGTCTGGGGACTGGCCTACTATGAGCCAGTCGTCCAGGTAAGGGAAGATGGCAATCTTCTGCCTTCTTAGAGAAGCAACTACCACTGCCAGGCATTTTGTGAATACCCTTGGAGCAGAGGTGAGACCAAAGGGCATTGCTCTGAACTGGTAATGGCCTGAGGGCAGCTCGAACCTGAGGTACTTTTCGATGGGGGCTTCTGACGAGAATATGGGAGTAGGCATCCTTGAGGTCCAGGGACACTAGCCAATCCCCTGGCCTGAGAGAGGGTAGAATAATTCCCAGAGTCACCATTTTGAATTTTGGTTTTAAAAGGTGCTTGTTTAAGTATCTGAGATCCAGGATGGGCCGCCATTCTCCTGTCTTTTTTGGGGTAAGGAAGTACCTGGAGTACAACCCTTTGCCCTGGTGTAGGGGTGGAACCCTTTCCACAGCTCTGAGAGCTAGGAGGGAAGAGACCTCTGACTCTAAGGCAAGTGCCTCTGATGGATTTGCAGGTGGAAAGGATCTGGTTCTCATCTTTGGAAACTTTTTGAAGCTGAGAACCAGTCCCTGGCTTACTACTTCCAGGACCCATTTGTCTGATGTCAGAGACTCCCAGTCCTGGACAAAGTAAGCCAGCCTGCCCCCTACAGGTAGCTGAGAATCGGCCCTGGCAACCCCATCAGGGTGCCTGTTTGGCAGGGGCTTTGGGCTGAGGGGTGGAAGCAGGCCTGCTAGCACCCCGTCTGCCTCTCCCTCTAAAGAACCCACTCTGAGCATAGGCAGAAGAGGAGGCCTGGGCTTGGTAAAAAGGCCTATGAAAAGGCCTGCCCCTGCCCCTGGGAAGCTGTCTTTGAGGAGTGGTCTGCCTTTCCTTGGCCTGTGCACTCCTATAGGTGGTCCTATACTCATCCATTTTCTTCATGTAATTCTCTGTCTGCTCCCCAAACAGAGAATTACCCAACAGGAAAATCCATGGCCTTAGTCTGGGTATCCTGTGACAGGCCTAGTACATTTGAGCCAAGCCATTCTTGAAGTGCCACAGATGTGCCATGACTCTAGATGACACATCATTGGAGTCTACTGCAGCATGGAATTGCACCTTGGATGCCTCAATACCATCAGCAGCCACCTGCTCCAGCTCCTTGGCAAGCTGGCCAGGGACCTGTTTTGCTAGGGCCATAACAGTGTCCCATCTGGATTTTTGATACCTAGCAGTATAGGCCATATAATTGGCCTGTCTGAGTCCCAAGGATGCTGCCATGTACTGTTTCTTTGCCATGGCATCAATCCTCCTGGAGTCCTTGTCCGGAGGGTGTGAAGCCAAGGGAATGTTTGCCTTATCACAGGCTGCAGCCTGCACCTGCACTACCCCAACATGGCTGCATTGTTGTAAGGAACTCAGTGTCTGAGCCTGACAATGTATACCTCTTGTCCATTCTTTTATCCACAGGAGGTATAGTGTTAGGAGTCTTTAAAATCTTAAATGTCTGTTTCCCAAAGATTTGTGCAAGGGAACAGACAGCCTCCTAGACTCTGGGATATCCATCATTTCTACATAGTCAGGCTCCTCCTGATCATCCACAGCTTCTTCCATAGGAAGCTGGAGGGTTTCAGCCACTTTTTTGTAAAACATGAAATGGGAAGGGGACTCAGAAAGCCTAGGCGGAGACACTCCTGAAGGTCTGTCTGGGGAGATGTCCAGGTCAATGGGCACATCCAGACTTTGAAATCCACATTCACTTTCCTCATACTCCTCTTCCTCCTCCTCCAGTTCATAAAATTCCTCTAAATCATACTCTTGAACCAGTGGAACCGGCCGAACCAAGCGCCTGCTTGATGGTGCCGGTTCGGTCGGAACCGGGGAAAGCGACTGGACAATTTTGATCGCTTTGGCTATTTCTTCAGCGGTTGGAGAGGAAAGTTTTGGCTCCACACCAGCTGATTTTTCTTTTCTAGTTCTTTTACCCAGAACCGACTCCTCAGAATCGGCTCTCCTTTTGCCTGAAGAAGTCTCGCCCTGGTCAGAGGGCACTCCTTCTGGTTCGGTTTGAACGAACCGGGCTGGCTATCGGTTCAGCTGACTTTTTGGCCTCCCTTTCCTGAGCCTACCAGCTCTCTTTCTAGGGTAGCTGCAGGGACATTTTGCAAATCTGGCAGTCTACATTGAGGTGGTCAAACCCCAGACAATAAACACAGGTGGTGCGGGGTCCAGCCTTGGCAAGACTTCCCACAGACACTGCAGTGTTGAAACCCAGTGGGTCGGTTTTTCTTTTGGGTTTCTCAGACATAGTGCCAGTCCTAACCAAACTTACCCTTTTAGCAATCCCCATGGCAAGACCCTCTTATCGGTTCCCAACCATGTCACGGGTCGTGGAAAAAAACTTTTCTTTTTTAGAACCGATAAGAACCGGTAACCACACTCTAAAAGCACAATTTAAGATTTTTTAAGCAACTTGATCGGTTCAAACCGAACCGATAAACCGTTTACAAGTTCCACACAGAATAGAATAAAATAAACCTATCTAGTACTCACAAATACCACAGACAGAGACTGAACCGACAGGTTACGGTTTAAATTCGGGTCGAAAACCGAGAAAAGCGGTACTTTAACCGACAAACTGAACCGAGCAGAAGGAGAAATCTCCGGAGCGACTGTTCAGTGAGGCAGAGTAAAGAATCTGACAGTTTGAGTTTGAAGAACAACAGACAGCGTCTCAACCGAGCTCGAGCTCAGTGTTCCATGCCTGGTATGGAAAGTTAACTCTTTCATCTCCGGGGCAGTTCGAAGGTTAGGACTCACTGCTACTGTCAGAATATAGCAAGACTTCATGTTGTTTGAAAATATAGTTGTGGTAAGCCTCCAAGGAGTCTTTTGCCATTTGGTTATATGGGAGAGCCCATGTGGCAGTGTCCAGGCTGAGTAAAAGGACAAATGACAAGAATGCCCATAGCAGACTATACTTCGCCATAGTGTTACTATTTGACTTGGGTAGGAAGGCTAGTGGTATACTGAGACAGAGGATTAGCTCTTGGGGATAAAGAGATAGTGTGTGTAAAATTAAGACTGCCAAGGGTGACCGTGTTCCACCGTTTTAATCCTTGGCCGAAATTAGAGATAGAGCAAAAACAACAAAGTGTTTCCTGCTAGCGTAGCAATTATTTAGAAGTGTATCAGAGAAGCAGAAAGTAAAGCCCCACAAAGGTTAATTAGGAAAGTAGACCAGCCGGAGGCTCTACTTGTGGTAAAGATTACAGTGAGGAAATGAAGACCTATTCAAGATATGTTAGACGGCACCCCTAGTGGTGGAATTTTATAAGGAACCAATGGGAGACTAGACAGATAACAGTAGTGTTAGGCAAAAGTCAATGCAAAGCAGAGGGCGCCGAAGCCCAGAGACTGATAATCTGACAGAGAAAAGGCAGGGCCAAACAGTGGCCGAGCAGAGCAGCAGTCCAAGTTAGAGGAGGGTGCAGCAGGTGGCCACCTATCAAACCCGCACAGTGCTAGCCCAGACACTTAACCGGATTTGAAGGTGTCCTGTTCGTCAGGAGGATGGAGGTACGGGCAGCTGGCAGGATAAGCCGTGCCGCTCACAGGGAGCACGATCAGGCACAGTGGATCTATTGTAAGGCACAAAATGTAGGTTAAGATAGGATGTTATTAGCTACGGCAGGGGGTACCAAGGCAACTTGAAAATTACTCGGGGTAGCAAGGGAGGAAGCCCAGGTATGGAACTGCACAGTAGATAGCAGAGCAGGCACTAAGCAAAGCTGATAGGCAAGCAGATAGTGAAAATAGGAAGATGTCTTTAAAGGGAAGACAGAGCAAGTGTTAGCCCTAATAGCTGCACTCTGTATCTTTAAGAGGAGTTGCAATATTAGTGAGAGGGAGGATGAACATTGCTAGGGGGTGGTGCCGGGGAGAGTATTTAATAAGGCTGCACGTGGGGGATTGGAGGTGGGCGCAAAAATTCAAGCAGCAAGGAGACAGAAGGACAGAAAGTGAAAGAGAAATTGAAATTGACTTCTGGAAAAGGTAGTCGCCTTGCAGGTCACCCATTGCCTACAGACACACAACCTACTCTCCCCTGCACAGCATGGGTTCAGAAAGGGGCACAGCACTTCCACTGCCCTAGCAGTTGTTACCTCTGCGATCAGATCTGCTGCTGACCAAGGCGAACTGACCGGGGCCATCTTTGTTGATCTCTCAAAAGCCTTTGATCGGGTAGACCACGCACTACTGTGCTCCTCTCTCCTATCACTTGGCTTCTCCTAACCCACCGTTGCCTGGATCAGTAATTACCTCATGGGCAGGCAGCAGCACACCAAGTTCAAAAAGGCCCTGTCTGAGCCTGCCCAGGTAAACCATGGAGTCCCCCAGGGCTCTGTCCTGGGGCCTCTCCTGTTCTCCTTCTTCGTGAAACAGCTACCCTCGGCTCCAGCTCTTGGGTCTTCAGTGCTGTACACAGATGACCCAGTCATCATGGCCAGCTCCCAGGACATCTCTACCATCAATGCCAAACTAAACTTGGACTTCGACCAAATCCAAACTTGGTTACAGGATCATAAACTTATGATTAACCTGCAGAAGACGCAGGCCATGCTCTTTGGCTAAACAGCCAAGAAAAAGCTGTCCTGGATTCACTCACAGATCACTGGGGCCGATGAGTGCGCTGCTAGTTGTCACTCTGTCAAGGTACCTGGGGGTGATTCTTGACCCGCAACTGGATATGAACATGCACATACGCAATTCATGTAGGGCCTCAAACTACAAGTTGGGTCACGCTTACAGAACAAAAAGCTGTCTCACTCCAGCTGCCCATCTCGCCTTAGCCAGGGGAGTCCTCCTACCTACACTCTGCTATGGACTAGTCACCTTCGCTCACGTTGCAAAAACTAGTCTAGTAAAGTGGGACTCAGTGTATAACAGCATATGCTGTTTTGCGCTCTCAGCCCCCCGCCTCACCCACCACTGTAAGCTTTACTCCCGGTTTAAATGGCTTCCACCAGAAACTCACCACTACTATGTCATGGGCAACTTCATAGACAGTGTTGTCAGAACTGCCACCCCCCTTATCCTTGCTCAGTCCCTAGTTCTAGCTGCTTCCTCCTACAACCTGCATTCTAGTGACTCTCATGCCCTCCTGGTACCTAAGACCCGCACTCAAATGGGTGACCGAGCCTTAGCTGCATATGTGCCCAGGTTATGAAACTCTTCCATCAAGCACCTCCTCTCTCCCTCCCACCAGTGCTTAAAGCCTCCCCTAGGGCTTTCTCAAAACAGCCTCCACCTGCCTCTGCACTAGATAAACCCCCTCAGCCTATGCCACCCCAACTAACTGAGATGCTACCTAAATAATATGACTTAGGCAGTGCCTCTCTGCACTTTATACTCTTCCCGTACTCACAGCTTACTAGAAGGAATAGACCACTTCGGCCCACCTGCCCAACAGGGAGAGCACTGTTATTGTGCAACTCCCTTATCTTGCTCTGGGCCCACTCTATCCCAATTTGACTCCTCTCTGCCTACCTGTAAGCCTTACAGCACTGCTGCCTGGAACGATGAAACCATACTGTTCTTCTACTTACTGCCTGCATTGTAAACCCCTGTTACTTGTATTGACCCTGTGTGCTTATTCTCTTTAATGTAATCCTCAACTTGTTTTTGCCTGATGTTCATGTATGTACCTTGTAATCTCCCAGGTCGCACCTGAAAATAGGCACTTGGCTGTCTAGTGTGCTTACTCAGTTAACAAAAGCAAATAAATAAACCGGGACTAGTTTGGTAAGAGAATCTTTCCTCTGGGACCAAAAAGCCCTCAGATGAAACTGAATGTCCCTCATCTGAAACCTGGCCCCTTGCACCACTGCTGTGGAAGCTGCCATGTGGCCCAAAAGCTGAAGAAAATGCCTTGCTGGTCGAGAGACCAGAGAGAGGAAGTAAGAGGCCAGCTGTGAGATGGCTGTTGCCCTTTTCAGAGGAAGGAAAGCTCTTGCCTTGACCATGTCCAGCTCAGCTCCTATAAAAGTGAGAAGCTACAGACGGGGAAAAAACGGAGAAAAGTAGATCCGAACCAGCTCAAGGGAGAATCCAGACATCTAATCAGAGGAGGAGGGGGGATGGGCTATTTAATTTAATAGGGACTCACTCACTTAGTTAGTTACTCATTTATGTACTTTCCCTCTTTTTGTTCACCTCTTCTCTTAAGGAAGGAAGAGAGGAAGGGGAAGAAAAGAAGAGGGAAAGAAAAAATACTGTTTTCTGTTATTGATGTTGTAAAAATTATATAAGGTTCTAAGAGAAATCGAACTGTTGATATAAGATTCTTCATTGAAAAAGCTCCAAGAGAACTGGTGTTAATATGGAAGCTATACTTCAGAGTTAACAATAAGGGGGTACTTGGTGGGCTCCTCTGCTTTATTAAATTATATAACCCCCATTAGAGGAGCAGAAAGCTAGGACGAGCTTGCAGAGGTTGATGGGAAGCAGTTAGCAAGAGTGAACCTCTCTTTTCTTGCTCCTCCCTACTCAGAAATAACATGCCTAGCTTGTGAAAACTGCAACAACTAATGTAAGATGAAATGTATGCCTGCATAATCTTGGAGGTTGAAGCAGTAAGTTTGTAATGAAATGATTTAAGGATCTGTAATATGAACCTTTAATAAAAGGACATTGCTCTAAACTGGTAATGGCCTGAGGGCAATTCCAACCTGAGGTACTTTCTGTGGGAGCACCTGATGGGAATACGAAAACAGGCATCCTTGAGGTCCAGGGAGGCTAGCCAGTCTCCTGGCCTTAGAGAGGGAAGAATTGTTCCCAGAGTCACCATTTTGAATTTTGGCTTTAAAAGATTCTTGTTCGGGTATCTCAAGTCTAGGATGGGTCGCCACTCACCTGTCTTTTTGGGGGTAAGGAAGTACCTGGAGTACAGACTTTTGCCCCTGTATGCGGTAGGAACTCTCTCTATGGCTCTTAAGGCCAGCAGAGACGAAACCACTGCCTCTAGAGCAAGGGTTTCTGAAATATTTGCAGGTGGAAAGGATCTGGGTCTCATTTTCAGAAAATTTTTGAAACTGAGAACCAGTCCCTGACTTACTACCTCCAGAACCCATTTGTCTGAGGTAACAGACATCCAGTCCTGGACAAAGTAAGCCAGCCTGCCTCCTACCGGAATGGGGGAGTCGACCCGGGCTGACACATCAGGGTGTCTGCTTGGCAGGAGCCTTAGGCTCAGGGGTGGATGCAGCCCTGCTCATCCCCCTTCTGCCTCTCCCTCTAAAGAAACCCCTCTGAGAAAAGGGAGAAGAGGCCCGCACTTGGTAGAAAGGCCTGTGAAAAGGCCTGCCCCTGCCCCTAGCTTGCTGCCTTTGAGGAGATGCTGCCTCTCCTTGGCCTGAGCACTCCTGCAAGTGGTCCTGTACTCATCCATTTTCTGCATGTAATTCTCTGTCTGCTCCCCAAACAGAGAATTACCCACCATAGGGAAATCCATGGCCTTAGCCTGGGTGTCCTGTGAAAGGTTAGTACATCTGAGCCAAGCCATTCTCCGAAGAGCCACAGATGTAGCCATGACTCTTGATAACACATCATCGGAGTCCATAGCAGCATGGAACTGCACCTTTGATGCCTCAATCCCAACTGCAGACACCTCCTCCAGCTCCTTGGCTAGCTGGAGGGAAGCCTGCTTAGCCAGTGCCAGTACAGTGTCCCACCTAGACTTCTGGTACCTGGCTGTATAGGCCATATAGTTAGCCTGCCTGAGTCCCAAAGATGATGCCATGTACTGTTTCTTTGCCATGGCATCTATCTTCCTGGAGTCCTTGTCTAGTGGGTGTGAAGCCAAGGGAATGTTTGCCTTGTCACAGGCTGCAGCCTGCACAACCCCAACATGGCTGCATTGCTGATAAAAAAACTCCCTATCCGAGCCTGACAAGGTGTACCTCTTGTCCGTTCTTCTGTCAACAGGAGGTACAGAGTTAGGAGACCTTAGAATTTTTTGTGTCTGTTTCCCAAAGGACTTATGGATGGGAATAGACAGTCTCAGACTCTGGGATGTCCATCATCTCAACAAAGTTAGGCTCTTCCTGATCCTCCACAGCCTCCTCCATGGGAAGCTGGAGGGTTTCAGCCACCTTTCTGTAAAACAGATAGTGGGGCGGGGACTCTAAACCTAGGAGGAAACACCAGAAGGTCTGTCTGGGGAGATGTCCGTTTCCACAGGCACATCCAGACTTTCACCATCACTACCATCCTCTTCAAATCCCCTCCTCATCAAACTCCGGTTCGTAAAAGTCTTCAGGAGATAATCTTGCACGTGGAGCAAGGCGACCAACCGAGCCCCTACAAGAAGTCGTCGGATCGGTCAGAACCAGACAAAGCAATTCAACAATCCGAATCGCTCTGGCTATCTCTTCGGCAGTCGGAACATGTAGGTCTGGATCCGAAACAGACAATTTATCTTTGCGCTTTCTTTTAGTAGGAACCGATCCCTCAAGATCGGCTCTCCTCTTGCCCGAAGTATCGCCCTGGTCAGAGGGCACTCCTTCTGGCTCGGCAAGAACCAAACCGGGCTGGCCTTCCGGGTCAGCGGATTTTTCGGCCTCCTTATTCCTAAGTCTACCTAACCTTTTTTCCAGAGTAGACTTAGGGAAATTCTTGCAAATTTGGCAGTCTGAATCAAGATGGTCAACCTCCGACAGTAAACAAAGGTGGTGTGGGGATCAGCCTTAGCAAAGACCTCCCCACACACACACTGCAGTACTGAAACCCAGTGGGCCCGTTTTTTTTCTTGGGTTTCTCAGACATGGCCAACCTAACAAACTTACCCTTTATTCGGCAACCGCCAGGCAAGACTCCCTATGTTTCTCACACGTATTGGTGATGGAAAAAAACGTTTAAATCACTTTTTTTTTTTAAACCAATACGGACCGGTAACCACACACTAATTTTTTTCCACACAAGAATTACTAAAGGATCGGTTCAGCCGAACCGACCGAAAAATGCATTTTTTTTACAATTTCCACAAAAGAACTAAAGTACTTAGTACCACAGACAAGTACTGAACCGATAAAAGCGGAACTAACTGCAGACTAACCAACAACTTTAAGAGACTTTCTGAACCGAGCAAAGGAGAAAATCTCCGGAGCGACTGTTCAGTTAGCTGGAGTAAAGAATCTGACAGTTGGGTTTCAAAGTGCTGCAGACAGTTTTCAACAGAGCTCGAGCTTAACATTCTATGCCTTGCATAGAATTTTAACCCTTCTCTCTCCAGGGCAGTTCAAGTGCTGGAGCTAACTGCAATAGTCAGAATACAACAAGACTTCATGTTCTTTGAATGTACAAATACATTAAGATACAGCCCTTAAGACTAATGCAGTTTAAGATCCTGTATAACCTATATTATACCCCAGAGAAGCTTTTTAAAATGGGTAAGAGAAATGATGACCTACGTACCAAATGTAACACAGCCAAAGGGCACGCTGTACCACATTTTATGGGACTGCTCCAAGGCTAGGCTGCTGTGGGATAGGGTCAAGGCCGAACTGGATCCACTGCTCAGTTTAGAAAATGCTTCCCCCCAGAAAAGTGTATAGTGGGACATTTTGATAAACAGATACTCACTTCACAAAGATATCATGTTGCATTAATAGCGGCTACAATTAAGAAAGTAATACTTAAGATGCACTGGTTAGGGGACACACTACTGTCCTATGTGGAATGGCATAATGAGATTCTAGCAATGCTACAAAAAGAAAAGATTACTGCCAGTACCAATGACAGGTATAAAAGTTACCAGAAGAAATGGGAAAAATTACAGGTACTGTATTAGGACTCTGGACCCAGTAGTTGCCTGAAATGCAGATACAGAGGGTTTCAAGAATACAGCCTAATGACAATAAATGTAAAGAATCGTTCAGAACTGTAAATACAAGACAGCCTGACAAACTATGAAACTTATATATTGTCTAATACAGTAAATCTTAGAAATAACTATCATCGGGGGTGAGGGATAGGATAAATGTTGTAGATGTAGTGATGTATGCAGCATTACTGAATGCCCTACATGGTGTATGTATGTTGATTGTTGAAAACTCACAATAAAATATAGTTTGTTCCTTAAAACAAACAAAAATAAATAAATAAATAATACTTAGGAAAATAAGCACGTAGGTGGATGGATTGGTTCAAAGTAAACTCCAACACCACCTTAGGAATTAACTTAGGGTTAGTATGCAAAGACACCCTGTCTTTGTGAAAAACCAAATAAGGCTCTTTACACATAAGAGCCTGAAGCTGAACTCTGTCAAACAGAAGTAACAACCGCTAAAGAGCACTTTCCACAACAAGAAAGTGCATCTCGCAGCTGGTTGACAGGGAGGTAACGCAAGTTTTTTTAACAACATAAAATTAAGGTCCCACGGAGGGATCGGATCCTGAATGGGAGGTTTTAGATGCAAAATACCCCGCAGGAAAGCGCGAGACACCTCAAGCTGAGCCACGGCCCTGCCCTCAATAAGTGCATGGTAAGCAGAGATGGCAGAAAGATTCACCTTAAGAGAGGAGTACCCCAAGTCAGAGTCTGAGAGGGAGCGATGGTACTCCAACTCCTGATTCACCAGACAGGTAAAGGGGTCCAGCTGGTGGGAAGCAACCCAAAGGGTGAAGCACTTCCATTTCACTGCATAAGTGTCCCTAGTGGACAGCTTTCTGGCAGCCACCAGGACATCCACAACCCTAGAGGAAACCCCAAGAGGGGAAATGGCTAAGTCCACAGCAACCACGCATGGAGATTTGGAGATGCAGAAATTTTTGATCCAGATGGACCAGGATGACCAGGTCCTGGGAGGAGCAAGCCACTGCAGAGGAGCAGGGGCACTGGAGGTTCCAGCTAAATGCTGCAGCAAGGGAATCAGGCCTGACGCGCCAGAAGGGCCTATGAGGATCATCTCCACTTCCTCCAAATGAAGTTTGAGTAGCACCTCTGGAGGAGTGGGAAGCGTAGAAATCTCCCTTCCAGGAGAGGGACAATGTGTCTCACCAGAAAACTCCAGGCCTGGGATCGAGCAAGCAAAAAGCATCAGTTTTGCATTTAGTGGGGACGCAAAAGGTCCAACTCGGTCGACCTCATCTGTCAAGAGATCTTCTACCACCAGAGTCAGAAGCTCTCACTCATGAGCCCTGGACCAGGAGTGACTTAGACTGTCCGCCAGGACATGTTGGACACCTGGAACATGCACAGCTGAGAGCATAAGACTGTGCTCGATGGCCCAATACCAGATCCTCATCAACTCCCTGCACAGAGATAAGAGTGAGCCCCCCAACTCATTGATGTAATACACCAGGCAGATGTTGTCCATCTGTACCAAGAGCGGACCAAGAAGGAGAGGAGTCTGGAAGGCCTGCAGAGCATACAGAACCACGTGCATCTCCAGAACATTGATGTGGAGACCCTGTTACACGTCTGTTCAGGTGCCTTGAGTCTAGTGAGCATCCAAGTGAGCTCCCCAGCCCAGACCCAAGGCATCCGTCCTCAGGATCTGACGAGGGGCTGAAATTTGAAGGGAAAACCCCGTAGCAGGTTGGCTGGCTCTAGCCACCATGACAGCACTCTTCTGACCAGATCGGAGACCATGACCACCTGGACCAGGTTGTTCAGCTTGGTCCCACCCGACCTCTATGTCCACTGAGGTACCCACATGTGAAGGCGGTAAGGGAACTGTGGTAATGGCTACTGCCATGTGGCAGAGGAGGCACGTAAACACCCTGGCAGGGACTTGGCAACTGGAGAAAACTAGGTGGGCCTAGGCCATCAGGCTCCACCCTGTCCATGGGAAGGAAGGCCATGCCCTGGGTGGTATCCAGGACTGCCCCATATACTGGAGGCACTGGCAGGGAGATAGGCAGGACTTTGGTCGGTTGGTGGTGATACCCAAGGCCTGAAAAAGGTTGAAGGTATGTTCTAGAGTCTGAACAAGACAGTCCCTGGATGGTGCCACTAGGAGCCAAACATCCAGGTAGGAAAACACGTAGAAGCCCTGCTGCCTCAAGGCAACTACTACCACCACTAGGCACTTGGTAAAGACCCTGGGGGCTGAAGACAGGCCAAAGGAGAGGGCCATGAACTGAAAATGGGCTCCCTGGAAATGGAAGTGGAGGAAGTGCCGATAGGAAGAAAACATTTTGATACGCAGATACTCATCCTGCATGTCCAGAGAACAGAGCCAGTCTCCCCATGGCAGGAGGGGCAATAAACCCTGAACGGTAACCATCCTGAAGCATTTGTACTCTATGCACAAACTGAGATGATTCATAGCCAGGATGGGCAGGAGATCCCCCGTCTTCTTGGGGAACAGGAAGAAGTGGGAGTAGAACCTCCTGCACCACTGAGCAGGAGGGATGGGCTCTAGGGCCCTTTTGCAGAACAGCCTGTATTTCCTCCCAGGCGAGGGGCAGATGAGCTGAGGGTAGGAGAAGGTTCAAGAAATTCTGGGGGCCACTGAGAGCTCCAGAGTGGCCGTGTTCTATGATCTGTAAAACCCAGTTGTCTGAGTTAACGCCCACTAAGGTGAAGGGAGAAATGACCCCCGACTGCCTCCCCAAAACCTCTTTGGGGGAGTCAACAAGGGAATCAGGAAATAGGAGCGGGTGCCAGGAGGCGCCACGACACTTGAAGAGCTCTGGCGGTGGCTGCGAAAGAGACTGTCGATGGCTTAGCGTTGCCCTGACCTTTGGCAGGTGGGCTGGCCTGTTTGCAGAAGAACTGGCGAAAGGGCAGCCGCTGACCAGACTTAGGCTAGGTATGGTACAGCGAGTGAACTGACTGGAGGGCCCAGCCTGACTCCTGAAGGGAGGAAATTAGATCCTGTATAAGACATAAACCCAATGTCAGTAACACCGAAAATTCGATTGTAAAACTAAATAAAATGGTAAAAATAAAAAAGTATGGCAAGCGCGGGTAGTGGCAGTTGACTGCAGCTGTGGAGGCTTCAGTGCTCCAACATGTGCAGGTCGATGGCGGGAAAGAACTGCAGAGAGTGTAGGGGACTGTTCGCCTTTACAGGATAGGCAGGCGTCAGCGGCAGTGCCCCATGGTAGACTGCTAGCCAGAAAATTTCCACGTGGTCCTGGCAGCTAAGTCCTACCGGTGTTGGCCTGCTGCAAGAGCTTCCTCGAAATAAGATCGTGGTTTACTAGACAAAATGGCCAAAACAGTCTTAGCAGCCAAGAAGGATATTCGCCAGTTCCTAGGAATCAAACGGGAACCGAGAAACCATAATTTACAGAAAACTTTAGCTAAACACAGAGTAATCAAAAAAAAAAGGGACTAAAACATACTTGTTTTGATAAACTGCAAAATAAAACTCAACTGGAGAACCAGCCATTACCAGAGTTCACTACAAGGAGACTGCTCTCTTGAGGCGGAAAAACAGATCTGAGCAGTGGACAGAGTGGAGTGCGGATGCAGAATTTGAAGCTATATTCAATTCTAAAATTTGCATAGGTTTGATCTCCAAGACATTACTCTTGGCCGAGATAACTGCATAAAGGGATTCCTGGGATTAGAAGGGAGAAATATACACCTAAAGAATTTTTTTTTTTTATTGTTGGAGAAGGTCTGGGAACCACAGACCAGTTGTCTTTATGAAAAGAAAATTAAAATTTACCCTCAAAAGAGGAAAAAGCAGCTCTTGAGAGGGAGTAACAAGAAGGATGCCAGTGTGATAAGGCACAACTGAGTGAGCTGCCCAGAGGCCATGGCTCTTACCTGAGAGGGAAATGGTGGGCAAGTGTGTGAATGAATGGTGAAGATATTCTGGAAGATGAAAAAATGACTCACCTTAGTAATGTTGTTTCTTCTAATGGAGTCTTGCTGTATTCTGACATATGCAGTGATGTCCTACCTTTGAACTGCCCCGGAGACGAAAGAGTTAACTTTCCATGCCAGGCATGGAACGCTGAGCTCGAGCTCGGTTGAGACTCTGTCTGTTGCTGTTTGAACTCAAACCGTCAGATCTTTACAAGCTATACTCACTGGGTGTCCTGTGTGGAAACTGTAAACTTACACTAGCCAACTGGCTACTAATTATAATAAAAGATTTTTTGGCCCCAAAGCAAAGACTCAAGTCAGGAAACCCAAAAAATAAAACAAAATACAACACCCACCCAAACAAACTAAAGGGGTGAGAAAAGAAGGGGTGGGGGCACCTCCCGAGTGCCAACACTGCTGCTGCCCACCCACATCCCAAAAACCCAGGCTCTGAGAGGGGAGGCGGGGGGGGTCAGAATACAGCAAGACTCCATTAGAAGAAACAACATTACTAATGTGAGTAATTTTTAGTTCAAACAACATGAAGTCTTGCTCTATTCTGACATAATGCAGACTACCAAGCAGTACCTCCATGGAGGAAGGACAGAACCTACTTCGGAAATAGGCTCTGAAGCACGGCTGTGACAAACCGAGCATCACTCCTAGCCTGGATATCCAGAGAGTAATTCTTGGTAAAAGTATGTACTGTCTTCCAGGTGGCTGCTTGACAAATTTCTAAGATAGGAATATCCCTGGCAGCAGCCAGGGAAGCAGCTGTACCTCTGGTAGAGTGAGCCCTCAGGCCTGAGGGTGGGATCCTACCTAATTTTTCATAGCAAAATTGAATGCAAGAGACAATCCACCTGGCAATAGATCTCTAGTGGCAGGTTTTCCCTTACCAACCTCACCATAAGTGAGGAACAGTTGGAGGGAGTCAAACCTGTGACCCTTGGTGCACTCTAAGTAGTAGCTAAGGGCCCTTTTCACATCCAAACTGTGCAGCCTCCTCTCCCCAGAGGAGGAATAGTCAGTGAAGAAAACAGGAAGAGACATAGACTGGTTAAGGTGGAAATCTGAAACCACCTTAGGCAGAAACTTCCTATTAGTCCTGAGGACCACCTTATCTCTATGGAAAGAGATAAAATCAGGCTCCACTGACAGGGCCTTTAACTCACTTATGCGTCTGGCAGAAGTGATGGCCACCAAGAAAACAGTTTTCCAAGTCAAGTACTTAAGCTCTGCTGAGGACAAAGGCTCAAAAGGGGGTTGCATAAGCTGAGCAATGCAAACATTAAGGTCCCAAGCAGGGGCAGGGTCCCTGAAGGGAGGATTGGTATGCAGCAATCCCTTGAAAAATTTACAAAATACAGGATGAACTGAAAGGGAGGAATGCTTACCTGCTGAGAGGAAGGCAGAGACAGCTGCCAGATGCACTCTTAGTGTAGCTGGTCTGAGTCCCAAGCTATTGAGATGAACCATATAGTTGAGGACTGTGGGCAGGCCAGCAGACTCTGGAGAAATATGCTTCCCAGAGCACCATATAGTAAATCTTTTCCACTTGGAATTCTAAGTGTTTCTGGTGGAAGGCTTTCGAGAAGCCTTTAAGATATCCAGAACACCTTGAGAGAGGTGTAAATCAGCAAACTCTAACTCTTCAAGAGCCAGGCCTTGAGATTGAGAGATTTGAGATTCGGATACCAAACTCTCCCCTGAGCACATGTTAACAGGTTGTAATTCCTGGGAAGAGACAGGGGAAGGTGGACTGCTAAGGACAACAAGAGAGGGTACCAAGGCTGTCTGGCCCAGTCTGGAGCAATCAGAATCACCTTGCAGGGTTGAGACCTGATTTTGACTAGCACCTTGAACAGGAGAGGGAAGGGGGGAAAGCATACAGGAACTTCCCTTCCCAATTGAGAGCTAGGGCATCCAGGGGGACTGAGTCCAACACTGGGGGCCTGCAGCAAAAGAGAGGAAGTTGGTGATTGTCTGGGGCTGCAAAAAGATCTATCTGTGGGGTGCCCCATCTGGAGAAGATCACCTTCAGAATCAGGGGATCCAGGGACCATTCGTGATGGCCGTGAGATATCCTGCTGACAGCATCTGCCAGGACATTGTCCTTCCCTGAGAGGTGCACTGCTGTAAGAGAGGCGTTCAGGGAATAGGCCAGAGACAACAACTTCATTGCTTCTGTGCACAAGTCCGTAGACCGAGTGCCCCCTTGTTTGTTGATATACCACACTGTGGTAGTATTGTCTGTCCTGATCTGAACAACTTTGTTCTGAACAGACTTGGAAAAAACTTGAAGTGCTAGAAACACTGCTCTGAGTTCTAATAGATTGATGTGAAGCAGAGATTCCTGAGGAGACCACAACCCTTGGGTTGCCAGGTCCCCCAAGTGGGCTCCCCACCCCAAGAGGGAGGCATCTGTAGTAAGGATTAGAGAATGAGACTGAGTGATAAAGGGAACTCCCTGTCTTAGATTGTCCTGATCCTGCCACCACTGCAACGCCTGGATCAGGGTTCGAGTCACTGGGATTAGTTTGGTCAGAGGATCCTTTTTCTGAGACCAGAAGGCTCTCAAGTGGAACTGAATGTCCCTCATCTGGAATCTTGCTCCTGAACCACTGCTGTAGAGGCAGCCATGTGTCCCAGACGTTGCAGAAAATGCCTTGCTGGTCAAGACACCTGGAGGGTGAATGAAGAGGCCAGTGAGACAAGGGTCATTGCCCTGTCCAGGGGAAGGAAGGTTCTTGCCTTTACTGTATCCAGCTCTGCCCCTATTAAGGTGAGGAGCTGCACAGACTGTAGAACTGACTTTAAAAGATTCAGAAGGAAACCTAGAGAAGTGAGCAGTTGCTGAGTTATCTGTAGGTGTGTCTTGACTTGGTCTGGAGACTGGCCTACTAAGAGCCAGTCGTCCAGGTATGGAAAGATGGAGATCTTTTTTCTCCTTAGGAAAGCGACCACTACTGCCAGGCATTTTGTGAACACCCTTGGAGCAGAAATTAGGCCGAAGGGCATTGCTCTGAATTGGTAATGGCCTGAGGGCAGCTCGAACCTGAGGTACTTTCGGTTGGGAGCTCTGATGAGAACACGGAAATAAGTATCCTTGAGGTCCAGGGAAACTAGCCAGTCCCCTGGCCTTAGAGAGGGTAGAATTATTCCCAGAGTCACTATTTTGAACTTTGGCTTTAAAAGGTGCTTGTTTAAATATCTGAGATCCAGGATGGGCCGCCATTCTCCTGTCTTTTCGGGAGTTAGGAAGTACCTGGAGTACAATCCTTTTCCCTTGTGTAGGGGAGGAACCCTCTCTACGGCTCTCAGAGCCAAGAAGGAAGAGACCTCTGCCTCTAGGGCAAGTACCTCTGAAGGACTTGCAGGTGGAAAGGATCTGGTTCTCATCTTGGGAAATTTTTTGAAGCTGAGAACCAGTCCCTGGCTTACTACTTCCAGGACCCATTTGTCTGATGTTAGAGACATCCAGTCCTGGACACAGTAAGCCAGCCTGCCCCCTACAGGTGGAGGAGAACTGGCCCTGGCAAACCCATCAGGGTGCCTGTTTGGCAGGGGCTTTAGGCTGAGGGGTGGAAGCAGGCCTGCTTGTACCCAGTCTGCATCTCCCTCTGAAGACCCCCCAATGAGCATAAGCAGAAGAGGAGGCCTGGGCTTGGTAGAAAGGCCTATGAAAAGGCCTGCCCCTGCCCCTGGAATGCTGCCTCTGAGGAGTGGCTTGCCTTTCCTTTGCCTGAGCACTCCTATAGGTGGTCCTGTACTCATCCATTTTCTTCATGTAGTTCTTTGTTTACTCCCCAAACAGAGAATTACCCACAACAGGAAAATCCATGGCCTTCGTCTGGGTATCCTGAGATAGGCTAGTACATCTGAGCCAAGCCATCCTACGAAGGGCCACAGATGTAGCCATGACTCTAGAAGACACATCATTGGAGTCCACTGCAGCATGGAACTGCACCTTGGATGCCTCAATACCATCCGCAGCCACCTGCCCCAGCTCCTTGGCAAGCTGGCCAGGGACCTGTTTAGCCAGAGCCATTACAGTGTCCCATCTAGATTTTTGATATCTAGCTGTATAGGCCATATAATTAGCCTGCCTGAGTCCCAAGGATGCTGCCATGTACTGTTTCTCTGCCATGGCATCAATCCTCCTGGAGTCCTTATATGGGGGTGTGTGAAGCCAAGGGTATATTTGCCTTATCACAGGCAGCAGCCTGCACTACCCCAACATGGCTGCATTGCTGGGTAAGGAACTCCATATCTGAGCCTGAGAGAGTATACCTCTTGTCCATTCTCTTGTCCACAGGAGGTATAGAATTAGAGGAGTCTTTAAAATTTTTATTGTCTGTTTCCCAAAGGACTTATGAAGGGGAATAGATGGCCTCCTGGACTCTGGGATATCCATCATCTCAACATAGTCAGGCTCCTCCTGATCATCTACAGCTTCTTCCATAGGAAGCTGAACAGTTTCAGCCACTTTTTTGTAGAACATAAAATGGGAAGGGGACTCACAAAGCCTAGGAGGAGAAACCCCTGAAGGTCTGTCTGGGGAGATGTCCGGGTCAATGGGCACATCCAGACTTTCGTAATCACCATCACTATCCTCATACTCTCCTTCCTCCTCCTCCGGTTCATAAAAATCTTCCAAATTATAATCTGGAACCGGGGGACCTGACCGAACCGAGCCCCTACCCAATGGTGCCGGTTCGGTCGGAACAGGGGTTAGCGACTGAACAATCCTTATCGCTTTGGCTATTTCATCAGCGGTTGGAGAAAGAACTTGCGGATCCGACACCGGCTGATTTATCCCTTCTTTTTCTTTTAACCGGAACAGACTCCTCAGAGTCGGTTCTCCTTTTGCCCAAAGAAGTTTCGCCCTGGTCAGAGGGCACTCCTTCTGGTTCGGTTGGAACCAAACTGGGCAGGCCATCTGGGTCAGCGGACTTCTTGGCCTCCCTTTCCCTGAGCCTACCAACTCTCTTTTCTAGGGTAGCTGCAGGAAAATTCTTGCAAATCTGGCAGTCTGAATCGAGGTGGTCAAACCCCAGACAAACACAGGTGGTGTGGGGGTCAGCCTTAGCAAAGGCTTCCCCACACACACTACAGTGTTGAAACCCAGTGGCCCGGTTTTATTTATTTTATTTATTTAGTTTTTGTTGACCGGGTAAGTGCGCTAGCCAACAAGTGACTATTTTCAGGCACGATCCGGAGGTACATTTACAGAACACAGTGATATAAGAGATTACACAAAGCAGGATACATTTGCAGGATACATAAGAAATTACACAGAGCAGGATACATTTGCAAAGGACAAAGTCACACAGTGTAGTCAAGCATAGCAATAAGGATAAAATTACATGTATTCAGTTGTTGAGAACTAGGGGGAGAGGTGGTAGGGAACAGGTGTAAGGGTAGGGCAGGAGAGACGGATACAGGGGGTGGTAGGGCGAATAGCAAAAAAGGGGAGGACAGGAGGGAGGTTAAGGCGCCAAGTGCGGCATTAGCGGGAGAAGGTTACCACCTGTGGCCGGGACGGTGGAACCGGGAGTCGGCAAGAGAGACGGAGAGGTCAGGGAACAGGACAGTGAAGCTATGGGTGCAAAAAATAGAGAGGGAGAGGGTGATGTGCAGGGGAGGGCGGTGGGGGGACTAGGTGCAAGGGTGAGGAGGGATTTGAACTAAAGGAATGGGGAGGGGAAGGGTAGGGTGGGAAGGGCAGGGTATAGGGGAAAAGGGATGAAGGGCACGGAACAGATGAGGAAATGAGTGGGGTAGGGAGATAGAGTGCACCTAGTAAGAGCGTGGCAGACAGAAGAAGGAGGAGGACAAGAGGCGGGGCGGTGAAAACGGCATTGGCGGGTAGAGTAGTAACTCGCGCCGAGCCGGTGGAACTACGAGACGGCAGGAGAGAGAGGGCAGCGCAAACTGGTGGGAGGCGGATAAAATAGGAGAGGGAGGGGTGAGGACTGAGCAGGGAGAAGGGGAAGAATAAAGAAGGAGGGGAAAGCTGGCAGGAGAGGGGCAGAAAGGTGAAAGAAAGGTAGGAAGGGTGGCGGAAGTTGACGCATTAGCGGTACAAGGTAGCAACCTGTTACGGGCCGTGGAACCGAAAGACGGCAGAGAGGGGAGTGGAGGGCAGTTAGAGGGGAGGAGGCGCAAAAGCAGGAGAGGGAGGGGCAGGAAAAAGGGAGGGTAATGACAGGGGTACTGGAGAAATGGCTAAGTGGGAAGGGAAGAGAGCGGGGCTGGGAAAGTAAGTGTTACAGGAACAGAGGGCAGGATAAGGAATGAAGGTGGGGAAAACAGCTCAGGAGCGAGGGCAAGCTAAGTGACTAGGGCAGTAATTAGAGAGCTTTACAATTGGCATCAGAACAACAATGTTATACAGTATCAACAAACATGAAACATAAAAGCAAAAACAACCAAGAATAAAAAGCGCAAGTGCCTATAATACATAATAGGGAGGGAGGAGAACAGGTTAGGGCATGGGATTCAAGAGGGATCAAAACAAACACATTTGTCCATGAGGTAAGAAAGCTCTGAGATTGTGCTTAAATGCATCGTGAGAAGGGCATTTCTTAGTCCCTGGGGCAGCAAGTTCCAACAGTGAGGGGCAGCATAACTGAAGGCTCCGAGCCCTTTTTGTATTGACAGAGAGGAATATTCAATAAGGACTTGTCAGAGGATCTAAGGTCCGTGAAGGTATAACGGTTGGAGTAGTTTTGAGAGCTCAGCTGGCTTTGATGCTCTGATGATGGTGTCCGAAGGTTGCAGAGGTAATATTGCCTGGTGGAGGAGGGAGATAGCCAGCCCAGTCTTTGTATAGCTGACAATGGTGCTTCAGGTGCGGTGCTGTAGCAGCATACCTGCAAACATTGTTGAAGGTGGTGTCCCATTGGTGCAGAGCAGTTTTGCTGGCCATGGTTAGGATGGGAGACACCGTAGGTGAGAGTTAGTAACAGGATTCCTCCAGCAACTGCCAGTTTAGCGGCAGGGGTAAGCAGGTAGTTAGTCCTAAGCAGCCCCTAGCTTACAATTGACAGATTTACAAGTTTCCTGGATGTGCAGCTTTAGGTCAAGATTTTGGTCAAGGTGAATGCCCAAGTAGCGAAAAGAGCTAACAGACTCCAGAGGGTTACCATTAATGTCAGGCACAGAGAGAGAAGAAGAGCAGGTTCTTAATTTGCGTGGGGATCCAAATAGCATGGCTTTAGTTTTATTGGAGTTAAGGACAAGGCGTTGGGTGTGTAGCCAGCGCTGCACCAAGTGGAAGTCTGTGGTAAGGGCAGCATTCAGGTTGGTGATATTGTCAGAGTGGGCATAGATGACCAGGTCATCAGCATAAAGTAGTGAGTGGCCAGAGGTTACTACATCAGGAGATTGTTTACAAATAGTGAGAAGAGGAGAGGACCAAGAATGGAGCCCTGAGGGACGCCAATATTGATAACAGCACTGTCAGAGATCGCGAGTTGAATTTCACTGCTTGAGTCCTGTTGGCAAGGTAGCTGCTGAACCAGGTAGTGACAGGGTAGGAGAAGCCCAGATTTCTGAGGGAGGCAAGTAGTAAAGGATGGTCAACAAGGTGAGCGCTTTAGTGAGGTCGATGAAAACAGCCCCTGTTAGCTTCCCTTGTCCATGTTGGTAAGAATGTCAGAGGAGAATTTTGCTAGTGCAGTCATGGTGCTGTGGTGTTTTCTAAAGCCGTGCTGTGCTGTATTGAGTAAGTTGGAGTTTTCAATGAATTCGGTAACTTGAATAGAGACTAATTTCTCAAGGATCTTGCTAAGGACTGATAGTATAGCAATTGGTCTGTAGTTGGTCGTGTCATTTTGCTGCCTTTTTAAACACGGAGTAATTCTGGCGGCCTTCCAGATTTCAGGGACAGAGCCATTGGAGAGGATAGGGTGAAGATTCTAGCTATAGGTCCAGATATGAGGTGAGCAGCCATCTTTAATAGATGGGGTTCCATTCCATCAGAGCCGGGCTGGTATTGTCAGAGATAGCCTTGAGCAGCTTGAAGACTTGATGCCTGGTGACCGCTTTGAAGTAGAATGGTTTAGATGAGGTAGGTGAATCGCCAGGGAATGTTGAGTTCAGTTGTGTAGCAGGAGACTGAAGGGAAGCTGTGTAGGCAGACAGGTCGGAAAACTGCTGGTTAAACGCGTTTGCAATAGTGAAGGAGTCATTACAGTGGACACCTTGCAGGACCATTTCTGAGGGGGTGACAGCTTGCGTAGATCCTAAAAAAGTTTTAATGTGGCTCCAAAATTTTGGAGGGTCGTTGGAGGAGTTAGTCAGCAGGTTTTGACAGTATATGCTTTTAGCCTGCCTGATGCGCCTTTTGCAATCATTTCTATACTGCTTGTACAGGATAAGATCCAGGGGGAGCCCAGATCTTTTGTATTGTTTCCATTGCTTATCTCGGACTTTTAACTTACATAGGAGTTCTTTATTTAGCCATCTTGACTGCTGACCTCTATGGCCAGTCCTAATCAAACTTACCCTTTTTTCGGCAGTCCGCCAGGCAAGACACCCTTATTGGTTCCTGACCGTGTTACGGGTCGTGGAAAAAAACGTAATGAAATCCGTTTTTTTTTTTTTAGAACCGATAAGGACCAGTTACCACACTCTAAAAGTAGAATAAACTATTTTTCAAACAAACCTGATCGGTTCAAACCAACCGATCCACGCTTTACAAGTTCACACAGAAGAACAAGAAAATAAACCTATCTAGTACTCATGATACCACAGACAGAGACTGAACAGACAGGTTCTGGATTAAATTCAGTCGAAAACCGGGAAAACAGCACTTTAACGAGAAACTGAACCGAGCAAAGGAGAATCTCCGAGCGACTGTTCAGTGAGGCGGAGTAAGAATCTGACGGTTTGAGTTCAAACAGCAACAGACAGAGTCTCAACTGAGCTCGAGCTCAGCGTTCCATGTCTGGCATGGAAAGTTAACTCTTTCATCTCCGGGCAGTTCAAAGGTAGGACATCACTGCATATGTCAGAATACAGCAAGACTTCATGTTGTTTGAACAACAATAACGGTGAGTACATAATTTTACTATCTTCCAGGAATCAGTCTTCACCACTCATTCACACTAATGGGTCAGAGTACCAAGTTTCCCCAAAAGAGGGGAGGAGTTGTCTCACCCTGAGGAAGATGCCCCTCATCCCTCTGTGTGGGGGAGAACCACCGGAGGGCAGGGACCCCCTACAGGTCTGGCGGTCAGAGGTAGGCGAAGGCTCTTCTGGCCTGGGAGCAGGAGGGTGCCTACACAACCCACTCCTATCCTGCAGGAAAAGAAATGAGTCCCTAGAAATGCAAGTTGAGCACCCTAACTAGGCCAGGGGTGCCAACTGACAAAAGAGAAGCAGTGCCATCCGCTGAATGCAAACAGCTGTTCCTACTAACCTGGAAGCCACCTCACTGGCATCATACAATGCCCTTGACGGGTGGCTCACCGGTTCCAGGCCCTGGACAGAAAGGTGAATCACTTGGGTTGACTCAAGATCTGGCACTGAAGCTAGGACATGAACCAGTTTCAACCAAGGCCCATGCTGTAAGCCGCCTGACTTGCAGCAATGCACATGACGGTGCATGACACTGTAAAAAAAAAAAAAAAACACTTCTCCCCAGGCATCAACCTCTTCAGAGTTAGCCTCAGGAGGATGGTCACACACAGGGTGTTTAGGCTCAGTGGGGGTCTGTAATACCAAAATCCCTGGCGTGGAGTTAGGCAAAGCTCCTGCAGACCTTGCGGAGCATAGAACCTATGTTGGACAACCTTTGGGACTGGAGAAGGAGAAAGAACAGAGACAGATATTCCTGGATTCCCACGGAAATACCCAAGGAATCTCAACAACAGGGTAGCAGGATTGTGACCTACAAAGACCCATGTTCAGCTCCTTCAGCATCTCCATGTGGAACCACTGGTGTGCAGTGTACTCAGTATCTGTGGACATGTGGATGGAAAAAGATGAGAAGCTGGACTCTGAGAATGGAGGAGCCGGTTTCACAGTCCTGAACTGGGCCCCGTCAGAATGCAGGTGGTACTGGTGGAAGACACCAGCCATCTTTCCATGCTGATGCCAGGTCATGGGCCCAAGAGGACCTATAATACCCGGCAGTTTAGCTGGGGAGACCAGGAGGGATGTGCAAGCCAGAGGACCCAGGTTCTCTGCCAAGGCCTCAGGAGTGCTAGGGGAGGACTGGCAACCCGCCTCGAATGGAGACAGCCAATCTCACAGGTCAGTCCCAGACGGTGCCGGGGGGGGAAGGGGGTGTAATTCCCACAGGTAAAGAGAGCAAAGCCGTACACATTCCATAGGACATCCCCGATCCTCACCCGTGACATCAGCAGCTCGTTCTGGGAAGAAATAAACCACCAGGCCACCACTGCAACCCTGGCTGGGTCAGTAGCAGGTCCCTTCCCCTCACCAAGACTGGCGCTGCACCCAGAGCAAAGCCCTACTCCAGAGTCACAGTCACTCCTGGAACTGCGGACGGCACAGAGGCCTGAACCGCCACCACAGGCAGAACCAAAACTGGACCTGGCAGCGTCCCCAGCACCAGGCCTAGGAACAACACTGGCATGACACAGTCACCAGTGTCGGGCTTGGAGCCAGGCCCAGGATCAGTTTCATCAATGCGTCCCCCTCCCCAAGCCCAAAGGTGGCATCCCCCCCCCCACCCCGAGCACCAAGATGCTTAGGGAGAGATGACCACCACCTTAGACTCAGTCAGGGTTAGCTCTGGAATCGAACCCTCTCCAGGCACAGCGAAGGGCACCTGAAGGGGACCCGGTCTCCTGGCCGGCACCACCCACTCACCAGTACTGGGGTGGCACCAGGGCACGACACCGAGGTGCCAACTAGTCTAAGAGCATATAGCTTCTGCCTCACCACTGGGGGCATCTGCTTTGCAGGAGGACAGATGTATTCTGGGGGTGGGGGGCGCTCAGCTGACTGTCCGGAGTGAGCTGACAGTCCACCACATCCCCCCAGCGAGGGAAGCGCAGGGAGGATCCTGGTCTTCTTCAATACCAGAAGTAGTGGGAAGGGATCTAGGGGAAAAGTCCAGATATCTTATCGTAGCATCTTTAGTGCAACGCCTCTCTCCAAAAGTGGGGAGGACCCCCCAAAAAATAACCTCACTTTAGTGTGCGGTTCAGGGTTCACTTATCCACAGAGAAGCAAGCACTGCACCTACCCATATTATGATCAGGTCTAAGGTAGGCCGGGCACTTTGGATGCCAGTCCAGTAGCAGAGAGGACCCACAGGAGTACCGACACATGGGGACACAGCCTTACTAGTACTACTGCTGCTTCTTTTGGCCCTTCAAACTCAGCATCTCAACAGATCAAAACAAGAAAACTAGAAAATGACAGGAAAAAAAAAAAACAAAAATACCACACCATGGGGGGGGGAGCCCCGAAAAATAGTGCCAGAAGACATCTGATGTCGACAAACAAGATGGGCGGCATCGAACCGAGGAAAAAAACACTGATAGCACAGACGTTTTCATCAGTTGCTCCCAGGGTACACATTCAACAGCGGGAAAGAGAGAACTGAGGAATAGAGGGAGCCAGCGTTGAGTACTGGCTGGTGCATGTGCACGATGTCAGTATGTCGGCCTCGTGGGCAGCATCAGCACTGACGTCAGTCCTCTCCCTAAGCTACAAAAGACTTTGCTCTAGCAGGGCCCTAGCACCTTCAGCTTAGACCCATTAGTCTGAATGAATGGTGAAGATCAATTCTCGAAAGATTAACAGTTCCACACCCCTCTAGTGGAACAAAACTCGATAACTCGATAGGGTTTGACATTTCAAATACTGAGGGCTCCATCTGGTTGAAAAGTTATAAACCTATATGGATACAACAAAACTGGTATTCCTATACAGGAATTAATCTGCATTGACCACTGAAGCACAGACATTGACTTGGCCCTCTCCCTCTTTCTTGCCAAATTTAATAACACCCAAGGACATCCTGGATCAGAAGCTCTCACCACCTGCAAATTAGTTACAGCATTATTGACTAGTGCAGGTCCCGTGACAAGGCTTGGGCAAGCTATAAACTCTCACACTCCCTGCCTGGCCTCCTAACCAGGCTCACCACTCTCTTGACTCTGTCTCTGTTGCTGCTCTTTTTAATGAATTATTTACCACCTGCACACTCCCGTCTGCTCCATCCCCTGGTCCTTCTCCCACTCTATCCCCTGCAGCATAGCCCCAATTTCACCCAGCTGAGGGTTTCCACTTTGCTCCTGTCTCCCTGCATGAAAGCTTCCTAGCTCTCACATTACTTAACCCAGCCAAGTCCAACTCCAATGGACTGGACCCTAAGTTGCTCCGCATCTCGGCACCTGCTATTGCCTATCCGCCCTTTCACTTTCTGAACCTCTCCTTTTCCCTCAGTGCTGTCCCTCAGGCCTGAAAGATTGCTAAGGTTCTGCCTCTGCACAAAGGAGATAAACCTTCCTCCCCCAGCAACTTCCAGCCTCCCTTCCCTCTCCTCCCTCTCTTACAAAACTGCAGAAAGACACAGTCTACTCCAGGCTTACTATAACTTCCTTTCCTCCTCCAACCTCATCTGACCGCTCCAGTCTTGGATTTAGGAAACACCACCCAGGGTCTCCCTCCCTACTGTTAGTAATTGATGTAATCCTCACTGGGATGGATCAGGACATATCACCACAGTCATATTTATTGATCTTGCCAAAGCTTTTGACTTGATATCACACACACTCCTCCTTGCTAAAGTGCTGTTGGCGCCTCAGTTCACGCTGTGGACTGGTTCTGTTCTTACTTCACAGGCCATCTACAGTTGGTACAGGTGGGAGGCACCTTCCTCCACCCTCGCCATCCTAACCAGAGTCCCACAGCGCTCCATACTGGATCTATCCTCTTCCCCATCTTCCTTAAGATGTGACCTCCACTTGTGTCTCCAGGCATACCCATATGTAAAGACCCATGTCAACAGTGTACATCTCTGGCCCCTCCTTCACGACTGTTGGAGGTACAGTCCAGCAGAGCTTCCATAAGCTTCCACGCTGGTTTCATGCCAACCAACTCCAGGTCAACACCAAAAAAAAATTTGTGTCTGTGACATTCAGCACAAGCCTGAAACTGGCTAAGCTACAACATTTCCCAGTCTTCTCCATGATGGATAGCACCCCACTTGATGTAGGTCCTTGCCTTAAAATACCTCAGTGTGCAGCTAGATAGTAAATTTGACTTCTCTGCCCACATGGATGCCATCCACGCAAAACTCTGCCCTAAATTAGGTGCCCTGTACCACAACAAGGACTGCCTGTCCCCCCAGGTCCACTGGGAGCTGCTCACCAACATGGTTTTCATGGTCTCAGACTATGTGGATGTGGTCTTCAGCACCACCCCTTCCTCCTCCCTTGCCAGAGTGAACACCCCCTACAATTCTTTCTGCTTAGCCACAAATTCAACCCCATACACATCCTGCTCTCTCTCTCTCCTCACATCACCTAATTCACCGCCTCACTTGTATCTAAATTCTGGTTTGGGTCCCTCCTCCCATCCCATCCTCCTGCCACTCTTTCCACTCTAGGGACTCACACCTTCTCCATACCTCACCCTCACACCTCAGCTGGACAAACTGCCTCTCCTACCACCTCCCTCTCTCTCTGGAACTTGGTCCACTCTTCCATACGCCTTTCCTCCTTTGTCTCAGCCCCTAGATATCACCTAAGGTGTCTTGCTGGTCCCATCTGTCACTGTCAGCCCCCCTCTTCACTCTTCCCTCCTCCTTCTAGCCACCGCCAACAATCTCCTCCCTACACTTGGTTGTGGATCATGGAGTGCTGTTGGAGCACCTGAATTTTCTTTGGGGACTGTCTGGTACAGTCTTACAGTTGTTTCGATCTTTCCTCACGGGGCGGACTCAGAGGATTACTATGGGGATTTACTCCTCTGATACCATCTCTCTGTCCTGTGGGGTACTGCAGGGCTCCATCTTGGTGCCCATGTTGTTAGCAGTCTATATGCTGCCATTATGAGATATTATTGGCGTTAGTCTGGGTTTTCACTGTTATGCAGATGATACCCAGCTTTATCTGTCCTTTACTCCTGGTCAGGATGATGCAGCCTCTCTGCTTAACAGCTGCCTAGCCGAAATCAATGACTGGATGACAGCCAGCTGGCTGAGGTTAAACCCGGATAAGACCTAGGTGTTGGTTGTGGACCCAGGTCGCCTTGAGGCGGGTCATAGGGCTGAAGTACCATCAGGCCTTTGGCTTGGTGATGCCCAGCTCTTGATCTCAGGCCAGGTGCGGAACCCGGGCGTTATTTTTGACAGCGGTTTGACCCTGAAATCGCAGGTGTCAGCTATTGTTAAAGGGACACTGTCAACCCCCTTAGGTCTCAAAGTGTCCCTAGTTTAAAAAACATATTTTATGACTGCCAACATTCAGTAAAGATTGCTGATGTAGCTGGTAGTTTGATTCCGACACTTATTTTCTTTAAAAAAGTGAAAAACAGACTGCCCATCATACTGGTGTTATCACACCAAAACAGGTTTGTTTATACCCCTTGAGCAACCACAAACACATCTTTCCTGGACTTGGGAACACCCACAAAACAGTCTAGCCCCTCACGATGCAATGGGAATTTAGGAGGCTTCTTTCTTATGAGTGACTGCACTGTTGGGGCGTGTTTCTAATGCTCTGGAAGTATACAGTAAGAACAGAACCAGGACTGTAAACAAAACAATGTTGTTTATAAATATACCTTGTCATGCATTTCGGTTCTACTAAACAAGGAGACAGACAAAACAAACAGCAACATCAGTGTATTTTAGAGAGGGTAAACAATCATAAAATTTGGGGTTTCAACTAGAAATAATATGATAAAAACAAGTTGACAGTGTCCCTTTAAGTCTTCTTTTTTCCTCTGAGGAATATCGCCCTGGTAAAACACCTGGTTCCTCCAGCTGACCTTTCTACTCTGGTCCATGCCTTTGTGACCACTCACCTTGATTACTGCAATTCCCTTTACCTGGGGCTACCGGGGGTTGAAATTCGTCGCCTGCAGCTAGTGCAGAACGCAGCAGCCAGGCTTTTGACTGGAACATCTAGGTACAGTTATATTATGCCTGTTCTGCGTGGCTTGCACTGGCTGCCGGTACAATGGTGAACCACCTTCAAGATCGGGTTACTGACCTTTAAAGCCTTACACGAACAGGGACCGCAGTATCTGAAAGATCTCCCTACTGCCCCTCTCGCTCACTCTGATCCGCCAACGAGGGATTGCTAGAGATTCCCAGGGTTCATTTGAAAACATCTGGAGCTCGTGCATTTTCATATGCAGCACCGGCCCTGTGGAATTCTCTACCTCGTTGGATACGAAGCTGCCTGACCATCGAGAGTTTTAAAATAGAGTTGAAAACTTTTTTTTATTTATCGAAGCTTATGGCCTATGATTTTATATTGTTAATATTGTATTGTTTGTTTATTGTTTTTGTAAAGCGCTTTGATCCCTGGAAAAGCGTTTTTAAATAAACTTTACTTACTTTACTGTGATGGAGGCAGACTTTTGTCAGGCTACTGCACTACAACTGCCTTCTCAGGCTGAGAACACTTCAGTCAGTAACTGTACGATTATATGGTATTCACCATGCTCTTATCATGGCCAGCTGTTAACTGCCTGTTGTACTCCCTCCAGTTGATGTTACCTGTTAAGTGTGCCCAGCAATCTAAGCTGTCACATATTGCTCACTGATGTACTGTTTGCCTGTACTCCCCAACCCTACCCCCTCGGCTGCACCTGGAACCGAACCTTGACTCAGTGTGCCTTTCCCAGTTACCAATTTTCATTAAATAAACAGATTAATTATACCCCCCAACTGCCATAACTATGACTAAGGAAATTTTTGTACTTGCTATAAGACCAGCAGGACAGGGTAATCTTGAAGGCCAATGCACCTGTCCAGAAGAACTCATGGTGAGGTAGTTTAGAGGCCTGGATTTAGGAGCAGGTTACCAAGGAGTACGTGTGAGGTTTACCATGCTGCCTGCAAATGATAGCAGTGGGAGCATCTGCAGCCACTGTGAGCTGGCTGCCGATCTGAAAAGGCATGCTGGCAGTCTTGAATGGTAACTGACTGTGTCATAGGGCAAGTGTAGGAGGGGGTGACAGGCGGGGGGGGGACTAGCATCCTGGAGGCTAGGAGAGAAGTGCACCTGGTATATCAGGGCTGTGTGTGATACGAACATACGAAATTTGCCAGCAGATAAAGGCCTAGAGGTCTATTAAGTCTGCTCGAATGTGCAGCTAGCACCCCTTATTCTGCAGCTTCCCTCCCTTCCACCCTTCCCCTTCATTAACCCTCCCCCTTGTCCTGTCCCATCCTCGTTTGAAGCAGTCCACTGTTCTACTGCATAGCACTTCAGCAGGTAACGCATTCCACCTAGCCACCACCCTCTTTGTAAAAAAGTGTCTCCTCATCTCCTCCTGAACCTTCCTCGCTCCAGTCTCATATCATGGCCCTGGTGCCCTCCCTCCTTACTTTGAACAGCCCCTCTGTACCCGTCTTGTTTATTCCTTTCATGTATTTAAAGGTTTCAATCATGTCACCCTGTCTCTCCTCTCCTCCAGTGAGTACATGTTCAACTCCTTCAACCTCCTCTCGTATGATAAGTTCCCCAGCCCTTGTTCATCTTTGTCGCTCTGCGCTTCACCCCTCAGTAACCGCGTCCCTCTTCAGATATGGGCTCAGTACTGCACGCAATACTCAGGTGTGGTCTAACTAATGACCTATACAGTGGCAGAATCACCTCCTCCCTCCTCAAGGATATACCCCTTGCAATACAACCAAGCATTTTGTTGGCCTTTGCAGCTGCCTTCCTACATTGTGCCGAGTTGTTCATTGATCCTGTAATGAGCACACCCAGATCCTTCTCCTCC
This sequence comes from Neoceratodus forsteri, assembly GCA_016271365.2. Classification (NCBI taxonomy): domain Eukaryota; kingdom Metazoa; phylum Chordata; order Ceratodontiformes; family Ceratodontidae; genus Neoceratodus; species Neoceratodus forsteri. The sequence continues at coordinate 369,046,394 of CM028137.1, forward strand.
TCTGTCTGGGCTAGCTGCACTCCCCCTAGCTGGTAACTCCTCCTTGGGTTCTTCATCCCAAAATGCAGCACCTTGCACTTTTTGGCACTAAAGCCCAGTTGCCAGGTGTCTGACCAGGTTTCAAGCTTTGCCAGATCATCCTGCAACCCTACCCATCCCCTAGGTCATCCACCACGCCTTCCTTGGTATCATCAGCAAACAGACTGATCTTGCTCTTGATGTCCCATGATATGTCTGCAATGAATATCCCAAACAACACTGGTCCCAACACCGAGCCCTGTGGAACACCGCGTCACTGCCCTTGGGTGTGAGAGCTCCCCCCCCACCACCACCCTCTGTTGCCTTCCCTGCAGCCATTTCCTACCCATCTCACCAGCTTTGCACCCGACCCATGTGCCTACTAACTTCCTTCCCAGCCTTCCATGTGGCACTGAGTCGAATGCCTTACTGAAGTCCAGATACAGGACATCCACTGCATGGCCCCTGTCCAGTTGCCTAGCTACCCAGTCATAGCACTTGACCAGGTTGGTTTGGCAGGATCTGCCACATATGAAGCCATGCTGTCTGCTGTCCTGTAGTCCTTGGCCTCTAGGAGGGCCACCAGCCTCTCCTTCAGGATAGTCTCCATTAGCTTACCCATGATGGATGTGGAGGCTCACTGGTCTGTAGTTTCCCGTTCATCCTTGGGGCCACTCTTGTGGAGGGGCACCACATGAGCCATCCTCCAGTCCTGAGGTACACACCCCGAATGTAGTGAGGCATTAAATAGGTCTGCCAAAGGTCCTGCCTGTCTATGGAGGGCAGTGGATGAATACATCTGCGGCCACTGCGGGGAGGTCAACACTCTCATGAGGTACACTGCTAGGCTTGAGTGACAGTTGGGAGATGCCATGTGGTTACAGAGAAGTAAAAAGGCACTGTGAAGGTTGGGTGGACAGGAAGCTAAGGACTGAGGACAAAGGTAAGGCACCAAGTTGGCAATAAGCTGGTACTAGCATTTCCTATGAAATGCAGAAAATATATGAAATACAGACACACTCAAGTCTAAATCCAACATCAGCTGGCTCAGTCAGTGTTCTCTAGTGGTAGGGAACTGGGATCAGAGTGTAGAAGGGCCATAGCAGGCATGGTCTTAAGGGAGCACTATCGCCAGTGGACACCAGCAGGTATAAGCATATGGCTGACCAGATTGAGTGTACTCAACAAGCAACTGGGTTACTGGGGTCAGTACAGGCACCACGACACCCACACTTCCAAGGGAGAGGAAGGAAAAGCTGGGCAGAAGAGCAGGAAGGTTACAGCCATCTGGAACTCCATAGCTAATATAGAGGGCATTGCTGGACCAGCATAACAACTCTGATGAGGCAGTATGCCTGCCAGAATTGTGGCTCGAACAAGTACTATCCAGGGCCAAGCAATGCAGCTGGGGTGAGGAACCAACTGTTGAGGTCCACGTTGGCACACCAACACAGAGTGCACAACTCCACAGAACAAAGGGAGGTTATTCAAGAAACAGGACTGTTTCTGAAGGGGAAGGTATCCAGGTAGCCTCCCAGTCTTTTAGATTAGGGAACAGCAGCAGCAGACCATTAGCAGACTTATGCTTGGCCAAGGGTAGGATCAAGAGGGAGGGAAGGTGATCTTTTCTGGCAACCTGGAGGACCTTCTGGGGCAAGGGACACCTGCATGCCCAGGACAGGCTACATCTGTGTTAGGACACTGGGGGTATGGGCAGGGCAGGTTAAGTCCCAAAGGGCATAAGGGGTCAACCTGGGATCATACAAAACACTGGCATGGGCGCTCAGTAATCTTTAATGAGTCTGCTGAGAGACCTGGTGCTGCTGTACTGGAAAGTGGCCACAGTAGTATCTATCTTCAAGAAAGGGAACAAGGCTGAACCTGGATAACTACAGCCCAGTCAGCCTGATATAAGTGCTGGGCAAGGTCCTAGAAGTCACTGTTCAGGACAGAAGAACAGAGCACTTACCTGAAGGGTTAAAAGCAAGGGTCTCACTCTCTTTTCACTTGGCTTTATTAGGGACAGATCAAGCCAAACAGAATAGTTACACAAGAACTTACTGTAACAGTAGATCTTCGAGGGGATCTTAGTAATCAGGTCACACATATGGAACTTCACCGTTAGTGAGGCAGGATCCACACAGAAGATTTTCAGTGGCACTACTGGAGCCGCTCACGCCCGACGTTGTCTGCCGATGTCACCACCCTATAAAGGCATGGTGACCCTGCTCCCTCCTCAGTTCTTTCCCCAGAGACTAAGGGAGCAAAGCGCTTGTCATGGGGGACCGGGGGAGGTGCCAGGCCTAAATAAAGACTGGACACACAGATAGCCAGTTCTAAGAAAGAGCCCCATAAGGCGGGATGGTGGGAGGGAAGGCAGACCTGATGACTGAGATCCTCGAAGATCTACTATTACAGTAAGGTCTTACGTAACTGTTCTTTACATATCTCAGGCACCAGGTCACACAAGGAACAAGTCCCAAGCTGTTACAGATGCCCTTAGAAAGTCTGGAAGGAAGGCTAACCCAAAACTAAGGAGAGGAGGCACTGCAGAACAGCCCTGCCAAAGCCTGCACAGGCTCTAGTGGCAATGTCCAGACTGTAGTGCCTGGTGAAAGTATGGACGGTGCTCCAGGTGGCAGCAACACAAATGTCAGTGGCTGAGACCCCATTGAAAAGGCCCTTGTAGAATGGGCTTTAACCGCCCTGGCAAATCCTTGCAATGCTTGTTGTAGCAGAACACAATACCATGTGCCAACCATCTGACTAATATTGTTTAGAAACCTGAACACCCTCTCTACCTGGGACAAAAGAAACAAAAAGCTGCTTCAACTTTCTGCACTCCTTAGTTCGGAGCAGATAATACTTCAGGATTCTACGTACATCTAACGTATGGAGCAGTGCTTCCCCTGGATTGGCCCGCTCAGGAAAATAAACAGGTAGGTGTATACATTGGTTCAGGGTAAACTCAGAAACTACCTTGGGAAGACACTTAGAATTTGTGTGCAAAGACACCCTGTCTTTGTGGAAAATCAAATCAGGCTCCTCGTACCAGAGGGCCTGAAGCACAAGAAATCCTTCGAACAGAAATAGGCAACAAAAATAATGCTTTCCAGGAAGAAAGTCTAGCTCACAGTTCTTGGTTGTCTCAAATGGAGACAGGGTCAACTAATACAAAACAAATTTCAAATTCCAAGCTGGGACAGGAATGGATGAAAAATTACTCACCTTAGTAATTGTGTTTCTTCTAATGGAATCTTGTATTCTGACAATTGCAGTTAGCTCCAGCACTTGAACTGCCCCGGAGAGTGAAGGGTTAAAATTGATGCCAGGCATAGAGCGTTGGGCTCGACTCAATTGAAAACTCTGTCTGTAATACTTTGAAACCATAGAAACATAGAAGTTGGCGGCAGATAAGGACTAAAGGCCCATCCAGTCTGCCCATTTCTTTTCTACCTCATAAATGTGCCATCGCCTTTGCTCTGTCAGTGGCCTATCTATTCATAGTCATTTGTATTGCTCCCTTACGCCTATCCCATGCCTGTCTGAAGCCCTGCACTGTATTCATAGCCACCACTTCTTGTGGTAAGCCATTCCATGCATCCACCACCCTTTCTGTGAAAAAGAATTTCCTCACATTCCCCTTAATCGGCCTCCTCTAATCTCATGCTGTGTCCTCTTGTCCTGCTATTTTCTTATATTTAAACATGTTAGACTCTTTCACCTTGTTTATGCCCTTAAGGCATTTGAATGCCTCGATCATATCACCTCTCTCCCTCCTTTGCTCAAGGGTATACATATTGAGCTCCGTTAATCTGTCCTCATATGTCTTCTGATGCAGTCCCTGCACCATTTTGGTTGCCCTTCTCTGGACTGCCTCAATTTGGTTAATGTCCTTGTGAAGGTGTGGCCTCCAATACTGCACGCAATACTCCAGATGGGGCCTAACCAGTGTCTTGTAAAGAGGGATTATTACCTCCCTTTTACGACTTGTGATACCCCTACTAATACCCCTAACACCCCTAGCCTTACCTACTGCTTTAGAGGTCTGCTTGGATGATTTTAGGTCATCAGTGATGATGATCCCAAGTCTCTTTCTTCCTTTGTGATTGCTAGCAACTCCTCCCAGCCTATAGGTGGCTTCAGGGTTCTCTTCCCTATGTGCATGATTTTGCACTTCTTTGCATTAAATCCCAGTTGCCACTCTTCTGACCATTCTGCTAGTTTATCCAGATCTCTTCTCATTCTGCCCACCCCATCTAGATCATCTACTCTGTTGCAGATCTTGGTGTCATCTGCAAACAGACAAGCCTTACCCTCTAGTCCATCTGCAAGGTCACTAATGAAGATGTTGAAGAGGACTGGCCCCAGGACTGATCCCTGAGGTACCCCACTTGTGACTTACATCTCTTCTGACTGTATACCATTTACCACCACTCTCTGTTTTCTGCCCGTCAACCAGTTTGCCACCCAGTTGACCAACTTCTGACCCACCCCGAGCCTACCCAGCTTATTTATCAATCTTCTATGTGGAACAGTGTCAAAAGCTTTGCTGAAGTCAAGGTAGGCGACATCAACTGCTCCCCCTTGGTCCACCACTCTGGTTACCCAGTCAAAGAAATCTATGAGATTAGTTTGACAGGATCTTCCTTTGTAAACCCATGCTGTCTTGGATCCTGTGCCCTATGGATTCCAGGTGTTGCACTATCCTTTCCTTAAGAGTGCCTCCATAATCTTGCCCACTACTGAGGTAAGACTGACCGGTCTGTAGTTCCGCCTCCTCCCTGCTACCACTCTTGTGGAGCGGGATCACATGAGCCCTTCTCCAGTCTTCTGGGACCTCTCCTGTGCTCAGAGACTCACTAAACAATTCTGCTAATGGCTCTGCTAGTTCCTCCTTTAGCTCCTTAAGTACCCTGGGATGTATGCCATCAGGTCCCATTGCCTTATCCACCCTGAGCTTAGCAAGCTCTTGTAGGACCCTTTCTTTTGTGAAGGGAGTAGTGCTCACCTCCCTCCCCTGTGTTCCATGATGCTGAGCTGTGGGCCCTGCCTACCTTCTCTTCAGTAAATACTGAGCAAAAGTATCTATTTAGGATAGATGCCTTTACAGGTCCTCCTCCTCATGCTCCCTTTTCTCCATTAAGCTTAGCAATACCCCTCTGGACCTTCTCCTTTCACTAATGTATCTATAGAAAGTCTTGTCACCTTCTTTTTACTGTTCGTGCTAGTGTTTCCTCAGTTTGGGACTTTGCCTGCCTTACTGCCTTACCTGCTTCCCTTAGGGCAGTTTGGTATGCCTCCCTATCTTCATCCCGCTGTGTTTCCTTATATTTCCTGAAGGCCAGCCTTTTGGCTCTGACCTTTTCTGCTACTGTATTTGAGAACCAAAGTGGTTTCCTTCTTCTTTTGCACTTCCTTTTCTGTCTGACACAATGGGATGTTGCTTCAAGTATTGCATCCTTAATGCTTGCCCATTTTGCCTGTACCCCTCACCTGTGTTTCTTTTTGCCAGGGCTAGCTTAACTCTGTTGGCCATCTTATCAAAGTCAGCTCCTCTGAAGTCCCATATTTTTGCCTTGGAATGGGATGATTTAGATGTAGTAGCCAAATTGAACCATACCATGTGATGGTCACTGGCCCCCAGGTGACCTTCTACCTGGAGATCTGTGATCCCTTCTTTGTTAGTCAGTACTAGATAGGAAAATTACGTACCTACCATAATTCTTGATCTTCTTGGACGAGTCTCCACAACTCATTCACACTAGAGGGATTAGCGCCGGAGGCACTAGGACCCATCGGGAGCAAACTTTTTGCTGGAGAAGTGGTTGCGAGAGACAGCGTGAGACGCGGATGCCCGTGAGCAGCGGCTCAGTGACAACGACTATCGACAACTGACCCTCCAACCGCCTCAGTACCTTTTTTACCAAGGAGGTGCAGCGCAACTAACGAAAGAGTAAATCCACCTTAAAAAAAGCGGACATAAGATAGTCCGTTATGACCCGTGTAAGAAGGGTCAGCAAAGAAGTCCTCACGGCCTAAAGATTTGAGGGTGAAGACCAACACAGCGGTGAGCTCGGGGGATGGAGGGTGGGCGTGAATGAGTGGTGGAGACTCATCAGAAGATCAGAATACGGCTGAAACTCTTCCTATCTCTCCTGGACATAAGTCTCCACCCACTCATTCACACTAGTGGAGAGTACCAAGCTGATAATCCCCAAAAGTGGCGGTAGAGCCAGAACTCACGGCGTCTAAGATAGAAGCCCATTAGGATAGTTCTGCGAATGCGGAATGTCGCCTAGCATGAACATCCAGTGCATAATGTATGAATGTATGCACTGAGCTCCAGGTAAGGCGGTTGCAGATATCTGCAATTGGAACATTGCGAATCTCGCTAAGATGCCACAACACGCCCTAGTAGAGTGGCGTACACTCTACCCTCCAATTTAACTGAGCCATGGAGTAGCAATAATCGAAGGCATGCCACTAACCATGATGAAATGCATCTGATAGCGACAGGTTGACCCAGGTGCTGAAAGAAACAAACAGTTGCTGAGTCTTGCAAAATCTTGGTTCTATCTAAATAGAACATAAGGCTCTTAACATCCAAGGAATGAAGAGATCGTTCCCTTCATTTTGGAAATTAGCAGTAAGAGGAAGTACCAGAGGTTGGTTTAGATGGAATTCTGACACAACCTTGGGAAGAAATTTAGGATGAGTACGGAGAACTACCTTGTCTTTATGGAATACAGTATACGGAGGGTCCGTCACCAAGGCATGAATCTCAGGACCCTGCGGGCTGAGGTAATGGCCACCAGGAGGCAGTCTTCCAGGTAAGAAATTTTAGCTCACAGGTAGCTAGGGGCTCGAAGGCTTCGGTGAGCATGTCCAGCACCAGGTTAATGTCCCAGGCTGCAACTGGACGCTTAACAGGGGTCTGGTATGAAGAATCCCTTACAGAAATCTCTTCACCATAGGAAGCTGAGCCAGAGTCAAGGAAGAAACGGCTCATGGAACGCTGAGATGGCACTAAGGTGAACTTTAACTGTGGAGTACTGGAGACCTGAGTTTGATAGGTCCAAAAGATACTCCAGAACTTTGTCAGGAGGACAGGAAAGAGGATTCAAGAGGACTTTGCACACCAGAGAAAACGTTTCCATTTGGAAGCGTACATTTTAGGGTGGCTGGCTTCCGCGCAGCCAGAAGGATGTCCGAGACTCTATGAGAGCGTTGAACGATTCACTTCTACCTCTTCAGGAGCCAAGCATGAAGGTGAAGTGATTTCAGGTTGGGATGGACCAACGAACCCTGAGTCAAAGATTGATTTGCAAGGAAGTGGTCTTGGAGAGGCTGCCAACATACTGTTGAGTGAGGAAACCATAGTTGCCGAGGCCAGGAGGACAATGAGAATCATTTGTGTCCCCTGAGACTCGAACTTGAAGAACTCTCTGGATTAGAGCGGTGGAAAGGCGTAAAAAGCGTTTGTCCACCGCAGCCTGAACGCATCCTGACAGAAAATGCCAGGCCCTGGATTTCTGGGGCAGAAGAGAGCAGTTTTCGTTGAGTGGGGATGCAAAAGGTCCAGGTCTGGAGTCCCCACTCTTGAATAGTGACCGAGCTCGGCTGGATCGAGAGACCACTCGTGAGGGTCTGCCTCCGTTCTGCTGAGGTGGTCTGCTAGATCGTTTGTATACCTGGCAGATAAACCGCCTGAATCAGAGACTTGTGCTCCAAGCACCACTCCCACCCTCATTGCTTCCCTGCAAAGGGGGTAAGAATGAGCACCGCCTTGCTTGTTGATGTAATACATCACAGCTTTGTTGTCCGTTTGAAGGAGAATGTTCTTGTGACAAAGGATATCCTTCAGAGCTCGGATCGCATAGAGGACCGCTCTCATCTCCAGGACATTTATGTGGAGATGAGTTTCGAACTGAGTCCATACACCTTGAGTGTGAAGGGAGCGACAGTGAGCTCCCCATCCCATTAGCGATGCGTCTGTGGTGATGGAGATCTGATGATCCGGGGGAGCAAAGGGGAACCCTTCCAGGAGATTGCTCTCTTGAGTCCACCAGGTGAGAGACCTTCGAAGGGGCTCCGTCACCTTGATGGGATAAGACTGGGGGTGAGAGGTCGGAGACCACTGAGTGGAGAGCATCCATTGGGTGGTTCTCATGTGCAACGAGCCAGGGGTACAGTGAACACCGAGGAAGCCATGAGACTCAACATCGCTGCATCGAGAGAGCTGTAACAATTGGTTCTCCCGATGTAACGGGCCATCCGAAGGATGTCGAGTCTTCTGTCCTCTGGAAGGAAAGCCTTGAAGAAGAGGTGTCTAGGCGTCCCTATGAAAAGGAGCCTCTGGGAGGGCTGCAGTTGTGATTTTTCAAATTCAGCAGAATTCCCATGAGCGTAAGAAGGCGAAAGTCATTTGCACGGCTTCCAAAGTCCCTTGGCTGGAAGGGTTTTCTAGAAGCCAATCATCCAGGTAGGGAAACACCTGAGTCCTATCTTCCTGAGACAGCCCAAGCAGAACTGCACAACACTTTGTAAAAACTCGCGGCGCCGAGGATAGCCCAAAAGGCAGGACTCTGAACTGATAATGCCGACCCAGAGCTACAAACCTGAGGAACTTGCGGTGGGTCAGGTGGATGGGGATATGCTGGTAAGCGTCCTGCATATCCAGGGAGGCCAGCCAGTCGTGCTGATGCAGCAGGGGTAACAGGGTACCTAGGGAAATCATTTTGAATTTCTCCCTGGGGAGAAATTTGTTTAACTTTCTGAGGTCTAGAATGGGGCGCATTCCCCCAGATTTCTTTGGAACCAGGAAGTAATGGGAGTAGAACCCTGTGCTTTGCAGATGCGGGGGCACTAGTTCTATTGCCCTGTTGCTTAGAAGGCCTTGGATCTCGGCGGTGAGGAGGTCTGACTGAGAGGCCGACAACCTGGGTTGTCGTCTGGGAGGACAATTCGGGGGTTTCAAAAATTGAGAGAATAACCTCATGAATTATCCGAAGGACCCATTTGTCTGAAGTTATGGACTTCCACTGGTTGTAGAAGTACATCAGACGACCTCCACCGGAGGAGAAAGTTCCACCTCGGCAATGTGGATGGAACTTGGGCCAGCAATTCATAAGGTGGGCGCTGGGGCTTTAGGCCCTGCGCTCTGCTGCGCTTTCTTTTGAGGTTGGGCAGGTTGGCTTTATGGAGCTTCCCCTGCCTCTGCCTCGAAAGGACTGATGACTATGAAACTGGCGTCTGTTCACATGCCCCGAGAGGGAGCAGGCGGAGGTCTGTGCCAACTTAATGGCGACCTAGTCTTCTGAGTGGCCTCTAAGGCTTTTCCACCTGAGGGCCGAAAAGAAAGGAGCCGTCAAGGGCAGCGCCATTATCTGCTGCTGAGCATCATTCGTGAAGCCAGAAGCGCAGCCAGGAATGGCGCCGGTACAAATACCTCGCGGCTGCTGAGCGAGAAGCAGTGTCGAAGCGTCCATAGCGGCTTTGACCTGTTGGTTATGGACTCCAATACCTCTAGTATCGGTGAGAAGAAGCTCTGACTTGGAGTCCGAATCCGGAAGAGCTTCAACCATTCTTCTTAAAGAGTGCCACAGGATATACTCATACTAAGAAAAATAGCCTTGATAACTGGCAATGCGCATACTTAAGTGGAGGCAGCAAAGACTCTCTTACCTAATGTATCAATCTTACGAGACTCTTTGTTAATAGGTCGAGAGCTGGTAGTTAGGAAAAGAGCGACCTTATCATTTCTCTGCCAGGACTACAATAGGATCCGCAAGGCCTGGGATGCCAAATGGGACGATCCTTGGGAGCTGAATACTTCTTATCAATAGATTTAGCCACTGAGGGAATAAGAGCAGGATTATTCCATACCATTTGAGACAGCATCTCGAAGGAAGGCTGGATCGGAGGAGTCAAATCCGTAGGGATCTCCGAGGCATGAAGGTATTGGAGTCTTAATATCGTCCCAGGATCGATGTCTGTAGTCTGGAGAGAAAGAGTGGATCTCAGGTTCTTCAACAGAGACTTAAAGGACAGGTCCTCGACCACAGGCTCTGTAGCAAAGAAAGATCCTGTTTCCTCCAGTTCATCACCCAACAAGGTCTGGGTCAGGCTCAACATCATCTCTGATGGTCCAGGAAGGACTGTTTGGACAGGAAAGGAGTGAAAATTAGGAGAGGAGGAAATAGCAGAGAAGCAGGAGAGTCCCGAGGGCCCCGGCGCCGAGAAGGCAAAGCAGGTTGAAGCGGCACACATGAAGACGCAGCACCCGAAGGCCGCAGCGGCACATAAGGCGCCGCCTGACCAGCGCCGCAACCAAGCAGACGGCACCACCAGGGCCGCCCGAACCAGCGGCGCCGCCCGGCGCCGCCGACCAACGGCGCCGCCAGATCAAGCGCCGCCGCCGCCAAACCAGCGGCACCGCCAGCAGGCGCCGCCAGACCATGAGCGCCACGGGCAGCGCCGCAGACGTGCCGCAAGGCTAAGCCCGGCACAGCGGCGCCGACAAGCCGACAGACCCGCGGAAGGTGCGGGCATGCCGAACCTAGAAAGCTAGAAGGAAAAAACCCAGGAGATAAGAACACGGTGGCCCCTGCGCGCCTTCATGTGAGGGAACACCTAAGCCGCAGGTCACCGGCGCGAAGAAGGCGCGCGACTAGGAAGGTCAACCGCCCTACCGATCGCGGAGGAGCCGGGGCTCTGTGGCAACGAGCCAGGCAGGAGAACCAACCTCGAGCCCAGCCGGCTCCATAGGCGGCCCACTGATAAACTGCTCATCTGGGCCCTACCTATGGCGGGGAGAGGGGCTCCGATGTCGAAAACACGATCACCGGCAGTTGGCGACTCGAAGAAGGAAGCGCAACTAGCGATAACCGACCGTCGGCGCGCAGACATACCAGAGGCGACCTCGAGTGATACTTCTTCTCGTTTTGACCTGTGGGCGAAGAAGAGCTCGAGGCGAGCAGTGCCGAAATGCGACCGTCTATTTTTATGCCGAACGGGACCGCCCATCCCCAGGCATCGGACTGACCGTTGTCGGAACCCCGCTGAGGAGAAGGAGGCTGACCGGACCCAGCCAGGCTGACTGAACAGCTTTCATCACGAGAATCTCCCTCGTCACTGACCTGCTCATGGTCGACTCTGTCAGTAGGCGCGAGACTTCTTCAAGTAGTTAAATTTAAAATATTAGAAATATTTAACGAAAATAGAATAAATTAAGCGATACTACTATAGTTAATGTTACAAAATAAACTGAAAACTATCATGGTTGAAGTTTGACTCCGACAAACGAAACAACGTCGTCACTGAAGCACCGACGGGCGGGAAAAAAAAGAACTGGAGGCGGTTGGAGGGTCGCCGCTGGATAGTCAGCAGCGCCGAGCCGCTGCTCGCGGGCGCCATCTCACGCCGACCTCCAGCAAAAAGTTTGCTCCCGATGAGTCCTAGTGCCTCCGGGCGCTAATCCCACTAGTGTGAATAGTGGTGGAGACTTATGTCCCAGGAAGATCTAGGATAGCCCTGTCTCTTCGTGGTTGCTGTACCAGTTGTTTGAGCCCTCCCTGCAGGAATCCACTAAGAGTCTAGTTCTGGCAGATGTTCCTGCTGGTATTGACCAATCTGCTATCCGGCATGTTGAAGTCTCCATTATCAGAACCTCCCTTTAGCTGTCATGTTTTGTATATCTTCTAACAGTAATGTGTCTATGTCCTCCCTCTGGTCTGAGGGGCCTGTAGACAACCCCAGTTCTTATGGCTGTCCATTTCCTGTTCCAGTGACCACAGTTCTTCTGGCTTGTATGTGTATTCTGAATTTCTGTAGCTTTGATATTTTCATTAACATACAGAGGCCCTCCTCCCCCTTTTGCACCTCGGTCTCTTCTGAACAATACATAGCCAGGTACTGAAGTCTCCCAAGTGTGGTTACTGGTAAACCACGTCTCACTAAGTACTACTATGTCGGTTTAGCCTCTGACATTATTACCTGAAGTCTGGGATCTTATTTCCCAGGCTGTGACACTTAATGTACATGATTTTCCATTGGCCAGGATTTTGGTGTGTTAGTTGTTGGGTGAAGTTTGGCATTACCCACAATGTGTAGTATGGGGAGACAAACCTTTTTCTTACCTAGTGATGCAAATGAGCAGACAAACATGCTGAATTCCTGTTTGACCACTAGCTGAGGGGAGGGTGTTCTTCCCATTCGACGTGTAGGGTGCTGCACCCTCTCCCCATTTGCTAGTTTAAATATTCTGCAAGACGTCAAACTTCTGCTGCCCAATGCACTGACTCCCTCTTTAGTCAGATGCAGTCCATCAAATTTAAAGAACTTTCACTCCCAGAACTGTTGCCCAGTTCCTACAAATCTGTGTCCTTTTCTCTGGCACCAGCCCTTGAGCCACGTGTTTAGCTCCCTATCTCCCTTCTCTGACCATCGTCCATCTGCTCCCCTCCCCAGACAGCAGGATCTCAGAGAAGAGATGCAGACGAAATAGATGATAGTTTGTCACCCACCTAGTCAGGTGTTCTTTGGTCTCCACAACTGACCGGCTGGCGAGGATCGATAGTCCTATGTGTACTAGGACATCAATGTTTCTCCTACTTTGTGAACAATTTTAGCAATACGGTCAGTGTCTCTCCATGCTGCTGTACCTGGGAAACATCTGACCATCACCTCTGGCTGGAGATGGGTATCAACTCCCGAATCTGGAGTCTCCTATGATCAAGTTTTTAGATTTCCTTTGTGCTTGTTTGTTTGGTTTCCTGATTTGGGTGAGTTTTGTTGTACTAAACTCCTGTGCCATGATGTCCTGCTCTGCACTGTCTTCCTGCCTCTTATTTGATTTCAGAGATAGAGGCAGATACCTGTTATAGTGTTTATATGGTTTGGAGGTAATGTGTTGGAGAGCAGAGAGTGATGGGGCACCTGATTTGCTCCTTCAACCACCTGCCAACCTCCTGGACAACTACCCTCTGCAGTGAGGTTTTCCTGTTGGATGCTGGGGAAATGGCAGGTGGTTCTTATAATTATTTCCTCTTCAATATGAAATTTGAGGCGTGCAATCTCTGCCCATGCTGCCCGGAGCTGAGCCCTAAGATCTCCAAGGGCCCAGCATGTAGGACAGTGTCCTAAATCCTGTAAGACTGTCCTTCTGAAAATTGTTCCACAGTACCTGCAGTTAATGAAATCCATTCCAAATAAGTTGCTGGGTTTGTAACCTAGTCAGAGTAATTAGAAGGAGAAAAAAAAAAAAGGAAAAAGGAAAAAAAATGCAAGTAATGGTTTAATTGTGCTTTGTTTAACTTGTTATAACAAGTTAAATTACTAGTGCCCCTGTAAATGAGATCACTCTGTGGAGACCCCTAATTGATCCGCCTTTCTGCTCTGCCACAGGAAATGTCACAATTGTGGTACCCTATAAAAGGAGTGTAGTGGGGTGGTTGGGCCCTCCCTGCCTAAAAGAGAGAACCACGGAGACGGAAAGAACAAGGAGCTAAAAGCAAGAAACAATCAGTGAACAACAAATGCAGTAACCTCAGAAAGCTTATCCTAATGTTAGATAAAACTGCAAAACCTGTAAAAGCACCACCTGTAATAATTTCAGAAGATATCAGCTGTAAGAAACACTTTGCTCCAGAGAAAAATAAGCAGTAACAGAAGATATACCTCGCAAGGACAATTTGAATCAGAAGATTACAGGAGTAATTATTTAGCACACACCTGTAAGCACACTTGTAACAATACAGAAGACCAAACCCGTCAGATTCTTCGAGCAAAAACTCACTGACTAGATAATGTGGAAATTGTAAGATTCCTACTAATAACTGGCAACAAAGGCTTTAGATTCCTAAAGACTCCAAGTCAGGAAACCCAAAGAACAAAACCATGCAATAAGCATAAAAAACTCTTAACTAATCAAACACAAGCATCAACACAACAGAAGTGGGCTGAAGACACCCAAGAATGCAACACTACACTGCACCACTTCCCAAAACAGGTTCTGAGAGGAGGCAGGAGAGGGTCAAGAATACAGCAAGACTCCATTAGAAGAAACACAATTACTAAGGTGAGTCATTTTTTCTTCAAACATGAAGTCTTGCTGTATTCTGACTATTACAGAACTACAAAGCAGTACCTCCCAGGAGGAGGGACAGAACCTACTTTGGGAATAGGATCAGTACTGCTGTGCCAAACAGTTGCATCACTCCTAGCCTGGATATCCAGAGAGTAATGCTTGGTTAGAGGTATGAACTGTTTTCCAAGTGGCTGCCTGGCAAATTTCTAACAAAGAAATATCCTGGCTGCAGCCAGAGATGCAGCTATGCCTCTAGGTGGAACTAGCCTCAGGCTTGAGGGTAAACTTTTCCCCGTTTCTCATAGCAGAATTGGATACAGGACACAATCAACCTGGCAAATGGTTCTCTGGTGGCAGGTTGCCTCTTACCTACTCCCCCATAAGTGAGGAACAAATGGAGGAGTCAAACCTGTGACCTTTCTCGTTCTATGTAGTGACAAGGGCCCACTGAACATTTAAACTGTAGCAGCCTCCGCTCTCCTGAGAAGGTATGATCAGTGAAGAACACAGGAAGAGACATAGATTGGTTTAAGAGAAATCCAGAAACCACTCGTGGGTAAGAACCTTCTATTGGTTCTAAGAGCCCAACTTATCTCTATGGAATGAAATGAAGTCGAGGCTCAACTGACAGGGCTTGAAATTCAACAACGTCTGGTAAAGTAACATCAACCAAAACACAGTTTTTCAAGTCAATACTTGAGCTCTGCTGAGGACATTGGCTCAAAGTGGGGCTGTATAAGCAGAACAATGCAAATATTCAAATCTAGAGCAGGCAGGATCCTAAAGGGGACTGGTATAAAGCAATCCTATGAAAAATTTACAGAATACAGGGTGAGATGACAGAGAAAACGTCCACTGACAGGAGAAAGCAGAAACAACTGACAAATGAACTTTGAGAGTAGCTGGTTTGAGGCCTAAGCCGTAAGGTGAACTATATAATCCAGAAATGTAGACAACTCAGCAGTGTCACAGGACATATGCTTCTTGGAAAACTTTCCATTTGGAGTTGTAAGTTTTCTCGGTGGTAGGCTTGAGAAGCTTGAGAATATCCAGAAACCACTTTGGGACAGATGCAAGTCTCATACTCTAAGTCTTCAAGAGCCGCATGCCTGAAGTAGTGACCAGAAGATTGGGGTAACAAATCCTCCCTGAGAAGAGGTTAACAGGTTGTGATTCCTGGGAAGAGACAGGGAAGATGGACTGCTAGGGACAGCAATACGGGTACCAGGCTGCCTGGCCCAGTCTGGAGCAATCAGAATCACTCTGTAAGCTTGACACTCACAATTGACTAGAACCTTGAAAAGTAGGGGAAGGAGGAGGCATAAAGAAATTTCCTTCCAGTTCAAAATCAGAGCATCCAGAGGGACTGAGCCTAAGACTGGGGGTCTGCAACAAAATAGAGGAAGTTGGTGATTGTCTGGGGCTGCAAAGAGATCCATCTCTGGTGCAAACCACCTTGAAAATCACTTTCAACACCAAAAGGATCCAGAGACCAATCAGTGATGGCCCTGGAAATCCCGATCAATGCATCTGCTAGCACATTGTCCTTTCCTGGGGTGGACTGCTACCAGAGAGGTCTGTAGGGAATAAACCAGGACCATATTTTCATACCTCCATGACAAGGCCGTGGACGAGTGCCTCCCTGCTTCTTGATGTACCACATGGTGGTAGTGTTGTCCATCCTGACCTGAACCACCTTGTTCTGTACTGACAGAGAAAGCTTGTGGGGCAAGAAGAACTGCCCTGAGCTCCAGGAGGTTGATATGAAGAAGGGATTCACAAGGGGACCACAGTCCCTGGGCTGTGAGAGCCCCAGATGGGATCACCCAAAAAGAGGAAGCATCTGTGGCCAAGAACCACAGGTGAATCTAGTGACAAATGAAACACCTTGCACTCAGATTGTCCAGGTCCTGCCTACCACTGAAGGCCTGAATTGGGTCAAAGTAACAGGAACTAGCACGGTAAGAGGATCTTTCCTTTGGGACCAAAAGGTACTCAGATGGAACTGAATGCCCTCACGAAACTGGCCTTGGACCACTGCCGTGGAAGCTGCCATGTGGCCCAAGAGCTGAAGAAAATGCCTTGCTGAGTGAGAAACCAGAGGGAGGAAGGAAGAGGCCAGCTGAGATGGCATTTGTCCTTTTCAGAGGAAGGAAAGCTCTTGCATTGAGCGTGTCAGCTCTGCTCCTATAAAGTGAGGGCTGTGCTGGCTCGGGAACTGACATGGGAAGATTGAGAAGGAACCCCAGGAGTGAGAACCTGCTGGGTAACCAGCAGATCTGACGACTTGGTCTGGGGACTGGCCCTGAGGTGTCGTCCAGGTATGGAAAGATAGAAATCCTTTCCTTCTTAGAAGGCCACCACTACTGCTGGGCACTTTGTAAACACCCTTGGAGCTGAAGTTAGGCCAAGGGCATTGCTCTGAACTGGTAATGGCTCAGGGGCAATTCGACATATGATACCTCTGTGGGAGCACCTGATGGGAATGTGAAAACAGGCATCCTTGAGGTCAGGAGGCTAGCCAGTCTCCTGGCAGAAGAGGAAAACTGTTCCCAGAGTCACCATTTTGAATTGGACTTAGTAGGTGCTTGTTTAGGTATCTTAGATCTAGGATGGGTTGCCACTCGTCTGTCTTTTGGGGTAAGAAAGTACCTGGAGTACAGACCTTTGCCCCTGTGGGGATGAGAACTCTCTCTATGGCTCTTAAGGACAGTGAGAACCTCTGCCTCTAGAGGCAAGGGTTTCTGATCTATTTATGGCAAAGGGATCTGGGTCTCAGTTTTGAAAAATTTTGAAACTGAGAACCAGCCCTCATAACAACCTCAGGACCCCACTTGTCTGAGGTAACAGACATCCAGTCCTGGACAAAGTAAACCAGCCTGCCATCACCAGAATGGGGAGTCAACCGGGATGACATCAGGGTGTCTGCTTGGCAGGAGCACATAAGCTGAGGGTGGATGCAGCCTGCTCAACCCCCTTCTGCCTCTCCCCCTGAAGACCCCTCTGAGAAAAGGAAGAAGAGGCCTGCTTTTTTGGTAGAAGGCCTGTGAGCCTGCCCTAACTTGCTGCCTTTGAGGAGCACACCTGCCTCTCCTTGGCCTGGGCACTGCCATAAGTGGTCCTGCACTCATCCATTTTCTTCATCGCAATTCTCACTGCTCCCCAAACAGAAATTATCAACCTCAGAAATCCATGGCCTTAGCCCTAGGTGTTCAGAAAACTAGTACATCTGAGCCAAGCCATTCTCCGAAGAACCACAGATGTAGCCGATGACTCTTGATGACATCATTTGGAGATCCACAGCAGCATGAAATTGCCTTTGATGCCTCGATCCCATCAGCAGCCACCCCTCCAGCTCCTTGGCTGGCTGGGGGAGCCTGTTAGCCAGTGCCAGTACAGTGTCCCACCTGGACTTCTGGTACCTGGCTGCATAAAACCATATAGTTAAGACTGCCCGAGTCCCAAAGATGATGCCATGTATGCTTCTTTGTCATAGCATCTATCTTCCTCAGGTCTTGAATAAGGGGTGTGAAGCCAAGGGAATGTTTGCCTTGTCACAGGCTGCAGCCTGCAACCACTAACATGGCTGCATTGCTGATAGAAAAACTCTGTATCTGAGCCTGACAAGGTGTACCTCTTGTCCATTCTCTTGTCAACAGGAGATACAGAGTTAGGAGACCTTAAAATTGTTTGCGTCCGTTTCCCAAAAGGACTTATGGAGGGAACAAACAGTCTCTTAAGACTCTAAAGTCCATCATCTCAACAAAATCAGGCTCCTCTGATCCTCCACAGCCTCCTCAATAGGAAGCTGGAGGGTTTGAAACCACTTTCTGTAAAACAGAGAAGTGGGAGGGGACTCCAAACCTAGGAGGAAACACCAGAGAGGTCTGTCTGAGGAGATGTCAGGTTCACAGGCACATCCAGACTTTCACAGTCACAATTATCCTCTTCAAGTTGCTGAGTCTTAGAAAATTCAGTTCTATCTAAATAGAACCGAAAACTCTCTTAACATCAAGAATGAAGGATGTTCCTTCATTTCGATGGAGTAAGAAGTACAGAGGTTGGTTTAGATGGAATTCTGACACAACCTTGGGAAAATTAGGATGATCCAGGAAACTATGTCTTTATGGAATACAGTATCTGGGAGATCCGTCACCAAGGCATGAATCTCCAAGACCCTCAGGGCTGAGGTAATGGCCACCAGGAGGCGTCTTCCAGGTAAAATTTAGCTCACAGGTAGCTAGGGCTCAAGGCAGTGAGCATGTGTCAGCACCGAGTTGGCGATCCCAGGCTGCAACTGTGGGCGCTTAACAGGGGAACCTAGTATGAAGGAATAGAAATCTCTTCACCATAGGAAGCTGAGCCAAGTCAAGGAAGAAACCGACTCATGGAGCTGAGATGGCACTAAGGTGAACTTTTAACTGTGGAGTACTGGAGACCTGGGTTGATGGGTCCAGATACTCCGTTTTGTCAGGGGACAGGAAAGGGACTGAGGGGACTTTGCACCAGACAGAAAAGCGTTTCCATTTGGGCATACATTTCAGGTGGCTGGCTTCAGGCAGAAAAGGATCGAGACCTACGAGGACGTTGAACCATTCACTACCTCTTCAGGACCAAACATGAAGGTGGAAGTGATTTAGGTCAGGATGGACCAAACCCTGAGTCAAAAGATTGATTGAGAAGTGGTCTCGGAAACTGCCAACATACTGGTGAGCAGAAACCATAGTTGCGAGGCCAGGAGGAATGAGAATCATTTGGTCCCTGAGACTCGAACAGAGAACTCTGGATTGGGAAGCGATGGAAAGGCGCAAAGCGTTTGTCACAGCAGCTGAACGCATCTGACAGAAAATACCAGGCTGGTTCACGGACCAGAAGAGACAGTTTTACGTTGAGTGGGGATGCAAAAGGTCCGGACAGGTCCCCACTCTTGAATAGTGACGAGCTGCAGCTGGATCGAGACCACTCGCGAGGTCACCTCCGTTCTGAGGTGGTCTGCTAGATGGTTTGTACCTGGCAGATAAACGCCTGAATCAGGACTTGCTCCAGCACCACCCCCACCCTCATTGCTTCCTAAAGAAAGAATAAAACACCTTGTTGATGTAATACATCAAGCCATATGGTCCGCTTGAAGGAGAATGTTCTTGTGACAAGGATATCCTTCAGAGCTCGGATAGAGGACGGCTCATCAGGACATTTATGTGGAATGAGTTTAAGACTAAAGGTCCATACACTTTTGAGGTGTGAAGGGGCGACAGTGAGCTTATCCCAACAGCCGCCTGTGGTGATGGAGATCCGATGATCCGGGGAGGCAACCCCCACCAGGAGATGCTCTGCAAGTCCACCAGAGAGACCTTAAGGGCTCCGTCATGATGGGATAAGACTGGGGCGAGAGGTCGGGACCACTGGTGGAAACAGCCATTGGGTGGTTCTCATACTGGCGGGCAGGGTACAGTGAACACCGAAAATGGAATGCAATTGCATCGAGAGAGCTGTAACCAATTGGTTCTCCAAATGTACGAGCCATCCGAAGGATGTCCAGTCTTCTGTCCTCTGGAAGAAGCCTTGTGAGAGGGTGTCTGGGCGTCCCTATGAGCCTCTGGGAGGGAGCTGCAGTTGTGATTTTTCAAAATTCTGGCAAAATCCCATGGACGAAAGACAGAAGTCGTTTACGGCTCAAAGTCCCTTAGCTGGAAAATAAGAAGCCAATCGTCAGGTAGGGAAACACTCAGTCAGTCTTCCTGAGATGCGAGAACTGCACAACACTTGTAAAAACCGCGGGCGCCGAGGATAGCCCAACAGGACTCTGAACTGACATGCCGACCCAGACTACAAACCTGAGGAACTGCGGTGGGTCAAGTGGATGAGATATGTAAAGTAGCGTCCTGCATCCAGGAGGCAACCAGTCGTGCTGATGCAGCAGGGTAACAGGGTCTAGGAAATCATTTGAATTTCTCCCAGAGGAGAAATTTGTTTAACTTTCTGAGGTCAAGAGGGGGCATTCCCCAGATTTCTTTGGAACCAGGAATATGGAGTGAACCCACGCCGCAGATGGGGGCACCAGTTCTATTGCCTATTGTAGAGCCTTGGATCTCGGCGGTGAGGAGGTCTGACTGAGGCCGACAACCTGAGTTCCCCATCCGTCTGGGAGAACAGATGCGGAGGTTTCCAAATTGAGAATAACCCACCGCTATTATCAGAAGGACCCATTTGTCAGGAGACCCACTGATTGTGAAAACCACATCAGGCGACCCCTCCACAGGAGAAAGTTCCACCTCAGGCAAGCCGGATGGAACACGGGCAGCAATTCATAAGTGGCTGGGGGCTTTAGGCCCCTCAAAACTCCTGCTGCGCTCTTGCGAGGTTGGGCGGTTGACACATGGAGCTTCCTGCCTCTGCCGAGAAAGGACTGACGACTAATAGGCAGTCTGATATGCCCCAGAGGAGGGAGCAGGCGGAGGTCAGCCAACAATGGCCGACCCTAGTCTTCTGGTGGCCTCAGAGGCTTGTTCCACCTGAGGGCGAAAGAAAGGCCATCAAGGGCAGGCGCCATTACCTGCTGCTGAGCATCATTCGTGAAGCCAAGATGCACCGACCCATAAAAACCTGCAGCTGCGGAGAACAGGTCAGCGCCCATAGCGGCGACCTGTTGGTTATTGACCCAATACTCTAGTAACGATGAGAGAAGCTCTGACTTGGGTCAGGAATCCGGAAGAGCTTCAACCATTCTTTTCAAAAGGTGCCACAGGATATATCATACTAAGAAAAAGAATAGTAACTGGTACATACATGGTGGAGGCAAAGACTCTCTTACCTAATGTATCAATACAAGGCTCTTTGTTAATAAGTGAGGCACCAAGTAGTTGAGAAGACATCATTCTCTGCCAGGACTACAATAGGATCATAAAGGCTTGGGATGCCCAAATGGGACGATCATGGGAGCTGAATACTTCTTATCAGCGGGTTTGTACTGAGGAATAAAACAGGATATTCGCCACATTGAACAGCGTCCCGAGAGGAAAACCGGAGGGAGGAAAAAATGAGGGATCTCCGAGGGAGGTATTAAGTCATAATATCGTCCCAGGATGGTGTCTGGTCTGGAGAAAGTGGTCTCAGGTTCTTCAACAGAGACACAAGGATGGGTCTCGACCACAGGCTCTGTAACAAAGAAAGATCTGTTTCTCCACTTAATACCCAAACCAAGGTCAGGGTCAACTCATCTCCGATGATCCAGAAAGGACGTTTGACAGAAAGGGAAAAGGAGGGAAAATAGCAGAGAGAAACAGAAAGTCAAGGGGCCCCAGGCGCGAGAAGGAAAGCAGATTTGAAGCAGCACATGAGAACAGCACGAAAACCTGGACCATGGCGCCACCAATGGCGCCATGAGAAACGGCAACAAAACCGCCCAGACCAACAAGCGCGCTGATCGCGCCGCGCTGAATGGCGACACCGCCAGATTCTTATTTTGCCGCCAAGACCACGCTGACACCAGCGGACAACGCCCAAGGCCAGCGGCACCCAGCAGCGACAAGCCGACAGACCCGAGGAAGGCGCGAAACACCAGGAACCTAGAAAGCTAGAGAAGGAAAAAACCAGGAGATAAGGGCAACCGGTGGCCCCTGCGCGCAGCTATGTGAGGGGAACACCTAGCAGCGGAGTCACCGGCACCGAAGAAGGCGCCGCGACTGGAAGGTCAACCGCCCTACCCGATCGCCGGAGGAGCCCGGGGCTCTGTGGCAACAGAGCCAGGCAGGAGAACCAACCTCGAGCCCATCGCTCCATAAAGCGGCCCACTGATGAAACTGCTCATCTGGGCCCTACCTATAGGCGGGAGGGGGCTCCGATGTCGAAGACCGACGATCACCGGCAGTTGGCGACTCAAGAAGAAGACCGGCAACTAGCAGCGATAACCGACCGTCGGCGCGCGAGACACACCAGAAGGCGACCTCGGTGATGCCTTCTCTTTTTGACCTGTGGGCAAGAAGAGCTCGAGGCGAGCAGTGCCGAAATCGCGACCGTTATTTTTATGCCGACGGGACCGCCCATCCCCGGCATCGGACTGACCGCTGTCGGAACCCCCGCTGGAGGAGAAGGAGGCTGACCGACCCAGCCCGGCTGACTGAACAGCTTACACGAAGTCTCCCTCATACCTGACCTGCTCATGGTCGACTCTGTCCAGTAGGCCGAGACTTCTTCAAGTAAGTTAAATTTAAAATATTAGAAATATTTAACGAAAATAGAATAAATTAAGCGATACTACTATCGTGATAATGTTACAAAAAAATAAACTGAAAACTATGCGCTAGTTTGAAGTTTGACTCCCGACAGGCGAGCAACGTCGTCACTGAAGCGCACTCGACGGCGGGAAAAAAGGAACTGAGGCGGTTGGAGGGTCGTCGTCGGGATAGTCGTTGCCGCTCGAGCCGCTGCTCGCGGCGCAGCTCTCACGCCGACCCTCCAGCAAAAAGTTTGCTCCCGATGAGTCCTAGTGCCTCCGGCGCTAATCCCACTAGTGTGAATGAGTAGTGGAGACTTATGTCCAGGAAGATCTAGGATAGCCCTGTCTCTTGCGGGTTGCTGTACCAGTTGTTTGAGGCCCTCCCTGCAGGAATCCACTAAGAGTCTAGTTCTGGCAGATGTTCCTGCTGGTATTGACCAATCTGTATCCGGCATGTTGAAGTCTCCATTATCAGAACCTCCCTTTAGCTGTCATGTTTTGTATATCTTCTAACAGTAATGTGTCTATGTCCTCCCTCTGGTCTGGGGGCCTGTAGACAACCCCAGTTCTTATGGCTGTCCCATTTCCTGTTTCCAGGGTGACCCACAGTTCTTCTGGCTTGTATGTGTATTCTGAATTTCTGTAGCTTTGATATTTTCATTAACATACAGGGCCACTCCTCCCCCCCTTTTTGCACCTCGGTCTCTTCTGAACAATACATAGCCAGGTACTGAAGTCTCCCAAGTGTGGTTACTGGTAAACCACGTCTCACTAATTGCTACTATGTCCAGTTTAGCCTCTGACATTATTGCCTGCAGGTCTGGGATCTTATTTCCCAGGCTGTGAGCACTATGTACATGATTTTCCATTGGCCAGATTTTGGTGTGTTAGTTGTTGGGTGAAGTTTGGCATTACCCTGTGCGTCGTATGGGGAGACAAACCTTTTTCTTACCTGGTGATGCAAATGAGCGGCAAACATGCTGAATTCCTGTTTGACCACTAGCTGAGGGAGGGTGTTCTTCCCATTCGACGTATGGGGTGCTGCACCCTCTCCCCATTTGCTAGTTTAAATATTCTGCAAAGACGTCAAACTTCTGCCCCAATGCACTGACTCCCTCTTTAGTCAGATGCAGTCCATCAAATTTAAGAACTTTCACTCCCAGAACTGTTGCCAGTTCCTACAAATCTGTGTCCTTTTCCTGGCACCAGCCCTTGAGCCACGTGTTTAGCTCCCTATCTCCCTTCTCTGACCTTCCAGTCCATCTGCCCCCTCTCCCAGACTGCAGGATCTCAGAGAAGGAGATGCCGAGCAAATAGATGATAGTTTGTCACCCAGCCTAGTCAGGTGTTCTTTGGTCTCCACAACTGACCGGCTGGCAGATCGATTAGTCCCTATGTGTACTAGGACATCAATGTTTTCTCCTGCTTTGTGAACAATTTTAGCAATGCGGTCAGTGTCTCTCCATGCTGCTGTACCTCTGAAACATCTGACCATCACCTCTGGCTGGAGATGGGTATCAACTCCCGAATCATGGGTCTCCTATGATCAGAAGTTTTTGGATTTCCTTTGTGCTTGTTTTGTGTTTGGTTCCTGATTTGGGTGAGTTTTGTTGTGCTAGCTCCTGTGCCAAGATAGTGTCCTGCTCTGCACTGTCTTCTGCCTCTTTATTTGATTTCAGAGATAGAGGCAGATACCTGTTTATAGTGTTTATATGGTTTTGGAGGTAATGTGTTGGAGCAGAGAGTGATGGGGCACCTGATTTGCTCCTTCTAACCACCTGCCAACCTCCTGGACCAACTACCCTCTGCAGTGAGGTTTTTCTGTTGGATGCTGGGGAAATGGCGGGTGGTTCTTATGTATTTCCTCTTCAATATGAAATTTGAGGCGTGCAATCTCTGCCCATGCTGCCCGGAGCTGAGCCCTAAGATCTCAAGGCCCAGCATGTGGGACAGTGTCCTAAATCCTGTAAGACTGTCCTTCTGAAAATTGTTCCACAGTACCTGCAGTTAATGAAATCCATTCCAAATAAGTTGCTGGGTTTGTAACCTAGTCAGAGTAATTAGAAGGAGAAAAAAAAAAAAGGAAAAAGGAAAAAAAATGCAAGTAATGGTTTAATTGTGCTTTGTTTAACTTGTTATAACAAGTTAAATTACTAGTGCCCCTGTAAATGAGATCACCTTGTGGAGACCCCACTGATCCGCCCCTTTCTGCTCTGCCACAGGAAATGTCACAACTGTGGTACCCTATAAAAGGAGTGTAGCGTGGGGTGGTTGGGCCCTTCCCCTGCCTAAAAAGAAGAACCACGGACGAAAGAACAAGGAGCTAAGAGCAGAAACAATCAGTGAACAACAAATGCAGTAACCCTGAAAGCTTATCCTAATGTTAGATAAAACTGTAAAACCTGTAAAGCACCACCTGTAATAATTTCAGAGAAGATATACGCTGTAAGAAACACTTTGCTCCAGAGAAAAATAAAGCAGTAACAGAAGATATACCTTGCAAAGGACAATTTGAATCAGAAGATTACAGGAGTAATCTGTTAGCACACACCTGTAGGCACACCTTGTAACAATGCAGAAGACCAAACCGTCAGATTCTTACGAGCTAAAACTCACTGACTAGATAATGTGGAAATTGTAAAATTCCTACTAGCCAACTGGCAACAAAGGCTTTAGATTCCTAAAAGACTCAAGTCAGGAAACCCAAAGACCAAAACCATGCAATAAAGCATAAAAACTCTTAACTAATCAAACACAAAGCATCCAACACAACAGAAAGTGGGCTGAAGACACCCCTGGGGTGCAACACTGCACCTGCCCACCCACTTCCCAAAACAGGTTCTGAGAGGGGAGGCAGGGAGAGAGGTCAGAATACAGCAAGACTCCATTAGAAGAAACACAATTACTAAGGTGAGTCATTTTTTCTTCAAACATGAAGTCTTGCTGTATTCTGACAATTGCAGACTACCAAGCAGTACCTCCCAGGAGGAGGGACAGAACCTACTTTGGGAATAGGCTCTGAAGTACTGCTGTGCCAAACCGTGCATCACTCCTAGCCTGGATATCCAGAGAGTAATGCTTGGTTAAGGTATGAACTGTTTTCCAAGTGGCTGCTTGGCAAATTTCTAACAAAGAAATATCCCTGGCTGCAGCCAGAGATGCAGCTGTACCTCTAGTGGAATTAGCCCTCAGGCTTGAGGGTAAACTTTTTCCCCCGTTTCTCATAGCAGAATTGGATACAGGACACAATCAACCTGGCAATGGTTCTCTTGGTGGCAGGTTTGCCCTTACCTACTTCCCCATAAGTGAGGAACAAATGGAGGGAGTCAAACCTGTGACCTTTCTACGTTCTATGTAGTAACCAAGGGCCCTTTTAACATTTAAACTGTGTAGCCTCCGCTCTCCTGAGAAGGTATGATCAGTGAAGAACACAGGAAGAGACATAGATTGGTTTAAGTGGAAATCAGAAACCACTTTGGGTAAGAACCTTCTATTGGTTCTAAGGCCCACCTTATCTCTATGGAATGAAATGAAGTCAGGCTCAACTGACAGGGCTTGAAATTCACTGACACGTCTGGTAGAAGTAACATCAACCAAAAACACAGTTTTCCAAGTCAAGTACTTGAGCTCTGCTGAGGACATTGGCTCAAAGTGGGGTTGCATAAGCAGAACAATGCAAATATTCAAATCCTAGGCAGGAGCAGGATCCCTAAAAGGGGGACTGGTATAAAGCAATCCTATGAAAAATTTACAGAATACAGGGTGAGATGACAGAGAGGAAGACTTCCCACTGACAGGAAAGCAGAAACAGCTGACAAATGAACTTTGAGAGTAGCTGGTTTGAGGCCTAGAGCCATTAAGGTGAACTATATAATCCAGAAATGTAGACAACTCAGCAGTGTCTGGGGATATATGCTTCTTGGAAAAACTTTTCCATTTGGAGTTGTAAGTTTTTCTGGTGGTAGGCTTTTGAGAGGCTTTGAGAATATCCAGAACCCTTTGGGACAGATGCAAGTCTGCATACTCTAAGTCTTCAAGAGCCATGCCTTGAGATTGAGTGACCGAAGATTGGGGTAACAAATCCTCCCCTGAGAGGAGGTTAACAGGTTGTGATTCCTGGGAAGAGACAGGGGAAGATGGACTGCTAGGGACAGCAATACGGGGTACCAAGGCTGCCTGGCCCAGTCTAGAGCAATCAGAATCACTCTGTAAGCTTGTGACCT
Organism: Neoceratodus forsteri; assembly: GCA_016271365.2. Classification (NCBI taxonomy): domain Eukaryota; kingdom Metazoa; phylum Chordata; order Ceratodontiformes; family Ceratodontidae; genus Neoceratodus; species Neoceratodus forsteri. The sequence continues at coordinate 369,072,939 of CM028137.1, forward strand.
TACCTTGACTAGAACCTTGAAAAGTAGGGGGAAGGGAGGGAAGGCATAAAGAAATTTCCCTTCCCAGTTCAAAATCAGAGCATCCAGAGGGACTGAGCCCAAGACTGGGGGTCTGCAACAAAATAGAGGAAGTTGGTGATTGTCTGGGGCTGCAAAGAGATCCATCTCTGGAGTGCCCCACCTTGAGAAAATCACTTTCAACACCAAAGGATCCAGAGACCATTCGTGATGGCCCTGGGAAATCCCGCTCAATGCATCTGCTAGCACATTGTCCTTTCCTGGGAGGTGGACTGCTACCAGAGAGGTCTGTAGGGAATAAGCCAGGGACCATATTTTCATGGCCTCCGTGCACAAGGCCGTGGACAGAGTGCCTCCCTGCTTCTTGATGTACCACATGGTGGTAGTGTTGTCCATCCTGACCTGAACCACCTTGTTCTGTACTGACAGAGAAAGCTTGTAGGGCAAGAAGAACTGCCCTGAGCTCCAGGAGGTTGATATGAAGAAGGGATTCCTGAGGGGACCACAGTCCCTGGGCTGTGAGAGCCCCCAGATGGGATCCCCACCCCAAAAGGGAAGCATCTGTGGTAAGAACCACAGAGTGAATCTGAGTGACAAATGAAACACCTTGCCTCAGATTGTCCAGGTCCTGCCACCACTGAAGGGCCTGAATTAAGGTCCGAGTAACAGGAACCAGCTTGGTAAGAGGATCTTTCCTTTGGGACCAAAAGGTACTCAGATGGAACTGAATGCCCCTCACCCGAAACCTGGCCCCTTGGACCACTGCCGTGGAAGCTGCCATGTGGCCCAAGAGCTGAAGAAAATGCCTTGCTAGTAGAAACCAGAGGGAGGAAGGAAGAGGCCAGCTGAGATGGCTTTTGTCCTTTCCAGAGGAAGGAAAGCTCTTGCATTGAGCGTGTCCAGCTCTGCTCCTATAAAAGTGTGAGGAGCTGTACTGGCTCGAGACCGACATGGGAAGATTGAGAAGGAACCCCAGGGAAGTGAGAACCTGCTGGGTAACCTGCAGATCTGACTTGACTTGGTCTGGGGACTGGCCCACAAGGAGCCAATCGTCCAGGTATGGAAAGATAGAAATCCTTTTCCTTCTTAGAAAGGCCACCACTACTGCTAGGCACTTTGTAAACACCCTTGGAGCTGAAGTTAGGCCAAAGGGCATTGCTCTGAACTGGTAATGGCCTGGGGGCAATTCGAAGCCACGGTACTTTCTGTGGGAGCACCTGATAGGAATGTGAAAACAGGCATCCTTGAGGTCCAGGGAGGCTAGCCAGTCTCCTGGCCTCAGAGAGGGAAGAACTGTTCCCAGAGTCACCATTTTGAATTTTGGACTTAGTAGGTGCTTGTTTAGGTATCTTAGATCTAGGATGGGTTGCCACTCGTCTGTCTTTTTTGGGGTAAGGAAGTACCTGGAGTACAGACCTTTGCCCCTGTATGGGGTAGGAACTCTCTCTATGGCTCTTAAGGACAGTAGAGAGGCAACCTCTGCCTCTAGAGCAAGGGTTTCTGATCTATTTGCGGGTGCAAAGGATCTGGGTCTCAGTTTTGGAAAATTTTTGAAACTGAGAACCAGCCCCTAGCTTACAACCTCCAGGACCCACTTGTCTGAGGTAACAGACATCCAGTCCTGGACAAAGTAAGCCAGCCTGCCGCCTACCAGAATGGGGGAGTCAACCCGGGATGACACATCAGGGTGTCTGCTTGGCAGGAGCCTTAAGCTGAGGGGTGGATGCAGCCCTGCTCAACCCCCTTCTGCCTCTCCCCCTGAAGAACCCCCTCTGAGAAAAGGAAGAAGAGGCCTGCTTTTGGTAGAAAGGCCTGTGAAAAGGCCTGCCCCTAGCTTGCTGCCTTTGAGGAGCTGCCTGCCTCTCCTTGGCCTGGGCACTGCCATAAGTGGTCCTGCACTCATCCATTTTCTTCATGTAATTCTCTGTCTGCTCCCCAAACAGAGAATTATCAACCACAGGGAAATCCATGGCCTTAGCCTAGGTGTTTCTGCGAAAGCTAGTACATCTGAGCCAAGCCATTCTCGAAGAACCACAGATGTAGCCATCCTTGATGACACATCATTGGAATCCACAGCAGCATGAAATTGCACCTTTGATGCCTCGATCCCATCAGCAGCCACCCCCTCCAGCTCCTTGGCTAGCTGGGGGGGAGCCTGTTTAGCCAGTGCCAGTACAGTGTCCCACCTGGACTTCTGGTACCTGGCTGCATAGGCCATATAGTTAAGACTGCCCGAGTCCCAAAGATGATGCCATGTACTGCTTCTTTGTCATGGCATCTATCTTCCTGGAGTCTTTGTCTGGGGGGTGTGAAGCCAAGGGAATGTTTGCCTTGTCACAGGCTGCAGCCTGCACTACCCCAACATGGCTGCATTGCTGATAGAAAAACTCTGTATCTGAGCCTGACAAGGTGTACCTCTTGTCCATTCTCTTGTCAACAGGAGATACAGAGTTAGGAGACCTTAGAATTGTTTGCGTCCGTTTCCCAAAGGACTTATGGAGGGGAACAAACAGTCTCTTAAGACTCTGGGAAGTCCATCATCTCAACAAAATCAGGCTCCTCCTGATCCTCCACAGCCTCCTCAATAGGAAGCTGGAGGGTTTGAGACTTCTGTAAAACAGAAAGTGGGAGGGACTCAGAAAGCCTAGGAGGAAACACCAGAAGGTCTGTCTGGGGAGATGTCCGGTTCCACAGGCACATCCAGACTTTCACAGTCATAATTATCCTCTTCAAAATCCCCCTCCTCATCAAACTCTGGTTCATAAAAATCTTCAGGGGAATAATCCTGAACCGGGGGAAACTGACCGAACCGAACCCCTGCCAGAAGGCGCTGGATCAGTCGGAACCAGACGAAGTGATTCAATAATCTGAATCGCTCTAGCTATCTCTTCGGTGGTCGGAACATGAAGGTCTGGATCCAGACCAGACGATTTATCCTTGCGCTTTCTTTTAGTAGGAACCGATCCCTCAGGATCAGCTCTCCTCTTGCCCGAAGAAGTATCGCCCTGGTCAGAGGGCACTCCTTCTGGATTCGGTAGAAGCGAACAGGGCTGGCCTTCGGGTCGGCGGTTCTACGCCTCCTTATCCCTAAGTCTACCTAACCTTTTATCCAAAGTAGATTTGGGGAAATTCTTGCAATTTGGCAGTCTAAATCAAGGTGGTCAAACCCCAGACAGTAAACCCAAGTGGTGTGGGTATCGGCCTTAGCAAAGACCTCCCCACAACACATTGCAGTGTTGAAACCCAGTGGGCCCGGTTTTTTCTTGGGTTTCTCAGACATGGCCAACCTAACAAAACTTACCCTTTATACGGCAACTACCAGGCAAGACTCCCCTACTGGGTTCTCACCGTGTTACGGGTGTTGGAAAAAAACATTCAATTCACTTTTTTTTTTTGTTTTTTTTTTTAAACCAATACGGACCGGTAGTCACACACTAAACTTTTTCACAAAGATTTTTCTAAAGGATCGGTTCAGCTGAACCGATCAAAAGCTTACAATTTCCACACCATAACTATCCTAAGTACTTACAGTACCACAGAGAGTCCTGAACTGACAAACGGAACTTATTGCAGACTAAAACAGACAACTTTAACTGACTTTGAACCGAGCAGAAGGAGAAATCTCCCGGGCGACTGTTCAGAGGAGGCGGAGTAAAGAATCTGACGGTCTGGTTTTCAAAGTATTAGAGTTTTCAACAGAGCTCGAGCCAACGCTCATGCCTGCCATAGAATTAGTGCTGGAGCTAACTGCAACTGTCAGAATACAGCAAGACTTCATGATGTTTGAATGGAGGTTTCAGAGGCACAATGCCTCTGAGAAACACATAGGATACATCTAATTAAGCCATAGAGAGGCCATCACAGGCTCATGAAAAGCCAAGATAGCCAAGAGGTGCACCTTGAGGGAGGAGTACTGGAGACCTGATTCCAACAGTGATATCAGGTAGTCCAGAATATGGCTCACCGGAGAAGTGAAAGGGTCCAGATGATGCTTGGCAGCCCAGATGGCAAACCTCTTCCACTTCATGACATATGTGGCTCTAGTGGAGGGCATCTGAGCAGTCATGAGGACACCTGCCACTCTCTGGGATGCCCCAAACGAGACGGTGGCAATGTCCTCATGAGCCAAGCATGCAGACGAAGAGACTTGAGATTGAGATGGACCAGAGTCCCCTGAGCCTGCATCAGCAGATCCCTGCAGAGAGAACAGAGGTTCCTCTGTTAACTGTTACAGTAATGGAAACCATATCTGTTGTGGCCAGAATGGTGCTATCAGGATCATGCTGTAACCTCCATCTGCAGTTTGATTAGCACCCTCGGAATCAAGAGGAAATGATGGGAAGGCGCAACGGTACCTCCTGCTCCAGGAAAGGGACAACACGTCTCACCAGAAAACTCCAGGCCCTGGATCTAGCGAGCAAAAACTGGGCAGTCCTGCGTTGAGCGGGGAAACAAAAAGGTCCAACTCTGGATGACTCCATCTACAGATGAGAGAAGTTCCCATTCGTGCATACTGGACTGTGTCCATCTGAGGCTGTCCGCTAGGGTGTTTAGCACACCTGGGACATGGGCCGCAGAGAGAATCAGACTATGGTTTAGCGCCCAGTACCACACTCTCATGGCCTCCCTGTATACGGGACATGAATGCGCTCCCCCCACTTGTTGATATAGTACACAACTCTGAGACTGTCGGTCTGGATCAACAGCTGATCTGGAAGGAGATGCTTCTGAAAGGCATGCATGGCATACAGGACCATCTGCATCTCCAGAACATTGATGTGCAGGGATAGTTCGATCTGGGGCCATGTCCGTAGCATCTGAAACAGACCCAGATGCACCCCAGCCCAAGCCAGAAGCATTCGTGGTGAAGATCTGTTGGGGGGAGGAGATCTGGAATGAAACCCTTTGAAACAGGTTCAGTGAGTCCATCCACCATTGGAGCACCTTGCAGACTCGGGGTGGGGGGTGGGGACCAGCACTAACTAATCTAATTTGTCTATTCGTTGGTCCCACTGCACCCTGCGCATCCACTGGAGAACTCACATGTGCAGCCTGACCAAGGGAACCGTTGGAATGGCTGCAGCCATCAACTCCAATAGCCTCAAATATACACTTGCAAGGATGTAATGACTCTGGAAGACCTGCTGAGCTGGGCAATAAAGGCACTCCACCCTGTTCAGAGGCAGAAAGGCCTTTCCCTGCGCCTAGTCCAAAATGGCCCCTATATATTGCAGCCTTTGGGAGGGGGTCAGGATTGACTTGGGCAAGCTGACAGTGATGGAGCTGAATGGTTCTTTCCACAGTCCGAAGGAGCTGTTCTCTGGAAAGGGCCTTTAGGAGCCAATCGTCCAGATGGGGGGAAACATACAGTCCCTCACTTCTGAGAGCACTAGGTAAAGACCTGCAGTGCAGAGGATGAGCCAAAGGGCCATACCTTGAATTGGTACTGCTCCCCCTGAAAAAGAAATCAGAGGAATCTCCTGTGCAGTGGGAACACAGAGATATGCAGGTAAGCATCCTGCATGTCCAGAGACACAACCAGTTGCCTTGCTTCCAGAAGAGGCATCAGGCCACAGCTGGCGGTTACCATATGGAATTTTTGTACTGGACATGCAGACTGAGGTCTCTGAGATCCAATATAGGCCCTCAGATTTCCAGTTCTTTTGGGGACCAGGAAGAACCTGGAATAAAATCTCTTTCCTTTGGTACCTGGGCAGTAGCTGGATACCTTTTTACACAGAAGGATTGTACCTCCTTCTGGAGGACGGACAGATGGGCCAGGGGTAGGTGGTGGGTACTAGAGGAGTCTCTAGGGGTAACTCTATGAGTTCTAGAGTGTGACATCTCTCTATAATCTAAAGAATCCAGGCATCTGAAGTGATGGTTCTCCACATGGGAGAACCGACCTCCGACCACCACTTCTTGGTGGGAACCCGGAAAGGAGGGCCAGCAGAAGTCATGTGGAGGCAGATCCAGCTGCTGGCGCTGATCCATCACCCCTAGGGCACTTTGTGGCGGCACCAGAGGAGGAGGGGCTGGCAAGGTGGAGGAGGCTCTTCTCTTGCCTTGGGCCAGGAGGTTGCCAGATTTGTGGGACACCTTGGAAAAGGAGGGCACTATCTGCTCTTAGGTTGAGTATGGCAGAACGAGTGGACAGACTTAACAGTCCTGCCAGATGCCTGTAGTTCATTTATGGCGTCTTGCATATCTGGCACAAACAGCTTGGAGCCATTGAAAAGGACATTAAGCATCTTTGCTGGACATCAGCGAAAACCAGAGACCCTCAGCCAGGAGTGCCTACAAAGGCAAATGCCTGTGGCGGCAGCCCTGGCACCTGCATCAGAAATGTCTTAGAGGGCCCTTAGGAGGTGTTTGCCAATATCCTCTGCACTATGCAAGCATTTGAGAACCTCCTGTTTCTAGGAGCAATCAGGAAGGTCCTGGGCAGCAGCCTTGCCCTTCTTCCAAATAGCATTCAGGTACTTAACCATGTGAGAAAGACAGTTGGCAATCCTCAGCCCAAGGGTGGAGAATGTATATACCCTCTTGCCCCAGAGGTCAAGCCTACGGATTCCATCTCAGGGAAAGGAACTGAGTACTTGGGCACCTTCAACTTGTCATGAGCTGCCTTTATAACCACAGAATCGGATTCTGGTTGGGCAGCATAGTGGGGAAGGCCCTTGGGGCATGATAGAATGCATCTGCCCTGCAGGGCATGGCAGGCACCGTGGTCAGACCTGCCAGACGGCAGTAGTAGCATTCTTCAAGACAGGAAGGATAGGAGGAATGACCTTGGGAGGAGATTCTGGGATTTCCAGAAAGTCCACCAGATCTCTTCTGGTGGCATCCTCCTCTTCTGTATGGAAGACCATGGCTGAGGACAGCTGCTTCATAACGCTGTAGAAAGTAAGGTCCTCTGGAAGGGTCCTGGGAGTAAACTTTGCTGTCCTTGCTCACTGAAAAGCGGTGGACCTGTCAGAGGAAGGAGGCTCTTCCTCAGGTAAGATGAGGTCAGGATGGTACTCCCCCCCTCAACGTTGATCTGCCCCGCTCAAGGTCCAACAAACGAGGGACCAACAACGGCCCGTGGGTAACAGCTCAAGGAGACCGAAGGGGTGTTGTTGATGATGACAGCGCAGGCAATGCAGAGCTATACGCACCCTGCCGGTGGACCAAGACAGTAATGAACTTGGTCAAAATATCATTAAGGTTGATGACAGTAGACTGCTGCATCAACGGTGGTGATGGTTGATGGCACAGGGTAGCACTGACCCATCCAAAGGGTCCTGAGAGCCCGAGGACCTGGAGAAGCATTAGGTCTTAACGGGAGGGCTGTCAACAATGAACCTGGCATCGACAAAGCAGGGGCCAATGATCCAAGGGTCAACGAGAGGCTGCCCTGCACAGTGGGTGGTGGTGCTGTCAAGGTCTGGTAAGAACAGAGACCTAGACAGCAGCAAGCATCGGCACAGCCGACAGAGTACCACTGGATGAAGAAGAGGAGGAGGCCATTGGAGAACGGGAATGCCGCTAGGGGGAGTGATCCCGATCTCGGCCTTTTTTAGGACTCCCTCCATCCCCCTGACGACTTCTCTTGAGCCTTAGCGGTCTGAGAGCTTAATGAACCTGCCGGCGACTGGGAAGGAGGAACCCAGGAGGACCCCTCCCCAGAACTGCTTACCTGCTGCTCCATGAGGAATTGTTTGAGAGCCTTTTTGCATCGCTTGAGGGTGGTCTGGTTAAACTTCTAGCAGAGCTCACATTCCGAGACGTTGTGGCCAGGCCCAAGACAGCAAACACAGGGAGAGAGTTCTTCTGTAGAAGCAATCTTTTTTCCACTGACTGAAGAAAGAAGTTGAAGTAGTAAGCCGCGACATAAACAAGGTAAAGAAATTTCTTTGAGAAAAAAGATTCTAAAAAACAAAAGGAAATGAAGTCGCAGGCAAAAATGGCGCAAAACTGCATTGGAGCTTCTGTGGAGACCCATGCAAACAAAGTTGATGGCGGGAAAGAACTGAGGAGGGAGTGGGGCCACTCACGCCTTTATAGGGTTGGTGATGTCAGCAGACGTCGTCAGCGTGGACGACCCCACTAGTACTGCTGAAAATCTTCCGTATGGATCCTGCTTCACCAACGGTGAGGTTCCATATGTATGACCTGATGACTGAGATATCCTCGAAGAAGATCAACCTGATCACCTTCTTTGAGGAGATAACCAGAGTGATGGACAGCGGCTGAGCTGTAGACAGTCTGTCTGGACTTTAGCAAGACCTTTGACACTGTGGGCCATACCAAGCTTCTGAGCAAGCTGGACCAGTACAGTATATGAATTATACAGTACACAAGGTGGATTGCTTACTGGCTTAGGAGCAAGCAGAAGGCGGCTGTAGTGGACATTTGTACTCCAGGAGGAAGGTGTACTCCATTACCAGTGCTGGGGCCACTGCTGTTCAATATTTTCATCAGTGATCTGGAAAAAGGGATCTCCAGCAGGCTGCATAAGTTTGCTTATGATTATAAGCTGGTCAGAGTAGTAGGCTCTCTTGAAGATGCAGCCCAAAGTCAGGAAGACCTGAAAAAGCTGGGCTATTGAAAAAGAACTCCTGGAGTCTCAGATTCAATGTAGGCAAAAAATGCAAGGTGCTACACCTGGGGAGGAAAAATTAAGGTAGAACTTGCAAAGTGTGGTAATCCACTTGCAACAGTGGAGGAGAAAAAGGACCTGGGTCACAATACACAAGGGGCTAAAGCATTACAACATGTGCACAGCGGCTCTTAAGAAAGTCAACAGAATGCTGAGGTGCCTTAAAAGGGGTGACCAGCAACAGGAGAAATAATCCTGTCACTTTACAAGGCCATGAGGAAAAAACTATTACAAAGAGCATTTCTCAGAAGACCATTTGTGCCACTTGGAAGGCTAAAGGATTACACGGGCTTGAACAGTGCACTTCTAAAACTGGGAGCTCAGAATCATCTGGGGGCACACAAGCTGGGTTGGGTAAACAAAATGAAAACCCAGTTTGAGAAAAACTGCCCCACTGGTATGCCTGACAAGTGCAACTGAGAGGCACAGCGGGATTTCAGCAGTCTTTAGGGCAATGGTAGACTACACACCTCTTAACTGTTTGGGGAAGAGTGATCCCTAGTTTTTGGAGCCAGTAATCAACAGATGTTTGACCCACAGCTCTGATCATCTGGGCTTCTGCAGGCACCTGACTCTGTGAGCTCTGAAGGAGCAAGTAGAGTTTGGAGCAGAAGATTGGATGTCAGACATGGGTGGGAAGCTTACTATGTCAGAATCTGTGAAAAATATATAGAACAGTGGTAGAAGCAATGGGTCACAAGCAGTGGTGCAAGTGGTAGACAAGAAGTACAGGAACTCAGGCACTGATGAATGTGAAATGCAGAATGAAGATCTTCAATCTGAAGGATAGCTGTCCAAAGACACATCTGTCTGTTTCAACACTAGTAGATTCAGTTACCAATATTGAAGTATTTCTAGCAAAACAGCACTGTTGTACAATTCAAATGTTGTTATGGAAACCATAATTTCAGGTCACAGGGCCAGAAACTGTCATTATGTTGCTGGTTTAGAATTTCAGTTCCAGTGACAGTGGGAAGAGGTACAGGAACTCCATTCCTGCTGAAAAAATGTACAGGAACAGAGTTAGTGTGTGTTCCTGTTCACTTTCATCACTGGTCACAAGAGAGGGCAACCTGACTGGAGGTGTTACGGTGGTGGGTGTGAGGAGGACTACTGAGGTTGAATCCACAGATGTGAAATAAGGAGCCCAGTCTGACTATCTGAGATTTGGAAGCAGACCCACAGACCATGCCTCCATGATGGAGTATGATGAGGGTCCTCTTAAAAACTAGCCCTTTTGTTGCAGCAGTCTCCTGTTTGGTAAACAGTGCTAAGTTTGGGCAGAAGCTTAGACAGACGGTGGTTCAAATGGGCAGAGAAGTCAAGGTTGTGAGTTTCACCAGAGACTGAGGTAACTGAACTTGCTTACAAGGTCCAGAGGGGGCATTGATAAAGAGTACTGAAGCAGAAGAGAGGTAAGGGGTGGATAATAGGTACACTATCAGCCTAACTTTACCAACTGAGACATTAGTTCTTTAAGGAGATGTGTACAAGTGTGTCGGAACAGCATGTTTTTTATAGTATTCCCTGAGACATTAGTAGCTCTTATAGCTTTGTGTTAGATATAAAAAAAATATTCCATAAAAGTTACAGAAAACAGTTACTAATCCATAAATGGCATTTTCCACGCTTATTTCTGAGTGTACTGTAACAGATAACTAGCTTTGCATCCATGGTAAAGATACTTACTTTGTTTCTGTCTGAAATCCCTAAATCCATCAAAATGGACCGGGCTGGTCTTAAGCCTTTTAGGAACTGGGGAAAAAAGGTTTTAGGATAAGAAAAAGTTAGCTGCAATCATTACATCCCCGGGGTTGCACCTGGAAACAAGACTCTGCTAACTGTGCTTTTCCATGTCAAAATTTTAAATGAGTAAATTACTAATGCGTTGGCAGCTTTTTAAAACAAGCTCTCGTCCAAGCCCAACACAGAATATGAAGCAGAAGAAAAAATTACTTACCATAGTAATATTGTTTCTTCCACGGGATCTCCTAGTAGGACTAGACAATTTGCAGTCAACTCAGAATCCCTGACTGCCCCTGGACCTCTGAGGTGGAATGTATGCAAATTAGAGAATTAGGAATGCAACATTCAAACCTGCTGCTTCTAGGTGAACTGTGTTCCACCTAACTGCCAGATTCAATTTTGCAGATGAAAACACTAGGTTATTAAATAATTATAAGTAAATGCCCTTAACACCAATACCCTCCCTTGGTAAGAGGACTGATTCCAAACAGGACAAGAAAACACAAAAAGCGAGAGCTAGGTATCCTAGCCATACTCGTAGTGCATTAACAAATTTATAAAAACATATCAAAGATTAATGGCAACATTAGACACTCCATAAAAGTATTACTGAACCTATTCAGGTTACTTAAGGTGAGGTAGGGATGGAAGGTCTAATCCTACTAGGAGATCCCTTGTAAGAAACAATATTACTATGGTAATTTTTTTCAAGCCCCAGAAATCTCCTAGTAGTATTAGACAATCTGCAGACTACCAAGCAGTGCCTGAGAGAAGGGTACAGAACCTATTATAGGAAAAGGTTCTGCAATACATCAGTGCCAAACCTACCATCAGTCCTGGACTGGACATTCAGGCAGTAGTGCTTTGTGAAGGTGTGGACTGTATTCCAGGAGTAACTTTACAGATTCCCAGCAAAGGAATGTCCCTTGCAGCTGTCCACAGAGGCAGCAGTTCCACAAGTGGAATGTGCCCTGAGGCCCCATGGTGGCTGTCAGCCTTACTGTAGCAGAACTGGATGCAGGATACTATCCAATGTGCAATCGACCTCTTTGAGGCAGGCCTGCCCTTTCCCACTTCACTACAGGTAATGAACAGCTGTGAGTGTGAATCTGAGGTCCTTAGTATGTGTAACATAATAGCTGAGAGACCTTTTTACATCCAAACTATGAAGCTTCAAGTCACCTGAACTGGATTTAGCTGTGAAAAATACAGGCATGGTGATGGACTGGTTCAAGTGAAACTCAGTTACCACCTTTGGAAGGAACTTCCTGTTAGTCTGAAGGACTACCTTGTCCTTATGGAAGATAATGTAATTAGGATCAGTGCAGAGAGCTTGGATCTTGCACACTCTTCTTGCTTAAGTGACTGCCACCAGGAAAACAGTTTTCCATGTGACATATTTCAGGTCAGCTGTAGCCACTGGCTCAAAGGGAGGTTCCATGAGTTTGGCTATGCAAAATTCAGATCCCAAGAGGGACTGGTTCCCTAACAGGAGGGAACAGATGTGCCAAGCCTTTGAAAAACTTTCTAAAAATAGGGTATGAAGCTATTGTTCTTTGAGCACCTGCAGACAAATAAGCAGATAATGCTGCTAAGTGAACCCTAAGAGTTGCAGGCCTGAGGCCTAGAGACTACAAGTGCACCAGATAATCAAGCAATGTAGACAAACCTGCCTTAAGGGGATTGATTTTCTTATGCCTGCAGTAGATGGGAAATCTTTTCCATTTTGAAGCATAAGTCTTTCTTGTGGAAGTTTTCTGAGAAACTTTCAGTACTTTAAGTACCTCTTCCGACAGGCTGAACTCTGAAAATTTTAACTCCTCAAGAACCAAGCCTTTAGGTGAAGGCTCTCAAGGTTCAGAAAAACTATCTGCCCCTGAACAGCTGTTGAAGACTGCCTCTCTGGGGCAGACAAATGGAGTTGCTTGGTGGACAGGATGAGCAACAAAGGGTACCATGGTTGCCTGGCCCAGTCTGGGGCAACCAGTATCATGGTTGCAGACTGACTCCTTAGCTTGAGAAGGACTCGACACCAGTGGAATTGGAGGAAGGCATAAAGAAATTTTCCTGTCCAATCCAGGGCTAGTGTCTCCATGGGCACTGTGCCCAAGCAGGGTGGCCTGCAGCAATAAACTGGATGCTAGTCATTGTCTTTTGAGGCAAGCAGATCTATTTCTAGGGTGCCTCAATGCCTGACAATTGTGTTCAACGCTTGCCTGTTCACAGCCCATTCATAATGATCCTGGCTGATTCTACTGAGTGAATCTGCCAGTGTATAGTCCTTCCTGGAAGAAGAATGGCAGACAGATGCACCTCCAGGCAATATGCTGGGACCAAACTTTCATGGCCTCTGTGCACAGCCTTGATGATCGGTACCCCCTTGCTTGTTGATATACCACATGGTGGTTGTGTCGTCTGGACTGACTGACCCTTCAACTGAGGGGCAAATGCCTTTAGGGCAAGGAGGACTGCTCTCAGCTCTAAATGGCTGATGTGCAGCTTGGATTCCTGAGGTGACCAAATTCCGCTGACTCTGAGGTCGCCTGTGTGTGCCCCCACCCTAGGAGGGAGGCATCTGTTAGGACCACAGTGAGGTAATGTTGCTGAAAGGGGATTGTGACAGGGTTGAATATGGCCCTGTCCCATTTGCTATGCAGGGGAGTTTAAATGCAAGGTGTTCCATCCTCTCCTTTTCTGTCTTCTCTGTCTGGCTCGTAACCAAATTTTCTTGTGAGACCTAGGAGCGTATCACTCCAACAGTTTCACAATTCTCTGCCTCTACTCATCTTTCTGCCTTCCCTTGCTGTTCTGTCTTTTCTCCTTCCTTGCATATCTGCAGGAATAAAAATATATGTGAATCTTTATGTGGAAATGTCACTGATACTGGGATCCCTTTGCTTAAAACTGTATATTGTTATACTGTTGAAATTTTGCACAGATATTTGGAACTCAAGGGGTTAACCTGAAATGCAGTTTTTAAGTCCTTTGCAGAGTTGTAAACAAGAGGCCAGTTCTGGATCATTATGTTCTTTTGCTGCTCCTGCAAGAACATTTGTCGGATGACCTGCGGACTTATGGACAGAGTCCTTGGGCCTGCCTGAAGGTGACTGCCCGCCTGGGTGACCCGTGTGAAGACTTGTGGGGTTAGTGTGCGGGGAGGGGGTGGGGGGGCTGGGTGGATGAATGCCGGAAGAAGAGGAAGAAGGCCCCAGTGCTTACCCTGAGTAGAGGAGGGAGCCAACTTGAGGATGTCCCAGTAGTCAGAGACCCAGAGCCTGACCCCGCGGAGGTAGGAAGAAACATCAGAAGGTGACTTTTGGCAGGATTCAGACCTGACCCTTTCTCCCTATGGTGGTGCGTCCCTCCTGAAGCCTTCTCTCTGGGGAGGGGGTTCTTGATGAAATAAGAAGAGCTGCGCTCCGAAGACTTCTGCATCGCTGCCACCTTCTTTTCGAGGAGATAAGCTTCGAGTGTGTTGGCTCTGCGAATCCTCATTTTATTATAAAATTTCTTGCAGTGCGGGCTCTTGGGCCGGTGGTCGGGGCCTAGGCAGATGAGGCAGGCCACGTGGCCGACTTTGGCTGGGATCTGCTTGCCGCTCACACACTTGGACTTGCGCCGTGGTGGAGAGTGTGAAGACATGCAAGAAATAGTATGACTGAAGGGAAAAAAACCCTGTAAAACTCAAATTGGACAAAAAGCGTGGTCAACTGTGAGAAAAGGCGTCCGTGGAGCCGAACTGAGCAGGTTAACAGTGGGAAAGGAACTGAGATGGCACGGGGACCACCACCCTTATACTACATCTCCGTTGGGCGGACCAACGTCAGTCCCCATACAGACTACTAGCTAGAAGATTTTTCCATGGGGTCCTAGCGCCGCAGCATTAGTCCTAATAGTATTACCTGCTGCAAGAGCTCCCACTTGAAGGAGATCTTACAAGAACATTGTGTGAGAAGCATGCTATTTTTCTTAACGAGTTTCCCAGGCACAGACTTATAAAAGAACTGTAATGTTTTGCAAGAGACAGACTTACAACTGAAACCGAGAAGAAAAACTGAGAAGGACTAAGTTTTCTATGTTTGTACTGCCACTGTAAATAGCTATATTGAACAATTTTATTTTTATTTTGCTGTTATTAATAATAAAATGCTATCTGCGAATTTTGAAACTGCTCCTGGTTTTCCTATGCTTCCTGACCTGTGCCACAACAGGGATGCCCTGTCAGAGGTTATTCCTTTATTTCCACCACTGCAGAGACAGTAACAGAGTTCTTGTAACTGGTACAAGCTTTGAAATGGGATCCCTTCTTTGGGACCAAAGGGATCTGAGGTGTTACTGGATATCCCTCATCTGAAACCTGGAGCCTGACACTACTGCAGTAGTTGAGGCCATGTGTCCTAGTAATGCTAGGATATGTCTTGCAGTTCTGGGCTGACCCAAGCCAAAAGAATTTGCTAGAGTTAGTAGATTATAAACCCTTTCCTGTGGGAGAAAAGCCTTTCCCTGAACAGTATCCAGTTCTGCTCCAATGAACCCCCGTGACTGAACTGGCTCCATCTGACACTTTTGAGCACTGATAAGGAAACCCAGTAACTCCATGGTAGTTTGGGTCACCCTGATGGAATCCTTTACCTGCTGGTATGAATTTCCTATGACCAGCCAGTCATCCAGGTAAGGAAATACACTGATTCCCTGCCTTCTGAGGTAAGCTGCCACCACTGAAAGACACTTTTTGAATACTCATGGGGCAGAAGTGAACCTGAAGGGAAGTGCTAAGAACTGGTAATGACATGAGGGAAGAGCGAATCTTGGGTACTTTCTGTGGCAAGGTCTGATTGGGATGTGAAAGTAAGCGTCCTTCAGATCCAGAGATGACAGCCAAGGTCTGACTGGAATGTGAAAATAAGCGTCTTTCAGATCCCGAGATGCCAGCCAGTTTCCTGTCTTTAGAAAAGGAATAACTTGGCCAGTGTTACCATTTTGAACCTGAGCTTTGCCAGGTGTTTGTTTAGGTATCTGAGATCCAGGACTGGCCGCCAATCTCCATTTTTCTTTTTGGTCAGAAAGTATCATCAGTAAATGCTCCTTCCCCCTTGGGTAAGAGGGACTGGCTCTATTGCCCTGGCTTACAGGAGCTTTTTTACCTCTAACTCCAGCAGAATAGTCTGTGCTGGCGTTGAAGACCGGAAAACCCTGCAGCCCTGGAGTTTTGTAAACTGAACTGTAGACAGAGACCCTGACTCTACCTCCAGTACCCAGCTGTCCATGGTAATATTTCCCCAGTGTTGGAAATAGTGAGCCAACTTGCCCCCTACTGGAGGAGGGGGGTCAGTCTGATCTGTGCAGTCAGGGATTCTGTCCAAATTGTGATCTAGAACTAGAGCTGGGCTGGCTCGCCTAGCAGACCTCCTGCCCCTCTGTCCCTGTAATACCCCCTGACCTGTGTGTACTCTACAGGCATAGAGTATGGGGCATATGACCTGGGGTAGTACCCCCTACCCCTTCCTCCCCTTCCTGTGGATTTAAAAGAAGTGGAGGCCCTCTCTCTGGAAGAGTTACTCCTGTAGGTGGTTTTGTACTCCTCCACCAAAAAGGGAATTGTTTTCGTAAGGGAAATCTATAGCCTTAACTGAATGTCTGGTGTAAGACTGGTTGCTCTGAGCCAAGCAAACCTTCTTAAAGAAGCTGACAGGGGCCAACATTCTGGATGCAGTGTCATTTGCATCCACAGCCATGTGAAACTGGTACTTTGTGGCATCCAAAGCTGTTCTGGCAATATCTGCCATATCGTGTGCCACATCACCCAGAACATTATCAATTAAAGCCAGCACAGAATTCCATAGGGCTTTCTGGTATCGTGCAGCATAAGCCATGTAAGCTGCCTATCAGAGGGGAAGGGAAGAACCCCAATAACCTTTCTACCCACAGTGGAATTTTTGTCTGGTGTATGAGATGCCAGGGTATTTCTGCTTTATCACAGGCTGCAGCCTGTATCACACTCTCATAATCTGATGGGTACACAAATCAGCAGAAGCCCTATCCAGCTGGTATTTCTTTTCCACATTCTAGACCACTCCGGGACACAGGAAGGTGTCTGCAGGATTTTAAAGTAGCCTTTTAAGGGAATTATGGTTAGTGAGCCAAACCCATCATATCCAAAAAATCTGCCTTTTCCTCATCATCCACAGATTCCTGTGAGATGAGGCCCAGGAGTGTCAGCCATTTGCCTGGCAAATGAAAAGTGAGATGAAAATCATCATGCCCACGAGGTGGAGAACCAAACTCCTGGTCTGGGGATACCTCTGGTTCAGTGGGTTCCCTAGATCCAGTTCCTCCTCAATGTATACTTCCAGACCTTGGTCACTGGGAACTAGTGGTGGGATTTGAACCGGTAAACCCAGTATGGAACCTGCAGTCTGTAAAGCCTGAATGACTTGCAGGGCTCTGGCAATTTCCTCCACAGAGGGTATTTTATCTTTGTCTTTTGGGAGCTCTTTAGCTTTTTCAGCAGAAGGCACGACGACATGTTTTTATATTTCTTTTTGGCAGGCACAGACTCAGGAGCCTGCTAGGTTGTTCTTTTGTGCTTAATATGCTCAGACCCCTTTTCAGGAATTCTGGGGTATGAGGAATCTTTAGAGGGTCTCATTTGTTTTGGAGTGGGATGAAGAAGGATCCTCTTCAGTTTGCTTTGGTGACACTGAGGTGGGAGCAGAAGCCATTTGCTCCAATCTTTTGGCTCTCTTTTTAATAGTTTTTGAACAAAAAGCACTGCACATTTCACAGAGAAAATGTGACTGGGACCCAAGCACTCTACATGCAAATCGTGGCAATCAGCCTTAGCAAAAATTTGGAAGCACTCAATGCAATTTTTAAAACCTGTGGGTCCCGTCCTCTTTTTAGGTCTGTCTGACATGCCAAAATGTCTATAGACTTGTTAAAATAAAAAAAAAAAAAAAAAATTACCCAGAATGGGTTTTAAAGCAAATCGTAGTCAGTTCCTTGTGTTAAAATGGAACCACAATTTAGTACAGATTTCTTTATTTTAAACCAAACGCAATCGGTTCCTAGATGGAAACAGGAACCTATCGCCAAACAAAAGTTAATACTTTAAAAGTATATTTAAATACAAAATGTGATCTGTTCCTTGCTAAGAATGGGAACGACATTGAGTAAAAACAAAGTTGCTTAAAAATCTAAATATAACAAAACTTTAATCCAAAGCACTAACGGTAAGAACCGCAATAAACCTCCGTTTAAACTGAGAAACTCTGTTCATGGGAACCGCTAAAAACGAGCGAATAATACTCACTAAACTTTAGCACAAAAACTACTTAGAGGCAGAGTATGAAAAAAACAGTGTAAAATACCACTTTTGAATAAAATAAACAGTCTTGCAGCAAAGTAGCTGTGAAGCTCTTGGGAGAAAGTCTTGTTGTTTGAACAGAAAAAGTGAATCTGGCAGTTAGATGGAACACAGTCCACCCTAGAAGCAGCAATTTTTTTTTTTGCCAATTCTTCTTTCCTCCAGTCGGGCCCTAGGATCTCCTTCAGCGGGGACCTACCGCCCAGTCTGAGACTCCCTGACCAGGAAGTCGGGGGACAGGATCCCACTGCTCCAACTCAGAGTTCCTGGCTGACTCCGGCTTCCACACCCGGGAGGCCCACCTGTACTCGTTACCTGGTGACCTTTCTCAGAAGCTAGACTGTCAGGTTCCTGGGAGGCGAGAGAGGTCTGGGAGAGCTAGTTGGGAAAGTCCAGCAGTGGGCATGTGGCCTGGTTGAAGCTGCCATCATCCTCCTGTGCGCTGGGGTTTTCCTTTGTTCGATCCTCCCAGGAATCGGGCGTGCAATGGCGTCCAGCCCATGACGCTCCGCACCCATCCGGAAGACGCCCACCAAAGCCTCCCTGTACAGCAGGATTTTGGTTGTTGTGTCTCAGCCGCAGGAGCCACCACCACCACCACAGATCCAAGTCCCCCTCCCTCCAAGAGAGGAGAGCCGTCCCTCAGGCGCCAGCTCAAACCTCCCTCCCCATCTGACCCTTGGCAACTAAGCTCCCGAACCAGGGTCACTGGCGTGGCACGGTGTGGTGTCCAAGTCTCAACCCTCAGCATCACCAGGCAGGCAGAGGCAGTAGGTTTGAATGCAGCATTCCAAATTCTCTAATTTGCATACATTCCACCCAGAGTTCCTGGGGGCAGTCAGGATTCTTAGCTGACTGCAGATTGTCTAATACTACTAGGAGATTCCTGAGGCTTGAAAAAAAAAAAAAACCACTACGCCCATCCAGTCTGCCCAAGGGTTCCCCGCTTTCTTCACCTCCGCAAATCCTAAATGGTCTCCGCAGAACCTCCCCCCTTCCTGTTTCTGTACGAATATGCCCGTCACACCCCTGCATGCCTGAAGCCATCCACTGTTCTAGCCTCCACAACGTCGGGTGGCAGTCAGTTCCATGCTTCTACCACTCTTTCTATTAAGTAGTATTTCCTCACATCCTTTCTGAAATCCCCCCTCCTCCAGTTTCACTGCATGTCCCCTGGTCCTGAGCTCATCCTCTTATGAAAAAGGCTCCCAACCTGCTCTCTATTCACCCCTGTGAGGCACCTGAAGGTCTCAATCATGTCACCTTTCACTCTCCTGTCCTCCAGAGAGTACATATTGAGATCCCTCAGTGTCTCCTCATAGGGTTTCCCTTGCAACCCCTGCCCCATATTAGTTCTTCTATGGACCACCTCCACCCTGTCTGGGTCTTTCCAGAGGTGCGGTCTCCTGAACTAGACACAGTATTTCAGGTGTGAGCGTACCTGGAATTAACGGCTGCTAATGCATCACCCTGATAAGGAATACAGAATATGTGGCTTACTTGTAATTAGCTTGTATTATTATGATGTAAATGTGGAATTTTCACATCACAATAACAGAACCAAAAAAAAGGACAACAAACACCAAGCTTATGCAGACAAGTACATTTGCTACAGATGGAAGCTGGAATAAACCCTCCGTTCACCTCCTCCACCTGTTACCGTCTGTCTCACACAAATAACAAGGTAGGTATAGTACTGGGTGTATAAACATAATAGCTACGAGATGTCCTCGAAAGTCATGCAGGTGTTTTAGCCTTTATCAGTAAAGCACTTGTGTGATTTTCAAAATCCTTCCCAACTACTATATCAAAACATCTGCTAGTACACAGATATTGTGAGTTGCATGAGAAAGATGGTGGCAGGCCAAGGAGTTAAGTGGATGGTTTATGCTGGCAGCAATCAGGGACAAGGGTGGTGGGGTTGGATGTTCTGGGGAAGGGAGGTGCCACCAGACACCAGTGAAACTAAGAAGTATGGAATGTTACAGATTCCTACATAATCTATAGCAATGCATTACAACTGTATGGCAGGAGGCACTCCACTGACTTTTTCCCTCAGAGTGTTTAAAACAGCGAAGTTTACCTTTTCCGGTTACAGCCACACCAGTGGATCACTAACATAAACCTGCTTTTATACAGAAACATAGAATCTGTCTGCAGAAAAGGACAGCTTAGCCCCACCCTGTCTGCCCAGATGATCCCTACTTGTTTTTTTTTTTTTTACTTTCTTTATGTTCCTCCTTCCTGCCCCTAAGGACTCTCTCAGTGTGGCCTCTGGATGGCCAACTCCCACTCTGCCTGAGGACTCTCCATCCAGGAACTCTCCTTACCCCACCACCAACCCCCGCTCTGAGAGTCCACCCCAGGTGTAACCCAATCTCCTTACTGGCCCTATCTAGACTCTAGTAGGGCTGCTGGACCGAGGAGGAGATCCAGAGGCCAACCAGGGCAGACCCGTCGTTGAGCGTGGGGGCCAATTGCTGGACCCACCTTCGCTTTCCTGGGTGCCAGGGCATTTTTCTTTGTTTTTTTTTTGTGGTCCCGGAGGCATGGGCATGCAAGGACATCCAGCATGTGACCCGCACCAACCTGCAGTACATCAGACACCTCCATACCCTGTGAGCTTGCCCTGCTAGTTGCACTGCTCCCAGTCTCCATTGGGAGCTGCTGGTACTACAAAAAGCACAATCCACCCTCCCCAGGAGAGGAAAGCAGTCCATCGGATGCTCAAGCCTCTCCTCCCCGGCGACCTGAGTCCACTCCCGAACACGGATCACCGGAGTGGTGAACAGTAAAGGTAGCGCCTCAACCCTCAGCACCCTTGGTCCCTGCTTAGTCTGTCTCTGCAGACTCTACCTGGTCTCTGGCAATCCTCCCTCCTCTCTGCCTATTTACTAATATTCACCTACATCTATCCCATGCATGCTTGAAACCCATTACTGTTTTCGTCTCCACCACTTCTGCCGGCAGTCTGTTCCAGGCATCTACCACTTTTTCAGTGAAGCAGTGCTTCCTCACATCCATCTTAACCACTTTATGACACTACTGCAATATGTTATGCACCTGTACCTTATCTTTGTGCCATCTTTATGGCCCAGGTCAGGCCTGAAAATGATCCTTTGGATCAGCGCACCTACCCAGTAATTAAATGCAACTAAATAACAGCTCCCCCCCTTTCCAGCTTCATCACATGCCCTCTGCTCTTGGTGCTCTTTCTAATTTGAAGAGACACCCCCATAAACCTTGGTCATCACCCCCTTCCCCTCGTGACGTACTTGTAGGTCTCCATCAAGTTCCCTCTCACTCTCCTCTCATCTGGGGTGTACATGTTGAGATTCCCCAGTCTCTACTCACAGGACTTTTGATACAACCCCTAAGCTTCACTAAGCAGCCTTAGAAAGGGGACAGAAGGGATGGCAGTGTGGTCTAGTGGTTAGAACCATGCCTTCTGAACCAGCAAGCCCAGGTTAAAATCCCAGCAGTACCACTTACTCACATTTGCCCCAAGCTAGTGACTTCACCACCAAGGCCTGGATTTTGAAAGGTTTGAACTTAGTTGTTCTGCCACACCTGCATCGCTGCAAATATGAGAAATGTCTTGGTGCTATTTGCAAACATTTTTGACAAATTTGCAACACTTTACTAATTTATGGCAAAAAAAAGATGCATGTATCATTATTTTGGCAGGTGTCATTTTTTCTGCAAAACTTGAGGCACTTGCAACATGAAGTTAGACCACTTTTTTCACTTTTTATTTTTGCAATATGTACATACATACTGAAAGGTATTTTCATATTGTCCATACTGTAAACATATAGATTAATAAAGCAATATGCATTTTAAACAAAAGTAGATCAGCAATTAGTACAGTTAAAGCCTATAAAGAGAATAAACGGTAGGGTGGCACCAAAGTACAGTGCTCCCTCCCTATAACAGACAGGGAGCCATAAAGTGTGTTTGTTATATCGAGGGACGCTGAAAAAGCTGTCAGACACTTTGTGTGTGTGCTGTATTTAACAGCAGTCCAGGTCCCAAGGCACTGAATCTTATACCTTCACTTTTATTTTTAAATTAAACCTAATTTCCAATGCATTTCATCTGTACTTTTACTTTATTATATTTAGCACAGTTCACCAGCTTCAGTTACAAAAGGCATTTCTGTTCACCTGCCAGCGGTAAGCCAGACTGCAGCTCAACTATGTCTGCCCCACGTACATTCCCTTACCTGGCAGCATCTAAGTTAAAAGTGTATTTCCTCTATTTTTTAGTGTCTTTACTCTCAGCAGTTTCAGTGGTCCTGCCCATCTCATATGTCACTAACCTACTTCGGGTTGGACAACCACAAATCCATGCTGGCGCCCGGTAAAAAAGTGCCAATGACAGCAGGAATTCTCTACGCTCATTGCCCTGTCTCTTTTCTTGCATCCCTCTGCAACACGATAGACATTTTTGCTGCCAGCCAGGTAAAGGAGTGAGCAGTGTCTCAGTCACAACAAAGCTGAAGTCAGGGGAGGCTCGTGACATTTAGGCAGCTGCAGCTGGCTGAATTTAAGTAAAGTACTAAATCTATCTGTTCTTAGAATTTAGAGAACACTCACAGGAGTACAGACGAGCGATATGTGGCAGCAGGAAAGTACACTTACGTAAGAACTTACTGTAACAGTAGATCTTCGAGAGAAGCTCTTGTAGCAGGTAATTAACATGTAGGACTGACGCCACCTGGCAGCGGATCATGGCAAATTTCTTCTAGCAGTACCTAGGGGACCACCCTCCCAACATCGGCTCCACCCCCGACGTCCTATCCAGTATATAGGAGGCAACGGTCCCCACATGCTCCAGTTCTTGTACGGCGGAAAACAGCAGATCTAGCATGAGGCTGTAGGAAGAAAGAAAGGAAAATGGTCCGCACTCCCCTCACCAGACAAGGAGGAGTCAGCATGGCCTAGAGAGAGGGAAAGTTGTACCTGCTGCAAGAGCTTCTCTCAAAGACCTACTGTTACGTTAAGTTCTTACACAACTGTACTATAGTGTACGGTGGAATGCTGTTATGCATGGAATTCCATGCCTGGAATATAGAGATTGTCTATGGGAGTCATTCACAACAATGATATTCTCGATTGAGAGGTATCCTTGGCAACGTCAGACCTCGAGAGCGGCTCGAGGTCGTCCGCTGCCAAGGATACCTTGAGATCCGAGAAGATCCTTGTTAGTGAATTACTCCCCACAGACAATTTTTTATAGTGTATGAGAAGTTTATTCATGTCAAAACAGTGAATGGAAGCAGAATTTTTTTTAAATCAAGCCTTACTTGGCTTCCGTGTTGTGGCTCGCTCCAGTGCTACTAGCTCCCTCGCGGACAAGGCTTCTAAATCGCATATGCTTGAATTCATTCGATCTTGTTGTGCTGCACCAGTGACGTACCCAGTGCAGTACAAGATCATGACGCACTGAGGCAAGCACAACAACGCTGTTAGGAGCATGGATTTTCATGCTCAACAGCGTTCTACCATACACTATATGCTTGTTCTGCTGCAGTAGTGACATCACTATGTTGTTCTGCTGCAGTAGTGATGTCATTACTACAGCAGAACAACTTGGAATGCTGCCACATAGTTGCTTTCCTCTATTCAATTAAGCTGAAAGTTGTTGTTTTTTATTTGAACTTGCAGAAACATCTGCAGCATACAGTGTCAGTTAAAAAAAAAAAGTTACAATTTCTATTCTTCGTTGTCTTCACTAGCTGGTTTTATGTAATTTTCTATGCTGTGACTGCCCATACACTATAAAAGATTGTGTATGATGAGCAGTCATACACAAACAAGGATATTCTTGTATCTCGAGATTCCCTTGGTAACAGAGCACCTCTAGAGCTGTGCTCTCGAGGTCATATGTTACCAAGGAAACCTCTCGATACAAGAATATCCTTGTTGTATACGACTGCTCATACAAAATCCTCTATATCTTATTTCGAGAGGAAGCTCTTGCAGCAGGTAATTACATGTAGAACTGATTTCCAAGCAGTACAAAACTAAGGACAACTACTTGGGAGAAGAAAAGGGAGAGGCAAGGAACAGAATGCCAGGGAAAATCCCTCAGGAGATCAAGCCCTGCAAGACAAAGCCTGCCCTGTATCTGGAGGCTATATCCAGACTGTAATGCCTGACCGAAAGTATGAACCACGTGCCAGGTAGCTGCAGCACAAATGTCCACTGCCGATACCCTCTTGACAGCTGCGAATGACGTCGCTGCTGCTCTAGTGGAGTGACCCTTGACCAGTCCAGAGAGCTTTGCCATGTTTTTGGTAACAGAAAGTGATTCAATCTCACCAACCAACGCGAAAGCATCTGTTTGGACACTGAGCAGCCTAAGGACCTGGAAGTGAAAGACAGAAATAACTGGTCAAATTTCCTGACCTTCTTAGTCCTGGACAAATAAAATCCACAGAGCTCAATGGACATCCAGGGTGTGGAGAAGAGCCTCGTTTTATTAGAATAATTTGGGTAGTACACAGGGAGCTGAACTGCCTGGTTCAATGTGAGCTCCGACCCTACCTTAGGTAAGAACTTAGGATTAGTGTGCAGGACTACCCTATCTTTGTGAAAAATCAGGTAAGGCTCCTTACACATGAGTGCCTGAAGCTCTGAAATCCTCCAAGCAGAAGTAACAGCAACTAAAGACGTTTTCTAAGAGAGAAAATGCAGCTCACAATACATGGCTGGCTCAAAGGAGGCGTGTCAGCTTTTCCAACACAAAAGCAGGCCCCAAGGAGGAACAGGGATCCCAGATAGGGGTCTGATATACAAAAATACTCCTGAGAAAGGCTTTGGACATCTCAACTGTGCCACTGATCTGCCTTGGACAGGGGCATGGTAAGCAGAAAGAGTGGCCAGGTGTACCTCAATGGAGGCGCAAACTTAAACCTGACTCCAATAAGGAAAGCAGGTACTCCAGAATTGTGTTGATCAGACAGATCAATGGATCCAAATGTCTCTGTGGCCCACAGACAGAAACGCTTCCATTTCATAGCATCGTAGCTCATGGAGGGTTTCCTCATCTCCACCAGGACTTTCGCCACCTTTTGGAGACTCTGAATCTAAGCTTGACTAGGTCCTGAGGAGCCAGGCATGCAAATGGAGGAGCAGAGTTCGGGTGAACCAGAGACCAGCTGTCCTGAAGAGAAGATGGTTTGAGACTGGCAATGGTACAGGAGGTTCCGCCAAAAGCGCTTTGCAAGGGAACCATATCTGGCGAGGCCACAGCAGAGCGATCATGATCATAGTAGTCCCTTCTGACTGCGCCTTGGCAGGATCCTCGGCAGAAGCAGAAAGGGAGGGAAGGTATAAAGGAACCTCCCTTTCCAAGAGAGGGACAATGTACCTCACTAGAAAACACCAGGCCCTGGATCTAGCGAGCAGAAACTTGGTAGTTTTGCGTTGGATCGAGACGCGAAAAGGTCAAGATCTGGAGTCCCCCACCTGGCGAACAGATCATCGGCCATGGTTTGAAGGAGGGACCATTTGTGGGCCTGCAACCTCGACCTGCTGCGAGCGTCTGCTAATTTGTTCTGGATCCCTGGAACGTGAATAGCGGAAATAGTCAGTTGATGAGTGATGGCCCAATCCCAAACTTTCACTGCCTCTCGACAGAGAAAGTAAGAGTGGGTACCTCCTTGTTTGTTGAGGTAAAAGACCACCGAAGTGTGGTCTGTGTGGACAAGAAGGTGACCCGGAAAAATTACCGAGTCCAGCGCCTGCAGCGCATAAAGGATTGCTCTCAACTCGGGGGACATTTATATGTAGACACTCCTCTGACAGGGACTAGGAACCCTGAGTCCTGTGATCCCCTAAATGCACGCCCCATCCCATGTTTTAAGCGTCCGTGGACATAGTCTGCGAAGAGGTTCCTGGCTGAAACGGAACTCCCTTCCAGGAGCTTCAAGGATGACATCCGCCAACAAAGTTTCTGGCGGACTGGCTGTGACTCTGACCCACACATTGAGGTTGTCCCGATTTTGGTCCCGCTGGACCTTGAGGGTCCACTGAATCACTCTCATCCGCAGTCTTGCGAAGGGAAAAGAGACTATGGCTGCTGCCATGTGGCCTAGCAACCTGAGCAGTAGTCTGGCGGGTACCAGAGAAGCTGAAAAGATGGGACCAGCTAGAGCCCGAATGCGCTCTACCCTGTCTGCTGGTAGGAACACTTTCCCTTGAACAGTGTTCAATAAAGCCCCTATGAACTCAAGGTTTTGAGTGGGAGTCAGAAATGACTTGTCAGGATTTATCGTGATGCCCAGATGCTAACACAGGATAAGGGTGTCACGAATCATCTCTTGAAAGTGGTCCCTGGAGGGAGCCAGAAGGAGCCAATCGTCCAGATAGGGGAGTGGCCATCCTGCACAGTGCTGTGGCGACACCGCCATGCACTCCACGAAGACTCTTGGTGCCGGAGAGACCAAAGGAAGGACTGAAACTGGAAGTGTCTTCCTACGAATCTGAACCTCAGGAAGCTTCTGTGTCCCTTGGCGATACGGATATGCAGATATGCATCTTGCATGTCCATAGATGCCAACCTGTCTCCTCCACAGATCATGGGAAGGGGACTGAGGAGGGAGACCATCCTGAATCTTTTGTAGGAAACCCACAGATTCAGACTGCTGAGGTCCAAGATGGCTCGTAAGTCTCCTGTCTTCTTCGGAACCAGGAAAAAGTGGGAATAAAAGCCTGAGTCTCCCTCTACCGGAGGGACGGGTTCTATGTCCCTTTTGGCTAGCAGAGCCCGAATCTCCTGCCATATTTGATCTCTATGTCCCCTGGGATGCTGGATTGGTGGTGGGGGGGTCTGTCCGAGGAAGTTCTTCAAACTCAATGGAATGGCTGTATTCCTCGAGCTCCAGGACGCACTGGTCGGAGGTCACTTCTCTCCATGCTTCTGAATACAGAGAAAAGCGACCTCCCACCTGCGCTCCCAACGGGATGTCGTAGAGAGAAGGGTCACCTGGATAGTCATACGTTTGGAGGAGGGGGAAAGGTGGCTGGGGCTGGTTTCGCCTGTCGAGAGGTGGAGGCAGATAAGCCCCTGGCTCCGCCACTTCGACCGAAGCCTCCCCGCTGAGGCTGCAGCTGGAAACAGGGTTTCTGAGGCTGGTGTCCCCCTCAGCCACGAAAACGGCACCAACAAAACTGTCCCTATTTCAGTCGGTACATAGACTGCCCGGTACAGACAGCCTTATTGGAGTCCTGCAACTTGGGGATGATCTTCTCGGACTCTTCTCAGAAGAGAACGGAGCCTCTAAGGGGGCGGCCAGAAGGTTCAACTGAACATCTGGCATGAACCTCAAAACCAGGAGCCAGGAGTGACGCTGGAGACAAATGCATGTGACAGCCGCCCTTGCAGATCTGTCCCACAGAGCCATGCATGCAGACCTCAAAGCGTGCATTTAATGTCTGAGCCGTCTGGAGCAATTCTGCAAGTTCTCCTTTTGCAGGTAGTCGGTGATGCCTTGCAGGATGTCCAGCCCTGTTCCTAGAGGGCATACTGGAACTGGACCATATGGGTCAGGAAGTTGAGTCTCCTCATGCTGCAAGTGGCAGGCGTGTGACACCTTTCTGCCAGCGAATCCAGCTGCTTAGACTCCTGTCAGGTGGCTGGGTGCTCAGGTGTTTGGGCCTCTCGAATGGTTGAGCACCGCCAAAATCATCACCGAATCTGTGGCTGGTTGTTGGCTAGAAAGGCATGGTTCTTAGGTGTCCAGTAGAGACTGCGCGCTTTCTTGGGGACTGCAGAGGATGAATGTGGATGCCTCCAGGTGGCTTGGGTAACATCCTGAAAGGTGTCTACCATAGGGGAGATGACCACGGGCTTGGGGTCTTTTTGGCATAGACATTCTGCCAGCCTCAAGCGCTCAGGGTCAAGGGCCTCCGTGTCCCATTCCATATTCTCTTGTAAAACTGGGGTCATCCGGCAGAGATTTTGGTTGACCCTCCGTATCCCCGGGCAGAGACTCTACCTCGGAAGTGGGAGGAGAGGAGTCCGAGTTGACATGCGTGTCTGAAGACGAAAGGGGGAAGGAGAGTGTCGTCTCCTTCGCTTGTGCCTGTGTCAGTCGGGCAAGGCAGAATGGGAGGAGCTCCTAGAACAAGCTTGTCTGTGCCTACGCTTATCCAGATGTTTTCTAGGGCTGCGAGGTGAACGGGGTCTCCCAATATCTTCAATGGGAGGCTGTGGGGCCTCTTTGTCCTGTGCAGGAGGTTCGGGAACCGAATCAGGTTGAGGAGGGGGAGCTGGGCCCAGTTTGGGGAGCAGGTCTGGTTTTACGGTCTCCCACCAGAGGGAAAAGAGCTGCTTAACCTGGGACATATCTAGAATGGGGGAGCTTGGAGCAGGGTCAGGCGTTGGTGGTGGCCATATGGGTGACAACGGTAGTGCCTGGTCTTGAAGGCCACTGTCAGATTCGGAAGGCTGACGGACCGGCGTCCATTCTACAGACGATGGAGTGACGTCGGACCCGGCGTTGGGTTTGGCCAGAGTCACTGGCACCGGGGTACCACCTTAGCTGACAGCAGCGGGTTGGCAGCCAGAAGACGAACAGCGGGTGGCGTGTCCGAGGGCACGGCTTGTGTGTCTGGTTCAATGGGCGCTGTTCTGACACCAGAGGCCAAGGGCGTTCGGAGGACTTCTGTGTCTTGTCAGACAGATGCCGTTCTGACGCCAGAGGCTGACAGTGGTCAGAGGACTTATGTTTTGGAAGCAAAGATGAAGCCCGACCAGACGAACGTCCGGAGGACTTTTTCCCTTCCTGGGAGTCGGCACAAGAGATGGAGGCCGAGCGGGAAGGAGTCTTACCTGGGTCTGCACATCTCCCCGATGAAGCCAGGGGAGGACAGACCTTGATCGGCTGAAGAGAAGCCAAAGAACCGGTGGACCTGAAGAGAGAGGCCGACCCAATCACAGGAGCGGCTGGCTTCAGAGTCATCAGGCGGGACTCATGGACCAAATAGCTTGATCTGGAGGCCGTGTGCAATCCAGAGGACTAGGACCTCAAGTGGGATCTCTCCAGTTCCTTGTGCTTCTCTCAATGCTTCTCTTTGTGGCGCTTCTTCCTAGCAGGTGAGCGATTTGGGGAATCCCCTCTGGATGAAGAGTCTCGCTGCATGGCGGCCAACTGTTGTTGCGTGAGGAAGGCTTTGGCGATTTTGGCATATATGCATGTCCTGCTGTTACAAAGGCCTGGCAGTGGGAGCGAAGCGCCGATGTCATGGTCTAGGCAAGCAGAAGAGACAGAGTGACGTCCTTGGAAGGAATCCGATGCCCACAAGAAGCACAAGTTGGTGTCGCCCATCGGTGGAGCCAACATACAGAAGATTAACGTGAAATTTACGAGAAAAAGGTAAGATTCAAGTAAGCAGTGGTTGGTACTGGTGAAGAGCTAGCCGAGAACCAACTAACGCATGTGACGGCGGGAAAGAACTGGAGCACGTGGGGGCCGTTGCCTCCTATATACTGGATGGGACATCGGGGGTGGAGCCGACGTCAGGAGGGCAGTCCCCTAGCTACTGCTAGAAGAAATTTGCCGTGATCCGCCGCCAGGTGGCGTCAGCCCTACATGTAATTACCTGCTGCAAGAGCTACCTCTCGAAGTAAGATCTGCTGACTGCTGGTCAGAAGCCACACTCATCATCTGTTGTAGCTGGGGTTTCGTTATACAGAGGTTCAGCATAGTGAGGGAGCACTGTATCTCCAGTTATCACAATTTACATAGAAACATAGAATTTGACGGCAGATAAGGACCGCTTGGCCCACCCAGTCTGCCCATTTCCCTATCTGATGGATAAGCTGCAGATTCTAGTTAATCAACAGTTTACTTCCTCCTGCACCCGACTAGAATTGCCTTATCCTGTCCCATGCATTTTTGAATTCTCCACTGTTCCTGACTCCATAACCTCCTCAGGAAGGCTGTTCCATGTATCCACAACACTATCTGTGAGAAAATACTTTCTAACATTACTCTGAGCTGTCCCCCTCTATCTTCAAATTGTGCCCCTTGTTCTTGCACATCCCAAAACACAACACTCACCCAAAATAAAGGAGGGTAAAAAGGGACACCCCTAGGGTGCCAACTCTGCTCCTGCCCACCCACATCCCAAAAACCAGGTTCTGAGAGGGAAGGCGGGGGGGGTCAGAATACAGCAAGACTCCATTAGAAGAAACAACATTACTAAGGTGAGTCATTTTTTCTTCAAACAACATGAAGTCTTGCTGTACTCTGACTACTGCAGACTACCAAGCAGTACCTCCATGGAGGAGGGACAGAACCTACTTTGGAAACAGGCTCTGAAGTACTGCTGTGCCACACCAAGCATCACTCCTAGCCTGGATATCCAGAGAGTAATGCTTGGTAAACGTATGGACTGTTTTCCAGGTGGCTGCTTGACAAATTTCTAAGATGGGAATATCCCTGGCAGCAGCCAGGAAGCAACTGTACCTCTAGTAGAGTGAGCCCTCAGGACTCAGGGTAGAGTTCTACACAGTTTTTCATAGCAGAATTGTATACAAGAAACAATCCACCTGGCAACATATCTCTTAGTAGCAGGTTTGCCCTTACCAACCTCTCCATATGTGAGGAACAATTGGAGGGACTCAAACCAGTGACCCTTGGTGCACTCTATGTAGTAGCTGAGGGCCCATTTAACATCCAAGCTTTGCAGCCTCCTCTCTCCAGAGGAGGAATGGTCAGTGAAGAAAACAGAGAGAGACAGACTGGTTAAGGTGGAAATCTGAAACCGCCTTAGGCAAAAACTTCCTGTTAGTTCTTAGGACCACTTTATCTCTATGGAAAGAATTGAAATCAGGCTCCACTGACAGGGCTTGCAATTCACTGATATGCCTGGCAGAGGTAATGGCTACCAAAAACACAGTTTTCCAAGTCAACTACTTAAGCTCTGCAGAGGACAAAGGCTCAAAGGGTGGTTGCATAAGCAGAGCAATGCAAACATTAAGGTCCCAAGCAGGAGCAGGGTCCCTAAAGGGGGGATTGGTGTGCAGCAATCCCTTGAAGAAAGTACAGTTACGTAAGAACTTACCGTAACAGTAGATCTTCAAGAACAGCTCTTGCAGCAGGTTACACCATTAGGACTGAAGCCGGCAGGCGTCAGGACCCCACGGAAAAATTCTAGCTAGCTATCTTCAGCGGGGACCGCCCCCGACGGTCCCGCCTCCGACGTCAGGGGTAGTACATAAGGGGGCGGTCCCGCCCAGATTCCCCAGTTCTCCCGCCCGGAGACTTCCCGGCCGCAGGCTGACATCGAAATGGGAGACTGAGGATCCACCGTCAGAAGATAAAGGGTAAAAATCCCTGTTAAAAAGGCTAAGCCATGTCTCCTCCAAGGGGGAAGGTGGGCGGGAAGGTACCTGCTGCAAGAGCTGTTCTCGAAGATCTACTGTTACGGTAAGTTCTCATACGTAACTGTACTATCTTACTTCGAGACACAGCTCTTACAGCAGGTTACACCAATAGGACTGATTCCCAAGCAGTAAGCTTGCAAACATTCTGGGAGGAGGAAACTAGAAAGTACATTCCAGGTCCTGAATCTAGGACAGGAGACCCTGTAGCACAGCCAGGCCGTAGCCGGCTCTTCGCCGTGAAGCGATGTCCAGGCTATAATGCCTGATGAAGGTATGTACAGAGCTCCAAGTGGCTGCAGCACAAATGGCAGAAGTGGAGACGTTTCGAAGTGCTGCAAAGGAGGTGGCCACTCCCCTCGTGGAATGGCCCCGGACTGATCCCGGGAGGGTTTTTGTTTGATATCATAACAGTATGAGATACACTGGACAAGCCAGCGAGACAGGGACTGTTTGGATACTGGTTGGCCCATCATCCTTTCAGTAAAGGAAACGAAAAGTTGCTCCGATCTCGGATTGCTTGGTTCTGCTCAGGTAGTACCTTAAGTCATGTGAACATCCAGGGTGTGAAGCAGCGCCTCCTCTATTAGCATAATTAGGGAAGTAGACTGGCAGGTCAATATCCTGATTGAGAGTGAGTGTGGAAACCACCTTAGGCAAGAATTTAGGATTCGTCCTCAGGGATACTCTGTCCCGGTGGAAAATTAAATAAGGCTCTTTGCACATGAGAGCATGAAGCTCAGAAACTCTTCTCGCTGATGTAACAGCAACTAAAAACAACGTTTTCCACGACAGAAAACACAGCTCGCAATCCGCGGCAGGCTCAAAGAAGTGGAGTTGCTCCAGGACAAAGAGCAAGTCCCATGGAGGCACTGGGTCCTTAATGGGCGGCCTAAGATGTAACACCCCTCTCAAGAATTCTCGACAGGCATCTAATTGTGCCACTGTGCGCTGTCCCACCGGGAGGTGATAAGCTGAAATGGCACAGAGGTGCACCTTAATAGAGGAGTAGGCGAGACCCGAACGGAAAAGGGAGAGCAGGTACTCTAACACCACTTTCACCAGACAACCTAAAGGGGAAAGGCCGCGTGCTTGCGACCATAGACAAAAACGGCGCCATTTCATGGCGTACGTCGCATGCGTTGCCGGCTTTCTGGCTGCAGAAAGAACTTCCGCAACCTCTTGCGAGACCCCGTGTCGCAAGATGGCTATGTCTCTAGGAGCCATGCATGCAGGTTCAGTGAGCGTTAAGTCCGGGTGGACCAGTGAACCCTCTTCCTGAGACAAGAGATGGGAGCTGAATGGCAGCAGGAGCGGAGGTTCCGGATAGCTGTATAAGCAAAGGAAACCAGATTTGTCTGGGCCAGAAAGAGCCACCAGGATCAAGGTTGCATGCTCCCGCAGTTTGAGAAGAACTCTCTGGATCAACGGGAAGGGAGGGAAAGCGTAGAGGAATCTGTCCGCCCAGGAGAGGGACAACGCGTCTCACCAGAAAACACCAGGCCCTGGATCTAGCGAGCAAAAATTGGGCAGTTTTGCGTTGGATGGGGAAGCAAACAAGTCCAATTCTGGAGTTCCCCGTCGAAGGAACAGATCCTCTGCTACCTCCTGAAGAAGTTCCCACTCGTGGACTCTGGCCTGGGAGCGACTCAGGCCGTCTGCAATTGTGTTGTACACCCCGGGAACATGTACTGTGATCACGTTCGCGCCCGTGTCGGATTACTCCAATCCCACACCTCATGGCCTCCCCAAAGGGGTAAGAGTGTGCGCCTCCTTGTTTGTTGAGGTACTACATCACCGCCCGTGTTGTCTGGTCTGAAGCAGGAGAGTACTGGCGGGATCTCTGACTGGAAATACTTGCAGGGCATAAGGACCGCCCTCATCTCTAGGGCGTTGATATGGAGATGGGCCTCCTGAGGGTCCCCACGTTCCTGAGGACTTCACCCGTCCAGGTGTGCTCCACACCCTAGACCTGAGGCGTCTGTGGTGAGGATTAATTCCGAGGCGGCGCTATAACCAGGACGCCCGTAGAAAGTGTCCCTAGGTCTAACCACCACTGCCAGTCTCAGATCACAGTGTCTGTAATTCTGACCCGGATGCTGCATGTGGTCTTGCCTTTGGTCCCATTGCACCTTGAGCATCTACGAGTTACCCGCATGTGGAGCCTTGAAAGGGATGGTAGGAATGGCGCAACCATGTGTCCGAGCAAGTGAAGGACCGACCTGGCTGGGACGGTCTTGTTGACAAAGCTCCTGATGAGGGATCTGATGCGCTCGCTCTCTGTCGTCTGGAAGAAATGCTCTTCCTTGAGCGGTGTCCAGTACTGCGCCTATGAACTGCAGCTTCTGCAGACGGTACCAGGAGAGACTTCGTGGTTGATTAGGATACCCAGAGATCGAAATAGGTCCTGGGTACCCTGGATCGCCCATAACAATGCCTCTCTGGCCGGTGGCCATGAAATCAATCGTCAGAATGCAGGGAACACATAATAGCCTGTCTCCTTAGAGATGCTGCCACGACTGCCATGCATTTGGTAAAGACCCTGGGTGCCGATGACAGCCGAA
Organism: Neoceratodus forsteri; assembly: GCA_016271365.2. Taxonomy (NCBI): domain Eukaryota; kingdom Metazoa; phylum Chordata; order Ceratodontiformes; family Ceratodontidae; genus Neoceratodus; species Neoceratodus forsteri. The sequence continues at coordinate 369,106,675 of CM028137.1, forward strand.
TGGAAGGGCTCGGAACTGAAGATGATGGCGAAACTTCAGGCGAGGAACCTCTTGTGCGCTTGAGCTATAGGGATGTGCAGGTAAGCGTCCTGCATGTCTAGAGACGCTAAAAAGGCGTCCTGCTTCAGCATGGGAATAAGACCCGGAAGAGTTACCATGCGGAATCTTTTGTAGGCGACCGACAAATTGAGGTCGCTGAGGTCCAGAATCGGACGGAGGTCCCCTGTCTTCTTTGGAACCAGCAAGAAGTGGGAATAATATCCGTGTCCTCTCTGGTTCTCTGGGACGTACTCTATCGCTCCCTTTTGCAGGAGCGCGAGTACTTCTTGTCTGATCAATGACTTGTGCTGACCCGAGTATCGGGAGAGCAGAGGAGGCCTCGAGGGTGGCTTTTCTGCGAATTCTATAAAGTGGCCTCTTCCGACCATCTGGAGAACCCACCTGTCGGTGGTTATAGACTGCCATCCAGGCAGGAAGTGCATAGTCGACCCCGACCATGAAATTCCGTTGATCCTGAGGCGGGGGCCGGAAAGGAATCAGGTTGTGGCGGCTGAGGGGCCGCTGGCTGAGCTGGCTTGGTCGTAGCCTACCGACCTGCGGGTTGTTTTCCTAAACTCTCTGGAGGCAGACCCCTCTGTTGTCAGGCAGGCGGGACTGTTGTCTCTGCGTCCGTCCGACATATCAGCTTTGGTTCCTGAAAGGAACTGCGCTTGAGTCGGTGCGCGCTGGGCCGACCTCACCGCCTTCCGGCCTCTTGGAGTTTAGTAATTATCTTCTCTGAGGTTTACCAAATAAAACTTCTCCCTCGAATGGGGTGTCCATGATGTTTTCCAGGCGTCCGGGTAAAACGGAGACACGGGCCAAAAGTGCCTCAGAGGCATCGCCACCCCAGAAGCTGCTGCTCGGGCCGAGGAGTCCGCAGAGTCGAGACTGCGGCTCGTAGCACCTGGGTTCCTACGTCCGGAACCTCGCACGGAGGAGCTGCAAGATCTCCTCCTTCTGCTCACCTTCTGGCAATTTCTCAGCTGTGTCCAGACTCCTGCTCCCACAGGGCATTTGGAACTGCACCATGTGGTCAAACAATTCAGGGATCTGATGGCGTAGGTAGCGGAAGCATCGTGCGCTTCTACCATGGCGTCCAGCTACTTGGACTCTGGGTCCGGTGGCAGGGTGCTCAAATGTTGCGTCTCTGGGACCCGGTCATGTGAGCTGTTATGACCAGAGAGTCGGCCTGAGGATGCTGAGCCAAGAACTGGTGCTTCCCTGTGGGCCTTGTACAGGCGGTCAGCTTTCTTCGGCATCGTCGGGAGTGAATGTGGGCCGGCTTCCGCATGCCTTAGTAGCGTCCACGAAAGTGTCTACCAAGGGTGGCACCCCACAGGCTTGAGGTCCTTCTACCAAAATACTTATGGCTAGCCTTTACGGTCTAACTCTTCGCATCCCATCCCATGTTCTCGCGGATGTGTCCATGATATCGAGGAATGAAGGGTCATCCGGAGGAGACTTTGGAAGCTCACGTGGGTCTGGAGAAGGGATGGAGAGAGAGATGGGGATCTGGATGTTGAAAATTCTGATCCCGTGTCCTCCGTCAAGCGAGCAGTAGCGTCTTCTGGGTCTCTTAGGGCTGGGTGACCTAGAAGAGGATCTGAATGAGGAGTCTCCTTTTGTCTGGTCTCCCGCTTGGGGGGTCCTGGGCTCCCCAGGGGAGGTAACCCGGCCTGCAGACCCAGATGGAGAGGGGGTGCAGGAACCGGGAGGAGAATCGTGGTGAGGGAGGAGGTGGGAAGCGGGAGGGTGGAGGGGAATTATGTCCTTTTCTGGCGGTATCCCACCAGTAAGTGAAAAGCTGCTTTTCCACCTCTGAAAAAGAAAAGCCCGACGGACAGGGCGCCAGTGGTCGGTCATCGGGTCCTGGCGTTGGCTCCACAGGGGGCTCAGGTTGCGGAGAGGGTTCCCTGGGAGTCTCAACAGGACCGGGGTCGCCCGTCTGGTCCTTGGGCTGAGTCAACTCCTCCTCAGTGATGGTCTCTGGCCGGGCGTCGGTTGGGCGCGGGGTCCTCTCGATTGGAGGCGGGCGCGGTCCCCCCTACCAGCGTCCGGTGATGGAGTTGGCCTGGCTGGCGACGGTCTCCTGATGGACTGACGGCTCTGGGACCTGGCGAGGGAGCCGTGTCGGGCAAGCCGGTCGGATCATGACCTCTAAAGAAGTGGGTGAAACTCCTTGGTCTTCCGCTAGAGGAAGAGGCAAGAAGCGGACCTGGCGTCCGGGTTCAGGGCGGGGAACCGACTTGTGGTGATAGTGGCGATCCCCGACTTAGCCAGGGCCTTGGAGGGCGAGGAAGGCCTGGGTCTTGGCCTGAGAGAGGGGCCTGAACACTTTCTCACGCAGCTGGGGAGGCTGAGGCTGGCCGGGAGGGAGGCGGTGAGACCTGGAGCAGACTCGCGAGTCAAGGCACTAAGCAGGGACCTGGAAGGGCCTTCTCTCTATGCTTTCAGCATGCTTACTGGACCTTCTGCGAAGAATCCCCCTGGAAGCCATGGTCTTGAGTTGTTCTCAAGCAGGAATTACTTACTGTAGGGCCTTCTGGCTGACCGGATCTGGGTTCTGCTGTTGAGAGCCTTGTAGGGTACGGGACAGGGTGTAATGATCTGGAGCCTGGGCACCCGAACACAGGCTGAGTGCGGATCTTGAATAGGATCTGCTTCCCACAGGCGCACTTCGAGGAGTGACCGAGAGGGAAGGACATCAGAAACTGAATGAGAAAAATTTCCCGTGGGAAAACCTTGCTTTACCGCAGCGTCGCTGCGCTGGAAGCTGAACCGGAAGAATTGAGACGCCCTGAAGTAAAGCGATTGGGAAAGACTTAGAAAATGGTGAACCGCCCCATATATCTACGCCTGACGTCGGACGGGACCGACAAGAGGGTCCCAGCGAAGATAGCTAATAGAATTTTTCAGTAAGGTCTGACGCCTGCCACCCGGTCTTAAGGTGCAACCTACTGCAAAACTGTGTCTGGTAAGATCTTACAAAACACAGGATGGGCTGACAGGGGAGGGCTTGCCCACAGAAGAAACAGAAACAGCTGCAAATGCACTTTAAGTGTAGCTGGCTCAAGGCGTGAGCCATTGAGATGGACCATATAGTCAGAACAGTAGAAACTCTCCAGATTTGGAGAAATATCCTTATTAGAACACCAAATAGTGAACCTTTTCCATTTGGGTTAAGTCTTTACAGTGGAAGGCTGAGAAGCCTGAGGATATCCAACCCCTTGAGAAAGATGCAGATCAGCAAACTTCAAGAGCCATGCTTGAATTGAGACCTGAAATTGGTACAAATCCTCCCTGAGAGATGTCCAGGTTGTAATTCTGGGAAGAGCAGGAAGGAGGATTTAAGGACAGCAACAGAATTACAGAGACTGTCTGGCAATCTGGAGCAATCAGAATCACTTTGCATAGTTTGTACAGTCTTGGCTAGTATCTTGAACAGGACAGGGAAGGAAAGCATACAGAATTTCCTTCAATTCAAATCAGAGCATCAGGGGGGACTGAGCCCAAGACTGGAGGTCTGCAACAAAAGAGGAAGTTGGTGATTGTCTGGAACTGCAAGGTCTATCTGGAGTGCCCATCTAGATCACTTTCAAAACTAGGGATCTAGGGTCATTAGTGATGGCAGTAGAATATACTGCTGAGCATCTGCTAGGACACTGTCCTTCCCTGGGAGGTGAACTGCTATCAGAGAGGAGTTTACAGGGGAGACAAAGGGACCAACTCATTACTTCTGGTGCAAGGCAGGTACTCTGATGGATGTACTGAAGCCACTGTGTGGTGTTGTCTGTTCTGATCTGGACCACCTTTCTGCACAGATTTGGAAAGGCTTGCAGTGCAAACACTGCTCTGCATTCAGAGACTGATGTGAAGCAGAGTTCTTGGTGACCACAGCCCTTGGGTGGTAAGATCCCCAGGTGGGCTCCCCACCCAGCAGGGAGGCATCTGTGGTGAGTATCATAATGAGACTGGTGACAAGGAACTCCTTCTCAGGTGTCCTGATCCCACCACTGCAAAGCCTGGATCGGGTTGAGTCCTGGGACTAGTTTAAAGGAATCCTTTCTTTGGGACAGAACCTCTTAAGTGGAACTGAACTCCCTCATGGAATCTTGCTCCTGGACTACTGCTTGGAGGCCGCCATGGCCCAGAAGCTGAAAATGTAGGTGAGACACCAGCAGGGTGAATGAAGGGCCAGTTCCATAAGGGTCCTTACCCTGTCAGGAAGGAAGGCTCTTGCCCTTACTGTGTCCAGCTCCACCTCTGGGAGGAGGTGGACTGGCTGAAACTGACTTTGGAAGGTTGAGGAGAATCCCTGGAAGTGACCACTTGCTGATTGTTGCAAATGTGACGGCTTGGTCTGGGGCTGACCCACAGGCAAGTAGTCAAGTATGTGGGAGATGGAGATCTTCTCATAGGAAGCAACCACTACTGCCAGGCACTGCGAAAACCATGGGGCTGATGTTAGGCCAAGGGTGCTCTAGTGATAGTGGCCTGAGGCCCTGAGACACAAGTACTTTCTGTGAGACACACTGATGGGAAATAGGCATCTTTGAGGTCTGGGGGCTAGCCAGTCCCTGGCCTTAGAGAGAGCGGTTATTCCCAGTCACTGTTTTGAACTGGTTTTAAAGGTGCTTGTTCAGATATCTTAGGTCCAGGATGGGCCATGTTCTCCTGTCTTTTGGGGTTAGGAAGTATCTGAGTACAATCCTTTGCCCTTGTGTGGTGGGAACCCTCTCTAGGCTCTGAGGCCAGGAGGAAGAAAACCTCTGACTCTAAGGCAAGGGTCTCTGATGGATTTGCAGGTGGAAGGATCTGGTTCTCATCTTGGGAAATTTTCAGGCTGAGAACCAGTCCCTAACACACTACTTCAGGACCCACTTGTCTGATGTCGAGACTTTGATCTGGACAAAATAAGCCAGCCTGCCCCTACAGGTATTGGAGAATCGGCCCAGGCAGACCCATCAAAGTGTCTGCTGGCAGGAGCACTCCAGGCTGAGGCGGATGGCCTGCTCATTCCTCGTCTGCCTCTCCTCTGAAGAACCCCTCTGGCGCAAGAAGAAGAAGAGGCTTGGGCTTGGTAAAAGGCCTTTGAAATGCCACCCCTGCCCTGGAATGCTGCCTTTGAGGTAGCTTGCCTGCTGGCCTGAAGCACTCCTGTAGGTGGTCACCAATAACCATCCATCTTTTTCATGTAGTTCTCGGTCTGCTCCCAAACAGGGTACAATAGCAGGAAATCCATGGCCTGAACCCGTATCCTGTGATAGGCTAGTACATCTGAGCCAAGCCATCCTCCGAAGGCCACAGATGTAACCGCATGACTCTTGATGAAACATCATTTGGAGTCCAGAGCAGCATGAGTGCCTGGATACCTCAATCCCATCTGCAGCCACCTGCTCAGCTCCTTGGCAAGCTGGTCAGGAGGCCTGTTTAACCACAGCCAGCACAGTGTCATCTGGACTTCTGTGTATCTAGCTGTGAGGCCATATAGTTAGCCTGCCTGAGTCCCAAAGATGCTGCCATGTACTGTTTCTTTGCCATGGCATCAATCTTCCTGGAGTCCTTATCTGGGAGGTTTGATGCCAAGGGATATTTTACCTTATCACAGGCAGCAGTCTGCACTACCCAACATGGCTGCATTGTTGAGAAGAGACTCCGTGTCTGAGCCTGAAAGAGGTGTAACTCTGTCCATTCATCTGTCCACAGGAGTTATGGAGTTAGGAGACTTAAGAATTTTGTTTGTCTGTTTCCCAAAGATTTATGGACGGAATAGACAGTCTCCAGGACTCTGGGATGTCCATCATTTCAACAAATCAGGCTCCTCCTGATCATCTACTGCTTCTTCCATTGGAGCTGGAGGGTTCAGCACTTTCTTATAAAACATGAAGTGGGAGAGGGACTCAGAAGCCCAGGAGGATAAACACCTGAAAGGTCTGTCTGGGGAGATGTCTGGGTCGTAGCACATCAGACTTTCATAATCACCATCATCATCCTCATACTCCTCCTCCTCATCCGGTTCATAAAATTCTTCTGAGGTGTAATCCGGAACGAGGAACGAACCGAACCGAACACACTGCCAGATGGTGCGGTTTGGCCAGAACCAATAAGCGATTCACTATTATTATACGCTTGTAGCTAGCTCATCAACAGTCGAATGTAATTTCTGGATCGAGCCGGACGATTTATCTTTTCTTTTAACGGAGACCAACTCCTGAGAATCGGCTCTCCTCTTGCCCGAAGAAGTATCGCCCTGGTCAGGGCACTCCTTCTGATTCGGTTGGAACCAAGCGGGATGGCCATCAGGTCCAGCGGACTTCTTGGCCTCCTTTTCCCTCAGTCTACCTACTCTCTTTATCCACAGGATAGCTTTGGGAAACTTCTTTACAAATTTAGCAGTCTGAATAAGGGTCAAACCCCAGACAATAAAGCACAGGTGGTGTGGGATCAGCCTTAGCTGAGCTTCACACACACACTAGTATAAACCCAGTGGGCCGTTTTTTTCTCAGGTTTCTCAGACATGGCCAATCCCTGTCAAAACTTACCGCTATGCTCAACAATCCGCCAGGCAAGACTCACTATCGGTTCTGACAAGTGTTACAGGTCTTGAAAAAAGCGTAATAAAATCCATTTTTTTTTAGAACAACGTCTGGACCAATTACCATTCTAAGGAAATTCACAAACTTTTTTACCTAAACTGATCGGTTCAGGCGAACCAATCAACATTTACAAGTTCCACACAGAAACTAACTGCAAAATCTATCTAGTACTCACAGTACCACAGACAGAACTTAAACCAACAGATTCGGTAGCAGAATTCGGTAGAAACGGTAAACAACACTTTAACCAACTTTTTGAATCGAAGCAAAGGAGAATTTTCTGGGCGACTGTTCCAGTGGCGGGTAAAGAATCTGACAGTTGGAGTTAAAACAACAGCAGACAGGGGTTTCAACCGAGCTTGCGGTGAACATTCCATGCTGGCCATGGAAAGTTTAACGCTTTGTTCTCCGGGGCAGTTGAAAGGCAGGACCTAACTGCAATAGTCAGAATACAGCAAGACTTCATGTTATTGGAAAGTAACAGACATGCCCCATAACTGTAAACGTTAAATAAGTGTTTCTGGTAATTACTGTTGTACAGCAAACAACAGATCATCTGACGAATAGTACAGTTGCAGTTGCCATGTTAAAAGCGCATTAATCCCCTCTGAAGGTGGCATCTAAATACAGGCTGCTCACCTGTAACAGGAGTTCTAGGAATGGTATATGTTGTTCATCCACACTGTCTGGCAGGTTCCTTGCCACTTTAAATCTTGCCAAAAGGTCTTCAAGCTGGCTCCTCCCACCCACCCGGGTGGTAAAACTCTCGGCTCCGCCCCATGATGCCAGATCTAGCCCACTGGAAGCCAGGCTGTGCGTCAAAGCCGAGGAGGCCGGGTGGGTCGTGTGGATGAACAACATATACCGTTCCTAGAACTCCTGTTACGATCAATATCTTCTGGAGACATGGAAATGTTGTTCATCCACTGTCTGTGCAGACTCTAGCAGTTCTCCGTGAGGAGGGAGCAAAGTGCACACCCCTACTTAGGAATTAAGACTGGAGGCCGAGGCCCCAAGCCAGCATCCGGCATGACTCAAGATCGTGTGGTAGTGGTGATGAAGGTGTATCCTGACTTCCAGGTAGCAACCCTGCAAGATTTTTCTGGATAGGGGCGTCCCAGGAAGCAGCCACTGATGCAGCAGTATGGCGGGTAGAATGAGCTCTTATCCTCTGGGGCTCTATGCCCGCCAACCTATGAGATCTGTAGGAGGTGACCCACCTGCTTATCATCGGCTTAGCTGCAGGGTCTGCCAGAGTCGGCTTCAGTGTGGGTGACAAACAGCTGGCGAACCTCTCCCAGAACTTTCGCCGTCTGCTCCTTACAGTAGCGACGCTCTTCCAGGGTCCAAATGGAGCCTATATTGACCGCTCCTGTTGTGATTCGGGTAGAATACCGGCAGAGTCAACACCTGGTTAGGTGAAACACCCGACACCACCTTGGAAGGAATTTGGTGGTGGCAGGAACAACCTGCTGTCCCTGTGGAAGACCAGATAAGAGATTTGAGGGCGCCTGGAGCTCTCCATCCTTCTGGCTGACAAGACCTAGCCACCAAGACGGTCTTCCACGATGGGTGAGAGATGTCACACCTGTGCAGCCGGTTCGAATCAACTTGCCATGAGCTTAGCCAATACCAGCAGTAGATCCCACAGAGGTGGAGGTCGCACGGAGGATATGTGATCAAGGCCTTTGAAAGAGCCCGACCACCTTCTCCTCGCCCAACGACTGCTTCCGGCCGCGCCCTGATGGCAGAGATGGCTACCAGGTGCACTATAGGGTCATCGACCGAAGCCCTTGCTGAGAAGGGACCACAGGTAGTCAGAATGCTAACCCAAGGAACAGGAGGAAGGGTCCAGGCCCTTGCCCTGACACAAATGGAGAATCTCTTCCATTTGAGCGTAGCATTTTCTGGTCGAGCTCCTTATGGGACGCCTCAGCTTAACGCTGAGGACCTCGTCGGAAAAGACCCAAGGCCTGGAACTCTAGCCACTCAGGGAACCAGGCCGTCAGGTGCAGGGATTGAAGGTCCGGATGGAATACCTTCCCCTGAGTGACTGAGATAAGGTCACGGGTGGGCTGGAAGCCGCTTTGTAGGAGCCTGGAGCTGAGACTGAGGAGATCTGGATACCAGAACTGGCAGGGACCATCTGGAAGTACCAGAATCACCTGCCTTGTCCCTCCCTCGCCTTGACAAGCACCTTGTGGATCAAGGGAAAGGCGTAGAAGAGGCCCGGGGTCCACGGCCTCGAGAAGGCATCCCCCTGCAGCGAGCCCTGATGAGGGGGGCGGGCATGAAACAGTCTCAGCTTCGCATTCTCCCGGGAGGCAAACAGGTCCACCTGAGGCATGCCCCAGTGGGAGAACAGATTTTGTACTACCTCCGGCAGGAGAGACCACTCGTGGGACACAGCCCCTATCCGACAGGGTATTGGCCAGAGTGTTGGAGCTCCTGCCACATGGATGGCAAAGAGATCACGCCTCCAGGCTGCTACAGTGACCAAATGCAGAGAGCTTCCACAGGGGCATGGAGGCGCGTCCCGCCCTGGTGGTTTAGGTAGTACATGGGCGTGGTATTTGTCCGTCTGGACCCGAACCACTTGACTCCATAGAAGCGAGGCGGGCGGTGAGGCTATGAACCGCCGAGGCTCCAGCAGGTTGATGTATCGCGGGACTCTGAGGGGACAGAGGCAGTGTGCTCTGTGCTCCCCCAGATGGGCACCCCAGCCCCATCAGAGGCATCGGTGAGTAGAAAGACAGTAAACAAGAGGCGGGGCAGGCAGGATGCCCTCCTGCAGATGTGCTGGAATGGTTCACCACTGGAGGCATTCACATCCCTGAGTCTGATCACTAGCTGATTCAGAGGATTCAGTGCTGAGCCAAGGCTAACCAGCCCCACTGAAGAGACGCTTATACCAGCGGGCCCCAGCGGACCCGCGCTGGTGCAGGCCGTCATGAAGACAAGGCGCGGAAGTCCCGGGCAGGCCTGATTGCCCAACCTGAAATGATTAGGCAAGGAGGAAAGAACCTCGGCCTTGTCCGCCGGGAGCTGTGCTTTGGCTCGTAGAGAGTCGAGCTCTGCCCCGATGAACTGTATCACCTGCTTTGTCACGAGTTCCGACTTGGCCTCGCTGATGAGGGAGGCCAACCTGAGAACAAACCTGAGGACCAGATCTCTGGACCGCTCCACCTCCATTCTGGAGGCTGCAATCAGCCAGTTGTCCAGGCAGGGGAGTACCGGGGCCCTTGAGCCGCAGGAATGCTGACACCACTGCCCATGCATTTGATAAAGACCCTGGGGAGCCAGGGAAGGCCGAAGGGGCATGGCTCGGAACTGCTGAGAGGATCCCTCTGCCCTGAAGTGGAGGAATCTCTGGTGGGACGGACGAGTTGGGATGTGAAAAAGCCAGCGTCCTGGAGGTCCAGAGAACAGAACCACGCCTTGTTCAAGGATGGGATTATCTGAGCCAGAGTGACCATCCTGAAGGTCTAAGACCTAAGGAACCTGTTCAGGTCGTGCAGGTCCTAGAATGGGGTGCCAGCCCCTATCCGTTTAGGAGCTGGAAGTGCCTGGACTGAAGCCCGAGTCTGGTGGAGGATCCATCACCTTCTGATCTCTTTTTTAGAGCAGGGCATACTCGGCTGTGAAAGCCGTCTAAAGGCTCTGGACCCTGTAGCCCCGAGGCGGCTCAGGAAAAGAGTCTGCTCAAACTCCAGGGCAGGCCCTTTCCTGCCACCTCCAACACTCCAGCAGTCTGAAGTAGTGGACCAGGCAGAAAGGAAGTGGCGGATCCGTCCCCGAGTGAGGCCAGGGGATGGCAGGCTGGGTGACACCCCTCAACCCGTCACTGGGCAGGCTTGGAGGAGGGACCAGCGAGGGACCTCCTGGGCCTTTACCTCCCTGCTTCCTGTTAGAGGCTGCAGGCTTCAACTTTGGGGTGCTAGCGTGAGCCTGCTAGCCCTGATGCTGGTGCTGTTGGGCGGGCGTGCATGGCGCAGAAAGGCGAAAAGGACATATATTTGTTCTGCGGCACCTTGTCCTTCTGGTGGAGGTGACCGAGTCAGAGTGGCATTGGACTTTTCGATCCGCTGGGTGACCTTCCACCAGGGCCAAGAGATCGATCCCAAGAAGACACCCGCCAGTTTATGCTGGGTATCCGCCGTAAGGTGGATATCCTCAGCCATGCCTAAATTGCGCATGGCCACTGCAACGCATAACTGATCTGGCACAGCCTCCAATGTCAGAGCCGTCTGGAGCTGCTGTTTGCCATCGCCCTTCCCTGGTCCCATACCTGCTTGACCATGGTCTGCAGGTCGGCCGGGAGATGAGGGATCACCTCATCCTGGGAGCCCATGAGGGCGTGGGAGAAGTGTGCCATCAGCACAGCCGGGGAGGCTAGCCTGGAGGAGGCCAAGGGAGGGCGCAGGCGTACACCATGCGCCCGGCATAGTCCAGCTTTTGGACTCCTTGTGGGGGCTTATCCACATCCCCTAGTTCCCAGAGGCATGAAAAGCAGCTTCGGTGACCAACCCCTCAGCGGAGGTGTTCAAAAACAAAAGAGCGGTAGGGACGCATACTTCTGGCCATCCTGGCGAGCGCAGGACAGGAGCCGACATTGACAAAGCTCAAGGCTGGGCCAACAATGGCTTCAGCCACGGAAGAGCCTCCAGTGGGAATCCCTCGGTCCAGAGTATCTCCGTCAGGGGATACTTGGCTGGCTAGATACAGGCTCAAGCTGCATCCCGCTGGACTCGAGATGAGCGAAGCAGACCCATAAAGGGCGATGGGCTCTCGTCCAGAGACTGACCCCGGAAGACTCCAGGTCAATGGGCCTGGAGAACAGGAGGGTCGTAGTCGGACTCCAAGGAGTCTCAAAGAGAGCTGCAGGGCCTGAGCCACCCTCCACCTGCCGGGGCGGTCGGGAGTGGGGTGACCGACTAACCTGTGGGGCAGACCCTGACCCGACCAAGAGTCATAGTCGCGCCCCGATTTTTGGTTGTGGAGCGGAGGTTCCCACCACAATCTGTGGGGCAGCTGGTTTGGACGAACAACTGGCCCAGGCTTGGAAGCTTTCGAGCACTCGTGAGATTTGTTTCCGACCGTTCGGTGACAACCACCTGATGGCGGGGAAGGCGATAGTGTTGGCTTGTTCCCAGACAGAAGTAACTGCTGCCCATTAAGTCCTCGTGGCGTCAGCGCAATTTGCGTGACCTCTCCTCTTCTGAGGAGGAAGCGAGAGACGAAGCGATGGCGCCGCTTGCTTCGAAGCCGAGACCGAGACCGCCGATATCGGCGGGATCGGCTGGACCGAGACGAGGTCCGAGACCGAGACCCTCCGTGTTTCCGAGGACGGGTCTGGGAAGGAGCGGGGGACATCCGTTCTCTCGGCTCGGAAGCCTTGACCGGGGACTCCGGCAAGGGAGGCGACAGAAGTCCTCGGCCTCCACCAGGAACGGTGAAGAAGGGTTGGCCAGCTTCACCAGTCGACAGCCTGTCCGGACAGGTCGAGGAAAATCCAAACCAGCGTCGACAGAGTGTCCCGCCGGCTGACCTGACGGGACAACCGTGAAGCCAGCAGCCTTAGCCGCAACCTCGACATAGTTGAGTGTCGACTGTCCGGAAGGGGACCTCTCCCGCTCCCAGGAACGCAGACGGTGGGACTTACCTTTTGAGTCCTCCTTTTTGGACCAAGAAGAATGTACCGATGGCCCCTCTCCCTTCATGGAAAGGGATTGGCAAAGCTCCTTAAAGGAAGCTGTGTAGGAGGATCCCAAAGAGAGCGGGATAAAGGCCGCGACCGAGAAAGAAGAAGATGCAGCCTGGACGCCTCCTCCTCGATGGTGATCACCTGCTGGGCTGCTCCGTAAGCCAACCACTGCGGACACCGCCAACAGGCCTCCTTTGACTTCACCGGCGGAGGGCAGCTACCGGCACTAAGCTGTAACTGGGCAGCGCGGTCTTCCAGGACGCTATTGAAATGAACGGCATAACTGCAGGCTCGCGGGTCATGGTCTCAGGCCAAGGCAGTAGACGCACGTGGGAGTGTGGATCCGTCCTGGACATTTTCTGCCCATATGGCACCGAAACCGGAGTCAATTTGTCCATCGAGCCACGTAGGAGTAATTTGACGAAGTCTTGAAAACTTAAGAATGAGTTTCGGTGAACCTAGAATTAGGATCCAGTCTATGCTAGAGCATTAAGGAGGAACTTGAGCTCCAAGCGCAAGGAAGATCTGGCGTCATGAGGCGGAGCCGGAGTTTTACCACCGGGTGGGTGGGTGGGAGGAACCAGCTTGAAGATCTTCCGGCAAGATTTAAAGCAGCAATTAACCTGCCAGACAGTGTGGATGACAACATATCCATGCCCCTAGAATAGGGGGTTAATGCATGGTTGGACCGCTGTCGCCTTTCGGCCTCGACCTCGTGCCTAGCGGTCCCAACCATGCGTCTTCAATGATGAATACCACCTTCATCGGTGATTAGTATACTAGCTCCCTAGTTATTACTGAACTTCGCAGTGCCATAGTAGCTACACATTTATATATAATAAAATATACAATTACCTACATGCAACATTCATTAATACTGTAAATAATGCTGTCTTACCTTCCTAGCAGACATACGAGGAAGAAGAAAACTCTCCACTGGACTCAAGGTGTGAGATTCAGTCCTTCTTGCAGGAAGAACAATCAGGCAAACAAGAAGGCTCCAACCAATTGGTCATCTAGTAACTGAGGCTATCCACACAGTCAGTAAGGTATAGCTTCCAGTCAACAAGTGAATGCAGTGAGACTACCTGCAACAAGGTTATCACTAAAGCTGTTAACCAGCGGTCGCAGACTGACTGATAAACTTCTGTTTTTTTTGTTTTTTGTTTGAATCCTGAGTACAGTGCAGCAATTAAAAGAGGGATGTCCGAAACCTAGTACGGGATTTTCACAAACAGAACATCCTTCCTAGCATACCGGATAAGATTCTCCCACAGGAGCTAGGCTCCTGGGTGGGCCCCATTGAATGTTGGAGAGAACAAAAAAGGAAACTGCGGTAAGTATGAAGTTAATTTCTTCTTTCTGTAGCGCTCCACATCGTCAATGGGTAATCGAAACAACTGGGTTCTAAGGAGCAGTACTCAGAAAAAAATGTGAGGGGGGCAGAATATTATCCTATACGCCAGAAACACATAGAGCAACTACTTGCGAACTGCTGCCTGTAACACTCAATGAACAAAAAACTGTCAACAGAGCTCTGCATGTCCAAACTGTAATGCTTTGTGAAAGTGTAGACGTAAGACCATGTAGCAGCCTTGCACAGTTCTAAAACCAATGCTACGCCTCTCTCCGCCCATGCCATCGCCCTGATGGAGTGAGACTTGGAGAGCTGGAGGCCTCTTCTTTTTTGTGACATAGGCCTTAGCAACACAGGCCCACACCCACCTAGCTAGGGTGATCTTAAAGGCTTTTTACTCCACTTGGCTGTTCCAAAAGAACAACTAGACTATCTGACTGCTGAAAGTCAGTCATCCGATTAAGGTAGATCCTAACTGCCCATCACAAATCTAAGTTGTGCAATTCCTTCTCCTTGGAGTGAGAAGGTTGTGTGCAGAAGGATGGTAGGCAAATTTCAAGGTTCATCTGGAAAGCCGTGAGCACTTTAGGGACAGAAGACAGGCTGTCCTGAGTACCACTTTGTTTTACTGCTTAATAAGGTATGGCTCCTTGTGAGAAAAGGCCTGGAGGTCACCAACCCCCCTGGCTGAACACCTGGCCACTAAGAACACACCTTGTAGGACCACACATCCAGTGATATGGATGATGGTGATTTGAAAAACTCCTTACAGAGAGCATTCAAAACCAGATTAAGATTCTATGGGGGAACTGGGGATCTAAACACTGGCTGGCTCCTGCCAACTGTGCATAAAAAGACTAATCTCTCTATTAGTTCCAAGGGAGAACCCCAAGGATGCTCTGAAAGTGGAACCTGATCTCTCAGTATACTCAATGCCGGCCCCTTCTCCACGCCTTCCTGTATGAAAACCAAAAATCCATGAAATGGAGGCCTTGGAAGGTTTAAAATCCTACCCTCTGGTCCAGTATGAAAAAGCATTTCATCTCTGAGTGTAAGTTGTGGATGTAGAGGCTTTTCTGGCTGACATTAAGGTTTTAACTACGTCTGTGGCGAAACCTAGTGTTTTTAAGAGCCTTCTCCTTTTAGGAGCCAGACTGCGAGCTGCATAAATCCTGGATTTGGGTGGAGAATGGGACCCTGTAACTGAAGGTCTCTTCTCACCAGAAGACTGAAATTAACTGGCAGAGCTAGATTCATCAGGTCTGAGAACCACGGCCTTCTCAGCCACTCTGGAGCTATTAGAAGGAAGCTTCCTCCAGAGTGTATTATTTTTTGTAAGACCTTTGGAAGAAGAGGCAATGGGAAAAAGGCATACACTCTGCTGAAGGACCACTTTTGCGACAGAGTGTCCACTGCCTCTTCCTTTAGACACCTAAAAAACTACTGAAGAACCTTTGGATCCAAGCACTGAGGCCTGTTGCCAACAGAAAGATCTGAGGTCGACCAAATTAGTTGCACATGGGTTCAAAAACCTCTTGAGTTCAACCTTCCCTCCACGGAATGAGCATTTTCATGACTTAGCCAGTCTGTCCGAAGATTTAACTCCCCTGCCATGTCCACTGCAGACAGATCAGCAACCTCTCGAACATCTCTGTGCTTGTGCCACCTTTAAGTTTATGTACACCATGCTTAGTAGCACAGCTGAATCAAATGGGAGCTAGGTGGACCATCTCCATCTCCCTAATACTGATATGGAGATGTTGCTAGGCTGACCAAGTTCTCAGAGTAGGAAGCTGGCTCTGTTCTGCCCCCCCCCCATCCATGCAAACTGACATCTGTTGGGGAATTAACTCTGGAGAAGTTCCAGTGAAACCCTTGCTCAGATCCCGTACATCCACTCACCAACTCAGGAAGTGACATTGCTAAGGGGTGAAGGGAAATTCTGGCTGATAATCCTCCGATGAGGGATCACAGGCCATCAGCAAACACACTGAATAGGCCGCATATGGAAGCGAACCCACAGAAATAAGCCTATCACTGCCTATCCTGAGGCCAGGAACCACAGCAGACCGAGGGCAGATGTCTGTGACAATGTCCTGAGCCCCTGGATCTCCATCAATAAAAAGTGTCCTTCCGGGAAGGTGATAAAAACCTTTCCTGGGTTCGTGCCGCAAAATACCTCCAGGTATACCAAGGTCTGAGATGGCTCGAGAGAGCTCTTCTCCCGGTTCAACCCTAGCTGTACGACTTGAGCATCTCTAGAGTCCTGAGTACCAACCTCTTGTCAGGGACAATGTCAGAGTACAAATAAGCAGGTCGTTCAATAAGGACAGACATGATGCCCATCCTATCAAAACTGAGGCACCAGAACTACCAACACCTCCAAGGAATTCAGGGGGCTGATACACTGCTGAAGAAGAGTGCCCAGTACTAGACTAGGTAAGACTGACATATGGGAATGTGGAGGTAGGCATCCATCAGATGTACTGAGGCTTAAGGAAACACCCTAGCTGAGCAGCCCAGGTGATTGACCTCAAGGACTCCCTCTTGAAAGGTCTGTGGCAAGAAAACTTGTTCAGGTGCTTCAAATCCAGAATGGGCCTGAAACCCCCAGCTTCTTGGGAACCATGAAATAGATCCAATAGGATCCCTGACCTTGTTCGATTAGTGGGACCTGTACTGTGGCCCCAAATGAATTAGGGGGTAAGGGTCTCTGACAATGCCTGCCTTTGAGATGTCCTTGAAACCAGGGCGGAAGAAAACGTCCTCTAATAAGGTGTCTGACATTGTTTTTTGGCCTATCTTGAGGAAAACTCCTGTAGTCTTCCACTAAAGTAAAGGAGGCAGGGATGGCCCCGCATGCTTTCTTGTGAGGTACCAGGCTTTGGTACTGGGCTTCCTGCACGGTGCCTGGCCAGAGCTCCTCTGATACTGTAACCCTGTTATCTGAGTAGACTCCTCTATTCTCTAAAGCCAAAATTCAAAAGGGAGAAATCCCCCCCTTGGAACCATCTCTGCTGGCCATTACCTTGACCCTTTGGGTTATGGTAGTCTTGTGTTGTTTGACACTGGGAGATAGCCCTTCTTACTGCATATCCTTTAAAATAGTATCCAGGTCAGAATCAAGCAATAAGCCTCCCTCAAGGGGAAGTTAAGAGCTTAGCATTATTAAACTTGATTGGTGACCCAATGACTAAGCTTTATGGCCCTTGTGGCCGAAAACAATGAAGTAGGACAAGCGGTCTGATACGTGCAATTCTCCAGTGTATAACCACCTAGAATTGGTGGACATGGACATCAATTGCAAAAAGCTCATACCTTCAGGCAGGCGGAACAAAACTGGCCTGAGTAGCGACCCATATGTTTAAGGCTCTGGCATCAGTAAAAGAAGCATAAGATGAACAAATGTTTTTGTGCTGATGGAGGCAAAACCCTCCTGCACGCGGGGTTCACCCGCTTGACATGAGAATCTGCTAGTGCCAGACAGCCTTCGACAGGCAGGACGAGTTTTTTTTTTTTGTTTTTTTTACAGAAATACAAATGGCCTTGTCTTTCAGTGGAGGAGCTTCCCACCTGCAAGACCCTTTTCCTTGATAAATGAAGATCCGTGACTTAGGCTGGGAAGATACTTTTTCTGATCCACACCTGCCCATTGTTGCTCATTAATTTTGGTCACATAGTAGCCAAAAAGGATGCAGACAGAGCTGGACTGACATCTACCATCTCCACGGGCTGTACCTCCTGAGCTGAAGGAGCTATATACCTCAGCTATCAAAAAAAAGACAAGGACTTATTTTAAAACAGGGGAGTAAAGGAATCACTGACTGGGACTCAGTCCACTCCCATTCCACTTCATCCTCAACAGAGGGAAGGGAATGTCCTCCTCCTCTGAGAAAGATTCTATTTTTTATTTAAGGCCAGGAACTTCCCCAAGATCCCCGTAATCCTCCTCCTGGTCTTCAAGGCAGGCAGGGTCAGGCTCTGCCTGCACATCAGTTATTGTAGCCTAAGCTCACAGCGTCGCACCAAGATGTGCCTGGATGGGGCCCGACTGGGGTCGGGTGCCTCTGCTGGGACGTCCTGCAGGACATCAGGGCTCAAGCTTGCTCCGGAGCTACAAAAGTGATTTTTGTTTCGCAATACTGCTGCCACTGCCAACTGAAGAACCCAGTGCTCTCCCTTCCCAGGCCAGAGGACCGGCTGGGGGGGAGGGGGGCGGTTCTGAGCAACACAATGAGGGCAAAATGACCCATGCTGGAGGGCCTCATCACCTTTTTGCGGGTCTTATACATCATTTCTTGACTGATCGTCTCCAATAAGTCATGGTGCCTGACAGAGAGATATAATTGTGTGCCAAATAGCAACTGTGAGGTAAAATATGATAATTAGCCCTAATAGCAGAACCTGGGCAAATGTCTTTATGCTGAGGTAACAAACAGAATTAGCACAGAAAAAAACCCAGGTAAAATATATATATAAAAACACAATAATTATTAGCCCTATAGCTTGCTGGTCTAAAAATCTCACCAAGGAGCAATGAACTGTATTATACGCTAAAAAGCACTAAAATGGTCGATGCGCACTCTGAGTGGTGCGGCGCATGGCCGTTAGCGCACTAGCGTGAGCGTCGCATGCACTCGTGAATGTGCAAACACAATAGTGCAATATATTTAATAGGGACTGCACTGCGCAAATGCTCCTTACGCTGCGCGAGCGCATGCACCACAGGCACGCGACTTTAAACAATGGCAGGAGACTGCCCGAAGAAGGATCATATGCCCAGTCCTAATGGCGCTATACAACGGAAAATGGAGGTCTGTGGAGGAAAATCACCAAACACCTCTAAAATGTACCAAATTCACATTAGCTGCATAAAAGTACCAAACACAAAACCTGAGGCTTGGGGAGGAAGTAAAGGAAACAACACCAGAGCCAAAGAACAACCCCCGAGACCCTACACTCCCAGAACAGATACAATTTGTACCCATCTGTGGCACTTTTTTTTTTTTAAATGGAGACCATTAAAAACACCCTAACAAGGCAGAAGTGGCTCCCAATCCACACAAGGAATGAGAAAGGCAGGTTATTCAATTGGAAAGCCGCTGCTTAACAGGCATGATTTTAATTTAGGGGTGCTCCCTAAAACAGGCAGCCCCAACCTGCAAGGCAGAACTGCAGCCCCAAAGAAGCCTTGAAACTTGAAAATCTTGAGAGAAGATCAAAGTAGCTCTGCCCCCTTCAAATGGCACCGCTAAACTCAGGAGTTGCTGCTGCTTGGAATCCTCATGAGCCCAACATTCTAAAGCTTGGGCTGCGCCATTCCCCTAGTAGAGGTGCACTATACCCCAGTTGTTTTGATTATCCATTGACAATGCGGAGCACTACAGAAAGTCTCTCCCCGTCCGTTCGCTGGAAGCTGGTAATTAAAACTGTTCCCCCTGTGATCGACACTATGCAGACACTGTCTATGGCTCCACCCCCGGCTCCTCCCTGGCCAAATTAGACACCCTCCTACACGCCTTTTGCCGATTTGCCTCAAGCTCACCTCTCTGCACACACCACTGCTCCCTCTATACTTCTCTATCCATCCCCTCACTTTCCCACCATCACCAAACCCACTCTCTGGCCCTAACTGCTAAGTACTGGTTTGGTTCCCTCCATTCTTACCTTTCTTCCCTTCTTTTCCCCACCTAGTTCCCTCCCTTCTTACCTCTCCTCCCTCCTGTCCCCCTGCCCATCCCTTCTCCTATCCATTCCACTCCAGGGACTCCTGCTCCTTCTCCATTCCATATCCACACTCTACCTCTGGTCAATCCACCTTCTCCTACAGTCTCCCTTCCCTCTGGAACCAACTCTCACCTACCCTTTGCCAAGCTACCTCTCTCCCTGCCTTCAACTGCCAGCTTAAAGTCTTACCTGTTGCTCCCTGCTCCTGCCCAAATGCTCCATAACTACACTGCATCCTGTGATGAGCTGCACATTAGGCCTTGTTCCTTTGAACTTTATATCAGAGTTTTGTATATATTATTTGTACTACAACCTTTTTGTTGTGATGGCATATTTCTACCTGTATTGTATCCTACTCTCCTCGGGTAGCACCTGGAAACGAGCCTCGGCTCAGTGTGCCTTTCCCGGTCACCAACTTTTAAATAAATAAATAAAAATAAATGTTCCCCTCTGTGGTCCTGAACTTCCTATCATTAATACAGCAAGATCAGTTTGGTCAATTAGTCCCAGCTGACTATCCATAGATGCGTCACACGTCACCATTTTCACTAGTTT
This sequence comes from Neoceratodus forsteri, assembly GCA_016271365.2. Taxonomy (NCBI): domain Eukaryota; kingdom Metazoa; phylum Chordata; order Ceratodontiformes; family Ceratodontidae; genus Neoceratodus; species Neoceratodus forsteri. The sequence continues at coordinate 369,126,656 of CM028137.1, forward strand.
CTTCCAATAAGTCCTACAAATCAATTATGTCTATTAGTCCCACATCTATATTAAAGTTCTCCTGAATTTTATCATACAAATCAGTTTTTTGTAAACTTGATTGAACATTGTCAGAAGCATGTGTGAGCGAAGTTGCATCTCTGATTTCATTTAACAATTCTTCTACATCCGAAGTCCTAGTAGGTCTCCATGATTTTCATTTTCCTCGCCATTTGGGGTTTGTTCAAAGAAAATTTGATAAGCATTATTTAAAGCACCCGGATTGGCTGTTCTACCATAGTCTTACAGTATCACTTCAGCACTGTTTATTTCTTCTTGATCTAATGCTCCATGTTGTCATTTTTATTTGCAAAGAAGTATTTCAATTTAATTCTTCTAAGCAGTTTGAAAATGTCCACTTTAATCTTAAACAGGTCAGCAGGTGAACTTGGCACAAAACCAAGACATCTAGATAGTAATTTCACTTGTGCCTCCATCAGCTCCACATCAGATAAATTAATTACTGTTTGTTGCTCCCGACACTGTGTTTCTGACATACTTCCTCTGCCCTCTTCTGCCTGGTCTATTTTTTTTTTCCTCAACTTATTTGTTGCTGGTTGGGGATACTGCCCCTGATAATTCTCTTTGCGTTTTACTGAAACAATTAACCAAAGGTGGTTGTTCACACCAGGCAGGGCTTCAGAGTCAGATTTATCACCTTGATAATTATCTCTGCAGGGTTTTTTTTTGTTTTTTAAAGCTGCTTCAAGACCTGCTTCTCCAAATCCCACTCTGACCTCTTCTCCTGCTAGCCGATCTCCCTCTTGTAAATTATTTTACTGGACATTCCCACCTGAAAACTACACCCTTTTCAAAGTCCCCATCATCTCTATTCAATATTGACTTTTTTTTCTATTTACCAAGTCAGTTTCAAACATACAAATTTTTTATGCATATGAAAGACACTCAAAAAATCTGATATTTACATTCTGGCCCAAAACCCCAAAACCTTTTAGCCATCTGTCTTACAAACACAAACAATTCAACAAATATTCTTAGAATAAAAAATAACTATTCTGGTAGGGTGGTCACAGACACTGAAACGATAGCTAATGTTTTCACAGACAATTACACTAATTTATGTAAGGCAGAGAAAAACAGAAGTTTTTAAAGAGATGTTACTGACTTTTTCAAAGATTTACACCTACCTACATTAAGTGATGAAAATAAATCTTCGTTGGACAAATAAATAACACAAGAAAAAATACAAATAACTATTTCCTCTTTATAAAAAAAAAAAAAAATTAAAAAAATTTCAGGTCCTGATGTATACCCCATAGATTTTTATCAAAAAAATCTCAAAACAACTTACACCCATTCTATTACAATTATACAATTAACTATGGACAAAACTTTCCAATTTAAATTCTCTAAACAAAGGGTTAATTACTCATTCACAAAAAAAGGCAAGGATCCTGACCTGTGCTCAAATTATGGGCCCATTTCGCTTATAAATTCAGATATGAAAATACTGGCCAAAATGCTCTACTTGAGACTCGATAGTCATTCACTCACAAATTGGCCGTCATCAGACTGGTTTTATGAAGGGGCGACAAGCTGCGGACAGTGCAAGGAAAATATTATATATTATTAGAATTACTGAAGAAATGATACTCTCAAAGAAAAAAAAAAGATTTCAATTGACATTGAAAAAGCATTCAACCAAGTTAGCTGGAATTATTTATTTAAAAGTGCTGCAACTTTCTAATTTCCCTGAAAGTTTTTCTGATTGGGTTAGGATGTTGTATGCTAACCCCAGTCAGTAGTTTTGATTACCGGAACATTCTTTTCTTATTTTAACATTCAAAGAGGGACTAAGCAGGGTTGCCTGCTGTCTCTCGGCCTATTTATTTTATCACCAGAACATTTACTACAGAAACTAAAGCAAGAGCAAGATTTATGGGGGTCATCATACAGGAGAAAAAATACATCTGTTCTGCGTATGCAGATGATACTTTGCTGACAGTTTCTCACCCTCAGGAAATCATGCCCAAAATCACAGAAGTGATACAGAAATATGGCAGTATATCTGGTTACAAAATAAAGAAAAAGCACAAATACTTTCTTTAAATAAAAATTTACAATTAGTGAGGGGGGAAGAAACTGATTTACAATGGGCTATTAACAAAATAACTTACTTAGGAGTTAGGTTGACCAAATCCTATAGTTATTTCCTGAAACAAAACTTAGAGGATGGGAAATCAAACTAGCAGCTGTTATAAAAGTTCTTATTCTCAAAAATATCGATTCCCTTAAATTATCCATATTTAACTGTACCCGAGTAAAAAGTTATACGAAAAACTGTATTTTGTATTGTTCTCTTTTTATGGGCAGTATTCTGTTACAGATCTTGTCGTGGAATCAATAATTTGGAGTTTTAACAAGTCACACTCCAGGGTGGCCAGCTCCTTCTCTCCCTCTAGGGTCTCTGGTGTGCTGCAAAAAAAAAGTACAGTTACGTAAGAACTTACCGTAACAGTAGATCTTCGAGAACAGCTCTTGCAGCAGGTTACACCATTAGGACTGAAGCCGACAGGCATCAGGACCCCACGGAAATCTTCTAGCTAGCAGTCTTCAGCGGGGACGCTTCTGGCGTCGGTCCCCCGACGTCAGGCGTGAATATAAGGGCAGTCCCGCCTAGAATCCCCAGTTCTCCCGCCAGAGACTTCCGGCCGCTGGATGACATCAGAAATGGAGACCGAGGATCCGCCATCAGAAGAACAAAGGAAAGTAAGCTCCTGCCGAAGCCTGGTTAGGCCTTACCTCCTCCAAGGGGGAATGGTGGGCGGGAAGGTACCTGCTGCAAGAGCTGTTCTCGAAGATCTACTGTTACGGTAAGTTCTTACGTAACTGTACTATCTTACTTCGAGATACAGCTTTTGCAGCAGGTTACACCATTAGGACTGATTCCCAAGCAATAGCGCCTAGAGAAGCTCTAGGGAGGAGGCATAAAGGAGAGATCTTGAAAATCCTGACTCTAGGACAGGAGACCCTGCAGAACGGCGAGGCCGAAACCTGCTCTCCGCCGTGAGGCGATGTCGAGGCTGTAGTGCCTAATAAAGGTGTGCAATGAGCTCCATGTAGCTGCGGCACATATGGCCGAGATGGAGAAGTTCCGCAGTTCTGCTAAGGAAGTAGCCACCCCCCTAGTCGAGTGGCCCCAGACTGTGCCCGGAAGGGGCTTCTGTTTGTTGTTGTAGCAAAAACAAATGCACTGGACAAGCCAGTGAGAAAGAGTCTGTTTTGAGACTGGTTGGCCCAACATCCTCTCAGCAAAGGAAATAAACAGCTGTGCAGATTTGCAATGCTGTTTGGTCCTGGTCAAGTAGTATCTTAAGGAGTGGTAAACATTTAGGGTGTGAAGCAGTGCCTCTCCTCTGTTGGTGTACCTGGGGAAGTACACCGGTAGATCGACGTCCTGATTAAGTGTAAGGGCTGAGACCACCTTAGGCAGGAATTTAGGATTCGTCCTCAGGAACACTCTGTCCTGGTGGAAAATTAAATAAGGTTCCTTACACATGAGGGCATGTAGCTCAGAGATTCTCCTTGCTGACGTAACAGCAACCAAAATAACGTTTTCCACGACAGAAAACGTAGCTCGCAATCTGCGGCAGGTTCAAAAGGGGGCAGCGTGAGCTGCTCCAGGACAAAGAGTAGGTCTCAAAGAGGGACGGATCCTTAATGGGTGGTCTAAGATGTAGCACCCCCCTCAAAAAGTCACGAGAGGCATCGAGTTGTGCCACTGTGAGTTGGCCTATCGGCTAGTGGTAGGCCGAAATCGCACAGAGGTGAACCTTAATTGAGGAGTAGGCAAGGCCTGAGTGAAAGAGGGAAAGCAGGTATTCTAGAACTGATTTTTCTGGGCATTCTAAAAGGGAGAGACCGCGTGCCTGAGACCACAGGCAAAACCGGTGCCATTTCATGGCGTACGTCGCATGCATTGCCGGCTTTCTGGCAGCAGAAAGATCTTCCGCCACCTCTTGCGAGACCCCGTGTCACAGAATGGCTATGTCGCGAGGAGCCAGGCATGCAGGTTCAGTGAGCGTAAGTCCGGGTGGACTAGCGAATCCTCCTCTTGAGACAGCAGATGGGAGCTGATAGGCAATGGGAGTGAAGGTTCCCGGGACAACTGCGTCAGCATGGGAAACCAGATCTGTCTGGGCCAGAAAGGCACTACCAAGGTCATTGTTGCATGCTCCCTGTGAAGTTTGAGAAGGACTCTCTGGATCAACGGGAAGGGAGGAAAAGCATAGAGGAATCTGTCCGCCCAGGAGAGGGACAACGCGTCTCGCCAAAAAACACCAGGCCCTGGATCTAGCGAGCAAAAATTGGGCAGTTTTGCGTTGGATGGGGAAGCGAACAAGTCCAATTCTGGAGTGCCCCATCAAAGAAACAGATCCTCTGCTACATCCTGAAGAAGCTCCCACTCGTGGACTCTGGCCTGTGATAGACTCAGGCCGTCTGCGATTGTGTTGTCCACTCCGGGAACATGAACTGTAATCAGGCTCGCACCGTGTTGAATTATCCATTCCCACACTCTCATAGCTTCCCTGCAGAGGGGACAAGAGTGTGTGCCTCCTTGCTTTTTGTGGTAATACATCACTGCCGTATTGTCTGTTTGAAGCAGAAGAGTACTCGGTGGAATTTGTGACTGGAAGGCCTGCAGGGCATAAAGGACCGCCCTCATCTCCAGAATGTTGATGTGGAGGTGAGCTTTCTGAGGGGTCCACGTTCCCTGACACCTCACCCCATTCAGGTGTGCCCCCCACCCCAGCCCTGAGGCGTCTGTGGAGAGGATTACCTCCAGGGACGGCGCTACAAACGGAACACCCACTGAGAGTGTCCCTGGGTCTAGCCACCATTGCCAGTCTCGAATCACAGCCCTTGTGATTCTGACTGGCTGCTGCATATGGTCTTGCCTTTGATCCCATTGCATTTTCAGCATCCACTGGGTTACCCACATGTGGAGCCTTGCCATCGGGACGGTTGGAATGGCCGCAGCCATATGTCCGAGCAGGCGAAGGACCAGTCTGGCAGGGACGGTCTTCTTTGCCGAAAGGTCCCTGATGAGGGACCTGATGCGCTCCGCTCTGTCCTCGGGAAGAAAAGCTTTCCCTTGGACGGTGTCCAGAACTGCGCCTATGAACTGCAGCTTCTGGGACGGTACCAGGAGAGACTTCTCGTAGTTGATAAGAATGCCCAGCGACTGAAAAAGAGCTTGGGTGTTCTGGATAGCCAACAACAGCGCCTCTCTGGAGGCGGCCATGAGAAGCCAGTCGTCCAGGTACGGGAACACGTAGTGGCCCTGTCTCCTTAGTGATGCTGCCACGACTGCCATGCACTTGGTAAAGACCCTGGGGGACCGATGATAGTCCGAAAGGAAGCGCCCGGAACTGAAAGTGGTGGCCGAGAAACTCGAAGCACAGGAACCTCCTGTGCGCTTGAGCAATGGGGATGTGCAGGTAAGCGTCCTGCATATCTAATGACGCCAAAATTGCGTCCTTCTTCAACATGGGAATAAGACCCTGGAGGGTCACCATGCGAAACCGTTTGTAGGCGACCGACATGTTTAGGTCGCTGAGGTCCAATATTGGACGGAGGTCCCCTGTTTGGAACCAGAAAGAAGTGGGAATAGTAGCCTGCTCCTGTCTGGTTCTCTGGGACATACTCCACCGCTCCTTTTTGCAGAAGCGCGAGTACTTCTTGCCTGATAAGCAATCTGTGCTGACCCGAGTAGTGGGAGAACAGAGGACGCCTTGTGGGTGGCTTGTCTACGAACTCTATAAAGTGGCCTTTTTTGACCAACTGGAGTACCCACCTGTCGGTGGTGATAGACTGCCACCCTGGCAGGTGGTCCGCTATACGACCCCCGACCTTGGTGTCCCGTTGATCCTGAGGGGCAGGGGCCGGGAAGGAGTCATGCTGTGGCAGCTGAGGGTCCTGCAGGCTGGGCCAATTTGGCGGGACGCTGGCCTCTGCCTGAGGATGACTTCCCCTGAGCTTTCCGGGAGAAGGAGCCCCTCTGTTGCGAGCCGGAACGGGACTGTTGTCTCTGAGTCCGGCTGCAAACACGGCTCTGGTTCCTACGAAAGGAACCGGGCCTGGGTCTGTACAGGGCCTGGATAGACCTCATGGCCTTCCCGGCCTCCTGAAGCTTGGTGAGGACATTCTCCGAAGACTCACTGAAGAGAACTTCACCATGGAATGGGGCGTCCAGTATGTTCTTCTGGACGTCCAGGGTGAATCCGGAGACACGAAGCCATGAGTGTCTCCGGAGGCATACGTCTCAGGCTGCCGCTCTGGCCGAGGAGTCCGCGGAGTCATACGCGGCTCGAAGCACCTGGGTTCCCACGTCTGAACCCGTGCAGAGGAGCTGAAGCAGTTCTTCCTTCTGCTCACCTTCCGGCATCTTTTCTGCCAGCTCTAGTCCCTGCTCCCACAAGGCATTCTGAAACTGGACCATGTGGGTGAGATAATTGAGGGACCTAATGGCGCAGGTTGCAGCTACGTACGTGCACCTGCCCATCGCGTCCAATTGCTTGGATTCTGGGTCTGGTGGCAGGGTGCTCAGATGTTGCGGCCTCTGGGACCGGTCATGTGAGGCTGTAATGACCAGGGAATCAGCCAGAGGATGAGATGCCAAGTACTGGTCCTCCCTAGGGGCCTTGTACAGGCAGTCAGCCTTCTTCGGCATCACCGGGAGCGAATGTGGACATTTCCACACTGCCTTGGTGATGTCCACGAAGGTGTCCACCAAGGGTGGTACCACCACAGGCTTTGGGTCCTTTTGCCGAAGATAACGTGCAAGGCGTAGCCTCTTGGGGTCAAGTTCTTCTGCGTCCCAGCCCATATTCTCTTGGATATGCCTCATAATCTCTGAGAATGATGGGTCATCCGGAGGAGATCTTGGGAGCTCGCGTGGGTCCGGAGAGGGGACGCTGATGGGAAAAGGGGATCTGGATCTGTCTGAGAAGTCCGATCCCGAGTCCTCCGTCGAAGGCAAGTGGCAGCGTCTTCTGGGTCTCTTGGGGCTGGGTGAGCCTGAAGAAGATCTGGACGGAGGTCTCCTCTTTTCCGATGGTCTGCCCCTAGGAGATTCAGCAGGCTCCTGGGGGAAGGTACTCGGCCTGCTGCCCCGGATGCGGTGGGGGGCGCTGGGGCCGGTGCAGTCACGGGTGGAGGAGGAGGAGGAAAAGGAGGAGGTGTGGGAACCACGTCCTTTTTTATGGTATCCCACCAAAATATAAACAGGCCCTTGACCTCAGAAATAGAGACCCGACGACGGGCCGGGCGCCAGTGGTCGGTTGTCGGGTTCCGGCGTCGGCCCCCCAGGGGTCTCTGGTTCGGGAGGGTTCCTCGGGGCTCGACAGGACGGGTTTCCCACCTGGTCCTCGGGCTGTGGGCTCTCCTCCGTAAGCGCCTCTGGCCGACGCGGTAGGTGGCGTGGGGTTCCTCTCTCTGCTGGGACGGGCGTCTGTCCCCCAGCCGGCGTCCACGGTGGAGAAGGCCTGGCCGGCGACAGGCATCAGGCTGTCGTCGGATCCCGGGACCGGTGGTGCTTGGCCGACGTCGGCTGAGCCGGCGTCGGGTCAGTCGTCCTCTTGAGCGATGTCAGCTCCTTGGTTTTCCGCTGGGGTGGAGGAGGCAAGGAGACCGACCGGACATCGGAGCCGAGTGGCAGGAGCCGGACTTGTGGTGATGTCGGTCCCCTGACCTCGGCGAGGCCTTGGACGATGAGGAAGAAGGCCTGGAGGTCATAACAGGCTGCAGAGTGGAGGAACCGGAAGAAGACTTGACCACAATCGGGGGAGGCTGAGAGCGGGCCCGGGAAGGCGAGCGGTCGGACCGGGAGCCGGAGCTACGGGAGTCGGAAGCCCTAGAAGGGGATTTAGATCTCACCCTCTCCCTGTGTTTTTCGAGGTGCCGGTGGGCTTTCTCGGAGGATTCCCCCTTGGAGGCAGGATCCATGGCCTTCAATCTCTCTTCCAGAAGGTAAGCTTGGAGGGCCTTCTGACGACGGATCTGGGTCCGACTATTAAAGCCTTGACAGAAGGAGCAGGCCCGGGTGTCGTGGTCCGGGCCTAAGCACAGCATGCAGGCTGAATGTGGGTCTTTAAAGGGAATTTGCTTCCCGCAGGCACACTTTGATGGATGGCCCTCCGCGGATGTTGGGGAGGACATCAGATGGCAGATGATTCGTAGAAAATGAAGTTTCCAGTCGAAGAAACGAGAAAAGAACTTTTCTAGGCGTCGCGCGCTAGACACTGACCGGAGGGTCGAGACATGCAAGTCGACGGCGGGAAAGAACTGGGGATTCTGGCGGGACCGCCTCCTTATGTACTACGCCTGACGTTGGGGACAGGACCGACGTCGGAGGTGGTCCCCGCTGAAGACTGCTAGCTAGAAGATTTCCGTGGGGTCCTGACGCCTGCCGTCTTCAGTCCTAATGGTGTAACCTGCTGCAAGAGCTGTATCTCGAAGTAAGATCACAGGTTACTCACCTGTAACAGTAGTTGCAGGAGTGGTATATGGTGTACATCCCACATGTTCTGACAGTGTCCTTTCCTCTTCGTTTTTTGGTAAAAACGAGCAGTATGCCTCTTGGCCACATACCACTTAGGGAGATGCTTGGAATGCCCATAGGGATATAAAATAAATGGATGTTTACCTGGCTTCTTAATTTTTCCATAAATAGGTATTCAACCATCCCAACCGTAATCCCGTACATTCCGGAAGCATTTCTAGGTCAAGACTGCGCGTCTGCCACAAGCGCAATCCCGATGTAAGATTATTTTCATATGGATGAAGAACAATCATGTCGCGCTTGTTCCTTACGTATGTCTCAACTATTACATTTATTTGGCACCACAAACCAAGCGCTGGAAATGTATTATTTTAAATTTTAAGCTCCGGCAGAAATCCCGCGCATGCGCACCAATGGCACACTCTTACGCATGCGCGGGATCTTTTGGTCTTGCATCTGGTACGCATGCGTGGGATTTCGGCCCCAGCTTAAAAATGAAAATAATACATTTCCAACGCTCGGTTTGTGGTGCTAGATAGATGGAATACTTGAGACATACACAAGGAACAAGCGTAACATGATTGTTCTTCATCCATATGAAAATAATTGTACATCGGGACCGCGCTTGTGGCAGTCAAACGGTCCTGATCTTGAAGTGCTTCCAGTATGAGCAGGGCGAGTGAACACCTATTTAGGTAAAATTTTTAAAACCAGGTAAAAAGCCACTCATTTTATATCCCTATGGGCATTCTAAGCATCTGACAGAGTGGTATGTAGCCAAGAGGCATATTGCTCGTTTTTACAAAAAAAAAAAAAAAAAAAGAAGGGTAAAAGCTGACAGTGCCCCTTTAAAGCAGCAGTGTAACAAAACTAGGCAAAAAATCTGACCCTACCCTTTTTTAACTATAAAAGATTCCAGGCATCTTCCAGTTTTATTTGATGGTACAATCTTTTAATTCAACCAAAATGTCAGTATTTTATAAATGTTTTAATTTTTTCTCAAGAAATAAAGATGGCCACCACATTTTTCACAGACACAGCATTGTAGACCCGGAAAGGGTTTGCTTTGAAAATGTAAAATAGACCCATGCTATGCAGCACAGAAGGCACCGAGGCAAGTACGTACATCTGACAGGTATGCTAATATTTTTCTTAATCATAGCTGAAATTTGTCCGAACCGGTGGCGCTGAGGCGCTGGTTGCCTTACCTCACGCTACGCCGGCGACTCGTGTTGGGAATGAGCACAGGTCAGCCGGGTTGGCAGGGATGGAGAAGGACTGAGCGTCCGACGGACTGCTCTCCTACTCCAGGAGGGTGGATCCTAGCGGTCAGTGCATGACTAGCCCATAGTGGAGGCTGGGGCTGGCGACTCAACGCTCAGAGATGAGGCAGGCGCTGGGGTAGCGTGCAATGGATGCGCGCGATCAACCACTGAGGCATCACTACATGCCCTCGCCTCAGGGGAAGCACCAGGAAAGACAGTCAGGGTGTAGCAGAGTGAAGCCGGCCCCTCAGGCGCTCTCACAATAGCAGCCACCTCCAGGCACCGACCTGCACGAGCGCGGGTCAAGGAGATCCCTACCAGGGGGCATAGCTGTGGGTCAGCTGGCAAGGTGAGTCCCGAGCTGGGAACAGGGTTGGGGGAGCTGGCAACATGCACGGCCGCCCGACCAGGGGGAGAATAAAAAAATTAACAAAAAAAAATAAATCATAGCTGAAATTCGATTTTTTGGAAAAGCATTTTTCGTTCCACTGCTGCTTTAAATGCTGCTGGAAAGTCTTCAAGCTGGATCCTCCAACCCATCCAGGTGGCAAATGCCCTGTGATGCCAGTTCTTGCCCGCTGGAAGCAGAGTCGTGCGCCACTGCCAGGGGAGATCAGGTGGGTCCAAGTGGATGCATACCATATACCACTCCTAGAAAGTCCAGTTACGTAAAGACTTATCGTAACAGTAGCTCTTTGAGGAGTGTCTCGGGCAGTAGGTAATACTTTTGGGTATCCAGCAGAGGTCGTTATGGCGCATGGCAGCTCTTCTAGCAGTTTTTCAACAGGGACCACCCACACATGACATCAGCTTCCTGTTTCCTATATAAAAGAGTGGGCGGTCCCTGGTATCCTCAATTTCCCCACCGGATTCGGCTTGCAAAGCGAGGACCAAGGGGAAGCAGAGGTACCAAAGGAGTCCCAACCCAAAGTCACTGGATCAGAATTTGCTCTCTTAGAGAAGGAGGGGGATGGAGGATGGGAACAAACCTACTGCAAGAGACACTCAAAGATCTACTGTTACAGTGAGTCTTTACATAACTGTACTGTCTTCCACAGAGTGGTCTCTTGCAGTAGGAAATACTTTAGGGATGAATCCCAAGCAGTAATGCCCATGTGGGAGGACAGTTATGATAGAAGGCCTTATAGGACTGCACAGCCGAAGGCCGCCCTATGTCGTGAGGCAATATCCAGATTGTAGTGCCTTGTGAATGTATGAATCGTGGACCAGGTAGCTGCATTGCAGATATCTGAAATGGAGGCTTTTTAAAGCAAGTAGCAGTGGTGGCCATAGCTCTAGTGGAGTGGGTTTGGACAGGTCCAGGTAAAGTCTTGTTGTATTTTTTGTAACAATATGTAATACAATTTGCCAACCAGGATGAGAGAGTACGTTTAGCAACCAGGAGGCCGTCGCAACCTGGAGCAAAAGAGACAAACAGCTGAGACGTCTTTCTAATCGATTTTGCCCGATTAGTTTAGCAGCATAATATACGATGGACATCTAAAGTATGTACTACATGTTCACCCTGATTGGAGTAGTCAGGATAGTAGACCAGAAGCTCCAATGACTGATTTACAATATGTTTAAAGACTATTTTAGGAAGTAAGGGAGGGCTGGTACGAAGGACCACTCTGTCTTTGTGGAAAATCAAGTAAGGTTCTCAACACATGAGGGCATGAAGCTCAGAAAAACGTTGAGCGGAAGTGACAGCCACCAGAAGAAAAAATTACTCACCTTAGTAATGTTGTTTCTTCTAATGGAGTCTTATATTATGACAGATGCAGTTTGTCCCACCATTAGAACTGCTCTGGAGGTGAAAGAGTTAACTTCCATGCAGTGCATGGAACTTAGACGCGAGCTCGGTTAGAGAAGTCTCTGTTAGGGTGGTTTCAAACCCAAACCGATAGATCTTTACGAGCAAAACTCACTAAGGCTCTGTGTGGAAGCTGTAACCTACACTAGCCAACTGGCTACTAAAATATTCACACATTTTCCTGGTCCCAACACCAAGACTCAAGTCAGGGGACCAGAAAAATAAGATAAAATAACTAAATAAAATACAACACCCAAACATAAAAGGGGGCATCAATAAGTGCCAACAGTGGACTGCCCACCCCATACCCGAAGTAGAAGTTCTGAGAGGGGCAGGCTGGGGGGGAGGTCATAATATAGCAAGACTCCATTAGAAGAAACAACATTACTAAGGTGAGTAATTTTTTCTTCAAACAACATGAAGTCTTACTATATTATGACAGATGCAGACTACAACCAGTACCTCCATGGAGGAGGGACAGAACCTACTTAGGAATAGGCTCTGAAGCACGGTTGTGTTAAACCGAGCATCCCTCCTGGCCTGGATATCCAGGAGTAATGCTTGGTGAAAGTGTACTGTTTTCCAAGTAGCTCCTTGACATATCTCCAAGATAGTGATGTCTCTAGCACCAGCTAGAGATGCAGCTGTACCTCTGGTAAAGTGAGCCCTCAGGCCTGAGGGGGGAACCTTACCCAGTTTTTGATAGCAAAACTAGATACAAGAGACAATCCACCTGGCAACGGATCTCTTAGTGGCAGGTCTCCCTTTCCCAACCTCACCATAAGTGAGAAATAGTTCGAGGGAGTCAAACCTGTGACCCTTGGTACGCTCTATGTAGTAACTTAAGGCCCTCTTAACATCTAAGCTGTGCAGCCTCCTCTCACCAGAGGAGGAATGGTCAGTGAAGAACACTGGAAGTGAAATAGATTGGTTAAGGTGGAAATCCGAAACCACCTTAGGCAAAAACTTCCTGTTAGTCCTGAGGACTACCTTATCCCTGTGAAGGGAAATAAAGTCAGTCTCCACTGATAAAGCCTGTAACTCACTTATGCGCCTGGCAGAAGTGATGGCTACTAGAAATACAGTTTTCCAAGTCAAATACTTAAGCTCTGCCGAAGACAGAGGCTCAAGAGGGTTGCATCAACTGAGCAATGCAAACATTAAGATCCCAAGCAGGGGCAGGATCCTGAATGGAGGATTGGTATGAAGCAATCCTTAAAAACTTGTAAATACAGGGTGAGCAGAAAAGAAGAGGGCTTCCTGCTGAAATGAAAGCAGAGACAGCTGCCAAATGCACTTTCAGGGTAGCTGGTCTCAGTCCCAAAGAATTAAGATGGACCATATAATCCAATACAGTGGGTAAATCAGCAGATTCCGGGGAAATATGCCTCCCAGAACACCATATGGAAAACCTTTTCCACTTGGAGTTATAGGTAGCCCTGGTGGAAGGCTTCCTAGCAGCTTTCAAGATTTCGAGAACACTGTGAGAAAGCTGAAGATCAGCAAACTCTAACTGCTCAAGAGCCAGGCCTTGAGGTTGAGGGATTTGAGATTCGGATACCAAACTCTCCCCTGAGCACAGGTTAACAGATTGTGGTTCCTGGGGAGACACAGGGGAAGATGGACTGCTAAGGACAGAAGGAGTGGGTACCAGGGCTGCCTGGCCCAGTCTGGAGCAATCAGGATCATCTTGCAGGGCTGAGACCTGATTTTGACTAGCACCTTGAACAGGAGAGGAAGGGGGAAGGCATAGAGAAACTTCCTTTCCCAATCGAGGAGAAAGGCATCCAGGGGACTGAGCCCAACACTGGGGGCCTGCAACAAAAAAGTGGAAGTTGATGATTGTCTGGGGCTGCAAAAAGATCTATCTGAGGAGTGCCCCATCTGGCAAAAACTATCCCCAGTACTAGGGATCCAGTGGCCATTAGTGATGGCCCTGGGAAATCCTGCTGAGCATCTGCCAGGACATTGTCCTTGCCTGGGAGGTGAACTGCTATGAGGGAAGTGTTCAGGAATAAGCCAGAGACCACAACTTCTGCAGCCTCGGTGCACAAGGCCGAAGACCGAGTGCCCCCTTGTTTGTTGATGTACCACATTGTAGTGGTGTTGTCTGTTCTGACCTGTACCACCTTGTTCTGAACAGATGCAGAAAAACCTGAAGTGCTAGAAAAACAGCTCTGAGTTCCAACAGGTTGATATGGAGCAGAGATTCCTGGGGGACCATAACCCCTGGGTGGAGAGGTCGCCCATGTGAGCTCCCCATCCCAAGAGGGACGATCTGTAGTAAGGGTCAAGGGTGGGACAGAGGATGAAAGGCACCCCTGTCTCAGATTGCTCTGATCCTGCCACCACTGAAGGGCCTGGATCAGGGTTCGAGTCACTGGGATTACTTGGATGGGGATCTCTTCTTTGAGACCAGAAAGCTCTCAAATGGAACTGAATGTCCCTCATCTGAAATCTTGCTCTTGCACTACAGCTGTGGAAGCAGCCATGTGTCCTAGGAGCTGCAGGAAATGCCTTGCTGGTCGAGAGACCTGCAGAGTGAAGGACGAGGCCAGGGCCACCAAGGTCCTTACCCTTTCCAGGGAAGGAAGGCTCTGGCCTGCTTTGTATCCAGTTCTGCGCTTATAAAGGTGAGTACCTGGACAGGTTCCAAAACTGACTTTGTAAGATTGAGAAGAGCAGAGAGATAAGCAGCTGCTGGATAACTAGCAGGTGTGATCTGATCTGGTCTGGAGACTGACCCACAATGAGCCAGTCGTCCAGGTAGGGAAAAATGGCAATCTTTAGCCTTCTTAGATGAGCAACTGCTACTGCCAGACATTTTGAACACCCTTGGGGCAGAGGTAAGGCCAAGGGCATTGCTCTGAACTGATAATGGCCTGAGGGCAGTTCGAATCTGAGGTACTTTGATGGGAGCTTCTGATAAGAACATGGAAGTAGGCATCCTTGAGGTCCAGGGAAACTAGCCAGTCCCCTGGCCTTAGGAGGGTAAAATCATTCCCAGAGTCACCATTTTGAATTTTGGTTTTAAAGGTGCTTGTTCAGATATCTTAGATCCAGGATAGGCCACTCTCCAGTCTTTTGGGGTAAGGAAGTACCTGGAGTACAGACCCTTGTCCTGGTGAAGGGGAGAAACCCTTTCTACAGCTCTGAGAGCCAGGAGGGTTGAGACTTCTGTTTCCAAAGCAAGAGTCTCTAAAGGGTTTGCAGGTGGAAAAGATCTGGCTCTCATCTTTGGAAATTTTTGAAGCTAAGAACCAGACCCTGGCTCACTACTTCCAGGACCCACCTGTCTGATGTTAAAGACTCCCAGTCCTGGACGAAGTAAGCCAGCCTGCCCCCTACAGGTAATGGAGAGCCGACCCTGGGCATCCCATCAGGGTGCCTGTTTGGCAGGGGCTTTAGGCTGAGGGGTGGGAGCAGGCCTGCTCGTACCCAGTCTGCCTCTCCCTCTGAAGAACCCCTCTGAGCATAGGCTGAAGAGGAGGCCTGAGTCTGGTAAAAAGGCCTGCCCCTACCCCTGGGGGGCTGCCTCTGAGGGGTGGCTTGCCATTCCTTGGCTTGTGCACTCCTATAAGTGGTTCTATATTCATCCATTTTCTTCATATAATTCTCTGTCTGCTCCCCAAACAGAGAATTTCCCACCACAGGAAAATCCATAGCCTTAGACTGGGTATCCTGTGACAAAGTATACACCTGAGCCAGGCCAGTCTATGAAAAGCCACAGGTGTAGCCATGACTCTAGAGGATACATCATTAGAATCCACTGCAGCATGGAATTGCACCTTAGATGCCTCAATACCATCAACAGCCACCTGCTCCAGCTCCTTTGCAAGCTGGCCAGGGACCTGTTTGGCTAAGGCCATGACAGTATCCCATCTAGATTTCTGGTATCTGCAACAAGCCATATAGTTTGCTTGTCTGAGTCCCAAAGATGCTGCCATGTATTGTTTTTGGCCATGGCATCAATCTTCCTGGAGTCCTCGTCAGGAGGATGTGAAGCCAGGGAATATTAGCTTTATCACAGGCTGCAGCCTGAACTACTCAACATGACTGCATTGCTGTGAAAGAAAATCTGTATCAGGACCTGACAAAGTGTACCTCCTGTCCATCTTTTATCTACAGAGGCACAGAATTAGAGCTTTTAAAATTTTATTGTTTGTTTCCTAAAAGATTTATGTAAAGGAATGGATAATCTCCTGGACTCTGGATATCCATCATCTCTACATAGTCAGGCTCCTCTTGCTCATCCAAAGCCTCCTCTAAAGGAAGCTGGAGGGTCTCAGCAACTTTTATAAAACAAAATGAGAAGGGACTCAGCAAGCCTAGGGGAGATTCACCTAAAGGTCTGTCTGGGGAGATGTCCGTTCAATGGGCACATCCAGACTTTCAAAGTCACATTCACATTGATCATAATCATCCTCCCTCCTCTGGTTCATAAAACTCTTCTATATCATATTCTTGAACCGGTGGAACCGACCGAACCGACCTTTTGCCAGATAGTGGCGGTTCGGAGGGAACCGGGGACAGTGACTGGACAATCTGTATTGCCCTGGCTATCTCTGCAGCAGTTGGAGAAGGGATTTTGGACTCCACACCTGCTGACTTTCTAGTTCTCTTTGCTGGAACTGGCTCCTCAGAGTCAGCTTTACGTTTGCCCGAGGAAGTCTGGCCCTGGTCAGAGGGCACTCCCTCAGGTTCGGCTGGCACCGAACTGGGCTGGCCATCCGTTCAGCGGACTTTTTGGCCTCTCGTTCCCTGAGCCTACCAACTCTCTTATCTAGGGTGGCTGCAGGGAAATTCTTCAAATCTGGCAGTCTGCATTGAGGTGGTCAAACCCCAGACAATAAACACATGTGGTGTGTGGGTCAGCCTTGGCAAAGGCTTCCCACAGACACTACAATGTTGAAACCCAGTGGGCCTGTTTTTCTTTTGGGTTTCTCAGACATAATGCCAGCCTAACCAAAAACTTGCCCTTTTGATGGCAGTACCAGGCAAGACACCCTTATCGGTTCCCAACCGTGTCACGGGTCGTGGAAAAAACCGTAATGAAATCCGTTTTTTTTAGAACCGATAAGAACCGGGAACCGCACTCTAACAAGCCTTAAAAGGCTTCAAAACAAAGTTTAAATACAATTCGATCGGTTCAAACCGAACCGATAAACATTTACAAGTTCCACACAGAAACCTATCTATTACTTACAATACCATAGACAGAGCTTGAACCGATCGGTTTGCGGTTAAAATAAATAATATCGCGGTTGAATTTAACCGAGAAAAGACGCTTTAAACCGAGGAAATGAACCGAGCAGCAGGAGGAATCTCCGGAGCGACTGTTCAGTGAGGCGGAGTAAAGAATCTGACGGTTTCGGTTTGAAACCACCCTAACAGAGCTTCTCTAACCGAGCTCGCGCTCTAAGTTCCATGCACTGCATGGAAGTTAACTCTTTCACCTCCGGAGCAGTTCTAATGGTGGGACAAACTGCATCTGTTATAATATAGCAAGACTTCATGTTGTTTGAAATAGGGTTTTCCATGAAAGAAAACGAAGTTCACAAGTGGCTGCTGGCTCAAAAGGCTCAAGGGTAAATTTTTCTATCATAAAATTGAGATCTCACAGAGGAATGGGTCTTCTAATAGGAGGTTTACTATGTAACATTCCTTTCAAAAACATCTTAGCTAGATGACATTGGTACAGTAACCTGCCATCCGGAGGTTCATGAAAAGCCGAGATGGTGGCCAAATGAACTTTAATGGAAGAGTAACGAACCGGACTCACATAGTGAGGCCAGGCAGTCCACAATCTTTGTCACTGGACAAGAATAAGGGTCCAAAGATCAAGAGGCTGACCATACGGAAAAGCGTTTCCATTTGGAATTGTATGTTGTTCTTGTTGCTCGCTTACGGGAGGCCAAGAGAATATTGGCAACAAGAGAGGACAATTGTAATCTAGTTATGAAAGTGTTCTCAGGAGCCAAGCGTGAAGGTGTTAAGCCTTCAGGTTGGGATGTAGGAGAGACCCTTGACACCGAGTCAAAAGGTCCTGTCTGATCGGCAATGGAACGGGTTCCCGTACTGACAGTTGTAGAAGGAGGGGAAACTACGTCTGGCAAGGCCATATTGGGGCTATGAGTATCACTGTGGCTAGTTCTAATTGTAGTTTCAGTAGAGTCTGTTGCAGGAGGGGGCCAGGGGGAAGCATATAAGAAGAGTCCTGTCCATGGTTGGGACAGGGCACCTATACACTGTCCCTTTTTGTTCGCGAAGTAATAGCAACCAAAAACAGTTTTCCAAGTGATATACTTCAAGTCTGCTGTTGTCATCGGTTCAAATGGGGCATCCATGAGCTTGGCAATGCAGATATTCAGATTCCAGGCTGAAACCGGTTCCCTCAAAGGAGGGTACAGAAGGTTAAGGCCTTTAAAAAAATTCCTGAAGACTGGATGAGAGGCCATGGACCTCTCTTTACCTGCTGACAAGTAAGCTAAAACTGAAGCCAAATGAACCTTGAGTGTCGAAGGCTTCACAGCCAAAGAATGCAAATGGGTCAGGTAATCCAGAAGAATGGCAAGGTCTGCCCTGGATGGGTCGATACCCTTACTTGCACACCATATGGAAAAATCTCTTCCACTTGGCACAGTATGTCTTTTAATGGAAGGTTTCCTGGAATCCCTAACTACTGCCAAAACTTGTTCTGACAGTTTAAGATCCGCATACTCTAAGTCCTCAAGAGCCAGGCCTTGAGCCTTAGTGATTTCAGGTTGGGGTACAGTACCCTGCCCCGAGAGGAAGTCAGCAAGTTGTGCTTCCTGGGCAGATGAAATGGAGGTACCACTGATAGAGCCAACAGAAGCGAATACCAGTGCCTCGCCCAGTCTGGTGCCACCAGTATCATTGTTGCCGGCTGGCACCTCAATTTCAGCAGGGTCCTGAATATCAGTGGAAAAGGAGGGAAGGCATATAGAAACTTCCCTGTCCAATCCAGTGCCAACGCATCCAGGGGTAGTGTGCACCTGGGAGGATGCCTGCAGCAATATATTGGTAGCTGGTGATTTTCTGTAGAGGCGAAGAGATCTATCCCTGGTGTGCCCCAACGCCTGAAAATTGAGCTGAGAATTTGAGGATTCAGACACCACTCGTGGTGATCCTGACTTATCCTGCTGAGGGAGTCTGCCAGTACATTGTCCTTTCCTGGAAGATGTATGGCTGAAAGTGATACCTTCATGGAGTTGGCCAAGAACCACAGCCTCATTGCTTCTGTGCACAGTTGTGCTGACCTGTTTCCTCCCTGTTTGTTGATGTTATACATAGTAGTGGTGTTGTCTGTTCTGACCTGCAACACTTTGTTTTGAAAATGTGGAGCAAATGCCTGCAGGGCTAGGTACACTGCCCTGAGCTCCAAAAGATTTATGTGCAACATGGATTCTTGAGTAGACCATGTGCCACTTGCTGTATAATCCAATATGTGTGCTCCCCAACCCAGAAGGGATGCATCTGTTGTAAGAACTAGGGAGGGTTGTTCCTTTGTGAAAGGAACCCCTACCCAAAGGTTTTGTTCGTCCAGCCACCACTGCAGTGTCTGTAGGAGAGTGTGAGTGACTGGAACCAGTCTGGACAGAGGATCTGTCCTCTGTGACCAGTACTGTCTCAGGTGGAACCGAACGTCCCTCATTTGGAATCTGGAACCTAGTACCACTGTGGTGGCAGCTGCCATGTGGCCCCAAAGCCTCAGGAAAGTACAGTTACGTAAGAACTTACCGTAACAGTAGATCTTCGAGAGAGGCTCTTGCAGTAAGTAACTGCATATAGGACTGAAGCCGGCAGGTGTCAGGACCCCATGGAAAAATTTCTAGCTAGCAGTCTCTGGTGGTGGACTGCCCCACGTCAGGTGACCAACGCCATGAAACGTCAGTATAAAGGGGTGGTCCCCCACACCTGCCTTCCAGTTCTTTCCCGCCAATGGCCAAAAAGGCAAGACGAGAGAGAAGTGGACATTTCCCCCCTGGAAAAGGAGCTGAAAAAGCTAAGGGGATGGAGGGTGGAGAGTAGATTTACTGCAAGAGCCTCTCTCAAAGATCTACTGTTACAGCAGGTTCTTACGTAACTGTACTATCTTACTTCAAGAGGGCTCTTGCAGTAGGTAATTATGTATAGGACCGAGTCCCAAGCAGTCTGGAACAAGGAGAAGCACCCGGGAGGAGGAAAACTACCCAAATGTAGACCCTCTGGCTGTGAAGATCTCATGAAAGAAGACCATTTAGAACAGCCAACCCGAAGCCAGCTCTCCGGCGAGAGGCAATGTCCAAACTGTAGTGTTTCATAAAGGTATGGACAGATGTCCAAGTTTCGGCTGCACAAATATCAGCTGCAGACACATTCTTAAAACAAGCAGCAGAGGCAGCGACACCCCTGGTGGAGTGGCCCTTGACTTGACCTGGCAGGGTCTTGTGATACTTGTCATAACAGAAAGTGATACAATGACCCAACCATTTAGATAGGCATTGCCTGGAGACAGCATTGCCTTCTCTTTTGCAAGCAAGAGAGACAAATAGTTGATTAGTCTTTCTGAGATCCTTCGTCCTGGTAGTGTAGTATCTCAGAATTCTGTGAACATCCAAAGTATGCAAGAGGTATTCCCCCAATTGGAGTGTTGCGTAAAGAAAGCCAGCAGTTCCAAGGATTGATTCAGCATAGATTCCGCTACTACCTTAGGGAGAAACTTAGGGTTGGTACGCAGAGTTCCTTGTGAAAAATCAAATACGGGATTTTGCACATCATGGCCTGAGCTCAGAAATTCTTCGAGCAGAAGTAATGGCCACAAGGAACAAAGTCTTCCAAGAAAGGAACTTTAGGTCTGCTGCGGCTGCGGTTTCGAAAGGAGGCAGGGTAAGCTTCTCAAGAATGAAATTCAGATCCCAAGGAGGGGCAGGAACGTGAATAGGGGGTCTCAAGTGGAGAACCCCTCTAAGAAAAGTCTTAGAGACTTCCAACTGCGTGAACGCTCTGTCCCCAAAAGGAACATGGTAAGCTGAAACGGCCGCCATGCAAACCTTAATAGAGAAATGACTGATACCCAGATCGAAGAAATGGTGCATGTAGTCCAGAAGCCTCCCAACAAGGCAAGAGAAAGGCTTGAAATCTTTGGAAGAGGCCCAAATAGAGAACTGTTTCCATTTCACGGCATAGGTAGATCTAGTGGAGGGCTTTCTGGCCTCCACCAGAATGCCAGCCACAAGCGGGGAAACCCCGAATCAGGCTTGCGCTACATCTGCAGGAGCCACGCATGTAACTGAAGGGATTTGACACCTGGATGCACCAGAGTCCCCTGATCCTAGGTCAGCAAAAGTTGCAACAGCGGAAGAGGAAGAGGAGGTTCCTCTGAAAACTGTTGCAGAAGACAGAACAAAACTTGCCTGGGCCAGAAAGGAGCAATTAGGAGCATGCAAGCTCCTTCTGAGCTGAGTCTGTGTAAGACCCTCGGAATTAAGGGAATCGGGGTGAGGGGAGGCATAGACGAATCTGCCCTTCCAATCGACAGAGAGCATCTCTCTCCAAAAAATGCCTCACCCTGGAGCGAGCAAGCGAGCAGAAGGCAGGAAGTTTTGCGTTGTGAGGAGACATGAACAGATCTACCTGAGGTGTCCCCCAGCGCAGGAAGGTAATGTCTACTACCCCCTGATCCAGTTCCCACTTGTAAGCCTGTGCAGAGGACTAGCTAAGGTGGTCTGCCAGCGTGTTTTCAACCCCCGGAACATGAGCCACCGTGAGGTGAAGGTTGTGATGCACTGCCCAATCCCAAACCCACATTGCCTCCCGGCAAAGAGGGTGGGAATGAGTTCCTCCCTGTTTGTTGATGTACCAGACTACACACATGCTGTCCGTCTAGACTGCCAGATGACCGGGAAGCAGATATAGATGCAGGGCTTGTAGAGCATACAGCACGGCCCTGAGCTCGAGCACGTTTATGTGAAGACTCTGTTCGAGCCTGGACCAGGAGCCCTGGGTCCTGTGAGACCCCATGTGGGCTCCCCAACCCTCTCCCGAGGAGTCTGTTGTCAATGTTTTAGGAGGGGGGGAGTGAGGCAGAAGAGAACTCCCCGACAAAGGTTCTCCTGAACTATCCACCAATGCAAGTCCCGGACCATCGGGCTGGAGACCAGGACTTGTTGATCTAGGTCATCCACCAACTGATCCCACTGAGACTGAAGCATCCACTGAGAGATATCCTCATGTGGAGTCGAGCGTGAGGAACTGTCGGAATAGCAGCCGCCATGAACCCAAGGAGGCGAAGGACTGACCTGGCGCTGACCCACCTGCGACTGGACAAAAGGCGTACATGAGCCTGGAGGGTGGCAACCCTGTCCAGTGGCAGGAACGCCATGCCGGAGGTCATGTCCAGGATCGCCCCGATGAACTGGAGCCACTGGGACGGGATCAAATGGGACCTAGCCTGGTTGATGGTTATACCCAGGCTGGTAAAAACCTGCAGGATAAGGGAAAGAGATCGCAGAAGTTACTCCCTGGACAGGGTTGCCAGGAGCCAATCGTCCAGGTACAGGAAAATCTGTACTCCTTGGGTACGTAGGTACGCTACCATGGAAGGCATTTGGTGAACACTGGGCACCGAGGAAAGACCACATGGGAGGGCCTTGAACTGGTAGTGGTCCCCCTGAAATGCAAAACGAAGGTATCTGCGGTAGGAAGGGCGAAGAAGGATATGCAGGTAGGCATCCTGCATGTCCAGAGCGCACAGCGACTGTGCCAGCCGAAGTAAGGGCAGAAGGCTCTACAAAGAGAGCATTCTGAACCGTTTGTACTCCACTAACAGGTTCAGGGAGCTGAGGTCTAGGATAAGCCTCATGTCTCCCGATTTCTTCGGAACCAGGAAGAAATGGAAGTAGTAATCTGTTCCCTGAAGGTGGGTTGGGACAAGTTCTATCGCTGCCTTCAAAAGAAGGGAGGATATTTCTTTCCGAAACAGAAGATGATGTTCCAGGGAGTAAGATGACTTAGGGGGTGGTTTTCTGGGTGGTTTCTGTAGAAACTCGATTGAGTGTCCTTCTGCTATCAGCTGGAGCACCCAAGTGTCTGAAGTGATCCTCTCCCAACCCGGTAGATGGAAGGAGAATCTCCCGCCTACTGGTTCCTCTGGAAGGTCCAGAGGCTGTGGGAGAGAAAGGAGTCAGGAGGATGGGGCAGTGTCGCTGCAAGCCCTGTCACTTTTTGGGCGGGGGCTTGGCAGCTGAGGGGCCAGACGCTTATTGCCCACTTGCCCGTAGCTTTCACTCCTTGGGCAGAGAACGCTTGCAAAAAAGAGCTGGCGCTGACCCCGAGGGGCCCTGTACATAGAGTCAACAGACTTTAGAGCAGTACCCTTCTCCTGCAGATCGGTGAGGATGTCCTTGACATCCTCGCCAAACAGCACCGAACCCCTGAAGGGCACGTCCTGGATAGCAGACTGCACCTCCGGGACCAAACCTGACACACTGAGCCAGGCATTACGCCACAAACCCACAGCGAAAGCCGAGCTCCGACCAGCAGTGTCCACTGCATTGTACGTGGCACGAAGCATGTGCCGACTGGCCAAACGAGCAGTCCGGACCAGATCTGCCGCTTCCTGCTTAGTCCAAGACTCAGGAAGGGAGTCCAACTTTGCTTCCACCTCACTAAGGATCGCTCGTAATCCGCCATATGAGCAACATATAATTAATGGCCCTTATTCCCAGAGTGGAGAAGCATAGACTCTCTTCTCATGCTGGTCCAGAAGTCGGGATTCTTTGTCAGGTGGGGACAAGCTAAGATGCTAGGTTAGCGTACGGCCGTGACTCCTGGGCATGGGCTTGTCTGGAGTGCATGGCTCATCCGGATCAGAGCACCCGGAATTATCCGAGGTCTCCAAAGAAGAAGAAGAAGAGAAGGAAGACCCCTCCCGGCACGGGGGAGGAACAGACCCCTTGGGCAACCCATGGGGAAGCTTGTCCTGCCCTGGCACCGGAGGGCTCGCCTCTGGTGTCAGGCGGGAGGGGGAGGGAGTCTCTCGTCTCCGACAACAGGAGTCCGGAACCAGGTCCGTGTCGGAAGACAGGTCTCCACCTCCCTGGTGAGCTGAGCCTTGGCCTCAGCCCACCAGGAAGCCAGAGTCTCCTTCAGATCCACCAGTGGCTGAGGGGTGGAGGAGAAGGAGAATACGGATATTGGGGTATCTACTGGCAGACCTATAACCCGATGGTGGGAAGTCAGCGCGCCAGGTACTGAGGCACCAGGTACTGCGGGCCGGGTAGGCTGGCAGGTATTGTGGTGCCGGATACTGCGGTCCCGGGTAGGACGAGGTCGGATACCCAGGCACCAGAGGCTCTGACGGCCCTGGGAGAGGTCCAGCAGGCAGGCCAGGGACAGGAGGCCCAGCGGGCGTATGGACGGCGTCTGGCAAGAGAACGTCGTCCGGCGTTGGAAGGGCCGGCGTCTGAGGGCCTGACGTCAGGTCATCCTACCCTGCGGGAGGGAGACCTGACTGGAGCGTGCCTGCGTCCTCGGTGTCGCCCAGGGAAGGGGACTAAAATCCCCAGGGTCCAACAGGGGAGACGCAGGGACTTCGGACAGCAGCAGCTAGCGCTGTGGTGAGCCGGGGATGGTGGACTGGTCCATAGGGTCAGGCGTTGGCTCTAACACCATGCATCCATCGGAGGAGCAGACGTCCACCTTACCAGTGGGGTCCGGGCGGCTGCCGAGGAGCCGGCGTCCGACTTATTGGAATCGACGCTGGACGAAGGCCGCAAAGAAGGAGCGGTCTTGGCAGGCGTTTGGGAGGCCGTGCGCTGCCCCAAAGGGTCAGGCGACTTAGCGACCTTGTACAAGCAGGGCGTCAGTGGCACTGATGTCTGGCTTACCAGAGCCGCTCAAACCAGAAGGCCGCATGGTGGCGGTCTTGCCGGGAAGCGGCTGCCTCCTTTGACCTGGAGGCTCCCAATGGGCCCGAGCCTGGCTGGCAGGAGTCGGCGCGGATTAGAGCCTCCAAGGCCGGCACCGTTGGAGGCGGTCCGGGGACATTACCTTTATACACGGTGACTCCAGCCAAGTCGCGAGTGGCCATGGAAGAGGAGTCCCAGTCCTCCTCCTTTTTGCGGGGACCCTCAGGGGAAGTAGATGCCTGATGAAGCTTCTTCAGCTCCTTCTACGTGGAGGACATCTTTTTCAGAATGTGGGCCTCCAGGGACTGCTGCCTCCACTTGCGGGAGGTGGCGCTGAATTTCAGGCAGTGCTGGCACTTCTCCACAGTGTGATCCAAGCCTAGGCAGAAGAGGCACTGGGAGTGCCCATCCTTATGCAGGAGTTGGACGCCGCAGGACTCACACTTGTTCTTGTGCTCGGATGGAGTATGGGGCGACATACACAGCAGCTGAAGAAAAACTGATGAAGTCTAACAAAATTTGAGAAAATAGCGGTAAAAATACAGACGATTGACTGACGAAGCAGTGAACTTAACCACAAGGTGCTTGCACGAGCTAACAGCGGGAAAGAACTAGAAGGCAGGCGTGGGGCACTGCCCCTTTATACTGACATCGGTCACCTGACGTGGGGCGGTCCCCCATCAGAGACTGCTAGCTAGAAATTTTTCTGTGGGGTCCTGACGCCTGCCAGCTTCAGTCCTATATGTAATTACCTACTGCAAGAGCCCTTTCAAAGTAAGATCTCTCTGGCTGGTTTGAGTTTTCCTGGTACAAATGAGCTTGCAATTCGCAGAATACTGTTTACCCTGTCCTGTGGCAAGAAAGCTCTTCCCAGAAGGTGTTCAGTTCTGCTTCAATGAACTCGAGTACCTGAACTGGTGTTTGCTGAGACTTCTGCTCATTTATGAAGAAATCCAAGAATTCCAGAGCAGATTTTGTTAGTGCTAAGGCCTGCTCTGTAAGATGTAGAGATGGAGCCACCACAAACCAGTCATCCAGGTAGGGAAACATTGATACTCCTTGATCTTATCTCTGTGTCAGTCTTCACCATTCATCACTGCTGGGTACTCAGCCGGCGGTCAGGACCCCGCGGGAGCTTCTTTTATTATTATTTTTTTTTTTAGGTAGGCGGAGCCAACGTACCATCAGCTCCGCCCTCGAGGCCAACGCACTGCATGGCGCTCACGGGATGGCCGTTAGGCTGCGTCGGCTCCGCCTGCCTGCCAGTTCTTCGTCTCCCGCTGCAGAGGTCACCTCTTGGGACGCTGTGAAGAAAATCCTGAGGCCTGCTCCGCAGTTTCTTGACCGCAATTCATTCCTTCGGTGCCAAAGTCCGTCTGTTCCTCCTGCCGGTTCTGTTTTCACCATACTCGACATCATCCGGTAAGATCTTTCCATTTTTCTATAGTTCTGTGACGCCGAGTCTGTTTTTGGTGTTTTTCTCCCCATAGGTCATGTCTCGGTTGGAGGGCAAGAAAACTTCCAGGACGGGTCGGTGCCCATGCAGCCGAAAATATTCAGTCACCGACCAGCATGACCGCTGTCTTTAGTGTCTTGGCCCGCTTCACGACATGGATTCGTGCTACGCCTGTTTCTCCATGGACCACCGGGTCATCGCGCAACGCGCGTGGAAAGTGGGGTGAGCTCTGCAGACTTTCAGGGGTCGGGTGTGCACTCATCGGATCAAGCCATGCTCTCTCGGCCTTTCCTCTGGGTCCCCTCCTGGTTCTACACGGATCGAGGAGGAGGAGGAAGCTTCAGCTACTAGTAGCCTAGCCATCGCCGAGGCTCCGTTCGCAGCACAGGAAGCCTGTCCCGCTCCTTTCGGGGGGCAGGCGGGAGGCACCACCACGGCAATCACCCCTTCGGGGGTGAAGGCTCCCCCTGTGTCGGACCCATGGTTCTCAAGGTTGACGCAGTCGGTCGGTACCGTTGCGGGCTTCAGCACCATTCGTGGCACCGTGGGCCCTCGGAGCCGTCGTCGGCACAGACTTGTCGCGCGGCACCGTGGCTGCTGTCGGAGCCGTTCGCGGTGCCGTTACTGCTAGCGGCGCCATGGGAGCTGCTACAAGTCCGCCGTTGGCACTGTCGTCGGTGCCGTGTCTGCCCTCGGCACCATAGAGTCGGGCAGTGCCATCCTGGGCACCGATGATGCTGTCAGGGCCATCGTTGGCTCCATCTTCATCCGCGCCATGGCAGTCCCGACTCTGAAGCTCCTGTTTGGGCTGGAGCCGTGCCCCCTGTGAATTACACTCGCGGTGCTGTAGAGGGCACTGGCACCAGCTCGGGCACAGCTCTGGTCTCTGGCACTCCCTTTGGCAAAGATGGCAGTGGGCGCCCTCCTACAGTCTGGCACAGGGCCTCTGCCTCTACCTCCTCGGAAGCGGAGTAGGGCTCTGAGTCAGACGGACAGTCCAACTCTTTGGGGTTGGCTCTTGGAGTGAGCAGCCCAGTAGTTTCCTCGACAAGCCGGAGTCAGCCCCCTTCTGAGGTGAGGTCGGTGGCAACCGAGAGTGGGGTCAGGGGTGCTGACCAGAGGGCAGTGGTGCAGGCCACTATTGCTCTGCAGCCCGATCTTGGTGGGTTCACTGACCCCTCAGCAGTGGTACCACCACCTGTGGTGTGCCTAGATCGCCCAAGTTTGGGGCCGATCAGAGCACCTACAGGAGGGGAGGGTGCTGTGCCCTGAATAGCTCCTTCGGGTGCTGCCCAGAGGGATCAGCGACCTAGGCTGGCCCTCTCAAGGAGGAGGAGGAGGAGGGCTCTTTCGGACTCCGAAGGATCGAGGAGCGTGGGGTCGGCACGGCGGCCTTTTTCGGGGGTCCACCTGGGCTCTGGGAGAAGCCGTAGTGCGGATCTCCGCTCTTCCTCCTCGGTCTCTTTGAGACAGCCCCAATACTTTTGAGGTAGGGGACCATCCTTCTGGACCTATACGGCCCCTGTCGCCTCACAGGGGGGATTCCTCCGGGCGCAGCCAAGGCAGTACCGAAATGGTTGTTCAGCTTTCGGCTGTGGGGTCTTCCAGGGCACTTTCTTCCGCGGGTGCTCCTGGTCCACTCCTTAGCCCAGGCGGAGGTCAGCAGACATGTCTTCTCGGCTCTGTCCACATTCCTCTGCCACATTCTCCTGCGCTCCCAGGCATCCATGGTCCTAGAGGGCCTCTCTCCTGGGAGCAGTTCAAAGCAGTGGCTGCTTGGTTCTCAGCTTACGTTAGGGCGATGGACAGTCAGGTTTTTTCAACCTCCCCCCGAGCAGCCTCCCTCTGAACAGCCAGTGCCCTCCAACTCCTCATCCCCCTCTTCTGGGGGAGAGGAACCTTCTGTCCACATTTCTTCAGCTGCTGATCTCACTGAGCATCGGCGCTTCCTCGTGAGGATGTTGGAGGACTTGCACCTCACACCTGCCACTATTAGCAATCCTGAGCACTCGGCACACGCCTTTCTAGGCGATTCTGGCGAGGCCACCCTTGTGGTGCCGCCCTGGCCTGCTCCCTTTCAGGAGGCGTCGCTGCGTTCCTGGCAGAGGCCCTCCTCTGGAGTTCCTGCCCTTAGGGATCTCAGCCAGAGGTACTGCGCACCCCCGGAGTCTCCAGGTTCCATGCCTCATCTGCAGTCCGGACTGACGCAGCTGGATACTCCTGATGGTCTTCGCGCCCTTTACCATGACCGGCCCCCCATATCAAGACTCCTCGGATTTCGACTTCTGGGGTAGGATGACTTTCTACTCAGCATGGTTATTGCTTTCCATTTCTGCACAGCAGGCCCACTATGCAGCCTATGACAGGTTCTTGTGGTCCAGGCTAGGACAGCTCCTAGCCTCATTGCCTGATACGGAACAAGCCAGTGCACTCTCTGCACGTAGCCTGGAGCTAGCAAGACACCAAACGAGGACATCCTATGATGCCAATGAGGTAGCTACTAGGGTCGTAGGGACAGCGATCTGCACTAGGTAGACGACATTGTTGCGTCTTTCCCGGCTGTCACCCTTGGCCCGGCATAGGGTGATTAACTCCACTCACCAGAGAAGCTCTCTTCTCCCATAGAGCGAGACGGCGCTTGTCAGGCAATCCCCCCGGGGACCCCATCTCACTCTCCACACTCTCGGGCCTCTCCAGGCCATGAAGATTCTCCCTCTTAGTGTGTCACCCACTGAGAGCTAAGGGACTTTATCCCTTAGGGTGTAAAAAGAAAACCCCCTTCGGGGGCTCGGCACTCACCAAGCAGTGATGAATGGTGAAGATTGACACAGATAGGATATGAAAATTACGTACCTACCATAATTATGATCTTTCTATGCATCTTCACCATTCATCACGATCCCACCCTCCATCCCCCAGAGGCATCAGTCTCTGCCCATCCCTCCCCCTCTCCCTCTCCTTTCTTTTCAAGAGTAGGGTAAAACAGGGGCACACAGGGGGATAATGTTCCGAGGAAAGTGGACAGCAGGGGAAGGGGGGGCACTCCTTCTCCAGTGCTTTGGCTCCACCCCTGTGGGGTGGGAGTTGACAGTTGCCCTCCTTTCTCTCCTCCTCCCTGTTTATGTCCAACTTATTTCTCGTTTAGTACCAAAAAATACAAAAAACAAAAAAAGTTCCCTTTTTTCCACCAATAATCTTTCCTTGAGAGGGCGTTAATTCCCTGTACCCTGTCCTTCTTCCAGAATAGCAGACTCTGCTTATCTGGAGTGTTTGCCAGCCATTCTGTGCCTTGAATTCTGGCAGAAAGCCTTTGGCTACTCCTTGCAGTTCCTATGTAATCTGGAGACGGACCAGAGTCTGGGATGTTTAACTCTCCAACTCTCCCCTCTCCTCTTTAATTCTTTATCCACCCTACCTCCCTCTTCCATTTCCAGAGATTGGGGCCCCTCCCAATCCCTTTAGTTTCAGACTTTTTCTCCCTTTCTGTCCCCTCAGGCTTTATTTCTCCTTTTGGTTTATATATCTTTTCCTTTTTCTGTCCCATGGACTTCCTTGTCCCACCCTCCACTCCCTTTCTCTTACCTCTCTGGCGACTCAGAACTGGCAGGCAGGCAGCATGAGTCTACATGATCTAGCAGTGCCAACCCGCGCCACGCAGGTGTCAGCCTCGAGGGCAAGCGCCGATGCTGCGTCGGCTCCGCCTACCTAAAAAAAAAAAAAAAGGAAGAAGCTCCCGAGGGGTCCTGACCTCCGGCTGAGTACCCGGCAGTGATGAATGGTGAAGATACACAGAAAGATCATAATTACGGTAGGTACGTAATTTTCATTTTTCTCAGAAACTCCACTACCACGGCCAAACACTTTGTGAATACCCTTGGTGCAGAAGTCATGCCAAAAGGAAGGGCTGCAAACTGATAATGGCCTGAGGCCAGTCTGAACCTCAAACTTTCTGTGAAAAGGTCTGATAGGGATGTGAAAATAAGCGTCCTTTAAATCTAGGGAGGCTAGCCAGTCTCCCTTTTGCAAAGTGGCAATGATCAGAGCAAGAGTGCCCATTTTGAATTTTGGTTTCATAATATGTCTGTTCAGAAGTCTTAAATCCAGGATAGGTCACCAATCCCCATTTTTATTCTTTGTAAAGAAGTATCTGGAGTAGAAGCCTTTGCCCCACTGGTTTAGAGGCACAGGCTCCACTGCCTTGACTGCTAGCAGATGTTTTACTTCTGCATCTAGTAGAATCATGTCTGCAGATATGACTGGTGCAAATGTTCTTGCTCTCAGCTTGGGGAGAGATCTGAAGCAGATTGCCAAACCCTGGCTCACCACCTCTAGGACCCTCTTGTCCGTGATGATGGTATACTAATCCTAGAGAAAATGAGCCAGTCTGCCACCCACTGGTGGGTTTTTGGCAGGGGATGCGACCTGTACTAGCACATCAGGGGTTCTGAGTGGGCTGTGCCTGAATCACTGGGGAGGGAGAGGCTCTCCTCATGGCTCTCCTGCTCCTTCCTTGGAAATATCTTCTAGGCTGTTGTTGCAGCCGAGAGGCCTGAGCTTGGAAAAAAGGTCTGCAGTAGGATCCCCTACCCCTGCCTCCCCTGGTCTGGGACCTATAGGATGAGGAAGGCCTATCCTTACAATTGCTTCTGTAGGTGGCCTTATATTCCTCTACCTTCTTCATACAGGCCTCTGTTTCATCTACAAATAGCCAATTTTTCTCAAAAGGAAAGTCCATAGCTTTGGCCTGGGTGTCCAGGGTCAGGTTTGTGGCCCTGAACCAGGCAAATCTCCCAAGGGAAACAGATAGCGCCATCAACCTGGCTGCAGAGCCATTAGTGTCCACAGCCATGTGGAACTAGTATTTTGAGGCATCTAAAGTGGCCCTTGCGGTATCCTGCAAGTCCACTGCCACCTCACCAGGCACTTTGTCAGCCAGAGCTAACACTGCATTCCAGAGTGCTTACTGGTATTGCACTGCATAGGCCATATAATTGGCCTAAGGATGACAGAAGAAAAAATTACTCACCTTAGTAATTGTGTTTCTTCTAATGGAGTCTTGCTGTATTCTGACAATCTGCAGTTAGATCCAGCCTTTAAACTGCCCCAGAGAGTAGAGGGTTAATTTTCTATGCAGTGCACAGAACGCTGAGCTCGAGCTCAGCTGAGGTCTCTGTCTGCAGCACTTTGAAACACAACCGTCAGATTCTTACGAGCAAACACTCACTGACTGACTATGTGGAAATTGTAAAATTCTTTAAATTAGCCAACTGGCAACAGAAAGTTTTGGATTCCCAAAGGAAGACTCAAGTCAGGAAACCCAAAACCTATCCAAAAATTAAGATTATAATACAAAGTACCCAGATAAAATGGAGGGTGTGCTGAAGACACTCCTGGGGGCGCAACACTGCACCTGCCCACCCACTTCCCAAAACCAGGTTCTGAGAGGGAAGGCAGGGAGGGAGGTCAGAATACAGCAAGACTCCATTAGAAAAAACACAATTACTAAGGTGAGTAATTATTTCTTCAAACAATATGAAGTCTTGCTGTATTCTTACAATCTGCAGACTACCAAGCAGTACCTCCATGGAGGGGGGACAGAACCTACTTTGGGAATAGGCTCTGAAGTACTGCTGTGCCAAACCGGCATCACTCCTAGCCTGGATATCCAGAGAGTAATGCTTGGTAAAGGTATGGACTGTTTTCCAGGTGGCTGCTTGACAAATTTCTAATAGAGGGATATCCCTGGCAGCAGCCAGGGATGCAGCTGTACCTCTTGTGGAATGAGCCCTCAGGCCTGAGGGTGGAATTTTTCCCAGTTTCTCATAGCAGAAATGTATACAAGAAACAATCCACCTGGCAATAGTTCTTTTGGTGGCAGGTTTGCCCTTTCCCACTTCCCCATAAGTGAGGAATAATTGGAAGGAATCAAACCTGTGACTCTTGGTACGCTCTATATAGTAGCTAAGGGCTCTTTTAACATCTAAACTGTGTATCCTCCTCTCTCCTGAGGAAGAATGATCAGTGAAGAAAACAGGGAGAGACATGGACTGATTCAAATGGAAGTCTGAAACCACTTTGGGCAAGAACCTCCTATTGGTTCTAAAGACCACTTTATCTCTATGGAAGGAGATAAAATCAGATTCCACTGACAGGGCTTGCAATTCACTGATACGGCTGGCAGAGGTAATGGCTACCAAAAACACAGTTTTCCAAGTCAAGTACTTAAGCTCTGCTGAGGACATAGGCTCAAATAGGGGTTGCAGAGGTTGAGCAATGCAAACATTTAAGTCCCAGGCAGGGGCAGGATCCCTAAAGGGAGGATTGGTATGAAGCAATCCCTTGAAAAATGTACAGAATACAGGGTGAGATGACAGTGAGGAAGGCTTTCCCACTGACAGAAAAGCAGAAACAGCTGACAAGTGTACCTTGAGGGTAGCTGGTCTGAAGCCTAGACCATTAAGATGGACCATATAATCCAGAACTGTAGGTAATTCAGCAGTGTCTGGAGATATATGCTTCTTGGAACATCAAATGCTGAATCTTTTCCATTTGGAGTTGTAAGTCTTTCTGTTGGCAGGCCTTCCGAGAAGCTTTCAGAATATCCAGAACCCCTTGGGACAGATGCAAATCTGCATACTCTAACTCTTCAAAAGCCATGCCTTGAGATTGAGGGACCGAAGACTGGGGTACCAAATCCTCCCCTGAGAGGAGGTTAACAGTTTGTAATTCCTGGGAAGAGACAGGGGAAGATGGACTGCTAGGGACCGTAAGAGGGGGTACCAGGGCAGCCTGGCTCAATCTGAAGCAATCAGAATCACTTTGCAGGGTTGTGACCTCACTTTGACCAGAACCTTGAACAGTAGAGGAAAGGGAGGGAAGGCATAAAGAAATTTCCCTTCCCAGATCAACATCAGAGCATCCAGAGGGACTAAGCCCAAGACTGGGGGTCTGCAACAAAACAGAGGAAGTGGGTGATTGTCTGGGGCTGCAAAGAGATCTATCTCTGGAGTGCCCCACCTTGAAAAAATCACTTTCAACACCAGAGGGTCCAGGGACCATTTGTGATGGGCCAGGGAGATCCTGCTCAGTGCATCTGCTAGCACATTGTCCTTCCCTGGAAGGTGGACTGCTATCAGAGAGGTCTGCAGAGAATAAGCCAGGGACCACAATTTCATGGCTTCTGTGCACATGGCTGTGGACTGAGTGCCTCCCTGCTTGTTGATGTACTACATGGTAGTGGTGTTGTCTGTTAAAACCTGAACCACCTTGTTCTGCACTGACTGTGAGAAAGCTTGCTGGGCCAGAAAAACTGCCCTGAGTTCCAGGAGATTGATATGATGAAGGGATTCCTGAGGGGAACACAGTCCCTAGGCTGTGAGAACCCCAGGATGGGCTCCCCACCCCAAAAAAGAAGCATCCATGGTAAGGACCACCGAATGAGACTAAGTAACAAATGGGACCCCTTGCCTTAAATTGTCCTGATCCTGCCACCATTGAAGAGCTTGGATCAGTGTCAGAGTCACTGGAATCAGTTTGGCAAGAGGATCCTTCCTTCCTTCCTTTGGGACCAAAAGACCCTCAGTTGGAACTCACTGTCCCTCATCTGGAATCTTGCCCCTTAGACCACTGCTGTAGAAGCTGCCATGTGGCCCAAGAGCTGAAGGAAATGCCTTGCTGGTCAGGACACCTGAAGGCTGAAGGAAGAAGTCAGTTCTATAAGAACTCTTGCCCTTTCAAGGGGAAGAAAGGCTCTTGCTTTGACAGTATCCAGCTCTGCCCCTATAAAGGTAAGAAGCTGCATCGGTTCGAGAACGGACTTGGGGAGGTTGAGAAGAAATCCCAGGGAAGTGAGCACTTGCTGGGTCACTTGCAGGTCTGACCTGACTTGGTCTGGAGACTGACCCACTATGAGCCAGTCGTCCAGATATGGAAAAATGGAAATCTTTTGCCTTCTTAAAAAGGCAGCTACTACTGCCAGGCACTTTGTGAAAACCCTTGGAGCTGATGTTAGACCAAAGGGCATTGCTTTGAACTGATAATTGCCTGAGGGCAACTTGAACCTGAGGTACTTTCTGTGGGAGCACCTGATGGGGATGTGAAAGTAAGCATCTTTGAGGTCCAGGGAGGCTAGCCAGTTCCCTGGCCTTAGAGAGGGAAGAATTATTCCCAGAGTCACCATCTTGAACCTTGGTTTTAAAAGATGTTTGTTCAGGTATCTTGGATCTAGGATGGGTCGCCACTCCCCTGTCTTTTTTTGGGGGTAAGGAAGTACCTGGAGTACAGACCTTTGCCCCGCTGTAGGGTAGGAACTCTCTCTATGGCTCTTAAAGCCAGGAGAGATGAAACCTCTGCCTCTAGGGCAAGGGTTTCAGAGAGACCTGCAGGTGGAAAAGATCTGGCTCTCATCTTTGGAAATTTTTTGAAGCTGAGAACCAATCCCTGGCTTACTACTTCCAGGACCCACTTGTTTGAAGTAACAGCCATCCAGTCCTGGACGAAGTAAGCCAGCCTGCCCCCTACAGGGATAGGAGAGTCGACCCGGGCAGACCCATCAGGGTGTCTGCTTGGCAGGGGCCTTAGGCTGAGGAATAGATGTAGCCCTGCTCATCCCCCTTCTGCCTCTCCCTCTGAAGAACCCCCTCTGTGAAAAGGGAGAATTGGCCTGTGCTTGGTAGAAAGGCCTATGAAAAGGCCTACCCCTGCCCCTAGATTGCTGCCTTTGAGGAGCTGCCTGCCTCTCCTTGGCCTGAGCACTCCTGTAGGTGGTCCTGTACTCATCCATTTTCTTCTTGTAATTCTCTGTCTGCTCCCCAAACAAAGAATTACCCACCACAGGGAAATCCATGGCCTTAGCCTGGGTGTCCTGTGAGAGGCTAGTACATCTGAGCCAAGCCATCCTCCGAAGATAGTACAGTTACGTAAGAACTTACCGTAACAGTAGATCTTCGAGAACAGCTCTTGCAGCAAGTTACACCATTAGGACTGAAGCCGGTAGGCGCCAGGACCCCACGGAAATTTTCTAGCTAGCAGTCTTCAGCGGGGACCGCCTCCGACGTCGGTCCCGCCCCCGATGTCAGGCGTAGTACATAAGGAGGCGGTCCCCCCATAATCCTCAGTTCTCCTGCCGGAGACTCCCGGCCGCTGGATGACATCAGAAGTGGAGACCGAGGATCCGCCACCAGATAGCCAAGACTATAAAATAGGAATGTCCCATCCCATAAGATGGGGTTTGACTACGACCTACATCCCAAAGAAGGGGGATGGTGGGCGGGAAGGTACCTGCTGCAAGAGCTGTTCTCGAACATCTACTGTTACGGTAAGTTCTTGCGTAACTGTACTATCTTACTCCGAGATACAGCTCTTGCAGCAGGTTACACCATTAGGACTGATTTCCAAGCAATAGTGGCAATCATGCGCCACTGGGAGGAGGAGGAGGAAAGGTAGAGGTCTCAATATTACTCGAGCCTAGGACAGAAGTTCCTGAAGGACGGCTAGACCGAACCCCGCTCTTCGCCTCGATGCAATGTCCAGACTGTAATGCCTGATAAAGGTATGCACAGAGCTCCAAGTAGCTGTAGCGCAAATAGCTGAGGTGGAGACGTTCTTTAACGCCGCAAAAGAAGTAGCCACCCCTTTTGTGGAATGACCCCTGACAGTTTATTGCGCTTGTCATAACACAAAGTGATGCACTGGATGAGCCATCTCGAGAATAACTGTTTGGAGACAGGAGCTCCTTTCATCCTGTGAGCAAAGGAGACGAAAAGTTGGTCCAACTTTCGGAGCTGTTTGGTTCTGGCCAGATAGTATCTGAGGCACCGATGCACATCGAGGGTGTGCAGAAGGGCTTCTCCTCGATTAGTGTACCTTGGGAAATACACTGGTAGATCAATATCCTGGTTAAGGGTGAGGGCTGAAACCAGCTTAGGCAAAAACTTTGGGTTTGTCCTTAGAGATACCCTGTCCTGATGGAAAACCAAATAAGGCTCTTTGCACATAACAATTGCAATTCCGAGATCCTTCTAGCAGAAGTAACAGCAACTAAAAATAACGTTTTCCAAGACAGAACACGTAGCTCGCAATCCACAGCTGGTTCAGAAGGTGGCAGCATAAGCTGTTCCAGGACGAAAAGTAAGTCCCAAGGAGGAATTGGATCTTTGATGGGTGGCCTAAGGTGGAGGACTCCCCTTAAGAAGGCACCAGTAGTGTCCAGCTGGGCCACCGTCCGATGGCCTACTGGGGCATGGTAAGCAGAAATTGCACAAAGGTGCACTTTAATCGAGGAATAAGCCAGTCCGAGTGGAAGAGGGAAAGCAGGTAGTCCAGAACCAGCTTTTTGGGACAGTCTAACGGCCAAATGCCGCACGATTGAGCCCACAAACAGAATCTACGCCATTTCATGGTGTACGTTGCATTGGTTGCCGGTTTTCTGGTGGCAGAGAGTACGTCTGCCACTTCTTGCGAGACCCCGTATCGCATCATGGCTATGTCTCTAGGAGCCAAGCGTGCAGGTTCAATGAACATAAGTCTGGTTGGACCAATGAACCCGCCTCCTGAGACAATAGATGTGAGCTGATTGGCAAAGGAACAGGAGGTTCCCAGGATAGCTGGTGCAGAAGAGGGAACCAAATCTGTCTGGGCCAGAAGGGCGCGATCAAAATGAGCGTCACTTGCTCCCTGCGAAGTTTTAAAAGAACTCTCTGGATCAACGGGAAAGGAGGGAAGGCATAGAGGAATCTGCCCACCAGAAGAGGGATCAACACGCCTCGCCAGAAAACACCAGGCCCTGGATCTAGCGCAAAAATTGGGCAGTTTTGGTGCTGGATGAGGACGCGAAAGGTCTAACTCTGAGTGCCCCATCCAGGAACAGATCCTCTGCCACCTCCTGTAGAAGTCCTACTCATGGACTCTCGGCCTGAGAGCGGCCCAGACTGTCTGCGACGGTGTTGTCTATTCCCCAGGACGTGTACTGCAATTAGGTGTGCGCCTTGTTGCAATATCCACTCCCACACTCTCATGGCCTCCCTGCAAAGCGGGTAGGACTGAGTGCCTCCTTGATTGTTGAGGTAATACATCACCGCGGTATTGTCTGTTTTGTAACAGGAGTGTACCCGGTGGAATCTCCGACTGGAAGGATTGCAGAGCGTAAAGGACCACCCTCATTTCCAAAATGTTGATGTGGAGATGAGACTCCTGGGCTGTCCACAGGCCCCGAGACCGAACACCATCCAGGTGTGCTCCCCACCCGAACCCTGAGGCGTCTGGAGAGTGTCACAGTCTGAGATGGCACTGTGAAGGGAACCCCCGGGAAGAGGTTCCCCGGATTTAGCCACCATTGCCAATCACGATTTACGGCATTCGTGATT
Organism: Neoceratodus forsteri; assembly: GCA_016271365.2. Classification (NCBI taxonomy): domain Eukaryota; kingdom Metazoa; phylum Chordata; order Ceratodontiformes; family Ceratodontidae; genus Neoceratodus; species Neoceratodus forsteri. The sequence continues at coordinate 369,164,027 of CM028137.1, forward strand.
CGGATTGGCTGCTGCAGATGGTCTTGCCTTTGGTCCCATTGCACCCTCAGCATCCACTGGGTTACCCGCATGTGGAGACGTGCCAGCGGGACTGTTGCAATGGCCGCAGCCATGTGACCGAGCAGGCGAAAGACCAATCTGGCCGTGACGGTCTTCTTCATCGACAAGTCCCTGATGAGGGATCTGATGTGTTCCGCTCTGTCCGAGGGAAGAAAGGTTTTCCCTCTGACGGTGTCCAGAACTGCTCCTATAAACTGCAGTTTCTGGGACGGTACCAGGAGTGACTTCTCGTAGTTGATAAGAATACCCAGTGAATGAAAAAGGGACTGGGTGCAATGAAAGGCCGTCATCAGTGCCTCCCTGGAGGGCGCCATGAGAAGCCAGTCGTCCAGGTATGGGAACATGTAGTGGCCTTGTCTCCTCAGAGACGCCGCTACGACCGCCATGCACTTCGTGAATACGTGAGGTGCCGATGACAGCCCGAAGGGAAGAGCTCGGAACAGATAATGGCGGCTCTGAAACTCGAAGTGCAGGAACCTCCAGTGCACTTGAGCAATCTGTATATGCAGGTAGGCATCCTGCATGTCCAAAGACGCCAGAAAGGCGTCTTGCTTCAGCATGGGAATTAGGCCCGGAAGGGTCACCATGCGGAGGCGTTTGCAAATGACAGACAGGTTGAGGTCGCTGAGGTCCAGTATTGGACGGAGGTCCCCTGTTTTCTTTGGAACCAGGAAAAAGTGAGAATAGTACCCTAGTCCTCTCTGGTTCTCTGGAACATGCTCTAAGGCTTCCTTTTCCAGAAGTGCAAGCACCTCCTGCTGTATGAGCAGGGCATGCTGACCCGAATATCAGGAAAGCAGGGGAGGTCTTGTGGGTGGGCTGCCTACAAATTCTATATAGTGGCCTTTTTTGACCAGTTGCAGAACCCACCTGTCAGTGGTGATCGACTGCCACCCTGGCAAGAGGCGCATGGCGACTCCGACTTTCTTTCCCGCTGATCCTGAGGAGGGCAGGGCCGGAAGGAATCATGCTGTGGCAGCGTTTGATCCGCAGGCTGTGCCGACTTTGCAAATCGTTGACCTCTGCCTGGGATGACTTGGCCTGGGCTTTTACGGGTGAAGTGCCCCTCTGCTGTTGGCGGAGCGTGGCTGTTGCCTTTGTAGCCGCCCACGGAAGCGGCTCTGGTTCCTGCGAAAGGAACTGGGCCGAGACCTGTACATGGCCTGTACAGATCGGACTGCCTTCCCTGCGTCCTGAAGTTTGGTGATCACTCTCTTGGAGACTTCCCCAAATAGGACACCTCCGTTATAAGGGACATCTAAGATGTTCTTCTGGACGTCTGGGGTAAAACCGGATACACGGAGCCAAGAGTGTCTCTGGAGAAACACGCCTGAGGCTGCAGCTCTGGCTGAAGAGTCCGCAGAATCATATGCGGCTCTGAGCACCTGGGTCCCCACATCCGAACCCGTGCGGAGCAGGTTCAAAAGCTCCTCCTTTTGGTCACCATCAGGCATCTTCTCGACCAGGTCCTGTTCCGGTTCCCACAGTGTGTTCTGGAATTCAACCACGGGTGAGGTAATTCAGTGACCTGATGGCGCAAGTCGCAGCCACGTACGTGCGTCTACATAGGACATACAATTGCTTGGATTCCTGGTCCGATGGCTGTGTGCTCAAATGCTGACCAACTGCTTCCCAGCCCACGCCCGGTAAGCAGAGATGGCTGCCAGGTGCATCTTAAAGGTCATCGACCGAAGCCCTTGCTGAAAAAGGGACCACAGGTAGTCCAGAATGCTTGCCAAGGAACAGGCGAAAGGATCCAAGCCCTTCCCCCGACACCAAATGGAGAATCTCTTCCACTCGAAGGTGTAGCATTTCCTGGTCGACTCCTTACGGGACGCCTCAATGACGTTGAGAACCTTGTCGGAAAGACCCAAGGCCTGGAACTCTAGCTGCTCAGGAACCAGGCCGTCAGGTGTAGAGATTGAAGGTCCGGATGGAATACCTTCCCCTGATTGACTGAGATCAGGTCCGGGCGGGCTGGAAGCCGCCTTGGGAGCTTGGAGCTGAGGCTGAGGAGATCTGGATACCAGTACTGACGGGGCCAGTCTGGGGCTACCAGAATCACCTGCGCCTTGTCCCTCCTCGCCTTGAGAAGCACCTTTCGGATCAAGAGAAATGGGGGAAAAGCATATAAGAGGCCTGGGGTCCACGGCCTCGAGAAGGCATCCCCCTGCAGCGAGCCCTGCTGAGGGGGCCGGGTATGGAACAGTCTCAGCTTCGCATTCTCCCTGGAGGCAAACAGGTCTGCCTGAGGCGTGCCCCAATGGGAGAAGAGATCTTGTACTACCTCCGGCAGGAGAGACCACTCATGAGACGCAGCCCCTATCCAGCTTAGGGCATCGGCCAGGGTGTTGGAGGCTCCTGCCACATGAATGGCTAGGAGATCCGCCTCCAGGCTGCGCACGAGGGACCATATGCGGAGAGCTTCCTTGCATAACAGCATGGAGCGCCTCCCGCTCTGGCGGTTTAGGTAGTTCATTGTCGTGGTATTGTCCTTCTAGACCTGAACCACCCCACAGAAACGGAGCTAAGGTGGTGAGAGCTAGGCGGACCGCTCGGAGCTCCAGCAGGTTGATATGGCATCGGGACTCCCGAGGGGACCACAGGCCGTGTGCTCTGTGCTCCCCCAGATGGGCACCCCAACCCATCAGAGATGCATCAGTCGATAGACCGTCGGCTCGGGGCGGACAAACGGGATGCCCTCCTGCAGATGTGCTGGAACGGTCCACCACTGGAAAGCGTTCCACATCTCCTGGGTCACTGTCATGGGCTGGTCCAACGGATCGCAGCATTGTGACCACTGGCTGGCCAGTCCCCACTGAAGGGGACGCATGTACCAACGAGCCCAACGGACCACGCTGGTACAGGCCGCCATGAGGCCCAGGAGGCGCAGGAAGTCCTGGGCAGGGCGCGATTGCCCAACCAGAAATGACTGGGCAAAGGAGGAAAGAACCTCGGCCCTGTCCGCCAGGAGCCGAGCTCTGGCTCGAAGAGAGTCGAGCTCTGCCCCGATGAAGAGTATCACCTGCTTCGGCACAAGTTCCTACTTGGCCTTGTTGATGAGGAGGCCAATCTGAGAGCAAACCTGGAGGGCCAGATCTCTGGATCACTCCACCTCCACTCTGGAGGGGACTGCAATCAGCCAGTCGTCTAGGTAGGGGTACACCCGGACCCTTTGGCGCTGCAGGAATGCTGTCACCACTGCCATGCATTTGGTGAAGACCCTGGGAGCTAGAGAGAGGCCGAAGGGCATGTCCCAGAACTCGTAAAGGGATCCCTCCGCTCTGAAGCGGAGGAATCTCTGATGAGACGGACGGATCGGGACATGAAAGAACGGGTCCTGGAGGTCCAGGGAACAGAACCACATGCCTCGTTCCAAGGATGGGATTATCTGAGCCAGAGTGGCCAACCTGAAGGTCCGAGACCTTAGGAACCTGTTCAGGTCGTGCAGGTCGAGAATGGGGCGTCAGCCCCCCGTCCATTTTGGGACCAGAAAATACCTGGACACAAACCCCGGGTCTGGAGGAGGATCCACCACCTTCCTGATCACCTCTTTCTCGAGGAGCAGGGCAATATTGGCTCGGCAGGCCGACAGCGAGGCTGCGGACCCCGCTGCCCCCCCCACCGAGGGGTGACGGCTCAAAAGCGTGGGGTCTGCTCGAACTCCAGAGGCAGGCTCTTTCCTACCACCTCCAACACCCAGTGGTCCGTGGTCATAGCGGACCAGACGGAAAGGAAGTGGCGGAGCCATCCCCCCCATGGGGGGAACCCAGGGGGGAGTGACGAGGCTGGGGGCGACACCCCTCAACCCGTCACTGGGCAGGCTTGGAGGAGGGACCGGCCGAAGGGACCTCCTGGGTTTCTTCCCTGCTTCCTGTTGGAGGAAGCCGCGGTTTGGGTTTGGGGACGCCAAGCGAGCCTGCTGGGCCCTGTTGCTGGTGCTGTTGGGCGGTTGTGTTGCAGGGGCCAAGGACTGAAAGGACTTATGCTGTTGTTGACGGCAGCCTTTGTCCTCTGGGCGGAGGTGACAGAGTCCAGAGTGGCGCTGGACTTTCGATCCGCTGGAGGTGTCCTCCACTCCAGGGCCGAAGAGGTCAGTCCCCAAGAAGGGGACGTCCGCCAACTTGTGCTGGGTATCCGCCGTGAAGGTGGATATCCTCAGCCACGCCCTGCGGCGCATGGCCACCGCGGCCGCTACTGACCTGGCATAGGAATCACCTATGTCCAGAGCAGTCTGAAGCTGCTGCTTTGCCACCACCCTACCCTGGTCCCGCAGCTGACGGACCGTGGTCTGCAGGTCGGCCGGGAGATGAGGGACAACCTCATCCAGGGAGCCCATGAGGGCGTGGGAGAAGTGTGCCATCAGCACGGCTGAGCTGGCCTGTCGGAGGCAGAGAGAGGACGCAGCGTACACCTTGCGCCCGGCATAGTCCAGCTTTTTGGACTCCTTGTCGGGGGGCTTATCCACGTCCCGAGCATTTCCGGAACGCTGGAAGACGCGATTGGTGACTAACCCCTCAGCCGAGGAGTGCTCCAGAAAACCGGCAAAGAGCCAGTAGGGATCGTGACATTTCCTGGCCATCCTGGTCGAGGACGCAGGGGCAGGAAGCAGGGCCGGCTTGCCAAGCTCGAGGCTGGGCCAACAATGGCCTCAGCCACAGGAAAGGCTCCTGGTGAATCCCTCGGTCCAGTATCTCCGTCTAGGGATACTTAGGCCTGCTCGACACGGGCTCGAGCTGCATCCCGTTGGACTCAAGATGAGCAGAAGCAGACCCATGAAGGACGATGGGCTATCATCCAATGACTGGCCCCCGGAGGACTCAGGTCGACCTGCCTGGAGAACAGGGAGGAGTCATCATCGGACTCCGAAGAGTCTGCGAAGAGCTGCCTCGGGCCTGAACCACCCTCCACCTGCCGAGGGCGGTCAGGAGTGAGGGTGACCGACAACCTGTGGGGCAGGCCATGACCCGGCCGAGAATCCTTGGTCGGTGCCCCAGACTTTGGTTGTGGAGGCGGAGGTCCCACCACAATCGGTGGAGCAGCTAGTTTCGGCTGAACCACCGGCCCAGAAGTGGGCATCTCGACTGCAGCGAGCAGTTGCTTCGCCGTTCGGGCGACAGCCACTTGATGGCCGGGGGATGAATCGGAGTCGATGTGCTCCCAGACAACAGTAACTGCTGCCACACAAGCTCCTCGTAGCGCCGACGCAATTTACGTCGAAGCCTCTCCTCATCCGAGGAGGATGACGAGGAAGAACGGTGTCGCCGCTTACTTCGGTGCCGAGACCAAGACCGCTGATGGCGGGAACGGCTTGACTGAGATGAAGTCCGAGACCGAGACCCTCGGGGTGACCGAGGACGGGCTTGGGAAGGGGCAGGGGACACCCGCTATTCTTCGGCTCGGACACTTTAACCGGGGACTGCTGCCCCGAAGGCACAGGCAGAGCCTCAGTCTCCACCGGGGGAACCGGCGAAGATGGGTTGTCGGCTTCACCAATCAACAACCCGTCCGACGGGTCGAGAAAAATCTCGACCGCGTCGACTGGAGTCTCGGCAGGCTGGCCTGACGGGGACACCGTGAAGCAGCGGCCTGAGCTGCAACTTCCGATCAAACACGGTCGGCTGTCCGGGAAGGAGACCTCTCCGCCTCCCACGAACGCCGATGGTGGGACTTACTACTTTGACTCCTCCTTCTTGGGCCGAGAAATGTACCGATGGCCCCTCTCCTTCGTGGAAAGGGACTGACAAAGCTCCTTGAACGGGTTTAACACGAGGAACTCAGAGGAGAGGATAAATGTCACGCCGAGGAGGAGGAGGAAGATGCGGCCTGGCCGCCTCCTCCTCCTCCCTCGAGGGTGACCATCTGCTCGAGCTGCTCAGCCGAGCCAGCCGTCATGACACCGCCCAACGAGCCTCTTTTGATTTACCGCGGTAAACGCCCGGGCGCCCGAGTTTACCTGGCAGCGCAATCCTCCAGGACGCTGGGTGAAAAAGAGCGGCACAACTCGCAGGCCTGCGGGTCGTGGTCTAGGCCTAGGCAGTAGACGCACGTGGAGTGTGGATCCGTCCTGGACATCTTCTGCCTACAAGGGCACCTCCGAAAGCCGTGGACAGATTTGTCCATCGCGGCCGCGAGGAATACTGAAGACCGAAGTTTAGAAAACTTCAAAACTAGTTTCGGACGAACCGAAGAGTTAGGATCCAGTCTAAAACGCAGAGCACTAAGGAGGGAACCTGAGCTTCCAAGCGGTAAGGAAGATCTGGCGTCATGGGGCAGAGCCGAGAGTTTTACCACCCAGGTGGGTGGGAGGAGCCAGCTTGAAGACCTTCCAGCAAGATTTAGAGCGGCAAGGAACCTGCCAATAAGTGTGGATGATCAACATATCCATGTCCCTAGACAATATAATAAATAACGATACCTCAAACAGAATAAACAACATCTACAAAACAACCAAAATTTGTATAAACATTAATTTAAACAATGACAACAAATATTAAAAGGCCAGAACTAACCTAAACAGAGATTCTAAAAAAGAAGCAGGAACTATACAGTTCAGTCTGGGAAGGCCTGATTATACAAGAAGGCCTTGAGGCAGGCCTTAAATACCTCCACAGAAGGGGCCTCCCTAACAGCTGGAGTAAGCAAATTCCACAGGACGGGAACGGAAACATTAAAATGTTCTGTTGCCTGCTGTTCTTAACCTCGTCCTGGGAATCGCAAGAAGGCCCCTAAAGAAGGAGTGGAGGGAGCGGGTCGAGACAGCAGGAATAAGAAGGTCCTTCAGGTAACCAGGGCCCAGGCCATGTAGGGCCTTAAAGGTGAGTAAACCCACCGTAAAGAGGACCCTCCACCTAACTGACAGCCAGTGCAGTTGACGCAGCACCGGGATAATGTGACAGTAATTAAGACTGTCCTGTAAGCAGCCTTGCCGCCACGTTCTGCACCAGCTGCAGTCGGCGCAGGGTATCCCCAGAGACCCCAAGATAGAGTGCATTACAGTAGTCCAGCCTGGACGTCACAAAGGCATGTACCAAGGTGGGGAGATCCAAAGGCAGAACTACGGGCTTTATCCTAGCGATGTTCCTCAGATGATAAAAACTAGCATGGACAGTGGAAGACACCTGATATTCCAGTGTCAATCCACTGTCGACAATAACGCCCAGATCCCGCACCCTAGAGGAGGCCTTCAATGGAACACAGCTGAGAAAAAGCCCTGTCTTTGCACCAGAGGACAACCTATCACGCCCTCTGTTCGACTCCACCACCAGTACCTCTGTCTTATCGGGGTTCAGTCGCAACCAGCTGGAGGCCATCCAGTCATTGATTTCCGCGAGACAGCTATTAAGCACTTCCACTGCGTGCGATGTTCCAGGGGCAAAGAAAAGATACAGCTGGGTATCATCGGCATAGCAATGAAAATCCAGACCGTATTTCCTAATGATCTGTCCCAGGGAAAGCAAATAAGGATAACAACACTGGCGATAAGACCGAACCCTGGGGAACCCCGCATAACAGGTGGCCAGGGGAGGAGGAGGATCCTCCTCTGAAATCAGGGTAGAACCGGTACAGGAACCGGGGCAGTCTGTACTGGAACCGGGGACTGCAGCTTGCAGTGCTTGCAAGACCTGTAAGGCCTTGGTAATGTCCTCAGCCAAGGGCTTACCAGTTTTGTCAGCTGGAAACTCCTTAGCCTTCTTGGATGGAGGCACAGCGACATGCTTTTCCTTACATTTTTTCTTAAGTGGCACAGGTTCAGTTCCTGATTCCTTTATCAGGATGCTTAGCTTTACCTCTATCCTTTCTTGTGCCAGAGGTGGAGGAACTAGCTTCACCAGTATTAGTAGAAGCAGAAGCCTCTCTTCTAATATTTTTGACCTTTTCTTAAGCGTTTTAGGGCAAAATGTTTTACAAATGTCACAGTTTGCAAAAATATGGCTAGTACCCAGACAAAAAATACACAATGAATGTCTGTCCACTTTAGCTATTATCTGACCACAAGACTCACACAATTTAAACGACCACAATACTCACACAATTTAAAACCAGTGGGTCCTGTGCGTTTTTTAGGCTTAACAGGAGCCTCTGACATTGAGCAGAAATCATTGAAGAAAATATAACGAATTATCTGTTCCTTAGAACCGAATATGAGAACTATAAACAACCGCTAATGGTTCCAGGAACCGAGCGCTACTCGGTTCCTGACACCAGAAACCAAGAAATCTATATAAGATTTAAACAAATATATGCATAGAACCCACCACGAAAAAAAAAAAAAAAAACAAGTGTAAAAGATTGGACGAAACCTCACTAGAACGTAAAAACCTCACTAGAAACAGCGGAACCCTTGGTTCCAAGGAACCATGAAGGAACCGCTAAATACAATAAAAATCACACAATCTACAAAATAAACTAAAACTAAGGCAGTAATCTGAAATATAAAGTAAAACACTACTTATTGATCAGATAATTGGATTTTGAAGAGGTTGAAGGAGAGTTCTCCAGGAAGTTTTCACTAGGCAGGCGGAGTAAAGAATCTGAAGCACTCAGAGTGCAACAGTTGCTAGGGCAGCAGTTAGAAAGTGGCATGAGCGAATTTAGAGTTCCATCATTTGCATATAATTCCATCTCTCCGGGCAGTCCAACACAGGAGGCTGACTGCATTTGTTTAATCATAATGAGTGATTCCTGGGGTTAGAAGCATATAATAATTCCCATCTAGAACAAGAGCGATCAGAACGGTGCCTACGTAAAGCAAACTGATTTTTCAACCTATAAAGCAGACAATATCTTCTGATGCCATTCTTTACGGGATGGAACAACACTGTCCTTCCAATGACAAAGAACAACCATTTTCACAGCCACTGCTATTAAGGCCATATGACCTTTACAGGAACCAAAGAGCTGGGGAGGATAGTACCCAATTAAACACACCTCTGGGGGGAAAAAAATCATCTAAACCAAGGAAGGGATCCAAAACACTTCTAATTACGTGCCAAAAGGGGTCACCTTAGAGCAGTCCCACAGAACGTGCTTAAGGGGACCCTCCATTTCTCCTACATCTAAAAGCACAAAGACATCACTGCCTTGCCCATTTGAATAAATTTATGGGGGTGTAATACATATTATGCAGGACTTTGTATTGGGTCAATTGGTAGCGCTATAAACAGAAATGTAAAGGACATCTAAACCATCTTTTTTTACAATTTTTTTTTTAAATAACCCCATAGGCTTGTAAAGGAGAGGCTGTTTACATTTATACTAAAACTGCATTTATTAAAGTAGAATAAATGCAGTTTCATAGCATTTGAAAATTGTAAACACAGCCTCTTCCGATTCAAAAATCCTGTTGTGAGAATCCTAAAATGGCTGCTTTGATTACGTCAATCATGAGAGAGATGCCAGCTGTGCAGATGTATTCTAGCTCTACTAATCCTATTCAAATGCAAATAAAGATGAAAAATGACAGAATGGTACTGTGAGCACAAAAGTTGTTCAACACAAAAATATGTACAAAATGAGGGGTGTTTCATTTATAGATACCTTTTAGTTTTTTTTTTTTAAATTAGCAAAAAACAGCAGAAAATTCAATCGTCACTTTTTCAACAAACAAATGCAAATAACTAAAAACAAAAAAATGATAGCATGGTACTGTGAGCACAACATTTGTTCAGCACAAAAATATCTACAAAATGAGTGATGTTTCATTTATATATACCTTTTAGTTATTTTATAATTGGCAAATAAACTATTTTTTTCCACTTTTTGCAACAGACAAATGCAAATAGCTTTAAAACAAAACATGATAGCATGGTACTTTGAGCACAAAAGTCGTTCAGCACAAAAATATCTACCAAATGAGTGGTGTTTCATTTATAGAAACCTTTTAGATTTGTTATAATCAGCAAAAAATGGCAGGAAATTAAATTTTTCTCACTTTTTTGGAGGTATGGCATAAATTAAATATGCTACCTCCTTACTAGAAATATTGCTGATACTTTTTGTTCTTATGCTGTTTGACCTAATGACATTACTAGTGGGTTCACCACTCCTGATGTCATTGGGTCAATCACCGCTCGTACAAAAAAATATGAACAATATTTCCAGTAGGGGTAGCATATCCCTTATATATTCTTTGCAAAAAACTCCGTTAATGCATCAGTTTGAGTTGCTATTAAAGCGGCAAAAGTATGGAAATGCAATGTTAGGGTTTTCAACACTAACTCTGCACCCCCGAGCAGCCAAAGGGGGCAAGGCAACATAAGCAACCACAAACATCCATCATTAGGTAAGAAACAAAATGCAACTCTTTCCAAATAACATAAGAGACATCCATCATCATGGTCCAGCGCTTCTGTAGCCATGGATACACATGCACACCACCTGGGAAATGCGATAGAAAATTCCCATAGGATCACACTGTAAAGTAAGCACTAACACATGGCAGCGTGTGTGGCAATGCTGAATTGCTGCATGCCCCAGGTAGACTAAGGCATCAGAGGCGCAGCTGGGTGTCTTCAGCCACCTGGGAAGTGCGATATATAATTTCAATAAGATTATATTATACATTTTAAGTAATCCATACCACACAACAGGGTGTCCGTGAAGGTTAAATTGCTGCATGCCCCAGGTGTGTTGTGAGGCATGAGGCACAGCTGACTGCCTTCAGCCACCTGTAAAGTGAGATATAAAATGCCATAGGATCACACTGTAAACTGTAAGTAAGCAATAACACATAACAAGGTGTGCAGTAATGTTAAATTACTGCACGCCCCAGGTGAGTTGTGAAGTAGCAGCTGAGTGCCATCAACCACATGGGAAGTGCTGATGTCTTCACTCACATGCCAAAGGCACCTATGCTGCCATGAAAGCACATGCTAAGGACATGGGGGAAATCAGCAGGTGGCTACTTTGAGGAGCACCAGGCACCTGGCTTCTTTGCCTGGAAACTGAGGTAACATTCTAACATAAATGTCAACCAAACGAAGTACTGTGAACACTCGGAAAGGGAGGGTGCACACAACGGGGGGGGGCAACACCAAACTCAGACATGAAAAATAAACCTCGGTGCACTCCAGTGGAAACAATAATTAAATGCGGTTCATAAACATTAAATCATTGAACCTAGTCCTTGCAGTGGGGCTCTTCAGATATGCTGGCCACCAGAAACCAAAAAGGCAAGTTGGTAATAAACAAGTCAAACTGGCCATCTAGTTGATTAAAATAAATGTTCTTTTATTTATTCAAAGTATAAACAAACAAAAATGGGGAGTGAGCCAAAACACTGACCACACTCGCCCCACTGCAAGGACTACGTTCAGTGATTTAATGTGCATAAATTACATTTAATTATTTCCACTGGCGTGCACAGTGGTCTGTTTTTCATAACTTAAATGGCACACAGCTGAACAATACAAAATGAAAACAAAAAAAGGAAGCAGCAGCAGAGAGAGATATAGCTCCACGTAGTATGGTGAAGGCAGTTTTCATGTGCACAGACTAAATGCAAGGAAGAGTCAGTGGGTGGCTGCATGCCCTAGATCACTTTGCCTAATAACGTAAAGTGGGAATACAAGAATATGTGGCTCACGCTGTCATGGTGAGGCAGCACTGACAGAGCAGGGGAAAATGGAAACATTAAGTGTACAAAATAAATATATATATATACACATACATATATATATATATATATACATACATATATATATATATATATACATATACATATATATATATATATATATATATACATATATACATATATATATATATATATATACATATATACATATATACATACATATATATATATATATATACATATATATATATATATATATATATATATATATATATATATATATATATATATATATATATATATATATATATATATATATATATATATATATATATATATATATATACATATACATATATATATACATATATATATATATATATATATATATATATATATATATATATATATATATATAATATATATATATATATATATATATATATATATATATATATATATATATATATATATATATATATATATATATATATATATATATATATATATATATATATATATATATATATATATATATATATATATATATATATATATATATATATATATATATATATATATATATATATATATATATATATATATATATATATATATATATATATATATATATATATATATATATATATATATATATATATATATATATACACATATACATATACATATATACATACACATATACACATATACATACACATATACACATATACATACACATATATACATATACATACACATATATACACACACACACACACACCACCATTCGGAAGCCAGAAGGTGGGAGCTATTTGAAAAGCAAATTGCAGTTTGGTTAACTGGAGAAGGACACAAGAAATGGAAATTACGTACCTACCATAATTCTTGATCTCCTTTGACAAAGTCTCCACCACTCATTCACACTAATGGGAGTACGCCGGAGGCGCTAAGACCCAGCGGGAGCCAAACTTTTTCAGGAGGGCCGGCGTCGAGATGGAGCCGCAAGGAAGCGGCACTGCGAGCCAGGCTCGTGCAGTATAGACTATCTCGCTATCGACCCTCCAACCGCCTCAGTAACCCCTTCCCCCGAGCAGGTGCAGCATAACTAACCTAGAGAGGACTAACCTAAAAATCGGACACAAGGTAGTCCCAATCACCCGTGTAAGAAGGGTCAAAAACAAAGTCTTCACAGTCCAACCACTGAGGGAGTGAAGACCTGAAACAGAGAAGTGAGCTCGGGGAATGGTGGGTGGGCGTGTGAATGAGTGGTGGAGACTTCGTCCAAGAAGATCAAGAATTACGATAGCAAGAATTACGGTAGGTACATAAAATACATATCTTCCTGGACATAAAGTCTCCACTACTCATTCACACTAATGGGAGAGCACCAAGCTAAATAATCCGCCCCGATACAGGCAGCAGGAGAGAGGAGCTCAATTTTTACACAGAAGTCCATAAGAATTGTCCTGCCAAATGACTGATGTCGTCTGGCATGGACATCCAAGGTATAGTGCTTAACAAAAATATGCACGGAGCTCCAGGTAGACGCATTGCAAATGTCTGCAATGGGGACATTACGAATTTCCGCCAGAGATGCCGTGACTGCTCTGGTAGAGTGAGTGTACACTCTGCCTTCCAGCTTAACCTGTGCCATGGAATACCAATGGTGAAGGCATGCCACCAGCCACGCTGAAATGCCCCTGACAGCAACAGGTTGACCCAGCCAGGTCATGCTGAAGGAAACAAACAGTTGTTGAGCCTTGCGAATTTCCTTTGTTCTATCCAGATAGAACTGCAAGGCTCTTTCTAAGTCTAGGGAATGAAGGGTATGCGCTCTTTCATTCTGGAAGTTTGCAAAGTAGGTAGGAAGAACTAAAGGTTGATTCAGATGGAATTTTGAGACAACCTTAGGAAGGAACTCAGGATGAGTCCTAAGAACTACTTTATCCTTGTGAAATAAGTACACGGGGGTCTGTGACCAAGGTGTGTATTTCCAATACCCTACGAGCAGAAGTAATGGCCACCAGGAAGGCCGTCTTCCAAGTGAGGAATTTCAACTCACAAGCAGCTAGAGGCTCGAAAGGTTTACGAGTGAGCATGTCTAGCACAAGGTTAATGTCCCAGGCTGCAAACTAGCGTCTAACAGGAGGTCTGGTATGCAGAATACCCTTAAGAAACCTCTTAACTACAGGTAGCTGAGCCAGCGACAAAGAGAATGCTGGCTCATGATATGCCAAAACTGCACAAAGATGAACTCGGACTGTGGAGTTTTGTAGACCTGTGTTTGAGACATGTAAGATTCTCCAAGACTTTATTCAGTGGGCAGGAAAAAGGATTCTAACGGGATTTTGCACACCAGAGAGGGAAACGCTTCCATTTAGCTGTGTAGGTTTTTCTGGTGGCTGGCTTGCATGCAGCCAAAAGAATATCTGAAACTCTACGAGAAACATTAAACCTATTCACCTCTATCTCCTCAGGAGCCAAGCGTGGAGGTGAAGAGACCTCAATTTGGGATGGACTACAGGGCTCTAGGTCAGAAGGCTCAACTGAAGGGGAAATGGTTTCGGAGAGGTTTCCGATAGTCTGTTGATTAGGGTAAACCAGATCTGATGAGGCCAGAATAGGGCGATGACAATCATTCTGCCCCCGTGCCTCCAGTTTGAGCAGTACCCTCTGAATTAGGGGAAGAGGATAAAATGCGTATAGAAAGCGTTTTGTCCACTGCAGCATGAGTGCATCCTGACAAAAAACACCAGGTCCTAGATTTCTGGAGCAGAAGAGAGGCAGTTTTGCGTTGAGTGGGGACGCAAAAAGGTCCAGGTCTGGAGTTCCCCACTCTTCGAAGAGTGACTGAACGACTGTTAAATCGAGAGACCACTCGTAAGGATCTGTCCCTGTTCTGCTGAGACAGTCTGCTAGCTCGTTTTGTACTCCTGGCAGGTAAACCGCCTGAGTCAGAGCCTTGTGCTCCAGGCACCATTCCCACACTCTCATTGCTTACCTGCATAATGGGTAAGAGTGTGCACTGCCCTTTTTGTTGATGTAATACATCACTGCCTTGCTGTCCATTTGAAGGAGGATGTTCTTGTGACAGAGTATGTCCTTCAAAGCTCAGACTGCATAGAGGATGGCTCTCATTTCCAGGAAATGTATGCGAAGTTGAGACTCATCTTGAGTTCACATACCCTGGGTGTGGAGATCCCAGCAGTGAGCTCCCCAACCCATCAGGGGCACATCCGTGGTAATGGAGATCTGATGATCCAGAGAGGCGGAAGGGTTATCCTTCGAAGGTTGTCCTCCTGTGACCACCAGGTGAGTGACCTCTTCAGAGATTCCATCACCCTGAATGAGAAAGGACTGAGGGTGAGTGGCTGAGGACCACTGAGTACTGAGCATCCACTGAGAGGTTCTCTTGTGGAGACGAGCCAAAGGTACAGTGAACACCGAGGGTGCCATGAGACCCAGCATCCGTTGCATCGAGAGAACTCGCACTGAGCTGTGTTCTCTGATGAAGTGGGCCAACTGCAGGATATCGCTCCTTCTGTCCTC
Source organism: Neoceratodus forsteri (assembly GCA_016271365.2). Taxonomy (NCBI): domain Eukaryota; kingdom Metazoa; phylum Chordata; order Ceratodontiformes; family Ceratodontidae; genus Neoceratodus; species Neoceratodus forsteri. The sequence continues at coordinate 369,179,217 of CM028137.1, forward strand.
CGGAAGAAAAGCTTTTGCACAAGAAGTGTCCAGAAGGGTTTCTATAAAAAGGAGCTTCTGGGAGGGCTGCAACTGTGACTTTTTGACGTTCAGCAGGACTCCCATGGATGTGAGGAAGTCTTCGGCCGTGGCCACGGCCTCCTGAGTCTCTTGCCTGAAGGGGCTCGCTAGAAGCCAGTCGTCCAGATATGGGGATACTTGGATTCAGATTTTCCTTAGATGCGCCGCGAGAAATGCACAGCACTTTGTAAAAACTTGAGGCACCGAGGATAGTCCAAAGGGCAGTACTCTGAATTGACAGTGCTGACCCAACGCCATGAACCTTGGGTATGTGTAATGATTTGGGTGTATGAGAATGTGCTGGTAGGCATCCTGCATGTCCAGGGAGACTAGCCAATCGTGTTGATGAATCAAAGGTAGCAGGGTACTGAGTGATATCATCTTGAACTTTTCCTTGTGAAGAAATATTACTTTCTGAGATCCAGAATAGGGCGCATGCCACCAGTTTTCTTTGGAACCATAAAGTAATGGGAGTAGAAACCTGTGTTTTGTAGGTCCAGTGGAACTACTTCTGCTGCCCTGTTGTTCAGAAGGCCTTGTACCTCGGAAGCAAGAAGGTCTGACTGTGCCACAGCCAGCCTGGGCTGTCGCTTGGCAGGATGATCCAGGGGGGTTTCTGACAGACAGAGAGAACCCCTCGCGGATTATACTGAGGACCCATTTGTCTGATGTTATAGATTTCCACTGGTCGTAGAACTGAGTCAGACATCGTCCCACTGTCGAGGAAGAGTCCCCCTCGAGCAGCTGAGGCAGGACCTGGGCCAAAAACTCAGAAGGTGGCATTGGGCACTCTTGGGCCCTGCGCTTTCTGCTGCATTTCTTTTGCAGCTGAGGGGTTTTGTTTCTGTTAAAGCCTCCTCTGCCTTTGCCATGAAAGGACTGACTGTTTTTAAACTGACGCTTGTTCCCACCTCCTTGAGAGGGAGCAGGTGGAGGTCTGTCTTAATGGCAGACCTAGTCTTCTGTGTGGCCTCTAGTGCTTGTTCCACTTAAGGCCCAAACAGATACATACCGTCGAAAGGTAAGGCCATGACTTTCTGTTGGGCGTCATTCGTAAAGCCCAAAGTACGCAGCCAGGAATGGCGACGGGCACAAATGCCAGCCGCTGCCCGGGAAGCAGTATCGAAAGCCTCCATTGCAGCTTTAATTTTTTGACTATTTGACTCAATACCTCTAGCTATGGTCTGTAATAGCTCTGCGTTAACCACTGATTCCGGCAGAGCTTCTACCGTTGCTTTGAATGAATGCCAAAGAACATACTCATATTGAGAAAACTAGCCCTGGTAGCTGACAATTCACATGCCCAGGGTTCAGGCAGCAAAGACTCGCTTACCCAAGGTGTCGATCTTGTGAGATTCTTTGTTTATAGGACGGGCTGTAGATTCCGGAGGGTGGACAGCCGTATTCTCTGCCAGGACCACTATAGCATCAGAAAAGGCTTGTGAGGCCAGGATGTGGTGATTCTTGGAAGGGGTATATTTCCTATCTATGGACTCAGCCACAGGAGGAATAAGAGCCGGATTCTTCAGCACCATCTGGGAAAGAGTCGCGAAAGAGGGCTGTACCGGAGGGGTTAAATCCATAGGGATTTCCGGAACATGTAGATATTGGAGATGCAGAAGCTTCCCAGGATCGATTTCCATGGTCTGGAGAGAAAGAGTAGAATTTAAATTCTTAAGCAGAGACTTAAAGGAAAGGTCTTCAACAACAGGCTCTGCAGGAGGATTCATCCCTGCTCCCAGGGCAAAATTGGCATCAACATCATCACCCAGCCGAAGATCCGGATCGGGCTCAAAATCATCTCCTGACAGTCCGGGGGGGGACTGTATAGACAGGAAAGGAATGAAAATCAGGAGGAAGACGAGGAGGAGAAAGAATCAAAGTCGAAAACTTCTGGAAACTAGGCCGCACTGTACACACTCTCGGTACTGTCGAGGATTACAGCACCGAGTACAGAGACGGGTGCCGCGCATGGTGCTGACAGGGGGCACAGCACCACACACGGCATCAACACCAACCCTGGCACCAAGGATGGCGCCAACAGGGCATGCGGCACTGTAGACAGCACCAACACCACCCGTGGTGCCGAAAAGTACCTCGGCACAAGAGAAGCCAGCACCGCAGGAAACGGCACCCTCGCATAAGTCTGAGAACTGCGATTTGAAGGTAAAGGATGAAAAATGGCAGGAGATGAAAGCATCAGTGTGGACCCCTGCACCGCAGACACGTGATGGGGATAGAAAATGGAGCGCGGAATAGACAGCACCAAAGAAGGCACCGCATGACTAGGAAGTCCTAGCCACCCCACCTGCCGATCCGAAACAGACAGGCCGAAGGCCCCGGCAACAGACTGTCCGGTTCGGGCAATTGGGACAAACTCCGAGCCCACTGCTCCAAAAAAGCGGCCCAATGGTGAAACTGCTCATCGGAAGCCCCTCCAATAGGCAGACAGGAGCTCTGGTGTCGAAGAGGCCGGCTACCAGAGACAGAAACCGGCAACTCCGAAAGAAGCGGAGACCAGTTCTTGACCTTAACAACCGACCGTCTGTGCGAAGATGTACCAGAGGGCGACCTTGAGTGATGCCGTTTCTTTTTCGACCGGTGGGCCAAAGAAGAGCTAGAGGTCGAACGGTGCCGTGAATGGGACAGTTTCTTGTTCTCCTTTCAGGAGACCGACCCCCGAGCACTGGACTATCCGTTGTCCGACCCCCGGCAGAACGCGGACTACACCCGCCCGCTGACTGAACAGCTTTCATACAAAGTCTCCCTACCATCACCTACCCAACTCATTGTAGACTCCATCAATGGAGGGTTAAAGACTTCCTTCTTGTACAAGTAAGTAATTTATTAAATGTAAATTGGTACTTTCGTGATAAAATACAAAATAATAAAACTGAAAACTAAGCAGCAAGTTAGAAGTTTTGACTCCCTGCGAGCGAGCAATGTCATCACTGAAGCGCACTCAACGGTGAGAAAAAAGGAACTGAGGCGGTTGGAGGGTCGATGCCGAGACAGTCTACACCACACGAGCCTGGCTCGCGGTGCCGCTTCCTCACGGCTCCATCTCGAAACCGGCCCTCCTGAAAAAGTCTGGCTCCCGCTGGGTCCTAGCGCCTCCGGCGTACTCCCATTAGTGTGAATGAGTGGTGGAGACTTTATGTCCAGGAAGATCTACAAATATCAACAATATTTCCAGTAGGGAGGTTGCCTATTCCATTTATGCCACACCTCCAAAAAAGTGAAAAAAAAATTAATTTCCTGCCGACGATAAAAAAATCTAAAACGGTATCTATAAATGAAAAAGCACCCATTTGATTGATATTTTTGTGCTGAACAACTTTTGTGCTCAAAGTACCATGCTATCATTTTTAATTTTAAAGGTATTTGTATTTGTTTGTTGCAAAAAGTGAAAAATATAGAATTTTCTGCTTTTTGCTAATAAACTAATAGATATATATAAATGAAACACCACTCATTTTGTAGATATTTTTATGCTGAACAAATGCCGCGCTCATAGTACCATGCTATCATTTTTTGTTCTAAAGTTATTTGCATTGGTTTGTTGACAAAGTGACAAGTGAATTTTCTGCTACTTTTTGGTTTTTTTTTTTTTTTTAATTTATATTTATTGGTTTATTACCAAAACATATAAACAATGCTTCGAACATCAAGCATTTAGTAGTAATCACTGAGGGCGCCACTCCTCTTAATATACACAGTAAAAAGAATAGAATGATGCATTACAGATACGTCTGATAGGAGGAAAAGCAGATTCATACAACATACAGTGTACATAAAATTATATTATGCTGTATAAACTGGCCCAGGAGTGACATGATTCAAGTCCAAAGATCCAATGTCAAGGAAAACATTTCTAAAATTTTCCACCTCCCTAAACAGAGGTAAAGAGCAAATTACCACGTGTTCTTACTGTCTATAGGTATTATGCAGAGTACCACATAAGTGGAAATGGCTCAAGTATTTAAAGTGACTATAACAACTGGAAGTGTAAGGAACTACAAAAACAGTAGCGCTGAAGGTAACATTTCAACATAGCAAGTGAAATAGTACACAATGTATGGTGGCAGGTCGTCCCAGTGTTACGGCAATTCAAACATGGAGAAACAGTCAAAAACGGCAGCAAAAGGTCTTACCTGGGAACAGTTCACTTCCCCATCACCTTATCCTACAAAACGGGCAAACACGAAGAATATCACATCCTAAGTTCAAGTAGCTTCGTCTTCAGAAGAGGATTCCGGTTGTTCTAACAGGAGCTTGTGGACCTTCCCATCCGAAACAATCTGCATCCGAGCTGGAAATACTATGCCATGTGGGATGATGGCTTCCCTTAGAAGGGCCTGGACTCCAACAAACCTTTTCTTCTTCTGGCATGCTGCATAGCTCAAGTCGAGGTATAGTCTCACAGTCTTCCCATCCTGAAGCAATGGTCCCTTTTGGCATGCCAGAGCCAACAGAATGTCCCTGCTGTCCACTCAGTCAGTCACCATTACGACAGCATGGGGAGCCTCCGGGTTGTCTAGCCTACCACTTGGGGTCCCCCGATATGCTTTCTGAATATGTACTGGGCAACTTGCAACTGGTTCCCCCAACTGTTGACTTAGCCATTCCATCAGAAACAAAGAGAGGTGATCTCCCTCACTCCATTCAGGCATTCCAACTAAACAAATATCTAAGGAACATGCTTGATTTTCCAGCGTTTTGAGACGCGTATGGAGGTGTGCGTTTTCTTTGGTTAAAGTGGCAGCCATTTCCAATGTTGTGTCCGTTCACTTGCCAGCCTTTGCAACAGACTTCCGAACTGAAACAAGAATGGTTTCTAGAACTATGACTATCCGTGCGTCAAACTTATACACCAACCCGGATAACATCCATCAATCGATTAATTTTAACTCCCAATGTCTGGAGGGTTTCTTCCGGGGCTTCCTCCGAGGAGTATGGCACTTTCCCCTGGGTCGATCTTGTGGCAGCAGCTCCCGCAGTATTTTTGGGTTTCGTTCCTTTAGGCAGTGGTCTATCCTTCCGACCCATATCGTTCTTGGGGGTTCTCCGACACCAAACCATGCACTTTAAAGAAGATGATCTCAACTTAGAATGCCTTCCTGAGCACTTGCAGTTCAGTAAATATGCAGAGCTGTAAACTCAGGCAGCCATCTTACTCTGGCTCCACAGCACAGGCCCCCCCCACTAATTTTTTTTTTTTTTAAACTAAAAAGTATCCATAAATGGAAACAGCAATCATTTTGTACATATTTTTGTGCTGAACAACTTTCATGATCACAGAACCATGCTATCATTTTTTATTTTAAAGTTATTCACATTTGAATACAGTTAGTATCGCTAGAATAGATCTGCACAGTTGGCATCTCTCTCTCTCTCATGGGTGACATCATCAAAGCAGCCATTTTAGGATTCTTAGAGCAGGATTTTTGAATCGGGAGAGGATTGTGTTTACCAATTTTCAAATGCTATGAAACTGAATTTATCCTACTTTAATAAATGCCATTTCAGTACAAATGTAAATAGCCTCTCCTTTACAAGCTTATGGAGTCATTTAAAAAAGTGTAGAAAGATTGTTTAGGTGTCCTTTAACCTAGCCACCTACCATCTAAATAAGAACATGAAGGCAAAATACTACCTTAACAACACAGAGATTACCGAAACTTAGGACCAAGACCTAGAGATGATGATCAGCAATAATTTTAAATCAAATCAGGACACCACTGTGGGCAGCAGCTAGCAAAAAACATAAAATCGTTCTGTATATGAAGGACATTTTATAAGCAGATTGTGAGGTGCTATAACGTTCCTGTACCGATTAACAGTCAGACCATATCTTGAGTCTTGCATACAGTTCTGGGCCCAATATTGGAGTAAAGACATAGGCATGATTGAAAAGAAAAAAGGACAGTGACCAAATGGGTTGAAGGCTTGGGATCAACAATCACAGCTGTCCCTGTGCTCCATGGAGACTACAGTGTTTAAATATCTGAAAGAGATACGGTTCCTCATGATGCATAGGGACAAATGGAAACAAGGACACGTCTCTGAAAGATGATTCAAAAGCCCTACAGCCAGAAGGCCTGCTCTGCAAGGAACTTTTCAACAGGTATCAAATACAGAACACAAGGACACAAGTGGATGACGGTGTTGGGGGAGGTTCAGGAGAGATGTGAGAAAGTTTTATTTTACACAGAGTGGCTGAGCCATGGAACACTCTGCCAGTGGAAGTGGTGAACACCAAAACCATTAATAGTTTCAAGCATGCTTGAGACAGAGTTAAGAGCTCAGTGACTACTCGGTGTGTGGGGGGGGGGAGCTGCAAGACATAAAGCAAGGGGGTGAATAGTGTAGACCAAAACCCCATATTGAAAAAATTAGTACAACAGGGTGTTACAGGCAGACTGGATGGACTATTGGTCTTTTTCTGCTGTCACGGTCTACGTTTCTATTTTTTCATTCTTGCCTACCAAAATCATCAAGCACACTAACTGAACCCCCCTTCATAAAATTCTGACCCTTCAACACAGCCCTTCCCTTTTGTAGGAGTTCAAAACTTTCCACAGCAGAGTAAAATGATATGTAGTACTTGGTCTTACTACATTAAATGGTGATACAAGCTTCAATATGAAAACCACCAACAATGAAGGGGATAAAAATCTTCCAGCTAAAAGGTTTCTGAATCTCACAATAAGCAAAACTAGCTGAAATGTACTTACTACCAAATAATGGTTCTGGTTCCACCAGTATATCCTGCTTCTGTGGAATTGGTGTTCGCACCTCATCTCTAAAAGAAAAAAAGAAAAATCTATCATATTCTACTTGATGATTCATAAATGTCTGCATCCCCTCCAGAAGGAATACCTCTCTCCAAGAACACGCACTCAAAACTTTTTTTTTTTTTTTTTTTTAAAGACCAAGATTTATCCCTTGTAAAACTTGGATCATCTTACTTTTTTTTTTTTTAATGATTTTATCAAAAACATTAAGTGTTCTTATTAAAAGATTTACAAAATTGTCAACACAGCATTCTTTACCTGCTTGTGAATAGCAGGATGTTCAGCTTAACTGAATAAACTGGCTACTGGCGACCAAGCATATGTGGAGCGGTTAACAGTTCACAGCACTTGGGGACCCGAAGAAAAAAATAAACCAGCCCAAAGTAACACTAATGCCCTGTCCACACCAGGGATTAACACATTACTGTCATCCTGTAATGTTTTAAGATTGCCAAACTAAACCATGTTTTCAAAACCAAGTTTAAACCCTGTTGAAATAAGGGTTTTAGTTCGGTTTTGAATATAACACACTAAAAGCCAGCAGAATAGGCTTAATGGTCTGTCATGTCTGCTCAGTAGCCAGTCACCTAGTGGTTGCTCGCTTTTCCAGCCCCCAAGAGGGTCTTCATTGGATTTAGAATCCCCTTGCACATGTTCCCCCCCCCCATCTTGAAGCCCTTCACTGTGACTTCCTCCACCAGCCCCTTGGGCAGCACATTCCACGGGTCCTCCACCCTCTCAGTGAAATAATGCCTCCTACATTCCCCCCTATAATTTCCCCCAAGTTTCCACTCATGCCTCCTCATTGTTTCCCCCTTTTTTAGCCTAAACAGCTCCTTGTTTCCACTCACAGTTATTGTCTCCTCTGTCCCTCCTCTCCTCCAGTGTGTACATCCCAAGCTCCTTCAATCTCTCTTCATATGTTCTCCCCTCCATTCCCTGAATCATCCAGGTCGCTCTCCTCTGAGCTCTCTCCAACAGTGCTATGTCCTTCTCCAGATGAAGTCTCCAGAACTGAACACAGTACTCAAGTTGCGGCCTGACCCAAGGCATTGTACAGAGGGAGGATAACCTCCCTCTTCCTGGATGTAATTCCCCTGGCTTTGCAGCCCAGTATCGTCTTTGCTTTGGCTACGGTTCTTCTACTATTTTCAGTTTTATTCATTCTGACGTCTACCATCACCCCTAAATCCCGCTCACCCATCGTGGCTTCCAGTGTGACCCCAACCCCCCAGGGTGTAAACATGGACCGGATTTCTGACCCCCAAATGCAGTACTTTACATTTCCCGGCATTAAATTTCAATCCTCACTTCATAGACCACCACTTCAGGATATCCAGATCCCCTTGGACTACCTCTCTTGCTTCTTCCCAGTCCACCAGTGCCCCCAGTTTGGAATCATCTGCAAAGAGACTTAGCCTACTCCTAACCCCCCTCACAATGTCCGAGACATAGGCATCAAACAGGAGTGGTCCCAACACAGAACCTTGAGGGACTCCACTGATTACCTTCCTAGGGGAGGAGACTATCCCACTGACCATTACCCTCTGAATTCTCCCCAAAGCCAATTTTCAACCCACTTCAGCTCCTGTCCTCCCACTCCCATCTCCCCCAGCTTTGCTATCAGCTCTTTATGGGGTACTGAATCAAACGCCTTGCTAAAATCCAGGTACAGGACGTCCACCGGCCTATGCCTATCCAAAGCCCTAGTCACCCAGTCATAAAACTCTACAAGGCTGGACTGACCCAATCTCCCCGGAACAAAGCCATACTGTTTATTATCCTGGTGCCTTAACCCTTCCAGCTGCCTCCCAAGTCTCTCCTTGATAAAGCCTTCCATCACTTTGCCCACCACAGACGTTAGGCTGACAGGCCTATAATTCCCCATCTCTTCCCTAGACTCCCCTTTATGGATAGGCACTACATACACTACCCTCCAGTCCTGAGGCACCTATCCTATCTGCAGAGAGACGTTAAAGAGTGCAGCCAACGGAGCTGCCAGTTCATCCACCAGTTCCTTCATAACCCTCAGGTGTAGCCCATCCGGCCCCAGCGCCTTATCAGTTTTTAGATTCCGAAGGGCCTCCATCATCCTTTTCACTGCGATTTCTCCCCCCCCAATCCTCCCCCTCATTCAAACTCCCTACCCCTTCCCCTTGGTTATATGGAATATTGGAATATGGTTTAGTATCTAGCATGGTTATAGTATGTGTATGGACAAGAGTCTGTTCCACGCTCCATGCTGTTTGTGGGACAGTGGATCTACTGTGAGGCAGCACGGTTCAGGTGCAATGTACAAGAGTGTTAAAACACGCATTAAGTTTTCACTAATGTGGATGAACATACACCATGTTAGAACACAGTTCAGATGGTGTGTGGATGTAGCAGCATGGTAAGACCCTTAACTGTTTGAAAACTGCTACTAACTTTTTTCTTAAGTGTAGACAGGGCTTTAATACAGCAGCTCAGCTATTCAGAGACTAAAAGCAGCTGACACTTTTCAAGAAATGAGCCAGTCCGCTGGTGCAGCAGCAGTGCTACCACTTGCGACGCCAGCAACCCGGGTTCAGTAGTTGCTCAAGTTGCTGAGGCCAGCAGTGGGAGGAGGATTGAGCGCCCGGAGGGCTGCTTTCCTTGTACAGGGAGGGTGGGCTGCAGTCCCGCTGCTTTACCACCACCTGGGTGACCACGGGTGGTGATGCAGCAAGACAGCAGAGAGAATGGGAGGGAAGTGCACTGGCCAAGATCCGGAGTGGCAGCATGACTATGTGCCCAGTCTCCTCAGATCTCGAGTGCCGGCATCCTTGGTGTACGGTCACAAAAACAAGGAAAAACCCCACACCAGGTGACTGTAGAAGGGACCCAGCACCCAGACCTCAAAAACAGGCTCCTCGGGAGGGGCTGAACGGACTACCTGACTAAGGGACTGGGAGGGAACATCCCTGGATCCCCTCCCTCCCCAAGGGGGGGGGGCAAACAAAGGCAGGATGGGGGTAAGTCCTTTGGTTCCCCCAGGAGTTACCTGGGGTGAGGCTAGAGGTATAGCCTAGTGATCCTGGAAGATAAGGGCTGGAGCGGAGAGAAAGGGGCATAGAAAGAGCAAATAAGACATAAAATTAAAAAAAAAAAAAAAAAAGGCAAGAATAAGGTAGTGCCTAGTGACAGTTTATTTAAACCCCTGAACTCCTTGTCCTTATTTGTCAGTATCCCTGAGAGAGAAAGAACATTTAAAAAGAAAAACACAGGAACAGATTTACTTGAAAAATCACAGTTCATCCCCTGAACTTGTTTTATCAGTTTCTAAAGCAAGAAAAAAGTGTTTAAAATAACAAAGGAACACACTCTTTTCCAAGAGAGAGTGACTTCCTATCCATAGTGCTCATAAGTAAGTTCAAAACTAGCAATTTTTGTATTCAGCAAATAATTCCTGCAGCAAGCAATATTGACACTTTTTTATTCTCCTTTCAACTTAGAAAATGATGTCGAGTCATCAGAAAATCTATTTAACTTGTTAAAAGAAAAAATTCTTCATACTTACCGTAATTTCCTTTTCTGTTAGCTCCTATATAGTCAATGAGTATTCACTACAACTGGGTATAATAAACCCCTACTAGGGGAAATGGCACAGTCCAAAGCTTTAGAATGCTGGGCATATGACGATTCCATATAGCAGCAACTCTCCAATCACTATTATGCTAGCAGTGTCTCCAAATATGTAAATAAACACCATATTGGCCAACTTGACACCAAACGTATACAAATTAGCTGCCTACACATGTGCCACTCTAGTCAGAATAAAATACAGTAAACAGTGGCCTACCTTGTCAGATGAAGGAGGACTGAGCTTTCTTCCAATGCTCCATCCTTGTAGCATTCGCAGCAATGAGTCAGCCTGCAAGAAAACAGCATGCAGCCCAAACACTTACCTGAAAGAAAAGATAGGCACCCTTGGATAGCATCAAATCTGAATCTGCTAAATAAGTGTGACAGCAACTGATATTGTAATGTGGAACAGTTTTTTTTTTTTTTTTTTATATCTACATAAACAGAGGTGTAGCAGGTAAAGTACAGCGAGACGTCCAAAACAGGCTCACAATCAGCATTTAAAACAAGACACCAGACATCTTGCTGTGCTGTGCATTATAAAATGGGTAAGGAAAATTTAACATTTTGATTGGCTGAAACTGAAGTGTCAAAGAACAGGTTACTCACCTGTAACAGTAGTTCTAGGAGTGGTACATGTTGTTCATCCACACTCTTTGGCATGTCCCTTTCCCCCTTTAAATCTTGCCGGAAGTCTTCAAGCTGGCTCCTCCCACCAACCTGGGTGGTAAATACCTCGGCTCCGCCCCATGACGCCAGATCTTAGCCCGCTGGAAGCAACGTTGTGCGCCTAAAGCCAGGGAGCTCGCGTGGGTGCGTGTGGATGAACATACACCACTCACAGAACTACTGTTACAGGTGAGTAACCTGTTCTTCTAGGAGCGTGGTTATGTTGTTCATCCACACACACTGGCAGACTTCAAGCAGTGCTCCGAGAGGAGGGAGGCAAGGCGCACACCCCCTACTTGGGAAACAGAGATTGGAGAACAGAGGCCCCAAAACCAGCATCCCGGCGTGACTCCAAGTCGATGTGGTAGTGGGTAATGAAGGTGTTTGCTCACTTCCAGGTAGAAGCCTGACAGATTTCCTGGATAGGGATGTCCCTGGAAGCAGCCACCGAGGCAGCAGTATGGCGGGTAGAGTGAGCCTTTAACCCTTTAGGAGGCTCCTTACCCGCCAACTCATAGCACAGACCTATGCATGATGTAATCCATCTTGCTATGGTCCATTTGGCTGCAGGTCTGCCAGAAGTGGCTTCAGCATAGGTGACAAACAGCTGGTGAACCTCTCCACGAATTTCCGCCGTCCTCTCCTTATAATAGGAGAGAGCACATCTCAGGTCCAAAGTATGGAGCCTGTACTCGGCGTCCGAGGTGTAATTAGGGGTAGTATATCGGCAGAGTCAACACCTGGCTAAGGTGAAACTCTGACACCACCTTCGGAAGGAATTTCAAGTGGTGGCACAGGACAACTTTGTACCTGTGAAAGACCAGATAAGGGGAGTCCACCGAAAGCGCCTGGAGCTCCCCTGTCCTTCTGGCTGACATGATAGCCACCAGGAAGGCCATCTTCCATGACAAGTGTGAGCTCGCACTTGTGCATGTGTTCGAATGGCTTGCCCATGAGCTTTGCCAAAACCAGCAAAAGATCCCACAGAGGTGGAGGTTCACGACTGGATGCCCAACCACCGTCTCCTGTACCAATGTCGACTCACCGGCCCGCGCCCGGTAAGCAGAGATGGCTGCCAGGTGCACCCTAAGGGTCAATGACCGCAGCCCCCTCTGGAGAGACCAAAGGTAGTCGAGAATGCTAGCCACAGTACAGGATAAGGGGTCCAGACTCTTACCGTGACACCAAATGGAAAATCTTTTCCATTTGAAGGCATAACATATCCTGGTCGATTCCTTTCGAGATGCCTCCACCACCGTGTAGACATCTCCGGAAAGACCCAAAGCCTGGAACTCTAGCCACTCAGGAACCAGGCTGTCAGGTGCAGGGATTGAAGGTCCGGATGGAAGACCTTCCCTGATTGAGAGATATCAGGTCCGGGCGTGTGCAGAGCCGCTCCGGGGGCCTGCAGATGAGGCTGAGCAGATCTGGATACCAGAACTGGCGTGGCTAGACTGGGGCTACAAGGATCACCTTCGCCTTGTCCCTCCTCACCTTGAGTAACACCCTGTGGATCAAGGGAAATGGAGGGAAGGTGCAGAGGAGGCCTGGGGTCCACAGCCTCGAGAAGGCATCACCCTGCAGAGGGGAGCAGGCATGGTACAGTCTCAGCTTGGTGTTTTCCCTGGAGGCAAACAGGTCCACCATCGGTTTACCTCAACAGGAGAACAGACTAAGCTACCTCTGGATGGAGTGACCACTCGTTGGATGTCTGGCCTATAGGGCTGAGAGCATCCGCCAGCTGGTTCGAGACTCCTGCCACATGAGTGGCAAGGAGGTCCGCCTCCAACCGGCTCACGAGGGTCCAGATTCGGAGTGCCTGCTTGCATAGCAGATGGGAGTGCGTGCCGCCTCGTTTGCTAAGGCAGTACGGAGTCGTGGTACTTTCCGTCTGGACTTGAACCACTTGACCCTGAAGCTGAGGAGCAAAACCTGACAGTGCCAGTATGACTGCTCTGAGCTCCAGCAGGTTGATGTGGCATTGGGACTCCTCCGGGTTCCAGAACCCGTGGGCCCTGTTGTCCCCCATGTGGGTTCCCCAGCCCATGAGAGAGCCATCGGTCGTGAGCACGACCGTCGGCTCTGGGCGGACAAAAGGGATCCTTTCCTGCAAACGGTCTAGGGCACTCCACCATTGCAGAGCGTCCCACATCTTCTGGGTCACAGTGATCAGCTGGTCGAAATGACCCTGACGCTGAGTCCACTAGGCGGCCAGCTCCCACTGAAGGGGCGTATGTGCTATCTGGCCCAACAGACCACTGAGGTGGATGCCACCATGTAGCCCAGAAGGCGAAGAAAGTCCCAGGCAGGGCACAAGTGCCCAACCAGAAGAAAAAATTACTCACCTTAGTAATTATATTTCTTCTAATGGAGTCTTGCTGTATTCTGACAATTGCAGTGATTGCCAACCTCTGAACTGCCCTGGAGAAATAAGGGTTAACTTTCCATGCAGGGCATGGAATGCTGAGCTCGAGCTCGGTTGAAGTCTTTGTCTAGAGTGTTTTGAACTCAAACCGTCAGATTCTTACGAGCCCAACTAAACTAAAAATTCTATGTGGAAATTGTAAAAATTCTACTAGCCAACTGACTAAAAAGTTTTGGATTCCCAAGGAAGACTCAAGTCAGGAAACCCAAAGCCTAAACCCAATGTACTCAAAAATAATAATAAATAAGCACCCAAACAAAAGGGAGGAGGGTGCCAGCAAATACACCCCTGGGGTGCAACACTGCACCTGCCCACCCACTTCCCAAAAACAGGTTCTGAGAGGGGAGGCAGGAAGGGAGGTCAGAATACAGCAAGACTCCATTAGAAAACACATAATTACTAAGGTGAGTAATTTTTTTTTCAAACAACATGAAGTCTTGCTGTATTCTGACAGTTGCAGACTACCAAGCAGTACCTCCAAGGAGGAGGGACAGAACCTACTTTGGGAATAGGCTCTGAAGTACTGCTGTGCCAAACCAAGCATCACTCCTAGCCTGGACATCCTGAGAGTAATGCTTGGTAAAGGTATGGACTGTTTTCCAGGTGGCCGCTTGACAAATTTCGAGGAAAGGGATATCCCTGGCTGCAGCCAGGGTAGCAGCTGTACCTCTTGTGGAATGAGCCCTCACGCCTGAGGGTGGAGTTTTTCATAGCAGAAATGCATACAAGAAACAATCCACCTGGCAACAGATCTTTTGGTGGCAGGTTTGCCCTTTCCCACTTCTCCATAAGTGAGGAACAACTCGAGGGAGTCAAACCTGTGACCCTTGGTGCGCTCTATGTAGTAACTAAGGGCTCTTTTGACATCTAAACTGTGTAGTCTCCTCTCTCCTGAGGAAGAATGATCAGTGAAGAAAACAGGGAGAGACAGACTGGTTTAAATGGAAGTCTGAAACCACTTTGGGCAAGAACCTTCTATTGGTTCTAAGGACCACTTTATCCCTATGAAAGGAAATAAAATCAGGTTCCACTGACAGGGCTTGCAATTCACCGATACGCCTGGCAGAGGTAATGGCTACCAAGAACAGAGTTTTCCAAGTCAGGTACTTAAGCTCTGCTGAAGACATAGGCTCGGGGGGGGTGGGTTGCATAAGCTGAGCAATGTAAACATTCAAATCCCAAGCAGGGGCAGGGTCTCCAAAAGTGGGATTGGTGTGAAACAGTCCTTTAAAAAATGTACAGAACACAGGATGGGAAAATAGTGAGGAAGGCTTCCCCACAGACAAAAAGGCAGAAACAGCTGACAAGTGTACCTTGGGAGTAGCTGGTCTGAGGCCTAGGCCATTAAGATGGACCATATAATCCAGAACCGTAGGCAATTCAGCAGTGTCTGAAGAAATATTCTTCGTAGAACACCAAATGCTCAATCTTTTCCATTTGGAGTTGTAAGCCTTTCTGGTGGAGGGCTTTCTAGAAGCCTTGAGGATGGCCAGAACCCCTTGGGAAAGATGCAGATCTGCAAACTCTAACTCTTCAAGAGTCATGCCTTGAGATTGAGGGACTGAAGATTGGGGTACCAAATCCTCCCCTGAGAGGATGTTAACAGGTTGTAATTCTTGGGAAGAGACAAGGGAAAATGAACTGCCAGGGACAGCAATAGGGGGTACCAGGGCTGTCTGGCCAAATCTGGAGCAACCAGAATCACCTTGCAAGGTTGAGACCTTAAAACTTTGAACAGGAGTGGGAAGGGGGTAAAGGCATACAGAAATTTCCCTTCTCAATTCAAAGTCAGGGCGTCCAGGGGGACTGAGCCCAAGACTGGAGGTCTGCAACAAAAGAGAGAGAGTTGGTGATTGTCTGGGGCTGCAAAGAGATCCATCTCTGGAGTGCCCCACCTTGAAAAACTCACTTTCAACACCTGAGGGTCCAAGGACCATTCGTGATGGCCCTGAGAAATCCTGCTCAGTGCATCTGCTAGGACGTTGTCCTTGCCTGGAAGGTGAACTGCTACAAGAGAGGTTTGCAGGGCATAAGCCAGGGACCACAACTTCATGGCTTCTGTGCACAAGGCCATGGACCGAGTGCTTCCCTGCTTGTTGATGTACCACATGGTGGTAGTGTTGTCTCTGTTCTGACTTGAACCACCTTGTTCTGAACTGACTGTGAAAACGCTTTTAGAGCTAGAAAAACTGCTCTGAGCACTAGAAGATTGATGTGGAGAAGGGGTTCTTGGGGGGACCACAGGCCCTGGGCAGTAAGGGACCCCAGGTGGGCTCCCCAGCCCAGAAGAGAAGCATCAGTGGTAAGCATCACTGAACAAGGCTGAGCAACAAAAGGAACACCTTGCCTTAAATTGTCCTGATCCTGCCACCACTGGAGGGCCTGGATCAAGGTCAGAGTCACTGGAATCAGTTTGGTGAGGGAGTCCTTTCTCTGAGACCAGAAAGCTCTCAGGTGGAACTGAATATCCCTCATCTGGAATCTTGCCCCTTGGACCACTGCTGTTGAAGCTGCCATGTGGCCCAAGAGCGGAGGAAATGCCTTGCTGGTCAAGATACGTGAAGGCTGAAGGAAGAAGCTAGTTCCTTAAGAGCCCTCGCCCTTTCTAGAGGAAGAAAGGCTCTTGCTCCAAGTGTGTCCAGTTCTGCCCCTATAAAGGTAAGGAGCTGGACTGGTTCGAGAACTGACTTGGGAAGGTTGAGAAGAAATCCTAGGGAAGTGAGCACCTGCTGGGTCACTTACAGGTGAGACTTGACTTGGTCTGGAGACTGACCCACTAATAGCCAATCGTCCAGATAAGGAAATATGGAAATCTTTTGCCTTCTTAGAAAAGCAACTACTACTGTCAGGCACTTTGAGAAAACCCTTGGGGCTGAGGTTAGGCCAAAAGGCATTGCTCTGAACCGATAGTGGCCTGAGGGCAACTCGAACCTGAGGTACTTTCTGTGGGAGCACCTGATGGCAATGTGAAAGTAGGCATCTCTGAGGTCCAGGGAGGCTAGCCAGTCCCCTGGCCTTAGAGAGGGAAGGATTATTCCCAGAGCTATCATCTTGAACTTTGGTTTAAAAGATGTTTTTTCAGATATCTTAGGTTCAGGATGGGTCGCCACTCCCCTGTCTTTTTGTGGGTCAGGAAGTACCTGGAGTACAGTCCTTTGCCCCAGTGTAGGGTAGGTACTCTCTCTATAGCTCTTAAAGCTAGAAGAGAAGAAACATCTGCCTTTAGGGCAAGGGTTTCCAAAAGATTTGCAGGTGGAAAAGATCTGGCTCTCATCTCTGGAAATTTTCTGAAGCTGAGAACCAGTCCCGGCCTTACTACTTCCAGGACCCACTTGTCTGATGTAACAGACATCCAGTCCTGTACAAAGTAAGCCAGCATGCCCCCTACTGGAATAGGAGAGTCGACCCGGACAGACCCATCAGGGTGTCTGCTTGGCAGGGGCTTTAGGCTGAGGGGTGGATGCAGGCCTGCTCATCCCCCCTTCTGTCTCTCCCTCTGAAGAACCCCCTATCGCAAAAGGAAGAAGAGGCTGTGCGCGGTAAAAAGGCCTGCCCTGCCCCTCAGACTGCTGCCTTTGAGGAGTTGCCTCAAGCCTGGCCTGAGCACCCTGTAAGTGGGCCCTTACTCACCATATTTTTCATACATGTAATTCTCTGTCTGCTCCCCAAACAGAGAATTACCTACCACAGGAAAATCCATAGCCTTAGCCTGGGTGTCCTGTGAGAGGCAAGTACATCTGAGCCAAGCCATCCGCCGAAGAGCCACAGATGTAGCCATGACTCTTGATGAGACATCATTAGAGTCCACAGCAGCATGAAACTGAACCTTAGATGCCTCAGTCCCATCTGCAGCCACCGCCTCCAGCTCCTTGGCTAGCTGGAAGGAGGCCTGTTTAGCCAGTACCAGTACGGTGTCCCACCTGGACTTCTGGTACCTGGCTGTATAGGCCATGTAATTCGCCTGCCTGAGTCCCAAAGAAGATGCCATGTACTGCTTCTTTCCCATGACATCAGTCTTCCTGGAGTCCTTGTCAGGGGGGTGTGAAGCCAAGGGAATATTTGCCTTGTCACAGGCAGCAGCCTGCACTACCCCACCATGGCTGTATTGCTGATGCAAGAACTCCATGTCTGAGCCTGAAAGTGTATACCTCTTGTCCACTCTTCTATCCACAGGAGGTATAGTGTTAGGAGACTAAGATTTTTTGTGTCGGTTTCCCAAAAGATTTATGGAGGGGAAAAGACAGTCTCCTGGACTCTGGGATATCCATCATCTCTACATAATCAGGCTCTTCTTGATCTTCCACAGCCTCCTCCATACGAAGCTGGAGGGTTTCAGCCACTTTTCTGTAAAACATAAAGTGGGAAGGGGAATCAGAAAGCCTAGGAGGGGAAACACCTGATTGTCTGTCTGGGGAGATGTTCGGTTCCACAGGCACATCCAGACCTTCACTTACATCATAATCCTCAAATTCCCCTTCCTCTTCAAACTCCGGTTCATAAAAATCTTCAAGGGTATACTCTTGAACAGGGGGAACCAACCAAACCAAACCCCTGCCAGAAGGAGCCAGATCAGTCGGAACCGGACGGAGCGATTCCACAACCTGGAAACATGAACCTCTGGATCCGAAATGGTCGATTTATCTTTGCGCTTTCTTTTTGTAGGAACTGATCCCTCAGGATCGGCTATCCTTTTGCCCGAAGAAGTATTGCCCTGGTCAGAGGGCACTCTCCTGGTTCATTTTAAACCACCGGCTAGCCATCCGGTCAGTGGACTTTCTGCCTCCTTATCCCTCAGTCTACCTAATCTCTTCTCAAGGGTAGATTTGGGGAAATTTTTACATATTTGGCAGTCTGAATCGAGGTGGTCAAACCCCAGACAATAAACATAAGTGGTGTGGGGATCAGCCTTGGCAAAGACCTCCCCACACTCACTGCAGTGTTGAAACCCAGTGGGCCCGTTTTTTTTGGGGGGTTTCTCAGACATGGTCAACCTAACCAAACTTACTCTTTTTTCGGCAACTGCCAGGCAAGACTCCCTTTTCGGTTCCTAACCGTGTCACAGGTATTGCAAAAAAACGTTTAACACACTTTTTTTTTTTTAGAACCGATAAGAACCGGTAACCACACACTAAATATAGCAAAATTCACAATCAAATGGTCGATTCAGCCGAACCAACCGCACTTTTACAAGTTCCACACAGAAAAATAAAACAATTCCTATCTAGTACTCACGGCACCACAGACAGAGACTGAACCGACTATGCGGATACTTTTTTTGGTTTAAACCGATGAAAAACTGAAAACTTTAACCAACTTCAACCGAGCTGAAGGAGAACTCTCGGAACGACTGCTCAGTGATGGGTGGAGTAAAGAATCTGACGGTTTGAGTTCAAACACTCCAGACAGACTTCAACCGAGCTCGAGCTCAGCGCTCCATGCCCTGTATGAAAGTTAACCCTAGTTCTCCAGGGCAGTTCAAAGGTTGGGAATCACTGCAATTGTCAGAATACAGCAAGACTTTATGTTGTTTGAAATGAGCAGGCAAAGGAGGAGAGAACCTCTGCCCTGTCAGCCGGGAGCTGAGCTCTGGCTTGACAAGAGTCGAGCTCTGCCCTGATGAAGCCTGCGAGGGCACAAGTTCCGACTTGGCCTCGTTGATTAGGAGGACCAGCTGGGAGCAGGTTCGGAGAGCCAGATCCCTGGATCTCTCCACTTCCTGAAGGGAGGAACCTGCCAGGAGCCAGTTGTCGAGGTAAGGGTATATTCGAACTCCTCGACATCGAAGATGGGCCACCACCACTGCAATGCACTTGGTGAAGACCCGAGGGGCAGATGACAGGCCGAACGGCATGGCTTGGAACTCGTACAGGGTCCCTTCGACCCTGAAGCGGAGGAACCGCTGATTTGATGGATGGACTGGGACGTGAAAGAACGCATCCTGCAGATCCAGTGAATAGAAATGAAAATGACGTACCTACCATAATTCTTGAACTTCTCTTGTATCTTCACCATTCATTACTGCTTGGGTTAAGACGCGAGAGGCGGCGCTACCCTTCTGAGGAGTTTTGTGAGTCGGCCTCCAACGGCACCGGCCTCGAGGATCTAATTTTATCATGCCATGAGCGCGAGGGCGCCATTAGGTCGTCAGACTCCCTCCTCTATCTCATAGTTCTGCAGTCGGAGAGGCTAAAATAAAGGGTAAGAAAAAAGAAAGCGAGGCAAGAGAGCAGAGGGATAGAAAAAGGAAAGGAAATAAACTGAAAAAGGAATAAGCCGATGGAGAATAGACAGAGGAGAGAGAATTCCTACCCTAAGGGACCGCAGGGCCTCCTTTCCAGGGCGGCTCTAGGGGAGGAACAGAAAGAAGGAAAGGGAAGTAGAAGAAGAAGAAGAGAGAAAGAGGCATGTTGAGAGGAAGAACAGTGCCCATCGAGCATTGGTTAAGAGGCTTATAGGCTCGAAACTAACAAGGGAGCAAGAATCCCAGTTGCTAGGACTGAGGGGAGGTTCAACCGAACCACCTGAACAGATCCAAATGAGGGCGGACTCTCTGAACTCTCAACGTGCCAAGTCCCTTCATCCTAGTTGAGGGCTCCTAGACTGCCCGGGCAGAACCTGTTCCGGGTAGAGTGCCCATCCAGGAAGGGGACTAAGTCCCTTAGCACCTTGTTAAGTGCTAACACAGGTAGTGTATGGAAAAACTATGCCTTCTGGAAGGCAGTTTTGTATGAAAGATAGAGTGGAATCAATCAGACTCCCTAAGGCAAGGCAAACAGATGCTCAGAGCTGACAAGTTCAGTCAGCATCTAGAAGAGCTCAAATAATACCTGCAGGAGGATTCTAGACTTTGCAGAGGCCCAGTCAAAGCATGGCCATTTGGGCTGTGAAACTGCATAACCTGAAGAAGGTATTTAGGAATCGCACCCTAAGGGCGGTCAGAAAGAGTTCCCTCAGAATTAGAGGGATACAACCGTGCTCGTTCCTCTTTACCTTGAGGAAAAAAGTGGATCCATTCACTAAGAATAGAAAACGGAAAGTTTTTTTTTTTTTTTTGCATAAAGGCCAAGGGGAGTAAGAGGAACGAGATGGGAGGGGGAGACGCCACAGAAGGAGGCCACTGAGGGAAGGTGGGGGTTGGGTAATGAATGGTGAAGATACAGAGAAGATCAAGATTACGGTAGGTGACGTAATTTCATATCTTCCTCTGTCAGTCTTCACCATTCATTACTGCTTGGGTGAGTACCAAGCCCTCCCCTTAAAAGGGGGGGTAGAACCCTGAGGGAACAAGACCCCCAGCCTCCTGTTGGTGAGAAACAGAAGGGGAAGACCCTGGCTAATACAGAGAGAAGCCTAAGTGGGAGAAGAGCTAGGAGGTGCCCCACGAGGACGGGGAGACGGAGGAAGCCCCTGCAGAAGTCTCCTAGCTCTGGAGGGAAAAAGACGGGTCCCCCGGAAAGCGGAGCGAATCACCCTACGCCGGGCCAGGGGTGACAACCTTGATAGACGAAGCCATGCCTTCCGCCTAATGCAGATCGCTGTCCCCACAAGCCTGGAAGCCACCTCACTGGCGTCATAAGATGCCCTTGCTTGGTGTCTTGCCAGCTCCAGGCCTATAGCAGAGAGGGCAATAGCCTGTCTGGGGTGCTCCGTATCAGGCATTGATGCTAAGAGCTGGGAGAGCATCGACCACAGATGCAGATTGTAGGCAGCGTGGTGAGCCTGATGTGATGCAATGCAAGCCACCGCATGAGAAGAAGAGAACACTCTTCGCCCCCACCGGTCGAACTGTAGGTATTCCGAATCCAGTGGACGGTCGTGCGCCAGGTGGTGATGCCCAGAAGGAGTCTCTAGGTAGACCAAACCCGAGGACGGGTTGGGAAGGGTACCCAGGGATTCCGAGGGAGCACAATACCTTCGATGACAGTCTGCCGGGGCTGGAGAAAGGGCGGCTGGCGACTGTCAGGAACGGATGAGGACGCCTCCTGGAAGGGGATAGGCTAGGAAGGTACCACCAGGTGTTGGGCACTGAATTCTCCAAGGAATCTTGCAGTCTCCGTTCAGTGTTGTCTCGCTAACGTAAGAGATTCAAGATCCCTCACCATCCTCAAAGGAATCGCTGATATTCAGTGAAATCAGCGTCGGAGAAAAGGTGAGCAAGGGTTCCTCTCCTCAGAGAAGGAAGACTAGGATGATGGAAACTCGAATGTCCAGGAAGATTCCTGTGGCGGTGGGAGGAGTCAGAAAGACCGCTCGATGCATATGTCTAGCGATATATGGGGAAGGCCGGCAGAACCTTTGAACTGCTCCCAGGATAACGGACCCGTGGGACCGATACATGGCCTGGAAAAGCGGGGTGGAAGCAGAGGTACTGGAGAAGGGCACCTCGCGAAGAGGCAACTGACCTCTGCTAGGACTCTGAAATCCGGGGAGCGGAGCCCGAGCTGGCGGGATCCCAGACAACAAACCAGGCCGCAAGATGAGACCCTGGGGATGCGATGCCTGAAGAGCCAGGGGATCTTCCCTGTGATGAACCGGGACTGCATGGATCCAGAAGGGCAGTCCACAGCAACGCCACCGGAGGAAACCCCAGGGCCCAATAGGGAAAGGCGGGGTTGTGGCTCGACTCCTAGCCACCCATAGGGGTGGTCATGGAGACCCATCACCGTCTCCCCGCCTCTATTCCGAGAGCCCTCCTCCTCGACTCCAGCGCTCCCCCACCCCGAGGGTGGCAACAGCACCCGGGAGGTAGCTGTCACAGACCCCCCAGGAGGGGCCCCCCTCAGTCCCCACTCATCCCCCGGGACCAGGGCCACCCCTAGCCGAGGGCCCTCAGGGAGGGCCGGGAGAGGGGACAGCGGGAGGGAGCCCAGCTGTGCCGCCCTAGCACCCTGGGACCCCGACTCCGAAGAGTCAGGAGCCAGGATGGGTCCTCATCCGAATCATCGGCCTCCGAAGAGGCAGAACCAGCAGAACCTCAATGCTGGCCCCAGGGGTCCCGGAGGAACGGCGCCGTTGCTAGGGACGGCGCCAGACGACCCCAGCCCACTCGCGACAGCCAGGCCCGGTCCTGGCCCCCCTGCCGCGCCAGTTAGGCCCATGGCACCGCCCCTGGCATCGGAACCCAACCCGGCGCCGCCGGGAGCACAAACCGGGCCTGCGCGGGGATCCGAAACGGCGCCGGAAGGCGGCGTCGAGGGTCCACCGGTGCCAGGCCCAGCAGGCGTGGGCCTCGACACTGGGGGAGCCTGCACCTCCAAAGAGGTGACTGCCGAGGCGGTGTCCCCGTCAGCGGCCCCGGTGGGACTCAGACGTTTCCCCACCACCCGGAGAAGCTTCCTTCTGCGAGAGAAGAGGAGGAAGCCTCCTCCTCTGAACCGTATAGGCCCGGAAGGGATCCGGGGAGGCCTAGAGATCTTACCTGGGAGTCCCTGGGATGACGCCGTCCCCGCGGTCGGCGGGCCTTGCCGAGCTTGAACGCAGCGGACTTAGAGGACCTGACGGTCCATGGAGAAACAAGCGTCGCCTTGCAGCCACGTTGTGGTTGGGTCCCAGGCAACGGAGACAGACATCATGCGCGGTCCGAGACGAGAAAATGCCGCCACAGGAGCACCGACGATAGGGCGCGGCCGTCTAAACTAAACAAGGAAAAAGTAACAAAGCACTGCCGAGATAGAAAAACAAAGGAACGGTCTACTGGTGTACGGGCGTCGAGTGAATCGTGAAAACCTTTCTGAGAAAACGAGGAGTCTTGAAGAAACCGAACATTATACGCTACCGCTGCAGCAGGTGCAGCCTCGATCATGGGGAAACAGAACTGAGATAGAGGAGGAGTCTGCGGCACCTAACTGCCGCCCCCATTACGACGCAGTAAGTCGTCTTCTAGGGTCGGCGCTGAGCCGACTCCAAAAAAAAAAAAAAAAAATCCTTATAGCGGTGTGCGCTCCGCTTAACCAAGCAGTAATGAATGGTGAAGACTGACAAGGGAAGATCCACGTTTCGCTCCAGGGATGGTATGATGTGGTTCAGAGTTACCATCCAAAAGGTGCAAGACCTGAGATATTGATTCAGGTCATAGAGATCTAGGATGGGGCGCCAACCCCCCTTCCACTTGGGCACCAGGAAGTACCTGGACACGAAGTCTGGGTCTGTAGGAGCATCAGGCACTGGAGCTACCGCCTCCTTGCGGAGGAGCTGAGCTATATCATCTCGAAGAGCCGACTGAGTGCAAGCTGACATCCTTTCCTCCCGAGGGGCGCGGTTCGGCTGGGAGGATACTGCTTGAATTCCAGAGGCAGTCCCTGCCCAACCACTTCTAGAACCCACCTGTCCGAAGTGATATCGGACCAGGCGGAAAGAAAGTGGTGGAGCCGACCCCCCCCACAGGAGGACCCAGGGTAGGCGTGACGGAAGTAGGGGTGGCAACCCCCGACCCTTCACTGAGCAGGCTTCGAAGAGGAGGAGGAAGCTCCTGGACCAGCGCCTCAGCCTCCTTTACAGGGCTGCTGAGGGCCCTGCTTGGGCCTAGGGTGCCACGCTTCAGCCTGCTGCTGCTTTTGGTGCTGCTGACCTCCTTGATAGGAGGGCTGCCTGACCGCAGGGAAGGACTGTCAAAAAGGCTTCCTCTTCTGCTGGTTCTTGCCCGAGGAACCCTTAGCAGAAGTGGTGTCCAAGGTGGCACTGGACTGTTCAATATGCTGAAGGTGGCCCTGCCACTCCTGGGCCGAACAAATTGGTACCAAGGAAGGGCACATTGGCCAACTTGTGCTGGATATCCACCGGAAAGGAGGATAACTGCAGCCAAGCCCTGCGGCGGGTGGCCACTGCGGCTGCTAAAGAGCGGGCACAAGAATCCTCGACGTCCAGGGCTGTCTGGAGCTGCTGTTTGATGACAGCAAGGCCCTAATCACAGACTTGCTTAACCGTGGTCTGCATGTCTGGGGAGGTGAGGAAGTACTTCATCCAGTGACCCAAGGAGGGTATGGGAGAAGTGTGTCATGATTACAGCCGATCTGGCCTGACGAAGACCCAAAGAAGAGGCCGCGTAGACCTTACGGGCAGAGTGGTCCATGTTCTTGGACTCCTTGTCCGGAGGTCGGTTAGTGTCGGCTGAGCTACCAGTACGTCTGAAGACGGAAGCAGTCACCAAGCTCTCAGCCGATGGATGTTCCGTGAAACCCGGTAGGGATCCCATAGGCACTGCATACTTAAGGGCCATATGGGCAGACGGTGCTGGGCAGGAGGCTGGATGCCGGCAAAGCTCAAGGGCTGGACCAGTAATGGCTTCAGCCACTGGGAAGGCCTCCTTCGGGGTATTCCCCTCTTAAGGATATCCATAAGGGGGTACTCCGCCTTTTTCTGGATAGACTCCAAGGGCATTCAGGTGGAAATCGGAAATTAGGTGGAGGATGCCCTGAAAGGAGGAAGGACCTTCCTCCACGCCTGCCGAGAGTGACTCCTCATCACCCGGATGGGAGTGCAAACCGGTGGCATCCGAATCCGAAGAGTCGGCATACAGCGGTCTCCTGCCTACGTCCCCCTCGATACACCGAGGACAGTCAGGGGTAACCGTGACGGACAGGCATCGAGGAAGCCCAGTGTCTGGACAGTCCCCTTTTGAGGGAGCCCCAGAGATAGGCTGTTTAGGCGGTGGTTCCACCCTAATGGGTGGTGAGACCGGTAAGGACTTAGGAATAACGGCCGGCCCCACAGGTGGAGGAACTGAAGATTTCAGGTCCGAAGGGGTCGGTGTCAGCCCTTGAGGCGCAGGCCAAGTAATGGCCGGGGCGGACGGTGTAGCCGGCTTCTGACCAGCCAAAATCAGCTGTCGCCACATACGTTTCCATCGAAACCTCTCCTCATCCGAGGAGGACGAGGATCTGTGGCGTTTTAGTGGCCTTTCTTCGGTTTTCCCGCCAAAGAAGGAGACCAAGTCCTCGATCGAGACCGGCGGAACACCCGAAGGAAGTGTCTCGTCATCGGAGAAAGAAAGGACCGGGGTCCTCTCTAACGAATCGTCGACCGGAGTCAGCGAAATTGGCTCGATCGGCTTGAAACAATCTTGGCCAGATCAGCAGATTCCTCGGTCTCTGCCTGGCCAGACAGAAGATCCATGAAGCCGGCAGCCGAGTAAGCGATCTCGACCGGAGTCAAGGTCGCAGTGTCCTGGGACTCCGATCTTTCTCGGTCCCAGGAATGTCTCCTTTTAGAAGATGATGGATCCTTGTCCCTCTTCCGAGGGCAGGAGGAGTGCGAGCCCGAGGTTGCCTCATCCCTGGTGGGGAGAGACTGGCACAACTCCCTGAAGGAACCTGTAAAAGAAGAAACGAGGTTGAGTGGCACAAAGAAACTTCGTCTGGCCGAAGCTTGGGCAGCTTCTTCTTCAAAGACCTTCATCTGTTCAAGCTGTTCGGCAGATCCCGCAGCCGCGGAAATCGCCCACCTCGCTTCTTTAGATTTCACCGGCGGATTCCTTTTTTCCGGTCTCCCCAGCTTAAGGCGCGCCATGCGGTCATCAAGGACATTGGGATGGAAAGCCAAGCAAAAAGTACAGCTGGTGGTGTCATGACAGACACCTAGGCAGTACATGCAGGTAAGGTGGGGATCGGTGCGCAACATTTTCTGGCCGCACGTACACCGGCGAAAACCAGGGGACAACTTGTCCTCCATATCCGATGTGCTAATATCGGAATCTAAAACTCTGACTAGTTCGAGAGCTAAATTCGTTAAAAACCAACGATGTGAATCCAGAGCCTACAATGGCTAGAGTTAGCACGAGGGAACCTGATTTTTCCAGCAGAAGGAAGATCTGGCGTCATGGGCCGGAGCCGAGGTATCTACCATCTGGGTGGGTGGGAGGAGCTAGCTTGAAGACTTCTGGCAAGATTTAAAGGGAAAAGGGACATGCCAAAGAGTGTGGATGAACAACATATCCACACTCCTAGAATACGCTTTACACATGGTAAAAAAAAACGTGATTGACAAGTAAATCAATGACCGACTACACACAAAAAAAAAAAAAAAATTAGTGCAAATAGAACATTCGTGATTTGAAATGCCGCCATTGGTTTTTTTTTCCCCCCGCTAAGGCAGCTCATCCCTATGAAAGAAACTGGTGTTGTTCTGTTTCCATTTCTTCTCCAGTAAGGCAGCTCACTTCAACGCAACTAAACACACATAGTGGGCTGCTTTTCTTCCGTGCGGTAAGTTCTGTAATCGGAAAGACTCCATCGAACAAGGACTTCCGTCTCACTCCGCAACAATGCTCAGGAGACACGTTGCAAAAAAATAAATAAATATACCAGGTTCTCCCCAGACCCGAGAGAGAGAGAATGTGTGTGTGTGCGTGTGTGTGGTTGGTTGGGGGTGGTCCTGCCTGCCAAAAACAGCTTTTACCTATACTGCATGGGCAACTACTTCTGCGCGGGGACTTAAATGTCACCCTCAACCCTGCTCTGGATGTATCCCAACCTTTGCCACACCGGACCAACCCTCTTCAGAAATATCTATGCCATACCTTGTCCTTCATAAGTTTACTTGTATGACAGGACGTACAGGTGTCGCCTCATTCTCGATTGTTTACATCAGCCGAACATCTGGAGACATTGCAAGATGTGTGGCATGGCATGACTTTTCTCTTAGATAATGCTCCAGTATATGCGCAGTTTGCACTGGGGAGGGGAGGGAAGGGAAGGGAAGGTCACTCACTCACCGGCAGCTGAATATAATGCATATGCGAGACCCCAAATTTAAAAAGAGGATCCAAGAAGCTATTCCCTTAATTCTATCAGAAAATTCACAGTTGGAGGTATCCCCGACAATAGTTTGGGATACTGTAAAAGCAGTGATCCCAGGAGACATGATAACATACTCAGCTAAACAGAAAAGGGATAGAGATGCTAAATTTAAGGAGTTGCAGGAGGAACTTCGGACCTTGCAGTCCTTCCTTGCCCAGGGAGACCAAACAGTGAGGAGTCACATAAAGATACTTAAACAGAAGCTGCAAAAGTATTCACCATAGTAATGCTGTTTCTTCTAATGGAGTCTTGCTGTATTCTGACAATATGCAGTTAGCCCCAGCACTTGAACTGCCCCGGAGAGGAAAGAGTTAACTCTATGCAGAAGCATAGAACATTGAGCTCGAGCTCTGTTTTCAAATCTCTGTCTCTGGTACTTACCAGTGTAACTGTCAGATTCTTATGAGCAAACTAAGTACTAAACCATAGAAACTGTTTATTATATAGCCAAAAGGCAACAAGTTGGGTCCCAATAAGACTCAAGTCGAGAACCCAAGAAAAAAAAGGTAGTGACAATACCATATATATATATATATATATATATTTAAACATAATAATAATAATAAAACTACCCACCCCACCCTTAAGAGGGAGGGTACAAGGTACACCCCTGAGGTGCAACACTTTAACTGCCAGCCCACTTCCCAAAAACTAGGTTCTGAGAGGGGAGGCAGGGAGGGAGGTCAGAATACAGCAAGACTCCATTAGAAGAAACATTACTATGGTGAGTAATTTTTTCTTCAAAAAACATGAAGTCTTGCTGTATTCTGACAATATACAGACTACCAAGCAGTTCCCCACAAGAGGAGGGAATACAGAACCTAGTTTGGGAACAGGCTCTGCAGTACTGCTGTGCCAAACCTAGCATCACTCCTAGCCTGGACGTCCAGAGAGTAATGCTTGGTGAATGTATGTACTGTTTTCCAGGTGGCTGCTTTACAGATTTCTAGCAAGGGTATATCTGTGGCTGCAGCCAGAGTGGCAGCTGTACCCCTAGTCGAGTGAGCCCTCAGGCCTGGAGGGGGTGTTTTGCTCAATTTGTCATAGCAGAATTGTATACAAGAGACAATCCACCTGGCAATAGTTCTTTTAGTAGCAGGATTATCTTTCCCCACTTCACCATAAGTGAGAAACAATTGAAGACAGTAATTTCTGTGTGTCTTAGTATGCTCCATGTAGTAGCTAACAGCCCTTTTAACATTCAAACTGTGTAATCTTCTTTCCCCTGAAGAAGAATTGTCAGTGAAAAACACAGGAAGAGACAGACTGGTTCAGATGAAAATCTGATACTACTTTAGGTAAGAACCTCCTACTGGTTCTTAGGACCACCTTATCCCTATGGAAGGAGATGAAGTCAGGTTCGACTGACAGAGCCTGTAATTCACTAATCCGTCTGACAGAAGTAATAGCTACCAGGAACACAGTTTTCTAGGTCAAGTACTTCAGCTCGGCCGAAGCCAGAGGTTCAAAGGGTGGCTGCATAAGCTGGGCAATGCAGACATTAAGATCCCAAGCCGGAGGACTTCCGGTTATGCCCGGGTGAAGACGGATAGTTACAGGCTCCCGCTGGAGACATTAAAAACCTAAAATAAAAATAAGCAAACTCACTTCAACTAAGAACGAGGAGTCAAATCAGTCTATTTCCTACCTTACAGTTGTGCTCGAAGTATCAGCAATATGGCAAAGCAGCATAGAAATAGATATCAGCCTATAGCTGAATCCACTGAAGTCGACGAGCCCGAGTCGGACGAGGGGGAGGCCCAGACGAAGCTCACACCAGGAATGGAAAGAAGAGCAAACTCAGCCAAAAGTAAGGGACAAAAGAAACCCTCCGAACCAGCCACTGAAACTATTCTACACGCGATCACAGACTTCCACGGTGAGGTCCGTGAATCACTAAAAGACATTCGTCAAGACATAAAAAGCTTGCAAAACAAAGTCGCTGAGGCGGACCACCAAATTTCCCTGAACACCTCTAAAATAGACAAGCTAGAAGAGGCTGTACGTTCCTTAGCATCAGAACTGTTAGCAATCTCAATCAGACAGGAGGACTCAGAACAGGGGAAGAAGGCGGAACATACGAATTTTTGGACTCCTGGAGGGCGAGGAGGGTAATGACCCCAGGGCCTTCGTAGACTACTTTCTGCGGCTAACGCTAGAATTGGAACCAGACTACCGACTTGACCTGGAGAGGGCACATCGAGCACTGGGCCCAAAGCCCACCTGCCCTGAAGCCAGGCCCATATCCTTTGTGGTACGTTTCTTAAGCTGCCAGACAAAAGAGTCCCTACTCAATAAAGCTTGGCAAAAGGGGAGGGAGGATTATGTGGGGCCAACAGAGAATTTTGCTGGACAATGATTATGCCCCCTGCACGTAGCGGCAGCGCAGAGAATATAGCCCCCTGCTACCCATTATCCGGGTCCAGAAAATACGATTACGTACTCCATATCCAGCTAAATTGGTTGTTACCTTGTCGTCTGGGCTCCAGACATATACTTCTGCAGCAGAGGCTACATCCGACCTCCTACTCAAGCGAATTCTCACGGAGAAGACCACACGCGACTACACCAGAAGCAGCTCAATTCAGCGAAGCGGTCCAACATACCTCAGGCCACAGAAAGCATGATCGCGGTTATACCAGGCGCCTTCAACAATACCGCAACCCCATTATGTCTCCCTGAATATTCTAAAGGTACCTTTTATATTTTGAAATAGGGGCTCGGTGTGGGATCCCGCCTCGGGATGCGGGGGGGTCTTCTATGGGTCCAGACAACTAAACCAAATTTTTTCAAGATTAATTATGCCTTGAGTTGCTGTGTGCACCTCTAAGTGCTCCCAGATGGTGGGGATATTCTCAAACTAGGGAGTGCTACTTCTCGAAGATTATGGCTCGTTCTCTCCTCTTTTCCCGCGGTGGTCAATCCCTCCTTCGAGTCCACTTCTTAATGCCCGTGTCCTGAGGTAGGCTTCCCCAAGCTCTTAAAGATGCCAGGAGAGTCGTTCCAGACCTGGGCCCTGCTCCTTAATGACTGAATAATGAGTCCCACATATTCTACAGACGAAAGAACAGCCCTCTTGTCCAGATCCTGTGGAGTTGGCATTAAACCTGAATAACTGACTATGAAAAAGGTCCATGCGGAACTATGAAGCTAAAGTTAACCCTTCCTTTCGGAACATTTTAGTTTGATGCTGGTACTGGGGGGGGGAGAGATATTACAACTGCAGCTAAGAATATAGCACAATTAATAATCTCCTCTGCAGCCTTGAACCCCTCACAATGGCCTGGTTTAAAATGCAAACTAGATCTGCATTAGTCCGAAAAAGTGGGGACATTATTTTTTCCTAGAAAAATCTGACAAAAGGATTCCCCGATCCCAACCTGTTACATAAATCGGGAAACTGTTTTCTCGAGGCCTTTTTGCCGCCACTAGGTTGTGGGTACTAGAATCCTTAAATATTGTGCACAGCCTGGTATACAGAAACAGTGGGGGAAATGTCTCTTGTTTTAAGGTCAAAGATGTAAGGGACTTTAATTGAATCTTTTGATCCTCCACCATATCAATCACCTTTCTCACATTCCTCTTTGCGGAATGCCCAGGGAGCGAAGGAATCTTACTGCAACCTTGGTATATCCAGTTCCATCATGGAACGGTTCGTCAACCACTCCTTTCATGGCCCTATTTCTGTCCCTGGGATTAATTTCGCGAGGGTCAGATCCAAGAGCCAAGCATCCCTCTCCTAGCCCCACTGGGACTTTGGACAGGATGTTTCAGGGGGAGCTCTCCCAGAGCATCTCCCAAATGGGAGTTGATTTGTATATAGTTCTTACATATTGGACAAATGTTTTTACATGCTTTTTATTCTACTTGTTTTATCTATAACAAACACTATAAGGCTTGACAAGCCCAAGAACCTGGTTTTAGGTCATCTAGTTAACTTTATACCATTCCACGAAATGGTTACTCGTGGTAGTTCACCATTTAAAAATTCGATGAGATGGGGGGGGGGGGCAGAATAAATAACCACACGAATACAGGCAACAAATTTCTAAGATATGCTTTATTAAACCAATGGCGAAATGATGATCCAAAAGACATTTCTTCTCAGGAGTCCAATAGGTTTGCTAGAGGGAGCTTGGTCCGGTTGATCCTCGGTGAGTCTTTCCTGGAGGGGGATGGAGAGAACAACAAAAAGTCAGTATTATTAAACCTAAAGAAATGACAGCAGTAAATCTAGTTAAAATTATGTCATATAATATTAATGATGTCCATGATCCCATAAAAAGAGCCAGTTTAATGCAATTTTTCCAGAAGAACCCCTCCGACCCTGTTTTTCTTCAGGAGACTCATCTCTCAGAGTCAGAACATCTTAAACTACAATGGGGCAGAAAATATTGGGTTGTAGTCTTCTCGCATCCCGGGGTAGACGAAGGGGGGTGGCAATTTTGATCCCACAGACTACACCTCTAGAAATACAACAAACACATATAGATGTGCAGGGACGCTTTCTCATTGTCAGGGGACTACTATATGGTAAACAGATAACACTGGCTAATGTATACTTCCCCCCACAAACCAAATCTCCTACGTTCCGGGGATTTTTATCCACCCTTCTTGATCTCCTCCAGGGTCAGATGATTTTGGGCAGAGATCTGAATCTAACACTTTCTCCATAAATAGACTGCTCAAACCCTCATAAGCACCGTAACTCTTCTACAGCCAAACAGTTTAAACATTCTACTGAACATCTGGGGTTGATCAATGTGTGGAGACGTATTTTCCCGTCCTCACCGGGCTTCACCTACTACTTCCCTAGATTTAAATCCTATTCCAGACTGGATTATTTTTTAATCACATGTGAACATTTGTCAACTGTCCATGATGTTGTTTTGGGCCCAAAATTTCTATCAGATCACCACCCCCTTGACTTTAAAGCTTGATTTGGGAAGGGAGGTGAAGAAGTCTCTCTCGAGACTCAACCCATCTATTCAAGGGGATAGAAAATTACAGGAAATATTTCACTGCGGCTCCCCCTCTTTTTTGAAGAGAATGCTGATTCGAATGTCTCAAAGTCAATGCAATGGGATGCTATGAAGGCCACCATCCGTGGAGAAATAATAGTATACTCTGCAAAGAAAAAGAGGCGGAACACCTCAGGTTATCGAACCTACTATCCAATTACCAGTTGTTATTCCAGGAAGGGGATAAGGATCTCCAGAAGTTAATTGATACCAAAGTAGCCCTACAAAAGATAACTGACAACAAGGTACAACAATCACTATATTACCTCTGTCTATCTGCGCATGAGGGGGACTCCAGAGGTACTAAGAACCTGGCCCATAGACTGAGGGAGCGAAAGAAGTCAGCTACTATCCTTAAATTGAAAAATCTTTCAACAGTCGATATACATCACTCTGAAACACATATTCAAAGGGCTTTCTCTGACTTTTATCAAAATCTATACTCTTTGGGCCCCCAGTATGTGCAAGCTTCAGCCAAACAATTTCTAGAGAGTGCAAGACTACCAACTTTATCTCCCCTCCAAACAAAAACATTGATTGCTCCCATTTCCAACTTAGAGATAGAAGAAGCTACCAAAAGACTTAAACCGGGAAGAGGTCCAGGCCCTGATGGCTACACTTCAGAGTGGTACAAGAAGTTCCTTAAAGAGCTTATCTATGCAATACCCTCGCTATTCAACCATATTTCACAGGGTGGCCTGCCTCCCCCATCCTGGGATTTTGCCACTATAGTCCCCATCCCCAAATCAAATAAGGATCCCTCAGACCCGGGATCCCATCGCCCCATCTCTATCCTCAGTGTTGACTATAAAATCTACAAGGCCATATTGGCATCCAGACTGGAATCTATTATCCCCCAAATCATACATCCTGATCAATCCGCTTTTATTAAGAATAGAAATACATCTGACAATACCCGACAAGCCTTAATTTTACAAGAATATGTTTCTACCCGACAAATTCCCTCTGTTTTTATAAGCCTCAACGCAGAGAAAGCTTTCAACCAGGTTTCGTACCCTTTTTTCTTTGGGATACCCTGAGGGCTTTCCAATTCCCCCCCATATTCATTAAAAACTTAATTTATATAAAGCCTCACAGGCTTATATTCATACCAATGGATTGATATCTTCCCCAATTTCCCTGGGTAGAGGAACTCAACAAGGACACCCCCTGTCTCCATACCTTTTTGCTCTCTTCCTTTAACCCCTGGCATCTGTCCTTCGTGGTACTCCCCAGGTGGAGGGGATACCAATCGGCAGACAGGAATACAAAATTAGCATGTTTGCAGATGATGTGCTGCTGACCTTGATGACACCCTGTCTATTTCGGCCACATGGAAAATTCTAACTCAATTTAAAAAAATATCTGGTTTTAAACTTAACCTAGCCAAGACAGAGATCCACGCATTCAACTTTACTCCTTCCCAGTGACTTAAAAATACCTATCCATTCAAATGGTTATCCATTAAGTTCTCATATTTGGGCCTCCAGCTCCCCTTCGATCTCGGATTGTTAGAAACCGTTAACAACGAACCCTTGACGATCCAGTTTTCAGGCAGACCTCGACCGATGGGAAACAGGATTTTTTCCCTTCCATCAAAGGGTAGAGATCATCCAAACAAACATACTTCCTCGAATCTTGTATCTCCTACAGATAATCCCTATCTATCCCTCAAAATTTTACTTCAAATCATGGGATAGATTGATCTCAGGTTTTCTATGGGGTAAAAACTGTCCAGAATCAAGCTTTCCATCCTAAAGTTATCATTATCTCGGGGGTCGTCTTAATCTCACAGACCTACATTTATATGCCCAAGCAGCTTTCTTAAGAACACTGGTACAGTGGCTAACTGAGACATACTGCTCCCCCTGGAAGACTATACAATTCCATCTAAATGACCTCTTTGATATCAAAAAGATAATTTTTTCTTCAGAAGAGAAGTCTGTCCCACCCTCGGACTTAACAAATATAACAGCCCAACTCTACAAAATATGGAGACGGTTGATAAAGAAAGATCCTATTTTAAAGATTTATGAATATTGCAAGCTTATATCCCAGGATGAAACCTTTGTTTCTAACTTCAAAGATCAAGCCTTTGCCTTGTGGAGGGGACTTGGGCTCTCATATGTTTTCCAATTCCTCTCACCTCAGGGCATCATTTCCTTTGATAAGTTACATTCCCAATTTTCACTTCGAACCTCTGATCTATTCAGATACTTTCAAGTTCACAACCGCATCCTTCGCAACAAAATCATCTCACCCATAATTCCCCTCCCCACCCCTAATCTATTAAAACTCTTTACTGAATCAATCAAAGGCAATTTGGGAGTGCATATCATTGGTAAGATATACAGAGAGCTCAGAAACGGTGGATCGGAATCAACCAAATCTATTCTCAATGAATGGAATAAAGACCTAGATCTGGAGATCCTCATGGAGTCATGGATAGGCTCGGCTATGACAGAGATTAAAACAACCTTGTCCCCCCACTGGAGGGAATTCGTGTGGAGGTGCTGATCCTGATTTTTTAGGGCCCCAGCTGCTCTGGCCAAGTTCCTTCCCCAACAGTATGGGCATTGTTGGAGACTTTGTGGATGTAGGTTGGCCTCCCTGGGCCACGTAGTTTGGTTAAGCCCATATCTCATGCACTATATGCTCTCTCTTTAAAACGAACTCTCCACTCTGTTCAACGAGCCCAATGAACTTACTCCAGAACAACTTTTATTGGGGATTTTTCCAAACCACGCTCCTCCTTGGAGGGACTCTATATTACCAGTTTGCCTCCTGGCAGCCAAAAAGGCAATCACCCGACGTTGAATGTCTGCCCAGATATCAACAATACAAGAAGAAAAAATGACTCACCTTAGTAATTATATTTCTTCTGATGGAGTCTTGCTGTATTCTGACAATTGCAGTGATTCAGAACCTTTGAACTGCCCCAGAGAACTAAGGGTTAACTTTCCATGCAGGGCATGGAACGCTGAGCTCGAGCTCGGTTGAAGTCTCTGTCTGGAGTGTTTTGAACCTAACCGTCAGATTCTTCTGAGCCCAACTAAACTAAAAATTCTATGTGGAAATTGTAAAAATTCTACTAGTCAACTGGCTGAAAAGTTTCGGATTCCCAAGGAAGACAAATCAGGAAACCCAAAAACTAAACCCAATGTACTAAAAAAAAAATAATAATAAATATGCACCCAAACAAAAAGGGAGGAGGGTGCCAGCAAATACACCCCTAGAGTGCAACACTGCACCTGCCCACCCACTTCCCAAAAACAGGTTCTCAGACGGGAGGCAGGAAGGGAGGTCAGAATACAGCAAGACTCCATTAGAAGAAATATAATTACTAAGGTGAGTAATTTTTTCTTCAAACAACATGAAGTCTTGCTGTATTCTGACAATTGCAGACTACCAAGCAGTACCTCCAAGGAGGAAGGACAGAACCTACTTTGGGTATAGGCTCTGAAGTACTGCTGTGCCAAACCGAGCATCACTCCTAGCCTGGATATCCAGAGAGTAATGCTTGGTAAAGGTATGGACCGTTTTCCAGGTGGCTGCTTGACAAATTTCTAGGAGAGGAATATCACTGGCCGCAGCCAGGGAAGCAGCTGTACCTCTTGTGGAATGAGCCCTCAGGCCTGAGGGTGGAGTTTTTGCCAGTTTTTCATAGCAGAACTGTATACAAGACACAAGCCACCTAGCAACAGATCTTTTGGTGGCAGGTTTGCCCTTTCCCACTTCTCCATAAGTGAGGAACAACTGGAAGGTGTCAAACATGTGGCCCTTGGTACGCTCTATGTAGTAACTAAGGGCTCTTTTGACATCTAAACTGTGTAGCCTCCTCTCTCCTGAGGAAGAATGCTCAGTGAAGAAAACAGGGAGAGACAGACTGGTTTAAACGGAAGTCTGAAACCACTTTGGGCAAAAACCTTCTATTTGCTCTAAGGACCACTTTATCCCTGTGAAAGGAGATAAAATCAGGTTCCACTGACAGGGCTTGCAATTCACTGATACGCCTGGCAGAGGTAATGGCTACCAAGAACACAGTTTTCTAAATCAAATACTTAAGCTCTGCTGAAGACATAGGCTCAAAGGGGGGTTGCATAAGCTGAGCAATGCAAACATTCAAATCCCAAGCAGGAGCAGGGTCTCTAAAGAGGGGATTGGTGTGAAACAATCCTTTAAAAAATTTACAGAACACAGGATGGGAAGATAGTGAGGAAGGCTTCCCCACAGACAAAAATGCAGAAACAGCTGACAAATGTACCTTGAGAGTAGCTGGTCTGAGGCCTAGGCCATTAAGATGGACCATATAATCCAGAACCATAGGCAATTCAGCAGTGTCTGGAGAAATATTCTTCTTAGAACACCAAATGCTGAATCTTTTCCATTTGGAGTTGTAAGTCTTTCAGGTGGAGGGCTTTCGAGAAGCCTTGAGGATGGCCAGAACCCACTGGGAAAGATGCAGATCAGCAAACTCTAACTCTTCAAGAGTCATGCCTTGAGATTGAGGGACTGAAGATTAGGGTACCAAATCCTCCCCTGAGAGGACGTTAACAGGTTGTAATTCCTGGGAAGAGACAGGGGGAGATGGACTTTCCAGGAACAGCAACAGGGGGTACCAGGGCTGTCTGACCCAATCTGGAGCAACCAGAATCACCTTGCAAGGTTGAGACCTTATTTTGACTAAAACTTTGAACAGGAGTGGGAAGGGGTTGGGGGAAGGCATACAGAAACTTTCCTTCCCGATTCAGAATCAGGGCATCCAGAGGGACTGACCCCAAGAGTGGAGGTCTGCAACAAAAGAGAGGAAGTTGGTAATTGTCTGGAGCTGCAAAGAGATCCATCTCTGGAGTGCCCCACCTTGAAAAATTCACTTTCAACACCTGAGGGTCCAGGGACCATTCGTGATGGCCCTGAGAAATCCCGCTCAATGCATCTGCTAGCACATTGTCCTCGTCTGGAAGGTGAACTGCTACAAGAGAGGCTTGCAGGGAATAAGCCAGGGACCACAACTTCATGGCTTCTCTGCACAAGGCCGTGGACCGAGTGCCTCCCTGCTTGTTGATGTACCACATGGTGGTAGTGTTGTCTGTTCTGATTAAACCACCTTGTTCTGAACTGACTGTGAGAATGCTTTTAGAGCTAGAAAAACTGACCTGAGCTCTAGAAGATTGATGTGAAGAAGGGATTTTTGGGGGGACCACAGGCCCTGGGCAGTGAGGGACCCCAGGTGGGCTCCCCAGCTCAGAAGAGAAGCATCCGTGGTAAGGACCACTGAACAAGGCTGAGCAACAAAAGGAACACCTTACCTTAAATTGTCCTGCCCTGACAC
Organism: Neoceratodus forsteri; assembly: GCA_016271365.2. Taxonomy (NCBI): domain Eukaryota; kingdom Metazoa; phylum Chordata; order Ceratodontiformes; family Ceratodontidae; genus Neoceratodus; species Neoceratodus forsteri. The sequence goes on from CM028137.1 coordinate 369,216,917, forward strand.
CACTAGAGGGCCTGGATCAAGGTCGGAGTCACTGGAATCAGTTTGGTAAAGGAGTCCTTTCTCTGAGAACAGTAAGCTCTCAGGTGGAACTGAATATCCCTCATCTGGAATCTTGCCCCTTGGACCACTGCTGTTGAAGCTGCCATGTGGCCCAAGAGCTGGAGGAAATGCCTTGCTGGTCAAGATACCTGAAGGCTGAAGGAAGAAGCTAGTTCCATAAGAGCCCCTTGCCCTTTCTAGAGGAAGAAAGGCTCTTGCTCTGAGTGTGTCCAGTTCTGCCCCAATAAAGGTAAGGAGCTGGACTGGTTCGAGAACAGACTTGGGAAGGTTGAGAAGACATCCTAGGGAAGTGAGCACTTGCTGGGTCACTTGCAGGTGAGACTTGACTTGGTCTGGAGACTGACCCACTAATAGCCAATCGTCCAGGTAAGGAAATATATGGAAATCTTTTGCCTTCTTAGAAAGGCAACTACTACTGTCAGGCACTTTGTGAAAACCCTTGGAGCTGAGGTTAGGCCAAAGGGCACTGCGCTGAACTGAGAGTGGCCTGAGAGCAACTCGAACCCCAGGTACTTTCTGTGGGAGCACCTGATGGGAATGTGAAAATAGGCATCTTTGAGATCCAGGGAGGCTAGCCAATCCCCTGGCCTTAGAAAGGGAAGGGAAGGATTATTCCCAGAGTTATCATCTTGAACTTTGGTTTTAAAAAGATGTTTGTTCAGATATCTGAGGTTTAGGATGGGTCGCCACTCCCCTGTCTTTTTGGGGGTCAGGAAGTACCTGGAGTACAGTCCTTTGCCCCCCGTGTAGGGTAGGTACTCTCTCTATAGCTCTTAAAGCTAGGAGAGAAGAAACCTCTGCCTCTAGGGCAAGGGTTTCCGAAAGATCTGCAGGTGGAAAAGATCTGGCTCTCATCTTTGGAAATTTTTGAAGCTGAGAACCAGTCCCTGGCTTACTACTTCCAGGACCCACTTGTCTGTTGTAATAGACATCCAGTCCTGGACAAAGTAAGACAGCCTGCCCCCTACTGGAATAGGAGAGTCGACCCGGGCAGACCCATCAGGGTGTCTGCTTGGCAGGGGCTTTAGGCTGAGGGGTGGATGCAGGTCTGCTCATCCCCCTTCTGCCTCTCCCTCTAAAGAACCCCCTCTGCGAAAAAGAAGAAGAGGTCTGTGCTTGGTAAAAAGGCCTTTGAAGAGGAATGCCCCTGTCCCTAGACTGCTGCCTTTGAGGAGTTGCCTGTCTTTCCTTGGCCTGAGCACTCCTGTAAGTGGTCCTGTACTCATCCATCTTCTTCATGTAATTCTCTGTCTGCTCCCCAAACAGAGAATTACTGACTACAGGAAAATCCATATCCTTAGCCTGGGTGTCCTGCGAGAGGCTAGTACATCTGAGCCAAGCCATCCGTCGAAGAGCCACAGATGTAGTCATAACTCTTGATGAAACATCACTGGAGTCCACAGCAGCATGAAATTGCACTTTAGATGCCTCAATCCCATCTCAGCCACCGCCCAGCTCCTTGGCTAGCTGGGAGCCTGTTTAGCCAGTGCCAGTACAGTGTCCCACCTGGACTTCTGGTACCTGGCTGTATAGGCCATGTAATTCGCCTGCATGAGTCCCAAAGATGATGCCATGTACTGCTTCTTTGCCATGGCATCAATCTTCCTGGAGTCCTTGTCAGGGGGGTGTGAAGCCAAGGGAATATTTGCCTTTTCACAGGCAGCAGCCTGCACCACCCCAACATGGCTGCATTGCTTATATAAGAACTCCGTGTCTGAGCCTGACAGTGTATACCTCTTGTCCATTCTTTTATCCACAGGAAGTATAGTGTTAGGAGACTAAGATTTTTTGTGGCCGTTTCCCAAAAGATTTATGGCAGGGAACAGACAGTCTCCTGGACTCCGGGATATCCATCATCTCTACATAATCAGGCTCTTCTTGATCTTTCACAGCCTCTTCCATAGCAAGCTGGAGGGTTTCAGCCACTTTCCTGTAAAACATAAAATGGGAAGGGGACTCAGAAAGCCTAGGAGGGGAACACCTGATGGTCTGTCTGGGGAGATGTCCGGTTCCACAGGCACATCCAGACCTTCACTTGCATCATAATCCTCAAATTCCCCTTCCTCTTCAAACTCTGGTTCATAAAATTCTTCAAGGGTATAGTCTTGAACCGAGGGAATCAACCAAACCGAAACCCTGCTAGAAGGAGCCGGATCGGTGGGAACCGGACGGAGCGATTCCACAATCTGAATCGCCCTGGCTATCTCTTCGGCGGTCGGAACATGAACCTCTGGATCCGAACCGGTCGATTTATCTTTGCGTTTCCTTTTTGTCGGAACCGATCCCTCAGAATCGGCTATCCTTTTGCCCGAAGAAGTATTGCCCTGGTCAGAGGGCACTCCATCTGGTTCTGTCGAAACCGAACCAGGCTGGCCATCTGGGCCAGCGGACTTCTCGGCCTCCTTTTCCCTCAGTCTACCTAATCTCTTCTCAAGGGTAGACTTGGGAAAATTTTACATATTTGGCAGTCTGAATCGAGGTGGTCAAACCCCAGACAATAAACACCAGGTGGTGTAGGGATAAGCTTGGCAAAGACCTCCCACACACTCTGCAGTGTTGAAACCCAGTGGGCCGTTTTTCTTGGGTTTCTCAGACATGGCCAACCTAACCAAACTTACCCTTTTTCGGCAACTGCCAGGCAGACTCCCATATCGGTTCCTAGCCGTGTCACGGAAGTGGAAAAAAAAAGCAGGTTAAAAACACTTTTTTTTTTTTTTTAGAACCGATAAGAACCGTAATCACACACTAAATATAGCAAAATTCACTAATCAAATGGTCGGTTCAACGAACCAACCGCACTTTTACAAGTTCCACACAGAAAAAATAGAACAATTCCTATCTAGTACTCACGGAACCACAGACAGAGACTGAACCGACTACGCGGATACTTTTTTTCGCTTTAAACCGACGAAAAACTGAAAACTTTAACCCACTTCGAACTGAGCTGAAGGGGAAATCTCTGGAGCGACCGTTCAGTGAGGTGGAGTAAAGAATCTGACGGTTAGGTTCAAAACACTCCAGACAGAGACTTCAACCGAGCTCGAACTCAGCGTTTCATGCCCTGCATGGAAAGTTAACCCTTAGTTCTCTGGGGCAGTTCAAAGGTTGGGAATCACTGCAATTGTCAGAATACACCAAGACTTCATGTTGTTTGAATGGAGAAATATAACGCCAGAGATATACACCACAGAACGATTCAATGTTGAGATCTTGGGCAGAGTTTCATCTCCGGTGCATAAATGGCAGAGCTGGGTTAGTTATTGTGCCATGAGCCTACCTTCTGCCCTTGAGCAAGATTAAAGAAATACTGTGATGGCTTTGTATGTTCCAAAAGAGCTAACCAGGATTAACATATCGAAGGTGGGGGGGGGCCTGGGTTTTCAGAGAGGTCAATTAAATTAAGAGTGAGGTTGTCAAAGGAGATGGATCTCTGCTCTTACTAATGATATTTAATCTATTGCTGGTGACCAGAAATGAATGTAAAGTTGTAAAATTATTGTTTCCTCATGAATCTGTAACCTAACCTGACAGACTAATACTGAATTGAGATAATTGGTTCTACAGAAAAACGTCTATTCTTTTCTCTTTAACAGTGTGGTTTAAAAAAAAAAAAAAGCAATAAAAAATGTGTTAATAAAAAAAAAAAAAAGATCCCAAGCCGGAATATGCTCTTGAAAGGGAGGGTTAATATGAGCCAGACCTTTGAAAAACTTACTGAAAACAGGATGAGATGCCATGGAAGAGCCCTTCCCTGCTGAAAGGAATGTAGAGACAGCTGCTAAGCGAACCTTCAGAGTTGCAGGCCTAAGGCCTAGACCATAAAGATGAACCAGATAATCTAAGGCTGTAGCAATACCTGCAGAATCAGGCACAATGCTCTTCTGAGAACACCAAATGCTTTTTCTAGTGGAAGGTTTCCTGGAAACCTTCAAAATATCCAGGACTCCCTGAGAAAGATGCAGGCCTGAATATTCTAACAAGCCAGGCCTTGAGGTTGAGAGACTGGAGATTGGAGTACCAGATCCTCCTCTGAGAGGAGGTTAGGAAATTGTATCTCTTGGGAAGAGACGGGGGACGTGACACTGCCAGAGACAGCAGCAGAGGATACCAAGGCTGTCTGGCACAATCTGGAGCCACCACTGTGCAGGGTCGAGATCCGATTTTGATCAGGACTCTGAACAACAGAGGGAAGGCACAGAGAAGCCTGCCCTTCCAATCGAGAATGACAGCATCCAGAGGAACAGGCCCCAGGACTGGAGATCTGCAGCAAAACAGAAGAAGTTGGCGATTGTCTGGGACTGCAAAGAGATCTCTCTCTGGAGTGCCCCATCTGGAGAAGATGACCTGTAGTATGGGGAGGGTCCAGGGACCATTCGTGATGCCCCTGGGAGATTTTGCTCAGGGCATCTGCTAGTACATTGTCTTTTCCTGGAGTCACTGGAATTAATTTTGTGAGAGAGAGACTTTTGAGACCAAAAGGACCTTAGGTGGAACTGAATGTCCCTCATCTGAAATCTGGCTCCTTGCACCACTGCAGTGGAAGCTGCCATGTGGCTCAGGAGTTAAAGAAACTGCCTTGCTGGACAAGAGACCAGAGGCCAAAAAAAGGAAGCAAGATCTGTTATGGCCTTTACCCTACTTGGATAGTATCCAGTTCTATCCCTATGAAAGTAAGAGGCTGTACTGGTTCAAGAACAGACTTTGGGAGATTAAGAAGAAACCCGAGAGAACTGAGCAAGTCTTGAGTGATTTGCAGAGCTGACTTGACCTGCTCGGATAACTAACTTACAATTAGCCAGTCGTCCAGATATGGGAAAATGCAAATACCCTGCCTTCTGAAGAAGGCAACTACTACTGCAAGGCACTTTGTGAACACCCTTGGAGCTGATATTAGGCAGAATGGCATGGTTCTGAACTGACAGTGGCCTGAAGGCAACTCAAACCTGAGGTACTTTCTGTGGGAGCACCTAACAGGAATACGGAAGTAGGCATCCTTGAGGTCCAGGGATGCAAGCCAATCCACTGGCCTTAGACGGAAGAATTATTCCCAGAGTCACCATCCTGAATTTTGGTTTCGAGATGTGTTTGTTCAAATACCTTAGGTCTAGGATGGTGCGCCACTCCCATGTCTTTTTTGGGGTACGGAAGTACCTGGAGTACAGGCCTTTGCCCCTGTTCTGAACAAGAACTTTCTCTACGGCTCTGAGAGCCAGAAGAAACAAAACCTCTGCCTCTAAGGTAAGGGTCTCTGAGATGGATGCAGGTGGAAAAGACCTGGCCCTCAGTTTTGGAAACCTTTTGAAACTGAGGGCCACTCCCTGGCTTACCACCTATAGGACCCACTTGTCTGAGGTAACAGACTTCCAGGCCTGGAAGTAGTAAGCCAGCCTGCCTCCTACTGGAATGAGGAAGTCGACCCAGGCTAACACATCAGGGTGTCTGCTTGGCAGGAGCCTTGAACTGGGTAGAGGATGCAGCCCTGATCATCCCCCTCCTACCCCTTCCTCGAAAGAACCCCCTCTGTGGGAAGGAAGAGAAAGCCTGAGCTTGGTAGAAAGGCCTGTGGAAAGACCTGCCCCTAGACTGCTGCTTCTGAGGAGTGGCTTGCCTTTCTTTGGCCTGTGCACTCCTGTAGGTGGTCCTGTACTTGTCCATTTTTTTTTTTTTATTTTTTTACATGTAAGCCTCTGTCTGCTCCCCAAACAGAGAGTTACCCACTACAGGGAAATCTAGAGCCTTGGCCTAGGTAGCCTGCGAAAGGCTAGTATATCTGAGCCAAGCATGTCTTCTGAGAGACACAGATGTAGCCATACCTCTTGATGCCACACCACTGGAGTCCACAGCAGCATGAAATTGCACTTTGGATGCTTCAATTCCTTCAGCAGCCACCTCCTCCAACTCTTTGGCCAGCTGGAAGGAGGCCTGTTTAGCCAGTTACAGAACCTTATCCCACCTGGACCTCTGGTACCTGGCTGTGTAGGCCATACAGTTAGCCTCCCTGACTCCCAAAGAAGATACCAAATACTGTTTTTTGGCCATGGCATCAACCTTCCTGGAATCTTTGTCCGGGGGTGTGTGAAGCCAAAGGAATGTTAGCCCTGTCACAGGCTGCAGCCTGCACTACTCCAACATGGCTGCAATGACTGTATAAAAACTCCGTACCTGAGCCTGACAGCATGTACCGCCTGTCTATTCTCTTATCCACACAAGGTAATAGTTAGGTGTCTGTAACATATTTTTTGTCCGTTTCCCCAAGGACTTGTGAAGAGGACTAGACAATCTTTTGGACTCTGGAATGTCCATCATTTCTACAAAATCAGGCACTTCTTCCTCCTCAGCAGAACCATTGAGAGCTGGAGGGTTTCAGCCACCTTCTTGTAAAACAAGAAGTGTGAAGGGGACTCAGAAAGCCTGGAGGAGAGACACTGGAGGGTCTGTCTGGGGAGATGTCCAGTTCAATGGGCACATCCATACCTCCAAAGTCATAATCTTCATCCTCATCCTTGGGATACTCTTCGTCTCCCACCCACTCCTCATAGAAAGCATCTGGATTGTAATCCGATGGAGTCAGATCCGACAGAATCGACCGCCTAACCAGCGGTACTGGTTCAGATGGAACCGGGCAAAGCGACTGAACTATACTAGTCGCTTTGGCTATCTCGTCAGCGGCTGGAGTATGCAGTGCTGGATCCGAACCGGCTGACTTGCACTTCCTTTTCGACAGAACCGACCCCTCAGAGTCCGACCTCCTCTTGCCCGAGAAACTATCGCCTAGGTCAGTAGGCACCTCCTCAGGTTTGGCCGCAAACTGAACACAGCTGGCCATCCAGATCTATGGACTTCTCGGCCTCCCTTTCCTTCAGCCTACTCAACCTTTTTTCTAGAGTGGCTTTAGGGACGTTTCTACAAATCTGGCAGTCTGTTCTGAGGTGGTCAAACCCCAGACAATAAACAGACGAGGTGGGGGTCGGCCTTGGCAAAGGCCTCCCCACACTCAGAACAGTGTTGAAACCCAGTGGGACTGTTTTTTTTTTTTTTCCTTGGGTTTCTCGGACATGGCCAACATAACCAATTACCCTTAAAAGTTTTCAAGCCAGGTAATAAACAACCAATCGGTTACAAACTGTGTTGGGGTTCTGTAAAAGAACCAGAAAAAGTCCAGTTCTTTTGAAACCGATTGGCACCGGAACACCACACTGAATCCCAGAATAAAGCAAAAAACAAACAAAAAGGTTGGTTCCTAACCAGACCGACTGGTGAGAAACAGAGAAAGAACAATTTTCACAGAATTTAATAAAATAAAAGTCACTACTTCTTTACCACACTACCTGTACCATAGACAGAGGCTGGAAAATCCGAAAATAATAAAACAATTAGAAACCGAACGCTGATTCAACTCTACCGAACTGAGCAAAGGAGAAATCTCCGGAGTGACTTCACTGTTAGGCGGAGTAAAGAATCTGACGGTTACACTGATGAGCACCAGAGACAGAGGTTTGAAAAACAAGCTGGAGCTCAACGTTCTATGCTTCTGCACAGAGTTAACTCTTTTTCTCTCCGGGGCAATTCAAGAACTGGGGCTACCTGCATATTGTCAGAATACAGCAAGACTTCATGTTGTTTGAAAGTGGTAGACCAAAAAGCAGAACAGCAGCTATTTTACTTAAAACATCATTACCACGAGGGGGGGACCTAGGGGGGCCCGGAATTTGGCAAGAAGGCTCACAGAACATAGGGCTAAAGCTTGCGTGACCAGTATGTTTGACCCTGACACGGGTCACCTACATACTCACCCTCCAGCAATTAGAAAAGTGCTGGCTACGTTTTATCAAAATTTATATACTATGGACCATACCCCATCTGAAGAGCAGATAAGAGTCCTATTTGCAGAGACTCTCCCTGCCTAAATTGTCCCCGGAGCAGGCAGAGCCTCTCTTAGCTCCGATTTCGAGAGAAGAGATTGAACGGGTTTTTAAAAAAGCAAAAACTCTTAAGGCGCCGGGTGCAGGCGGTTTTTAAAAACATTTTAAAGAGTTGCTTCTGCCTGCCCTGTTGCTGGCCTATTATGTGGTCCATAAGGGTGATCCCCACCCTCCCTCGTAGAGATACGCTATGACAGCGGTGATCCTCAAACCTCAGAAAGATGTTAGATACCCAGCTTCCCATCATCCAATATTGATGCTTAACTATGATTATAAGTAATATAGGACTATTCTCACCCGCAGACTTGAAAATCTCCTACCCCCTCTCATAAACCAGGATCATGCTGGTTTTATTAAAGGTCGACAAGCCCAAGACGCAGTACAACGCACATACCTGCTGGTGGATTATGCCACAACAAGAAGCATCCCACTGGCCCTTTTAGGGATAGATGCAGAAAAGGACTCTGACAGGGTTGCCTGGCCCTTTTTATGGGCAACTCTTTTACGCTTTGGCTTCCCAGAGGAGCTTATTACTCAGCTGCAAAATATATTATCAGTCCTCCCTGGCTTACCTGAAGCTAGATGGTTCTTTGTCTGACCTCTTCACACTTTCTCGGGGAATGAGGCAGGGGTACCCATTGTCGCCCCTGCTTTTTGCACTGCACCTTAAGCCCTTAGCGGAAACCAGAAGGATACACCTGGACATAGAGGGGATCCCTTTGGGGGGGCCACTATCACAAAATTTAATTATTCGCAGACAATATTCTGCTAACCTTGACCTCACCGGAACAATCCATTCTGGTGATATGGGAACAGTTGAGGTTATTTGGGACCATAGCAGGTTATAAGGTAAATGGTAAAAAAAATAAAGTTCTCTAGCCGGCCCGGTGGCGCTGAGGGTTAAGGCGCTGGACGCCACACCTCACACCACGCTGGCAACCAGGTTTTGGGAGCAAGCTCGGGGGTCGGCAGGGACGGGGTGAAGACTGAGCACCCACAGGGCTGCTCTCCTCCCCCAGGGGGAGGGCGGAGGACAGCTCAGTGCTCCAGCAGCTCCCAGTGGAGACTGGGGGCGCTGCAGCGCGTCGGTTGCACATCAAGCAGCGTGAATGACGCAGACAGGGTTGCCGTGCACCAGCGCGTCATGGGTGCACCATGCACGGGGAGGGGCACCAAGAACACGGAAAAACATGGCTCCACAGGGCAGGCAACGGCACCTGACCCCCATGCCCACTGCTGGATCCACCCTAGCTGGCCTTTCAGATCCTCCACCCGGGCCCCACTCCCACAGTCTACGTGTAAGAGCAAGTGACCTCTTACAAATATCTAGGCATCACTTTTGACTCAGCTCTCACCTTCCACACCCACATCAATGCCCTATCCTCCGCCATAAATTCTCGGACAGGCCTACAATACAGTCATAGAGATGGCCTCCCCCAAGTTGCCCTCCGGCTGGCCATCACCTCTTCCGTCCTGTCACTAGTGGACTATGGCTTGCCCATTTATGCTGCGGCGGACAATACCGCCTTGACTAAAATCCAGCTCTCAATCAATAAGGCCTGCAGGCTCCTGACCGGAGCCCCTAGCCGCACTTACACTTGCCTGCTCTACTCCACCACCAACCTGCTCACTTTTGAGGAGCGTCTGCATTACCAGACCTGCCTACTCACCAAAAAAAATCTCTTCTGGGCTCCCCCGGTCCCTGCTTCCCTACAGCGTGCATCCTCGTCTGTTGCCACCTGTAGCTCTGTCAAGGCCACGTTTCTGGTGCCCAGAACCAAGACCTCGCTAGCCTAGAGGTCCTGCCATTACTGAGTCCCTGCTTCATTCAACTTCCTCCCACCTTGCATCACAGACACTGTCAAAACTGGTCCCTTCAAAAATCGCTCTATGGAACCATCTCTTTGAAGCTCGTTGCTGTAGATGCACCTAATTAATCCCACTGTGGGATCCTCCTGTCAGGCCTCCCTGAACTGACAACGTCCTCCGGACAGGCTATCCTCTCCCTTCCCGCCCCACTCCCCATCCCTACCTCCATCCTCTCCGGGTATTATCTAGGTATGTTCAGGGCTGTACCCCCAATGTAACCCTTGAGTACCTTATATATGACTGTAATCTATAATAAGTAACTTTATTACGTAACCTATGTGTACTCTATGTTTAATGTTCTGCACCTGTACTGTTCTCACTGTTGTAACCACACTATGTAACTGTGTAACTCCCCCCCCCCCCCCATGTATGACCGGAGCCCCTAGCCGCACTCACACTTGCCTGCTCTACTCCACCACCAACCTGCTCACCTTGAGGAGCGCCTGCATTACTAGACCTGCCTACTCGCCAAAAAATCTCTTCTAGCCCCCGGTCCCTGATTCCCTACAGCGAGGTGCCTTTGTAAATTAGTCCATGACCCAAAGGTTGTAAATCCAATTTTTCTAATAAATAAATAAATAAAGAGTGCCCAAAGAGGAGGGGCGGCCCCACCTCAGAGGCATTAAGCTGGGGGTGCTGGCTGTGGGGGGCGGGGAGAGGAGGCACAGGATCAGGGGAACCTCAGGCACGCAGGATCAGGCAGGATGCCTGAGAGAGGCTCCACAGGCCATGACCGAAGGGAAAAGGATTTAAAAAAAAAACTAAGGTTCTCCTCTATAATTACACACACACACACACACACACACACACACACACACACACACACTTAAAAAAAAGGCATACCCCTTCAAATGACATAATATGGTCATGTGTTATTTAGGAATTAAGCTAACAAAGAATCTTGTGCATATTGATGTACTTACATTATGAACCTCTAACCCAACAACTGACAGAGGATCTATCCAGGTGGTCCCAGACACCCTTTAGTTTTCTGGACAGAGTAGAGGCAGTGTAACAGAATGTGCTGCCCCGTATTTTGTTCCTCCTGCAAACGCTCCCTCTGTCTCCTAGTAATTTTTACTTTCAGGCTTGAAATACATTAATATCCCATTTTATATGGAAGGGGAGGCCACCTAGAGTGAGATACTCTATCCTCTAGCTGCCACAAGACAAAGGAGGCCTTAACTTACCTAATTTCAGACAATACGCCATGGCCTCACAGCTGCGAACCCTATTGTGTTGGCTGAACCCCCAATATGGTACTCACGGCAAGTTAATAGAACTTACGATAAATTACTTCATTGATCTTGTTTGGTAACCCCCCCATGTTGTGTCCCACTTCGTAAATGTTCACAGTACAGCAAAGAACCATTCCACCAGTGGCTCCAGATTATCCGTAACACCTAACACAGGCTGTGAAACTTTATTTTACGGCATTTGCCCAGGACTCCAATTTTCCACCTAATAGTTTAGATAGAAATCTTCTTCGGTGGCATCACTGTGGTTTGAGACACATATTGCAACTGATGGGCCCCCAATGGCATACTCCCGTTTGTCTCTCTACAGGCCACCTACTGTCTCCCTCAAAGGAGCTTTCATAGCTATCTACAACTAAAATCAAATTTACAACCTCATAAAGAGGCACTGGCCGCTATAGTGGAGAAACCATCATCATTAATTTTACTGCTTCAATCACACAGGGTTGGAACATCGACTGAACACGTTATTAGCTCCATATACTGGGCACTGCAAGAGAAGCCAGTGGACTCCACTGAATCAATCTGAGATCAATGGTCCCAAGAACTACAGATTGATATCCCGTCTCAGGGTGGCTGGGCTCAGCCCTACCTGCATATAGGGTTTGTAGTTCACCGTATTGGAGGGAGTAAACATGGAAACTTCAGACTCGTTTTTTCCGCACCCCAGCCGTAGTTTCTAAATATTCAGGGGAGGTTCTTGGGAATTGCTGGAGGGATTGTAGATGTGGATGGGCGGATCATAAACATATTATGTGGGCCTGCAAGTCACTGGCTCTTTTTAGGCGGGAGATAATCCAGGAACTGACAGCCATGTAGGAATGTGCAGAGTTATTCACACCCATATACATCCTGACATTCACACCACCGCAGGGAGTCAGGGTAGACCGAATAACATACCAACAAGTTACTATCCTCATCATTGCGACCCAGAAAGCTACAACCCATTTATGGCATACAAAAACTATTCCCACTCTGGAGGCCTGGGTTTCCTTAGCCAGAGAAATTTATGCCTTAGAGCAGCTCACCGCTAGGATGCTAGACCGGGTGGAATCTTTCGATCTCAAATGGCGAAAGTGAGTATTATATCAGCTAGATCATTACACAGATTTTGTGCCCCAAGTAATTAGGAGGCCCAAAGGGGTTGGGGGGGTGTCTAACTGAACCCTGACAGAGTGGATACACACTATGGGATGGTTGTGGAACACTATGTGATCAATGCAGGGGACTCCCTCCGAATTTAATTCCAATTTATCTGGACACTATGTCTTAAGGGTCACTGTACCAGCGATTCCTCTCATAAAAAGGTCATGGGAAACTTCTCATATTGCTTTTTTACTTTCACATATTGTGTTACCAAATATGAAGTTACTTTGGCATTCATTTAATTTTAGTTTTAAAATTTCAACCCACTTGATACTTGAACTGAAACAGTGATGGTGCACTGGGCATATATAAGGGAGGTAGGTATTTTTGCCCTTTGGCCTGCTCATAAAGTAATAACTTTAATTCAACCTCCTGGCAGAAGAGAAGAAAAAATTACTCACCTTAGTAATCTTCTTTCTTCCAAGGTATTATTCTATATTCATAACTCTCTGCAGTCAGCCTCCTAAGCAGAGCTGCCCGGAGAAAATGGAACTATATGCTGATGATCGAACTAATCATTGGCTCATGCTACATTTCAAACTGCTGCCCTTATCAGCTGCAACATTCCACCAACGTATCAGATTTCTAAGGAGCCTGCAGGGCAACCTATACTAAGACTATCTAAATATACTTATCTAAATATAACACAACTAAGCAGTCCATGACAGTATGAAACACCCTGAATATCATTGTAATACTAACCCCCCCGAATGCCAAAATCCCGTGGAAAAAGAAGGGAATTAAATCTTTCCCACTAGGGCTATAAAATGGAAATTACGTACCTACCGCAATTCTTGATCTTCTCTTATATCTTCATCATTCATTACTCCTGGGTATAAGCCGGAGGCGTGCACCCTCTACAAGATTTTATTATTTTTTTGGAGGGAGGAGTTGGCGCCGATGGCACCGCCCATGAGAGCAACGCTTGTGCGAGGGGCGGCCGTTAGGTGCCGTAGACTCCTCCTCCATCCCAGTTCTGTAAGCCGGAGAGGCAAAATAAAAAGTTAGAAGAATAAGAGCAAGGCAAGAGAGCCAAAGGATAGATAAAGGAAAGGAAACAAACTGAAAAGGAATAAGATGAAAAGAGGACAGGAAAAAAAAAAAAAGACAACCCTACCCTAAGGGACCGCAGGACCTCACTCCTAGGGCAGCTCTGAGAGAGGAACAGATAAGGAGAGGAAAAAAGAAGGAAGAGGAAGAAGAAAAGAGGATATTAGGAGGATGGAAAAATTCTGCCACGGATTTTGAGAGAACTGGCTTGAAGCTTATCAGCTCGGAACTTAAAAGGCAAGGGAGCAAGGATAACTTCAGACAAAATTGGTTTAGATCGTTCAACTGAACCTTCTGCACAGGTTGATACGAGAGGGGCAGATTTTCCTACACATCCCGCTATCCTATTACCCATCACGCAAGCTGAGAGCTCACAGACTGCCAAGGCAAATAATCTGTTCCGGAGAGGAAGAGCACCCAACTAGGTCTAGGGGAAAAGGCCCCACTAGCACACAGCCATGTGTTAATACTAGGGGGTGGAGAAGCCCTAGGAGAGGGCAACCTCTTTAGCAAGATGGACAGAGACAGAGCAGAAAACTCCTTCTGACTCCTGCAGAGGGCAAGGGCCAAATGCAACCAGACCACCAGAACAAGATGGTGATTGTCGAATTGGGCTACAACATCCAATGACTAGCCTTATTCTGGCAATCACAAGGTAAGATTTAGGGACACCAGCAAGGCCCGAAGACCAAGGGTTAGAGGACAGCCTCGGAGACTAACCCTGTTGGCTGGTGACTGAATTAATCTGGCCTGAAGGTAAGGTCCCCGAAGGGAACACCTTCCAGGAAATCAGAAAGAGTTCCCTCAGGTAGACAGGACGAAGCTCCACTCGCTCGCCTCCTTCTTCAAATCCTTCACTGTTCTTTAAAGAAGAACAGAAGGCCCCAAGGAACCAGGGGATTTAGCTCCGAGCAGCCTCGGGGGTGGGGTGGAAGGAGAGCAAGCAGGGCAGGGGAGACGCCCAAGAAGTGAGGCCCCAGAGGGGAAGATGGGCGGGATTCAGTGATGAATGATGAAGATACAAGAGAAAATCAAGAATTACAGTAGGTACGTAATTTCTATATCTTCCCTTGTCACTCTTCAGGCACATGGTGCCAGGAACGAAAACGGCGCCGCCGACAGGACCACGACACGGCCGCCAGAAACCAAACCGGTGCCGCCTCGCTCACCAGCGCCGCACGGCAGCGTCAAGGATCCGCCAGTGCCGGACCCAGCAACCATGGGCTGCGACACTGCGCGCACTTTCAAAACACGGCCATCCATGAAAAAACAGGCGTCGCATCTATCCACATCATGGTTAGGTCCCAGGCACCAGAGGCAGACATCATGCCGGTCCATCGCAGAAAAATGCTGGCCACAGGAGCACCGACGCATGGGGGGCCCAGCCCGCTTTCAACTTACGCTTAGCTCCCGAACCAGACATGATGTGAAATAAACCAAAACACAGCAAAAGCTCCCGACGCCTTTAAACAAATAATCAGAATGAACTTACCAGCATCAGGATGAGAACCGGGACTGAGGAATCGTCGAACAGGCGGCGTCGACAGAAGATCTAATGGCGTACTTCGGAAAACACTCTCTACTCGTGAAGCAGGTGCAGCCTCGACGGCAGGAGAAACAGAATTGGGATGGAGGAGGAGGAGTCTGCGGCGCCTAATGTGCGCAACATGCAGAGCGTTGCTCTCATAGGTGGCGCTTACTCCTCCTTCCAAAAAAAAAAAAAAAAAACTCCCATAGCAGGTGCACGCCTCCGGCTTATACCCAGCAGTAATGAATGGTGAAGACTGACAAGGGAAGATAAACAGGTTACTCACCTGTAACAGTACTTCTAGGAGTGGTATATGTTATTCATCCACACTTCTTGGCATGTCCCTTTCCCCTTTAAGGATTGCCGCAAGGTCTTCATACTGGCTCCTCCCACCCAGCCGGGTGGTACAGCCCTCAGCTCCACCCCATGATGCCAGATCTCAGCCCGCTGGAAGTCAGGTTTGTGCGTCGCAGTCGGGGAAGTTGGGTGGGTCCGTGTGGATGAACAACATATACCACTCCTAGAACTACTGTTACAGGTGAGTAACCTGTTTTTCTAGGCAGGGACATGGATATGTTGTTCATCCACACTTCTTGGCAGACTCCTAGCCGTTCTCCAGGTGGAGGGAGGCAAGGCGCACACTCCCTACTTTATGAACAGAGACTGGAGAACTGAGGCCCCAAAACCAGCACCCTGGCGTGACTCAAGGTTGATGCGGTAATGGGCGATGAAGGTGTTTTCTGTCTTCCAGGTGGCAGCCCGACAGATTTCCTGAATAGGGAGGTCCCTGGAAGAAGCCACTGATGCAGCAGTATGGCGGGTAGAATAAGCTCTCATCCCTCTGGGAGGCTCTTTGACCACCAACCTACAGCAGAGATCAATGCAAGATGTAATCCATCTTGCGATCGTCTGCTTTGCTGCAGGTCTGCCAGAAGCGGCTTCAGTAACAAACAGCTGGCAAACCTCACCCCAAATTTCCGCCATGCTCTCCTTATAATAGGAGAGAGATCATCTCAGGTCCAGAGTATGGAGCCTGTACTCGGCATCCAAGGTGTAGCTCGGGTAGAACACAGGCAGAGTCAACACCTGGTTAAGGTGAAACTCTGACACCACCTTCGAGAGGAATTTCGGGTGGGGGCGCAGGACAACCTTGTTCCTGTGGAAGACCAGATAAGTGGAGTCCACCAGAGTGCTTGGAGCTCCCCTGTCCTTCTGGCAGACATCACAGCCACCAGAAAGGCAGTCTTCCACGACAAGTGTAACATCTCACACTTGTGCATCGGTTTGAATGGCTTGCCCATGAGCTCTGCCAAGATCAGCAGTAAATCCCATGGAGATGGAGGTTCACGCACCGGAGGAGATACGTGATCAAGGCCTTTGAAAAAGCATCAGACCAGCTTCTCCTGAGCCACCGTCTGCTGACCGGCCCATGCCCGGTAAGCAGAGATGGCTGCCAGGTGCACCTTAAGGGTCAAAGACCGAAGATCTCCTTTGGACAGAGACCAGAGGTAGTCTAAAATGCTAGCCACAGTACAGGACAGAGGCTCCAGGCCCTTGTCCCGACACCAAATGGAAAATCTTTTCCATTTCAAGGCATAGCACTTTCTGATTGACTCCTTCATGGATGCTTCCACTACTGCAAGTACATCCTCGGAGACCCCCAAAGCCTGGAACTCTAGCTGCTCAGGTACCAGGCTGTCAGGTGCAGGGATTGAAGGTCCGGATGGAGGACCTTCCCCTGATTGACAGATATCAGGTCTGAGCGTGCTGGAAGACGCCTCAGGAGCCTGCTGCTGAGGCTGAGGAAATCTGGGTCCCAGAACTGGTGTGGCCAATCTGGGGCTACCAGGATCAACTGCGCCTTGTCCCTCCTTACCTTGAGGAGCACCCTGTGAATCAAGGGAAATGGAGGGAAGAAGTAGAAGACGCCTGGGGTCCACGGCCTCGAGAAGACACCCCCCCTGCAGTAATCCCTGCTGAGGGGAGCAGCCATGAAACAGCCTCAGCTTGGTGTTTTCCCTAGAGGCAAACAGGTCCACCATTGGTTTGCCCCAGTGGGAGAACAGGCTGTAAGCTATCTCTGGATGGAGAGACCACTCATGGGATGTCTCGCCTATGCAGCTGAGGGCATCCGCCAGTTGATTTGAGGCTCCTGCCACATGGATGGCTAAGAGATCTGCCTCCAGTCGGCTCACGAGTATCCAGATGCAGAGTGCTTCCCTGCACAGCAGCCGAGACTGCGTGCCGCCCTGTTTGTTCAGGTAGTACATGGTCGTGGGACTGTCCATCTGGACTTGAACCACTTGACCCCGAAGCTGCTGAGCGAATGCTCTCAGTACCAAGCTGACCGCTCTGAGCTCCAACAGGTTGATATGGTAATGGGACTCCTCGGTGGTCCAGAACCCATGGACCCTGTTATCCCCCATGTGGGCTCCCCAGCCATGAGAGAGAGGCATCGGTCGTGAGGACGACCGTTGGCTTGGGGCGGACAAACGGTATCCCTTCCAGCAACCGGTCTAGGACGGTCCACCACTGGAGAGCATCCCATATCTTCTGGGTCACCGTAATCAGCTGGTCGAAATGACCTAGGCACAGAGTCCACTGGACGGCCAGGTCCCATAGAAGGGGTGCATATGTCACCTGGCCCAACAGACCACAGTGGTGGTGCAGGCCGCCATGTAACCCAGAAGGCATAGAAACTCCCGGGCAGGGCACAACTGCTCAACCAGAAATGACTGGGCAAAGGAGGACAGCACCTCTGCCTTGTCCGCCTGGAGCCGAGCTCGGCAAAATTTGAGCTCTGTCCCAATGAAGCGCATCACCTGAGAAGGCATGAGCTCCAACTTGGTCTCGTTGATCAGGAGGCCAAGTTGAGAGCAGGTTTAGAGGGCCAGATCCCTGCACCTCTCCACCTCTTGCTGGGTAGAACCTGCTAAGAGCTAATCGTCGAGGTAAGGGTATACCCTGACCACTCAACACCTGAGGTAGATGCCACCACTGCAATGCATTTGAAGACCTGTGGGGCCGATGACAGGCTGAATGGCATGGCTCGGAACTCGTAAGGGATTCCCCCTGCTCTGAAGCGGAGGAACCGCTGGTGAGATGGATAGACTGGGACGTGAAAGAACACGTCCTGAAGATCCAGTGAGCAGAACCACATGTTTTGCTCCAGGGATGGTATGATCTGGGACGGAGTTACCATCCAAAAGGACCGCAGCCTGAGATACTGATTCAGATTGTGCAGATCTAGAATGGGGTGCCAGCCACCCGTCCGCTTCCGGACCAGCTAGTACCTGGAAATGAACCCTGGGTTGACTGGAGGATCTGCCACTCGGACCACTGCCTCCCTGAGGAGGAGCTGGGCTATGTCGTCTCTCAGAGCTGACTGAGTGTTGGCTGATACTCTCTCCCTCCCATGGGGTGCGGGCTTGGCTGGGTGAGTACTGCTCGAATTCTAGAGGCAGACCCTGGCTGACCACTTCTAAGACCCACCTGTCCATGGTAACAGCAGACCAGGAGGAAAGGAAGTGGCGAAGCCAACCCCCATGGGAGGACCCAGAGCTGGCATGACAGGAATAGGGGTGGCCACCCCTATCCCATCATTGGGCAGGCTTGGAGGAAGAGGTTCCAGGGCCTGAACCCCGACCTCCTCTGTGGGCTTGGGGAGGTCCGGGCTTTGAACCGGGGGCACCGAGCCTGTGCCTGCTGATGCTTTCCTCCCTGAAAGGAGGACTGCTGGATCACAGGAGCAGAGTGCTGAAAACAATCCTCCTTCTGCTGCTGCTCCTTCTTAGGGCCAAAAGCGCTTTGAGCAGAAGTAGCTAAGTCCACATGACACTGGACTGTTCGATTCACTGAAGGTGACCATCCACACCTGGACCGAAGAGATTAGTGCCCAGGAAAGGAACATCATCAAGTTTGTGCTGGGTATCCAGCGTGAAGGTAGAAAGCCTCAGCCAAGCCCTGTGGCATGAGGCAACCGCAGCTGCCACCGAATGGGCGCATGAGTCCCCAATGTCCAGAGCCGTCTGAAGCTGCTACCTGGCAACAGCATGGCCTTGGTCCCAGATCTGCTTGACCGTAGTCTGAAGGTCCGCGGAGAGATGTGGGAGAACTTCGTCCAAGGACCCTACAAGAGCATGGGAGAAGTGTGCCATGATGATGGCCGAGCTTGCTTGACAGAGGCCTAAAGAAGAGGCCGTATAGACCTTTCTGGCAGAGTCGTCCAGTTTCCTGGGACTCCTTTTCTGGGAGTCTATCAGTGTCAGCAGGACTGCCTGTACATCTGAACACAGAAGTGGTCACAAGGCTCTCAGCCGAGGGATGTTCTGTGAACCCTGAGAAGGACCCAATGGGCACCGCATACTTCCCGGCCATCCAAGAAGACAGCTCTGGGCAGGAGGCAGAATGCTGCCAAAGCTCCAAGGCCGGGCCAACAATGGCTCTGGCCACAGGAAAAGCTTCCATCGGGGTATCCCCTCTCTTGAGAATGTCAGTAAGAAGGTACTCAGCCCATTTCTGGATTGCTTCCAGAGGCATCCCGGTGGATGCGGAGAATCCATTAAAAGGACGAAGGGCCTTCCTCCATCAACAGATCACCGGCCGAGTCATCATCCCACGGGTGAGAGTGAAGGTCGGTGTCGTCCGAATCCGAGGTATCCGGATACAACAGTCGGCCGCCAAAGTCGCCCTCAACATGCCTGTGGTGATCAGGTGTGAGGGTGACAGAGATACTGCGAGGATGACCCGGGTTGACCAAGCTTCCCTCGTAGGAGCCCCTCCCAAAGGCTGTTTAGGCAGTGGCACCACCACAATCAGTGAAGAGACCAATATCTGCAGAACCGGAGCAGGTTTAGCCAGCTCCACGAGCGGGGGAAGTGATTTCACTGGTTCCAGAGGAGTCAGCTTCAGCCTAGGAGGTGAAAGCCAAATAATGGCTGGAGTAGAGACCATGGTCGGCTTCTGCTCGGACAGGATCAGCTGCTGTCACATCAGATCCGCATAGTGTCGGTGGAACTTCCACTGAAGTCTCTCCTCATCCAAGGAGGACGAGGATGACCGATGATGTTGCCTCTTATTGGAGTGCTTGTGCGCCTTCCTCGGCCTCTCAGCCGAGGGGGTCCGAGATCTCTACCTAGATCATACTGGCCGTGTCGGTCGCTTGGGAGACACTGGTTAGACCAGTGACTGCCCAGGATCAGGGACCGGTTCCCTCAATGGGATTCCCAGCTGGCTGGGTCTCCTCGTCGGGGAAAAAGACTGGACCGGAGTCCTAGTGAGAAAGCCTTCGACCGGAACGGGCAACAACAGATCGATGGGATAGAGAACGATCTCAACCTCGACTGGTCAGATTGCAAGGGCAAGAAGCCAGCGGCCGAGGAGGTAATTTCAACCGAAGTTGATACTGCTGGCTCCTGGGACAGAGATCGTTCATGATCCCAAGAGCGTCTTCGCCGAGATGAAGACCGATTCGAATCCTTAACCCTCTTATGGGACCAAGAGGAGTGAGAGCCCACAGGTCCCTCGTCCTTAGTGGGGAGAATGTGGCACAACTCCTGGAAGGAACCTGAAAACGTAGAACCCAAGCTTTGAGGAATGAAAAATTACCGAGAAGACACTGTAGCCCATGCCATTTCTTGAAGGTACTGCATTCACAACTCCAGCTGTTCGGGATCCATGGCCATAGAAACACGCCCTGAGCCTCTTTACATTTCACCGCTGGATTCTGTTTTTCAAGCCTGCACAATTTGAGGCATGCGAGAGCGATCGTCAAGGACATTTGGGTGAAAAGAGATCCCACATCTCGCAAGTCTTGGTGTCATGGCCAACACCCAGACAACAAACACACGCGGTATGCGGATCAGTGTGCGACATTTTTTGGCCACATGGGGACCAGCGAAATTCGGGGGAAAGATTTATCTTCCATGATGGAACGATGAGAATCACAGTCGCTAACTCGAACGAGTCGAAGTTTCGGAATAACCGAAGGTTTTGAAGCCAGGGCCTACAAAAAGCGAGAGCAAAGAGGAGGCAACTCGAATCTTCTAGAAGAAAGGAAGATCTGGCATCATGGGGTGGAGCAGAGGGCTATACCACACGGGTGGGTGGGAGGATCCAGCTTGAAGACCTTCCGGTGATCCTTGAAGGGGAAAGAGACATGCCAAAAAGTGTGGATGAACAACATATCCATGTCCAAAGAACTATGCATGCCAGTGTTTGGGACTTTATATTAGAAAACTCGGTCAGGAGTGCAGAGGCTCTGGTTCTGGAAGGGGAGGAAGGGTAGGAGAGTTATGAATACAGAAGAATACCTTGGAATAAACAAGGTTACCAAGGTGAGTATTTTTTTCTAATTCCAGTTATTCTTCTATATTCCTAACACTCTGCAGACTTCAAAGCAGTACCTTTGGAGGTGGTCAGTGAGCCTACTTAGGAAAGAGGCTCTGCCAGACTGCTGTGCCAAACCTGGCATCACTTCTGGACTGTGTGTCCAAACTGTAGTGTTTAGTAAATGTGTGCACTGTCCTCCAGGTAGCTGCTTTACAGATTTCCACTAAAGGAATATCTCTGGATGCTGCTATAGTAGCAGCTGTGCCCCTAGTTGAATGAGCCCTCAGCCCTGCTGGGGGTTCCTTGCCAACTACCGAATAGTAAAACTGAATGCACTGCACTATCCAGCAAGAGACTGACCTCTTAGAAGCTGAGTGCCCTTATCTACATCCCCATAGGTAAGGGATAGCTGTTTGTCAAGACTATGATCCCTGGTGTGGATCATATAGTAACCTAATGCCCTTCTGACATCCAGACTATGGAGTCTACGCTCACCTGAACTAGTATGTTCAGTGAAAAAAATTGGTAATGTAAAGGACTGGTTTAAGTGAAAATCAGAAACAACCTTTGGGAGGAACTTCCTACTGGTTTTCAGCACCACTTTGTCATTATGGAAGGAAAGGCAGTCCTTCTCAACACACAGGGCTTGAAATTCACCAATTCTTGTAGCTGAAATAACTGCAAACAGAAGAAAAAAATTACTCACCTTAGTAATCTTGTTTCTTCCCAGCGATACTCAGACTTTCTGCAGTAAGCCTGTAGGGTTGGACTGCCCGGAGAGAATGGAACTTATGCAAATGATGGAATCATTTGTACGTGACAACTTTTCAAATGCTGCCCTATACTAACTGCCAATGTTCTAAACTTCCTCAGATTTCCTAGGAGTTTGAATAGGCAAAGCCATGCAATAAAATATTGCAAGTATTTATGATTACAGAATGGAATTCAAAACAACCCCAATTTTAATAAGAGAAAAACTCCAACTGGAGAAAACACATAAATTTTAAGAAACCAGAATGTCAAAAACACCTAAAGAGGGATAAAGACCATAAGCCTGGTTTACCAACTTGTACCACTATGTGGCAACGTATATACAGTCATAGTGATGTACCTTTTTGTGGTAGCGCAGCATGCTGGAGTGCAGAGGCTTGAGTTCTAGAAGGGGAGGTAGGGTGGGAAGTAATGAATACCCGAGTATTACTGGGAAGAAACAAGATTACTAAGGTGAGTAATTTTTTCTTCTAACCCCAATAATACTCAGATAGTCATAACTTTCTGCACTGGAGGTGAACACAGAACATTTATTTAGGAAACAGACTTTGCAGGACTCCTGTGCCAAACTTAGCATCACTTCTAGACTGGATATCCAAATTGTAATGCTTAGTAAAGGCGTGTATCGTCTTCCAGGTAGCTGCTTTACAGATATCGACCAGTGGAACATCTTTCGCAGCTGCCAGAGTAGCAGCTGTTCTCCTGGTGGAATACGCTCTCAACCCTGTTGGGGGCTCCCTACCAGATTTTGTATAGCAGAATTGAATACACTGGACTATCCAGCGAGAAACAGATCTCTTAGACACTGGATTACCTTTTCCCATATCCCCATAGGTCAGAAACAACTGTTTCCTGTCCTGCCTATGGTCCTTAGTGGCTATAATATGATAACTGAGAGCTCTCTTTACATCCAAACTATGAAGTCGTCTTTCACCAGAAGTAGAATGCTCAGCAAAAAAGACAGGTAGGGTAATGGATTGGTTAAGGTGAAAATCAGAGACTACCTTTGGTAGGAATGTTCTATTTGTTCTCAAAATTAACTCATCTCTGTGAAGAGAGATATAATCCTGCTCTACAAAGAGAGAGCCTGGAGCTCACTTATTCTTCTTGCAGAAGTCATTGCCACTAGGAAAACTGTTTTCCAAGTGACATATTTAAGGTGAGCTGTAGCCATAGGTTCAGAGGGGGGGGCCCCATGAGCTTGGCTATACAAACATTAAGGTCCCATGCTGGCACAGGTGCTCTGTGAGGAGGGTGCAACTGGGCCAAACCCTTGAAGAACCTTCTAAAAATGGGGTCTGAAGCTAGTGTTACCCTGGCACCAGCAGAAATGTAAGCGGACAATGTTGCAAGGGGTACCTTGAGCGAATTGGGTTGTAGACCCAGGGAATGTAAACGAGAGAGATAATCCAAAACAGCTGGGACCCCAGCCTGTAGTGGAATCAAATCCTTGGTCGGACACCAGATTGAAAACCTTTTCCATTTTGAAGAATACGTTTTCTTAGTAGAGGGTTTCCTATAACCCCTCAGAATGTGAAGCACTAATTCAGAGAGCAGGGATTTATTTAACTCTAAAAACTGATTAGCGTTTTGCTCATAAAAGTTCTAAAACATTGTGAAAATGCATAGCACTTGCCTCACTGTGTTTAACAAACATAACACTTCTAGAAAACCTATATTGATGCTTTCTGTACAGTTAGTATTGTCCCAAGGAAAAAAAGTGCTAATCAATTATTTAAAACCCTGGAGAGTTGCAAGTCAGCATATTCTAATTCCTCAAGAACCAAGCTTTGAGGTTGAGGGACTTGAGGTTCAGGTATAACAGCGTCCCCTGGTTGGAGGTCAATAGGTAGTGCCTCAGAGGGAGTCGTATCGGTTTGGCCACAGACAGGAAAAGCATTATAGAGTACCATGGCTGCCTGGACCAATCCAGGGCTATTGGGATTAGAGATGCTGAGTGGGACCTGAACTTGAGTAACACCCTGAAAACCAGGGGAAAGGGAGAGAAAGTGTACAGGAACCTCCCTGACCAATCTCGAGTCAGGGCAACCAGGGGCAAAGTACCCTGATATGGTGGACTGCAGCAGTACTGTGGCAAATGATGGTTCTGGTGGGATGCGAACAAGTCCACTTGTGGAGTGCCCCACATTCGGAAAATTATTTCTACCACCTGTTTGTTCAGAGTCCATTCGTGATGGGCCTGGTTGATTTGACTTACGGCATCTGCAAAGGTATTCCTTTCCTGGTAGATGGGACTGCCTGCAGGGAGACTCCCAAAGAGCACGCTAGGGTTCAAATTTTTATGGCCTCTGTGCAAAGAAGCCCTGACCTGGTGCCCGTTTGCTGATGTAGTCCATTGTGGTGGTATTGTCTGTTCTGATCTGTACCACCTTTGACTGTACTAGTCCTGAAAAGGTTTTTAGAGCAAGAAAAATAGCCCTGAGTTCCAGCAAGTTTATGTGCTTGAGGGACTCTATGGCTGATCAGGTACCCTGGGTTGTATGGTCTCCCAAGTGGGTGCCCCAACCCAGTAGAGATGCATCTGTTGTGAGAACTGAGGGGTAATCTTTCTGAAAGGGAACACCTTCCCTTAAATAGGGTACTTCCTTCCACCACTGCAAATCTTGCAGCAAAGTTCTTGTGACTGGAATGCGTTTTGAGAGAGAATCTTTTATTTGATTCCAGTGAGCCCAGAGGTGGAACTGGATGTCCCTCATTTGAAATCTTGAACCCAGCACTGTGGCTGTGGATGCAGCCATATGACCCTAAAGTTGCAAGAACTGTCTTGCTGGCTTGCTCCTGTTCAAGGTGAAGGAATTTGCCGCTAGCTGAAGATTTCTGATCCTGTCCAGAGGGAGGCAGGCCCTGCCTTACGAGGTGTCTATCTCTGCCCCTATGAATCGCAACTTTTGTGCAGGAATGAGGACTGACTTTTTGTGACTGATGAATCCCAAGGATTCCAGTAGGCCTTGGGTAAGGTTTAGATACTGAGTGACCTGCTGTGGTGACTTGCCCACCACCAGCCAATCATCCAAATATGGAAAAACTATCACACCCTGTCTTCGAAGGTGTGCTACCACTGGTGCTAGGCACTTTGTGAACACCCTTGGGGCCAAGAAAGGCCAAAAGGCAGGGCTGAAAATTGGTAATGGCCTGAAGGGAGTTTGAACTCAAGATATTTTCTGTGAGACTCCCTCATGGGAATGTAAAAATAGGCGTCTTAAGTGCAGTGATGCCAACCAATCTCCTTTCTGGATTGTTGGCAGAATTAATGCCAAAGTTACCATTTTTAACTTTTTTAGATGCCTGTTTAGGGCTCGGAGATCCAATATAGGCCACCACTCCCCACTTTTCTTTCTGGTGAGGAAATATCTGGAGTAAAAGCCCCTTCCTCTCAGTAAGCTTGGGACAGGTTCCACTGCTTTTAAAATTAACAGTTTCTGGACCTATGCCTCCAGCAGGTTCTTTTCTGCCAGGGAAGGTGTACTGAAACCCCTGGCTGCTAGAGAAGGAAGTGATTTGAAAGCCAGAGACAGACCCTGAGCCAATACCTCCAGGACCCACTTGTCTATGGTGATGTTCAGCCAAGCCTGGAGGACGTGGGAAAGTCTGCCTCCAACAGGGAGTGAGGAGGCGGCCTGTACTTCAGGGGGTCTGCTTGGCTTGGGGTTGAGGCTGTGTTTGAGACCCATGCCTAGAACCCCTTCAACCCCTGCTCCTAAAATACCCCTGCTGTGGGCACTGTTGATACTGGAGTGTGGCCACTGGCTGGAAAAAGGGCCTGGTGTGGAAGGACCTGCCTCGGCCTCCCCTTCCATAAGGCCTGGTGGATGAAGAAGCTCTCTCTCTCTCTCTCTCTCTCTGTCTAGAGTTGCAGTTGTAAGTGGCCTTATACTCAACCACCTTTTTCATGTATGCCATATAAATTCTCCGAAAAGAGCATTTCCCTCTAAAGGAAAATCCAGGGCCTTAGACAGAGTATCAGCAGTGAGATTTATGGCTCTTAGCCAAGCAAATCTCCTCTGGGCTACGATATTTGCCATCCATCTGGCTGCAGTGTTGTTGGTATCACCAGCCATCTGGAATTGGTACTTAGCTGCCTCTAGCCCAAACCTAGCTGTTTCCACTACGTCATCAGATAGGGGTAAGGGAGCTTTCTGAGAGATGGCCAAAACTGACTGCCACAGGAACTTCTGGTACTGGGCAGCATAGGCCTGAAAGTTAGCCTGTTGTATGGCTAGAGAGGCTGACAAGTACCCTTTCCTAGCCATACTATCTATTTTCCTAGAGTCCTTATCTGGTGGCTGGGATGCCAAAGGGACTCTAGCCTTATCATAGGCTGCTTGTTGAATGACCCCTTGATCTGGATGGGGAAAAAAGGAACTCCGCCTCTTCCCTCTCCAACTGATATTTCTTGTCCATCCTCTTATCCAGAGGGGGGACAGAATTTGGGGTTTGCAACAATTTTAGAGCATCTTTTTTAAAGAATTTGTTCACCGGGAGGAGAAGAGCTTTGGTGGAAGTCAAACCCATCAACTCCAGATACTCTATTTCCTCCTCATCCTCCACTTCATCTCTTGTGGAGATGTCTAGGGCATCTGCCATTTTTCTTATGAAAGTGAAATGAGAAGAAAAATCTTCAGATGTTCTAGTGGCTGAACCAAATTCCTGTTCTGGGGATACCTCAGGTAAGATGGGTTCCCAGTCATCCTCCTCATACTCATTGTATTCCTCCTCTTCAATAAGGGGAATTCTGCCAGGCTGTCCTGCTGGAACAGATGGTTGCTGGGCAGGGGGCACTAAGCCCTGCAATGCCTGAATGACTTTAAAAGCCTGTGCAATTTTTTTGAGGAGTAGGCATGATATTAGCAGGTACAGAAGTCCCCTGATCAGTATTTGAGGGTTCTGTATGCTTCAGCTTGTGTGCTTTTTTTAGAGGGAACCGGGGAGCTAGCCGGTTCAGAAATCCTCTTCGTAGCTTTATCACCTGTCTCAGGGGTGGAAGTAGCAACAGATGTGGGTTCAGCCACAATAAGAGGGTATCGGCTGGTCAGAGCCAGAGGGACCCTTGACGAGTTTTTTTTTTTTCCAGCCATTCCAGGTGTTTTTCAATATTTTTTTCAGGGAATGTCATGCAGATTTGACAATCCTCTTTAAGATGCTCATATCCCAGACAAGCTACACACAGTACGTTTATCTGCCTTTGCAAAAACGTCCCCACATTGTGTACAATTTTTAAAACCGGGCTCACTGGTCTTTTCCTTCGGTTTTTCTGACATTGAACCGATAAAAAATGATAACCGCTAAGTAAAAAAGATTTAAATAATAACACTTGCAGTCTGTTGCGGAACTGGAGGAATCGAACAGATAGAAAATTTGGAACTGGTACTAGCGGTTCAGTAACTGAAAACTACGGTTACAAAAAACACTTTTAAACTAAATTTAACCAAAAATAAAACTGGTTTTGTGTCAGAAAAACCCTAAAACTCCTGAAAACAGGCACTTGTGCCCAGTGGGCCTAACCCAGTTACCAAAACACTAAAACAAAAAAATATGAAAAACTAACCCGGTTCCTTCCCGGTTATTCTTAACCAAGAGAAACCACTAAAAACAACTAAATAGCTACAAAAACTAAGTTTAACTATAGTAAAACAATGAATATAAGGCAGCAAATGAAATAGAAACAATACTTACCGTAAAAACTCTCGTACAAGTCGGTTCGCCTATAAGTCAGGGTACCGACATTCACACTACAAAATGCAACCTTAGTCAGTGACCCGCATATAAGTCGGGTGCATACTTTCAGCTATTTTGATTCCTGTACTACAAAAACTGAGTGTACGAATGAATTTATTTTTATTTTAATTCATGTAAAAATCAAATAATTGATAACATATTAAACAAACTACACAAAATGGCAGTACAGTTGGTGCAGTCCTCAACATTCAGGATGCACTCATGAAGTGTTTGTTTGGGGGGTTGAAACAAAGCTCTCCCACTGAAACTGCGGTCTGAGTCAGAAGCCACGGACAAAAGCTGCAGCTCCGATAAAGGAATGTCGTCGTACATTTCATTTAGTTCAGGTACTTGTTAAGTCGTCCTCGGCAGGATCATTCGAGGTAGGGGGGTTAGTCAAGGTACCATGCTTACTGACGTTTGTCGGAAGGAGAGATGTACAACCACCAGAAATAACAGCTTCACTGATTGGTATCTAACAATGAATGACAATGCGAGCGGCTTGACCGAGGCAGTGGAGATGTCAATTAGATGTCAGTTAGGCATTAATCACTGCTTAGGTTGCTAGTAAGGTGTTAATTACATTGTATGACAGTGTGTCATATCAGGCAGCACAGGTAATACAAGAATTAGGTTTTTAAGGGCAATAACATTTTCTGCTTTGGTGATGACTCGCGTATAAGTCGGTAGGGGGTTTTAGCTGCAATTTTTAACTCCCAAAAAAATGACTTCTACGTGAGTATATACGGTATATATTTTTTATAAGTTTCTTCACGTCAAACAGTTGATTGAAGAGCGACACTCCGAGTGACCAGACTGTTCAGGCGGAGAGTAAAATCTGAGGAAGTTTAGAACATTGGCAGTTAGTATAGGGCAGCGTTTGAAAAGTTGTCACGTGCAGATGATTCCACCATTTGCATATGTTCCATTCTCTCCAGGTAGTCCAACCCTCCAGGCTTACTGCAGAAAGTTATGAATACCCAAGTATTACGGGGGTTAGAAAAACAGTTTTCCAGGTAACATATTTTAAATGTGCAGAGGACATAGGCTCAAAAGGAGTTTCATGAGCTGAGCACTGCATATGTTCAGGTCCCATACTGGTACTGGTTTCCTAATAGGTGGGTGCAAATGGCATAGATCTTTAAAGAACTTTTTGAAAATGGGACTGGATGCCAGGAAGGTACCTCTCACAGCAGAAATGCAGGCAGATATTGATGCTAGATGCACTTTCAGGGATGTATGTTTCAACCCCTGAGAGTGGAGGTAGGTGAAGTAATAATCCAAGACGGCTCGAATCTCCATTGCAGTAGGAGAAATCTCTTTGGACCCACACCAAATAGGAAAGCTCTACCATTCTGAAGCATAGGTTTTCTTAGCTGAAGGCTTTCTATATCCCTTCAGGATATCCAAAACACTTTGAGAGAAATTTAAATTCGCATATTCTAAGTCCTCAAGAGCCATGCCTCGAGTCTGAGAGACCCAAGATTTGGGTACAGAATCTTGCCCTAGTGAGAAGTCAACTGACTGTGCCTCCTGGGTAAGTGTACTGGTCTGGCTACAGACATGGAGAGTAGTATGGGGTACCATGGCTGCCTGGCTCAGTCTGGTGCTATCAGTATCACTAATGCAGGTTGTGACTGAAGTTTGATCAGGACTCTAAAAATGAGAGGGAAGGGAGGAAAAGCATACAGCCTTCTCCCTGACCGAGCCAGAGCATACAGTGGGATTGTTCTCTTGGCTGGTGGTATGTAGCAAAAAAAAAAAAGGGGCAGATGATGATTCTCTTAGGATGCAAAGAGATCCTCCTTTGGTGTGCCCCATCTCCTGAACACTGAGTCCAACACTCGTGATGTGCCCAACTGATTCTGCTCAAGGCATCTGCTAAGGTGTTGTCCTTTCCTGGTACATGAATGGCCTGTAATGAGGCC
This sequence comes from Neoceratodus forsteri, assembly GCA_016271365.2. Taxonomy (NCBI): domain Eukaryota; kingdom Metazoa; phylum Chordata; order Ceratodontiformes; family Ceratodontidae; genus Neoceratodus; species Neoceratodus forsteri. The sequence continues at coordinate 369,246,513 of CM028137.1, forward strand.
TTCAGTGAGTAAACCAAACTCCAGACTTGCACTGCCTCTGTGCATAGGGGGTCTGACCTTGCCCCCCCCCTTGCTTGTTTACATAGTACACTGTTGTGGTGTTGTCTGTTGTGACTTGCACCACTTTCCCTTGTACCACATGGACAAATGTTTTCAAGGCCAGAAACATTGCCCTTAGCTCCAGCAGATTTATATGCATGAGTGACTCTGCGATGGACCAGGTTCCATGAGTGGTGTGTACCCCTAAATGAGCACCCCACCTTAACAGAGAGGCATCGGTTGTAAGAATAACTGATGGGGTTCCCTTTGGAAAGGTACCCCTTCTCTGAGGTTGTCTGCTTCCTTCCACCACTGGAGGGCCAGCAGCAAAGTTTTTGTTACTGGAACTGGTTTTGCCAAATTGTCTCTTCTTTGGCATCAGTGTGCCCCGAGATGAAACTGTACATCTCTAATTTGGAACCTGGCTCCCAGGACTGTGCCTGTTGCTGCAGCCATATGTTCCAGAAACTGTCTTGCTGACCATGGCTCGTTTAGCTTGAATGAGGCAGCTATCTGCAGAATGCTTTGCACTCTATCCAGAGGAAGGAAAGCTCTTCCCTTTACTGTGTTCAGTTCTGCTCCTACGAAATGCAGGACTTGTACTGGAGTGAGAATGGAGTTTTCCTGATTTACCAGGAATCCTAGAGACTGTAAAAAGTTTAGTGTTACCTTTAAATGGTCTTGCACCTGCTGTGGTGAACTTCCCACCACTAGCCAGTCGTCGAGATAAGGGAAGACTGATGTACCTAACCTTCTTAGGTATGCTACCATATTGCCAGGCACTTTGTAAACACCATTGGGCTGAAGGGTGGCTGAAAGGTAGAGCTGAGACTTGGTAGTGTCCTGATGGAAGTCAATCTGAGGTACTTCCTGTGAGATTCTCTTATTGGGATGTGAAAGTAGGCATCTTTTAGATCCAGAGATGCTAGCCAATCTCCCTGCTGAATTACTGGCAAAATCATTGCCAGTGTGATCATTTTGAATTCTGGCTTTATTAAGTGGCTGTTTAGTAGTCCCAAGTCTAGAACAGGACGCCACTCCCCATTTTTCTTTTTGGTGAGGAAGTATCTTGAATAGAAGCCTCTTCCCTTCTGCTGAAGTGGAACACACTCCACTGCTTTCAACTGAAGGAGGCTTTGAACCTCCTTCTCCAGGAGTTTTTTTTTCTCTAGGAGGGAAGCTGGTTTGAACACCCTTATTCTCAAGGGAGGAAAAGACTTGAAACTCGGGGACAAGCCCAGACTCACTACCTCCAGGATCCAATTGTCTCTGGTGATGGACTGCCAAGCCTGGAAATAGTGAGCCAGTCTGCCCCCTACTGGTAGAGGGGTGGCAGCCTTAATCAGTACATCAGGGGTTATGCTTTGCTTGGGGCCGAGCTTAGGTAGTTTAGGAACCTCTCTTACAGCCCCTTCTACCTCTGCCCCTGAAAAACCCATTCTGCTGTGGGTATTGCTGATACTGGGGGACAGCCTGTGCCGGATAAAAGGGCCTATTATAGGTGGTCCTTCCTCTGTCTCCCCTTCCGTAAGGCCTATAAGAGGAAGAAGACATCTCCTTTGAAGAACTGCTCTTATAGGTGGCCTTATATTCATCCACCTTCTTCGTGTATGCTTCAATGTGTTGGCCATATAATGACTGATCCTCTACAGGGAAATCCATAGCCTTGGCCTGGGTATCCTGTGTTAAATTAGTAGCTCTGAGCCATGCCAGCCTTCTAAGGGCTATGGTAAGGGCCATCCATCTGGCAGCACTGTCACTGGCATCTGCTGCCATTTGAAATTGATACTTGGCTGCTTCCAGCCCAAACCTGGCTGTCTCAGCCAAATCATCAGAGAGAGGTGAAGGAGCCTTCTCTGGCATGGCTAACAGGGACTGCCACAATGATTTCTGATACTGTGTTAAGCAAGCTCAACAGTTAGCTTGTCTTACTCCAAGTGAAGCAGTTAAGCATCCTTTTTTTGCCATGCTGTCTATTTTGCGCGAGTCCTTCTCAGCTGGGTGAGATACAAAAGGCGCCCTCGCCTTCTAACAGGCTGCTTTGCTGGACTATCCCCAGATGGTCAGGGTGAGAAAAGAGGAATTCAGCCCCTTGCCTGTCCAGCTGGTACTTTTTATCCGCCTTCTAGTCCAAAGGTGGGACAGAATTTGGAGTCTGCAGGATCTTAAACAAGTCTTTTTTAAAGAACTTATTTATAGGGAGTAAGATTTTCTTTGTGGGTGTTAATCCCATCATCTCCCTATATTCGTCCTCTTCCACATCCTCTATGATCTCTGTGGTAGCCAGATCAAGGGCATCCACTATTTTTCTTACAAAGGAAAACTGAGAGGAAAAATCCCCTGGCCTAGGAAGAGAACCGAATTCATGCTCTGGTGAGATCTCAGGCTCAACAGGCTCACCTTCATCCATTTCAGGTAAATCATACTCCTCAAACTCCATTGTCTCCTGAGATGGGTTTGGGTCAGAGGAGGGACCAACCATGCTTTGAACCGGTGCTGGGAGGGCTGAAGTAGGTATAAAGCCCTGCAAAGCCTGTATGACCTTCATGGCCTGGGCAATTTCCTCTGATGATGGAAGGCTGTGAGGTGCAGATGAAACCCCTTTCGGTTTATCAACCAGGGGTTCAATGTACTTTGTTTTCTTAGTTTTTTTTGGTGGGAATCGGAGAGTTAGCCGGATCACAAATCCTTTTTTCAGTAGTTGTTTCACCCTCGTCAGGGGCACTCAAAGAAGGCACAGCAGTTTCAACCCGCAGGTTTAGGGGGTGTGGGTTGGTCAGAACCCATAGCACCCTTCTCCAATTTTCTTTGAAGTCTTTCCATTTTCTTTTCTACTGTTTTCCGAGAGAATCACTTGCAGATATCACATTCTGCTGAAAAATGGTCATTCCACAGGCAGACTACAAATAAATCGTGTTTGTCTGCCTTTGCAAAAACATCCCCACACTTAACGTAGTTTTAAAATCATGGTAGGGTCCAGTCTTTTTCTTAGGTTTTTCTGCCACTGTTCAACCGATGAAGAAAGACAGAACCATACTAAAGATTTTACTCCATTTTTTTTTTTTAAATGCGGTCGGTTAAGGAACCGATGAAAGTTCCGATATTGAACCGGGAACTGCAGAGATTGAAATGGGTTAGCAGTTCACAGAAACTAGGTTAGCAGTTACAATATAACAATTTGTTAAACTAAAAGAGCTCAGATAAGCAAAACTAAATGCCAGAGACAATAAATAAAGCTCCGTAAAAGGGTACTAAGACCCGGTTCCTCAACGATTATACCGAACCATGAGGAACCGAGAAAAACTAACACTAAAATAACGCTAACTAGCAGTAAGATTATAAACAGAAATAAAGGCAACAATAAGAATAATAATATAAGAAACTACTTATATTCAGTGAAGACCCACAAGGAACAACTGAGAGGGAAGTCTCCTGGGCGTCTTCACTCATCAGGCGTAGAAAGAAATCTGATACGTTGGTGGAATATTGCAGCCGATGAGGGCAGCAGTCTGAATACGTGGCATAAGCCAATCATGAGTTCTATCATTAGCAAATAGTTCCATTTTCTCCGGGCAGCTCTGTTTAAGAGGCAGACTGCAGAGAGTTAGGGATATAGAAGAATATCCGGGGTTAGAAGAAGACATTTAAGGATCATACTTTTGCTAGTCTTTAAAATTTTTAAGCAACAAGAACTGAAAGAGACCAAAGCTTTATAAAATTAAATTCAATATTAGAATTCTTCTTTGACATTAGATGCCCAAACTAAAGGACTGCTTTCTAAGTTTTAAGTCTAAATTATTGTAATGGATTAGTTGATTCTATTCAGTTTTTTGTATTTCATTTATTGTAATGTATTCCTCTGAGAATTTTATAATAAGTACATAAAAAAAAACAAGAAAAAAAAAAACAAGGCCGGCCTAGTGGCCGAGAAAAGAGCTGGTGCCGCACCTCATGCCATGCCGGCGACCGGGTTCAGGGGCGAGCACGGGTCACCAGGGATCGTTGGGAGGAGAGGATGCATCGTCCAATAGACTGCTCTCCCTCTCCGGGGTTAAGCGGTCGGTGACGACTGCCCCGTGGAGGCTGTCGGGGACGACGCCATACACTGGGGAGGAGTCGGGGCAGATGCTAGGACAGGGGCGCTATGGACGTTGCTCTGACCGGCCAAGGCTATTGCACGCCCACCACGGGGATATGAAAAGTGGTATCTCTTACACGGCTTGATGGCCGCCCACAAGTGTTGTCGGGCGCTGGCAGCCGAGCTGGATTCGTGAATGCTGGGGAGTTAGGGGGCTCCCTGCCGCCCCACTGCAGAGGGGGGTAAGCTGCAGGTGTTTCATGGTGTCGGCGGTCCCGGTCAAGACAGACGGCGGCCAGAGCCCTGGCAGGATGAGAGTAATAAATGACGGGGGTGCAGAGAGGTGGCCAAGCAGGATAAATAATCAATAACAAAAAAAAAAAAAAAAGACACCAGACATCTCTGCACAGGCATGTTAGACAATATTCTCCAACAGAAGCGAGGCTCCCAGGTAGGCCCCTTTGACAGTGTAAGAGCTAACAGAAAAGGAAATTACAGTAAGTATGAAAAAATGTCTTCTTTCTGTAGTGCTCCACATTGTCAATCAGTATTCATTACCACTGGGTTCCAAGAAGCAGTACCCAGAAAAAACGGGTGGGGGAGAATATTGTCCCATACATCAACCATGTACCGAAAGGTAATTTACCTGCTAACTGCCGCCTGCAAAACTCTGTGACTACAAATCGCATCTGCAGAAATCTGAACATTCAAAACTGCAGTGCTTGGTAAGAGCGTGGACAGACGATCATGTGGCTGCCTTATGCAACTCTAAAACAGATGTTTCACGTCTCTTCGTCCAGGAGTGGCCATAGCCCTGGTAAAATTAGCCCCGATGAGGGTCAGGCCTCTTTACTGCGACAAACCTTGGCAATGCAAGTCTTCATCCTTTTTGTGTGTGTGCACGTAGGTAAGAGTGTGTGTGTGTGCGTGTGTCCATGTTTGATTGCTCTGAAAAAGACAACCTATTCGAAAAGCGGAACTCAGCAGTCCCTCTAAGGTATGTCCTAATGGCTCATCACCAATTCAACTTGTGCCACTGCTTCTTCTGTGGGAAAGAAGGCTGCGTTCAGAGAGACAGAAGACAATTTTTTCTGGTTCACAAGGAAGGCCATAGAACCTTTGGGATGAAGAAAGTACAGTTACGTAAGAACTTACGATAACAGTAGATCTTCAAGAGGAGTTCTTGCAGCAAGCTATAACAATTAGGACTATGCCGCAGGCACTAGGACCTTCTGAAAACCTTTTCAGCCAGCAGTATACAGCAGGGACCGCCCCCGACGTCGGCCCTGGTACAAAAGGGGGCGGACCAGGCTCCACCTCAGTTCTCTCGCTAAGGCCCACAAACAAGCCCTGACAAGAGAAGGAGACGAAGCACTCGATGGAGATGTAGATGAAGATGGATCTGCACACCTCGAGGGGGAAGGTGGGAGGGAAAGTAATGCCTACTGCAAGAGCTCCTCTCGAAGATCTACTGTTATGGTAAGTTCTTATGTAACTGAACTACCTTACTTCAAGTGGGAGCTCTTGCAGCAGGCTAAAACAATTAGGACTGAATACCAAGCAGTCCCTCGCCAAAGAGGTAGACAACCCCGGGAGGTGGAATATGCTGACTCCAGAGGCCTAGGACAAAAGTCTCTATAAAACAGCCAGACCGAAACCGGCACGGCATCTGGAGACGATATCCAAGCTGTAATGCTTGACAAAGGCATACACCGAATTCCAGGTAGTGGCAGTGCATATGTCCCTGACAGACACATTTCTCAGAGCGGCAAAAGAAGCAGACACTCCCCTGGTGGAGTGACCCCTGACCGGACCCGGAAGGGGCATATTGTGTTTTTCATAGCAGAAGGATACACAGTGGATGATCCACTTCGAAACTGTCTGCTTGATCACCGGTTTGCCCAAGCATTGTGGTGCAAAGGCCACATAGAGTTGCTCCGACTGACGGTGCGTAGCCGTCTGTTTGAGGTAATACCCCAAAGTCCTGTGGACATCCAATGTGTGAAGGAGAGCCTCCCCTCTATTAGATGGGGAAGGAAAGTAGACTGGAAGGTCAACCGACTGGTTGAGGGTCAACTTCAAGACCACTTTCGGAAGAAACTTAGGATTTGTTCTAACGGAAACCCTTTCCCTGTGGAAAATCAAATACGGCTCCTTACACATCAGAGCCTGAAGCTCGGAAACTCTTCGAGCTGAGGTAATAGCAAACAAAAAATACACCTTCCAAGAAAGATAACGCAGCTCACAATCCGCTGCCGGCTCAAAGAGAGAGGGAGGGTTAGCTTCTCCAACACAAAAAGGAGATCCCAGGGTGGGATAGGATCCCGAATGGGAGATCTTATATGTAAAATTCCTCTCAAAAAGGTGCGGGCTACATCCAATTGTGCTAACATCTTATCTCCAATCAGAGAATGATAGGCGGAGACAGCCCACATGTGCACCTTAATAGAGGTGTAACTCAGGCCATGTTGGTACAAGGAGAGAAGGTACTGTGACACTGAGTTCACTGGACAGGTGACTGGGTCCAAATGCTGTGACGAGGCCCATAAACAAAACCGCTTCCATTTCATAGCATAGGCGGGCGGGTGGAAGGCTTCCTCGCCGACACTAGGACTGCTGCCACTTCCGGGGAAACCCTGTATCTCTGTTGAGCTACACCTGAAGGAGCCAAGCATGCAGATATAAGGAACGAAGGTCCGGATGGACCAGCGACCCCTGTTCCTATAGCAACTGCGAACATATGGGCAGCGGAGTTGGAGGTTCCGTGGATAACCGCTGCAGGAGTGGGAACCAAATCTGCTGAGGCCATCTGGGGGCTACGAGAATCATTCGGGCCCCTTCTGTCTGTAACTTTAGTAGGACTCTCTGAATGAGAGGGAAGGCATAGAGAAACCTCCTTGCCCAGCAAAGGGATAAAATGTCTGGCCAGAAAACTCCAGGTGCATGCTCTCACGAGCAAAAATTGGCAGTTTGGCGTTGCGTGGTGACGCAAAGAGGTCCAGCTCTGGATGACCCCACTTGTTGAAGAGCTGATCTGCTATGGACTGTAACAGCTCCCACTCATGTGCTCTGGATCGAGACCTGCTTAAGCTGTCGGCCAGATCGTTCAGGACGCCTGGAATGTGCACTGCGGACAGCAGAATGCGCGCCCAGTGCCCAGTGCCAGACTCTCATCGCCTCCCTGCAATGGGGATACGAATGAGTACCCCCCTTGCTTGTTGATGCAGAAGACGACCGCCATATTATCTGTTTGAACGAGAAGAGAGCCCGGCATCAGGTCCTCTTGAAAGGCCTGTAAAGCACAGAGAACCGCTCACACTTCCAGTACATTGATGTGAAGGGATCGCTCCTCGGGTGTCCAAACCCCTTGCATTTGATGAGCACCCAGGTGTGCTCGCCATCCCAGATCCGATGCATCTGTCGTAAGAGTCTGACTTGGTGGCTCCGGACTAAACCTGACCCCTTTCTCCAAATTCCGGGGGTCCATCAACCAAAGCAAAGTTCTCCTGACTGGCTCGGTGACCTTGACCAGAAAGTCTAGATAGTCATAGCCCTGGTCCCCACTGTACCCTGAGCATCCACTATGGGACCCGCCTGTGGAGGCGGGCCAGAGGAGTGACTGGAATGGCCGCCGCCATGTGCCCCAATAGCCTGAGGAAGTTCCGTGCTGGAACCTGAGGAATTACTGAGATCCATTCGTCAATCTCTCGCAAGCGACCGCCCCATCTGGGGGAAGGAAAGCCATGCCCCGGGTAGAATCCAGGACCGCTCCAATGAAGATGAGTTTTTGACTGGGCTCGGGGGATGATTTCCAAAGGTTCAGGGTGATCCCCAGCTCTCAGAATAGAGTATAGGTGTCTCTGGGGGCATGAAGTAGGCATGACCTTGATGGAGCTGTGAGCAGCCAATCATCTAGGTATGGGAAGACGTAGTGCCCCATGTGCCTTAGAGCCGCAGCCAACACTGCCAAGCATTTTGTAAAGACTCGCGGAGCGGAGGAGAGGCCGAACGGAAGAACTCGGAATTAGAAGTGCTCCCCTTGGAAGTGGAACCTCAGAAACTTCCTGTGGGGAGGGAAGACCCGATATGCATACAGTGCATCTTGCATGGCAAGTTAAGGAGCGAGCCAGTCTCCTTGGTGCAGCAGAGGAGCAGACCTGGAAGGTTACCATCCTGAATCTTTTGTACTCTATAAAGTTGAGAGGGCTGAGGTCCAGAATGGGACCGAAGATCCTGTGTCTTTGGGACCAGGAAGAAGTGGAGTAAGAAAAAATTACTCACCTTAGTAATGTTGTTTCTTCTAATGAGTCTTGCTGTATTCTGGCCGGTAGCAGTGAGTCCCAACCTTGACCTGCCCGGAGATGAAGAGTTAACTTTCCATGCCAGGCATGGAAGCTGAAACTCGAGCTAGGTTGAGACTCTGTCTGTTGCTGTTTAAACTCAAACCGTCAGATCTTTACGAGCTAAACTCACTAAGGTCATGTGTGGAAGCTGTAAACCAATACTAGCCAACTGGCTACTAAACATAAAACACATTTTTTTGGTCCCAAAACAAAGACTCAAGTCAGGAGACCCAAAAATGAAAAACACAACACCCACTCACCCAAGAAAGGGGTGAAAACAACAAGGTGGACACCTACTGACTGCCAACACTGCCACTGCCCACATCCCAAAAACAGAGGTTCTGAGAGGGGCAGGCGGGGAGGTCAGAAAAAAAAATTACTCACCTTAGTAATGTTGTTTCTTCTAATGGAGTCTTGCTATATTCTGACATATGCAGTGAGTCCCAACCTTCGAACTGCTCCGGAGGTGAAAGAGTTAACTTTCCATGCCAGGCATGGAACGTTGAGCTCGAGCTCGGTTGAGACTCTGTCTGTTGTTCTTCAAACTCAAACCGTCAGATCTTTACGAGCTAAACCACATAGGACCTCAGTGAGAAGCTGTAAACCTACACTAGCCAACTGGCTACTAAACATAAGAACACATTTTTTGGTCCCAAAACAAAGACTCAAGTCAGGAGACCCAAAAAATGAAAAACACAACACCAAGTCACCCCAAGAAAGAAGGGGTGAAAAACAACAAGGTGAGCACCTACTAAGTGCCAACACTGCACTGCCCACCCACATCCCAAAAACAGAGGTTCTGAGAGGGGCAGGCAGCGGGAGAGGTCATAATATAGCAAGACTCCATTAGAAGAAACAACATTACTAAGGTGAGTAATTTTTTCTTCAAACAACATGAAGTCTTGCTATATTCTGACATATGCAGACTACAAAGCAGTACCTCCATGGAGGAGGGACAGAACCTACTTGGAAATAGGCTCTGAAGCACAGCTGTGCCAAACCGAGCATCACTCCTAGCCTGGATGTCCAGGGAGTAATGCTTGGTAAAGTGTGAACTGTTTTCCAGGTAGCTGCTTGACATATCTCTAGAATAGGGATGTCCTGGCAGCAGCCAGGAAGCAGCTGTACCCTCTGGTAGAGTGAACCCTCAGGCCTGAGGAGGAACCTACCCAGTTTTCCATAGCAAAATTGGATACAAGAGACAATCCACCTGGCAATGGATCTTTTAGTGGCAGGTTTCCCTTTACCAACCTCACCATAAGTGAGGAACAGTTGGAGGGAGTCAAACCTGTGACCCTTGGTACGCTCTATGTAGTAACTAAGGGCTCTCTTCACATCTAAGCTGTGCAGCCTCCTCTCGCCAGAGGAGGAATGGTCAGTGAAGTAAACTGTAAGAGATATAGATTGATTAAGGTGGAAATCTGAAACCACCTTAGGCAAGAACTTCCTGTTAGTCCTGAGGACCACCTTATCTCTATGAAAGGAGATAAAATCAGGCTCCACTGACAAAGCTTGTAATTCACTTGAGCAGCTGGCAGAAGTGATGGCTACCAGAAACACAGTCTTCCAAGTCAAGTACTTTAGCTCTGCTGAAGACAAAGGCTCAAAGGGGGGTTGCATAAGCTGAGCAATGCAAACATTAAGATCCCAGGCAGGGGCAAGGTCCCTGAATGGAGGGTTGGTGTAAAGCAATCTCTTGAAAACTTGGAGAATACAGGGTGAGCTGAATGAAAGAAGGGCTTACCTGCTGAAATAAAGCAGACACAGCTGCCAGATGCACTTTTAGGGTAGCTGGCCTCAGCTAAGGTATTTAAGTGGACCATATAATCCAGGACTGTGGGTAAATCAGCAGACTCTGGGGAAATATGCTTTCCAGAGCACCATATGGAAAACCTCTTCCATTTGGAATTATAAGTAGCCCTGGTGGAAGGTTTTCTAGAAGCCTTCAGGATATCCATTACACCTTGGGAGAGGTGTAAATCAGCAAACTCTAACTCTTCAAGAGCCAGGCCTTGAGATTGAGAGATTTGAGATTCAGGTACCAAACCCTCACCTGAGCACAGGTTAACAGGTTGTAATTCCTGGGAAGACACAGGGGAAGATGGACTGCTAAGGACATAAGGAGTGGATACCAAGGCTGTCCGGCCCAGTCTGGAGCAATCAGGATCGTCTTGCATGGTTGACATCTGATTTTGACTAGCACTTTGAACAGGAGAGGGAAGGGGGGAAAAGCATACAGGAACTTCCCTTCCCAACTGAGAACTAAGGCATCCAGGTGGACTGAGCCCAACACTGGGGGCCTGCAGCAAAAAAGGGGAAGTTGGTGATTGTCTGGGGCTGCAAAAAGATCTATCTGTGGGTGCCCCATCTGGAAAATATCACCTCCAAGACCAGGGGATCCAGTGACCATTCGTGATGGCCCTGGGATATCCTACTGAGAGCATCTGCTAGGACATTGTCCTTGCCTGGGAGGTGAACTGCCGTGAGGAGGTGTTCAGGGAATAAGCCAGAGACCACAACTTCATTGCTTCTGTGCACAAGGCCGTAGACTGAATGCCTCCTTGCTTGTTGATGTACCACATTGTGGTGGTGTTGTCTGTTTTGACCTGGATAACTTTGTTCTGAACAGATTTGGAAAAAGCTTGAAGTGCTAGAAATACTGCTCTGAGTTCCAACAGATTGATGTGGAGCAGAGATTCCTCAAGGGACCACAACCCCTGGGTGGTCAGGTCGCCCAAGTGAGCCCCCAACCCCAAGAGGGAGGCATCTGTAGTAAGGATTAAAGAGTGAGACTGAGTGATAAAGGGAACCCCTTGTCTCAGATTGTTCTGATCCTGCCACCACTGTAGCGCCTGGATCAGGGTTCGAGTCACTGGGATCAATTTGGTCAGAGGGTCCTTCCTTTGAGACCAAAAGGCTCTCAAGTGGAACTGAATGTCCCTCATCTGAAATCTTGCTCCCTGCACTACTGCTGTGGAAGCAGCCATGTGCCCCAGGAGCTATAGAAAATGCCTTGCTGGTGAGACACCTGCAGGGTGAATGAGGAGGCCAGAGACAAGGGTTCTTGCCCTGTCCAGGGAAGGAAAGCTCTGGCCTTTTCTGTGTCTAGCTCTCGCCTATGAAGGTGAGGAGCTGGACAGGCTCTAGAACGGACTTTGAAAGATTCAGAAGGAAACCCAAAGAGGTGAGCAGTTGCTGAGTTATCTGTAAGTGTAACTTGACTTGGTCTGGGGACTGGCCTACTATGAGCCAGTCGTCCAGAGTAAGGGAAGATGGCAATCCTTTGCCTTCTTAGAGAAGCAACTACCACTGCCAGGCATTTTGTGAATACCCTTGGAGCAGAGGTCAGACCAGAGGGCATTGCTCTGAACTGGTAATGGCCTGAGGGCAGCTCGAACCAGAGGTACTTTCGATGGGAGCTTCTGATGAGAATATGGAAGTAGGCATCCTTGAGGTCCAGAGACACTAGCCAGTCCCCTGGCCTGAGAGAGGGTAGAATAATTCCCAGAGTCACCATTTTGAATTTTGGTTTTAAAAGGTTCTTGTTTAAGTGTCTGAGATCCAGGATGGGCCGCCATTCTCCTGTTTTATTGGGGTAAGGAAGTACCTGGAGTACAACCCTTTGCCCTGGTGTAGGGGTGGAACCCATTCCACAGCTCTGAGAGCTAGGAGGGAAGAGACCTCTGCCTCTAGGGCAAGTGTCTCTGAGGATTTGCAAGTGGAAAGGATCTGGTTCTCATCTTTGGAAACTTTTGAAGCTGAGAACCAGTCCCTACATTACTACTTCCAGGACCCATTTGTCTGATGTCAGAGACTCCCAGTCCTGGACAAATAGCCAGCCTGCCCTACAGGTAATGGAGAATCGGCCCTGGCAAACCCATCAGGGTGCCTGTTTGGCAGGGGATTTGGGCTGAGGGGTGGAAGCAGGCCTGCTTGTACCCAGTCTGCCTCTCTCTAAAGAACCCACTCTGGGCATAAGCAGAAGAGGAGGCCTGGGCTTGGTAGAAAGGCCTATGAAAAGGCCTGCCCCTGCCCCTGGGATGCTGCCTCTGAGGAGTGGCCTGCCTTTCCTTGGCCTGTGCACTCCTATAGGTGGTCCTATATCCGTCCATTTTCTTCATGTAATTCTCTGTCTGCTCCCCAAACAGAGAATTACCCACAACAGGAAAATCCATGGCCTTAGTCTAGGTATCCTGTGACAGGCTAGTAAATCTGACCGAAGCCATTCTTCGAAGTGCCACAGATGTAGCCATGACTCTAGATGACACATCACTGGAGTCCACTGCAGCATGGAACTGCACCTTGGATGCCTCAATACCATCAGCAGCCACCTGCTCCAGCTCCTTGGCAAGCTGGCCAGGTACCTGTTTTGCTAAAGTCATAACAGTGTCCCATCTGGATTTTTGATACCTAGCAGTATAGGCCATATAATTGGCCTGTCTGAGTCCCAAGGATGGTGCCATGTACTGTTTCTTTGCCATGGCATCAATCCTCCTGGAGTCCTTGTCCGGGGGGGGGGGGGTGAAGCCAAGGGAATATTTGCCTTATCACAGGCTGTAGCCTGCACTACTCCAACATGGCTGCATTGTTGTGTAAGGAACTCCGTATCTGAGCCTGACAATGTATACCTCTTGTCCATTCTTTTATCCACAGGAGGTATAGTGTTACAAGTCTACAAAATCTTAAGTGTCTGTTTCCCAAAAGATTTGTGTAAGGGAAAAGACAGCCTCCTAGACTCTGGGATATCCATCATTTCCACAAAGTCAGGCTCCTCCTGGTCATCCACAACTTCTTCCATAGGAAGCTGGAGGATTTCAGCCACTTTTTTTATAAAACATGAAATGGGAGGGGGACTCAGAAAGCCTAGTAGGAGACGCTCCTGAAGGTCTGTCTGGGGAGATGTCCGGGTCAATAGGCACATCCAGACTTTCAAAACCACATTCACTTTCCTCATACTCCTCTTCCTCCTCCTCCTCCGGTTCATAAAATTCCTCTAAATCATACTCTTGAACTGGTGGAACCGGCCGAACCGAGCGCCTGCCTGATGGTGCCGGTTCGGTCGGAACCGGGGAAAGCGACTGCACAATTTTGATCGCTTTGGCTATTTCTTCAGCGGTTGGAGAGGAAAATTTTGGCTCCACACCAGCTGATTTTTCTTTTCTAGTTCTCTTAGCTGGAACCAACCGACTCCTCAGAATCGGCTCTCCTTTTGCCTGAAGAAGTCTCACCCTGGTCAGAGGGCACTCCTTCTGGTTCAGTTTGAACCGAACCGGGCTGGCCATCCGGTTCAGCGGACTTTTTGGCCTCCCTTTCCCTGAGCCTACCAACTCTCTTTTCTAGGGTAGCTGCAGGAAAGTTTTACAAATCTGGCAGTCTGCACTGGGTGGTCAAACCCCAGACAATAAACACAGGTGGTGTGGGGTCAGCCTTAGCAAGATTTCCCCACACACACTACAGTGTTGAAACCCAGTGGGCCCGGTTTTTCTTTTGGGTTTCTCAGACATTGTGCCAGTCCTAACCAAACTTACCCTTTTAATGGCAATCCGCCAGGCAAGACCCTCTTATCGGTTCCTGACCGGGTCACGGGTCGTCGAAAAAACAATAATAAAATCCGTTTTTTTTTTTTTAGAACCGATAAGAACTGGTAACCACACTCTAAATGTACAAATTAAGATTTTCTAACAACTTGATCGGTTCAAACCGAACCGATGAACCGTTTACAAGTTCCACACAGAATAGAATAAAATATAACCTATCTAGTACTCACAAATACCACTGACAGAGACTGAACCGACAGGTTACAGTTTAAATTCGGTCGAAAACTGAGAAAAGCGGTACTTTAACCGACAAACTGAACCGAGCAGAAGGAGAAATCTCCGGAGCGACTGTTCAGAGAGGCGGAGTAAAGAATCTGACGGTTTGAGTTTAAACAGCAACAGAGTCTCAACCGAGCTCGAGCTCAGCGTTCCATGCCTGGCATGGAAAGTTAACTCTCATCTCCGGGGCAGTTCGAAGGTTGGGACTCACTGCTACTGTCAGAATACAGCAAGACTTCATGTTGTTTGAAAACCCCTTTCCCCGCTGATGCAAGGAGACTACCTCTATTGCCTTTTTCCTGGAAGAGGATCTGAATCTCTCCTTCTATTAGTGGGATGTGAGGAGGAGGGTAACGGGAGTACTTTGGTGGAGTATTTGGAGGAAACTCCGTGAACTCCAGCATGTGTCCTCTCCTGATGATGTCCAGGACCCATTGGTCCGCAGTAATCTACTTCCACCGTTTAAGATGAAGGGAGAAGTGGCCCCCCGACCGTCTCCCCTGAGTCTTCCTCTGGAAGGGGGGGGTGGAAGGAAGTCATGGGGCTGAGCCGGGCGTGGGCATAGAGGCCTGGGAGGACTTGGGCCCACGGGTAGGAGCGCCTCCAGGCTGCTGGTTACTGGCTCTCCTACGAAAGCCACCTCTCTGACCCTGCTGATTACCACGGGCGTGTCCACCTTGACCTGAGGGCCTACGAAATGGCTGTTTTTGTTGCCGTTGCTGGTCACTGCGCTACATTTGGCGGACCAACCAGATGGACTTGCCAGACTCCTGTAGACGAGAAATCAAAGCTTCCGTCTCCTGCCCAAATAACACGGTACCTTGGAATGGTAAATCCTTGTTACTGGACTGCAGATCCTGGTGGAAACCCGAAACTCTCAACCAGGCGTGGCGCCGGAGGCAAACCCCAGAAGCGGCTGCCGTATCTGCAGTATCGTACGACGCTCTCAGGACATGGGAACCTACGGAGGAGTCCAATTTCATAATATCCAGAAGTTCCGTCTTCTGATCGGAATCTGGCATGGCCTTCAGTAGCTCTTGTTCCCTCTTCCACAGAGCATTCTGGTACTGGACCATATGCGTCAGGAAGTTAAGAGAAAGGATGGAACAGGTGGAGGCAGAATAAACTTTCTTGCCCACCTGGTCCAAATACTGAGACTCTGGATCGGGAGGCTGCGAGCTAAGGTGCTTCGGCTGCCAGGATTTGTCATGGGCAGCCATGATGACCGAAGAGTCCGCCTGAGGATTCTCTGCTAGAAAAGCTTCTTCCCTTGGGGGCCTTATACAGCCCATCCGATTTCTTGGGAACAGCCGGGATGGAAACTGGACACCTCCAGGAAGTCCGAGTCAGGTCCTGGAAAGTGTCCACTAAAGGAGGGACCACCAGTGGTTTCAGCTCCTTCTGCCTCGGGTATTTTGCCAATCTCCGGCGTTCCGGATCCAGGTCCTCCGTTTCCCACTCATTGGAGACCTGGATATGCCTCATGACGTCCATGAAGGTTGGATCATCGGGAGGCGAGCGAGGCTGGTCCTTCTCTCTCAGGGACCGCTCTAAGCTGAGAGAGGAAGAGGATGAGGACGAAGAAGAGGGAGATCGACTATATGACCTGGACTAGTCCGATCTCTCCTTATGATCAGCCCCCCTCTGTCGTCGGTAACTGGGGGACCGACATCAGTCCAAAGACCAGCGATGGAGCGAAGACAGACGTCCGTCAGAGGACGGACGTCAAGAGCACTCTCATCTGGGAGAACAAGAAGGGCTGCACGTACGAGACCTGGACTGGCGATGGTCTCCAGAGTCGATGGAGCGGTGGCGGTGGTCTTCGGACCAGGCGCGGGAACAAGCCCTGGAAGGAGGTGTAGGCAGTCACTCCGAGGACTTCCTCGGGGAACGCTCCCCTCCCAGTTGTGGTTTGCCCGCTGGGTTCGGTGCTGGCAACTGGGGTCCCGCTGGACCTGTCCCCACCAAAGGAGAACAATTCCTGCAGCTCATCCGAGAAATGCTCGGCCACTTAGCCCGAAAGGAGTATCCAGGACATGGGCCCGTGAAGCAGAGCCTCTGGAGGCCAGAGGAGGACTTGGGAGACAGGGACGCGCGGCTTCTTCCATGGCCGCTCCTCACCCTTCGCCTGTCAACCGGCGGGCAGTGGTGGTACCGACAACGGGGTGCCACCGGAGGCGCCGGAGAGTCCTTGGGCTCCGGAGGTGCGCCTTTAGCGGGCAGTGCCGGTGCCTTGGTAGGTGGGGCCGCAGCTTTCACCTCCAAGGGTTTGGTGGTAACCCTTAGCGGGGCTACCTTCGGCTTGGCCGGCTTCTTCCCCGAAGGGCCGGCCTTGGCCTGGGATGACTTAGGGCGCTCTCCTGAGCTTGGGGAAAGACAGGCCTTCTTGGAAGAGAGCCACGAAAGACAGCGGGACCGGGACCGACTACTGTCTTTCCCGTGCCGCTTTTTTTTTCCTTATGCTTTCCCTCAGAGGAGTGCAGATCCATCTTCTTCTCCAGTAGAAATGCCTTCAGGGCCTTTAGACGTCGGATCCGGGTCCGGCACGAACGCCTGGCAGGCTGAGCAGGTCGCGGTATCATGATCCGGCCCGAGGCAGAAGACACAGCTTTTGTGCCCGTCTTCTGCAGGGATCTGCCTCCCACAATCGCACTTGTTCTGATGGGGCTCTGGAGAGGCCGAAGACGGCGAAGATATCTGTCGATCAACTGAAAAAAATGTCGGAAAACGGCCTGACGACGATAACTTGAAAAATCGTTGGAACGGTTGCAAAAGTGGGTTTGTAAAAGAAGTTTAGCTGTTCCTGACAAGCTGAAACAAAGTCTCTCTCTTCACGTTCGGGACGCGGCGGGAAAAGAACTGAGGTGGAGCTGGGTCCGCCCCCTTTTGTACCAGGACCGATGTCATGGGTGGTCCCTGCTGTAAACGGCTGGCTGAAAAGGTTTCCAGAGGGTCCTAGTGCCTTCGGGATAGTACTAATTGTTATAGCCTGCTGCAAGAGCTCCCACTCGAAGTAAGATCAGAAGTGTTCGGAGCACCACCTTGTCCGTATGCATGACAGGATATGTTTTTTGTGGGACAAGGCCTGGAACTCTCCGATCTTCCTGACTGAGCACACAGCAACTAAGAAAGACAACTTGTAAAATAGCACATCCAATGATACCTACAAAAGCGGTTGAAAAGGTTCTTACAAAGGCATTCAGAACAAGATCTGGGTCCCATGGGGAACCGGGTCTCACAGCATAGTTCGACTGCACTGCCAACCCGTAGAAAATAAACATCTCAGTTAGACCGTAGGGAGAGACCCAAGGAGGCTCAAAGGGCAGACACCTGACCTGTCAGGGTGCTCAAGGCCTAAAGACCTTCTTGCATGAAAACAAAAATCTGCGGGACTGGGGCTTTGAAAGGCTAGATATTTTTATCCCTGGTCCATGTCGAAAAGGTATCCCATTTGTGAGCATAAGCTGCCAGCATGGAATTCTACCTGGCAGCCATCAGTGTGTCCACCACCTTCTTGGAGAAATCTAGTTTAGGAGACTCCTCCCTGCAGGAGCCAGGCCTCAAGCTGCACCACTCCCTGATTTTGAAAACAGACGGGATCCCTGAGAAGAAAAAATTACTCACCTTAGTAATGTTGTTTCTTCTAATGGAGTCTTGCTGTATTCTGACTATTGCAGTTAGGTCCTGCCTTTCAACTGCCCCGGAGAACAGAGAGTTAACTTTCCATGGCCAGCATGGAACGTTCAGCGCAAGCTCGGTTGAAGCCCCTGTCTGCTGTTGTTTAAACTCCAACCGTCAGATATTTAGAGCAATACTCACTAGAAGTTCTGTGTGGAAACTGTAAACTCACACTAGCCAACTGGCAACTAAATTTATTAAAAGGGTTTTTGGTTTCAAAGCAAAGACTCAAGTCAGGAAACCAAAAACAAAACAACACACACCCAAAGTAAAGGAGGGTGAAAAGGGCACCCCTAGGGTACCAACACTGCTCCGCACCCACATCCCAAAAACCAGGTTCTGAGAGGGAGGTGGGGGAGTCAGGATCAAGCAAAACTCCATTAGAAGAAACAACATTACTAAGGTGAGTAATTTTTTCTTCAAACAACATGAAGTCTTGCTGTATTCTGACTAATGCAGACTACCAAGCAGTACCTCCATGGAGGAGGGACAGAACCTACTTTGGGAATAGGCTCTGAAGTACTGCTGTGCCAAATTGAGCATCACTCCTAGCCTGGATATCCAGAGAGTAATGCTTGGTGAATGTATGAACTGTTTTCCAGGTGGCTGCTTGACAAATTTCTAAGATAGGAATATCCCTGGCAGCAGCCAGGGAAGCAGCTGTACCTCTGGTAGAGTGAGCCCTCAGGCCTGAGGGTGGGGTTCTACCCAGTTTTTCACAGCAGAATTGTATACAAGAGACAATCCACCTGGCAACAGATCTCTTAGTGGCAGGTTTGCCCTTACCGACCTCTCCATATGTGAGGAATAACTGGAAGGACTCAAACCTGTGACCCTTGGTGCGCTCTATGTAGTAGCCGAGGGTCCTTTTAACATCCAAGCTGTGCAGCCTCCTCTCTCCAGAGGAGGAATGGTCAGTGAAGAAAACAGGGAGAAACATAGACTGGTTAAGGTGGAAATCTGAAACCACATTAGGTAAAAACTTCCTGTTAGTTCTTAGGACCACTTTATCTCTATGGAAATAGATGAAATCAGGCTCCACTGACAGGGCTTGCAATTAATTCACTGATACGACAGGCAGAGGTAATGGCTACCAAAAACACAGTTTTCCAAGTCAAGTACTAAAACTCTGCTGAGGACAAAGGCTCAAAGGGTGGTTGCATAAGCTGAGCAATGCAAACATTTAAGGTCCCAAGCAGGAGCAGGGTCCCTAAAGGGGGGGGATTAGTGTGCAGCAATCCCTTGAAGAACTTACAAAACACAGGATGGGCTGACAGAGGAAAGGGCTTGCCTACTCAAACATGGCCATTCACTCGATCTGGTCTTCCTTCTGGGGTTGGAGGCCTCCGATGTGGGGGTGGAACCAGTCGGATGATCTGACCACCACACTGTGAGGTTCAATTTTTGCACCCCCTTGCGTAGACCTACCCCAGTGGAGATGGTCAAGTACCGCCCTTTACAGGATGTTACTCGGCGGTCTAACTGCGGTTCTTGACCTATCAGAATTTCCTAGGTTGAGCTTAAATCCAGTGATGGTGCAAGCCTATAATAAAGCTGTCACCTCCACTTTGGATTTAATTGCTCACACCCATCACGACTCTCTCCTCCATCCTCAGTCCCCCTGGTTTGATCAGGATCTGGGGGTTCTGCGGCCGATGGAGTCGAGGTTGGAAGATGCTGGCAGAAGTCTGGCTTAGATGCCGACCATCTTAGACTCCTAGAGCATTATAAACTCTATCAGTCCGCAATCACTCATAAGAAGGCAGTGTTCCTGTCCGGAGAAATTGCTGCTGCTGCTCAGAATCGACCAGCCCAGCTCTTTCAAACCGTAGACAGGCTGTGCAACCCAGCCTGTCTGCAGGTTCGTCGAGCCTTTTCACAGATGCAATGTGTGGAGCTTGCTCGATTCTTTGCAGATAAGGTGGCCAATATCAGGGCCGAGATTTGCGCCACCCCCTCCATGGGAGTTGTGGTGGTCCAGCCCACGGTCACAAGCACACCGTTCGCCTGGAGTTCCTTCAAAAGACCGGAAATAGAGGATGTTATGAGGATTGTCCAGGGTATGCGTACCACAAGCTGTAGTTTAGACCCGGGTCCCACTGGCCTGATCATGGGCTGTGGGGAGGTTATCTTCCCGGTTCTAGCTAGGATAGTCTGGTGCTCCCTAGACTCTGGTGAATATCCTCCTGAAGGAGGCGGTGGTGACACCAGTGTTGAAAAAGGCATCTTTGGACCCCGACTCCCTAGCAAACTACAGACCCATCTCAGAACCTCCCTTTGTTGGGAAGGTAATTGAGAAAGTGGTGGCAGCCCAGTTGGACAACCATCTTGCCATCCATAACATCTACGATCCTCTTCAATCAGGCTTTGGAAAGAGGCACAGCACTGAGACTGCGCTGGTTCGGGTCCTCAATGATCTCCTGATGGTGAGAGACCAGAAAAAACGGTCCATTTTGGTCCTTCTGGATTTGTTAGTAGCATTTGACACCGTAGACCATGGGGTGTTGCTTGAGCACCTGAGATGCATCTGTGGGTTGTCGGGTTTGGTGCAGAGATGGTTTACTTCCTTCCTCACAGGTTTAGAACTCAGAGGGTGGTATCGGGGATATTTTCCTCCGATCCTACCGCTCTGACCTGTGGGGTGCCTCAGGGCTCTGTGCTGTCCCCCATGTTGTTTGCGGTGTACATGCTTCCCCTCGGAGACATTGTAAGACGATATGGGCTGGAGTTTCATTGTTATGCCGATGATACCCAGCTCTATCCGTCCTTTGTGCCTGACCAGAATAGAGCACTCTCAGTGTTTAACAACTGTCTCAGTGAGATCCAGGATTGGATGAGGTCCAGCTGGTTGAAGTTGAATTCTGGGAAGGCGGAGGAGATGGTTGTGGATCCTAGCCGCCGGATTGAGGGGTTGGGGGCACTTCAAACCTCTGGTTTATTCCTGGGGGATGTGGAGCTCCCAACCTCTGAACGGGTGCGTGACCTGGGGGTGATCCTTGACGATCAGCTGACATTGCGTGCGCAAGTGTCGGCAGTTGTTAAGGTATCCTTTTACCATCTTAGGACCATCGC
Organism: Neoceratodus forsteri; assembly: GCA_016271365.2. Classification (NCBI taxonomy): domain Eukaryota; kingdom Metazoa; phylum Chordata; order Ceratodontiformes; family Ceratodontidae; genus Neoceratodus; species Neoceratodus forsteri. The sequence continues at coordinate 369,267,539 of CM028137.1, forward strand.
TAGGATCAAGCACCTTGTTCCATCCGGCGACCTACCCACGCTGATCCACGCCTTTGTGACCTCGTGTCTGGACTAGACTACTGCAACTCCCTTTACTTTGGGCTTTCCAGGGTTGATATACGCCACTTGCAGCTAGTGCAGAACTCAGCAGCCCGGTTGTTAATGGGGACTTCACGTTCCTCTCATATTACACCGGTGCTCCGAGATCTGCACTGGCTGCCGGTTCAGTGGCGGATCACCTTTAAAGTTGGATTACTGACATATAAAAGCCCTACGGGTTGGGCCTGATTATCTGAAAGATCTTCTGGTGCCTTACCTACGAACCACGACCACTCCGCTCAGCCAACGAGGTTGCCAAGAGATCGGTAGCTTTAAAATCTTCCGGCGCCCGAGCTTTTATGTCCGTGGAGCCGACCCTCTGGAATTCTCTACCACGTTGGATTAGAGAGTGCATGATGGTGGAGGGTTTTAAAAAGGGCCTAAAATCTTTTTTATGGAGTAAGGCATTTGGAGATAATTTGGATGCCGATTAATGCTCTGTATTTAACTTAGTTTTTAAAATGTTTTATTATGTTTTTATCTTGTATTTTATTGTAATGCGCCTTGATTCTAAGAAAGGCGCAGAGAAATAAACATTATTATTATTATTACTGACAAGAAAGCAGAAACAGCTGCCAAATGCACTTTAAATGTAGCTGACCTAAGTCCTAAGCCATTAAGGTGGACCATATAGTCCAGAACTGTAGGCAACCCAGCAGATTCTGGAGAAATATGCATATTAGAGCATCAAATAGTGAACCTTTTCCATTTGGAGTTGTAAGTCTTTCTGGTGGAAGGCTTTCGAGAAGCCTTAAGGACATCTAGCACGCCATGAGAAAGGTGCAGATCAGCAAACTCTAACTCTTCAAGAGCCATGCCTTGAGATTGAGAGACTTGAGGCTCGGATACCAAATCCTCCCCTGAGAGGATGTCAACAGGTTGTAATTCCTGGGAAGAGACAGGGGAAGGTGGACTGCTAAGGACACCAACAGGGGGTACCAGGGCTGTCTGGCCCAGTCTGGAGCAATCAGAATCACTTTGCATGGTCGCGACCTGATCTTGACTAACACTTTGAATAGGGGGAGAGGAAGCATACAGAAATTTCCCTTCCGAATTCAGAATCAGAGCATCCAGGGGGACTGAGCCCAAGACTAGGGGTCTGCAACAAAAGAGAGGAAGTTGGTGACTGTCTGGGGCTGCAAAAAGATCTATCTGTGGAGTGCCCCATCTTGAGAAAATCACTTTCAAAACTAGGGGATCTAGGGTCCATTCGTGATGGCCCTGGGATATCCTGCTGATTGTCCATGATCAGTTAATGGACTACTTGGAAAAATATAATAAACTGACTCAGCAACAGTATGGTTTTAGGCGGGGTAGGTCCACGGCTACCGCACTCACCGACTTTTTGGATCTCATAGCAACCCCTCTTGGGGAAGCGAAGTCCGTGGGTGCGGTATACGTGGACCTATCTAAAGCATTTGATTTAGTAAACCATAGTATTTTGATAAACTCATTAATGAAAATAGGGGTGGAGGAAGAAACCTGCAATTGGTTTATATCATACCTTGATAAAAGATCACAATTTGTTGTCCTAAATGGACACCAGTCAAAAATGGACTATGTAACAAGAGGGGTTCCCCAGGGATCTATCCTGGGCCCCCTCCTGTTCACAGTCTATTTAAATGACTTACCAAAGAAAATTGGACGTTCAAAAATTTGTCTATATACAGACGATACGGTTTTAGTAGCAGAGGGAAAAACTACAAGTGAAGTAGAACTAAACTTACAGAGTGACTTTAGCATCATGCAAGGTCACTTTTCATCTCTGTGTTTATTAGTTAATAGTAAAAAGACACAGGTTATGTCATTTGCATTAGACTTAAAGGGAATTTCAAAATTAAATATAAAGACACAAGAGGCTAAGTTTTTAGAACAAACAAACATATAAATATTTAGGGGTACATATAGGTCAATGTCTTACTTTCCAATATCATATAACAAATTTAATAAAGAAAACACAGGTTAAGATTGGAGCTATGAGACGAATATCAAATTGTATGACAAGAGAAACAAGATTATGATCAATCAATTAATAATGCCAGTTATAGACTATGGAAGTCATATTTACAGACATACAGCAAGAAAACATTTAAATAACTTGGATACACTTTATAATAAGCTTGCAAGATTTGTGTTAAGGTGTGATTTTAAAACTCACCATTGCACTATGTATATGGATTTGGGTTGGATTCCATTATACTTACAGACTAGGGGAATCTGGCTAAATCAGGTTCGTAATATATTTAAAAATCAATCCTTAGATAATTTAAAAAACAAATTACAAAAATCAGAACATGGTTTAAATTTAAGAAAAACTGGTGCTACAGATTTAATAATACCAAAGTTAAAAAATCGATTTAGTGAAATGACCCTTCAATATCAAGTAGCTAAAAGCTGGAATAGTCTTCCTCCTTTTTTACGTGAACTAACAACTACTGATCATGTTTTTAAAAATGGCCTGAATCACGAACTTAGTTTTCGTTGTTGTTGTTGTAATAGGTGAAATTAATGTAAATCTAAAAATGCTAACCTGCCTGTTATTGATGAGTTTGTAAAACTCTGATGTATTTTGTACTTTTCTGTAACTTGTATTGTTATAAATGTATAGTTGTAATAATTTTGCATGATGTAAACAGGTAAGCCTTGTGAACAGGGATTTTTCGGAACCCTAATGGCTGCAACACTGTATAAATAAAATTTTACCATACCATACCAGCATCTGCTAAGACATTGTCCTTCCCTGGGAGGTGAACTGCTGTCAGAGAGGTTTACAGGGAATAGGGCAGGGACCACAACTTCATTGCTTCTGTGCACAAGGCCGTAGACAGAGTGCCTCCTTGCTTGTTGATGTGCCACATTGTGGTGGTATTGTCTGTTCTGATCTGGACCACCTTGTTCTGTACAGATTTGGAAAAGGCTTGCAGTGCCAGAAACACTGCTCTGAGTTCCAAGAGACTGATGTGAAGCAGAGATTCTTGAGGTGACCACATCCCTTGGGTGGTAAGATCCCCCAGGTGGACTCCCCAGCCCAGCAGGGAGGCATCTGTGGTGAGTATCACTGAATGAGACTGAGTGACAAAAGGAACTCCTTCTCTCAAATTGTCCTGATCCTGCCACAATTGCAAAGCCTGGATCAGGGTTTGAGTCACTGGGACTAGTTTGGTAAGGGAATCCTTTCTTTGGGACCAGACGGCTCTTAAGTGGAACTGAATGTCCCTCATTTGAAATCTTGCTCCCTGGACCACTGCTGTAGAGGCTGTCATGTGGCCCAGAAGCTGAAGGAAATGCCTTGCTGGTTGAGACACCTGAAGGGTGAATGACGAGGCCAGTTCCATAAGGGTCCTTACCCTGTCCAGGGGAAGGAAGGCTCTTGCCCTTACTGTATCCAGCTCTGCCCCTATGAAGGTGAGGAGCTGTACTGGCTCAAGAACTGACTTTGGAAGGTTGAGGAGGAATCCTAAGGAAGTGAGCACTTGCTGAGTTATTTGCAGATGTGATTGGACTTGGTCTGGAGACTGACCCACTATGAGCCAGTCGTCCAAGTATGGAAAGATGTAGATCTTTTTTCTCCTTAGGAAAGCAACCACTACTGCCAGGCACTTTGTGAACACCCTTGGGGCTGATGTTAGGCCAAAGGGCATTGCTCTGAATTGATAGTGGCCTGAGGGCAACTCGAACCTGAGGTACTTTCTGTGGGAGCACCTGATGGGAATGTGAAAATAGGCATCTTTGAGGTCCAGGGAGGCTAGCCAGTCCCCTGGCCTTAGAAAGGGCATAATTATTCCCAGAGTCACCATTTTGAACTTTGGTTTTAAAAGGTGCTTGTTCAGATATCTTAGATCCAGGATGGGCCGCCATTCTCCTGTTTTTTGGGGGGTTAGGAAGTACCTGGAGTACAATCCTTTGCCCTTGTGTAGGGTAGGAACCCTCTTTATGGCTCTGAGAGCCAGGAGGGAAGAAACCTCTGCCTCTAGGGCAAGGGTCTCTGATGGATCTGCAGGTGGAAAGGATCTGGTTCTCATCTTGGGAAATTTTCTGAAGCTAAGAACCAGTCCCTGGCTTACTACTTCCAGGACCCACTTGTCTGATGTCAGAGACTTCCAGTCCTGGTCAAAGTAAGCCAGCCTGCCCCCTACAGGTAGTGAAGAATCGGCCCGGGCAGACCCATCAGGGTGTCTGCTTGGCAGGGGCTTTAGGCTGATGGGTGGAAGCAGGCCTGCTCATTCCCCATCTGCCTCTCCCTCTCCCTCTGAAGAACCCCCTCTGAGCATAGGAAGAAGAGGAGGCCTGGGCTTGGTAAAAAGGCCTTTGAAAAGGCCTGCCCCTGCCCCTGGACTGCTGCCTTTGAGGAGTGGCTTGCCTTTCTTTGGCCTGCGCACTCCTGTAGGTGGTCCTGTACTCGTCCATCTTTTCATGTAGTTCTCTGTCTGCTCCCCAAACAGAGAATTACCAATGACAGGGAATTCCATGGCCTTAGCCTGGGTATCTTGTGATAGGCTAGTACATCTGAGCCAGGCCATCCTCCAAAGGGCCACAGATGTAGCCATGACTCCAGATGAAACATCATTGGAGTCCACAGCAGCATGAAATTGCACCTTGGATGCCTCAATCCCATCTGCAGCCACCTGCTCAGGGGCCTGTTTAGCCAGAGCCACCACAGTTTCCCATTTGGACTTCTGGTATCTAGCTGTGTAGGCCATATAGTTAGCCTGCCTGAGTCCCAAAGATGCTGCCATGTGCTGCTTCTTTGCCATGGCATCAGTCCTCCTGGAGTCCTTATCTGTGGGGTGTGATGCCAAGGAAATATTTGCCTTATCACAGGCAGCAGCCTGCACTACCCCAACATGGCTGCATTGCTGAGAAAGGAACTCCGTGTCCGAGCCTGAAAGGGTGTACCTCTTGTTCATTTGTCTGTCCACAGCAGGTATGGAGTTAGGAGTCTTTAAAATGTTAATTGTCCGTTTCCCAAAAGATTTATGGAGGGGAACAGACAGTCTCCTGGACTCTGGGATTTCCATCATTTCAACAAAATCAGGCTCCTCCTGATCCTCTACTGCTTCTTCCATTGGAAACTGGAGGGTTTCAGCCACTTTTTTGTAAAACATGAAGTGGGAAGGGGACTCAGAAAACCTAGGAGGAGAAACACCTGAAGGTCTGTCTGGGGAGATGTCGGGTTAATAAGCACATCAGACTTTCATAATCACCATCATCATCCTCATACTCTCCCTCCTCCGGTTCATAAAATTCTTCTGAAGTGTAATCGGAACTGGGGAACCGACCGAACCGAGCCCCTGCCAGATGGTGCCGTTCGGCCGAACTCAATTAGCGATTGCACTATTCTTATCGCTTTGGCTATCTCATCAGCGGTCGGAGTATGAATTTCTGGATCCGAACCGGATGACTGATCTCTCCTCTTCCTTTTAACTAGCACCAACTCCTCAGAATCAGCTCTCCTTTGCCCAAGCAGTATCGCCCTGGTCACGGGCCTCCTTCTAGTTGATCCAAGACCGATCCAGGCTAACCCATCGGGTCAGCGGACTTCTCAACTTCCCTTTCCCTCAGTCTCGTACTCTCTTATCAGGGTAGCTTTGGGAAAATTCTTACAAATTTGGCAGTCTGAATCAAGGTGGTCAAACCCCAGAAAATAAACACAGGTGGTGTGGGGATCAGCCTTAGTAAAGGCTTCCCCACACACACTGAAGTGTTGAAACCCAGTGGACCAGTTTTTTCTTGGGTTTCTCAGACATAGCCAATCCTATCCAAAACTTACCCTTTTTGGCAATCAAATGAGCAAGACTCCCTATCGGTTCCTGACGGTATTACGAGTCTTGGCGTAATAAATCCTTTTTTTTTTTTTTTAGAACACGTCTGGACAGTTACCACACTCTAAGTAAATTCACAAACTTTTAAAACTAAACTGATCGGTTCACCCGAACCGATCCGAAATTTACAAGTTCCACACAGAAACTAAATGTAAAACCTATCATGTACTCACGGTACCACAGACAGAGACTTAAACAGACAGATTCGGTAGCAGAAATTCAGTAGAAACCGAGCGAAAAAAATGACACTTTAACTGACTTTTTTGAACCAAGCAAAGGAGAAATCTCCGGAGCGACTGTTCAGTGAGGAAGAGTAAAGAATCTGATGGTTGGAGTTTAAACAACAGCAGACGGGGCTTCAACCGAGCTCGCGCCAAACGTTCCATGCTGGCCATGGAAAGCTAACTCTTGTTCTCCGGGGCAGTTGAAAGGCAGGACCTAACTGCAATAGTTAGAATACAGCAAGACTTCATGTTGTTTGAAAGAAGGTTCCTCTGCACTGGAAGGTGAAAGGGTGCATGCTGAGCTAAGTTATCTAAATCCGAGAACCCCGAGGGTGCGCTTTGAGCTAAGTTCTCTAAATCCGAGAACCACAGTCTTCTGGGCCACTCCGGAGATATTAGAAGAAAGCTTCCTGTTGAGTGCTCTAACCTGCGAATGACCTGGGGGGGAGGAGAAGGCAGAGGAGGGGAAAAAAAAAAGCTCTGTAGAGAGTCCACTCCTATGGCAGGGCATCTACTGCTTCCACCAGTGGCTGAAGAACTGCTGAACTTGTGCATTGAGACTGGAGGCGAACAGAGGGATCTGAAGATGACCGAACCTGGACAAAGAAGGATGAACACCTCCAGGTTCAACATCCACTCCCCTGGATGAATATTTTCATGGCTTCTGATTGCACCAGACTTTGAAACAGACAAAACGCGAGGTGGACCACCCTCATGTCCAGAACGTTTAGGAGAAGGTGCTGTTCCTGCGCCAACCAAGTCCCGTGAATGGGAAGCGGTTCAGGAGTGCCCTGACAGGCTGGCACAGGATGGCAGAATCCACTGTGGGGGGGAGGGTTCCAAAGGGGACCCCTTGCTCAGATTCTCCAAACTCAACCACCAACGCAGACTGCTTCAGGTGTGGTGAGAGGAAGATTCTGGCCCAAGAAACATCCAAGGTTGGAGCTCAGGCTGAGAGTAACTCTATATGCAGGGGCTGCATAAGAAGGCAAGTCCACGTGAGTAGTTCTATGGCCGTTGACCTGAAGACCAGAAGCCATACCAGGTGTTGATGTGAAGCCAACGACTGGCTCCTCAGCCAATGGAGCTCTATCAATATTGTCTCCTCCCTAGTTGGTGAGAGGAAGACCTCTTCCCTGGTTCATATGAAGACCGCCCCCAAGTGTTCCAGAGTCTGTGACTGGTCGAGAGAACTTTTATTCTTGAATCGCCACCCAACCTTGATAATCCAACACCTCCAGAGCCCTAGTTACCGACTTCCTTGCTAATGGCTCAGACGGTGCTCGAATGAGAAAATCGTCCCTCCTGATGGGGATGAGCTACCAAGGGCTATGAGAACCATTAAGAAGACCCTGGGGGGCTGATGCCAGCCCAAAAGGGAGAGCCCTGTACTGGAAAAGTTGGCCCAGGACTGAAAACCTGAGAAACGTTTGATAAGACTATTGGATGTGGAGATGCACATCCACTCAGATCTATGGAAGCCAGGAATTCCCTGGCTGGACAGCTCGGAACACTGAATGCAGGAATTGCTCGCTGTGACTCCGGCAAAATCGTCCTGCTTGAGTGAGGTGGTCCCAGGTCTCTGACACTTCTAGAGTTCCTTCAGAACGGGGGGCAGCAGAAAATGCCCCTTTGAGGTGATTTTTTTTTTTTTTTTTTTTTTATTTTATTTTATTGCATAACCAAATGCCTAAATTTCCAAAACCCAAGCAACTGAGATTACCTGGGCCCATCTTAAGTTAAAAAAAAAAAAAAAAAAAAAATTGCAGTCTTCCACCAAGGTAGGATGGCAGAGATGGGCCAGTACTTTCATTGTGAGGTGCCTGCTTTTTCACCCTGGGCCTCCTTTGTGTCTTCAGGCAAGGGCCCCTCTGTTATTATTGGTCTAGTAACCTGAATAGGTTCCTTTTTATCCTGAATATCCTTCAAAATACCACCTAGGCCAGAGCAGAATAACAAGTCTCCTTGAAAGGCGGAATGAACAGGTTGGACTTCAAAGCCTGCTCATCCACCCAACATCTGAGACACATGCCTCACATAACCTACACAGCGTGATAGGCAGAGTGGCAGGCATACATAAGTTTTCCAATGTGGCATCCTCTAAGGTGGAGGTCAGGGATACCAGCTGCAAAATGCTTTCCCCTTCTGAATCCGAGGGAACAAAGCTGCCCAGTGCTGTAACCCACAAGTTTAAGGCTCTGACAACAATAAAGAAGGCATGGGAGGTGCACAAATTTACGCTGTTAGAAGCAAAGGCTCTTTTGCACAAAGCATCCACTCGCTAGTTCTGCTAATCTGTTAAGGCCAAGGACCCTTCAACAAGAATAGTGGTGTGTTTGACGGAATTATGAACAGCCATGTCTGCAGTAGAGAAGGGTGAGGACAGGATGGAAGAGACATCCACTGCCTCCATGGATAGCACCTCCTTAAGCTGTAAGGACCTACATGCCTCAGATATCAGATAGAACAAGGACTTGGTATCAATCAGGGGAGGGACAGGAAACCTTCTCTTTGGCTCAGTCCACTCCCCCTACTCCACCTCCTCAGAGGCATTGTCCTCCTCATCATCAACTAGTTCCTAGGGTCAGAGTTTTCCCCAAGATCCAGATATCCTCATCCTGACCCTCTAGATTGTCAGGGTCTGCTTGCATATCCAAAAAACTGCAGCGCACCTAGACATGCCTATGTGGGCACCACTTGAGTGGCCTGGTTTGGGGTCGGGTCCATCTGACGGGATGTCCTGCGGAACATTGGGGCCCAAAACCTCTCCTAAGAGCAATAAGAAGGATTTACGCAATTCTGCTTGCCACTGCCAACTGGTACACCAGGTGCACCCCCAGACTGGGGAAGGGGAACATAAGAGACATATTAACTTGAGAAAATACAATGGGAACAATAGGAATCCATAGGAGGGAGACCTATCACTCCTCTCACATGTCTGCCCAGAAAAATGTCTCTGAAATGGTATGATGCCAATACCAATAAAATAGCCTTGCAGAGATTAAGAACAATAAAGGGAACTGCTCAGCCATTTGAACATTTTCAATACACACTTTTTAACTTTTATTTTTTTTTTATTTTGCAGTAACCCGGTAATGCCCGTTTCAGTGACGACTCTAGAAGCATAGGGGTGGTTAAGTGATTTGCTCTGAGCCACACAGTATGCAAAAGGAGGTTGAGGTAATCAAACCCAAGTCTTCTGGAGAAAAAAAACAACACATTGCAGCAACTTTTAAGACTATCCTAACACCCCCAGCTGCAATCCCAGCACCAGCGTTCCCCACTCAGTATTTCAGCATAGTGGGCCACCACTCTAATTTTCACCACATCTCTCTCTCTCACCATATGCCCACAGCTGGATTCGGAACACTCCTTTACTAAGCTGGCAGTAAAAGCGCGAACAGCTAGACAGGCTAAACCGCATATTAAACACAGAGCTGCCACGCCCAGCACAGGATAAGCGCTGGAGTGCATACACTCACAAGAGGAGTACGTGTGTGATGTCACAATGTTCATGACGTCTGCACATTGGGAGAAGGACACGGACACCACCAAGACGCTGAGGTGAAAGTAAGACTCAGGACACTGAGGGAGTGCACGCCCAACTGTCAAGTAAATGGAGGGAGAGAAAACAGCTCAGTAGAGCCGAAAATGAAAAAGACACCACCAAGCCCAGAGAAAAATAAGCTGCAAAAACAGAAAGAGCCTGCAAGACTGACAGAGCCACAAGCACACTGTGTTGTCACAGTGTGATTTTGTTTTTTTGTTTTTAACGAAGGAAATCTAAAGGGGGAAAAAACCTATTACACAGCACCAAAACAAAAAGGAAAGGCACTTCTTAGATACAAGCTCATCACCAGTGGCCCTATAAGGATGTGGGGGGGGGTGATGCCAAAGACAGAGGGAACCCCTAGAGACCCCTTAATCTAACAACAAACAAAAATACAGGTACTTACCCGAGGTATGTATACACATACACATACATACGGAGACCCCTTTTAATAAACACACAAAAAGAAAATATGTGGCAGAAGTGATTCCCAAGCATGCAGTGGAAATGGGGAAAAAGCAGGTTAGCCAATTTGAAAGCCACAGCTTAACAGGCACGATTTTGATTTTGGGGTGCTCCCTGAACCAGGTAGCCCCAACCTGCTGTGCAGTTAGAGGCCGAGCAGATCTTCAGAGAAGTTTGACAGACGTTTCCCCTTCAATGGCACAGCTAAGACTGGAGAGTTGCTATTGTGCAGAATCCTCAAGTGCTCAGCATTCTAAAACTTTGAGCTGTGACATTTCCCCAAGTAGGGGTTCACTATACCCAGCTGTAATGATACCCACTGACAATGTGGAGCGCTACAGAAAGACTAGTGCTTATCGTGACAGAAAAATCTGACACCAGCTTCTTAAAACAGGATAAAACATACTCATATAAAACATATATGCAGTGCAGAGCGACAAAGATGATCAAGGGGCTGGGGGACTTTTCATATGAGAGGAGGTTGAAGGAGTTGAACATGTACTCACTGGAGGAGAGAAGAGACAGGGGTGACATGACTGAAACCTTTAAATACATGAAAGGAATAAACAAGACGGGTACAGAGGGGCTGTTCAAAGTAAGGGAGGGGAGGGCCACCAGGGGCCATGATATGAGACTGGAGCAAGGAAGGTTCAGGAGGGAGATGAGGAGACACTTTTTTACAGAGAGGGTGGTGGCTGGGAGGAATGCGTTACCTGCTGAAGTGGTATGCAGTAGAACAGTGGACTGCTTCAAACGAGGATGGGACAGGACAAGGGGGAGGGTTAATGAAGGGGAAGGGTGGAAGGGAGGGGCAGCTGCAGAATAAGGGGTGCTAGCTGCACATTCGAGCAGACTTGATAGACCTCTAGGCCTTTATCTACTGGCAAATTTCGTATGTTCCTATATTCAAGGGAATTTGTCACTTTTGGGGAAACTCTGAAAAACAGTTTTAGAGACTGTCCAGCTTTCATTTTGTAGAGGTATTTGTATTATTTTTATTCATCATAACTAGGTTAATTCTGGTGTAATCAGGAGCCTTATCCCCTAGAGTTTATCTGCTTCGGCTGCTCAATCTTTGCTGAACTCATAATCCTCTGTCTGTGGCATAAGAATAATTTTCACAGGAACAAGCTACAATGTCATAAATGGAGGATTACAACTTACCTCTTCTTATGACTCTGCAAAGCCTTGTCAGAGCCCCACCTGGAATACTGTATGTAGTTCTGGACTCCCCAATACAAAAAGGACAGTGAGACAGTAGGCAGAACGCAATGCTGAGCTACCAAAATCATGGTAGGACTACAGAGAACAAAAGCCACAAGGACAGACTGGAGGCCCTTAACACATTCACTCTGGAGAAAAGGAGGTTGGGGGGGGCACAATCTCAGTCCTCTGCAGACTAAGAGTTGTCGACAAGGTTTAACAGGTAGAGATATTTGAGGTGGTGTGTTCCACCTGTACATGGGGACATGCACTTAAGCTCAGGGGTGGTGAATTCGGGCATAACATTAGGATGCATTTTTTCTCCCAGAAGGGGAGGTGAACCTATGGAGCAACAAACCAACAGAAACAATGGACATAAAGACAGTACAGGCCTTCAAAGTATGCCTGAACACATCTGCTTACCAAGGGAATTACAGCGTATTTATTTGTTGAAAATTTCGGAATTACAACCTTTGAGTTAAGGACTCCTTTGCAAAGGCTCCACGTCAGTCACAACAGAACATTACATCAAGACAGATTTTACAAAAGTTTTCAAGACAGAACATTACATTTTGACAAAATGTTCAAAATCATAGCATAAGCAAAGGCTACACGTCAGTTGCAATAGAACATTACATAAAGACAGGCTGTACAGAAGTTTCCAAAACAGGACACTTGAGTAGTTGATGGGCAATCACTATAAATTAGTACATATCTGAACAGCATATTTGCTGATATCGGCTTATAACGCAGGGAGGGGACACAGAATTGATGGACCTAGATTTCCACCATCCTTCTGACCTTAAACTGCTTTGTTACCTAAACAGTAAGGCATGACAGGGCGTGTGAGCTTTGTGATGAGATAACTGCATGCCTCAGATGGGTTGAAGAACAAAGGGTTTAAAAAAAAAAAATCTTTGAACATGGGTGATTTGATACCTTTTCTTGGATCAACAAGAGATTTTCGAAATATAACTTTTCAGGCTACACAGGGCCCTTCTTCAGATAAAGGCAGACTATACAAAGAAACAGCTTTAAATACAATGAGCCCGATTCCAGAAGGTGGACGCAGGGCTTGCGCCAAGCCCTGCATCCGCCTCAAAGTTTGACACAGCTGTGCCAAAGCCCTCAGACACAACTCTGCTTTATTCCAGAACAACTGGCACAGTTGCGACACTTTTCAAGCTTTACGGCAGCTTGCGCCAAAGGTGTGGCACAAGCCCTATACTGGGGTACCCCCACAGACACAAAGTTAGACCTGTGGGGAGATGGTGTAACTTTGCGGCGTCGGGGACTTACAACAGCAGCAGCTTCTGGGATAGCGATTTTGACTCAAGTCGGCACTTGCATCAAGAGCCCTGCTGCAAGTCCCCTGCAGCAATTGCAGCCACTTCTGGAATCGAGCCCACTGGGTAGAACTGACAAAAAAAAAAGAGACTTTTACACATGGATGACAGTTGTTGATAAGGAAGTAAATAACTGGATATGTACAGAGACAAAAAAAGTCTAGGTATAAATCAGGCTACTCTCCAAGGGTGGAATGCGACAGGAGGCCTATAAATTGTAAAATGATGTTGTTCTAAGTGCCTCCTTAAAAGCTGATTATTGTTGTAATTGTGCTGTTTGGCCAGTAAATGGCAGATGCTGCTTTTTATGTTTGCTTGTACACATGTGCAAGAAGAAAAAATTACTCACCTTAGTAATTGCTTTTCTTCTCATGGAGTCTTGCTATATTATGACATATAGCAGTTAGCCACAACACTTGAACTGCCCCGGAGAGGAAGGAGTTAACTCCAGACTGACTGGAGTTCCAAGCCGAGTGCCTTGCTGAAAACTCATCTGGCTAGTTTCAAATTGAAACTGTCAGAACTTTCGGAGCCAACACTAAGCAAAAGTCTGTGTGGAAAAACTCTACACTAGCCAAATGGCTACCTACTAGTAGAAATAACAATAACAGAAACAACAACAACAACAACAACAACATCACTCACAAGCAAACTATAGGCCCCCTCCCAAAGACTCAAGTCCAGGAGGGGCAAGTAAGTAAAATAGAAATACCTAGTTTTCCTATTCCTAAAGAAAAGGGAAAAAAGGAAAAAAGAGCTATAATGGCATGACACAGTGCTTGCACCAATTTGCCAACCCCTTACCCAAGTAGAAGTTCTGAGAGGGGCAGGTTGGGGGGGTGGTCATAATATAGCAAGACTCCATGAGAAGAAAAGCAATTACTAAGGTGAGTAATTTTTTCTTCAAACACCATGAAGTCTTGCTATATTATGACATATAGCAGATTACACAGCAGTACCTCCATGGAGGAGGGCCAGAACCTACTTAGGAAATAGGCTCTGAAGCACGGCTGTGCCAAACCAAGCATCTCTCCTGGACTGGACATCCAGGGAGTAATGCTTGGTAAAGGTGTGAACTGTTTTCCAGGTAGCAGCTTGACAGATTTCCAGAATGGGAATATCTCTAGCAGCTGCTAGAGATGCAGCTGTACCCCTGGTGGAATGGGCCCTCAGTCCTGAGGGGGGTTCTCTACCTAGTTTTTGGTAGCAAAATTGGATACAAGAGACAATCCACCTGGCAATTGTCCTCTTAGTGGCAGGTTTCCCTTTGCCAACCTCGCCATAGGTAAGGAAGAGTTGGAGGGATTCGAACCTGTGACCCTTGGTGTGTTCCAAATAGTAGCTTAAAGCTCTTTTAACGTCCAAACTGTGCAATCTCCTCTCACCCGAGGAAGAATGCTCAGTGAAAAATACTGGAAGGGAGATGGATTGGTTAAGATGGAAATCTGAAACCACTTTAGGTAAAAACTTTCTGTTAGTCCTGAGGACTACCTTATCTCTGTGAAAAGAAATAAAATCCTTTTCCACTGACAGGGCTTGTAACTCACTTATGCGTCTGGCAGAAGTGATGGCCACTAGGAAAACAGTTTTCCAAGTTAGGAACTTAAGGTCTGCTGAAGACAGAGGTTCAAAGGGGGGTTGCATTAACTGAGCAATGCAAACATTAAGGTCCCAGGCAGGGGCTGGGTCCCGAAAAGGAGGGTCAGTGTGAAGTAACCCCTTAAAAACTTGGAAAACACAGGGTGAGAAGAAAGGGAGGCAGGCTTTCCTGCTGATATAAAAGCAGACACAGCTGCCAGATGAACCTTTAAGGTAGCTGGCCTGAGGCCTAAGGAATTAAGATGGACCAAGCAGTCCAGCAAAATGGGCAAATCAGCAGATTCTGGGACAATTTGCTTCCCAGAACACCAGATGGGGAACCTCTTCCATTTGGAATTATAAGTGGCCCTAGTGGAAGGCTTCCTAGAGGCCTTTAAAATATCAAGGACACCTTGAGAAAGGTGTAATTCAGCAATTCTAACTCCTCAAGAGCCAAGCCTTGAGGTGGAGGATTGAGGTCCGGATACCAAACTCTCCCCTGGGCACAAGTCAGCAGGTTGTGGACCCTGGGAAGGCCCAGGGAGGGTGGACTGACAGGGACAGAAGCAGTGGGTACCAGGTTGCCTGGCCCAGTCTGGTGCAATCAGAATCACTTTGCAGGGCTGGGATCTGATTTTACTAACACCCTGAAGAGAAGGGGAAGGGAGAAAAGGCATACAGGAACTTCCTTCCCAATCCAACAAAAAGCGTCCAGGGGACTGAGCCCATTACTGGAGGCCTGCAACAGAACAGAGAGAAATTGGTGGTTGTCTGGGGCTGAAAAGATCTATCTGAGGGGTGCCCCATCTGGCAAAAACTGACCCCAGCACTAGGGGATTCAAAGACCATTCGTGATGACCCGGAGAAATCCTGCTGAGGGCATCCGCTAGGACATTGTCCTTCCCTGGAAGGTGAACTGCTACTAGGGAGGTGTTCAGGGAGTAAGCCAGAGACCACAACTTCATTGCATCAGTGCACAAGGCTGATGACCGAGTGCCCCCCTGCTTGCTGATGTACCACATTGTTGTGGTATTGTCTGTCCTGACCTGAACTACTTTGTTCTGGACAGATGCTGAGAAAACCTGAAGAGCTAAAAGACAGCTCTGAGTTCCAACAGGTTGATGTGGAGCAGAGATTCCTGGGGACCACACTCCTGAGTGGAAAGGTCGCCCAAGTGCGCTCCCCACCCCAGCAAGGAGGCATCCGTGGTGAGGGTGAGGGAATGAGAAATGGGAATGAAGGGGACCCCTAGTCTTAGATTGCTCTGATCCTGCCACCACTGAAGAGCTAGAATCAGAGTTTGGGTCACTGGGACCAATTTGGTAAGGGGGTCCCTCCTTTGGGACCAATAGGCCCTCAAGTGAAACTGAATGTCTCTCATCTGGAATCTTGCTCCTTGCACTACAGCTGTGGAGGCAGCCATGTGCCCTAGAAGTTGCAGAAAGTGCCTTGCTGGTCGAGAGACCCGCAGGGTGAAAGAGGATGCCAGGGCAATCAGCTTCTCTACCCTTCCGAGGAGAAATGCCCTGGCCAACTTTTGTCCAATTCTGCACCTATGAAAGTTAGTACATGAACTGGTTCTAGAACTGACTTTGGTAAATTCAGCAGGAATCCCAGGAAGTGAGAAGCAGCTGGGTGACTTGCAGTGGGATTTTACCTGATCTGGGGACTGACCCACAATGAGCCAGTCGTCCAGGTAGGGAAACACAGCAACCTTGCCTTCTTAAGTGAGCCACTACCACAGCTAGACATTTTGTGAATACCCTTGGAGCAGAGGTAAGACCAAAGGGCATTGATCTGAACTGGTAGTGACCTGAGGGCAGTTCGAACCTGAGGTATTTTTGGTGAGAAGGCCTGATCAGGACATGAAAATAGGCATCCTTGAGGTCCAGGGAGGCTAGCCAGTCCCCTGGCCTGAGGGAGGGCAAAATCATTGCCAGAGTTAACATTTTGAACTTTGGTTTCAAAAGATGCTTGTTCAGGTACCTTAAGTCTAGAATGGGCCGCCATTCTCCTGTCTTTTTTGGGGTAAGGAAGTATCTGGAGTACAACCCCTTGCCCTGGTGACAAGGAGTAACCCCTTCCACTGCTTTGCAGTCTAGGAGGGAAGAGACCTCTGCTTCCAAAGCAAGAGCCTCTAAATGGCTTGCAGGTGGAAAAGAAAAAATTACTCGCCTTAGTAATTGCTTTTCTTCTCATGGAGTCTTGCTATATTAGGACTTCTGCAGTTAGGCTCAGCCTCTGAACTGCCCCGGAGAGGAAATAGTTAACTCCAGTGAAACCTGGAGTTCCACAGCGCGAGGGCGCTGTTCAAAGCTCTATCTGGCCAGTTTCAAATGAAACTGCCAGGTTCTTTAAAAGCCAAACTAACATAGCAAGTCTGTGTGGAAAAGCTCTACACTAGCCATTGGCTACCTACCAGTAGTAGAACAACAAAAACACAACAACAATCACAGAATAACAACAATATTACATATTATTATTAGTACTCACCCATGACAAGCACTAATAGAACCCCTCTCCCCAAAAGACTCAAGTCCAGGGAGGGGACCATAAACCACTTAACAAAAACAGAAATACCTAGTTCCCTAACCCAAATGACAACGGGGGACTAGGGAGAACTAAAATGGCATGACACAGTGCTTGCACTAACTAGCCAACCCCTGCACTCCAAGTAGGAGTTCTGAGAGGGGTAGGAGGGGGTTGTCTAATATAGCAAGACTCCATGAGAAGAAAAGCAATTACTAAGGTGAGTAATTTTTCTTCAAACACCATGAAGCCTTGCTATATTAGGACTTCTGCAGATTACACAGCAGTACCTCCATGGAGGAGGGCCAGAACCTACTTAGGGAATAGGCTCTGAAGCACAGCTGTGCCAAAGAGCATCTCTCCTGGACTGGACATCCAGGGAATAATGCTGAGTAAAGGTGTGGACTGTTTTCCAGGTAGCAGCTTGGAAATTTCCAAAATGGGAATATCTCTAGCAGCCGCTAGAGATGCAGCTGTACCCCTGGTGGAGTGAGCCCTCAGTCCTGAGGGAGGTTCCCTACCTAGTTTTTGGTAACAGAACTGGATACAAGAGACAATCCACCTTGCAATTGTCCTCTTAGTGGCAGGTCTCCCTTTGCCAACTTCTCCATAGGTAAGGAAGAGTTGGAGGGATTCGAACCTGTGACCCTTGGTGCGTTCCAAATAGTAGCTTAGGGCTCTTTTGACGTCCAGACTGTGCAATCTCCTCTCCCCTGAGGAGGAATGCTCAGTGAAAAATACTGGAAGAGAGATGGATTGGTTTAGATGAAAATCTGAAACCACTTTAGGTAAAACTTTCTGTTAGTCCTGAGGACTACCTTATCTCTGTGAAAAGAAATAAAATCTTTTCCACTGACAAGGCATGTAATTCACTTATACGTCTAGCAGAAGTGATAGCCACTAGAAAAACAGCCTTCCAAGTTAAAAACTTGAGATCTGCCGAAGACAGAGGCTCAAAGGGGGGTTGCATTAGCTGAGCAATGCAAACATTCAGGTCCCAGGCAGGAGCTGGTTCTCAAAGGGAGGGTTAGTGTGAAGTAACCCCTTAAAAACTTGGAAAACACAGGGTGAGAAGAGAGGAAACAGGTTCCTGCAGACACAAAAGCAGAAACAGCTGCCAGATGAACCTTCAAGGTAGCTGGTTTGAGGCCTAGGGAATTTAGATGGACCAAATAGTCCAATAAAATGGCCAAGTCAGCAGATTCTGGTACAATTTGTTTCTCAGAACACCAGAAGGAAAACCTCTTCCACTTAGAATTGTAAGTGGCTCCTAGTGGAAGGCTTCCTAGAAGCCTTTAGAATGTCAAGACACCTTGAGAAAGGTGTAAATCAGCAAGTTCTAGCTCCTCAAGAACCAAGCCTTGAGGTGGAGGGAATTGAGGTCCGGTACCACACTCTCCCTGTGCACAGGTCAGCAGGTCGTGGATCCTGGGCAAGCTCAGGGAGGGTGGAATGTCAGGGACAGGAGAAGAGGGTACCAGGGCTGTCTGGCCCAGTCTGGAGCAATCAGAATCACTTTGCAGGGCTGAGTTCTGATTTTCACTAGTACCCTGAAGAGAGAGGGAAGGGGGAAAGGCATACAGAATTTCCTTCCCAATCCAACAGAAAAGCGTCCCAGGGGACTGAGCCCAACACTGGAGGCCTGCAACAAAACAGAGGAAGTTGGTGGTTGTCTGGGGCTCAAAGAGATCTATCTGAGGGTGCCCCATCTGGCAAAGACCGACCCCAGAACCTGGGGATTCAGAGTCCATCGTGATGACCCTGGGAAATCCGCTGAGGGCATCCACCAGGACATTGTCCTTCCCTGGCAGGTGAACTCTATCAGGGAGGTGTTCTGGGAGTAAGCCAGAGACCACAACTTCATTGCTTGTGCACAAGGCTGAAGACCGAGTGCCCCCTTGCTTGTTGATATACCACATTGTTGTGGTGTCGTCTGTCCTGACTTGAACTACCTTGTTCTGGACAGTAGCTGAAAAAGCCTGGAGAGCTAAGAGGACAGCTCTGAGTTCCAAAAGATTGATGTGGAGCAGAGATTCCTGAGGGGACCACACTCCCTGAGTGGAAAGGTCGCCCAAGTGAGCCCCCCACCCTAACAGGGAGGCATCCGTGGTGAGGGTGAGGCAATGAAGAACGGGTAAGAAGGGGACCCCCTGAGTTAAATTGCTTTGATCCTGCCACCACTGAAGGGCCAGGATCAGGGTTTTGGTCACTGGGACTAATTTGGTAATGGGGTCCTTCCTTTGAGACCAGTAGGACCTCAAGTGGAAATGAATGTCTCATCTGAAATCTTGCTCCCTGCACGACAGCTGTGGAAGCAGCCATGTGCCCTAGGAGTTACAGAAAGTGCCTTGCTGGTCGAGAGACCCGCAGGGTAAAGGAGGATGCCAGGGCAATGAGTCTGTCCACTCTTTCCGAGGGAAGAAATGCCCTGGCTGACTTTGTGTTCAATTCTGCACCTATGAAAGTTAGTACCTGAACTGGCTCCAGAACTGACTTTGGAAAATTCAACAGGAATCCCAGAGAAGTGAGAAGCTGCTGGGTGACTTGCAAGTGGGATTTTACCTGATCTGGAGACTGACCCACTATGAGCCAGTCGTCCAGGTAGGGAAACACAGCAACCCCCTTGCCTTCTTAAATGAGCCACTACCACAGCTAGACATTTTGTGAAAACCCTTGGAGCAGAGGTGAGGCCGAAGGGCATTGCTCTGAACTGGTAGTGGCCAGAGGGCAGTTCGAACCTGAGGTACTTTCGGTGAGAAGGCCTGATCAAGATATGAAAATAAGCGTCCTTGAGGTCCAGGGAAGCTAGCCAGTCCCCTGGCCTTAGGGAAGGCAAAATCATTGCTAGAGTTAACATTTTGAACTTTGGTTTCAAAAGATGCTTGTTCAGGAACCTTAAATCTAGGATGGGCCGCCATTCTCCTGTCTTTTTTGGGGTAAGGAAGTATCTTGAGTACAGCCCCTTGCCCTGATGGCAAGGAGGAACCCTTTCCACTGCTTTGCAGCCTAGAAGAGAAGAAACCTCTGCTTCCAAAGCAAGGGCTTCTGAAGGATTTGCAGGTGGAAAATGTCTGGCTCTCATCTTTGGGAACTGTTTGAAGCTGAGAACCAGACCTTGGCTTACCACCTCCAGAACCCATTTGTCCAAAGTTAGGGACAACTAGTTCTGGCTGAAATAAACCAACCTGCCCCCCACCGGTACAGGAGAATCGGCCCTGGGCACCCCATCAGGGTGCCTGCTTGGCAGCAGCTTTTGGCTGAGGAGAGGGAGACGGTCTGCCTGCGCCCAGTCTACCTCTGCCTCTGAAAAAAACCCTCTGTGCAAAGGCTGAAGAGGCCTGAACTTGATAAAAAGGCCTGTGGAAAGGCCTGCCCCTACCCCTGGGGGCATGCCTTTGTGGAGTGGCATGCCTCTCCTTAGCTTGGGCACTTTTGTAGGTAGTTCTGTATTCATCCATCTTTTTCATGTAATTTTCTGTTTGATCCCCAAACAGAGAATTTCCTACTACAGGAAAATCCATAGCCTTTGACTGAGTATCTTGGGACAGATTAGTGCATCTGAGCCATGCCAACCTACGGAGAGCTGCAGAAGTGGCCATGACCCTAGAGGAAACATCATTAACATCAACAGCAGCATGAAATTGAACTTTAGAGGCTTCAATGCCATCAGCAGCCACTTGTTCCAACTCACTAGCCAGCTGGCCCTGGGCCTGCTTGGCTAACTGCAATATAGTGTCCCATCTAGATTTCTGATATCTAGCCACATAAGCCATATAATTAGCCTGCCTGAGTCCCAATGAAGCTGCCATATATTGTTTTTTCGCCATGGCATCAATCTTCCTGGAATCCTTATCAGGAGGATGTGAGGCCAGGGAATATTAGCATTCAGGCTGCAGCTGGAACAACACCTACATGACTACACTGCTCAGTGAGGAAGTCTGTATCAGGACCTGATAAAGTATACCTTCTGTCCATTTTTTATCTACAGGAGGGACAGAATGAGGATTTTTTAAAATCGTTGTTGTTTGCTTCCTAAATGACTTATGCAAAGGAATAGACAACCTCCTAGACTCTGGAATATCCATCATTTCAACATAATCAGGCTCCTCTTGTTCATCCACAGCCTCTTCTAAAGGAAGCTGGAGGGTTTCTGCAACCTTTTTGTAAAACATAAAATGAGAAGGGGACTCAGACAGCATAGGGGGAGATTCTAAAGGTCTGTCTGGAGAAATGTCCGGTTCAATGGGCACGTCTAGACCTTCCCTGTCACAAACATACTGATCAAATTCCTCCTCCCCCTCCTGTGGTTCATAAAAATCCTCAACATCATAATCCTGAACCACTGGGACTGAACGAACCACCCTTTTCCAGTTGTAGGGGGTTCGACAGATCCCTGAGACAAAGACTGAACAATCTGTATGGCTTTAGCTATCTCTGCAGCAGTTGGAGAGACAATTTTGCACTCCAGACCTGCTGATTTCTTTGTCTTTTTTGCTGGGACTGGTTCCTCTGAACCAGCCTTCCTTTGGCCCGAGGAAGTCTCGCCCTGGTCAGAGGGCACTCCCTCTGGTCCAGTGGGTACTGAACCGGGCTGGCCATCCGGGTCAGCGGACTTTTTTGGCCTCTCGTTCCCTGAGCCGGCCCAATCTCTTTTCCAGGGTGGCTGCAGGAAAATTTTTACACACCTGGCAGTCTGACAGGAGGTGGTCAGCCCCCAGACAATAAACACAAGTGGTGTGTGGGTCAGCCTTAGCAAAGGCTTCCCCACAAACATCACAGTGTTGAAACCCAGTGGGCCCGGTTTTTCTTTTGGGTTTCTCAGACATAATGCCAGCCTAACCAACAACTTGCCCTTTTAATGGCAGTGCCAGGCAAGACACCCTTATCGGTTCCTAACCGTGTCACGGGTATTTGAAAAAACCCTTTTAAAATTCAAGGATTTTTTTAGAACCGATAAGAACCGGGAACCGCACTCTAAAAGCCCCAAAACACTTTTAAAATGTTAAATTAAGCAAACTGATCGGTTCAAAACCGAACCGATAATTGGATTTCCACACAGACTTTCAATATTGTACTTACGGTTTACCAGATAGAGCTTTAACCGAAATGCGGTAAAATAAATACTTTTTGCCGGTTCAAATGAACCGAAAAATACTCGCTTGAACCGAGAATGAACCGAGCTGAAGGAGCTGATCTCCGGAGCGACTGTTCAGTGAAGCGGAGTAAAGAATCTGGCAGTTTCATTTGAAACTGGCCAGATAGAGCTTTGAACAGTGCCCTCGCGCTGTGGAACTCCAGGTTTCACTGGAGTTAACTATTTCCTCTCCGGGGCAGTTCAGAGGCAGAGCCTAACTGCAGAAGTCCTAATATAGCAAGACTTCATGGTGTTTGAATGTCTGGTTCTCATCTTTGGAAACTGTTTGAAGCTGAGAACCAGACCCTGGCTTACTACCTCCAGAACCCATTTGTCCGAAGTTAGGGACACCCAGTTCTGGCTGAAATAAGCCAACCTGCCTCCAACTGATACAGGAGAATCGGCCCTGGGCATCCCATCAGGGTGCCTGCTTGGCAGTAGCCTTAGGCTGAGGGGTGGGGGACGGTTTACCTGCGCCCCGTCTACCTCTGCCTCTGAAAAAAACCCTCTGTGCAAAAGCAGAGGAGGCTTGGGATTGATAAAAAGGCCTGTGGAAAGGCCTGCCCCTACCTCTGGGAGTGTGCCTCTGTGGAGTGGCATGCCGCTCCTTGGCCTGGGCACTTTTGTAGGTAGTTCTGTATTCATCCATCTTTTTCATATAATTTTCCGTTTGCTCTCCAAACAGAGAATTTCCCACCACAGGAAAATCCATAGCTTTTGACTGAGTATCCTGTGACAGATTAGTGCACCTGAGCCATGCCAACCTACGGAAAGCTACAGAAGTGGCCATGACCCTAGAGGAAACATCATTAACATCTACAGCAGTATGAAATTGAACTTTAGAGGCTTCAATGCCATCAGCAGCCACCTGTTCCAATTCACTAGCCAGCTGGCCATGGGCCTGCTTGGCTAACTGCAACACTGTATCCCATCTAGATTTCTGATATCTAGCCACATAAGCCATATAATTTGCCTGCCTGAGTCCCAAAGAAGCTGCCATATACTGTTTTTTAGCCATGGCATCAATCTTCCTGGAATCCTTATCAGGAGGATGTGAGGCCAGGGGATATTACTGTCACAGGCTGCAGCTTGTACCACACCTACATGACTACACTGCTCAGTTAGGAAGTCTGTATCAGGGCCTGATAAAGTATACCTTCTGTCCATTTTTTTATCTACAGGAGGGACAGAATGAGGATTTTTTAAAATTTTTGTTGTTTGCTTCCTAAATGACTTATGCAAAGGAATAGACAACCTCCTAGACTCTGGGATATCCATCATCTCAACATAATCAGGCTCCTCTTGCTCATCCACAGCCTCTTCCAAGGGAAGCTGGAGGGTTTCTGCAACCTTTTTGTAAAACTTAAAATGAGAAGGGGACTCAGACAGCATAGGGGGAGAGTCTAATGGTCTGTCTGGAGAAATTTCCGGTTCAATGGGCACGTCCAGACCCTCCCAGCCACATACATAATGATCAAAATCTTCCTCCCCCTCCTGTGGTTCATAAAATTCCTCAACATCATACTCTTGAACCACTGGAACCGAACGAACCAACTTTTTGCCAGCTGTTGGTGGTTCGGCCGGTCCCTGAGACAGTGACTGGACAATCTGTATGGCTTTAGCTATCTCTGCAGCAGTTGGAGAGGCAATCTTGCACTCCAGACCTGCTGATTTCTTAGATTTTTTTACTGGGACCGGTTCCTCAGAACCAGCCTTCCTTTTGCCCGAGGAAGTCTCGCCCTGGTCAGAGGGCACTCCCTCTGGTCCAGTGGGTGCTGGACCGGGCTGGCCATCCGGGTCAGCGGACTTTTTGGCCTCTCGTTCCCTGAGCCGGCCCAATCTTTTCTCCAGGGTGGCTGCAGGGAAATTCTTACACACCTGGCAGTCTGACAGGAGGTGGTCAGCCCCCAGACAATAAACACATGTGGTGTGTGGGTCAGCCTTGGCAAAGGCTTCCCCACAAACATCACAGTGTTGAAACACAGTGGGCCCGGTTTTTCTTTTGGGTTTCTCAGACATAATGCCAGCCTATCCAAAAACTTGCCCTTTTTATGGCAGTGCCAGGCAAGACACCCTTATCGGTTCCTAACCGTGTCACGGGTATTTGAAAAAACCCAATTTAAAAGTTAGGTTTTTTTAGAACCGATAAGAACCAGGAACCGCACTCTAAAAGCCAAATTATTGTTTAAAATTAGTATTTTGCAAACCGATCGGTTCAAAACCGAACCGATAATGAATTTCCACACAGACTTTAAAATCCTGTACTTACGGTTTACCAGATAGAGCTTTGAACCGAAATGCGGTAAAATAATTACTTTTGCCGGTTAAAATGAACCAAGAAACACTCGTTTGAACCGAGAAATGAACCGAGCTGAAGGAGAGATCTCCGGAGCGACTGTTCAGTGAAGCGGAGTAAAGAATCTGACAGTTTCAATTTGAAACTAGCCAGATAGAGCTTTCAGCAAGGCGCTCGCGCTTGGAACTCCAGTCAGCCTGGAGTTAACTCCTTCCTCTCCGGGGCAGTTCAAGTGCTGTGGCTAACTGCTATATGTCATAATATAGCAAGACTTCATGGTGTTTGAAACATAGTGCCACGATCCCAAAGTGCAGTGGCGTACAGTTGAGAGGGAGAGCTATGCTTCAGTGAGCAGCGATAAGATATCGCCTGCTCATGCGCGCTCCACACACACTGCGTACTCGTGTCCCCCCCACACACACACTGCAGCCGACTGTGTGCTCGCTCCCCGAGTTCCACATGCCACGCTGGGTCCCCCCTAGCGTGGCAACTTATCGATATAGCTGACAGGGGTTCCACTGTCCCCCCAAGGTACAGGGTGCCACGCTGGGAGCCCACCCAAGCGTGGCAACAGATCGTATGGCTGATGGGGGTCCCAAATCCCACCGTCGGCTCCACCCCTCCCAATCAGCTTTCCTTGTGCCACGCTGGGAGCCCACCCCAGCGTGGCAAACATCCCGCGTCACCCAAGTTTAAAAAAAAAAAAAAAACTGAAAAAAAAACCTTCCCTCGCTCAGTGTCCTGCCCCCCAGCTCCCCCCACCTGCGCCCACCCTCTGCACACCCTGCCTCCCCACACCCCCACCTCACCCCATACTTACCTCCGGAGTCCGGCGCGATGATCATCGGCGGACCGGGAACACGTCTGCACTCTTCAAAGCCAACCGCAAACTGCGGAAATGCCGGTAAGCTGTATAATACAATTGTAATTTTAGCACCAAATTTTCAACATGGGGTTTTTGGGACCCCTTCTCATGAATTCTCTCACTGTCATGGCGTTAATCAGGCCTGAAGGGTGATTTCGCAGTCACTGCGCAAAATCACCTTTCAGGACCGATTAACGAAACAACAGTGTCACAGTTCATGAGGTATGCCCCCAAAAACCCTATGCTGAAAATTTGGTGAAAAAATTCCCAAAAATGACTGTTTTAATAGCATACGTTGCACTGTTCCTACACACACTCGTAAGTTCGGGAATTTTCAATATTTTCACTCCAGATTTTCAACATTGCCATTTTACCACTCCTCCTTATCAGCAGTACAGCTGACATTTCTCACATCTTGCTTAAAACGTGTTTCCGTGTATGTAGTGCATAATGGCGCAGTTAGTTTGCAAAATCAATGTTTGGGACAGATTAAAAAAAAAAAATCACAGTGACACTGTTCATGAGCAGAGGTGTTAAAATGGCTACGTTAAAAATGTGGTGAAAAAAGTCCATAAAATGACACTGTTACGAGCGACCATTGCGCAGTTTACATGCACCCTCATAACTTTATGGATTTCTAATATTTTCAGTTCAGATTTTCAACACTGGCATTTTTCCACACTTCCTTATGAACAATACAGCTGTCATTTTTCACACCATGGCCGAAATGTGTTTTCGTACTTCCAGCACAGAAATGCGTGGTCGCTGTGGGAAATCGCTGTTCGGGATAGATTAAGAAAATCACAGTGACACTGTTCATGAGCGGAGGTTCCAAAATCCCTGTGTTGACAATCTGCTGTAAAAAATCCCAAAACTAACTGCATTAGGGGTGTGCGTTGCACATTTTCCATGCACGCTCGTGACTTCACCAGTTTTTTTTTTTTTTTAACATTTTCACTGCAGAATTTCAACATTGTCATTTTGTGTACCTACCCATGAACAGTACAGCTGTCATTTTTCACATCCTGTTCGAAATGTGTTTTCACACCTGTGGTGCCAAATGGTGTAGTCGCTGTGCGAAATCAGCTTCCGACTAATAAACTGATATTGCCACTGTTCATAAGGTGGGGGGGTCACAAAAAAAACATGTTGAAAATCTGGAGTGAAAATGCCAACGAACGTCTGAGGCATTAGGGTTTCCGACCATAGCACCCTAGCCTGTAGAGATTGACAGGCATCATGGGTGTGACTTGGGATTCTCACCTGTAATGCTCATACCATTCCACACCCTGCAGCCAGTGAGAGGCACTGAGGTGTGCCTTGGACTCTTCGGCCCCAAAGTTCACCCCATTCTCCAATACAGGACCCATCTCACCGTATTTGTTGATGGAATGGGGTGAGCATAAGGGCCAAAGACCCCAAGGCACACCATGACACTTGTCAGTGTCTGCAGAGTAGGGTGTGGTGAAATGGCATGGCCGTTATGCCTGACGACCCAAAGGCACACCCCAATGCCCGTCAGCCTCTGCAGGGTAGTAGTGGGGTTGGCTTCAGTTCAATACTTCACTGCCATTCCTATTATGCAGCTCTCTAATTCCTACACTACCAATACTAGCAAGCAAACATTCAGCATGGACAAATGGTTGTTTCTGGTTATTACAACAAGCAAGTGAGCTGTGTCATGCTCGTTTACAGACTTACTTAATAAACTGCAGTTCAAAGAAGCAGCACACATAAAAGGCAAAAAGCATGCTGATATTTTTTTATTCTTACTTCATGGTGTAGAAGAAAAAAAATAAAGTGCATAATGCATGCTTTGGGGTAACCCTTACCTCAGTGGTTACAAACTAAGGTTCTTTGTATTTTAACTTGTTTTTGGTTTTTATTGGGCTCACCACAACCCAAACCCAATAGACCAACTTAGGGTAGCTGGTTCATTCCATTGGGGTGTCATACAGACGAGGCACACTGATAAGTCCTGGTAAGATGAAACACGTGTCTTGTGTCGTCTGTTGGCACCCTTTGCAGACTGTGTGAGAGGCCTTTCAGCACCGTGCATTTCTGCTTAAAGTTGAACCAGCATAACATTTTGTGCTGATCTGCATATATAGCCCATGATGCTTTGCATTATGGGGGTATGTATGATTTTGTATTAAAGTGCATAATGCTGAATACCATACTGTATATATATGCTTTCCAAAGCCAAACTCTGCAACTGGACATATGTTACCACTAACTCCCCCTATGTATTGAGGCACACTACCTCTTCCTCAGGGGGACTGACTAACAGGCACATAGATATCCCTCAAGGCTCAGCCCATCAGTCGCATCATCAGAGGGCTGGCCGCGGGGAACAGTAACACATACAGCTGTATAGCATGGTGGTCAGGGGGCTGCAAGATCAACCAGATAAAAAATAAAAATACACAAACGTAAGTAACTACAAAAATTAAATCTACTTGCATTTTCTTAATCGGGATCTTAAGGTCCCGCAGTGCTGAAAGTTTACCTTTAATGTAAACAGGTCAGTATGGGCCTGGTCAATGCTGAGAGCTCCACAACCAGTCAGGGTTCTTGATATTTTTCATAATATATGTTATTATACAATAGGAGTGAACATATAACACATCCAATAAAAACACAGATCACCACTAGAACCAAAACCTCTACTCGTGACATGTACACAGCGGAAAATAACACAAGGTTATCACAACCCTCATTACATCAGTGCTGGTATCACCGCTGTGTACATGTCAGCTTCACATCACTACCGAACTACATTTCAGACCCTCCCCCAAGCCCGCCCTGCTTCATTCAATAAAAAATGAATCGCACCGACAGCAATCATTAATGAAACGAAAGACAAACTCCTGGTGCTGACATACAACCACAAAGAAGAAATCCACAAATATGACCAATCACTACAAGACAGAACAAAGCCCATCCCTAAGAAATACGGAACAACACACGAACACAAACGAACACCACAGAAGAGAGGTAAATACATATACCAGTACCACAACAAATATATCTTTATAACACAAATACCAAGGGGTTCACCCTGTTGTATAAAACGGAAGAAAAAATTACTCACCTTAGTAATTATGTTTCTTCTAGTGAAGTCTTGCTGTATTCTGACAAGTGCAGTTAGCCCCAGCCTTTAAACTGCCCCGGAGAACAATAGGTTAACTTTTCTATGCAGGGCATAGAATGTTCATCTCGAGCTCAGTTGATGTCTTTGCCTGTTGTAATTTGAACTGCAACTGTCAGATCTTTACGAGCAAAACTCACTAGGTGTTCTGTGTGGAAACTGTAAAATTTTTACTAGCCAACTGGCAGAAAAATAATCTTTTGGTTTCTCAAAGGAAGACTCAAGTCAGGAAACCCAAACACAAAAAACAATCAAATGAAATAACACCTCACCCCATGAGAAAACAAAGGGTGTAAAGGGGGCACCCCTAGGGTGCCAACACTGCGCCTGCCACCCACACCCCAAAAAATCTAGGTTCTGAGAGGGGAGGCGGGGGGGGGGTCAGAATACAGCAACACTCCACTAGAAGAAGCATAATTACTAAGGTGAGTAATTTTTTCTTCAAACAACATGAAGTCTTGCAGTATTCGGACAAGTGCAGACTACCAAGCAGTACCTCCATGGAGGAGGGACAGAACCTACTTTGGGAATAGGCTCTGAAGTACTGCTGTGCCAAACCGAGCATCACTCCTAGCCTGGATATCCAGAGAGTAATGCTTGGTACTGTAAAAGTATGGACTGTTTTCCAGGTGGTGGCTTGACAAATTTCTAAAAGAGGGATATCCCAGGCAGCAGCCAGGGAAGCAGCTGTACCTCTTGTGGAATGAGACCTCAGGCCTGAGGATGGAGTTTTTCCCAGTTTTTCATAGCAGAATTGTATAAAAGACACAATCCACCTGGCAACAGATCTCTTGGTGGCAGGTTTGCCCTTCCCAACTTCTCTGTAAGTGAGGAACAACTGGAGGGAGTCAAACCTGTGACCCTTGGTACGCTCTATGTAGTAGCTAAGGGCTCTTTTAACATCCAAACTGTATAGCCTCTTCTCTCCCGAGGAAGAATGATCAGTGAAGAAAACAGGGAGAGAGACAGACTGATTCAGGTGGAAATCTGAAACCACTTTAGGCAAGAACTTTCTGTTAGTTCTAAGGACCACTTTATCTCTGTGAAAAAGAGATGAAATCAGGTTCCACTGACAGGGCTTGCAATTCACTGATACGTCTAGCAGAAGTAATGGCTACCAAAAACACAGTTTTCCAAGTCAAGTACTTAAGCTCTGCTGAGGACAAAGGTTCAAAAGGGGGATGCATAAGCTGAGCAATGCAAACATTAAGATCCCAAGCAGGAGCAGGATCCCTAAAGGGGATTAGTGTGAAGCAATCCCTTGAAAAACTTACAGAATACAGGGTGGGATGACAGTGAGGAAGACTTGCCTAGTGACAGGAAAGCAGAAACAGCTGACAAGTATACCTTGAAAGTAGCTGGTCTGAGGCCTAGGCCATTAAGATGGACCATATAATCCAGAACCGTAGGCAATTCAGCAGTGTCTGGAGAAATATTCTTCTTAGAACACCAAATGCTGAATCTTTTCCATTTGGAGTTGTAAGTCAAGTCTTTCTGGTGGAGGGCTTTCGAGAATCCTTGAGGATATCCAGAACCCCTTGGGAAAGATGCAGATCTGCAAACTCTTAACTCTTCAAGAGCCAAGCCTTGAGATTGAGAGACTGAAGATTGGGGTACCAAATCTTCCCCTGAGAGGATGTTAACAGGCTGTAATTCCTGGGAAGGGACAGGGGAAGATGGACTGCTTAGGACAGCAACAAGGGATACCATGGCTGCCTGTCCCAGTCTGAAGCAATCAGAATCACTTGGCAAGGTTGTGACCTTATCCTGACTAACACTTTGAACAGGAGAGGGAAGGGGGGAAAGCATACAGAAATTTCCCTTCTCAGTTCAGAATCAGAGCATCCAGGGGGACTGAGCCCAAGACTGTGGGTCTGCAACAAAAGAGAGAAAGCTGTAATTGTCTGGGGCTGCAAAAAGATCTATCTCTGGAGTGTCCCATCTTGAGAAAATCACCTTCAACACCAGAGGATCCAGGGCCCATTCGTGATGGCCCTGAGATATTCTGCTCAGTGCATCTGCTAGGACTTTGTCCTTCCCTGGAAGGTGAACTGCTATCAGAGAGGTTTGCAGAGAATAAGCCAGGGACCACAACTTCATTGCTTCTGTGCACAAGGCCGTAGACCGAGTGCCTCCTTACTTGTTGATGTACCACATGGTGGTGGTGTTGTCTGTTCTGACCTGAACCACCTTGTTCTGTACGGATTTGGAAAAAACTTGCAGTGCCAGAAACACTGCCCTGAGTTCCAAGAGACTGATGTAAAGAAGAGATTCCTGAGGCGACCACAGTCCCTGGGTGGTGAGGTCTCCCAAATGGGCTCCCCAGCCCAGCAGGGAAGCATCTGTGGTAAGGACCACTGAATGAGACTGAGTGGCAAATGGAACCCCTTGCCTCAAACTGTCCTGATCCTGCCACCATTGCAGGGTTTGGATCAGAGTTCGAGTCACTGGGATTAATTTGGTAAGGGAAACCATTCTTTGGGACCAAAAAGCTCTTAAGTGGAACTGAATGTCCCTCATCTGGAATCTTGCACCTTGGACCACTGCTGCAGAAGCTGCCATGTGGCCCAAGAACTGAAGGAAATGCCTTGCTGGTTGAGAAACTTGAAGGCTGAATGAAGAGGCCAGCTCCATGAGAGCTCTTGCCTTTTCCAGGGGAAGGAAGGCTCTTGCTTTTACCATATCCAGCTCTGCCCCTATGAAGGTGAGGAGCTGCACTGGTTCGAGAACTGACTTTGTAGGTTGAGAAGAAATCCTAAAGAAGTGAGCACTTGCTGGGTCACTTGCAGGTGTGACTTGACTTGGTCTGGAGACTGACCAACTATGAGCCAGTCGTCCAAATATGGAAAAATGGAAATCTTTTGTCTTCTTAGGAAGGCAACAACTACTGCCAGGCACTTTGTGAAGACCCTTGTGGCTGAGGTTAGGCCAAATGGCATTGCTCTGAACTGATAGTGGCCTGAGGGCAACTCGAACCTAAGGTACTTTCTGTGGGAGCACCTGATGGGAATGTGAAAGTAGGCATCTTTGAGGTCCAGGGAGGCTAGCCAGTCCCCTGGCCTTAGAGAGGGAAGGATAATTCCCAGAGTTGTCATCTTGAACTTTGGCTTTAAAAGATGTTTGTTCAGATATCTTAAGTCCAGGATGAGTCGCCACTCTCCTGTCTTTTAGGGGGTTAGGAAGTACCTGGAGTACAGTCCTTTGCCCCCGTGTAGGGTAGGTACTCTCTCTATAGCTCTTAAAGCTAGGAGAGAAGAAACCTCTGCCTCTAGGGCAAGGGTTTCCGAGAGATTTGGAGGTGGAAAAGATCTGGCTCTCATCTTTGGAAATTTTTTGAAGCTGAGAACCAGTCCTTGGCTTACTACTTCCAGGACCCACTTGTCTGACGTAACAGACATCCAGTCCTGAACAAAGTAAGCCAGCCTGCCCCCTACTGGGATAGGAGAGTCGACCCGGGCAGACCCATCAGGGTGTCTGGTTGGCAGGGGCTTTAGGCTGAGGGGTGGATGCAGGCCTGCTCATCCCCCTTCTGCCTCTCCCTCTGAAGAATCCCCTCTGTGAAAAGGAAGAAGAGGCCTGTGCTTGGTAAAAAGGCCTTTGAAAAGGCCTGCCCATGCCCCTAGACTGGTGCCTCTGAGGAGTTGCCTGCCTTTCCTTGGCCTGAGCACTCCTGTAAGTGGTCCTGTATTCGTCCATTTTCTTCATGTAATTCTCGGTCTGCGCCCCAAACAGAGAATTACCCACTACAGGAAAATCCATGGCCTTAGGCTGGGTATCCTGTGAGAGGCTAGTACATCTGAGCCAAGCCATTCTCCGAAGAGCCACAGATGTAGTCATGACTCTTGATGATGCATCACTGGAGTCCACAGCAGCATGAAACTGAACTTTTGATGCCTCAATCCCATCTGCAGCCACCTGCTCCAGCTCCTTGGCAAGCTGGGGGGGGGAGCCTGTTTAGCCAGTGCCAGTACAGTGTCCCACCTGGACTTCTGGTACCTGGCTGTATAGGCGAGGTAATTCGCCTGCCTGAGTCCCAAGGAAGATGCCATGTACTACTTCTTTGCCATGGCATCAATCTTCCTGGAGTCCTTGTCTGGGGGGTGTGATGCCAAGGGAATGCTTGCCTTATCACAGGCAGCAGCCTGTACAACCCCAACATGTCTGCATTGCTGATAAAGGAACTCCATATCTGAGCCTGAAAGAGTATACCTCTTGTCCATTCTTCTATCCACAGGAAGTATGGAATTGGGAGACTTCAGAATGTATTATGTCTGTTTCCCAAAAGATTTGTGGAGGCGAATATACATAGTTTCCTGGACTCTGGGATGTCAATCATCTTTACATAGTCAGGCTCTTCCTGATTCTCCACTGCCTCCTCCACAGGAAGCTGGAGGGCATCAGCCACCTTTCTGTAGAACATGAAGTGCGAAGGGGACTCAGAAAGCCCTGGAGGAGAAACAGCTGAAGGTCTGTCTGGGGAGATGTCCGGGTCAATAGGCACATCCAGACTTTCACCATCACCATATTCGTCTTCCAACTCTCCCTCCTCCTCAAACTCCAGTTCATAAAATTCTTCCAGGGTATAATCTTGAACCGGGGGAACCGACCGAACCGAGCCCCTGCCAAAAGGTGCCGGATCAGTCGGAACCGGGTGAAGCGATTCCTGACACATCGCTTTGGCTATTTATTCGGTCAGAGTATGAGATTCTGGATCCGAACCGGTCGCTTTGTCTTTTTTCTTTTGTCAGAACCAATTCCCCGGAATCGGCTCTCCTTTTGCCCGAAGAAGTATCGCCCTGGTCAGACGGCACTCCTTCTGGTTCAGTCGGAACTGAACCGGGCTGGCCATCTGGGTACGCGGACTTCTCGGCCTCCCTTTCCCTCAGTCTACCTAATCTCTTTTCAAGGGTAGATTTGGGAAAATTTTTACAAATTCGGCAGTCTGAATCAAGGTGGTCAAACCCTACACAACAAACACAGGTGATGTGGGGATCGGCCTTAGCAAAGACCTCCCCACACTCACTGCAGTGTTGAAACCCAGTGGGCCCGTTTTTTTCCTTGGGTTTCTCAGACATGGCCAATCTAACCAATCTTACCCTTTTTTCGGCAACCGCCAGGCAAGACTCCCCTATTGGTTCCTGACCATGTCACAGGTCTTGGAAAAAAACGTAGTAAAACCCTTTTTTTTTTTTTTTTTTATAACCAATACGGACCAGTAACCACACACTAAAGTAAAATACAAAATTTACCTGAATGATCAGTTCAGCCGAACCGATCCACTCTTTTTACAAGTTCCACACAGAAAACAGAAACAAAACCTATCTAGTACTCACGGTACCACAGACAGAGACTTGAACCGACTATGCAGAAACTAAATTTCGGTAGAAAACAGACACTTCAACTGACTTCGAACCGAGCTGCAGGAGAAATCTCCGGAGCGACTGTTCAGTGAGGCAAAGTAAAGAATCTGACGGTTGCAGTTCAAATTACAACAGACAGAGACATCAACCAAGCTCGAGATGAACATTCTATGCCCTGCATAGAAAAGTTAACCCATTGTTCTCCGGGGCAGTTTAAAGGCTGGGGCTAACTGCACTTGTCAGAATACAGCAAGACTTCATGTTGTTTGAAACGTGATGTGAACTCGTGCGATAGCAGATAATGTCAACACTTGTGGCAAGTGAGCTCGGGAGTTTAATCACTCGTGGCTCTGCTTTGCCGAGCCACTAGTGATAACCCCCGAGCTCACTTGCCACTTGTCCTGATATATCCGCCATCGCATGACTACACATCACGTATCCCGTTATTATACTGTATTATGCAAGTGTAACCTCAGCAAGGGGTTGAGCAGAAGCAGATTAACTCTTGAGGACAAGGGCCCTATTTCAATGTAAATTAACTTAGCAATTGAAACGTAAAGGGAAGTGAAATGCAGATAATATATAAAATACAAGCTGAACTGTGCCTAAATATGATGTTTTCAAAGTTCTTAAAGGTAACAACCTCACCTTAAAGTAATCACCAACACATGGCAGCTCCCAACGGTCCACTGAATCAAGCCTCTTTCTATACCAGTACTCTATCATGGTTGATTCTCTGTATATCACTGGCTCTCTTATTCCACTTTAATGGATGCCATCTTTACTGGACACATCAAAGATAACAAATATTGAATGCCATATTGTTGGGTGTTTTGTAAATCACTAGCCAGTCTCCAGACAGGATTTTAGAGGACAGCAGGAATGTCATGCAAAGAAAATTTCTGAGAGGGCACACAATTAAAACTGAATCAAGGAGGGGCACTACATTATCATTTTACAGCCCTTCTATTCAAAAAAGCAATACTCGCTGGGAATGGGGGGTGCGCACGGGTGCATGCCCCTCCCCACAACTCTTTGGGAATGAGAGCCCTGGCTAGTAAGATGTTCTGATGTCTGCATGAAGGGCCTATGAACAATCAGCCATGGATGGATGGATGGATGAAAAAAAGAAAGGAATTTAGTTTTATACAGCACATTTCACACGCTGTGTCCCAATGTACTTTACAATCCATAACGAGACAGAAGCACCCATTAAGCATGTGCAGAAGGGTCAGAAAACATCAGAAACAGAAAAAAAGAAAGCAGCACATGGAGGTTACATGACTTGTTCAGGGTCAAACAGTAAGCAAGTGGGCGCTGTGAGATTCAAACCAGTGTCTACTGGGTTTCTAGATTCTAAGTTCTGTTCTCCAACTACTAGGTTATAATACCTCCACTCCCCTCAGGAAGACAAAGAGGTACTTCTGATATTTCCAGCTCAATGCAAGAATGTGGAAATGCATTAAAAATATGACATCTGCCCATACTGCTAGAGCTTGGATTTTTTTTTTTTTAATTTGCATTTAACCTTACTTTTTGTTTCATGGAAACAGGTCCAAGTAGCGTGGTGTACACACTCACAGCACACCACCACACTGATACATTCACCCCCCAGCAGTCCAGGAAGCCAAAGGCCTGACGCCATTTTCAAATTTAAGTCCCTAATTCTAACCCTCTGACTAGTTACAAAATCATGTTTTCAAGTCTACTTTCCTGCATGATGCATTGACTCGTGAAATGGTTTACATACTCTGCAAGTGGTCTACTGGATGATGCACCAGCTGAGCTGGTACTGGGTTCTTCCGCTATCCCACCACCATCCAAAAACATAGTGACGGCCATCTCCAGGTTGTTGTTGCAAGCTTCCAGCATGTGCTGTCCCACAGACTCACTGGCACCTGCATTGCAAAACGAGAAAAAGGGGGAGATAGGCTAAGAATGAGGCAATGACTACAAACACACGTTTGTAATAGAACAAAAAATCTAGAATGTTGGGAGAACACTACCGCAGCAAGGAAGAGAGCGCTGATCTACTATCCAGATGTCAACTTTTAATTGCTACACCAACAAGATTCAAACCTTACATCAGTCACAAGAAAAACCAATATCATACAGGGCTCAAGTTACAGCCGTTTTTGAATGTACACTAATTATATTAACAGCAGGGTAACTACAATGTAACTATAGGAATCAAATGTGTAGTACTCTGTATTTTTAATGCACTTTCACAAAATGTGTAATCAAAGTATTACACTGTAAAAGTGAAACTATATTGAAAATACAGAGTAGTTACACACTGATCATGTACATATATCAGTAGTTAAGTAGCAGGAAAATACTCCACTAGCAGCCATCTGTGCTCCAGGAGAACAGGCAA
This sequence comes from Neoceratodus forsteri, assembly GCA_016271365.2. Lineage (NCBI taxonomy): Eukaryota > Metazoa > Chordata > Ceratodontiformes > Ceratodontidae > Neoceratodus > Neoceratodus forsteri. Next base: position 369,303,538 of record CM028137.1, read on the forward strand.
CAGGGTTAACAAAAAACCTGAGCACCAGAGTATGCTGCATAAACAATTTATTTACATCAGTACCCACAAAAATACAGATACAACAACACAGCAGCAGGTTGGGACAGAAGCACCCCTGACCAGTTTCGCTGTAGGCTTCTTCAGAGGAGGTGCGTCTGCCAGTTGCTAGATACTCCATTTTATAGTGACATAAATTAAAATAACAGTGCACCAATTTAACGATAATCACATGTATAAAAATCAAGAATATAACTTACTTCATATATTATAACTGAATTTAATTACTACCAATAAGCACCTACTAGTGACAAACACACAACAGTGCATTCAAAGAGAATATACGGTTGCAAACTACTATAGGAATATTAAACAGAAACAGCAGAAAGGACAAGAAGGGAAATGAGACTCCATGTGATCTCCAAGCTTCAACTTCATTTTTTAGTATGGTTTCTGCATACCCATAGTACCCCATCGTAGGCGTGGATAGCTAAAACAAGCTAAAGCAAATGAGAAAAGAAACACAATGTTACTTCAAGAACAGGTCATAAAAACAGTTCATCTCCCAACTCTGTTTTGATTAATAGTTTTGGACTCTATTCGATCATTTAGTCCTGGTCTAAATAGAGGTCACAACCGGATAATCCACAATGCTTCTCTGTCTAGGGTGAGGTTATTCAGGTTGCCACCTTTCCTACCTAATCTAACTTTCTCAATAACACGGAAAGAACACACATGTGATCCATCATTGCCTTGTTGACAAATGTGTTGGGACAAAGCATTGGTACAGCCCTTCCTATCAATTTTATGGAGATATTCCCCTACCTTTACTTTCAAACTGCATGATGTCATGCCCACATAAAAAGCAGAGCACGAACATGTGGCCAAGTATCACATTTTCAGTGTCACAGTTAATAAAAGATCTTGTCGTCTTTGTTGAATTGGCACTGGTAAAAACAGATGTTTTGGTAATACTCTGGCAAAACTTACACCATCTGCATTTAAATGTACCCATAGGCATAGGTGGCATCCACCCAGGAAGAGCGGGGTCCGGTCTACACATTGGCTGGAGACTATGCACAAGCTGGTCTCTCAAAATTTTTGCCCTTTTTTTACACCATTCTCTGTGTATTCTCAGTGTTGTTCCTCAATATGGGATCTGATCTCAGTACCGATCAGTTTTCTTGTATTATCTCCCTGACCGTACTATTCCGACAGTACGTAGTAATGTAGTTAAACTGATAGGACCCATTCCCCCTTGTTTCGGATGGCTCTCTTGGCTGTAATAGTTTGGCCCTGTGCATCTAGCAAAATCACACACACTGTCCAAAATATCTGTCTTGTACCCTCTCTAAGAGAACCTGTCATACAGCTCTTTACTTTTGGATTCATAATCAGTGGGGTTGCTGCAGTTTCGTCTGACCCTTACAAATTGGGATTTACGTATATTGTTTGTGGTGTGTCTGGGTGGCAGCTGGAGGAGTGGAGCAGTGTGTTCCGATCAGTCTCTTTTCGATACAGGTTTGTGTCCAAAGTAACATCCGGATTTTTTATAATCAAAGTCCAAAAACGTAACAGTTTTTTTGGCAAGCCTGAACTGTGAAATGTAAATTTGGGTTGCTGTCTCCTAGACAACCCACTAACTGCTCCTATTTTTCCTTGTCCCCTCTCCACACCACGAGAACGTTGTCTATATAGCACCTCCATAGGTCAACCCTATCATAAAAAGGGTTGACCTCAGAGTCATTGACTACTTCTTTCTTCACTTTCCCAAGAAGATGTTCGCTTAATTTGGGGCAAAGGTGGCATCTATAGATGTCCCCTTCACCTGCAACCAGAAGTCATCCTGAAACAGAAAAACATTAGACTCAAGCAAATACTTTGCACATTTAACAATAAAAATCCTGGGAAGTCCAATCATAGTCAGTCCCACTGTCTAGAAAAAAACTTGAGTGCCTGTAACCCCTCAAAGTGTGCTATATTAGTATATAAAGATACCACATCTAGTGACACCAACCACCATTTTTGTTCGATTTCCATATCCTCTAGTAAAGAAAGTATATGTCTGATGTCCTGAATGTAAGATGGCAAAGAGTGGACTAATTCCTTAATATACCCATCCACAAATTTCGAGAGTGGTTCTGTTAAAGAGCCCATCCCCGATACAATGGGGCACCCTGGTGGTCTCTGTACGCTTCTGTGTATCTTAGGAAGGAGGTAAATAGTTGCCGTAACCAACTGTTCTACTGCTAAGAAATTAAATTATCAGTGATTATACCATTTTCCCAACTCTCATACAAAAAACTATTTCCTTTTTAAACTTCAAGGTAGGGTCCAATGGTATTCTCTGGTAAAAAGTTGACTCATTCAGCCGTCTCATTACCACCTCAATATAATCCGTGGTATCCATGTCTACCACCGAACCCCCTTGTCAACAGGCTTGATGGTAACTGATTTCTCTACAATCATAAAATCCCGCCAGCAGAAAAAGACCACCTGGCCCATCTAGTCTGCCCGAAAAGAATACGGCCCCCTTACCTCCCACTAGTTCCAGGCTTCTAAGTGCTTGCCTTTCAGGGTTACTGATATTAAAATAACCCCCATCCCCTTTCTGTGTTAACAGATTTCTGGACTCCAGTTCACACATTCTCTCAAATGCCGCCATCTGGTTATACGGTGGATTAAATTTGGACACAGGCTTAAAAAAGTAGTAACTCTATTGTGTAATGCCCCCTGTGCCCCATCATTAATTTCTCTCCCACTACTACCAATAAGACTTTGTTACACAAGACTCGAGTCAGGTACAGGTACATCAGTAGTGTTTAGGATGTTCCCAGATTGTACCCCCATGGCGCTCTCGTTAAAAAAAAAAAAAAACACCTTTAGGTTCAGATTTCTTGTGAAACGATACAAGTCCCCGCCCAAAAAATATGATACGGCTGTACTTCCTGTGTTGGTATAAACAAAAAGTCCACGACTTAGCAATGCAGTCTCGTCCACTAACAGCACCTTTTGTTGAGAGGTTGATGACGTTTACTTCCTTGTTGATGTAATTTTCTTCACTGCACTCTTTCTTCTCTGCATTGATGCAGCTGACTGGAGCGCTTGCGGCCCCTCCCTCTACGTCTGCAACCTTTGCGTCGCCTTGGAAAGTCACCGCACTCCTTGCTACTTTTGGTGTCAGTCTAAAAAAAGGTTCTCTGAATCACTCATTGAATAGCTGGAAGATGGACCGATTATTGCTTTTATTTTTTAGGATGGACTTCCTAATGCCACGGTTCCGACTTAGACTACAACCTCTGTTCTCCGTTTTGTTCCAGGTAAAAACTGTTTCTCTCATAGTCACCCTGATCTCTTTCAAATTTCCACAATTTTGTTGCCTTTATTCTTTTTTCTTGTCTGTCAATCGCTGTTTTTAGACATTTTTGCAGATGTTCAACCCCAGAATGTTCTTTGAACAAATCAACTGCTTGTTGCTTTACTCCAAGTAGATTTTGTAGCTCAGGCTCCTGTCTGACGTAGTCCTTGACAACGCAGCGTACCAGATCCAGGGAAGTCCTGTGTGTAGTTTCTGACCAGTCCTTATGGAAGATGTCTCTCTCTTGATCATAACCTGGCTGCTTGGTCCACCTTAACCCCCATGGCACTCTACCAACAGATATATACGCTTCTAATGAGTTCCCCCCTCCAAAAGTGTCTGCGTACTTTAAGGGCTATATACTTTAAGTCTCTAAATGCAGTTGCAATTGTGCATTCAGTACTTGCCCCCTCATTCGTGTTAGAGCTATTATCTGTGGCACTAGTTGCTACACTCCTGGGTTTGTCTGTAAAGATATATATATATATATATATAGATAGATATATATATATATATATATATAATGTATGTGTGGATATATATATATATATATATATATATACACACATATATATACATACATATTTTTGAAATTACTATTTGTTCTCTCCACCCAGCCTACCATTCCTGACCCATCGGGAGAGCCAAGGCAGACATCCCACTGCCACACACCCTACCCGGAGCAGCCTCCGAGACCCCATGGAGCTGCGGCTTAAACCTCTGAGCGGGGACAAGGTGGGGCCCGAACACCCAGAGACTTGCGTTTCGTCAGTGCTGGAGCAGTCGGGCGGATGGAGGCACATCGTAGGCATGTCTCCGGCTCTTCGTCTCCCCAGAGATGGCAGGCTCTTTTCTGTTTTTCTCTTGGGCACTGCACTAGCCCAGACATCAAGGCGTGACCACCGACGTCTGCAACGCCCTCCCCCAAGCCGCCTAAAAGAGTCGCTTGAGTCCCAGACCTACACCCGGGGGCCAATCAGACGCCGAGGTGCTCAGTGTAATGCTGCACCCTTAGCCTCCACCAGGGGTTGTCAAACACCGAGCTGCTTCCCAACCCTCCCCCCGGAACAGGCAAGCTGTCGACGGATGCTACAGCCTGTTCCTCCTGGCCAGCCCTCCAGCGACCAGAGCTCGCTCCCGAACCCGGGTCGCCAGCATCTCAAGCAGAAATCCAACTGCTGCGCAGCCTGTAAAGATATTTTTATCTGGTTCCACGCAAACTGCATTTACAAACTGCAGCCTCAATATGGTTGTTTCACTGTTCTCACTAGGTGTTGAGAACATTTTAAGTAATACAAACCCCCTGCTGCTGTGTGCCACAGCTGAACAGTGAGTACAAGCCACTTGTTATGTTAACTGGATGACGAACAATGGCAAACAGCTGTTTCCGTTAATATTCCTGTAGTAGTCTGCAATCATATATTCTCTTCGAATGCACTGCTGTATTTCTGTCACTAGTAGGTGCTTATTGGTAGTAATTACATTCAATTATACTATATACATATATATGAAAGATGCTATACTCTTGATTTTTATATATGTGATTATTGTTAAATTGGTGCACTGTCACTTTAATTGATGTCACTATAAAATTGAGTACCTAGCAGCTGGCAGACGCACCTCCTCTGAAGAAGCCTAGAGTGAAACCAGTCACAGGTGCTTCTGTCCCAACCTGTTGCTGCTGCTGCTGTATCTGTATTTTTTGTGGGTACTGATGTAAAAAAATTGTTTATGCAGCTTACTCTAGTGCCCAGGTTTTGTGTTTACCATACACAGTAGTTAGCCTGCAGCTGGTGTAAAGTGTAATTTTGTTATTACAGATTAGATCCAGAAACCAAATGTAGAGAGTTATAAAATTTTACAGTACTGTATTTGGTGTACTGAACACAAAATATGTAGGCGGAATACCAATTTCTTTTTTTTCTGGCATTTAAATATTTTTTTTTTTTTTTTTTTTTTTTTTTTATTAAGAGCACCTTTTATGCTCTTGCAGAAAATACCACCGAAGCCAAGGACTCTTACCTGGCTCAGAGTTGGAGGATATGAAGAAAATATTTTCATATTGCGCGTTTTTTTTTTTACAGAGGAAGGGATTGAATTTTGGCTCGGAGGCGATCAGCGATCCCTTCACTTGTGTGTGGGCACACTCCACAGGCATGTTTAGAGCGTGTTCCCACGCAAGCACATGGTGATGTCAGAATATGGAACAGCGTGGGGGCGTGTCTCTAAACTAGGAAGTGGAAGGGATTAGTGGATCAGCTCCACTGAGCCAAAATAATGATCCTTTCCTCTGGAAAATGCAGCAATATGAAAATGTTTTCTTCCTACTCACCACCTCGGAGTCAGGTAAGGGTCCTTCGTGGATGGGAGCAGTAATACCAGGAAAGGTGCTCTTTTAAAGCTTTTCAATACCAATACTGCCAGCTAGGACTTACATGAGCAGTGTTCCCCATTCACTGTTTTAGTGCGGTGGGCCACCACCCTATATTTTTTTTTTTTTTACCATCACCCTATATTTTTTTTGCCACCACCCTATATTTCTATCCATTACTGGTTGTTTAACAAAATCCTCCAAAATTGTCTTTTGACATCCTTTACTGCACTACTACCCCTGTTTTGATACCAGCACACTATATTTTACTTAAAATCAGCTTATGCACATGTACAGTGCATATAGGAGGTCCACAAAAATAATGGACATTTTGACCCGATCACCACTGCCACCGCCCTATATTTTCAGACAGTGGGGAACCCTGATGAGGTATACGTCACAGTCAAAAAAACAATACATTTCAAACTGACTAATTAGTGGATTCACAGACATAGTTAAGTAGCCTTCATAAGGATATATGGAGATGTTGATGTTTATATTTGGGGGGGTCCACAACTCCGCAGCAACTGTAATCTCTTCAACTCAGCTCTGAATAAATAATTACATGGGGAGGGAAAAAGGAAGGGGGGATACTGAACTACTTCAATTGTCCAAATACTCAAGTCAGGTCTCAAACTGCGCATCTGTCATATACTACAAGCTCCAGGTACAATCCATTAAGTATGGTATATACCAAACATTAAGTCTACTTTCATATTATAAAGTACCCAGGGTTGCCAAAGTTCTTGAAAAATGATGGAATACCAATACAAACCACTAGTGTTCAGTTTGGAAAATCAGGTTTTTAAAAAGTAATTTGCTTGCAAACTATGTAACAGTGCAGTAAAACTGTATTTAGCCTGAGGCTGTATACTGGATTTTTGGATGGAACACCAACCTATTAGTTTTTATTTATTTACAATTTACTTACCCAGGGTAGCCCAGCTGAGGTGCTGCTTCCCGTATTCAGTTGGGCCCTGCTTCTACCCATTTTTAAAAGCTAGGTGAACTAAAGCACTACAAGGTTGAGTGGCTTACTCAGGGTCACTGTAAGTAAGTGGCTATGGCGGGATAGGAACCTGGGCATCCTGGTTCCCATCCCAAGCATATCCTCGAACCACTGGACCACGCTGCCTCTCAACAGCAAGAATTCTGGTATTCCATCGGATTTTTTTTTAATTACGGTTTATGCCCCCTTCCTGTCTCTAGAGTCCAAATTTCTCTAGAGTTCACAAGGCAGTGTCTGACTAGCCTCTTACCTCTCTCGGGTGCCATCCTACACAGAGATGCAGTCCCCGGAAGTCCCGACAGGGGCGAGGTGGAGGGGATATACCTCCTCTCCCCTTCCAAGATTATGTATCGTCAGGAGGTATTTCCAAGTAATAAGGCCAGACCTGGATATACCAGTATCCTTCCTCGCAGGCACGGAGGTAGTTTTCATGCTTACTCCCTACTTCATAGGACGTCAAGGGGCTTATGCATGAGGTGCACTGCGATGCCCTGAAGGCAGCAACGTCCTACCTTCCTGCTGGTCATCCAGCCACTCTGCCACCTGTGGTCACCCAAGTCGCAGTGCTGCAGAGGACAGAACCCTCCCTCCCCAGACAGCAGCCTCCTCTGGGATGCTCAATCCTCCTCCCACCAGTCGGCTACCTGATGATCCAGGCTCATTCCCAAACCCGGGTCGCTGGCTTCACGAGCAGAAGCCCTACTGCTGCGCTGACAGATTGGCTTGGAAAGAACAAATTCAAAATAGCATTTTTAACCCTGCTTATCTGCACATCTCCTGAAGCAGTTTGTTTCTGTCTGGACTCTTCCTCTGCCAAGGTTTTTACATAAATACACAGATGTTTACAGATAGAAAAAGATAAGAGTCTAGTAAGTCTGTCGGTTTCCTACCTAGGGCCTTCCAGTCTATCACTGGTTAGTCCTCTATTTCACCAATCAACCCTCAAGTCACCCAGATAAGGCAGAAATTATTGCCCTGGGTGATTTTCATGTCAACTGGTTACCAGACACTGCCGCTCCGTATAGGGATGCTGCAGCTGCCCTCTGCCCTCAGTCTATCTCAAGTTCTGCCCACTACCACCCTACACAACCCGTGAACAGGTACCTCGACCCTTATCAACCTAATTCTTACTAATCGCCTTCACAAATTCTCCCAGGTCTTTGTGCTACCTGACACACTGAGTGACCACTCCCCAGTACTCGGGCGCTGGTCTTACTTGGCTACAAAGGCACCTCCTAAAGTTAGCTTTCAGTGAAAACTCAGGCCAGGCAAGCTACAGTCCTTGAAATACCACCTTATCAACTGGGACTGGTCTCCCATTGCTGCCTTGCCCGATACTGACTGTCCTGGAGTACTTTGTCAATTCCTTCAATTCTGCCTGTGACCTTTTTGCACCCTTCTGCAAACGAGTCATTAAAGGAGTTGACACCCCGTGGATGTCCCAGTCCCTTCTGGAGCTCATGGGCCACCGAGACAATCTCTGGCACATAGCCTTGGAGACTGGGAGGCCCGCTGATAGGCAACGTTACCATAAGGCCAGGAACCGCTGCACCTGGCAGGTCCGTCAGACAAAAGCAGAATACTACACAGAAGCCCTCACCGCCTCCTGGGGGAAGGGGTGCAATTTCTGGGACTCCCATACTGGTAAATGGTGGTCTCTCCATGTACCCTGACACAATAGCAAATGCACTGAACTCATTCTCAGACCTCAGCAGCGTGCTACCTGCCAATTTTTTTGCACCCACCCCCATCATAACATCGACACCCACCCAAGCACCCCCTTTCCGCTTCAAGGTTATCTCCCAGCGTGATGCTGCTCCTCTCCTGCTAAAGGCACTCAGCAAATCCTGGTTCAGCAGTGACAATCTTGATCTTAAAATACTAAGGCTCACTCTCCTTGAAGTACTCTACCCCCTTCACTGCCCTGCTAAACCGCTCCCTCGTCCTAGGTCAATTCCCCTGCATGTGGAAAACTGTCCTCACCTCTCCACTTCTGAAGAGTGGTGACCGACCATGCCTAGTAATTATCAACCAATCTCAATTCTACCCCCTCTCTCCAAGGTTCTTGAAAAGAAAGTCACCATCCAAGTCACAGACTACCTTGCTCTACACAATCTCCTCTGCCCTGAACAACATGGATTCGGAAAAAACCATAGCACCAACACTACACTTTTGGAATATACCAACACTATCCATGCGACCCTGGCTGCAGGCCAGATTGCCGGTGCTGTCTACATAGATCTTTCCAAAGCATTTGATACCATCCACCACTCACTTCTTCTAACCTCACTAACCCAAATAGGTTTCTCACAGGATACCACCGCTTGGTTCTCAAACTACCTGTCTGACAGAACCCAGAGTGTCAGATTAGGGCATACCTTATCCCTCCTCAGAGTTACATCTGGGGTCCCCCAAGGGTCAATTCTTGGCCCCCTACTTTTCACTCTATTCCTTAACTCTCTGCCCAAGGCCTGTTCTGGGAGTCTCCTTCTATACACAGACGATGTGGTTTTGTTCAGTACCCACACCAACCATATCGCCCTTCAAGGGTCGTTTAATGAGGCCGAATCCTGGTTTACTGACCATAGGCTTGTTCTAAACTATAAAAACACAAAATCCATGCTGTTTGCCCATGCCTAAAACAAGTTCAGTAACCACCCCCTGCTCATCCACAATTCCCATAATGAGACCCTGAAACAAGTTTCTACCTTTAAATACTTAGGGGTTACTCTAGACTCAAGGCTAACCTACCATGAAAATATCCGCCAACTTAATACGGCTGTAAATGTGCGCATTGGTCTGCTACACCGCTACAAGCACAGTCTCCCCCGGAAGCCCTACAGCTAGCCATCTCCTCCTCCTCCATCCTGTCACTCACTGATTACGGGATTATCTTCTATGGCACTGCCGACAATACCTCCCTCAACAAAATCAGGGTTTCCCTGAATAAAGCCTGGAGACTGGCCACAGGATGCGACTGACTTACACACACCTGTACACTATATACCACCACAAACTGGCTTAATTTCAGTGATCGCCTAAAGTACCAGACTTGTCTCCTTGCCAAGAAAATCATGACTGACCTCATGCCCCCAGCTCTTGTGAAGTTGCTCCCCCCTCTAACAGCACCAGACGCATACGTTACGCTGAGAAATCGCCCTACCAGGTTCCCCACTGTAAAACCTCCTTGGGGCAAAGAACTTTCAGATATCGTGGCCCCAACTGGCCGAATTCACTGCCCATACCAGTTCTCCTGACTCCTACCCTAGAACTGTTCAAATCCCTTCTCCGTAGCAATATCTTCCATGATTCCACCTGTGATTGTACCTGACCTACCCACGACCTATAACTGCCATGACAATGGACCCATTTGGTCCTGCTTCTACAGTGCTGCTGTTTTTACTGTATTTATTGTATTTTGCCACTGTACTGCATTGTCTGATTGTTGAAATTACCCTGTAACACATCCACCTGTTGTAATTTCCCATGTATCTTTCGTAAGGTGTGATATTTCCCACACTATTTATACTGTAATGTCTGTACACTGTATGCTCTGTATTGTTTTCTAGGATGTGTAGCCTTTGTAAAGGAGTCTCTGACTCAAAGGTATTAATTCAGACTGTATTCAGTAAATCAAAATTAAGTCACAATGTAATGAATACCCTTCACCCATCACTGTTCTCCTTCCCCATTCATCCTCACCATAACCATATGTCTATCCCACTCACTTTTACTGCGCAAAGCAAACATATACTGTTAAGTGTGGCTGGCTTCAGAAGTCTGTCATGTCACTACTGTATCCTCAGGAAAACCCCACCGGTCTCCCGCTGGGCTGATCTTTCTGGCAAGGCTGTCCCGGGGCCCTAAGAGGCAGCTCTGACTGGAATCTGCTGAGGAAGGAGGAGCTGTGTTCTCTGGGACTAGCTTTTCCGGTACAGTGATCTACCAGCTTACGAGGATTTAAAGGACTGGCTTGGGACACGGTGAGAGCATGTCCACGAGCATTTGATCTCTATTCCTTGGGGTGAGTGCCTGAGACTCTCAGTCAATTCTGAGACTCTCTGCTTGGCAGACTGCGTGAGAGACTTTCGGCCCCGATTTTCCTACTCTACCCTCTCTGAAGCTGAATTTCCAGTGACTGTGCAGAATTTTCCATTCAAACTTTGGTGGTGTGAGCACCAGCGCTTTACCTGCACTCCAAAACGTTTCTCAAGCCTTTATAGATTTGGATCTTTCGCTGGACAGTTAACTATTTTATTGAAATTGTCTGTTCTACTTAGTGGACTTGTTGCTGCACAAGCTCCCTTGTTTTCTTCCTTGTTTTTATTTTTTTATTCGGTGGGGGGAGTTATTGAGTTGGGAGTTGTTTGGGGTGGGTGGATGCAATGTATGGAATTTATGCGACTGGAGCGAGTGTGTAGCGTATGTTCTTAGTTTGTTTTTATATTTCGAAGGCTGTTTTACTTATTTTAGAGAATTTGTGGGTTTGGGTTGCTTTGGCCTGGCTGTAATGTGTCAGGGCATGGGCCTCATAACAATCACCTATGCGGCCTCTCTGCTGCTCAACCTCCACTCCTTCGACCTCCCTGTCCCTTCCACCGCAGTGAGATGCTGGAGGGGGGACATGATAACAAGGAGGCAGGTGAGTCACTGATGGCAGAGGCAGCGGAGGAGGGGGTAGTGAGGGTCACTGAATCAATCAATCAAATCGATCAAACTTTATTTAACCAGGCTTTACACCTTTGAGTGAGCTCCTTTGCAAGGTAGTCCTGGACAACTAGTACAAGGACAGAAGTACAGTCAGTACAATGACACAGGTATCCAGGTACATAACATATACATACTTTAAATACAGTCAATGATGCAATTTAAGCATGTTACAGTATATACAGATTACAGCTACAGAGGATAACATGAATATGACAAAAATTTACAGTAACGTAATAATACAACTGATATCAAGTATAGGCTAAAATGGAAAAAGGGGGTGGAGAGATGGTAAGGGGAGGAGCAGGGTGTTTACAGAGAAAGGGTAGAGGTAAAGGGGGAGGAGCAGGAAATGCTAGGGTGACCTGACAAAAGCAGTATTAGGTAAACAAAAGTCTTGAGCAATTATCTACGACATGAGCAAGTTTCTTTCAAGACACCTGTGAGAAGGGATTTAAAGATGGATATCCCCGGTACCATAACAATCTTAAGTGCCTTCTGCAGGGAGTTCCAAAGGTAGGGGAAGAGCAACGACAACAGCAGCAGCACCGTATCATGTTTGGATCTTGGGGGCATCGTACATAACAAATGTGTAGCATCACACACAGCAGATCCCTGTATTTCGAGTAAATAGATTGGAGATGTAAGAAGGAAGTTTATTTGTAATTGCCCTGTGAAACCAAACAGCTGCGTTCCTCTTCCTCCTGACAGTAAAAGAGGACCAGCCAAGTATCTCATAGGGCAGACAGTGGTGGGTGTTTAGAGAAGCACTAGATATGAATCTCAGGGCACGGTGATATAAGGTATCTAGTTTACTTAGAGCTGATACAGGGCAGTTGCTATAGAGGATGTCCGCGTAGTCTAGTAGAGGTACAAAGGTTGTTTGGATCAGTGTCTTTTTTTGTCTCACAGGTGAGAAGATGTCTAACACAATAGAAGACGCTCAAACGCTGTCTCAGCCTTTTGGCTAGTTCCTGCAAATGTACCGTAAAAGTAAGCTTGCTGTCTAACCAAAATCCAGGTACTTAAAGTTGTCAACAATTTTAACTGGTTCATCAAGTAAGGCGAGTATCCTATGATGATGTACGGTTGTTGCCGGTGAGTGGGATTTAGGGGAGATAACCATAGCTTTTGGGTTTTTTTTTTTTCCATTAAGGAGGAGCTTCAGCTGCAGTAAATTTTTTTTGCAGGATGTCAAATTTGTGTTGCAGCTCCTTAAACCCAAGCCACCTATAGGCCGGGAGGGGAGCTGCTGGCAGTCAAAAGGAAAGAAAGAGACTTGGGCGTCATCATGTGTAATGTCAGTGGCTCTGCAGATAGCCCACTCGCCTCTGAGGCTGGGAAATCAAAGGGCTGTGGGTTCAGTTCCCACATCTGGCACTTGGGTTAATATCCCAGTACTGACACTGTAGTGCAGCATGAGAGGGGTGCTGCACTTCTGAGGTGCCGTCTTTTGGATGAGACGTTAAACCGAGATCCCATCTGCCTGGAGTGGTGGTAGTTCAGGTGGATGTTAAAGATCCCATGGCATTTATCGAAAAGAGTAGAGGAATTTCCCTGGTGTCCTGGCCAAATTTCCCTAATTCACTAAAAATACCACCAATAGCTTAATCTGGTTCACGGTCAGTTGGCATTCATCTGTATCCCCTTCCCCCAGGTCATGCCTGAAAATAGGCAAAATTTGTCTAGTATACTTACCTGGTCAACAAAAAATAAATAAAAATCATCACCAATGACCTGAAATCATCCAACCAGACCACTAAAGCAGTAGATAAGGCTAGAGGGATATTGGGGTGTATCAGAAGGGGTATCACAAGTCGGAAGAGGGAGGTAATAATCCCTCTTTAAAAGACACTGGTTAGACCCCATCTGGGGTACTGAGTGCAGTACTGGAGGCCACACCTTCACAAGGACATTAACCAAATTGAGGCAGTCCAGAGAAGGGCAACCAAAATGGTGCAGGGACTGCATCAGAAAACATACAAGGACAGATTAACGGGGCTCAATATGTATACCCTAGAGAAAAGGAGGGAGAGAGGTTATATGATCGAAACATTCAAACACCTTAAGAGCATTAACATGGTGATAGAGTCTTACATGTTTAAATATAAGAAAAATAGCAGAACTAGAGGACACAGCATGAGATTGGAGGGAGGCCGATTAAGGGGTAATGTGAGGAAGTTCTTTTTTCACAGAAAGGGTGGTGGATGCATGGAACGGTCTACCTCAGGAAGTGATGGATATGAATACAGTGCAGGGCTTCAAACAGGCATGGGATAGGCATAAGGGAGCAGTACAGATGAGTATGAATAGATAAGCCATTGACAGAGCAAAGGCCGATGACACATTCATAAGGCAGAAAAATAAATGGGTAGACTGGATGGGCCTTGCAGTCCTTATCTGCCGTCAACTTCTATGTGTCTAAGCTCGAGGGAAGAGCACATTGTGCAAATCACTGTGTCGTCTGCAAATAGATGCACACGTGCCTTGTGTATCTGGGAGTCAATGTTGTTAATACAGATCGTGAAGAGTATGGAACCCAGTATAGAGCCTTGTGGCACTCCACACGGTAGGATTTGAAGCGGTCCGAGATCTCCTTGGTCTTTGATTTGTTGCATTCTGTTGGTAAGGCAATAGCTGAACCATTTCATGAAGGTATCATCAAGTCCAAGGCGCCAATAGCAGGCTATGGTCAACAGTATCAAAGGCCTTGCTTAGATCTAAACACAAGGCATAAATATGCTTCTTTGCATCCACTGCATTCAGACAATACATCAAAACTCTGGCGATGGCAGATACAGTGCTGTGTTTTGGTCTGAAGCCCAACTGTACGAGGTTTAATAAGTCCTTAGACTCCATAAAGTCTCTTAGCTGTTGGTTAACTAGCTTCTCTAGCAGTTTTGATAGGACGAGGAGTAGGGAAATTGGCCTGTAATTGCTTAGGTCACATTTATTCCCAGACTTGAAAAGGGGGATAATGTGTGCAATTTTCCAGATTTGTGGGAGGTCCCCTAATGAAAGAGAAAGATTGAAAAGGTGTGTGATGGGAGCGGTTAAGTGAAAACGTCCTAATTTCAAAAAAAAAAAAAGGCTCTAAAAGGTGTGCCCCGGCGCTTTCCTTAGTATCCAGTGCCAACAACAGATCCTCAACCTGCTTAAAAGTTAGAGGGCTAAAACAAAAGGAGGTCTTCCAATTCGTTGTGCTGGCAGAGCAAGGGGCATCGTCGGACAGAGACTGTGTAGCTAGCCTACTGGCGGGTGAGACGTCAAACGCTAGTCCTGCTGTGGCGAAGTGGGTATTGAGTTGTTCCAGGATGTCAGCCTTCTTGGTATATGTGATGTCTCCAACAACTATCTTGGTAGGCAGGGGAGAGGAAGATGATCAGCCCTCGACCTCCTTTAGAATATTCCAAGATCTGGCAGAATTATTTCTGTTTTCTTCAAGGGCAGATTGGAAATAAAGACCTTTCTCAGCTCTAATATGTTTAGTGCAGGAGTTTCTAGCAAGACGGATTGCAGCTTGGGAGCATGCCTTACACAGGCTATATCGTTATGGAATACCCCTGCATGGAACATACCACCACCACCCCCCCCTCCTCCTCCTCCTACCGCTCACAGAGACCTCCACACCTTGCCTCTGTCCCAAGTGTCCCTCCTCTGCTTCTTCAACTCACGATCCCCCGGCTCTAACCCCCCTACCGAAGTGGGGCCACCAACTCCTAATCAGTGCTCTATCTACAATCTAGAGTGTAGCCAAAGAGCAGGGAGGAACTAGAGGCCAACTTGGCAGATCCGGTGCATGTTGACTGGTCCTGTTCCTGTCGTCGCTTTCCCAGGTGCCTGGGGGTTTTCAGTTTTTGAGTTCCCCTTGGAGGCGCAGACGTGCAATGCTGTCCAGCGCGCGACGGGCATGCTCCCACACTCACCCACAGGACGTCCGCTGTCATCTTACTCTTCTAGACATCTGTGCACTGCTCCACCCCTAGTCTCTGCTAGAAGCCACAAGTGCAGCGGAAATCGAGCCCACCCTCCCCAGGAGAGAACAGTCCTCAGGACGCTCAATCCTCTCCTGCCAACCCCCGCTGACCCAAGTTCTTGCTCCCCGAACCCGGTCGCTGGCATGGGCTAGGTGTGGCATCCAGCGCCTCAACCCTCAACGACACCAGGCTGGCTACTGTGAGGCTTGTTGACAAGGATTAAATCCATTACTGAACCACTGTTTGGGTTTTTGCTATTAGGGTGGTTGACATCAGGGGTCATTTACGACAGGCCATGCTTGTCACAAAACTCCTTCAGAGTTTTGGAGCAGTAGTCTTTCCAACCGAGATTAAAATCTGCTATAATAATGCACTCAGAGTTAGCTTTCTCCAATTGCTTGTCGAGGTGGTCTAGTATTCCAAAGCCACCAGACGGCAGTCTATAGCAGGCAGATATTCCTATGGATTCCTCAGAGGAAAGGGTTAGCTTCATAGTAAGGCCCTTAAATTCCTTTGGAGTGGAGGAGATGTCAATAACTGTTACAGCAAATCTCTCCTTAAAAAAAGATAGCGACCCCCCCCACCCCAGTTAGTCTATCTGACCTGAAAACACTGTAGCCAGGGATATTGATGCTGCGGTCGTGAGTGGAACTCCTAAGCCAAGTTTCCGAGATCACAAGTATATCTGGAGACGCGTAAAATGCCCAAGCCCGGATCATGTGAATTTTTTTTTTTTAGCATGCTGCAGACGTTTACGTGAAGGAAGCTAATGCCCTAAAGTTGAGGTAGCTCTGAAGGGGCATCTAGGATTATAGGGGGACCAGGGTTTAGCTCAACATTCCCAGAACTTAACAGGAGGATTAACAATTTCCTAAGTCCGGTTTATAATTCCTTTAATAATGCGTGTTTTATGCCATTTTGTAGGTGAGGTTTTGAAGTAGGCCTATAGGGGACAGATGAATGCCTAAAGGACATTTCAGAGCCGCCCGTGGCATAGAGGGCTGAGGCGCTGACTCTTACCTCGTTGAGCAGCCGGCGACCCGTGTTCAGGAACGAGCACGGTCATCGGGTTGGCGGGAGAAGGATCGAACGTCCGCTGACTGCTCTCCTCTTCTGGGGGTGGGGGACACTAGCTGTCGGCGCCCACTGGCCCCTAGCGGCTGCTGGGGCAGCACGCCGACGCCACAGCTGAAGGGGAGGAGACAGGTAGACGCTGGTGACAGCGCATGCCGAAGCGCACGCCTCACTGCAGGCACTATTGCAGCCCTCCTCACAAAGGAGAAAAGCGGAAAAAAGCTCCAAATGGATGACATGGTCCCCACAGCGCACCACCTCCGAGAAGGCACCTCCCTGGCATGGATCCGTTTGGGGTGTGTTGAGTCGCTCCCCACCACCCTGCCACAAAGGGTAAGTCATGGGGTGCACAAGGGAGGGGGTTTAACCTCCGGGGGAGGGCTCGCTGGGGGACAACTGATGGTAGAAGCTGGAAGCTCAGAAGAAATAATACAGCAAAAAAAGGGACATTGCATACAGCGCCATTCTAGCAGGTATGGATAAGGATGCCTAAAAGAAGTCTGTTGGCATAGGATAGTAAAAAGGCGTGGTGAGTGTTAGGAAGTCCATTCCAGTATATTCTGAGGTAGTTGTATCTGTAGAGTGTGTTACGTTCAACAGACCATGTTTAAAGCAAGTTGCTAAGGTTTTGTGGGTGGGACGAGGCAAGAGAAGGAATAAGCAACTATAAAGGAAGAGGGACTGTGTATATGCCATCATATTGGAATACATGGAACTATGCCAGTAGGGATAGTAGCACAAGTTTCACAGTCGTGCTTGAAGGCGAAAAGTGCAGCTTGGATAGCCAGGCTCGGTTTTAGGGAGACGCAGGCTGACAAATGCGGTGTTAGATTTAATGTACTCAAATAGGGTCAATGTGTATCCTAATGCTGTCTCTTTAGATCGGTGCAACCCCTATGTGGCAGGAAGCTTTATAATAGTTGCAGGGAAGATCGTAATACTGTCAGATGTCTAATTCTAAAAAGGTAGAGGAATTGTGTTCAGTTTCGGGTACTTGTCCCTTTAAGTACTGGAGAGGGTGCTTACCCTTTAAGGTTCAGAAGGGGTGTGACAAGTAGTTATTTAAGGCCGGGGTTGGGGGAGGGGGGCCGGGCCAAGGGCCAAAAAAAAAAACAACAACAAGCATTTGTCAATGCCAAATGTTTGCTTGCTGGCATTAGCAGTGGAAGTGCAGGAGTTAGACAGATGCAGTATAGGAATGGCATTGAAGTACTGAACTGATATCAACTCCACCCTCACTCTGCAGAGATGGACAGGCATTGGGGTATGCCTTTGGGTTGTCGCCCATGACGGTCATGACATTTCACCTCACCCTACCCTTCATACACCGACAAGTGTCGACGTGTGCCTTAGAGTATTTGGGCTTTACAATCACCTCATTCCATTAGGAAATACGCCGAAATGGGAGCAATATAGGAGAATGGGGTGAACTCTGGGGGCAAAGGGTCCAAGGCGCACCTCAATGCCAGTCACTGGCTGCAGGGTGGGGGTGGAATGGCATGAGTATTACTGTCAACAATCCCAAGTCACACCCCTGATGCCTGTCAGTCCCTACAGGGTAGGGCGTTATGGTCGAAAACCCTAATGCCCTAGGCGTTTCTTGGTATTTTTACTCCAAGTTTTCCACATGAGCTTTTTGTGACCCCACCGCATGAATAGTGACACTATCAATTCGTCAGGCAAAAGGTGATTTTGCACAGTGACTGCGCCATTTGGCAGCACAGGTGTGAAAACACATTTTGAACAGGATATGAAACGTGAAAGGTGTATTGTTCATGAGGAGGTGTAAAAAAAAATGGCGTTGAAAAATCTGGAGTGAAAACACACAAAAACTGGTGAAGTCATGAGCAGGCGTAGAAATTGCGCAATGTACACCCGTAATGTAATTAGTTTGGGGATTTTTATTTTACAGCAAATTTTCAACATAGGCATTTTGGGACCTCCACTCATGAACAGTGTCACTGTGATTTTCTTAATCTGTCCCGAACACCAATTTCCCACAGCGACAGCACTATTCTGCACCATAAGTGTGTAAACACATTTCAGCCAGGGTGTGAAAAATGACAGCTGTACCGTTCATAAGGAGGTGTGGAAAAATGTCAGTGTTGAAAATCTGGACTGAAAATAATACAAATTCGTGAACTTACGAGGGTGCGTGGAAAGTGCGCAATGCACGCTAGTAACAGTCATTTTATGGACTTTTGCCACCAAATTTTCAACACAGCAATTTTAACACCTTTGCTCATGAACAGTGATTTCTTAATGTGTCCCGAATATTGATTTTGCACACCGACTGCATCAATGTGCACTACATGTGCGAAAACACATTCTGGGCGAGATATGAAAAATGACAGCTGTACTGTTCATAAGGAGGTGTGGTAAAATGGCAATGTTGAAAATATGGTGTGAAAATATTAAAAATTCTCAAGAATTCACGGTATGCGTAGGAACCTGCTGCTTGTAATGCTCATAAAACAGTCATTTGGGGAATTTTTTCACCACATTTTCAACATAGGGTTTACAGGGCCAACCTCAAGAACTGCGGCGCTGCTGTTTCGTTAATCGGTCCCAAAAGCTAGTTTCGTGCAGTGACTGTGAAATCAGCTTTCGTGACCGAACAACAAAATGACACTGACTGAGTTCATAAGGTGGGGTCCCAAGAACCCCAAGTTGAAAATGTGGTGAAAAAAATTCCCAAAAATGGCCAAGATATGCACCACAATTGAAAAAAAACAAAACATTTATGCCATTATAAGAGCTTACGGGCATTTCTTCAGTTTGCAGTTGGCTTTGAAGAGTGCAGATGTGTTCCGGTCCACTGAAGATAGTTGCGCTGGGCTCGAAGCAAGTATGGGGTCGGGGGGTGGGGAGGTGGTTGCTCAGAGAGGGTGCTTGTAGCGGGTTGGAGAAGTGGACAATTGCCTACATGTTACCACCGCTGATTGTAGCGGTTTTGCTTTGAACTGTACGCCCTCGGTATCTGAACTAAGGTTACAGATAGCTCGAACATTTATCGTGCAGTGAGGCCGCGTTCTGCAAAAAGGAGCAGGGCATTGGAAGCAGGATGGCACACCTACAGAAATTCATATGGTGGTACCGTTTCTTGCACATGCGTGCAAGGAAACATAAAAAAAGGGTGAGCAGCCAGGGCTCTCCAGCTTGGTATAGCCTGAGTTTAGTAGTTTAAAAGGTTTGCTTTTGAAAAATACACTATTTTTTGCTCGGCTTAAATAACTTAAGCTCGGGGGGGAGGAGGAAAATCAAGTTCAAAATTAATGCTTCTGTGTAACTTAGCATAAAAAAAAAAAAAACTTTAAGCAACTATGCTGGATGTACCAAACTTTAAGCAATTAAAGGGTATAAGGCTCCAGATTGCAAGAGCAGAGTATATAGTAAATAAAGATAAGGTGCCCCTGCGGACCATGCTTAAAGCACAGATTAGGAATTTCCACTGAGCGAGTTCAGTAAAAAGGCGCCAAATTTGAAAAGCCAGTGGCGCAGTCTCCGAGGTTGTCCAGATTATGTTGTACCTTGCAGTTCCTTGCATGGCAAGCAGCCGGGGGAGCTACTCCGTGGGCTGGCGGCCCTGCTCAGCCAGGAGCTAAGGAGAGAAAAAGAAAGGGTGGGCAACGGTTTAAAAAGGGATTAAGGGAAGTGACTCACGTTTAGATTTTAGTAGGAGACAGAAAAAGTAGAGGAGGAGGAGGGGAAGACAGGAAGCAGTACGGAGAGTGAAAGTTCAACAGTAAGAATAGGGCTGTAAACTTTTGCACACTCTAATTCATAGCTTTAGGCTCAAAACCGTATCAGTAACAGTCACCAGTCGTTTAACGAATTCGGCTAAGAATAGTGAGGGGAGTAAGCTTCAATTTAATTCATTTATTACTGCAGTACTGGCTGAGGTTGGCAAGTTAAAAAGTGTTTGCAGGAGCAAAATTACAGCAGTCCAATTCTAAATTAAATATTTTAAATATTTTACATCTCCAAAAATATCCCCAGGAAGTGAGGCTGTAAAGTCCAGGAAACGCCCTAGGTTTAAACAGGGCCAAGGGAGATGCCAGACGGTGTTTGGTCCTTGTACCCTGGGGTCCCACCGGACCAAGTGGGTAGGCAGCTATAGGGCCGGCTGCTTCCTCTACTCCTCTCTGAGCAGTGCTCTGCAATGCTAGGTCAATAAGGAACAAGACCGCTATTTTTGCAGACTTGATCTCCTCGGTCGACCTAGCTTGCATTATAGATACCTGGCTGGGGTGATGATGCTGGTCCAGTTCTAGAGGCCACCGTCCCCACCAGGTATTCCTCAGTACACTGCCTGAGAAAGGATCACAGGGGTGGGGGAGTGGCCATCGTTTTTAGAGTCAACCTGGGCTTCACGGTGCATTCAGTTGGTAATACCAGATCATTTGAGTGCGTCGCCATGCACAGGGTTCCAGGTGCAGGTTGCAGTATTCTCCTTATTTACTGCCCTCCTGGGGTGAGAGAATTCCTGCAGGAAGTAGCGGACTTCGTCGTCAACCAGGTGTTGAGTTCCCCGAGTGTTTAATCCTGGGGCACTTCAACGCTTCGGTCAACGACGAATCCTCATGGTTCAGTTGCGACCTCCTCATGTTAATGTCTTTAATGGACCTGACACAAGCAGTTGCTTCTGCGACCCACCGGCATGACCACGCACTTTACCTGGTGTTTGGGACTGATAAACTTAAGATCAATCGAGTCTCTTGGTCCAATCACTGCACTGTGGGGTTCATGTCTGGAGTCCACCCTGATAGCTCTTCCCCTGTGGAGATGGTCAGCAACCGCCCTTTAAGGGGGTTAGACCCAGAAGTACTTTTGGCCTATTGGCTGACCTATCTAGAGTTGAGACAGACTGTGCGATTGGCTCCAGTGAGGCGGTGGTCACCTATACTGCGGTAGTGTTCGAAGCACTGGATGTCATCACTCCAGTTCGTATACGACCCAGATCCTCTCACTTGAGATTCTCTTAGTTTGATGGGGATCTCAAGGCGATGAAGATCAAGGGTCAGAAGTTGGAGCGTTGTTGGCGGAAGACCCGGCTTGAGGGCGACAAACTGGCCCTGTGTGCCAACTACGGTAAGCACCAGGAGGCAATCTCCCATAAGAAGGTAGAGTCCCTGTCCAGGGAGATTGCAGCAGGGAAGAACAGACCTGTTCAGCTTTTTCGGACTGTGGATAGGCTTCTTCATCCAGCCGGTCTACAGCCGAAGACAACCTTTTCATCCACCTTGCATGAAGAGTTTGCTCTGTTCTTCTCTGACAGTGTGTCTTCATCCGGTCGAGGATTCCATCGGGGGGCTTACACCTCACAGCGGCCAGACTGGTGGAAGCAGAGGCTCTCTGCCTGTCTGGGAGGAGTTTAGGCCAGTGGAGGTGCTGGAAGTGACCGAGGTGATCTTACAGCTGGAAGCACACATTTTGTGAACTGGACCCAGCCCCAAACACGTTTCTTGATGGGATGTGCCGAGGCTGTTGGCCCAGGGTTCGCCAGGATTGCCAGGTGTTCCCAGTGGCCTTGAAAAAGGCGCTGGTGAGATCCCTCCTCAAGAAACCTTCCCTTGACCCAGACATCCTTGCGAATTACCGGCCTATCTCCAACCTGCCTTTTTTGAGCAAGGTTGTCGAGAAATTGGTGGCACATCAGCTCGAGGATCATCCCGTGACCTATGACATCTATGAGTCATTTCAGTCGGGTTTTCGGGCTAGACACAACACAGAAACAGCACTACTGAGGGTGCTTTAATGACCTACTCAGGGCTAGAGATAGAGGAGACAGTTCAGTTCTTGTACTCCTCTATCTCTCTTCAGCCTTTGACACCGTGGACCACGTTGTGCTTCTTGATCGGTTCTCTCAGTTTTGTGGACTCGCCAGAGCTGTCATCAGATGGTTTGAGTCCTATCTCTCGGATAGGGTGCGGTGGGTAGTGATGGGGAATTTCTCCTCTTCAATACCTCCATCATGTGGAGCTCCACAGGTCTCAATCTTGTCGCCAATGTTGTTCTCGGTGTATATGTTGACCCTGGGTGATATCTGGCAATACAGCGTGGAGTTTTACTGTTATGCAGATGACTCCCAGCTGTATTTGTCATTTGCTCCCAGAATATCCGGTGCTGTTGACGTGCTTAATATTTGTCTGGCTAAAATCAATGACTGGATGGCTTCCAGCTGGCTGAGACTTAACCTAGATAAGACTGAGGTGCAGGTGGTTGAGCTGGGTTGTGGGCGTGATGGGTTGCTGCCTGGAGCAGACACAGGTCTTTTCCTGGGGTCTGCTCCATTGGCTGCTTCCCAGAGAGTGCGTGATCTAGGTGTGAACCTGGACAGCAGGCTGACTTTTGAAGATCAGGTGTCGTCTGTTGTTAAGAGTGGTTTCTACCACTTATGGAACATCGCCAGGATCAAGCCCCTCGTTCTGCCTGAGGATCTGCCAACCCTAGTACATGCCTTTGTCATCTCCAGGCTCGACTACTGCAATGCTCTTCACTTCGGGGTCACGGGAGGGACCCTACGCAGGGTGCAGCACCTGGTGCAGAACATGGTGGTCCAGTTACTGATGGGCCTACCCAGGTCATGTCATGTGACCCTGGTCCTGCTTGCTCTGCAGTGGCTGCCGGTCAGGTGGAGGGTCCTTTTCAAGGTGGGCTTACGCACCTATGAGGCCCTATAAAGACTGGGCCCTGGCTACCTGTCAGAGCTCCTGACACCTGCGACCTCAGTTCGCTCCCTCCACTTCTCCTAGAGGGGGCCTCCTGGATGTTCCCAGGGTTCGGCTCAGGACTTCTGGTGATCGAGCTTTCAGTGTCTCTGTGCCCACCCTGTGGAACGCGCTTCCACCTGCAGTCCAGGAGGCCCCCTCGACAGGTGTTTTTAAGCAGAGGCTTATGGTCCAACTCTTCAGCCAGGCATTTACTGAATAACTTATTTCCAACTTTGTCTACACTATAGTTAATTTTAACTACCGAGTACTGATTTTAACTTCCTGCTGCTTCTGAAACGTATTTTGTATGTACTTTGTTATAGTGTGTATGGCACCCAGATTGGGCATCTTAAAAATGAAATTGCCTTGCCTGTCCAATGCAGCTCAGGATGCTCGACAGTGACAGGCCAATGATCAACAAGACTGATGACACTGTCCTTCTGGTGATGGCTGGAAACCTTGTGCAGTTAAAAGAAACAGAATTGGATGGCAGATAAGGACCGCTTGGCCCACCTAGTCTGCCCATTTCCCTACCTAACGGATAAGCTGCAGATCCTAGTTAACCAACAGCCTACTTTCTCCATCCCCCCGCTAGAATTGCCTTATGTCTCTCCCATGCATTCTTGAATTCCCCCACAGTTTTTGACTCAACAATCTCCTCAGGAAGGCCGTTCCATGCATCTACAACCCTCTCTGGAAGCAGCCATGACTGGCAGACAGCACAGCTGCCTCTTTTCAGCTACAGGACATTGCCCAGTAACCACCTGAGCAGTGTCACTATCAGCCTGCTGACCACTGCCAATGACCATCTTGGGCTTAGCACTGCTGGGAGAAGGGAACTGATATAGTGAAAAGCCCTCCAGGGCTGAGACCCACTCCAAACTGGAAAGTTAATTAACAAAATAAAAAAAAAAAAAAAAAAAGCCCATCTTGGGCTAAGCGACCCTTGTAAGAGACCCCACAGTCTCATACTAGTCTTCATCATCCCCACCACCACCATTGTGACACTGGGTGCCCAATTCCCAGTCTAACCCTTGTGTCACAATGTCTTTTTTTATTTTTTAATCTAAAAAGCAGAAAACTATCCATCGATCTCTTCTGCGGCTGAGTGAGCCTTCTGAAACTCTCCCAGTCTTCTGTGGCTGAGCGAGCCTTCTGAAACCCTCTCAGTCCAATATTTATCATCCCCCACCACCACTGTGACACTGGGCTGCCCAATCCCCAGTAAGGCAAGGCAAATTTTATTTAAGAAGACGCCCATCCCAGAGGCTCTGGGTGCCGTACATCAATCAAATAAAAACAGCACAGCATAATAACAATCAATAAAATACACTGCTCCAAACAAGTTAAAACAAAATTTGCTACACAATTTGCTTCATTCACCTACAACTACATTTGAAATATCTAAAACTAAAATAAACCTTAAAAAAAAAAAAATTAAACAATATAAACTATAAAACATAGTCCGGGAATGCCAGTATCACCCTTGTGTTATCACAATGTCTTTTTTAACAAACTAAAAAGCAGAAAACTGCCTATCAATGTCTTTTGTGACTTACCCGACCAAACCCATCTCCACCCACCCCACTCTGACCCTCCCATTCAGAACACACCAAGCCCCCATACCCCTCACTCACCTAAAAAAAAGGGGCCAGCAGGGATTTATATAAAACTCTAAAAATTGATTAGCGTTTTGCTCATAAAAGTGCTAAATCTTTGTGAAAATGCATAGCTCTTATATCACTGTGTTTGACAAACACAGCACTTCTAGAAAACCTATATAAATACTTTCTGTACAGTTAGTATAGTCCCAAGAAAAAAACTGCTAATCAATTATTTAAATCCCTGTCCAGTGACAAAAATCCACTCTAGGAGGAACATGTCCTTCTTCAATACCAACTGGAAACTGAAGAAACAAGTAAGTACAGACAATGTATTTTCAATGCATTTTGAACTTTTACTCAAACATTGTCATATGTAAATATTTTTTCACCAAATTTTCAAAACAGCCTTTTTTGGACCCCACCTCATGAACACGTTAGGTGAAATTTTTTAAATCCAGACCAAAAGGTAATTTAGTAATCGCTCTGCAAATATCACTTTCTTGGTGGGTTTTGAAAGCCTTCACATACCAGGTTCATGAAGTGGGGTCATTAAGAAAACTAAGTTGAAAATTTGGTGAAAAAACATGGTAAAATTACCAAATTATGAGAAGACATTGAAATATTTCACACACGTTCATAACCGCTATTTTTCAATCCCCCAAAATTTTCAGTCAAGTCTTTTTGGGACCCAGTCTCATGAACCCAACCTCTTCCGAGCCAACCTCAAGAACAAGGTAGGTGAAATTTTTCACAGCTGGACCAAAAGGCGATTTCACAGTCACTACGTGAAACCACCGTTTGGGCAGGATTTGAAAAATTTCACCTACCAGGTTCCTGAGGTGGAGATATAAAAGAGTAAAAACACAGTACCTTGAACACTGGCACCTACTGAAGGCTTGGAGTAACTTAGACTTCCAAATTCACTTAGTCCTGACGACCAACAGACCACCTTGTTGGACGTCCTTATAGTGCAAATAAAAGGTTTTTATTAATTCACACAGTGCCAAACAGATATATAAAACAGGAATGCCCTCTCACAAGAAAATGCTTACTTAGTTGCAAGTAGGAAACTAGCTGTCAGCTGCCAGTTAATAAAAACCTTTTGCTTGCGCTATAATGACGCCCACAAGGTCTTCTGTTGGTTGTCAGGACTAAGTGAATTTGGAAGTCTGAGTTACTCCAAGCATTCAGCAGGTGCCGGTGGTTCAAGGTACTGTGTTTTTACTGAGTTTCCATATTAACAGGCACTACTAATATCCTAGGTGCGGTCACACAAAACTGTCTTTTCTGAGACATAAAAACACTAGATTTAAAATCTGGATTCAAAATCTTAAAAAAAACACCAAAGTTATGAAGGTGCATTCAAATTTTTCAACATGCACTCACAACTTCAGTAATTTTCTAAATTCTGACACCACATCTTCAACATAGTCATTTTTTTCACAGCACGGGACAGGTGTAGTTTTTCCAAGTCCTACCAAAAAACATATTTTCGGACTTGTGGCATGAAATGATATTTCTGTCAGTATTTTATAAATCACATGTATTATGTTCGGAAGGGGGTGGTCATAAAAAGACTTATAAATTCTGGGTCAAAATGTCAAAAAAATTTATGAAGATATGTTGTGTAGAGGGCCAACCACTGGCCCAATGGATAGTGTGTTCTGTTCCCATGCCAGTGAGTTGACTTCAAAAAAGAGCTCAGGAAGCCAGCTGCGCATCACGAAGATGAGGGATAGCACGGTCGTGTGCCACTTCTCTGAGCCTGGGAAGGTATTAACATACTAAAAGCCAGCAGCCAAATGGTCGGTCTTGTCTGCTCGAAAGCCAGCAACCTAATTTGCGCAGTGTTCATCACACCTTGTGATGGACCAGGGAGATTTCCTTCACAAGGGGTTGCCGTGCATGTCATGGCCTGATAGGACCACTCACTCCATCAGGAGAAGTAGGCTGACATTAAAATGAGGGTTACTCACCTATAACCATAACTCTAGGAGTGGTATATGGTGCACATCCACTCTCTGGTAGTCCTCCTTTTCCCTTTAAATCTGTTGGATGTCTTCAAGCTAAGCTAAGCTTCTCCTGCCCACCTGGGTGGTATGCTCCTCGGCTCTGCCCTGTAACATCAGATCTGACACACTGGATGCAGGGATCTATGTGCCCTTCGCCAAGGGAGGTCATGTGGATGTGCACCATATACCACTCCTAGCAAGTACAGTTAATGTATAATCTTACAGTAACAGTAGATCTTCGAGGAATGCCTCTAGCAGTAAGTAATTACTTCTGAGAGTTTCCAGCAGAGGGCGCTGTGACATGGCAGCTCTTCTAGCAGTTTTGTACCAGGGACCACCCACACATGACATCATCTTCCTGCAAGTGTGGGCGGTCTCTGGTATCCTCCGTTCCCCCACCGGATTCAGCTTGAAAAAGTGAGAACCGAGGGAAAGCCGAGGTACCAGGGAGTCCCAACACAAAGTCACTGGACCAGAATTTGCTCTGTTAGAGAAGGAGGAGGACAGAGGGTGGGATCGTACCTACTGCAAGAGACATTCCTCAAAGATCTACTGTTACGGTAAGATTTTACGTAACTGTACTCTTTCACGGAATGGTCTCCTACAGTAGGTAATTAGTTCTGGGAGATTCCCCAGCAGTTATGTCCAAATGGGAGGACAACTATGCTAGGAGACCTTCTGCACAGCCCGAAGGCAGTCCTACGTCGTGAGGCAATATCAACATTGTAATGCCTTGTGAAAGTATGGATTGTGGACCAGGTTGCTGCATACAGATGTCTGAAATGGAGGCTCGTTTAAAGAAAGCCACAGTAGTGGCCAGAACTCTAGTGGAATGGGCTTGGACAGGTCCAGGTAAAGTCTTGTTGTACTTTTTGTAACAAAAGGTAATACAATTCTCCAACCATGAAGACAGGTTTCGTTTAGCAACAGGAAGCCTCACGTCAGAGGCAAAGGTGACGAATAATTAAGACGTTTTCCTAATCGACTGGGTACAATCAGTGTAATAGCGTAGTATACGATGGACATCTAAGGTATGTAAATAGATGTTCACAGTGATTGAAGTATTCAGGGTAATAGACTGGAAGCTCCAAGGACTGATTTAGAGTATGTTCAGAGACTACTTTAGGAAGGAAGGATGGGTTGGTACGAAGGACCGCCCTGTCCTTGCGAAAAATCAAGTAAGGTTCCCTACACATGAGGGCAAGCAGCTTGGAAATATGGCAAGCTGAAGTAATAGCCACTAGAAACAACGTTTTCCATGAAAGGAGACGGAGATTACCGGTGGCCACTGGCTCAAAAGGTTCAAAGGTCAGTTTTTCTATAATGAAATTGAGATCCCACGGAGGAATGGGTCTTCTAATAAGAGGCTTAATATGCAACATTCCTTTCAAAAACATCTTGGCTAGATGATGTTGACACAGTAACCTGCCATCCAAAGTTTCATGAAATGCCAAGATGGCAGCCAGGTGGAATTTGATGGAGGAGTAACTTAAGCCTGGCTCTGAAAATGAGGCCAGGTAATCTAAAACCTTTGTCAGTGGACAGGAGTAAGGGTCCAATGGGAGAGAGGCAGACCATATGGAAAAGCGTGTCCATCTGGAATTATATGTTCCTCTGGTTGCTGGTTTACGAGAAGCCAGGAGAATGTCGGCAACAAGAGAGGACACTTGGGAGTCTATTTAAGAATGCATCCTCAGGAGCCAAGCATGAAGATGAAAGGTCTTCATGCTGGGGTGCAGGAGGGATCCACAACACTGAGTCAGGAGGTCCGGTCTGACTGGCAACTGAATGGGTTCCCTTACTGACAGTTGTTGGAGTAGAGGGTACCATGGTTGACGAGGCCACATTGATGCTATAAGAATCATGGCAGTCAGCTCCATTTGAAGTTTCAACAGAGGGACAGGGAGGAAGGCATATAAGTAGAGTCCTGTCCAAGGTCGGGACAGGACATCAATAGATCGTTCCCTGTTGCTCGGGATAATGGAGAAGTAACTGGGGAGCTGGTGATTGACTGGGGACGCAAACAGATCCAGCTGTGGAGTTCCCCATAGGTCGAAGATTTCTTGGAGTACTTCCTTATGAAGTGTCCATTCATGAGCAGAGGACTGGCGACTTAGCCGGTCTGTCAACTGATTGCACCGTCCCGGTAGGTGGATGGCCGTTAGCATTAGTTGTTGTCTGATGGCTTCCTGCCAGACTGCAAGGGTCTCTCCATGCAGGGGGTGCGCGATCTCGTGCCCCCTTGCTTTGTTGAGGTAAAACACCACTGCAGTGTTGTCTGCTTGAATCAGCAACGGTCCTGGCTTGAGGTAGGGCTGGAATGCCTGAAGGGCTAGATGAACCACTTTCATCTTGAGGAGATTGATGGGAAGAGGCGGTCCACCAGCCTTGGGTCTGATAAGGACCTAAGTGTGCACCCCATCCATCCAGAGAAGCATCCGTGGTTAACGTCTGCAAGGGAGGGAGCGAGCGGAGAGGCATTCCTTGACACAAATTGGTTTTGATTATCCACCACGTCAGGGATAACTTCAGAGGCGTGACCTTGACTGTCGCCGAATTGTCCAGTTCTTTGAGACCATTGATTCTGGAGGGTCCACTGGACAGGTCTCATGTGAAGGCGGGCGAATGCCACAGTCGAGATGGCTGCAGACATGTGACCCAGAAGGCTCAGCATTTGACTGGTCATGACTATTTTCTGAGTCTGTATTTGCGAAGCCAGAGATATAAAAGAGTGTCCTGACAAGCAGACGGAAAGTAAGCTCTGGCTGTGACTGTGTCTAGAACAGCTCCTATGTATTGGAGACACTGTGTAGGGTGTGGACTAGAGTTTGGCCAGTTGACTGTTATCCCTAGGTTATTGAACATGCTCAGAGTAGCAGCTAGGGAAACAAGTAGAGCTTCTCTGGATTCTGCTTTGATTAGCTAATCATCCAGGTATGGGAAGACAAAGTGCCCTTTTTTCTGTAAGGCTGCTGCCACCACTGCTAGATATTTGGTGAACACTCTTGAGGCCGATGAGAGGCCAAAAGGGAGTGC
The DNA here is from genome assembly GCA_016271365.2 of Neoceratodus forsteri. Taxonomy (NCBI): domain Eukaryota; kingdom Metazoa; phylum Chordata; order Ceratodontiformes; family Ceratodontidae; genus Neoceratodus; species Neoceratodus forsteri. Next base: position 369,333,396 of record CM028137.1, read on the forward strand.
TCGAAAGGAAAAAAAATTGCTCACCATAGTAATGTTGTTTCTTCTAATGGAGTCTTGCTGTATTCTGACTATATGCAGTTAGCCCCAGCACTTGAACTGCTCCGGAAGGTAAAGGGTTAACTGTATGCACAGGCATAGAACGTTGAGCGCAAGCTCAGTTTCCAAACCTCTGTCTGTGGTACTCTGAAGTGTAACCGTCAGACTCTAACAAGCACTAAACTAACTAACTCAAAGTAAGAAATTGTTTCAAAATGTTTGTGCCAAATGGCAAAAAGGAAAATTACGTACCTACCGTAATTCTTGATCTTCTTGGACGAGTCTCCACCACTCATTCACACTAGTGGGATTAGCGCCGGAGGCACTAAGACCCATCGGGAGCAAACTTTTGCTGGAGGGTCGGCGCGAGAGACTGCGCTCAAGGAGACACGGCGCCATGAGCAGCGGCTCGAGCGGTAATGACCATCTCGTGGCGACGACCTCCAACCGCCTCAGTACCTTTTACCAAGGAGGTGCAGCGCAATTAACGTGAAAGAGTAAACCCAACATTAAAAACGGACATAAGATAGTCCGTGATGACCCGTGTAAGAAGGGTCAGCAAAGAAGTCCTCACGGCCTAAAGATTTGAGGAGGAAGACCATCACAGCTGTGAGCTCGGGGTTGAGGTGGAGGGTAGAATGAGTGGTGAGCTCGTCCAAGAAGATCAAGAATTGACGGTAGGTACGTCATTTTCCTATCTTCCGGACATAAGTCTCCACCACTCATTCACACTAGTGGGAGAGTACCAAGCTGATAATCCCCCAAAAGGGCGGCAGGAGAGCCAGAGCTCACGCGTCTAAGATAGAAGCCCATTAAGGATAGTTCTGCCGAATGCGGAATGTCGCCTGGCATGAACATCCAGTGCATAGTGCTTAGCAGTATGCACTGAGCTCCAGGTGCGCGGCGTGCATATATCTGCAATTGGAACATTGTAATTTCTTCTAGGGATGCCGCCGACTGCCCTAGTAGAGTGGAGCGATACTTACCTTCTAATTTAACTTGAGCCATGGAATAGTAAAATGGACGGCGCATGCCACTAACCATGAAGAGATGCATCTAATAGCGACAGGTTGACCCAGCCGGGTGTCGCTGAAAGAAACTAACAGTTGGTGAGTCTGCTAACATCCTTGGTTCTTATCTAAATAGAACCGCAAAGTTGCCTTCTTAACATCCAAGGAATGAAGAGCTCGTTCTCTTCATTTGGAAATTAGCGAAGTAAGCGGGAGTACCAGAGGTTGGTTCTAGATGGAATTCTGACACAACCTTGGGAAGAAATTTAGATGAGTACGGAGAACTACCTTTGTCCTTATGGAATACAGTATACTTGAGGGTCCGTGAATCAGGGCATGTATCTCAGAGACCCTGGGCTGGAGGTAATAGGCCACTAGGAAGGCAGTCTTCCAGGTAAGAAATTTTAGCTCACAGGTAGCTAAGGGTTCGAAAGGCTTCCGAGTGAGCATGTCCAGCACCAGGTTAATGTCCCAGGCTGCAACTGGACGCTTAACAGGGATCTGGTATGGAGAATCCCCTTAAGAAATCTCTTCACCATAGGTAACTGAGCCAGAGTTAAGGAAGAAACCGGCTCATGGAACGCTGAGATGGCACTAAGGTGAACTTTTAACTGTGGAGTACTGAAGACCTAAGTTTGATAGGTCCAAAAGATACTCCAGAACCTTGCCAGAGGACAGGAAAAGGGATTCCAAGAGGATTTTGCACACCAGAGAGAAAAACGTTTCCATTTGGAAGCGTACGTTTTTCGGGTGGCTGGCTTCCGAGCAGCCAGAAGGATGTCTGAGACTCTATGAGAGACGTTGAACCGATTCACTTCTATCTCTTCAGGAGCCAAGCATGAAGGTGAAGTGATTTCAGGTTGGGATGGACCAACGAACCCTGAGTCAAAAGACTGATTTGCAAAGGAAGTGGTCTCGAGAGGGGCTGCCAACATACTGTTGAGTAGAGGAAACCATAGTTGCCGAGGCCAGGAAGGAGCAATGAGAATCATCTTGGTCCCTGAGACCGAACTTGAGGAGTATCTCTGGATTAGAGGAAGTGGTGGAAAGGCGAAAGAAAGTTTGTCCACCGCAGCCTGAACGCATCCTGACAGAAAAATGCCAGGCCCTGGATTGGAGCAGAAGAGAGGCAGTTTTGCTGAGTGGGATGCAAAAGGTCCAGGTCTGAGTCCCCCACTCTTGAACAGGGACCCAGCTACTGGCTGGATCGAGGACCACTCGTGAGGGTCTGCCTCCGCTCTGCTGAGGTGATCTGCTAGGTCGCTTTGTATACCTGGCAGATAAACCGCTTGAATCAGAGACTTGTGCTCCAAGCACCACTCCCACCCCTCATTGCTTCCCTGCAAAGGGGATAAGAATGAGCCCCTTGCTTGTTGATGTAATACATCACTGCTTTGTTGTCCGTTTGAAGGAGAATGTTCTGTGACAAAGGACATCCTTCAGAGCTCGGATTGCATAGGGACCGCCTCATCTCCAGGACATTTATGTGGAGATGAGTTTCGAACGAGTCCATACACCTTGAGTGTGGAGGGAGAGACAGTGAGCTCCCCATCCCATTAGCGGATGCATCTGTGGTGATGGAGATCTGATGATCCGAGGAGCAAAGGGGAATCCTTCCAGGAGATTGCTTCTTTGAGACCACCAGGTGAGAGACCTTCAAGGGCTCCGTCACCTTGATGGGATAAGACTGGGGGTGAGAGGTCGGGGACCACTGAGTGGAGAGCATCCATTGGGTGGTTCTCATGTGCAGTCGGCCAGAGGGACAGTGAAGACCGAGGACGCCATGAGACCCAACATGCGCTGCATGAGAGAGAGCTGTAACCGATTGGTTCTCCCTGATGTAACGGGCCATACCGAAGGATGTCGAGTCTTCTGTCCTCTGGAAGGAAAGCCTTCGCTGAAGAGGTGTCTAGAAGCGCCCCTATGAAAAGGAGCCTCTGGGAGGGTTGCAGTTGAGGATTTTTAAATTCAGCAGAACTCCCATGGACGTGAGAAGACGAGGAAGTCGTTGCAGCGTTTCAAAGTCCCTTGGCCGGAAGGGCTTGCTAGAAGCCAATCGTTCAGGTAGGGAAACACTCGAGTCCGATCTTTCTGAGATGCGCCACGAGAACTGCACAACACTTTGTAAAAATCATGCGGCGCGAGGATAGCCCAAAGGGCAGGACTCTGAACTGATAATGCTGACCCAAACGCAAACCTGAGGAATTTGCGGTGGGTCGGGTGGACGGGATATGCTGGTAAGCATCCTGCATATCCAGAGAGGCCAGCCAGTCGCGTGTTGATGCAGCAAGGGTAACAGGGTACCTAGGGAAATCATCTTGAATTTCTCCTGGGGAGGAATTTGTTTAACTTTCTGAGGTCAGAATGGGGCGATCCCCAGATTTCTTTTGAACCAGAAAGTAACGGGAGTAGAACCTGTGTTTCGTGATGCGGGGCACCAGTTCTATTGCCCTGTTGTTCAGAAGGCCCTGGATCTCCGCGTGAGAAGGTCTGATTGAGAGGCCGATAACCTGGGTTGTCGTGATGGGAGGACAATTCGGGGTTTCAAGAAATTGAGAGAATAACCTCGCTAATTATCCCAAGGACCCATTTGTCTGAGGTTATGGACTCTACTGGCTGTAGAAGTACATCAGACGACTCCTCCCACTGGAGGAGAAAGTTCCACCTCGGGCAGAGTGGATGGAACTTGGGCCAACGACTCATAAGGTAGCGCTTGGGAGCTTTAGGTCCCCGCGCTTTCTGCTGCCTTCTTTGAGGTTGGGCAGGTTGGCTTTTATGGAAGCTTCCCTGCCTCTGCCTCGAAAGGACTGGACGACTATGAAACTGACGCCTGTTCACATGCCCCTAGAGGGGCAGGCGGAGGTCTGGCCAACTTAATGGCCGATCTAGTCTTCTGAGTGGCCTCAAGGCTTGCTCCACCTGAGGGCCAAAAAGAAAGGAGCTTATCAAAGGCAGCGCTCATCACCTGCTGCTGAGCATCATTCGTGAAGCCAGAAGCACGCAGCCAGGAATGGCGCCGAAAGTACAAATCGCTGGGCTGCTGAGCGAGAAGCAGTGTCGAAAGCCGGCCCATGGCGGCTTTGACTCTGTTGGTTATTGACTCAATACCTCTAATAACGGTCAGAAGAAGCTCTGACTTGAACCAATCTGGAAGAGCTTCAACCATTCTTTTTCATAGAGTGCCACAGGATATACTCATACTGAGAAAAATAGCCTTGATAACTGGCAATACGCATACTTAGAGGGAGGCAAAGACTCTCTTACCTAATGTATCAGTCTTACGAGACTCTTTGTTAATAGGTCGAGCTGTAGTAGTTTGAGGAAGAACCACTTGTCATTCTCTGCCAGGACTACAATAGGATCCGCAAAGGCTTGGGATGCCAAAATGGACGATCCTTGGGAGTTGAATACTTTATCAATGGATTTAGCCACTGAGGGAATAAGAGCAGGGTTATTCCATACCATTTGAGACAGCCGCCTCAAGGGAAGGCTGAATCGAGGAGTCAAATGAGGGCTCTCAGCATGAAGATACTGGAGTCTTAATATCTTCCCCAGGATCGAGTCTGTAGTCTGGAGAGAAAGAGTGGATCCCAGGTTCTTCAACAGAGACTTAAAGGACAGGTCCTCGACCACAGGCTCTGTAGCAAAGAAAGATCCTGTTTCCTCCACTTCATCACCCAACCGAAGGTCTGGGTCAGGCTCAACATCATCTCCTGATGGTCCAGAAAGGACTGTTTGGACAGGAAAGGAGTGAAAATTAGGAGAGGAGGAAATGGCAGAAAACAAGGAGAGTCCCTGCTGGCTGCCGGGCGCCGAGACGGCAAAACGGGCTGAAGACGGCACCGAGGAGGCGCGACGAAAGTCAAGAGGCACGCCGCCCCGAACACCTCTTCGATGGGCGCTGGCAGAAGACGCTATAAGACGGCGCTGCCGACGGCGCAGCGGCAGACGCTTAACGGGCGCTGAAGCGAAGATGCCGCCAACGGCGCCGCCGGTCCAATGGCACCATCGGCGGCGCTGGCTGAGACCACGCGGGCGCCACAACTGGCGCTTACAAACGGCGCCGAGACTACGCCGCCGCTGCTAACGGCGCCGCGAAGCTCCGGGCGTTTTAAACGGCGCCGACAAGGCTACAGACCTCCTGCAGAAGGCGCCGAAAAGCCCCGGAACCTGGAAAGCAAGAGAAGGAAAAACAGGAGATAAGGGCATCGGTGAGGCCCTCATGCCGCAGCCATGTGAGGGGGGAAACACCAAAGCACGGAGTCGCTTAGCACCGTGGCTCCGCCGCGACTAGGAAGGTCCAACCGCCTCTACCTGATCGCCGGAGGAGCCCGAGGGCTGCGGAGGTAACCGAGCCAGGCAGAAGAACCAACCTCCGAGCCCATCGCTCATAAGAGCGGCCCACTGATGAAACTGCTCATCTGGAGCCCTACCTATAGCGGGAGGGGCTCGATAACTAGGACGCACGAATCGGAAGTTGGCGACCAAGAAGGAGACCGCAACTAGCAACGATAATCGAATTGGTCGACGCCAAGAGACATACCAGAGGGCGACTCGAGTGATGCCTTCTTTTGACCTGTGGGTCAAGAAGAGCTTCTCGAGGTCGAACGGCGCCGAGAATGCGACTGCTTATTTTATGCCGCTGGGACCGCCATCCCCCGGCATCGGACTGACCGTAGTCGGAACCCCGCTGAGGAGAAGGAGGCTGGCCGGACCCAGCCCGCTGACTGAACAGCTTTCTCATATAAGGTCTCCCTACCGCTACCTGACCTGCTTCATGGTCGACTCCGCTCCAGTAGGCCAAGACTTCTTCAAGTAAGTTAAATTTAAATATTAGAAAAATTTTACCTAAAAATAGAATAAAACTAAGCTATACTACTATCGTGATAATGTTACAAAAACAAACTGAAAACTATGCGCTTAGTTTGAAGTTTGACCTAACAGGCTTAGGCCGCTGCCACTGAAGCCGCACTCGACGGCGGAAAAAGGAACTGAGGCGGTTGGAGGGTCGCCGAGATGGTCATTACCGCCGAGCCGCGCTCACCGCGGCGCAGGTGTCTCAAGGGCGAAAGTCTCTCACGCCGACCCTCCAGCAAAAAGTTTGCTCCCGATGGGTCTTAGTGCCTCCGGCGCCAATCCCACTAGTGTGAATGAGTGGTGGAGACTTATGTCCAGGAAGATCAAGGTTTTAGGGTCAAAGACTCAAGTCGAGAAAACCCAAAAAGAACACAACAGGTAGTGATTCACCAAACTAAAGGAAAAAAAAAATCCTAAGAGATGGAGGCATGTCCAGAACACCTCTGGGGTGCAGCACTGTGCCTGCCCCACCACACCCCAAAACTACTAGGTTCCAGGAGGGGAGGGAGGTCAGAATACAGCAAGACTCCATTAGAAGAAACAACATTACTATGGTGAGTAATTTTTTCTTCAAACAACATGAAGTCTTGCTGTATTCTGACTATATGCAGACTACCAAGCAGTACCCCCTTGGAGGAAGGAGTTACAGAACCTATTTAGGAAACAGGTTCTGCAGCACAGCTGTGCCAAACCTAGCTTCACTTCGTGACTGAATGTCCAAAGAGTAATGTTTGGTGAAGGTGCGAACAGATTTCCAGGTAGCTGCTTTACATATATTCACTAAAAGGTACTGTATATCTCTAGCTGCTGCAACCGAAGCAGCTGTACCTCTGGTAGAATGAGCCCTCAGGCCTGAGGGAGGCTCCTTCCCAAGTTTAGAGTAGCAGAACTGAATACAAGAGACAATCCGCCTGGCAACAGACCTCTTGGTAGCAGGCTTGCCCTTTCCCACCTCACCATAAGTGAGAAACAACTGAGAAATGGAAATTACGTACCTACCATAATTCTGATCTTTCTGTGTATCTTCACCATTCATCACCTTTGGGTTCTTGGCCAGAGGTCATGACCCCGCAGGAGCTTTTTTTTTGGATGGGCGGAGTCGACACACCATTGGCACCACCCTCGAGGCCGACGCACTGCGTGGCGCTCGTGGGTTGGCCATTAGGTACCGTCAACTCCGCCCTCCCGCCAGTTCTGAGTGGTGAAGATTGACACAGATAAGATCAATCCTTCCTATGGGCCTTAGTATGCTCAATATAGTAACTAAGAGCCCTTTTCACATACAGACTGTGTAACCTCCTCTCTCCAGAGGAAGAATGATCAGTGAAAAAGGCACAGATTAGTTCAGGTGAAAGTCTGGCACCCACCCTGGGAAGGAACTTTCCATTGGTGCGGAGGACCACCTTATCCCTATGAAAGGAAATGAAATCAGGTTCCACTGATAAGGCCTGTAGTTCACTGATCCTCCTTGCAGAGGTAATGGCCAACAGGAATACAGTTTTCTAAGTCTAGTATTTCAACTCAGCTGAAGAAAAAGGATTTGAAAGGGGGCTGCATAAGCTGTGCAATACAGATGTTCAGATCCCAAGGAGGAGGAGTCCCGAAAGGGAGGACTGACATGGACCAAGCCTTTGAAGAATTTCTTGAAAACTACATGAGAAGCTAGGGAAGTGCCCTTACCAGACGAAAGGAAGGCAGACACAGCTGCCAAATGTACTTTAAGAGTAGTAGGCCAGAGGCCTAAACTGTTAAGATGTACCAAATAGTCCAAAACAGTGGCAATGTCAGCCATCTCTGGCTTAGTATGCTTACTGGAACACCAAAACCCAGATCTTTTCCATTTAGAGTTGTAAGTCTTCCTAGTTGCAGGCTTCCTGCAAACTTGTAAAATATCCAAGACTGATTTGGAAAGCTACATACTTGCATATTCTAACTCTTCAAGAGCCAGGCTTTGAGCCTGAGAGTCTGAAGGTTGGGGTACAGAATCCTCTCCTGAGAGGAGGTGAGGAGATCGTACTGCCTGGGAAGACACAAGGGCAGTGTTACTGACAGTAACAACAGTAGAGGATACTAAGGTTGCCTGGTCCAGTCTGGAGCCACGAGAATCACCCTGCAAGGCTGAGACCTGATATCAGAGGAAAATGGAGGAAATGCATACAGAAACCTGCTTGTCCAATTTAGTAAAAGAGCATCATGGGGAACAGGACCCAGAAGGGGTGGTCTGCAACAATAAAGATGGAGTTGATGATTGTCCGGGGCTGCAAAGAGATCTATCTCTGGGGTGCCCCATCTCCTGAAAATGACGTGAAGAATGACAGGGTTCAGGGTCCATTCATGGTGACCCTGAGAAATCCTGCTGAGAGCATCTGCTAGAATGTTGTCCTTCCCTGGGAGATGCACAGCCATCAGAGAAACAAAACAGAGACCATATTTTCGTGGCCTCTGTGCACAAGACCGAGGACAGAGTGCCTCCCTGTTTGTTGATATACCACATGGTTATGGTACTGTCTGTTCTGATCTGCACCACTTTCCATTGGACAACCATTGAGAATGTCTGAAGTGCTAGAAAGACGGCTCTTAATTAGTGAAGATTTATGTGCAGAAGGGACTCATGGTATGACCAACTTCCCTGAGCTGTGAGATGATCTAAGTGGGCCCCCCACCCCAACAGGGGGGGCATCTGTGGTGAGAATCACAGAAGGGACCTGACTGATAAAGGGGACCCCTTGTCGAAGATGGTCTTCCTCCAACCACCACTGAAGGGCCTGGACCAAGGTTTTGAGAGACTGGAACCAATCTGGAGAGAGGGTCCTTTTCTGAGACCAGAAAGATCTGAGATGAAACGGAATCTCTCATCTGAAATCTTGCTCCCTCAATGTGGCAGAGGTCAACCCCCAGTATTTCTCCTGTTTCTTCACTGTCTGAACAGTTTATGTGTTAAATGTTAATAGTGTCCAATTGTGTTATATTATTTTGGGCTGCCACCTCGTCTTATTATCCTGTTTTGTTATCCTGTTTGTGTCCCCTTCTGGTGTTCTTTGTGGAGCTGCTCAATGTAAGGGTTTTCCTTTTGGAGCCAGAAGAAAGAAACACCAGTAATAATGTAATGATAGAAGAGAAGAAATAAAAAAAAAAAAAAAACCTTTCTATTTCCCCTCCCCTCCGTGATCCCTTCTTCCCTGCATATTTGGTTGACAGTAATATTTCTCCCTGTTTTTAAAGCAGGGGATTCTGCAGATGAGAGAAGCAACTGCCCTTTTTCTGAACCTCCCCTGATGTATATTACGAATTAGATGAAAGCACTTCAATAGGGAAAACCCGAACTGCGGTTTAATTTTCGGTTCGTGTCTGTATGGGAACCCTTTTGTTCTTCAAGTACACTGCTATGTCTAAAGTGATTTTCGGTCCCAAAGCAGTGTTTGTGTGCTAGAAAAGGCTAATAAGCCTAATGAGAGCAAATGAAGAAACATAGTGCGAGAAAAGAGCTGCACGATACCCAATGCTCGCACTATCGCAAGGACTCCGCTAATGTTTATTCATTAAATGATCCCATTTTTCTCCTTCCTCCTTGAGCAATTCAATAAAAAGGGGGAAAGCTTACCAGAGCCCCGTGTTATGAGGGACCAGTGTTTGGTTGGAGTCGGGTGGGTTTTGCAGTTGGGAGAGTACTTATTCGTCCGGCTGAGCTTTTGCAAAGACGCTCTCTGCCACAGCAATGACGTGAACCTAAAGGCCGGCCAGCCGAATCTCTCCTCCTTTTAAGTGAATGGGTGAAGTAAGGCAGCTTACCATCATTAAGTCCTGCCTAAAATAAAGTTAATTTTGATGTTTTTCAGCACTGAATGTTATTCAATAAATAGATAACAACATAAATTCATGTAATATATGTAAAAGAATATAATTCACATTGTGACTTAAATTTGATTTGTCATTAAAATGTTGAAGGCGGAGCTTTTGAATCACATGCTGTTTGCCCTCTATATAAAGAGAGTCTGCAGGTAAAAATGAGTCAGTCTTCTGAGGGGCTATGTTCTTGCTAGCACCCTTATGAGTTAGCATCCTTCTAGCTCTAAGAAAAGTTAATTTATTAATTTTTTCCTTTGGTTTGTCGTTTTCAGTCCGCTATTTTGAGACAATAAATAGTCTTTAATGTCTGCCAATTTTGTCTGATACCTCTTTTATCCCACACCAGCTCACACTCAACTACTGCTGTTGAAGCTGCCATGTGGCCCAGCAGCTGTAGAAATTGTCTGGTTCAACGAGACACTAGAGGACGAATAGAAGAGGCCAGAGTGACCAATGACTGAACCCTTGAGAGAGGAAGAAATGCTCTTGCCTGAAGTGCATCTATTTTCACCCCTATAAAGGTGAGAAGCTGGGCTGGCTCTAGAACAGACTTCTCTGAATTTAGAATGAAGCCCAAGGATTCTAGAAGTCTTTGGGTGACCTCTAAAGCTGACTTGACCTGGTCTGAAGACAGTCCCACTAGAAGCCAGTCGTCCAGATATGGGAACAGAAGGATGCGCTGCCTCCTGAGGAATGCCACCACCACTGCAAGACACTTGGTGAACACCCTTGGAGTAGATGTTAGGCCAAAGGGCATGGCCCTGCATTGGTAATGGCCTGAGGGCAACTCGAACCGGAAGTACTTTCTGTGGGAATGTCTGATAGGTATGTGGAAGTAGGCATCCTTGAGATCCGGGGAGGCTAGCCAGTCTCCTGGTCTCAGAGAGGGGGAGAATTGCTCCCAGAGTCACCATTTTGAACTTTGGTTTTGTCAAATGTTTGTTCAGGTACCTTAAATCTAACATGGGTCACCACTCCCTGTCTTTTTGGGGGTAAGGAAGCATCTTGAATACAGTCCTTTTCCCCTGTGACAAAGAGGTACCTTCTCTACTGCTCGCAGAAGGGAGGAGACTTCTGCCTCTAAGGCCCTTGTCTCTAAGGGAGAGCAAGGACCGAAAGACTTTGCTCTGATTCTTGGGAACTTTTTGAAACTGAGAGCAAGTCCCTGGCTCACTACTTCCAGGACCCATTTGTCTGAAGTAATAGACTCCCAGACCTGGGAGTAGTGATCCAGCCTGCCCCTACTGGATTGGGGAGGCGACCCTAACTGACACCTCAGGGTGTCTGCTTGGCAGGGGGCTTGGACTGAGCAGCTGATGGGGTCCTAGTTACCCCAAGTCTACTTCTTCCCCTAAAGAACCCCCTCTGCTGAAAAGAAGAGGAGGAGGCCTAAGCTTGGTAAAAAAGGCCTGCCTCTGCCCCTAAACTGCTGCCTCTGAGAAGTGGTCTACTTCTCTTTGGCTGCAGCACTCCTACAGGTGGTCCTGTACTTGTCCACTTTTTTTCATGTAGTTCTCTGTTTGGTCCCCAAAGAGACAATTACCAGTTACAGGAAAATCCATGGCCTTAGCCTGGGTATCCTGTGAGAGGTTGGTATACCTAAGCCAAGCAAATCTCCTCATAGAGATAGATGTAGCCATGACCCTGGAATGAACATCACTGGAAGCAACATCAGCGTGGAATTGCACCTTAGATGCATCTATACCATTTGCAGACACTTGCTCCAGCTCCTTGGCTAGCTGCGGAGGGGCATCCTTAGCCAGTTCCAGAACCGTATCCCACATAGATTTCTGGTACCAGGCTGTGTATGCCATGTAATTAGATTGAGTCTCAAAGAGGATGCCAAGTATTGTTTTTTTGCCATGGCATCCACTTTCTTGGAATCTTTATCTGGGGGGTGAGATGCCAGGGGAATATTAGCCTTGTCACAGGCTGCAGCTTGTACTACCCCAACATAGCTGCTATGATTTGAAAGGAATTCCGTCCCAGGACCTGACAAAGCATACCTCCTGTCCATTATTTCTTCCACAGGAGGAATGGAAGTAGAAATGGTGAAATTGCTTGTGTCTGCTTCCCCAAGGACTTGAGTAAGTGGATAGACACCCTATTTGACTCTGGGACAGCCATCATTTCAAGATAGTCAGGTTCTTCCTGATCCTGTTCAGCCTCTTCCATAAGAAGCTGAAGAGTCTCAGACACTTTCTTGTAAAACAAGAAATGGGAAGGGGACTCGGAAAGCCTGGGAGGAGAAGTCTGAGAAGGCCTGTCTGGAGAGATGTCAGGCTCTACTGACTCATCTAGGCCCTCACACTGTTCTTCATAATCTTCATCCTCCTCCCAGTCGCCCTCATAGTATGCCTCAGGCTCTATATCCGAAGCAAGTACTTCCGACCGAACCGATCAGCTCTGAACCGAAATCGGTTCGGTCAGAACCGGGCAAAGTGACTGAACTACTGAAATCGCTTTCACTATCTCAGCGGTCGGACCATGGGGAGCCAGATCCAAACCAAGTGATTTTCTCTTTTACTCGGAAAAGATTCCACAGAATTGGCTCTCCATTTGCCCAAACAGGTATCGCCCAGGTCAGTGGGCACCTCTTCAGGTTCGGCCTCAACCGAAACAGGCTGGTCATCTGGGTCAGCGGACTTCTCGGCCTCCCTCTCTCTTAGCCTACTCAAACGTTTATCCAGAGTGGCTTTGGGAAAGTTCTTACATATCTGGCAGTCTTCCTTGAGGTGATCAAACCCCAGACAATACACACAGACGAGGTGAGGGTCGGCCTTAGCAAAGGCCTCCATACACTCGGTGCAATGCTAAAACCCAATGGGTCCAGTTTTCTTCTTGGGTTTCTCAGACATGCCTTTAACCAGAAAAATCACCTTACACAGCGGTTAAGCCAAGCGATTACACACTCAACTGTTCCAACCGTGTCACGGGTTGGTTAAAAAAAATCCTAAAATATCTGATTTTTTTAGAAACCGATGAGTACCGGAAAAACCACACACACACACACACACACACACACGTAATAATAAACAATAAAAAAAATGAGCTTCGATTCTGAACCGGACCAACCGGCAAAGAACCGAAATAAAACGATTTCTTAGCTAAAACACAGTAAATAACCACTACCTACAACTACCACTTACTGGTACCAAGACAGAGACAAGAATACCGAATTACTGACACCACGGTTTGAAAAAAAACGACCGATTCGAACAAGACCAAACAGAAGCACAGGAGGGATCTCCGGAGCGACTTCACAGTAAGATGGAGTAAAGAATCTGACGGTTACACTTCAGAGTACCACAGACAGAGGTTTGAAAACAGAGCTCGAGCTCAACGTTCTATGCCTTTGCATAGAGTTAACCCTTTACTCTCTGAGGCAGTTCAAGTGCTGGGGCTAACTGCATATAGTCAGAATATAGCAAGACGTAATGTTGTTTGAACTGATAGTTTTGACCCAGAAGGTGGAAGTGCAGAAATTTGTAATGGGCAGGATGAATGGGGATATGTAAGTAGGTGTCCTTCATATCCAGGCCACGCAGCCAATCTCCTTGTTTTAGGCTAGGCATGATGGCAGTTAGAGTTATCATGCGAAAATGTTTGTACTGAATGTATCGATTCAGGTGTCTTAGGTCTAGTATTGGTCCAAGATCTCCAGTTCGCTTGGGTACCAGAAAAAGGTGGGAGTAAAATCCCATTTGATGTTCTGGAAGGGGCACTGGTAAGACAGCCTGTTTGGCTAGAAGTGCATTCAATTCTTCTTGAAGGATAGGGACATGATCTGAAGGATAATGGACTACCCGGGGGGCGGGGCCAGAGAGAAATTCCAGAGCGTGTTCCCTTTGGATTATCTGAAGTACCCATTTGTCCGAACTTGATCTTTTTCCAGGCCTCCAGATGGAGAGCAAAACGACTCCCTACAGCCTCCGAGGCCTGGTCAAGGAGGCGAGGGGAAAGCCCTGATAGGTCACTGGGTACTGGGTTGCCCGGCCCCTCCCAAGGGACGGGCACGGGAGCCACAGGTGGCAGAGGCGTTGCCTCTTGCTGCTTGGGCACGACCTTGAAAGCCACCTCTGTCAGAGGCCTTATATTTTCTGCCTCTTTTGGAATAAGAGGAATATTGTGTACGATAGGTGGGCTGCGGAGTATGGTACATGCCGTGTACCGTACGAAGGGTTCTGCCTGATGCCTGCAGGTCATCTAATGTTTGAGTAGCTGGCCTGAACAGTTTGGACCCATTAAAGGGTGAATTAGCTACAGTACTTTTTGTTGTATATCAGGAGCAAAACCTGAAACACGAAGCCAAGCATGGCGACGCAGAGAGACTCCAGTAGCTGAGAGTCAGGCTGAGCCATCTATGGCATCATATCCCGACCTGAGCAGGTGACGGGAGTTAGAACTGCTAGTGGACACTGTTGCCAATAACTTGTCCTTTTCCTCAGAAGGAGGAAGTTTACTGATAATGTCTATGGCCGAAGCCCAATGGGTACGCTGGTATTTAACCATATGTCCCATATAGTTCAGAATTCAAATATTCTTGGTACCTGAGGCAAAACCCCTTTTCCCCAGGTAGTCAATTCTTCGGGATTCTTTATCAGCTGGTAAGAAACTCATATGTTTGGGTTTTTTAGTGCGATCATGAGCGGCAATAATGACCACTGAATCTGCTTCTGGGATGGTGGACAGAAAGGGATGATCCATAGGAGCCTGATATAAGCGACCTGCTTTTCTGGGAACAGCTGTAATAGCGGACAGCTGATGCCAGGCAACCAGCATGACATTCTAGTAGGTCGGAATCAGTGGGGGCACCACTAAGGCCGGCTCCTCTGGCAACACAAGATATTCTGCCATATCCTTACATTGTTTGTCATGTTCTGTGGTAGAGAACTACAGATTACTCACCTGTAACAGGAGTTCCAGGAATGGTATATGTTGTTCATCCACATTGTCTGGCAGGTTCCTTGCCGCTTCAAATCTTGCCAAAAGGTCTTCGAGTAGGCTCCTCCCACCCACACGGGTGGTAAAACTCTCGGCTCCGCCCCATGATGCCAGATCTAGCCTGCTGGAAGCCAGGTTGTGCGTTGAAGCTGGGGAGGTCGGGTGGGTCGTGTGGATGAACAACATATACCATTCCTAGAACTCCTGTTACAGGTGAGTAACCTGTATTTCTAAGGACATGGATATGTTGTTCATCCACACTGTCTGGTAGACTCCTAGCAGTTCTCCGGGAGGAGGGAGGCAAGGCGCACAACCTCTACTTAGGAAATAAAGACTGGAGAACAGAGGCCCCAAAACCAGCATCCCGGCATGACTCAAGATCGACGTGGTAGTGGGTGATGAAGGTGTGTGCCGACTTCCAGGTAGCAGCCCTGCAGATTTCCTGGATAGGGACGTCCCTGGAAGCAGCCACCAATGCAGCAGTATGGCGGGTAGAATGAGCTCTTATCCCTCTGGGAGACTCCATGCCCGCCAACCTATAGCAGAGATCTATGCAGGAGGTGACCCACCTGCCTATCATCCACTTGGCTGCAGGTCTGTCAGGTGCGGCTTCAGCATAGGTGACAAACAGCTGGCGAACCTCTCCCCGAACTTCAGCCGTCCGCTCCTTGTAGTAAGCGAGCGCTCGTCTAGGGTCCAAAGTATGGAGCCTATATTCGGCCTCCAAGGTGTGATTGGGGTAAAACACCGGCAGAGTCAATACCTGGTTAAGATGAAACTCCGACACCACCTTCGGAAGGAATTTCGGTAGGGGGCACAGGACAACCTTGTCCCTGTGGAAGATCAGATAAGGAGACTCGATGGAAAGCGCCTGGAGCTCTCCCATCCTTCTGGCTGACGTGATAGCCACCAAGAAGGCAGTCTTCCACGACAGATGAGAGATGTCACACCTGTGCATCGGTTCGAATGGCTTGCCCATGAGCTTAGCCAATACCAGCAGTAGATCCCATGGAGGTGGAGGTTCTCACACCGGAGGGGATATGTGATCAAGGCCTTGGAAAAAGCGCCCGACCACCTTCTCCTGAGCCACTGACTGCTTCCCGGCCCGTGCCCGGTAAGCAGAGATGGCTGCCAGGTGCACCTTAAGGTTCGTCAACCGAAGCCCTTGCTGAGAAAGGGACCACAGGTAGTCCAAAATGCTTGCCAAGGAACAAGAGAAAGGGTCCAGGCCCTTGCCCTGACACCAAATGGAGAATCTCTTCCATTTGAAGGCATAGCATTTCCTGGTCGACTCCTTACGGGACGCCTCAACGACGTTGAGAACCTCGTCGGAAAGACCCAAGGCCTGGAACTCTAGCCGCTCATGAACCAGGCCGTCAGGTGCAGGAATTGAAGGTCCGGATGGAATACCTTCCCCTGACTGACTGAGATCAGGTCCAGGCAGGCTGGGAGCCGCCTCGGGAGCCTGGAGCTGAGACTGAGGAGATCTGGATACCAGAACTGGCGGGGCCAGTCTGGGGCTACCAGAATCGCCTGCGCCTTGTCCCTCCTCACCTTGAGAAGTACCTTGTGGATCAAGGGAAATGGGAGAAAGGCGTAGAAGAGGCCTGGGGTCCACGGCCTCGAGAAGGCATCCCCCTGCAGTGAGCCCTGCTGAGGGAGGCGGGCATGAAACAGTCTCAGCTTCGCATTCTCTCTGGAGGCAAACAGGTCCACCTGAGGCATGCCCCAGTGGGAGAATAGATCTTGTACTACCTCTGGCAGGAGAGACCACTCGTGGGATGCAGCCCCTATCCGGCTTCAGGCATCGGCCAGAATGTTGGAGGCTCCTGCCACATGGATGGCTAGGAGATCCGCCTCCAGGCTGCGCATGAGTGACCAAATGCGGAGAGCTTCCCTGCACAGAGGCATGGAGGCGGCCCCACCCTGGCGGTTTAGGTAGTACATGGTCGTGGTATTGTCCGTCTGGACCTGGACCACTTGACCCCGTAGAAACGGAGCGATGGTGGTGAGGGCTAGACGAACCGCTCAAAACTCCAGCAGGTTGATGTGACATCGGGACTCCTGAGGGGACCAGAGGCCGTGCGCTCTGTGCTCCCCCAGATGGGCAACCCAACCCATTAGAGGGGCATTGGTCGATAGAGAGACCGTCGGCTCAGGGCAGACGAACGGGATGCCCTCCTGCAGATGTGCTGGAACAATCCACCACTGGAGGGCATTCCACATCCCCTGGGTCACTGTCACTAGCTGATCCAAGGGATCGAAGTGCTGTGACCATTGGCTGGCCAGCCCCCACTGAAGGGGACGCATGTACCAACGGGCCCAATGGACCACGCTGGTGCAGGCCGCCATGAGGCCCAGGAAGTCCCGGGCAGAGCGCAGTTGCCCAACCTGAAATGATTGGTAAAAGGAGGAAAGAACCTCAGCCCTGTCAGCCGGGAGTCGTGCTCTGGCTCGTAGAGAGTTGAGCCCTGCCCCGATGAATTGCATCACTTGCTTTGGCACGAGTTCCGACTTGGCCTCGTTGATGAGGAGACCAACCTGAGAGCAAACCTGGAGGGCCAGATCTCTGGACTGCTCCACCTCCATTCTGGAGGAGGCTGCAATCAGCCAGTCATCCAGGCAGGGGTACACCTGGACCCTTTGGCACCGCAGGAATGCTGTTACCACTGCCATGCATTTGGTGAAGACCCTGGGAGTTAGAGCGAGGCCAAACGTCATGGCCCGGAACTCGTAGAGGGATCCCTCTGCCCTGAAGCGGAGGAATCTCTGGTGGGACGGACGGATTGGGATGTGAAAGAACGCGTCCTGGAGGTCCAGAGAACAGAACCACACACCTCGTTCCAAGTATGGAATAATCTGAGCCAGAGTGACCATCCTGAAGTTTCAAGACATTAGGAACCTGTTCAGGTTGTGCAGGTCTAGAATGGGGCACCAGCCCCCCCGTCCGTTTCGGGACCAGGAAGTACCTGGACACAAACCCCGGGTCTGGTGGAGGATCCGCCACCTTCCTGATCACCTCTTTTTCGAGGAGCAGGGTGATGTCGGCTTGGTGAGCCGACAGAGAGGATGCAGACCCCGTAGCCCCTCGAGGGCCGACTGCTCGGAAGGGCGGGGCCTGCTTGAACTCCAGGGGCAGGCCCTCTCCTACCACCTCCAACACCCAGCGGTCCGTGGTGATAGCAGACCAGGCGGAAAGAAAGTGGCAGAGCCGTCCCCCCACGGGGGGAACCCAGGCGGGAGTGACGAGGCTGGGGGTGACACCCCTTAACCCATCACTGGGTAGGCTTGGAGGAGGAACCGGCCGAGGGAACCTCCTGAGCCTTTTCCTCCCTGATCCCTGTTAGAGGAAGCCGCAGGCTTGGCTTTGGGATGCCAAGCGCGAGCCTGCTGGCCCTGATGCTGGTGCTGTTGGGTCGGACATGCTGCAGGCGCAGAAGGGCGAAAGGACTTATGTTGTTGACGACGGCCCTTGTCCTTCTGGGCGGAGGTGACCGAGTCCAGGGTAGCACTGGACTTTTCGATCCGCTGGAGGTGGCCTTCCACTCCAGGGCGGAATAGGTCAGTCCCCAGGAAGGGGACATCTGCCAGTTTATGCTGGGTATCCGCTGTGAAGGTGGATATCCTCAGCCATGATCTGCGGCACATGGCCACTGTGGCCGCAACTGATCTGGCGCAGGAATCTCCAATGTCCAGAGCCGTTTGGAGCTGCTGTTTTCCCACCGCCCTTCCCTGATCCCGCACCTGCTTGACCGTGGTCTGCAGGTCGGCCGGGAGATGAGGGATCACCTCATCCAGGGAGCCCATGAGGGCGTGGGAGAAGTGTGCCATCAGCACGGCCGAGCTGGCCTGGCAGAACCAAGGGAGGACGCTGGCGTGCAACCTTGCGCCTGGCATAGTCCAGCTTTTGACTCCTTTGTCGGGGCTTATCCACATCCCTAGTGTTCCCGGAACGCCGGAAAACGCTATCGGTGACCAACCCCTCCACAGAGGGGTGCTCTGAAAAACTGGACAAAGAGCCGGTACGGACCGCATACTTCCTGGCCATCCTGGCCGAAGGCGCAGGACAGGAAGCCGGCCGCTGCCAAAGCTCCAAGGCTGGGCCAACAATGGCTTCAGCCACCGGAAAGGCCTCTGTGGGCAAATCCCCTCGGTCCAGTATCTCTGTCAGAGGATACTTGACCCGCTTGGATACAGGCTCAAGCTGCATCCCGGTGGACTCAGAAATGAGCCGAAGCAAACCCATAAAAGACGATGGGCTCTTGTCCATCGACTGCCCCCCGGAGGACTCCAGGTCAAGGGACCTGGAAAACACGGAGAAGTCATCGTCGGATTCCAAGGAGTACGCGAAGAGCTGCCTGGAGTCTGAGCTACCCTCCACCCGCAGAGGACGGTCGAAGTGAGGGTGGACGACAACCTGTGGGGCAGACCCTGATGCGACAGAGTCTCCTTGGTCGGCTCCCCCGATTTCGGTTGTGGAGGCAGAGGTTCCACCACAAATCGGTGGGGCAGCTGGCTTCGGCCGAACAACTGGCCCAGGCTTGGGCACCTCGGCTACAGCGAGGGGCCATTCGGGAGACAGCTACTTGATGGCCAGGGAAGGCGACGGCATCTACTTGTTCCCGGACAGAAGTAACTGCTGCCACATTAGGTCCTCATAGCGTTGATGCAATTTGCACCGAATCCTCTCCTCTCCTCTTCCAAGGAGGAAGATGAGGACGAGTGGCGCCGCCGCTTACTTCGGTGCCGAGACCAAGACCGCCGATGTCGGCAGGATCGGCTGGACCGAGATGAGGTCCGAGACCGAGACCCTCGGTGTTTCCGAGGGCGGGTCTGGGAAGGGGCGGGGTACACCCACTCTTCCCTCGGCTCGGGAGCCTTGACTGGGGACTCCGGCACAGGAGACGCAGGCAAGTCTTCGGTCTCCACCGGGGGAACTGGTGAAGAAGGGTTGTCTGCTTCACCAGTTGACAGCCGTCCGACAGGTCGAGAAAAATCTCGACCGCATCGTCGGGTGTCTCGGCCGGCTGACCTGACGGGGACACTGTGAAGCCAGCGGCCTTAGCCGCAACCTCGACCAAAGTAGAGTGTCGACTGTCTGAAGAAGGGGACCTCTCCCGCTCCCACAAACGCCGACGGTGGGACTTACCTTTCGAGACCTTCTTTTTGGACCGAGAAGAATGTCCCGATGGCCCCTCTCCCTTCGTGGAAAAGGACTGGCAAAGCTGCTTAAAAGAAGCTGTGTAGGAGGATCCCAGAGAGAGAGCGGGATAAATGCTGCGACCGAGGAAGATGAAGATGCGGCCTGGGCCGCCGCCTCCTCGAGGGCGATCATCTGCTCGAGTTGCTCAGCCAAGCCAGCCGCCGGACACTGCCCAACGGGCCTCCTTGGACTTCACCAGCAGGCAGCGCTCCTCGGGGTGCCCAAGCTGTAACCGGGCAGCGCGGTCTTCCAGGACGTTGGCTGAAAACGAACGGCATAACTCGCAGGCCTGCGGGTCGTGATCTAGGCCGAGGTGGTAGACGCACGTGGAGTGCGGATCCGTCCTGGACATTTTCTGCCCACATGGGCACCGCTGAAATCCGGGAGTTGATTTGTCCATCGCAGCCACGAGGGAGTAATTAGACTGAAGTCTTGAAAACGTAAGAATTAGTTTCGGGCGAACCGAAGAATTAGGATCCAGTCTATACGCAGAGCGTTAAGGAGGGAACCTGAACTTCCAAGCGGTAAGGAAGATCTGGCATCATGGGGCGGAGCTGAGAGTTTCACCACCCGGGTGGGTGGGAGGAGCCAGCTTGAAGACCTTCCGGCAAGATTTAAAGAGGCAAGAAACCTGCCAAACAGTGTGGATGAAGAACATACCCATGTGTCTAGAATCCCGTGACCTCTTGTATTTGAACCATGATCTCACTAAAGGTCAGGGCATCAGGAGGAGAGGTGGCGACTGGCACAGGCAGGTCCTCATCCAGGGAAGAGATTTCCGAGTAGGGGGACTCTGTGTTTGGGAAATCCAGATCTTGGAACTCTTCATCATCAGTATCACTGGGGAGATCCACCAATAGTTCAGGTTCATCTGACAAATAGTCTTCCACATCAGAAGGAGGAGACCAGGGTGGCAGTGGATCCCCGTCTCCGTGAAATCTTTTAGGCAAAGGTGAGAGAGACCGGAAATGATCCTCTAGCTCTCCTGGGGTGGAGGGCAAGGCATAACGCATGGTATGCAAGTCCTGCTTCACTATCTTGGTAATGTCTTGTTCTTGGGAAGAAGGGGGGGGTAAATAGTGGGGGTTAAGAGACAATGGGGGGTGATTGAGGGTATGGGACTGGCAGTGTAAGCAGGTCTCATCCCGGGAAGAATAAACCAGGGTCCTGGTCTCTGTCCGCTCACCCACTGTAAGATGCCACCTGTTAGGGTGAAGGGGGATTCTGTAAGGCAAAAGCTATTGGTTTGCCCTGTGGGACACAGGATCTCATCGATGAGCCTGTGGAAGCATGCTCACTAAATATGTCAGATGCCGTCGATGGGAGAGAAGCCCTCCCATCGACGGAGCAGCCGTGTATCTGGCTGAATTTAAGATGCTAGATAGCGTCGTCAATGAGAGGGTATAAGCCCCCATCAACCGAGCAGGCAGAGCCTGCACAGCATTTAAAGCGCTGGAAAGCGCCGTCGACAAAAGGGTATGAGCCCCCAAAGAGGAAGCTGGAGGACACTCCATCTACAGAGGAGGCACAGAAATAGTGGCCATCGACAGGCAACGTGGCCGGGAGTGAGAGAAGGATTTTTCCTTCTCTTTACCCTGCCAAGAACGAGAACCAGAGTTGGGAGAGCCCTTGGTACGAGCCCCCTAGTTCTCCAACAGAGACATTTTCTGCTCCGTAGGTAAGTGCTGAATTTCAAGGAACAGTCGTCGATGGGCTGCTCTATTAAACTCCTGACAGGAGTTGTAGGAATTGGTGTTGTGTGTGGGTCCCAGACACCTTACACAAAATTTGTGATTGTCAAAGCGATAAATCTTCCTGCCACTGTGGCAGGAATGAAACAGATCTTGTTTGCTTGAAGAATCTTTAAACATTCGTTCTTGGAATCCAGTTCTCAATGACTGCTACACAGAAGTTGAACTACCTGCTGTGCGAGCTGAAGACGGCGGGAAAATGAACTGAGGAAAGTAAGGCCAGAAAGCCATGTTGGTGGAGGTGCAGGACGTGGTAAAGAAAAAAAATGCTGCCTACGCGTGCTTAAAGTGCTCAAGGGGGGCTAAGAGAGGGAAGAGTATGAGTTACTGGCTAGGAGGGTGACCAGGGTGGTAAGGGGGTGGGCCAAGGAGGGAGGAGCAAAACCTGGCCAGAGATATCAGGGGTGGGGGCTCCTTTTTTTTTTTTTTTTTTAATTTATTTAGTATTTTTTTTTTATTTATACTTTTTGCTGCCTGCAGCTGCCAGCACATCAACCCAGTCACGGACCCCTGAACCCCCACTTCCAAATTGGCTGCATCTTCCGATACCCCCGGCCTTCCCCCTCGGGGTGAGGTTACGGCACCTGAGCTCAGTGTCGCAATCATGGGACCAGTTCGGGAGCCAGCCTGGAAGCTGATCGGGGCCAGGGGCGGGCATCACTCGTGACGGCTGCGAGCGAGGATTTTCTCCTTACGTCCCCAGGAGTAGGGACGTGCAATGTCGGCCTGTGTCTGCCCCGCTCCTCAATGGTTCCAGACGCCGGCACTTGCAATTCCTCCTAGCCTCCGCCAGGAGTCCTACGCGTGTCGGGCATTCACCCCAGCCCTCCACCCAGAGAAGGAGAGCAGCCCTGAGGGCGCGCAATCCTTCTCCCCCGGCCGGCCCTCCAGTTTCTCAGGTCCATTCCCAAACCCGGGTTGCTGGCGTCGCAAGCGGATATCCAACCGCTGCGCCAGCATAGGGGAAAGGGTTTCTATAGATACATGGGGAGAAAGAAGAGGAGAACGGATCAGCAGGATTAGGACCAGGAAGGGATGGTCACAGGAAGCAGGGAAACAAGAAGTACTAAATGAGTACTTTGGCTCGGTCTTTACCAGGGGAGGCGGAGGTTCCTTCGATCCCGATGGGAGGGAAGGGGAACCCACAGAATCGGGAGGACAATCAGAATCCAAAGACTGGAAGAGGCTAGGGCAGGGGATGGGCCGAATCTGGAGGGAGAGGAGCGGGTGCATGAGGAGGTTGGCTGGGAGGGTGAAATCACAGTGGATAGGGTGAGAGAGGCCCTCCAGTTGCTAAAGGCTGAGAAGGCACCAGGGCCAGATGGGCTGCATCCGAGGGTACTGAAGGAACTAGCGGATGTGTTGGCAGCCCCACTAGCCACACTCTTCAACATCTTTCTGAAGACAGGGTGGGTGCCTCAAGATTGGAGGATGGCTCATGTGGTGCCTATCTACAAAGGGGGGTCCAGAGAGGAGATGGGGAATTATAGGCCTGTTAGCCTAACATCAGCGGTAGGCAAGGTTATGGAAGGCATTATCAAGGAGAGGCTTGGGGGGCAGCCGGAAAGCTTGGGGCACCTGGATGACAGGCAGTATGGTTTTGTTCTGGGGAGGTCGTGCCATACAAACCTGGTGGAGTTTTATGACTGGGTGATTGGTGCCCTGGACAGACACAGGCTGGTGGACGTCCTCTATCTGGACTTCAGTAAGGCGTTTGATTCAGTACTCCATAATGGCCTGCTAACAAAGCTGGGGGGATGGGGGGCAGCTGCTCAGGTGGGTGGAAAAATTGGCTTACAGGGCGAATACAGAGAGTGGTGGTTGGTGGGATAGTCCCCCAAGGATCATCAGTGGGGTCCCCCAGGGTTCGGTCCTGGGGCCACTCCTGTTCAATGCCTATGTCTCAGACAATGCCTATGTCTAGGGAGGGGTGTTAGGAGTAGTCTGTTTCTTTATGGAGGACTCAAAACTGGGTGCACTGGCGTATGGGGAGGAGGGGATAGAGACCCTCCAGGGGAACCTGGATATCCTGGAGGGGTGATCAAGGAAGTGGAGACTGAAGTTCAATGCAGGGAAATGTAAGATGCTGCATCTGGGGTTCAGAAACCCGGGACATGCATACACCCTGGGGTGTCACACTGCAAGCCACATTGGGGGGGAGAGGGACCTAGGGGTAGTGGTGGACATCAAAATGAATATCACTGAGAATTGTCAAAGAGCAGCAGGAAAAGCAAACAGGATACTGGGCTGCATAACCGGGGGGACCACCTCCAGGAGGAGGGAGGTGATCCTCCCTTTGTATAATGCCCTGGTTAAGCCGCATCTTGAGTACTGTGTGCAGTTCTGGAGACCCCACCTTAAGAAAGAAATAGCACTGCTGGAGAGGGTCCAGAGGAGGGCGACCAGAATGATCCAGGGCATACAAGGTAGGCCCTATGAGGAGAGACTGGAAGAACTCAGGCTGTACACATTGGAAGAGAGGAGGGATGGGGGGGGGGTTATGATTGAGGTCTTCAAGTATGTAAAGGGGATAAATATGGGCAGAACCAAGGAGGTGTTCATGCTTAAGAAGGGGAGGGAGAACTACCAGGGGGCACGAGTGGAAACTGGAGGGGTGAAGGGAGTACAGGAGGAGCGAAGGAGATACTACTTCACTGAAAGGGTGGTGGAACCATGGAACGCACCGCCCAGAAGTCTGGTGGAGAAGAACACAGTGGAGGGATTCAAGAAGGGTTGGGGACTTCCGGTGACATCAGCGACTTGATGGCAGCATAGACCGGCGACCTCGTCCCCTCCTCAAATAAAATCAGTCTTCATCACTCGAAGTAAGCATGACTTCTCCGGCCAAAACTAAAAGAAACAAATCAGGTAAATCCCCTACGACCCCGATGCAGAAATTGCGCGAAATGATACAGGAGGAGATCAGATCTGGCACTCAAGGGACCGAAGTACCGGAGGGCCTACAACAGGCTGAGCACACCTCGGACGAACCTTCAGCGAACTTGAAAGAAATAATAATAAAAACGGCACAAACAGTTGCCAAAATAGATCATACTCTGAGCGAGCTCAGACGGACCTGAACAAGACAGACCATAAGACTGAGCAGCTCGAGCTATGTATGGCCCAAACAACGGAACAAACTGACCGCCATGACAGACTCACTGAGCCTCATGGCCAGGGACCAAGAACTTACACAGAAGCTAGACGACCTAGAAAGCAGAAGTCAAGGCACAATATATGATCCATGGCATTCCAGAGGGCTCTGAAGACAGTTACCAAAGCGTCACGAACTTTCTTCAAATAACCTCAAACAAATACTCCCGCCCCCTCAGGATCTGGACCTAACCATGGATCGGGCACACAGATCGCTAGTCCCGCGCCAAAAATCCAGAGGCAAACCGCTCCATCGTGGCAAGGCTCTCTAACTATGGGTCAAAAGATGAAATTATCCGGGTGGCTTGGAAACAGGGAGCGCTGTTCTTCAAAGGCCACCGCGTAAACATAGACAATGATCATACCTCACGGGTCCAGGAGGCCAGGAAAGCTCTCTGGCCAATAGTGAAGCAGCTGAAGGCCCAAAATATCAAGACGCAGATCCTATACCCAGCCCGACTTAAAACTGCCACAGACTCAGGCTCAAAAATCTTCCAGGATCTCCTGGCTGCTTCGGCCTACCTGCAGTCGCTAGGGATTGCCGTCCCACCCCTGGGGAAGGAGAAATTAGAGAAAGATTTGCTTACTTCTGCCTGGAGCATCGCTCAGAAGGGGGCTCCCCGAAGTGGCTCCTACGGAGGAAACCAGCAGACAACCCTCCGGGCGGACATCTCAGCTTTGGTAAAGAGGTATGGTGATCCGGCTAGGATGGATAACAAGGCCTCATATCTGCGTGAGGCAAATGAGGGACCGTCCCAAAACAACACCCCAGACCAAAGCATGGAGACATGAATTCGGAGACCTGATCTAGGAAGTACAAGGCGTGAGGCGTCTCGACCACCTGGCGAATGCACACCCACCTGATCTGCCTTTTTCAGCTTAGTGACTTGGGAACCCCGCATCTCGATCTGGCTTGCCATCACTCTCGGCTTCCTTTTTTAATTATTCCTCTCCGCTCCCCTTAGTACAGTACTTTAGAGACATTCCTGAGGCTCCCTCTCTCTGAGCTCGCAACTGCCAGCTTGTTTGAGGAGAGTCGATCGCTAGGAGCTATGAGGCAACTACATCCAGAAAAGACACTGTGGACCTCGTGAATTCATTTCTGGAATCCAGCTGAGAACTCTTTGGGTCTGAGAGAGCACCCGAGGCTGTAATACTCAGCCATGGCTCGGAGAGGGGAGACTGAGTGTCGCCCAAGGTACTGCTAATTTACAGCTGAGACTTGAGTCTGGTATGTGCCCGGCATCCCCCTAGCGATTTTGGACACCTACTCCTTGCTCCCTTTCCCTTGATCACCGCTGCAAGAATTCAGGCTTCTCATGGAAATTCCAGCTGAGGTGACCTGGTGCAAATCTAACAGATGTCCTGCATACCTTGAAACTCTGAACGCTTGGTTCTCAAGGGAACACTGTGGTGGGGGAGGCGGGGGTTATCGGATGTGTGGGTTTTTTTTTTTTTTCCTCTCTCTTTCTACACTACTTTGGCTGGTCAGTTAGAAATCACACAGAGTGATGCTAAATGATTTAAAGTCGATCCTATGGGATCCTGGATCGAGGGGGGAGACGGCGAAGCCGACAAGTCGCTGTTTGTAGGGCGTCCCATACAGGGGTTTTTCCCCCCTGGGAGAGAAGGGTGAAGTCCTCCTAGTTTGGATCCCCCTTCTAAACATTGGCTGCGCGATAGCCCTACAGCTGGGGTCACACCGCCAGCTATCCCTTGGAAGTACACCACTAGTTTCAGTCAACATGAGCGGGAGAGTGCCACAGGTCTCGCCTGCCATGTTGCTATGTTTGCACAGGCCCTCACTCGAGGAATGTCCTGTGCAGGTTCTTTGCCCCCATAGTTGGGAGTTACTGAATTTGTTGTTTTACAAAAGGTTACGGTTACTAAAGATAAATGGGTACACAGGTGATTGGTTCAGGAGCCCCTCCTGGACAAAGTATTATCAGTCCTCGCTTGTTAAGCATGACAGTTCGATTGATTGAAAATGAGTAATGGATATGTGAAGGTACTTTCTTACACTATCAATGGCTGCTCCAGCCGGTCAGAGAAAGCAAATTCAAGGTACATCTCCAGACAGAACTGTGAGGTGGTATTCCTACAGGAGACCCACCTGTCCCCATCGGAAGCATTAAAATTGAAGACCAGGGCATACCCTCACATGTTTACCTCGTCCCTCCCTGCGGGTCGTAGAAGGGGGGTTGCTATCATGCTTGCTGCCACGTTCCCCTTCGAGCCCGAGGAGACAGTGATGGACTCCGGGGCCAGATACATCCTTGTGGTGGGTAAGGTACAGGACACCCCGGTAACCCTGGTTAACATCTACGCTCCCCCGGGCTTCACCTCATCGTTTTACACATCGATTGCCCGATTGGTCGCGGAGAGATCTAAGGGCTTGTTAATTATGGGGGATTGGAATTTAATATGGGACGAGACCTCGATACAACCTCAAAGGGCCCAACCCTAGTGACCAGCAGAAGGTTAGAAAGGTTAAACATGCTATGCGTCAGAGCGGCCTAGGTGGACATTTGGCGAAAGATACCCAACAAGGGACAGAATACACATGTTACTCCTCCGCTACAAGGTCTTCTCCCAAATTGACACATTCTTTACTTTCAGGGATGGACTGGATGGTTTCCCATCGATGTGGGTGAGCACTGCCTCCTGTCGGATCACAGCCCCATCTTTTGGAGGTGGCTCTCTCTCTGCCCAAGAAAACAACTCACTGGAGGCTCAACACCTCCTTATAGAGACAAGAGACCCTTGAAAAATTAAGCAATTGATTGTGGACACAATACAGGATAACACTTCCCAGGATTTCCCCACAGATTATCTGGGACACAGTGAAAGCTGTTGTCAGGGGACATCTCATACGCATTGCCTCCCAAAAAAAAAGAGAACGCCTCCTTAAGCAGCAAAATTTGCTAGCAGGTATAAGGGAGTTGGAGACTAAGCAAAAAATGAAATGGGATGCGCAGAGAGATCAGGAACTTAGATCCCTGAGGACAGAACATCAGAGATTGCAGAGGGAGGAGGTGGAGAGGAATCTCTTTTTCCTCAAACGAAAATATTATGAAGGGGGTCCCAGAGGTACCAGATTATTAGCGGCTGCTTGAGACAATACAGAGTTAGGGCCACTATAACCAAAATTGCTTCCCCACTCACAGGTCAGATGACTCATAAAGCGAAGGAGATTGCAGAGGCTTTGTCTCCTATTTTCCAAACTTTATACCCACAGGTGCGAACATCTACACAGGCGATCGCAGACTACTTGAGGGCCCTATCCCTTCCCAAACTTACAGAGGAAAAAGGCTGGATAATAACCAGGCCAATCACACAGGCGGAGATATTAAGCACTATAAAGGGACTGAAGAGTGGGAAGTGCCCAGGACCGGACGGCTTTAGAGCAGAGTTCTATAAGGCCTTCGCCACCGAAATGGCCCCCATGCTGGTAGGGGTCTTCGCAGAGGTTTGGCAGGAGGCTCGTCCAATTCCTCCGTCATGGCAATATGCCACTATCTCCCTCATACCGA
Organism: Neoceratodus forsteri; assembly: GCA_016271365.2. Classification (NCBI taxonomy): domain Eukaryota; kingdom Metazoa; phylum Chordata; order Ceratodontiformes; family Ceratodontidae; genus Neoceratodus; species Neoceratodus forsteri. Next base: position 369,361,729 of record CM028137.1, read on the forward strand.
AGGAAAACAAAGACCCTCTCGGTGTGAATCATATCGACGATCTCCTCTTGAACTAGGACTATAAGATCTTCACTTGATTCTCGCATCGAGCCTGAACCCCATTCTCCAAGAGCTCATCAACCCGGACCAAACGGGATTTATCCAGGGCCGACAGGCCCCGGATGGGGTTAGGTCAGCGAGCAATATAATTGACGCCATCCACCGCATACGCCTCCCTGCGTGTCTCATGAGTTTAGATGCCGAAAAGGCCTTCGACAAAGTCTCCTGGCCATTCTTATTTGCGGTCTTAGACCAGATGGGCTTCCCGATACCATTTATCGACTGTTTAAAGTCCCTGTACACCAGTCCACAAGCATACGTTAGGATAAATGGGGGCCTTTCGGACAGATTCTCATTGGGAAGAGGTACCCGACAGGGCTGCCCCCTGTCCCCACTGTTGTTCGCCCTCTACATTGAGCCGCTGGCGGAGGCAATCCGTACCTCTCCTGGAATACAGGGAGTTGAGGTGGGGGGGCAGCAACGAAGGGTATCATTGTATGCTGATGATGTCCTCCTTTGCCTTTCGCGCCCAGAGGAAGCAATTCCTCAGGTATGGTCAACTCTCAGAGTATGGCAAGCACTCAGGCTACGTCCTTAATAAGAGCAAGACTGAAGTGCTGTGCTTTTATTTCTCGCCCTCCCGTGAGCTGGAGGGAATCCACTCAACTGGCAAGCGGAGAAGATGAAGTATCTAGGAGCCTATCCTGACTAAGCACAACTCGTGATCTTTCAAAGCAACCACATCCCACTCCTCAACCAAGTCACAAAGGGACCTAGATAGATGGTCCCTGCTGAACCTTCCCTTTACTCGAGATTTCACTCCATTACTATGAGCGTTTTACCTAGGTTCCTATACCTGTTCCAATGTCTCCCGATCTACATACCCAGAGCCCAGTTCCAAGACTGGCACAAAACAATTGCGAGGTACACATGGAATAACAAAAAACCCAGAATAAATGCTCAGGTTCTCCAACTACCCAAGATAAAAGTAGGCAGATCACTCCCAGATTTGGAGGATTATTACCTCGCCACACAGATTAAGAAGGCTTTACAGTGGTCCGTCCCTACATATTCAGCCAACTGGAAAGAGATAGAAATCCTTGAGGCAGAGAAACAGGGCCTAATGGCTCTCAGGCCATACAGTTGAGCCACGAATAAAGCCTACCCCGCTCTCTCCACTAATGGCCGTAAGAGACACCCTGAAAGCCACACATAGGGTTTGGCAGAAATACAAACTAAAATCCTCTCTCTGGCCACTGCATAGGCTGTCTTGGGACACTGACTTCACCCCATCCCGCCTAGACCATACTTTTAGGACTTGGGAGAATAGAGGCTTATCTTACGCCAAACAGTTTATGGTAGAGGGGGAGGTGAAGGATTTTAAAACCCTAAGTAGAGAATTTGGACTGCGTAATACAGATCATTATAGATATCTGCAGGCGAGGGACTATATTCTCCGGTGTCGAGGAAGGGATCAGCTGGGAGAGAGGGCGGCCCCCTTCGTAGAAACCCTCTACAAAATCCTGACCTCGCAGATAGCTGCGGGACTAATTTCCACGCTGTACAGAGCCCTGACAGGACTTAGAAAAGATCCTTTAGCTGGGATCAAGGGGAAATGGGTGGAGGAGGGGCAGGTGGGCTCCCGTGAAGTCAACTGGGACTTGGTGTTTAGGCTGGCCTCTAGAACTACCTGCTCTCCCTTCTGGCAGGATTTTAGTTGGAAGGTGAGGATTCGTTTCTTCCACTCCCCTCTATCTCTGAACAGAAGACTCCCGGATAGAGACCCGGGTTGTTGGAGGTCGTGCGGAGAGGCCCGGGCGAGCTATCTGCATGTCCTCTGGTCCTGTTCCCTCCTCGGGCCCTTCTGGGGAAAGGTGGCTCAAGCACTCGTGGAACTGTTCACCCTGGATCTTCCCCCGGGTTGGACAAACCTCATACTGGGGGATCCCCCTCAAAACCTGGCTGGAGCAGACTCTTTGTACCTCTGGTCCCTGCTCCTGGCGGCGGCCCACAAGTCAATCACTAGGCTGTGGTTGAGAAGGGATCCCCCCGGCCTGGGTGACTGGATTGAGGTGGTGCAGGAGGTGGCAGCAATGGAGGAGATAACTTACAAGATAAATTGTAGGTTGCCGGTCTTTGTTCGGAGGTGGGCAAGGTGGGAGGTTTGGCGGGGGGAGGCGGGGGCCTCCTCGGCTCGGACCTCCTCAAGTCCCACCCCAGGATCAGGCACTGGTTAGGGCTTTAAATAAGATTAAAAATAAATTCAAATTAAACAAGTAGTACCTCGAATGTAATCTCAAAGTGAGACAGTCAGGAAGGCTCCTCGCTGGTCAAGGTGCCCCCGCTGAGCTGGTCATGATCAGCTCTTTAGCTGGGATAGAGGGTTCTGGTTCACTTCCTATATTCAATGTCTCTCAATGTCTGTATTCTGAAATGAATTGTATGTATTTGAAAGGAACTGATCTTTCTTGGACTGTTCACCTTTTTCTGTTTTTACTGTACCCTTTGAATATTAATAAACTTAAATTAAAAAAAAAAAAAAAAAGGTTGGGACAGGTACAGGGGGATACTGAAGCCGGGGAAGACCACCTCTGGGGTTGGGGGGAATGGAGGCGCGAGCTCGCAGTAGGGGGCTGGCTATCGAGCAGACACGATAGACCATGAGGCCTATTCCGCTGGCTTTTATTATGATACTATGACATCAGGGACCGCCCACACTTGGATGTGGTGTGCCTTGTAAAACAAAAACAGCCAAGGAAAATAATTACCAGCACCACTGCATTAATAAAAAGGATTTATTCATAAAATAAACGTAACAAGCCATCTGCGGAAAAAAAAACAAAAAAAAAAAAACAAGGATCACTGACAGTATCCCTAATTGTACGAATAAAGCCTTTTTGTTAATGCAGAGATGCCGGTAATCTTTTTTTTTTTTTTGCAGCATGGATATGGTGCAGGATCCACATTCTGGCAGATTCCTAGCAGTTCTCCAGGAGAAGGGGGAATGCGCACACCCCTATTTGGCAAACATGGACTGGAGAACCCAGGTCCCAAAACCAGAATCTCAGCATGACTCAAGGTCGATGTGGCAGTGGGAAATGAATGTGTGAGACGACTTCCAGGTAGCAGCCCTGCAAATTTCCTTGATAGGGACATCCCTGGAAGCAGTCACCACGGGAACAGTGTATCTACTGGAATGAGCACTTAGCTATATGGGAGGCTCCGTACCAGCCAACCTATAGCAGAGGTCGATGCAGGAGACAATCCACCTGCTGATTATCTGCTTATCTGCTGGTCTGCCAGGTGCGGCTCCAGCGTATGTCAAATAGTTGGGCAAACCTCTTCACAAACTCCAGCTGTGTGTCCCTGTATTAAGTGTCACAAACCCACTGGGTGTCAGGCCCACTGAGCTCACAGTGCCCACCCCCTCAAGTGCAATCCGTGATGGGGTGAGGGGGGGAGACAGGGCTACCCTCCTTGTGTCTTTTGAAACTGTTCACCGAGGTCATGACTGCACCTCTGCCACAAGCACCCAGGGCATACCTCTAACTCTGGATAAGGGCACAATACCAGTCTTGAGTTTTGTGGCCAAATATGAACCCTTTCTTGGTTAGTACACAAAGGAGGAAGACCAAGGCATCATACTCTCTTCGGAGGTAGCAGTGTAAAACCCAATTTGGTCTTCTCTCCCTACAGGAAATGCAACAGCCTAGTTCAAAATCCCTACAGACTGATGTTCTCCCTATTCTTCCAGATCCCTTACAGACCCCTTTACTTAATTTGGTTGCTTATGGCAACATCTCTAAGCAATTAACAGCTGTCACAGATTCACACACAAATATAGATAAATATCACTCAGAAATTCTTTAGGAAAACAAATGAGAGAAAATATTAATTTGGGTTACAGTATACAGAAATAAAATGGAAAGATATATACATGTAAATGCGCTAAACTGTTAGCTAAAAGTCTACCTTACATTTTGAAGTCCACAAAAAGTAGGTACAGTCTCTGTGCTTGTGGTCAAGAGAATGTCCAGAGGAAAGGTGTGTGCTGGCAGCCACTGTATCTCAGCAGTTTGGCTTCCTGTGTCTCAGGTGAAGTCCAGATGAAAAGTGTGTCCAAATTAGGGTCATTAGTGGGGTCCCCCGGGGATCGGTCCCGGGGCCATTCCTGTTCAATGCCTATGTCTGGGACATAGGGAGGGGTATTGGGAGTAAACTGAATCTCTTTGTGGGCGACTCAAAAGCTGGGAGCATTGGCAGACAAGGAGGAGGGGAATGTGGTCCTTCACGGGGACCTGGATACCCTGGAGAGGTGGTCGAGGAGGTGGGTACTGAAGTTTAATGCAAGCAAGTGCAGGGTGCTGCATCTGGGGGTAAGAAACCCGAGGGGAAGACACACTGCAGGCTTCATCTGGAGAGAGGGACCTGGGGGTGGTGGTGGACGTCAAAATGAATAACTCTGGAGACTTGTCGAAGAGCAGCAGCAAAGGCGAACAGGATGCTGGGCTGCATCACCAGGGTGATTATCTCCAGCAAGAGGGAGGTGATCCTCCCTCTGTATAATGCCATGGTCAGGCCGCACCTTGAGTACTGTGTGCAGTTCTGGAGACTGCACCTAAAGAGGGACACTGCACTGCTGAAGAGGGTCCAAAGGAGGGCGACCAGGAAGATCTGGGGCATGGGGAGTAGACCCTATGAGGAGAGACTGGAGGAGCCCAAGCTGTACACACTGGAGGAGAGGAGAGATGGGGGGGGCATGATAGAGGTCTTTAAGTATGTAAAGGGGATCAACAAGGTGGGAGCCGAGGAGGTGTTCAGGTTTAAGAAGGGGGAAGACAACCAGGGGGCATGAGTGGAAGCTGGAGAGGGAGTTATGGGGGGAGCGAAGGAGGTGCTACTTCACTGCAAGGGTGGTGGATCCATGGAACGCACTGCCCAGGAGCCTGGTAGAGAAGGGCACTGTGGAGGGATTCAACAGTGGATGGGACAGGTACAGAGGGAAACTGAAGCCGTGGAAGTCCCTCTCCAGGGAGGGGTGCTGAATGGTTTTTGGAGGAGCCCATAGGGAGGGAGGCGGCAAATCGAGCACCCAGTGAGGCATGGGGTCGGTATAGCAGGACAGCCTTGAAGTAGAGAGACAACCCTCTGCCCACAACTGCCAGCACCCATGTGTCCGAGGTAATGATGGACCAGGCATGTCAGAGATGGCAACACCGAACCCCTGTTGGGAGCTAGGGCAGGGAGGTGGTGAGCGGGAGGCAAACACTCCCTGATCAGTCACTGGGGAGATCTGGCGGGAGCATCAGCACCTGCTGCTGGAGGGGCACCACCACCCCTGCTCTTCCTGGGGTCCTGGCCAGCAAACTTGGGTCTGCGACGAAATGTCTAGGACTGTCCTATTGTGGCCACTGCTGCCTGGGCTACTACGACTGAAAGGCCCAAAACTGAAAGTGCTTTTTTGGCTTCTCTCTTTTCTGTTCCTTCTATGAGGAGGTCACAGAATCCAAGGCGGCACTGGACTTCTCAATCCTAGTGAGATGCTCATCCACCCCGGAACGAAGAGGTCAGTGCCCAAGCAGGGTACATCAGCCAATGTATGAGGGATGTCCACCACGAAGATGGAAATCCACAGCCAGGCCCTGTGACGCATCACAATGACCGCTGTCATGGAACAGGCAAAAGAGTCACCAATGTCCAAGGCCATTTGGAGCTGGCGTTTAGCTAGCGCTTGACCCTGGTCTCTGACCACCTTAACCACCATATGGAGATCAACAGAAAAAGCAAGGGAGGACACAGTTGAGGACTCCCATCAGGGAGTGACCAAAGTTGGCCATCATCAAGGCACAACTCTTCTGACAGACCCAGGGAAGACGCAGCATACACCTTCTTTGCTGCGTGTTTGAGCTGTTTAGACTCCTTGTCCAAGGGCTTGTCCAAGTCCCAGACGCTGCTGGTTTTCTGGAAAACGGAGTCGGCCATCAATCCCTCAGTCAAGGGTGGTCCAAGAAAATGGACAAAGTGCTAGTAGGGACCACATACTTGCGGACCATACGGGCGGAAGGTGCTGCAGAGGAGGATGGATGCCGCCAAGCTCCAGAGCTGGTCCCAGGTTGGCCTCGGCCAATGGAAAAGTGACTCCTGAAGATTCGTCCCTGTTCAAAATTTCAGTGAAGTGGTATTTAGCCTTTTCTGAACTGGTTCCAGAGGGATCTCCATATGCTCAGTCTATGCCTAGCCCCAAAAGATACCAGCCCGTGGTCAGTTCTTCGGCTGAATCCCGGTCGAAGCCAGGAATACTCAAGGACAGCATGGAGAACCTGTCAGTCATAACAGGAGTCTTCAAACATGGCTCCCAGCTGTTTCTCACCTTGCACCACTTGGGAGTAATCCAAGTGGAAAATCTCCACAGACAACCAGCATCGCAATCCAGTAGTTAGATGGGAGTCTTTGGTGGGGGCTCCCTGTAATGGTTACCATGACAGCAGTTTACCCTGATTTGGGAGGGGGGGGGAGGAGAAAGGGGTGTCACCAATACCCATCTCGGCTGGCAGAGAGGTGACAAGGAATTGCCAGGGTTGATGGTAGGGCCCTCACCGCCCAACCAAGGCCCAACTGCTGCCACAGCAGGTCTTCATAGCACCGTAGCAGCCTGCAACGGAGCTGCTCTTTGTTGGTACACAAAGATGAAGAGGAATGCCTGCGGCGGCTCCTCCCCAAGGAACGAGATTAGAAGTACAAGGAGTCCCTCAACGCCATCTCAACTGAGACCCGCTGACAGTGAGGAGAAACAGGCAGAGGGGTCATGTAGATCACATGGACCAGCTCCTGCTGCCCAACCCCAGAGGGAGTCAGTTCCTGGAAAGCGACAGCTGGGTCCACTGACTGCCCCGACCAGAGTGAGCGTGTGTGTGTGTGTGTGTGTGTGTGTGTGTGTGTGTGTGTGTGTGTCTCGAAAGGACCCTAGTCCTAGAGAGCAAGTCATCCTCTACCGCTTCTGACAACGGGTCACCAAGTTGAGAAAAATCTTGACTGCCTGGTCAGCCGGTGTCGTGGCCAACAAGCCTGATGACGATACTGTGGAGCTAGCGGCATGGCCTTGACTAAAACAGGCAGCAATCGAGAGACTCGTGGGACCAGGAAAAGTGAGCTTGTTCCTGGTCCCACAACTGAAAGGACTTTAGCTATTTTCCTTGCAGCTGTAGGGGGGGAAGCCAGGAGCCATTCCCAAAGGTCTGCAGGAACTTGCACATGTCCCGAAATGTTCTGGAGAATGACGCCCCAACGCTGACCCTAGCTGGGAGCAGCGCCAAGACTGACAAGGCCCCCACTGCAGCTTGAGCTGCCACCTCTTCAATCACCACAAGCTGGGCTGCAGATCCCGCTGCCATGGAGATCGCCTTGCGGGGTCCTTGGAGCAAACCACAGGGTCCCTTTGATTGGCCAGACGAGAAGACAGGTGTAGCAGTCTTCAAGAAAAGACGGCAACAGGGTTTTACATAGGCCGCAGGCAGCAATGTCATGCTCTGCCCCAAGGCAGTAGATGCACGAGGTGTGTGGATCCATCCACAACATCTTCTGGTTGCACTGTATGCAATGTTTAAATCCTGGACCCAATTTGGACTCCCGCTCCATAGCCATGACAACAACGAAGCAGAACTGAGAAGTATACTCACGTAGCAAGGTGAAAACAAGTCTGCCAATGAAGCACTAAGAATACACCTACACCGCACACAGAGCTGCTAAGGAGACCTGACTCTTCCAGCAGAAAGGAAGATCTGACATCACAGGGCACAGCCAAGGAGTATACCACCCGGGTGGGTGGGAGGAGCTTAGCCTGAAGACATGTGGCAGATTTAAAGGACAACTAAATAGCTATTTCTGGGGGGTCACTTACTTGAAAAGACGAAATCATGATGCGTTAGAGCCAGGGGTGCCATTTTAAAATACAGTGCTCCTTCCCTTTTTTTATATCACTTTAACCCATTTTCGGCAGGTTTTTAACTTTGTAAATAAAGATCCCCAGAGTTTTAAAGTCAGCGCCACGATCTAGCCATAAGATGGCACCAACATGAGACGTGATTGGAGCGAGACACCCAACACAGACTAACAGAAGCCCTATGTACTGGCCCATTTCAGCTCATACTGTAAAACTTCTAAAGCCCATCAACATGCCAATCAGCACCTAACACATGTATCAGAGTCTGACACTCCAATGATGTAATCATGTCTCACATCTGCGCCATCTTATGGCTAGATCACGGATCCGACTTTCAAACTTTGTTTACAAAGTTACAAGCCTGCCGAAAATGGGTTAAAACGATTAAAACAATAAAAAAAAAAAAAAAAGGTAATCTCACTATATTTTAAAATAGCACCCTTGGCTCTACTGCACCACCATTTAGTTTTTAAATAAGCACGGGCCCCCCCCCCCCCATTAGCTGTTTAGTTGTCCTTTAAAGCTCAGCGGTGCAAATCGGTACCCAGTGCCCCTTTATTTTGGTCCTTGCAGTGACAGACACTTCAGTCAGCTGAAAACAGGTCTGGCTTATTCGCCTTATTTATACCATTCATGTTGCTGAATATTTCAGTCATTTGCCCCCTCTCTCCTGACTTCCAGTTAATACAATCTTTCCTCATGAGTCCTCTCCTGCTGGCTCCGAATCATTTAGTTTACCACTTATCCCTTCATTCCCATGACTATTTTTTTTTTTAATCATGAAAAGTTTTATTATTTTCAAGATATAGCAAGGATACAGGTCCGTCATACCTTACATTCAAACATACAAAATGTACAGGACATAATATCACATTCCCAGGACTTTAAATATGATCACAATCTCTAACAAAAACAGAAAAGTATGTGTAAAAGTCCGAAACCACATGCAGATGTTAAAATAACTAAAATGGCAAGCAATAAGAATGGCATGGCTACTACTACTACTACTGTCAGGCAATGTCCATCCCAACTCTGTACCCACTCCACTAACACCTGAACCCTTAAAGAAGCACAGTGGTATAATAGTAGCCTCCCATTAACATCTGCAGTCTCAAGGCAAAGTTTGACTTGCTACAAGTTTGGGTAGCCGAACATAAACCAGACATGCTCTCGATGGTTGAAACATGGCTCACACCCAGAGTTACAGATATGACTATTCAGCTGGAGGGGTACACCTCTTTTAGGCTGGACAAGATTGGTAAGCGAGGTGGCGGATGTGTCATATATATCAAGGACACCATACAGGGTCGAGTCCTACCTCACCTTGCCACTAGCAATAATGTACAAGTACTGACAATAAAACTACTACTAGGTGCTTGGGGTAAATGATTAACACTAGTTTCTGTCTACATTTCCCCAAAAGAGCAGTCTATCAGATTTAAAGTACTCACAGACTACCTCTCCAACCTGCGCCACAACTCGGAGGTACTAATGTTAGGGGACTGCAATATAAAACTAGCTATCCCCTGAGGTAGCACCCTACAAGGATGCAATCTCCTCAATATACATGGCCCAAGTAGTGGGCTCTCCCACACGAACGAATTATCATACTGGAACGAGTACTCTGTTAGACTGGATGATTACCAACTGGTCAGAGAGAATAACCCACTCGGCTGTCCTCCCTGACTTCATCAGCGATCACTCCCCTATCCTCTGTATCTGGTCGAATAAGTTGCCCAGAAAACCAGCTAAAACACTGGCATCTAGACTGCTAAAGAAAGGGCAACTTGCCTCACTTAACACGCACCTCAGTCAGCAAGACTGGCCAGACCTATACACTGCAAATGACGTTGATGAAGCACTTGACCATTTCATCAAGACCTTCAATGCGGCATGCAAGATTTCTGCCCCCTACTCTAAGCACAAAGTTTGTGGGGCTTGTAAGTCTTGGATCACTCCACCCCTCATCGAACTTATGAAGCAAAGAGACAACCTCTGGCATAAAGCTAGAAGCACTGGCTCTCAAACGGATAATCAGAGCTATAAAATCGCCCAAAATAGATGTACCTGAGCTATTCGTCAAGTGAAAAGCCGTTTCTTCAAACACGAACTGGCTAACTCCTGGGGGGACAGCCGCAAGTTCTGGAACAATATCAGGACCCCAACAGGCAAACTAAACAAGACACCTTCAGCCATGCCAAATCTTGAAGAAACCACAACCCAGGACCCCAAAATCATAGCAAACACCTTTAATAAGGCATTTACTGACTTACGTGGTGGTGTACTCCCCCCCCCGATTTCCTAGACCCCAAGTGGCACAAATCTAAACAACAGGCAGAATACCCATACTGGCACTGCCCCACCTTTCTACTTCAAAAATTATTTCTCAAGCCAAAGCCAAAAAATACCTTTTACAAGTTTTACGATAAACCAGAATGAGTGGTGACACGCTTGAGGTAGCATGTAATGTGGGCGAACGCAAAAGAACAAGCCCACATTATGGTGAATGGAAAACAGCGAAATCAGTATTCCCTTAACCCGAGGTGCTACGACCATGAAGTTTGATATTTAATAAAGGAGGGTGCGGGAGGCAAACCTCCCACAATGGGGGGTGCAGAAAAAGCAGAGTCATTTTTCCAGTCCTCGATGTTTTCTATTCGGTGATATGGGCTCACTCTTTTGGAGTTGCCCATATCACAAGGAACCCATGCTTGACCTCAAGCTCATTGCTCTCACACTTGAGTTACTGTCACCCCTTGCCAGAATTATGAATCTCTCACTAATAACCAATAAATTCCCACAGCTATGGAAAGCGGCAGTGGTCACCCGCGTTTTTAAAGTGGTGACAGGGCTAGTCACAACTACTGCCATCCAATCTCCATACTACCCCCCCACAACTCTCAAAAGCACTGGAGCATATTGTTTTTGACCATATGACCAGCTTGTCGACTACCTCGACAAATACCAGTTGCAATGCCCGGAACAGCATGGTTTCAGGAAACAACATAGTACTACAACAGCGCTGGTGGAGTTCACAGGCTACATTCATGCTGTACTTGATCGGGGGCTTATGGTGGGGGCAACCTACATAGAACTCACCAAGGCCTTCAACACAGTCAATCATGAACCGCTGCTGAACCAACTAACCTGCTCTGGGTTATCACCTGAATCAGTGGGGTGGTTCCAGAGCTACCTGTCCGGGAGAAGACAAGTAAAAATCATTGATACCCTCTCTGAAAGTCTGAATGTCAACACAGGGGTCCCCCCAAGGTTAAGTCTTGGGCCCCCTGCTCTTTAGCCTGTTCCTAAGCTGCCTCCCTCTAGCGTGCCAGGACAAGGTCCTACTGTATGTTGATGATGCGGTACTCTACACCAGCCACACAGACCCAGAAGCACTGGAAAAGCGAATGCAGATTAAGTTCTCTTTAGTTGAGGCCTGGTTTCTTGATTCAAAGCTCTTGTTTAATCATAAGAAGACCAAGACAATGCTGTTTGCCTCTCCTCACAACTGGCAGAGATCTCATTTATTAAAAATAGTAAACAACCAAAATGCCTCACTAGAAATGGTTCAAAGTTTTAAATACCTTGGGGTCACTCTAGACTGTTCCCTCACATTCTGACAGCATATTCACCTTGTAGCCAAGGCTGCAAATGTCAAAACTGGCCAACTATTTAGGCATAAACACTGCCTTACCAATAAGGAACTAAAAAGTAGTTATGTATGAACTTACCGTAACAGTAGATCTTCAAGAGAGGTTCCTTCAGTAGGTTATCACAAGTAGGACCGATGTCGGGCCACATGGCAGACTTTTCTAGCAATCCCTGATAAGGGGGACCACCCACCCGACGTCACGTGACCGACGTCAGCATGACGGTATATAGTGGGCGGTCCCTACACCCGCCCTCCAGTTCTCCAGCCGGAGCCAGGAAGAGGCCTAACAGCAGGAGCAAACAGGATTGGAGACCCTGTAAAAATTAAAATGAGGGGAAGGAGGGAGGGAAAAATATGACCTACTGAAGGAACCTCTCTCGAAGATCTACTGTTACAGTAAGTTCCTACATAACTGTATTATCTTACTTCGAGAGGGTTCCTTTCCTTCAGTAGGTCGTCACAAGTAGGACTGAGTCCCAAGCAGTCCTTCCAAGGAGAGACCATGAGAAACTAGGGAGGGGGTTAAAACAAAATCCATGGAAAAGACTGAGGTCCAAAAAGGACCCAGCCTAGGACAACAGACCCTGCAAGACAGCTAGGTCAAAGCCAGCCCTTTGCCCAGAAGCAATGTCCAAACTGTAATGCTTGGTAAAGGTATGGACAGAACTCCAAGTAGTGGCAGCACAAATATCCACTGCAGAAACATTAAGAAGGAAGGCTAAAGAAGTAGCCATGCCCGTAGTAGAATGATCCCTGACAACACCCGGGAGGGGTTTGTGATACTTTTGGTAACAGTATCTGATGCAATTGCCCAACCATTTGGAAAGGCCCTGCTTGGAAACTGGTTTGCCTAGAATTCGAGACGCGAAGGAGACAAACAATTGGTCACAAGAGCGAAAGTCCTTGGTTCGATGTGTGTAACACCAGAGAATCCGGTGCACATCCATCGTATGGAGGAGTGCCTCACCCCTGTTAGCGGGAGCCGGATAATATACCGGAAGCTCTACTGATTGGTTCAGAGTAGCTTCCGACACCACCTTTGAAAGGAACCACGGATGGGTTCCGAGAACCGCCCTGTTCCGGTGAAAAACAAGGTAAGGCTCCTTACAAACCAATGCGTGAAGCTCCGAAATTCTTCTAGCTGAAGTGATGGCGACCAGAAATAACGCCTTCCAAGGTAGGAAGCGTAGGTCACAGCTCATTGCTGGTTCGAAAGGAGGCAAGGGTGAGCCTCTCCAGGACGAAATTCCGGTCCCATGGTGGAGAATCCCTTTCAAAAAAGTCTTTGAGATATCCAGCTGAGCCACGGGTTTACCATCCACCAGCTCATAGTATGCCGAGATAGCCGAGAGGTGCACTTTCAGAGAGGAATAGGCTAGACCCAAGTCCGATAAGTGAAGGAGGTATTCCATGACTTGTGGGGCCGAGCAAGAAAAAGGGTTCCAGCCCTTTGTGGTTGTCCGAATGGAAAACCGCTTCCACTTCAATGCATAAGTGGAATGGGTGGAAGGTTTTCTGGCTTCGACAAGGATCTGTGCCACTCTAGAGGATACCCCAAAGTGAGAGATGGCTACGTCTGTAGGAGCCATACATACAGATGCAGGGTCCTGAGCCCCAGATGAACCAGACGACCATGATCCTGAGTAAGAAGGTCATGTGTCAATGGAAGTGGAACCGGTGGTTCCCTGGATAGCTGCTGAAGCAGCGGGAACCAAATCTGTCTTGGCCAAAGAGAAGCAATGAGAAACATCTTGGCCTTCTCCGTCTGAAGTTTGAGGAGGACCCTCTGCAGAATGGGAACTGGAGGGAAGGCGTACAAAAATGTCCCTGTCCAAGACAGAGAGTGTGTCGCTCCAGAAAGCACCTGGCTCTGGAACGAGCAAGCAAAATTTGGGAAGTTTTGCGTTGAATTGAGAGGCAAATAGGTAGAGTTCTGGACGCCCCCAATTTTGGAAGATGGATTCCGCCACTTCCTGATGATGTTCCTACTCGTGAGCAGGGGTCCTTGATCTGCTGAGACTGTCCGCCAGGACGTTCAGAACGTTCAAAACGCCCAGTACGTGCATGGCCACTAGGGACAAGTGATGCAGGACTGCCCAGTTCCACACCCTGGTCACTTCCCTGCAAAGAGGGTATGACCAGGTTCCTCCTTGTCTGTTGATGTACCAAACCACCGACATGTTGTCTGTTTGGATCAGCAGTGTTCCCCCTGGCAGCAGGGGTTGAAAGGCCTGTAAGGCACACAGGACTGCCCTGAGCTCTAGAACACTGATGTGAAGAGAAAGTTCCAAGCCGGACCAAAGTCCCTGGGCTTGGTGATCCTGCAGATGTGCACCCCACCCCATGTTCGGGGCTTCCGTGGTGAGAGTGGCTACGGGCGCTGGTCTTCGAAATGGGAGACCCATGGAAAGATTGTGTGGATTCATCCACCATAGAAGATCCTTTTGGACTGCTGAGGAGATGAGAACCGGATGGTCCAGATCATCCAACAGCTGGTCCCACTGCACCCTCAGGGACCACTGAGAAATCCTCATGTGGAGCCTGGCTAGGGGAACGGTACAGATAGAAGCTGCCATGAGGCCTAACAGGCAAAGGACCTCCCTGGCCGGAATGGTCCGGCAAGACACCACCTTGGTGGCCTGGTAGACCAGAGTCTCCACTCTGTCTGGAGGAAGGAAAGCTCTGCACTGGACCATGTCGAGGACTGCCCCAATAAACTGAAGTCTTTGGTTGGGAATGAGGTATGACTTGGGCACGCTGACAGTGATCCCAAGTCGACTGAACAGGTCCAGGGTAAATGACAAGAGCCCCCAACAATGCATCCCTGGAAGGGGCCGCTAGTAGCAAATCATCCAGGTAGGAAAACACTGCAATACCCCCGCAGCGTAAAAATGCCGCCACCACCACAAGGCACTTGGTAAAAACCTGAGGTGCCAAAGACAGGCTAAAGGGGAGTGCTCAGAACTGGAAGTGCTCCCCCTGGAACATGAACCGCAGGAACTGATGGCGGTTGGGGAAACTAGGGATATGTAAGTAGGCATCCTGCATATCCAGGGCGCAGAGTCAGTGATTCTCCAACAGTAGTGGCAGAAGGCTCTGCAGTGTCAGCATGCAAAACTTCTTGTACTTGACAAAATGATTCAGCTGACTGAGATCTAGAATGGGTCGGAAATCCCCGTTCTTTTTCCGGAACCAGGAAAAAATGGGAGTAGAAGCCTTTCCACGTTTGCCCTGGAGGGACTCGCTCGATTGCTTGTTTTAGCAAGAGCAAATTTATTTCCTCTTGGACGAGGAAAGCCTGGTCCCAAGAGTATGAGGACTTCACCGGAGGGTTTCCCAGAGGAATTTCCAGGAACTCTATAGTGTGACCAGAGGCCCCTATTTGCAGGACCCACTCATCGGAGATAATCGCCCTCCACTCCTGCACATGGAAAGCTCACCTCCCCCCCCACCTGCTCCTCGCCGAGAGGCTGAGGAGGCAGTGGGGCTGGGGAGTCAAGCAGTGGCGGGACTGTCAGGGGGAGGACCCCCTGACTGACGCAGATTCTTGGAGGCGGGGGGGGTAACAGTACCCATGGCCTTCCACTTGCCTTGGCGACGAGGCTGAGTAGCTCTCTCCTGCCGCCAGGTCCTCTTCCAAAAGGGTTGCTGCTGTCTATGCTGAGGAGCACCCAATTGGTACATCGACCGAACAGATCTAAGGGCAACACCCTTGTCCTGTAGTTCTGTAATTATGTCTTTGGTGTCGCCTCCGAAAAGTACCGAGCCCCAAAAAGGAGCATCCTGAATCGCTGACAACCTCGTTAACGAGGCCAGAGAGGCGAAGCCAGGAGTGCTGTCTCAGGCCCACGGCAGTCACCGAGGTACAGGCCATAGAATCAACCGAATCATAAGTGGCCCATAAAGCATGCCTACAAGAAATCTTGGAGAGGCGAAGGTCCTTGGCGAGTTCCTCCTTGAGAGCTGAAGGATCCATAGACTGGACCTTCGCCTCCAACCTGGCCATGGTTGCTTTTTGGTGGGACATCACATGGGCCATGTAACTGAGGGAGCGAAGCGCACACGTGGCCAAAGAATAGACTTTTGCCAAACTGGTCCATCTGCCTCTACTCCTCCTTATCTGGAGGAGTAGTGCTCAAGTGCTTCAGTGTAGCAGAGCGATCATGAGCTGCTGAAATGACCACGGAGTCTGCCTTTGGATGGGTCTTCAAAGAAGGAGCATCCTTAGGTGCCCGGTAAAGCCTGTCCGCCCACTTGGGAACAGCCGGGATAGAGTGAGACATCTGCCAGATGGTGGTGGTGAGGTCTTGGTGGGGGGGGGGGGCCATCCACGGAGGAACTGGGACTGGAGACAGGGACTCCAAATCGAGGTGCTCCGTGAGACGCTGCCTCATTGAGTCCTGTTCCAGTGACTCCCAACCGAAATAATCTCTGAAGACCTCAAGAGATCCGAGAAGGAAGGATCCTCAGGTGGCGATTTCGGTGAGGTCTTGCCTCTCGGCTCGGGTCCTCCACCTCCACCATTTCCTCCTCCGAAGAGTCCTCTCTCCCATCAGAACTATCATCTGCCTCCTCCACTGGACGACGCTCAAAGCGAGAGAGGGGAACGTCCAGTCGAGTCTTCCCTGAGAGGTGGACAATCGGACCTGAACTGCTCGGGGAAGGGGACCTATGAAGCAGCAGAAGTGAGTCTTGCTTCTAGGTCCAAAACCAACTCCGACCTCGCTTCCTGCCACCAAGACTGTAAGAAAGACTTGAAATCCGTGTAGCCGGGGGAGTAGAGGAGGAGTTAGGAGGCTGGGGTGGAAGGGGAACAGCAACTGACGGAGGTTAATACCCATGCGGACCCATGTAATGGGTATATGAATGATAACCCTGAAAAAACTGTCCCACTGGACTCCATCCAGGAGCGGGAACCACCGGGTAAGGATCTCCAGGATACCCATGTGAGTAATTGGGGACAGTGAGGGGATGGTTATAGTACTCCGTCGTCAGCCCTGAAGCCGGGGGAACCCAGGTCGGACCTGTTGTAGTACATATTAAATTAGGGTCCGGCGTCGGAACAGTCCATGTTATTGGGACCGACGTTGGCACCGGCGCCACCCTATCCCGCGCCGGAAAAGGATCTGGCGTCGGAGAAGCCGGCACCAGACGAAGGGTCTCAGTGGTAGGAGTCAGGTCCGGTGTCGGGGCCAACGGAATAGGCCAGACCACCAGGCCCGGCGTCGGGATTGCTGTAGGGACCAGCGGCGTTGGAAGTGCTGGCGGTCCCGGTATCGGGACTGCTGTAGTAACTGGTGGCGCTGGAGTCGTCAGCGGTCCCAGTGTCGGAACTACAGTGACTGGCGGCGCTGGAAGCGCCCGCAGTCCATCCTCGGGATGAGAAGGGGCCTCCAAGGAAAGGCCGTCTGGCCAAGGAGCCTCCTGACCCTGGTCCCCAGCGGCGGAGTGCGAGGAAGAACTCCCAAAATCACCTGGTTCACCAGTGACCCCCTCCGCCTTGCCAGACGTGTTCGAAGTAGAATGAGAGGACACAGGCGAAGGACTAACAGGAGGGAGCGGGGCTGTCTCCCCTCGGTCCCGCCAGACGTCGGTAGTAGCGCCAGAAGGCCCCGACGGGGAACAGAGCCCGCGCAGTCGCCGGGATGGCTGACTAGCAGGCGCGGGTCGGGCAACCGCCCAGCGGGAGTCAAACAACAGCCACCGGGCGGTTCTGAAGGAGCCGGAGGCACTTGCCGGCTAGTGCAGCGCGGTCACTGGAAGAGCCGGCCGCCAACTTATCTGCCTGAAGTTTCTCCTTATCTGGCTGCTTCGATGGTGGCTGGGCCTTGCTGGTAGAGGGCCTGACGTCGTTCCTGGGAGCAAGACTGCTCCCTCGTCTTCTCCTTGTGTTTTTTTAGGGGAAGATTTGTTGGACAAGTCCCTAAGCTTGTCCATCTTCTTCTCAAGCGAAAGTAGATGGGCATTGAGAAGATGGGCCTCCAACGCCAGCTGTCTCCCCTTTTTGGTAGCCTGATTGAAGGACTGACAGTCGGGGCAGGAGGAGACTGGATGGTCTGGGCCTAGGCAGATGACGCACTTGGAATGCCCGTCTTTGTGTGGTATCTGAGTGCCACACCTGGAGCACTTTTTCTTCTGAGAAGACATGAATTATTTAATACTAAAAAGATGAAATAGCGAGTTTCTAGAAAAAACACACGAAAAAATACTTTCTGGACGCTGAATGGAGTCTGCGAAGCGACTAGCACAAGGCAACAGCGGGAAAGAACTGGAGGGTGGGTGTGGGGACCGCCCACTATATACTGTCATGCTGATGTCGGTCACGTGGCGATGGGTGGCGGTCCCCACCCCGGATTGCTAAAAGTCTGCCCGTGCAGCCCGGACGTTAGGAGATGTCAGTCCTACTTGTGATGACCTACTGAAGGAACCCTCTCGAAGTAAGATCTCGCTGTGTACAACTCGGTCTTATCCGTGATGGACTACGGGCTCGTAGTCTATAATGCGGCAACTGACACAGCTCTAAAGAGAATAAAGATGGCCCTAAACAAAGCCTGTAGGCTTGTCCTAGATGCACCATGCCTTAAACACACCTGAGATCTCTATTCCCAGTCTGGGTGGTTAATTGTGTACTGTAGAACTCAATATCAGGTCTGCCTGCTGGCTTAAAAGTCCACCCTAGGTCTAACACCACTTGGCGTTGAGTTTCCTCTGCCCCGCCAACAAGGCTAGACTTACCAGAGGGACTAATAACCAGCCACTAAAAGTCCTTTTCCGCCGCACCTCCCAGGGTCAGCGGTCTTTTGAATACCAGGCATCCACTTGGCTCAACTCGCTACGTGACGACCTGCTGGCAGAATCGAAACCTGGCCCCTTCAAAACTAAACTTTGTACCCACCTAGCTACACTTCGTGGGTGTGATTGTAACTTCTAAATTGCACAAGCCAACTCCTGTCTTCTTCCTGTTCATTATAGCACTTACAATTTCCCCTATCAAACTGCCTTGTTATTTTCCCCTCTCCTCTACCATCCCACTCTGCCTTCATCCTCCATTCCATTCCTCATCCGTTTCCCACCTCCCCCCCCCCACCATATCCTCCCACTCCAAAACCCCACGGAATTTTCCCCTTCCAACAAACCAATGATAAGGCTCTATGGCTGCTCCCGTTTTCTCCGCCTTTTCCCCCTTATACCTTCCTCACCTACTCAGCACTCTCTCAGTATCCCTCTGTTGCTACCAGTTTCTCTCTCCATAGTAAGCTACTTTTCCACTTTGTTTACCCCCCTCAACGTACTTATTGCTTAATGTGACTGAATTTTGTAATTTTAGTTAGTTACAAAAAGTTGAACATAATTTCTGTATCCAATGTAATTTTGTAACCACTGTCTGTATTGTGCTGTATTTGTGTTTGCTGTTGTCGTGAAACCCCTGTAAACAAGCTTATAGCTTAAAGGTATTAATCCGAGAATTGAATGAATGAATGAATGAATGAATGAATGAATAAATAAATAAATAAATAAATAAAATGTTAAAATTCACCATATTTTGTTCCCTCCCTCAAACAATTGTAACTCTCTACTCATGGAACTAAAATCCTACCATCTCTCTTTAAAGGCTGGCACAGCATCAGTGAACCTTATTTGTACGCAGTGGTCCAAATAAATTTAGGATTGGGAAGTATGTACTGCTAGATCTTCTAACTGGTCATAATGCCATCCACACAAAGGTATCTTCCCCAGATGCCCCTAACCAAGTGTCAACCCCAAAGAACAAACCTAGCCACTGGCTCTCTTTGCACGATACTGTCATGGGGCCAGAGATACTTCTCTATTGTTACATAGTAATGTTATTTATTTTATTTATTGAACTCTGTTGACTGGGTAGGCCCATTGACACTAAAATTCCCTTTTTCAGGGGTGACCCGGGAAACTATTTTAAACAAATCCATCAGGTCACAATTACAGCAACCCTTCTGGTCAGCCACTGTGCAACTCCTGGTATCATCTCCTGTACTAAAAGTACACAACTGAAACTGATGTATTTTCTGTACCTATCCCCACTGCTTCCATATTATTAATGTATAGGGCAGGGGCTATCAAGCCTTGGAGGGTGATGTCAATTCTGTGCACACGTACCAAACTGCTGGGTGGGAAACATTTTTTACCTGCTATTTTAATGCATTTGGCAATATACAATAAATGTGCTTTAGGAGCTACATTCAACAAGGCATTATGCAATTTCTGGATAATATATAGCCCTTTGTTTTCTTACGAGGTTGATTTGCAGTATTATAATGGAAAAATGACTAAATTTCTTCATAGTGTATGGTAGAACTTTACCATGGGCAAAATTCAGTGCAAACACATAGCTGTTGTACCATCCTGAGGACGTCACCACGATGGTACAATAGCATCGATCCTAATTGTGCATGTGCATCCAGCAACGCACAACTCCATGAAAACGGGAGCATGGAGGACAGATCATGGGTAAACAGCCGGCACAGTGGCGTGATCTGTACAAAAAAAATACAGCAGAGCTGTTGGAAGTACAGTCCCGATGTGCTGAATTGGAGGGTAGCTTCATTTTTATTTAAGAAACCTGAGTCTTGTGGGAACGTGGAGGAGGCGAGCCGCTTTTGTCGTGGTTAGGCACCGCGCGGGGGTCACGATCAAGGTTGTCCAACTGATGCCCATACACTATACAAGATAAAGGGTGGGCATCAGTAAACAACAACCCTGCGTTAACTTCGAGGTTGTATGCCAACCGTAAACCTCTCAAAGTTAACAACAAGGTTGTTGTTAACTGTTGCCCATCCATTATCCTCTATTTTTATACTTTATGTTTATTGTTTTACACAAACAAACAATAAAAGAGGCATATGTTCAAGGGCGATTTTCCCGGCCACTAGGAAGCAGGCCAGCGGGAAGCAATGCACAGAGGAGCCAGAAGGAGCGGAGAGCAGCGGGTCCTTCCCGGCCGCTAGGAAGCGGGCCAGGGTCAGTGCGAAGGGGAGCCCGAGAGAGTGGCAAGCAACAAGTACTTCCCAGTCGCAAGGAAGCGGGCCAGTGTTAGAGGCGACCGGAGGATCCAGGAGAGGAAGGCAGGCCAGTCAGGCAACAGCGTGGGATTTTCAAAACCCTGGGGTCCGAGACCAGCTGTCGTACCAAGGGCATAAGAGAAGCTGCAGTGACTTGGATTTTAATTGGCACCAATCAGGAGTGGGGAGCCAGCGCCAATCAGAAGAGGAAAGACGGTGCATCAATCCGGGACAGGGACAAGTGGTCTGAAGAGCCACTCAGGCCATAAAAGGGTGGCTCAGGGCGCAGAGTTCAGAGGCGGATGTTCAAGGGCAGCTGAAGCGGAGCCCGAGAAAGCAGCGAGCAGTGGGTACTTCCCGGCCGCAAGGAAGTGGGCCAGGGTCAGAGGCAATTGGAGGATCCAGGAGAGGAAGGTGGGCCAGTCAGGCAATGGCGCAGCATTTTAAAAAACCCAGGGCCAAGACCGGCCGTCATACCAAGGGCATAAGAGGAGCTGCAGTGACTTGGATTTTCTTGTCCCACACCACTCACCCCAGCCCCGACCTCTATTAAATGGGCATAGGAGGTGCAGTCAACTAAGGGGAGAGGGCCTGGACTCAAGGAGGAGGAGGTAGCCTGGACTCAGGGTGGGGTTGCTGCTTTGGTACAGCCTGTGAGGGTGAGGGGGTACTCCGTTTCGTACTGCCAATGTTAAATGTGGATTTTCTCACTGAACTTGGGAGGGGTACTCTTGCTATATACAGCTTGAGTTGAGGGGGGGGGCTACTCTGCTTGGTACTGCCAGTGTTTAGGGGAGTCCTTAACATACTTGTAAAAGGTATTCTTGTTTTTGGTAGCTGGCATAGTGGGCATTGGTGGGAGGCCCAAAGGAGCTCTGGCCCGACTTGATCATTTACAAGGATTAGGGATAAGGCAACCGAATGGGAGAGAACAGTGGTATTGGGGAGGGGGGAAGAGAGTGGTAAGGGGCAAGGTCCACAGATCATGAGAACCAGTGTCTTCGTAAGGGCCGTGGTGTGTGTAGGGTGTGTGGGTCGTAAGCCATGGCATTGGCCTTGGCATGGAGGATGGGGGGGTAGCATGGTGTGCCAGCGACTGGCACAACTCAAGGAGGAGGTCATGTGGTTAAGGTGGGCATTGGAGATGGCGAGGGGGTGTGTGTGAAATGGATGGTGACCCTACTGTGGGGGGGAGGGCAAGGAGCGAACAAAACTGGTGGGGGAGTGAGTGCAGGGGCAGTGCCAAAACTGGGAAGAAGCTGACTGGAGGGAAATGGTATGGGCACAGGGACTGCATCACCAATAGGGGGAGGTGGGTGGGCCCCACGGATGGAGGGCACCAGAGGACATGGGGAGAAAGATCAGGGACCTGGAATGTGGTTGGGGACCAGGGCAGAGGTATAGAAAAGGGGGACTGATTGGGGGGAGGGGAAGAGAGACCAGTCGGTGAGGACAGGACACTGGAGGTGGAGCATGGCAGTAGGTTTGCACCCCGGTGCAGTCGGAGAAGGAGGAGGAGTCTTCCAGGATGAAGGAGGCTCCAGAGGGGGCAGGTAAACTGGAGGTGGCAGGAGCCTCGGCAGAAAACAGTGGCAGAGATACCCCAATGCAATGGGACTCAGTGAGGGTGGGTGGAAATAGGGGATTCTAGAGTAATGGATGATCCGGGGGGGAGAGTTGGGAGCCAGGACTCGGGGTGAGGGAGGAGTCTGAGATGGAAAAGTAGGGGAGACTCAAGTTGGTGGGCCAGGGAAGGACGACGGAGGGATCAAGAGGGGAAGAGGAATCATGGGGGGAAGAGAGGGGTATGGGGAGGGGGCTATTGCAGGCTACAGGGGAAGGGGGTCCCTTGTCACAGCAGGTAGTACAGAGTTGGCTAGGAGGCCAGATCAGTGAGAAGAAAGAGCTGGGGGCAGGATGGAAATAGCTGTGCACGGGAGGGAGAAGATGGAAAACCAAGGGAGGGAGGGAGGGTCGGGGAGCAAGAAGGGCCCCCAGGAAAAAGGAGGCAGTCAGAGTGCTCCTCTTAGGAGATTCCATGGTTGGGGGATCAGGTGGGGAGGCGGGGAAGGAGGAGACGTCCAGTGGTGTTATGAGCAAGAGTATATCAGGGATAACTGTGCACAAGGCCAAGCATCTGGTCTATGCTCTGGCACTAGAGTGTGGGGGAACCCCTAACATATTAGTCCACCTGGGTACTAATGATATAGAGGAACAGTGTGATAGAGATTCAGGCTAGGCTCCGTGAGCTGGCTAGGGTCTGTCAGGACGTGAGGTGCTCAGTCTCCTTCTCAGCAATACTAAGTGCCTAGGTCCAGTGTGAAAATAAGCAAAAATAAAGGAAGTAAATGTATGGCTCAAGGAATGGTGCGAGGCCAGGGGGTACAGGTGGCTGGGGACTGAGGTGCTACCTGGGAGGACAAGGAACTGCACACAAGAGACAGGCTCCACCTTAGCTTATGGGGAAAGAGGTTCTGCAGCTTGACTGGCAGAATTCATCCTCCAGGTGGGGGTTTAAACTTGTGGGGAGGGCTTCCTGGCCAGACCAGGCCAGGTTGGCCATGGCCTTCTCCCACAAGCAGTGGGGTACTTGTAGGCAGGACACAGCGAAAACTCAGGGTAGGGGAAGGGGGGCATGTTGGAGGGGGTCTTTATTAACCTCTGGAGCATGGGAAACAAGATGCCAGAGCTTCAGGTGCTGTTAGTGGAGGGGGAGGTGGATGTGGTGGCTGTCACAGAAACCTGGGCCACTTCCAGACATGACTGGGACCTAAACCTACTAGGATACACCAAGTGCAGAAGGGATAGCGTGGAGGGGAGGGGGAGTAGCATTTATCATTAGGGATGGCATAGGGATAAGCAAGGTTGAGGAAGCAGGGGATCAGGTGGAGACTTTATGGGTCACCTTACAGGCTCCAGCGGGTAAGCGGGTAAAGATGGGAGTAGTATACAGACCACCAGGGCAGGGGGAGGAACAGGAGGAAGGCCTGGTGGCTAACCTTAGGGACCACTGTGTTAGGGGAGAGGGCAAAACAGTGGTGCTGGGAGACCTGAATATGCCAGAAGCAGACTGGGGAACTATGGCATCCTCATTGGGCAGGGAGCAGCGCCTGCTGGATGTCTTCCAGGATGCATTTCTTGCCAAGCTGGTGACTGATCCGACGAGGGAGTGACGCATCCTGGATGTGGTCCTGTCAGACGGTGAGCTCATTAGGGACCTAGCTGTGGAGGACCCACTGGCGGGAAGGGATCATGCCACGGTTTGGCTCTCTCTTGACCTGGGGTTGGGGGGGAGAAAACACAAAAACATTAGTGGTTGATTTTAGAGGGGTGGACTTCGGGAGCATGGAACGGATCCTTAGGGGCTACCTAGATGAGATTAGGCCAAGCATGGGCATGGAGGCCTGGTAGGGATTAAAGAGAGGCTCCTGGAGGCTACCAAGGCCTGCACAAGGGAGAGATGCAAGTGAGGCTGAGCTGGTGGACAAGGGAGGTATGAGATGCAGTGAAAGAGAAAGGCTGCTTATAACAGATACAAATGTTCTTGGGGACTATATCAAAGGGGGAGTATGATAAGGCACCCAGGAGGGTCACCAGGGTGGTGAGGGCGGCTGAGACTGGCACAAGGAATTAGAAGGGGGGGAGAGGGTTCTTCAGGTATATCGGGGAAAAAAGGGAAGGGGCAGATTAGTAGATTGAGGCTGGGGAGTGGGTGGGTGGAGGAGGCGGGGGAAAGGTGTATGTACTAAATTACTTTTTTGCCTTGGTCTTCACCAAGGAGGATGTGAGGGGGCGGCAGGTGAAGTGGGGGAAATAGATGTTGAAATCCACAGGGGAAGGGTGTGGGACGCCCTCAATGTCCTTAGAATGGATAAAGCACCTAGCCCAGACAGGATCCATCCCAGAGTTCTTCCAGAGCTGGCTGATACACTGGCCACACCCCTGATGGACCTTTTTAACCTGTCTCTGCAATAGGGGTGGGTGCCTCATGACTGGAGGATGGCCCAAATCGTGCCTATACACAAGGGCGGCCCGCGAGAGGAGCCAGGAAACTATAGGCCAGTTAGCTTGACATCGGTAGTGGGCAAAGTGATGGAGATCATCTTGAAGGCGAGGCTGGAGGAGGTTATGAAGGCACGGGGTCACCTAGATGATCGCCAGCATGGCTTTGTTAAGGGAAGATCTTATCAGACCAACCTGGTGGAGTTCTATAAAGGGGTTATGAGTGCACAGGAGCAGGGCAGGCCAGTGGATGTCCTCTTTCTAGACTTCAGCAGGGCGTCAGACTCAATGCCGCATCCCGGGCTGCTGGGGAAGCTAAAGGATATGGAGGTGGGAGGGCAGATGGTCAGGTGAATAGGAAACCAGCTGGAGGGGCATGTACAGAAAGTGAGGGTGAGGGGAATGATTTCATCCCGCAGGACAGTCATAAGTGGGGTCCCACAGGGGTCAGTACTGGGCACACTCCTGTTTAACACCTCTATCTCAGACATCAGAAATGTTATCAGGAGCGGTATGAGCCTCTTTGCAGATGGCTTGAAGCTGTGGGTGATTGTAAAGGGGGAGGAGGGGAAGCTGGCTCTCCAGGAGGATCTGGGGAGGTGGTTACAAGCCTGGAAGCTCTGGGGAGGTGGTCACGAGCCTGGAAGCTAAAGTGTAATGCTGGGAAGTGCAGGGTTCTGCACCTGGGGGCCAAAAACCCAGCTCATGTATACACCCTGGGGGGAGAAGGACCTTGGGGTGATGGTGGATGACAAAATGAATAACTCAGAGCAGTGTAGGAGGGCTGCGGCCTAAGCAAATAAAATGCTGGGCTGCATAGCCGGGGGGGGGTAACCTCAAGGAGTCGAGAGGTGCTCCTTCCGCTGTACAACTGCCTGGTTAGACCACACCACAAATACTACGTGCAGTTTTGGCATCCCTAGTTAAAGAGGGACATTGCTTTTCTGGAGAGGGTCCAGAGGAGGGCAACCAGGATGATACTTGGACTAGGAGAAAGGCCCTATGAGGAGAGACTGGAGGAGCTCAACCTGTACTCACTGGAGGAGAGAAGGAATATGGGGATATGATAGAGATCTTCAAATATCTCAAGGGAATGAACAGGGTAAGCCTTGAGGGGTGCTTCAGCTGAGGGAGGTAGGGGCCACCAGAGGACACTTAATGAGGCTGGACGGTTGGGGAGGCTGGGGGGGGGCAAGACGACGCTACTTCACTGAGAGGGTGGTGAAGCCCTGGAATGCACTGCCTGGGGAGTTGGTGGCTGCTATGACTGTGGAAGGGTTCAAGAAGGGCTGGGATAGGTATAGGGAGAGGGTACATCCCAGAGCCCCACTGGGGGGTGGGGATGGGGAACGTTGTGGGGGGGCTAAGAACGGTGCCCTGGGAAGGCACTTATCATCAAGGAGACTTGCTAGATCGTAGGGTCTAATCTGCTGGCTTCTTAGTATGTTAATATATTAGTATGTTAGTAAATGCCATATGGCAGACATCACATTTTGTTCAGGAGTCATCCAGTGGTACAAGTTATTAAAATCTCAGCATATAAGGTCACGGATATGGGGGATAAAATTATAGCAGCTAGTATTAACATACTAATATAATAAAAGCCAGCAGAATAGGCCAAATGGTCTGTCTTGTCTATTCGAAAGCCAGCAACCTAGTGGCTGCTTGCCTTACCACCCCCCCAGCCCCCAAGCAGGTCTTCATTTGTTTTAGTTTCCCCTTGTACCCATCCCACCCCTTCTTGAAGCCTTCCACTGTGCCCTCTTCCACCAGCCTCCCAGGCAGCGCATTCCACGGCTCCACCGCCCTTTCAATGAATAAAATGCTTCCTACGCTCCCCCTGTAATTCCCCCCTCCAGCTTCCACTCATGGCTCCTGGTTGTTCCCCCCTTCTTTAACCTAAACAGCTCCTTGGTTCCACTCCTGGTTATTCCTTTTACATACTTGAAAACCTCTATCATGTCTCCCCTATCCCTCCTCTCCTCCAGTGAGTAAAGCCCAAGCTCTTTCAGTCTCTCCTCATAAGGCCTCCCCTCCATGCCCTGAATCATCCTGGTCGCTCTCCTCTGAACCCTCTCCAGAAGCACTATATCCTTCTTCAGATGAGTTCTCCAGAATGGTACACAGTACTCAAGCTGTGGAGTGACCAAGGCATTATACAGAGGGAGGATCACCTCCCTTCTTCTGGACGCAAGACATCTGGCTATGTAGCCCAGTATGCTGTTTGCTTTGGCTGTAGTTCTTCTACAGTTTTCAGAGTTATTCATTTTGACGTCTACCACCACCCCTAAATCCCTTTCTCCCAATGTGGCTTGCAGTGTATTGCCAGAATGGTAATATTATAAAGGACTAAATTTATGCTTTGTCACTATTGTCAATTATTACAACGCAGTAAAATAACTGCAGTTAAAAATAGAGAGCTTTTGTAAAAGTATTTGTTACATGAAACTCTAACAATTTTAAACATTACAGAGTATGGACAAATGGTGTTACACTGAGGACACCCAGCTTCTAAACAAAATAAGCAAAGTAAAAAGGGGTTGGCTCCCCGTTCAAAACCAGTGCAAAGCTCGCTGACAAGAAAGTTAAGACTTGCCATACACCTGCAAAAAAGTAAATGGGCCAATAATCGGATCTTATTCAAGTGAAAGTGTAACAATTTTATTCGTGAGAATCAGATATGTCATTGAGTCAAGGACTCATTAACAATGGTTTCCAGTAGAAACACAAGGCAAGGAAGGATCCCGGTACAATTAGAAGGTAAGAGTTAGAGCATAGCATAAATACATAAAACAATTTCATCACGATTTCAGGTAAACACTATCAAGAAAAATGAGGGCCTCTGAAAGTAGGGGCAAATCACACAACATTAGGTAATGCTCCATTACTCCTCTAGTCCGTTCCCCCTCTTCTATGCCATGGTAACCAGCCTAACCATTTCTGTAGGTTTACTGTGTAGACTCACCTCAACAGGCAACAGTGCTCAGCCACTTTCCCTCCTCCCTTTGGAATATCCTCTAACAATCTGGTCCAGTGGTTTTAATTGTCTTCTAAAAACTCACCTTTCCCCAAAGTTTTCAACTACTGAAACCCTCTCCATAGCCCTCTGCCTGCCTGTTGATGATGCTACAATTACTAGAAGAGACTGGCGAAATCCTCAAAACGTCATAAAGATGCCTGACTTCCTGTAGTGCAAAGTAACACTTCTTCGCTCTGTAAAGTCACAGAGCAGTACTTCACCGGCAAAAGTGTCCATGAAGTTTGATTCAGTACCACACTATGGGCTATTAATAAAGCTGGGAAAGATGGGGGTGGGAGGGCAGGAGCTAAATTGGGTTGAAAATTGGCTCTCAGGGCATTTACACAGAGGGTAATGGTGGGTGGGAAATTCTCTTCTCCTAGGAAGGTAATCAGTGGGGTCCCTCGAGGCTCGGTATTGGGGCCGCTATTGTTTAACGCTTATGTCTCGGATATAGGGAGGGGGATTAGGAATAGGCTGTCTCTCTTTGCGGACGACTCAAAACTGGGAGCTCTGGTGGATTGTGAAGAAGCGAGGGAGATGGTCCAGAGGGCTCTGGATACTCTGGAGGGGTGGTCAAGAGGTGGGGACTGAAATTTAATGCTAGGAAATGTAAGGTACTTCATTTGGGGTAATAACCCAGGGTCATGAATACATCCGGGGTCACACCAAAGTCACATTGGGACAAAGGGACTTGGGGTGGTTATAGATGTCAAAATGAATAACTGAAAATTGTAGAAGAACTGCAGCCAAAGCGAGACGGATGCTGGGCTGCATAGCCAGAGGAATGCGTCCAGGAGGGAGGTGATCCTCCCTCTGTATAGTGCCTTGGTCAGGCTGCAGCTCAAGTACTGTGTACAGTTCTGGAGACCTCATCTGAAGAAGGACATAGCGCTGCTGGAGACAGTTCAGAGGAGAGCGACCAGGATGATTCGGGGCATGGAGGGGAAGCCTTATGAGGAGAGACTAGAGGAGCTTGGGCTTTACTCATTGGAGGAGAGGAGGGACAGGGGATATATGATACAGGTTTTCAAGTATGTAAAAGGAATAACCAAGAGTGGAACCAAGGAGCTCTTTGGGCTTAAGAAGGGGGGAACAACCAGGGGCCATGAGTGGAAGCTGGAGGGGGTGAAATTACAGAGGAGACATTTTTTCCACTGAGAGGGTGGTGGAACCATGGAATGCGCTGCCTGAGAGCCTGGTGGAGGAGGGCACAGTGGAGGGATTCAAGAGGGGGTGGGATATGTACAAGGGGAAACAAACTAAAAAGGATTCTTTTGGGGGCTTGGGGTGGTGGTAAGGCAAGCAGCCATTAGGTTGCTGGCTTTCCAGCAGATAAGACAGACCATTTGGCCTATTCTGCTGGCTTCTTTAGTATGTTCGTAAGTTTCACTTGGCATAGCATTCATCTGGTGACAAAGCACTGCACTAGCTAAAAGTATGTGAGTCATTCCCTGTATTAACAAAAAAAAAAAAAAAGTTTTATACCTTTAAGCCACCCCAACCACTATGAGCAACAGCTTTCCCGCTATCCAGACCGAGATACAGATCCACCCCTCTACCCACCTCCCTCTTCCCCCTCGTTTCGTGAAGTTTTGAAATAATATATCCCATCTTCATCCATGCCATGCACCACCCACTTCCACCCACCCCATCACTGTGCCCAAAGTGCAAAATGAACAGGTTACTCACCTGTAATAGTAGTTCTAGGAGTGGCATATGTTGTTCATCCACACTCTCTGGCATGTCCCTTTCCCCTTTAAATCTGGCCGGAAGTCTTCAAACTAGTTCCTCCCACCCACCCAGGTGGTAAATACCTCGGCTCCACCCCATGACGCCAGATCTTAGCCCGCTGGAAGCAGGTAGCGCCTAAAGCCGAGGAGGTGGGTGCGTGAGGATGAACAACATACCTCTAGAACTACTGTTACAGTGAGTAACCTGTTCTTCTAGGAGCGTGGATATGTTGTTCATCCACACTCTCTGGCAGACTCCAAGCAGTTCTCCTGGAGGAGGGAGGCAAGGAGCACACCCTCTACTTGGGAAATAGAGATTGGAGAACCGAGGCCCCAAAACCAGCATCCCTGCGTGACTCCAAGTCGATGTGGTAGTGGGTAATAAAAGTGTTTGCTGACTTCCAGGTAGCAGCCAGACAGATTTCCTGGTTAGGGATGTCCCTGGAAGCAGCCACCGATGGAGCAGTATGGCAGGTAGAATGGGCTCTTATTCATCTGGGAGGCTCCTTGCCCGCCAACTCATAGCACAGACCTATGCATGATGTAATCCAACTTGCAATGGTCCATTTGGCTTCACGTCTGCCAGAACCGGCTTCAGCGTAGGTGACAAAACAGCTGGCGAACCTCTCCCTGAATTTTCACCGTCCTCTCCTTATAAAAGGAAAGAGCACGTCTGAGGTCCAGAGTATGAAGCCTGTACTCTGCGTCCGAGGTGTAGTTAGGGTAGTATACCGGCAGAGTCAACACCTGGTTAAGGTGAAACTCTGACACCACCTTCGGAAGGAATTTCGGGTGGGGGCGCAGGACAACTTTGTCACTGTGAAAGACCAGTTAAGGAGACTCGATGGAAAGTGCCTGGAACTCTCCCATCCTTCTGGCTGACATGATAGCTACCAGGAAGGCCGTCTTCCACGACAAGTGTGAGAGCTCACACTTGTGCAAGGGTTCGAATGGCTTGCCCATGAGCTTTGACAAAACCAGCAAGGGATCCCACAGAGGTGGAGGTTCACGCACCGGAGGGGATATGTGATCCAGGCCTTTGAAGAAGCACCTGACCACTGTCTCCTGAGCCAAAGTCAGCTGACTGGTCCACACCCGGTAAGCAGAAATGGCTTCCACGTGCACTCTAAGGGTCGATGACTGTAGACCCCTCTGGAGAGAGACCAATGGTAGTCTAGAATGTTAGCCACAGAGCAGGATAAGGGGTCCAGACTCTTACCTTGACACCAAATGGAAAACCATTTCCATTTAGATATTTCCTGGTCGATTCCTTACGAGATGCCTCCACAACGGTGTAGACATCCTCAGAAAGACCCAGAGCCTGGAAATGAAAATTACGTACCTACCGTAATTCTTGATCTTCTCTTGTATCTTCACCATTCATTACTGCTTAGGTTAAGCGGAGGCGGCCTTTTCGCTTCGGAGGTTTTTTGTTTTTTGAGTCGGCTCCAGCGGCGCCTAGCCCTCGGCCTTGACGATACTGCGTCATGTGCGAGGCGAGGCCGTTGGGTGCCGCAAACTCCTCCTATCTCAGTTCTGTTAGCCGGAGGCGAAAATAAAAGGTAAGAAAAAGAAAGCGAGGCAAGAGGCCGAGGGATAGAAAAGGAAAGGATATAAACTGAAAAGGGATAAGCTGCTAGAGAATAGACAGAAGAGAGATTCCTACCTAAGGGACCGTGGGGCCTCGTTTCCAGGCGACTCTAAGGGAGGAACAGAGAGGAAGAGAAAGTAGAAGAAGAAGGAGAAGAAGAAAGAGGCATGTTGAGAGGAGAACAGTGCCCATTGAGCATTGGTTGAGAGGCTTATAGGCTCGAGACTAACAAGAGAACAAGAATCCCAGTTGCTAGGACTGAGGGAGGTTCAACCCGAACCACCTGAACAGATCGGAATGAGGGCAGACTCTCTGGACTCTCAACATGCCCAATCCCTTCATCCTAGTTGAGGGCTCCTAGATTGTCCGGGCAGAACCTGTTCGGGTAGGCGCCCAGCCAGGAAGGGACTAAGTCCTCGGCACCTTGTTGGCGCTAACACAGCAGTGTATGGAAAGACTATGCCTTCTCAAAGGCAGTTTTGTATGAAAATAGAGTGGAACTCAATCAGACCCCTAGGTCAAGGCAGACAGCGCTCAGAGCGGACAAGTTCAGTCAGTAGCTGAAGAGCTAGAAAATACCTGCCAGGAGGATTCTTGACTTTGCGGGGCCAGGACAGGCATGGCCACTTGGGCGTGAAACTGCATGACCTGAAGAGGTAAGGAATCGCACCCAAGGGTGGTCAGAAAGAGTTCCCTCAGTAAGAGAAAATTATAACCGTGCTCGTTCCTCTTTACCTTGAGGAAAAAAGGGAGATCCATTCACTAAGAATGGAAAAACAGAAAAGTTTTTTTTTTTTTTTTGGCATAAAGGCCAAGGAAAGTAAGAGGAACGAGATGGGAAGGGAAGACGCCACAGAAGGAGGCCACTGAGGGGAAGGTGGGAGGGTATCAGTAATGAATGGTGAAGTTCAAGAATTACGGTAGGTATGTAATTTTCATATCTTCCCTTGTCAATCTTCACCATTCATTACTGCTTGGGTGAGTACCAAGCCCCTTCCCCCCATTAAAAAAGGCGGGGGTAGAACCCTGAGAGAACAAGACCCCCAGCCTCCTGTTGGTGAGCAACAGAAGGAGAAGACCCTGGCTAATGCAGAGAAGCCTATGTGGGAGAAGAGCTGGGAGGTGCCCCGAGGACGGGAGACAGAGGAAGCCTGCAAAGTCTCCTAGCTCTGGAGAAAAAGGCAGGTCCCAGGAGGCAGGCCAATCACCCTCGCCGGGCGGGGTGACCTTGATAGACAAAAGCCATGCCGTCCGCCTAATGCAGATCGCTGTCCCTGGAAGCCACCTCATTAGCGTCATAAGATGCCCTTGGCTGTGTCTTGCCAGCTCCAGGCCTATAGCGGAGGAGGCAATAGCCTGTCTGGTGTGCTCTATCAGGCATTGATGCTAGAGCTGGGAGAGCATCAACCACAGATGCCAATTGTAGGCAGCGTGGTGAGCCTGATGTGATGCAATGCAGGCCACATACGAGAGGAAGAACACTCTTCGCCCCACGGTCGGTGTGGGAATCCAAATCCGGTGGGCCAGTGCGTTGCATAGCGGCGGCCCGGAAGGAGTCTCAAGTATACCAAACCCGGGGCGGGTTGGTAAGGAGTACCAGAGTTCAAGGGGCACAATACCTTCGTCGACAGTCTACCGGGGCTGGAGAAGGGGCGGCTGGCGACTGCCAGGAACGGATAGACGCCTCCTGGAAGGGGATAGGCCAGGAAGGTACCACCAGGTGCTGGGCACTGAATTCTCCAAGGAATTCACGCATCTCCCGTTCAGTACTGTCTCGCCTAACGTAAGAGATTCGAAGATCCCTCACCATCCTCGAAAGGAATCACTGATATTCAGTGAAATCAGCGTCGGAGGAAAGATGAGCAAGGGATTCCTCTCCCTCAGAGGAGGAAGACGAGGATGATGGGGAGCTCGAATGTCCAGAAGATTCCTGCGGCGGTGGGGAGAGTCGAAAGACCCGCTCATGCATATATCTAGCGTATGAGGGAAGGCCATGTGAACCTCTGAACTGCACCCAAGATAACGGACCCGTGGGACCGACATGGCCTGGAAGAGCGGTGGTTGCAGAGGTACTGGAGAAGGAGCACCTGCAAGAGGCAACTGACCTCTGCTGGGGCTCTGAAATCCAGGGACAGGCCGAGCTGGCAGGATCCCGGACAACAAACCAGGTGCAAAATGGAACCCTGGGGATGAGACACCTGGAAGAGCCCAGAAGGGGATCCTCCCTGTACCAACCTGGGACTGCATGAATCCAGAAGGACAGTCTGCATAGCACCACCAGAGAACCCCAGGGCCCAAGAGGGAAAGGCGGGGTTGGCGCTACGGCTCCTAGCCACCCGCGGGGCCAGCCCGGGCTACTGACCGTCCCACCGCCCCTCGGACTCCGAGAAGCCCTCCTCCTCAACTCCAGCGTTCCCCATCCCGAGGTGGCAACAGCACCGGAAGGTAGCTGTCCTGAACCCCCTAGGAGGAAGCCCCCCTCAGTCCCCACCATCACCTCTCCAGGACCGGGGCCACCCCTAGCCGAGGGTCCTCAGGGAGGACAGGGAGGCGGAGACAGCGGAGAGGGCCACTGTGCCGCCTAGCACCACATGTTACTGGGGACCCCGACCCGGAGGTCAGGGTGCCAGGATGGGTCCACGTCCGAGTCGCCGGTCTCAGAAGAGGGCGAGACCAGCAGAACCTCCGCTGGCAACCCAGGGTCCCGGAGGCAGCACTGCTGACGGCGCGGTGCTAGGGATGGCGCTGACGGACCCTGGCCACTCGCGACTGCTAGGCCTGGTCCTGGCTCCCCTGCTGCGCCAGTTAGGCCCAGCGCCGCCCCAACACACGGAACCAACCCGGGCGTCGCCGAAGCATAAACCAGGCCCTTGTCGCCATAGCGGCGCCCGAAGGCAGGCGAGCGCCGTCTATCGCATGTCTCAATCACCGAGCCGCAAAACGCTTGCGGGATCTGAAAACGGCAACAGAGGGCGGCATCGGTCCTCCAGTACCAGGCACAGCAGGCGGGCCTCGACACTGGGGAGCCTGCACCGAGGAGGTGACTCCGGCGGTGTCCCAGTCGTGGCCCTGGAAGGGACCATGGCGTTCCCCAGGCACATGAGAGAAGCTTCCTCTTGACAGAGAAGAGGAGGAAGCCTCCTCCTCCTCGGACCGTATAGGCCCAGGAGGGACCCGGGGAAGGGCCTAGAGACCTTACTCTGGGAATCCCTGGGCGACACCCCCAGGTCGGCGAGGCCTTGCCGAGCTTGCAGCGTGGACTTCGAGGACACGACGGTCCATGGAGAAACAGGCGTCGCGCGTCCATGTTGTGGTTGGGTCCCAGGCAGGAGACAGACATCATGCCGGTCGAGATGGAAAAATGCGGCCACAGGAGCACCGGCAGCATAGAGCGGCCACCAGCCGACTTTCCTTGCTCCCGAACCTGACATGATGCGAACTAAACAAGGAAAAAAAGCAATAAAGCACTCGGCGCCGTATTATAGAAAAACAGGAACGGTCTTACCGGTATACGGCGTCGAGAGAGTCGTCTGAGAGAAAACGAGGAGTCTTGAGTATTAGAAACCGAGAACACTATTCGCTACCACGCAGCAGGTGCAGCCTCGACAGCGGGAGAAACAGAACTGAGACAGAGGAGGAGTCTGTGGCACCTAGCGGCGCCCTGGCATGGCGCAGTACGTCGCTTGAGGCGGAGCGTTGGAGCGAGACTCCAAAAAAAAAAAAAAAAAAAAACTCCCGTAGCGGGTGCGCACCTCCGGCTTAACCCAAGCAGTAATGAATGGTGAAGATTGATAAGGGAAGATCTCTAGCCGCTCAGGAACCAGGCTGTGAGGTGCAGGGATTGAAGGTCCAGATGGAACACCTTCCCCTGATTCAACGATATAAGGTCCGGGCGTGTACAAAGCCACTCCAGGGGCCTGCAGCTGGGGCTGAGGAGATCTGGGTACCAGAACTGGCGCCGACAATCTGGGGCTACTAGGATCACCTTCGCCTTGTCCCTCCTCACCTTGAGGAGCACCTTGTGGATCAAGGGAAACGGAGGGAAAGCGCAGAGGAGGCCTGGGGTCCACGGCCTCGAGAAGGCATCCCCCTGCAGCGAGCCCTGCTGAGGGGGGAAGGCATGGTACAGTCTCAGCTTGATGTTTTCCCTGGAAGCAAACAGGTCCACCAACGGTTTGCCCCAAAGGGAGAACAGACTGTCAGCTACCTCTGGATGAAGTGACCACTCGTGGGATGTCTGGCCTAAGCGGCTGAGAGCATCTGCCAGTTGGCTCAAGAATTCTGCCACATGGATGGCTAGGAGATCTGCCTCCAACCGACTTACAAGGGTCCAGATACGGAGCGCCTCCTTGCACAGCAGATGGGAGTGTGTGCTGCCCTGTTTGTTGAGGTAGTACATGGTCGTGGAATTGTCCATCTGGACTTGAACCACTTGATCCTGGAGCTAAGGAGCGAAAGCTGACAGTGCCAGTCTGACTGCTCTGAGCTCCAACAGGTTGATGTGGCATCGGGACTCCTCAGGGGTCCAGAACCTGTGGGCCCTGTAGTCCCCCCATATGGGCTCCCCAGCCCATAAGAGAGGCATCGGTCGTCAGGACCACTGTCAGCTCTGGGTGGACAAACGGGATCCCTTCTTGCAACCGTTCTGGGGCAGTCCACCATTGGAAAGCGTCCCACATCTTCTGGGTTACAGTGATCAGCTGGTCGAAATGACCATGGTGCTGAGTCCACTGGGTGGCCAGCTCCCACTGGAGGGGACGCATGTGCACCTGGCCCAACGGACCACTGAGGTGCACGCCGCCATGTAACCAGAAGGCACTGAAAGTCTCGGGCAGGGCGCAAGTGCCCAACCACAAATGATTGGGCAAAGGAGGAAAGAACCTCCGCCCTGTCCGCCGGGAGCCGAGCTCTGGCTCGATGAGAGCCGAGCTCTGCCCCAATGAAGCCCAACACCTGAGAGGGCACGAGTTCCGACCTGGCCTCGTTGATCAGGAGTCCGAGCTGGGAGCAGGTTCCGGAGGGCCAGATCCCTGGACTTCTCCACCTCCTGAAGGGAGGAACCTGCCAAGAGCCAGTCGACAAGATAAAGGTATATCCGGACTCCTCGACACCGAAGATGGGCCACCACCACTGCCGTGCACTTGGTGAAGACCCAAGGGGTTGATGACAGGCTGAACAGCATGGCTCAGAACTGGTATAGGGTCCCCTCGACCCTGAAGCAGAGGAACCGCTGGTGGGATGGATGGTTTGGGATGTGAAAGAACGCGTCCTGTAGATCCAGTGAACAGAACCACACGTTTCACTCCAGGGATGGTATGATCTGGTTAAGAGTTACCATCCAGAAGGTGCGAGACCTGAGAAATTGATTCAGGCCGTGGAGATCTAAGATGGGGCGCCAATCCCCCTGTCCGCTTGGGCACCAGGAAATACCTGGACATGAAGCCTGGGTCTGTAGGAGGATCCGGCACTGGAGCTACCGCCTCCTTGCAGAGGAGTTGAGCTACGTCGTCTCGAAGAGCTGACTGAGTGCAAGCTGAGATCCTTTCCTCCCGAAGGGCGCAGACTCGGCTGGGAGGGTACTGCTCAAATTCCAGAGGCAGTCCCTGGCCGACAACTTCCAGAACCTACCTGTCCGAAGTGATATCGGACCAGGTGGAAAGAAAGTGGCGGAGATGGCCCCCAAGGGGAGGACCCAGAGCTGGCGTGACAACCCCCAACCCGTCACTGAGCAGGCTTAGAGGAGGAGGAGGAGGCGGCTCCTGGACCAGCGCCTCAGCCTCCTTTACGGGGCTGTTGGGGACCCTGCTTGGGCCTGGGGCGCCAAGCTTGAGCCTGCTGCTGTTGCCTCTGACCTCCTTGAAAGGAGAGCTGCCTAACCGCAGGGAAAGAGTGCCGAAAAGGCATCTTCTTGCGCTTCTGCTGGTTCTTGCCCGAAGAACCCTTTGCAGACGTAGCATCCAAGGCGGCACTGGACTGATCTATGCGCTGGAGGTGACCAGCCACTCCTGGACCGAACAGGACGGTGCCCAGGAAGGGCACGTCAGCTAACTTGTGCCGAGTATCCAGCAGAAAGGAGGATGACCTCAGCCAGGCCCTGTGGCAAGTGGCCACTGCGGCTGCTAAGGAGCGGGCACAGGAATCTCCAATGTCCAGGGCCATTTGGAGCTGCTGTTTTGCAACAGCATGGCCCTGATCACAGACTTGCTTTACAGTGGTATGCATGTCCACTGGGAGATGAGGGAGGACTTCATCTAATGACCCTAAGAGGGCATGAGAGATGTGTGCCATGATAACAGCCGAACTGGCTTGACGAAGGCCTGAGGAAGAAGCCGCATAGACCTTCCGGGCAGAATGGTCCATATTTTTGGACTCCTTGTCCGGAGGGCGGTCAGTGCTGGCTAAGCTGCCAATGCATCTGAACACAGAAGCAGTCACAAGGCTTTCGGCCGAGGGATGCTCTGTGAACCCCGCCAGGGACCCCATGGGTACTGTATACTTGCGGGCCATGCGGGCACATGAAGCTGGACAGGAGGCAGGATGCTGCCAGAGCTCAAGAGCCAGGCCAACAATGGCTTCGGCCACTGGAAAGGCCTCCATAGGGGTATCCCCCCTTTTCAGGATATCCGTAAGGGGGTATTCCGCCTTCTTTTGGATAGGCTCCAGGGGCATACTGGTAGATTCGGAAATCAGGCGGAGGATGCCCTGGAAAGAGGAAGGACCTTCCTCCAAACCTGCCATTGATGACTCGTCATACCCCAGATGAGTGTGCAAACCACTGGCATCCAAGTCAGAAGAGTCAGGATATAACGGTCTCCCACCTACGTCTCCCACGATGTCCCCGATCGCCCTCAGCGCAACAGCGATGGACAGACGACGGGGCAGTCCAGTGTCTGTCCGGTCCTCTTACAAGGGAGACCCTCCCTGAGGCTGCTTAGGCGGTGGCTCCACCAAAATTGGTGGGGAGGACGAGCCGGAATACGTGCCGGCCCCACAGGTGGGGGAGCCTAAGCCTTCGGTTCCGGAGGGGTCGGCGTCGGCCTGGGAGGCGGAAGCCAAGTAATGGCTGGCGGAACCGGCTTTTGACTGGTCAGAATCGGCTGTTGCCACATGAGATCCTCATAATGTCGACGGAGTTTCCGTCGAAGTCTCCCCTCGTCCAAGGAGGATGAGGATCGATGGCGACGCCTCTTTCTAGAGCGTGACCTTTCTTCAGTTTTTTGACCGAAGGGGTCCTGGTCCTCGAGCGAGACCGACTGGGTCGGTTGGGTTGATCAGGGGACGTCGGCGTCTGTGAAAACCGAGGCTCCGGGACGCTTTCCTCAATGAGGTTACCCAAAGGTACAGTCTCCTCGTCGGGAAAAGAAAGAACAGGGGTCCTTTCTAAGGAATCGTCAACAGGATTCGGCAATAAGGGCTCGATGGGATCGAGCGTAATCTTGGCCGGTTCGGCCATTTCCTCGGTCTCTGTGCCTTGGCACAGTGGAAGATCCATGAAGCCCGCGGCCGAGGATGCAATCTCGACCGAAGTAGAGACCACATGTTCCTGGGACTTGTGCCTCTCTTGGTCCCAGGATCATCTTCTTCGGGAAGAAGACTTGGGGTCCTTGTCCCTCTTCCGAGGGCAGGAGGAGTGCAAGCCCGAGGGCGCCTCACCCTGGTGGGGAAGACTGGCACAACTCCCTAAAGGATCCCGAAAAGGTGGAGCCAAGGTTGAGAGGAACGAAAAAAAAATTGCGACTGGCCGAAGCCTGAGCTGCCTCCTTCTCGAAAGCAGCCATCTGCTCAAGCTGCTCGGCAGATCCCGCGGCCTCGGAAACCGCCCACCCTGCATCCTTAGATTTCACCGGCGGGTTTCTAAGCTCTGGTCTCACCAATTTTAGGCGCACCTTGCAGTCGTCCAGAACGCTGGGATGGAAGGCCAAACAGAATGTACAGGCCATGGTGTCATGACCAACACCTAGGCAGTAGACACGAGGTGGGGATCGGTGCGCGACATTTTCTGGCCGCAGGGACACCGGCGAAATCTGGGGGATGATTTGTCCTCCATGTCCGATGCACTGTAATCGGAATTGGGAACTCTGAAGAGTTTCAAAGTGATTTGCAATGAAAACCAACTTTGCAAATCCAGGGCCTACCAGTTGCTAGTAGCAGGAGGGACCCTGAATCTTCCAGCACAAATGAAGATCTGGCTTCATGGGGCGGAGCCGAGATATTTACCACCCGGATGGGTGGGAGGAGCTAGCTTGAAGACTTCGGACAGATTTAAAGGAGAATGGACATGCCAGAGAGTGTGGATGAACAACATATGCACGATCCTAGAATAATAGTAACTAAACCCTACCCCGCCCCAGCACCCAACAACCATCCATCCAACCACCCCAGCCAAGCACCGGAAGTAGTTAAAGGATACCAGGCCAAGAAATTAATGGCATTCCACCTTGTTCTGAATACTGACTGGAATTCCACTTTCCCATGCCACTGCTCTACCTGTAGCACAGCCCTTCTGGATAAGCAGAATATCAGATATTCCGATGGAATACTAAATTTATTAGTTTGGTAATATGCCTCCCACACCAGATTATTAATTTGTACCCCCTGAAATAGTCGAAGGATACGTATAAAATTATTTAAACCTTTAAGAAAAGAAATTAGACATGCACTGGAGTGAGTGTGCCCACTCAGTGTCCTGCAATAGAATGAATACATGAATGATGACGTCCTCATTTATAGTTACACCTGACAGGCTGATACGCGGCCAATCAGGTGTTACTATAGGCAAAGACATTATCCTTCAATTATGTCTACTGCAAGGCACCGATTAAGTAAGCACACCAGCTCCAGAGTGGGACTTATTTTTTTGTACCCATTTAAATATGTATTTATATTAATGAAAAGAGTTCCGATTCAGCTCACCTCGGGGTAAATATATATACAATATATACATACACACACGTAAAAATATATAATGAGGGAGGAATTAGATTCAATCATGCCATCAAATAACACAAAATCAGACTGGATCAAAAAACCCACTCACCAAAGTAAACATAAGCTATTTCAAAATAGCTTTTGTTTATCACACCAATGTTTCAGGCAAAACCCCTTCATCAGGGAAAACTGGCTAGTATATCAATCTATAACACAAAATATATATATTTTTAACTTAAAATTTAACAATAATCAACACAATTTAATGAATAACCATAATAGCAAACTGGACTCTCTCTGTAAATAAGCTGTGTGGCACAGACACTTTTAAAAACTCATTGGGTCCAGAAGACGCCATATGGCGTCAGAACCATCCACTGCTGAAACTGACCCAAAATGGCCACAGACTTAATGGCCGGGATAATCAGACTGCACCAGGCAGTGGGGCAAGCCTGGGCGCAACGCAACTATGATGCACCGGGGCCAGGTCCAGGTGATATTCAACGGTGCTGCGCCATGGCACAGTCAGCACACAAACTGCGCATGGCGCAGTGGCACTGCACCGGCACAAGCCACAGATAGGGAGCACAGGGATGTGCCGGCACAAGTGCAGTTGTGCTAGGCACATCACACACGATATTCAGCAGGGGGCATGCAAATGAGACCAGAATATATGCAAGGTGCAAATGGGACCATTTGGATGTCATTATGACCCAATTTGCATACCTTTCGCAGGGCAGGCCGGCAACTTGCGCCTGGCGCCCTGCACAGCATGACGGGTGCTATGGGATCCCGGGCATCCCCACCCCATAGCCATGATCGCTACCAGATACCAACACACTAAAATGCCAGCAGAATAGGCCCACCGGTCTTTCCTGTCCCTCTCCTCTCTGGCCTCTGCCTTCCCAGTCCCGGATATTCTCGCTGCACTGGTTTTTGCTTCCAGAACCTTTCCCCTGTATCTGTCTCACCCCCTCTTGAACCCCTCCACCAGCTCCCTGGGCAGCGCATTCCATGGCTCCACCACCCTCTCAGTGAAGTAGCACCTCCTCCTTTCTCCGCTGAATCTCCCCCCCCTCCAGCTTCCACCCATGCCCTCTAGTTGCCCCCTCTTCTTCGGAGCACCCTGACAGCTCCTCTCCTATTTACCCCTTCATGTACCTGAACACCTCTATCATGTCCCCCCCGGTCCCTTCTCTCTTCCAATGTGTTCAAATTTAGCTCTTCAAGCCTCTCCCCATAGGTCCTATCCCCCAAGTCTCAAATCATTTTGGCTGCCCTCCTCTGGACCCTCTCCAGGAGTTCAATGTCCCTCTTTAAATGTGGCCTCCAAAACTGCACGCAGTGCTCGAGGTGCGACCTCACCAAGCAGTTATACAGTGGGAGTATCACATCCCTCCTTCTGGAGGTGAGCCCCCTAGCGATGCATCCAAGCATCCTGTTGGCCTTTGCCGCTGCCCTCCTACAAGTCTCCGAGTTGTTCATCTTGACATTCACCACCACCCCCAGGTCCCTCTCAGCCATTGAGACTTGTAGCATCCCCAAAGGTGTACACTTGGCCCGGGTTTCTGGCTCCCAGGTGCAGTACCTTGAAATGCCCTGGTGATTAGTGGCACCCCACCCCCACCCACCACGAGAACCCTTGCCCACCACTCCCCCCAGTCAGCGGCGGGTAGTTGCATCCTTATTTCGCCACCTGCCGACCGACAGGTACAGCATGGGCTGTACCCGTCATTCGGCAGGCGGACAGGCGTGCGGCAGGATGCGCCACCACCGGGGACGGGGGAGTTGGGAGGGCAAGGAGTTCTGTGTGGGTGATGGGTAGGGGTGCCACTGGATCACCAGGGCATTTCAATATGGGATTTTACAGCTATCACGGCAACGGCGGGGGTTCCACTAGACCACCAGGGACATCATACTGTCCTTTATTGGGGAATTGATGGGAGGGGACCACCAGGATGGTCATATTTCATACTCATCAGGGACTCGGGGTGCCACTAGACTACCAGGGTTGTGAGTGCTTATGATGATGTTCTGGTTGGGCGGGTGGCCACCCATGGCTGGGCTGCTGTGTTGCACCCTGCAATATAGCAGCCCACCTGTGGGTGGCTGGGATTTGCTCCTACTCTGCAAGGACTCAACTCTGAGCCCCCTTATGCAGCGCAGTGTAGGGATGCGCTGGCATATGCACTACACATCCCAGTCTGAATATCGGGATGTGCCACATATGCATGGGCATGCCCCCTGCATCTGCGCCGCATACATTATCATTGCACCCCAGCGCATCTGG
Organism: Neoceratodus forsteri; assembly: GCA_016271365.2. Lineage (NCBI taxonomy): Eukaryota > Metazoa > Chordata > Ceratodontiformes > Ceratodontidae > Neoceratodus > Neoceratodus forsteri. The sequence continues at coordinate 369,403,957 of CM028137.1, forward strand.
ATTTGCCCTGTGCCAGGCAGCATTCTCAATATCCCACCGGGGCGCAATGCGGGGTTGTGCTGGAGCAACCCCACTGCACCAGGCGCAACCCCTTTGAATATCCAGGCCAATAAGTTAATACATTTTTATCTTCTGTTCGTTCTGCAAATTAATTTATAACACTTAATGTCTTCCTTCAATTATAATACTGCAAAATCACTTATAACAACAAATTATATACACATGTTCTTTTCCATACGCCATTCTACATGAAGAAATGGTGATTAAATAATATTACATATGTGTTATTACTTTTAAATAAACTTCATGTAATTACCACAACAAGTGCACCCAACATTTAAATAATTTCTCAGTACCCATATAGAAAACGTGATTCAGTCATATTATTAATTACATTGTGCGCCCATGCATGATTCAGCCATGCATTTCTATGCTGTCTTTAAAGGAAAACGCCATGTTAAAAACAGAAAAATATATGTATTACTACCAGTTTTGAGTTCTTACTTCATCCCAGTGTTTTGTTTCTGCCTAGGCTGTGAGAGGGAGTTTTTTTTTTCCCCAATTTTCCCCTGCTGTCTCAGGGTTTTTTTTATGATCTCTGGGGACTGCCATTCATGTTTGTTTTATTCCATCTTCTCCAGGATAGTCTTCCCAGAGTGCCCTTTGGTTTAATGTCTAATAGCCCCTACAGCAAGCCAGTGTATTTTATAGCTACAGCAGAGAAAGAACATTGCAGCCAGGATTCACATTGCTAGACTCTGGGTAAGTATGATAAATTTCCTAAATACTGGATAGGTATAACCATTTGCAAGATACGGGGTGTTGAAAATAAAGAAGGTTTTGGTGTTTTTGGCAGTTTTTTTTGTCCACCTGTATCACGGAAATAGTTTAAAGTTGTGACTTGAGATTTTCAGGGTAGAAAGCTTTTGGCTTACAGATGTGCCTTTTGGGATTGAGTAACAAAATGATACTGCCACTGTTCATGAGGTGTAGTCCCAAAAACCCTGTGTTGAAAATTTGGAGCAAAAATACCAACAAACGTTAAGGGACGTTAAGGTTTCCAACCATAACACCCACCCTGTACAGATTGACAGGCATCGGGGGTGTGACTTGGGGTCATTGGCCGTAATGCTCACCCCAATCCACCCCCACCCCCATCCGGCAGCCACCGACAGGCTTCAAGGTGTGCCTTGGGGTCTTCGCCTCCAACGTTCACCCCATTCCCCTATACTGCACCCATCTCAGCTTATTTACTTATGGAATGGGGTGAGTGCAAGAGCCGAAGACCCCAAGGCATACTGCGAAACCTGCCAGTGTCTGCAGGGTGGGGTGAGGTGGAATGGCATGAGTGCTATGGCTGACAACCCACACACACACCCCAACGCCTGTCAGTCTCTGCAGGGTGGGAGTTGGCGTAACTTCAATACTTCACTGCCATTTCTATTATGCATCTCTCTAACTCCTGCACTACTAATGCCAATACCAGCAAGCAAACATACATTCGCCATTGACAAATGCTTGTTAATTTCCCTTCTGCCAGAAGTGTAATCTGCTAGCAGTTTTTGTCTTTACCCAATAGGGAGTTTAACGTCCCCCAGAGTTGTTTGGAATTTGCTCTGTTGTATAGCTGGCTGTTCTTAAGGTGGCTGATTTTCACTGTACGAACCGCAGACTTGCAAATGTTGCGGAGTGTTTTATACTCTTGCAGAACAGAGGAGGGTGATTTCCTGTACCTAGCGCAAGCCTCGTCTCTAGCATGCATAAGTGTGAGGAGGTCCAGTGTGATCCACTCGCTAGATCGCCCGCGTACTCTAATTTTCTTTATGGGGATGTGGGAGTCACAGATGGCATTAAATGTTTTGGTGAAAACATCTAGGGCAAGGTCTATGTTTTCTTATATCCGATGTGAAGGACCAGTCGACGGCGTGGCGCGTGGTGTGGCGACCAGCGCCACTGGGCCGGCTCCTATCTAGATTTTAGCAAGGCATTTGACACAGTCTCACACAAAAGATTAATATACAAGTTAGCCAGCCTTGGAATGAGTCCCAAGGTGGTAGCCTGGAAAAAAAACTGGCTGGACAACAGGACGCAAAGGGTAATAGTAAACGGAGTCCACAGTGAAGAAAGGAGGGTAACTGGTGGGGTACCGCAGGGTTCCGTACTGGGACCGGTCCTCTTTAATGTCTTTATGTGACATTGGAGAGCACCTGGAAGGAAAGGTATGTCTCTCTGCAGATGACACAAAGATCTGCAACAGGGTTGATACACAAGATGAGGTGGAAATAATGAAAAGTGACTTGGCAAGGTTGGAGGAATGGTCAAATATGTGGCAGCTCAGATTCAATGCAAAGAAGTGCAAGGTAATGCATCTAGGAAACAAAAACCCAGGGGAAGAGTACACAATGGGGTGAGTTAATAACAACAAGAAAAATCGAAAGAGACATAGGAGCAATTATATCAGATGACCTAAAGGTGGGCAAGCAATGTGAGAAGGCAGTAAGGAGGGCTGGGGGGGATACTGGGATGCATAGGGAGAGGCATCAACAGTAGAAAACAAATTCCTCTGTACAGACAGTTACTGAGACCCCATCTGGAGTACTGCGTGCAATTCTGGAGACCCCATCTCCACAAAGACATAGACAGAGTGGAGGCTGTTCAGAGGAGGGCAACCAAAATGGTGCAGGGTCTGGACCAGAAGACATACGAGGAGAGACTAAAGCAGCTTAATATGTATACCCTTGAGGAAAGGAGGGAGAGGGGGAACATAATAGAAACTTTCAAGTATCTCAAGGGAATTAAAGTACAAGAGGGTAGTATCTTTCAGAAGAAAAAATGTGCAAGAACAAGGGCGCACAATTTGAAGACAGAGGGGGGACGGCTCAGAGGTAATGTTAGAAAGTATTTTTTCACAGAGAGGGTTGTGGATGCATGGAACAGCCTTCCTGAGGAGGTTGTGGAGTCAGGGACAGTGGGAGAATTCAAGAATGCATGGGACAGGCATAAGGCAATTCTAGTGGGGGGTAGGAGGAAGTAAGCTGTTGATTAACTAGAATCTGCAGCTTACCCATCAGATAGGGAAATGGGCAGACTAGGTGGGCCAAGCGATCCTTATCTGCCATCAAATTGTATGTTTCTATGTAACTACTGCCTAGTAGTTTTCATACCAAGGAAGCGCAAACCTTAAGCCTAAAACTCACTTTGGGTCAGCAACTCAAAGTTTTATTACTATCCACAGTGTACATACCACCTGGCACCCATGAAACAGGCATCCAGCAAGTTCTAAGCAACCTGGAACAGCAAAAGTACAGCTGGGAGCATATTACTGTTGGAGATTTCACCACCAACTGGCTGTCCCATGACACTTTAGCAGTTCAAGATCAGTTATCCGGTCTCTATATCACTCAACTGGTCTCATAGGAAACCACATTTAATTACAAAACAGGCATGAGTATTCCGATTGGCTCTTTTCAAGCTGCCTGGAGTACATCTCTGAGGTCACTGTCCTTCCCAACACCCTCAGTGATCATTCCCCGGTAATGTGCACATGGTCAAATAAGGTCACCATAAGTGCTCCCCAAATCTCACGAAACCGCTCTCTGAGAACTGGGCAACTGGATTCCTTTAGGCAATATTTGAAGCTTGTGGACTGGATGCCACTCGACAGAGCCAAGGATGGCAACCAAGCCCTTAACTTCTTCATCACAATTTTTACTAAGGCCTGTGACATCTTTAGCCCCCCAAAAAAAAAAACAAGAGGGTCTATTAACCCATGGTTCACAGGCTCCCTCCTTGAACTCATGTGGGAAAGGGATAATCTGTGGCATAAGGCCAAAGCAACCTGTAAAGAGGCAGATCTCACTGCATACAAGACTGTCCGAAACAAATGTACCAAACTCATCTGTCTGGCTATGGCAACCTTTTACAATGATTTACTAAAAAAGGAGCTGGGGACATGGAAAGGAGTTCTAGGACTCTGTGAAATCACTCACAGGTAAAGACTCCAAAGCTCAACCAGGACTAATATAGTCACTGCAACCAGGACACTCCAGGAGCCAGGAGACATTGCAAATGCTTTCAACCTGGCCTTCACAGACCTAAGTTTGGTACTTCCCAGTGACTACCTGACCCCCTCACTCCAAATCTGGACCACACCCCCTCTTTGCCTCCCTCAGCCAAGGGCAATGCACCCCATTCTACTTCAAGCAGCTTAACAGAAATAAAACCATCAGATATGTTAAACTTGTATTACGGAAGACGAAGATGGGGAGTGACCTTGTAGACCTGAAGCTCTGGAAGGAGGCAGTATAGCACAGTGGTTTAAGGCTCTGAGCTGCAAACCTGGAGACCTGGGTTTGAATCCCACAGCCCCCACCTGCATACATACTGCGTGACCCTGAGCAAGTCACTTAACTTCCTTGTGCTCCCAGGTCGAGCCTGTAAACATGCTTTCCGCTTAGTGTGTCTGTCGTGGTAAAATAATGGCACGTACGGTAAACGAACTGGTGGATCCACTCACGAAAGTTTTCAATGCCTCACTAAGGTCAGACGTGTTCCCTGACAAGTGGAAGAGGGCGCTTGTCACCCCCCCCTCCATCTTCAAAACAGGTGATGCTACCAATCTGTCCAACTACAGGGCCATCTCCATTCTCCCTCCCCTGTCTAAAGCCCTTGAACAAATTGTCTCCAACCAGCTCATGGAATACGTATTGAAGTACAACCTACTTTGTGCCCAGCAACACAGGTTCCAGAAAGATCATTCCACAATTACCGCCTTGATTGATTACACCACCCAAATTTTCAATGCCTTTGATGATGGTCTGACAGTGAAGTCTATTTCTATAGACCTCACAAAGGCATTTAATACCATTAACCATCAGTTCCTCCTGCAATACCTGCTATCAACAGACCTGTCCTCAGACATGGTTACCTGGTTCAAGAGCTACCTCTCATGCAGGAGTCAATGAGTCAAAAATCAAAGGTATTCTCTCTGAGCCAAGAGAGGCGAGTCTTGGAGTCCCACAAGGCTCAATACTGGGGCCATTCCTTTTCAGCCTCTTCATAAACCACTTACCAGGGGTTGAAACTGGCACCGGCCCACTAGCCAAATGCTGGTAGATTTTGTGTTGGGCTAGTAAGATTTTCCTTTAACTAGCCCTGCAGGCTTGTACTGGAGAAAGTAACCTTTCAATAAGTACATCAACTGGGCTAGTGGAAAAGTCTGTGGAGCTAGTGGATTTTCCCAGTCACTAGCCCTGCTGGCTAGTGGCTGAAAAACTTAATTTTAACCCTTGCTTACCCTCAGTTTGCCCAGCGCACATCGTGCTATATGCTGATGATGCGGTCATCTCCGTAAGTGGAAAAAAAATCTACCCGCTATCACCTATGAACTGGAAGCAAATTTCCACAGGCTTAAAGGTGTGGTTCTCTAATAATAAATTGCTGCTCAACTATATAAAAAAAAAAAAAAAACACAAACCACTAAGCATGCTTTTTTGTTCCACAGAACAGAAAAAAAAAATTCGGGCAACCGCAGGTACAGAGTCGCAAAGGGGATATACTGGAGTAGGTCAGCACCTTTAAATGTCTTGGGATACACGTGGATAACACCCTCTCATTCGCAACATGTGGACCACGTAATCAAAACTGCCAATGCAAAACTAGGTGTTCTCTATCGACACCATCACAGTGGTTGAAATTAACTTTTTCGGCCACCAGCCAGCAGGGCTAGTGACTGGAAAAAATCCACCGGCCCGACAGGATTTTCACCGTCCCAGCACAAAAATGGCAGAGAAATTAATTTTTTTCAAAAATAAACATGTTTTATTGCTCTACAAAATTACTTAATTAAACTAATGCAAAAAAAGGACGTGTTTTGTTGTCTCCTTTTAATTTCACCGACTGGCAAGGGATATTCCTGTGATCATTCTAGCAGCTACAGTATTATCAATTAATTATGCTGCACACATTAGCATGCAGATAAGAACACAACAGTCAGCATGAGTGAATAAAACAGGAGCACCAATCTGCAAACTGTCAATACTCAGGTCGGTGACTCTCTGACCACAGTAACCAGGCTGTGTCGCAGCTCTCCGCATAAAACCCGGCCATTACAGCTTAAGAGCGCTGATTGTGTGAGGATACTGAGAAGATGCAGCATAACAGGGAACACAACAGACAGCTGTCTGATGAGCAAGTGACAGACTAGCATAAGGAGGGTACTCTATGTGCTAACTCAGAAATGTATGTTCTAGCAATACGTCTAAGCTAGCAACAAATAATACCCTGCCCATGCTGGTATGCCACCCACTCAGACAGCTCTCTGTTCCCAGTCATGCCTCAAGTCACACAATCAAGTCCGATGGGTGCAATGACCAAGTTCCACGATGAGCTGCAACACAACCTGGCTAATACTGTGCAGTCAGTGAGTGATTCAGCAGAGTCTGCATCCTATTATTCATGTTGTTCTAACATGAGAAAAGGACTGTGTTACAGCAAAGTGCATGAGGAAAAAAGATCAGGAAAGCAGCAGCAATTTCCGATGCAAGTTAGTGAAGGGTTGGGAGCAAGCAGACTCTGTCATTACTCTGGGTGCCTGACTCAGTGACCAGTAAGCCAGGCTGTGTTGCAGCTCTGCATAAAACTGTGTCATGCAGCTATCAGACATGACTGTGTGAGGATATTGAGAGGAATGACAGGAACAGACAGCTGTCCGATGAGGAAGTGACACACCAGCATAGGTAAGATATTTTACTTGCCAACTCAGAGATGTTACATCATTCTCTGAGCTAGCAAATAAAACAATACCACCCCGCCTATGCTGGCCTGCCATGACTCGCTCATCAGCCCTGTCTCCCTGTTATGCCAGTATGCTCACACATAGCTGTAATGACCCTGCAGAGCTGCAACATAACCCAGCTTAACCACTGAGTCAGTGACACAGTCTGTCAGTTTGCTCCCTTCAGCTTCAGCAATTGCTGCTGCTGTCTTGATTTTCCTCAGCTTTGCCCAAACTGTACAGTCCCTCTGTCAGGACAGCAGCATGGAAGAGTCCCCCAGAGATTTACACTCTAGTGCCTCACAGAGAGTCACAGGGAACTTAGACAAATTGCCAATGCAGCACAGCACAGTGAACTTTTTATTTTATTTTCCTGAGCCTGAAGTTCACTGCTGTGCTTGCTTGCTGTTGAGCACTTCATACAAGTATGTGCTTGCTCTACCACTCAGACAACACCCCCGGGACAGAGTGGCACCCGATGGCACACTTTTACATAATGCAGGACCTGAAGAGACTCCTGATCGGGAATCCAAGGTCTGAGTCAATTACTGTGAAGACTGACTCTCTCTATGTGAGCAACGATCCCCCCCAAGCCAGGCCTCTCAGTACTTGCCTTCCAGGCCTTCACTCTGTGGGTTTCTGGGCTCCTCTTCCAATCACTGACAGGACAACCCCGACGCTCCCTTGACACTCCCGAACTCTCGAGCAGTTACAGCACTGTACAGATGGCCGCCGGCAAGAAATGGAGTTCCCTCCCGAAGGGCTGGTTTCTTCAGAGTAAGAGCTCCTCTTCTCGCAAAGTTTCATCCTTGGGAGCTCACTTCGGCCGCCTCTCGTTAATCTCTGGCAGCTCTTCACAGTGGCCACTAGTGGTCAAGTGGGGGACCAGCAGGATCAGTTTTAAAAAAAGACAAGGCGTCAGGCGGGCGCTCTGCAGTGGTACTTTCACTAGCACGACATGAAATCCACCTGCACTTGGCGGGTGGGTGCCAATTTCGAGCCCTGCCGTCACTACATGACCTCTGATGCCCTACAGCTTGTCACTAGCTGCTCAGTTCTATCAACCATAGATTACAGCCTTATAATACGCAGCGCAGGAACTGGCACAGCCTTGAAAAGAGTAAAAACCCTTCTCAAAGCGTGTCAACTGACTGGTTCTGGGGGCAGATTGCTGGACACACGTGACCTCTATAAAGCGACTGGATGGCTCCCCCTTCACCTCAGGTCCCAATATCAGGCTTGCCTACTGGCAAAGAAAGCCAATATTGGGCTAGCTCCTGAATCCACCTCTTGTCTATCCAAAATAGATCAACCAACTATCAGTACACGAAGTTCATCCAAGGGTGGGCTGCTGGTGCCTTTTAAGCATACCTCGACAGCCCAGAGATCTCTCCCCTTTCAAGGGCCCAAGTGGGTAAATGATCTCCACTCAGACCTTATCGAATGTAGTAAGGTCAGCAAATTAAAAACTGGTCTCCACACACACCTAGCTGGTGACCAGAGTGGTGGATCAGGGATGGGCGGTGGATGTGGCCTACCTGGATTTCAGTAAGGCCTTCGACACTGTTCCTCATAGAAGGTTGCTTAACAAATTGGGGAATCTGGGTGTGGGCTCTAAAGTGGTAAAATGGGTTGGAAACTGGCTAAAAGGCAGGACCCAGAAGGTCGTAGTAAATGGCATAAAATTAGAAGAGGGGGAGGTGACCAGCAGGGTTCCACAGGAATTGGTGCTGGGTCCAGTTCTAGTCAATGTTTTCATAAGCAACACTGGAGAGGGACTGGAGTGGAAAATATGCCTGTTCGCAGATGACGCCAAGATCTGTAACTGAGTCGACACACAGGAGGGGGCTAGATAAAATGAGAAATGACCTAAGACTACTTGAGGAATGGTCAAGGATTTGGTAGTTGGGTTTCAATGCTAAAAAGTGCAAAGATAATGCACCTGGGACACAGAAACTCAAGAGAGGAATACAGGATGGGGGGGCAGGTTCTAGCCACCACAAGAAGTCAGGAGAGAGACCAGGGGTTATCATATCCAATGACCTGAAGTCAGCCAAACAATGCAAAAAGCAATGGGGAAGGCAAACAGAATGCTGGGTGCACAGGAAGGTGCATAACCAGTAGGAGGAGTGAAGAGGGGATGCCACTGTATAGATCACTGGTGAGGCCTCATCTGGAATACTGTGTCCAATTCTGGAGACTGCATCTCAGAAGACCATAGACACAATGGAAGCAGTCCAGAGAAGAGCAACAAAAAAAATACATGGACTGCACCACAAACCTTATGAGGAAAGACTCAAAGAACTAAACATCTATTCACTGGAAGAGAGAAGGGAAAGAGAGGAAATATGACAGAGACATTCAAATACCTTAAGAGAAATACACAGGATACAGGAGGGGGGCATATTTCAGAGAAGAAAGTGCACAAGGACAAGGGGACATAACATGAGGCTAGAGGAAGGGAGGCTTGGGAGAATGCTAGGAAGTATTTTTTCACAGAAAGGGTGGTGGATCTGTGGAACAGCCTACCAGCGGAGGTGGTGGAAGTGAAAACAGTACGGGGATTCAAAAGTGGACAGGATAAGCATAAAGGCATCCTGCTGTACAGCAGAGCAGGAGGAAAAGGCAGTCCGGATAAGAGCAGAGATTATCAAACCAAGTAGGGAAATGGGCAGACTAGGTGGGCTGTATGGTCCTTATCTGCCGACAGATTCTATGTTTCTATGTAGCTCTCGCTAGTGTCTGAGTGCTCTAACATAACTTAACCTAATCTTAATACAAACACTTGGAGAGTCTCTGAAAACCTTCTCCAACCTCCCATTGTCACAATGCTACAAGCTTATCCCCCCTCCTGTCTTTATCTCCACCTCCACCCCCTGCTCCCTTGTTGCCATCCTCTGCTATCTCCCAACCCCACCCCTCTACTGCCTTCTCCTCATTCCACTCCCCCCTGTACTACTTCCACCCCCCTTCACCGCCAACCCACAACCACCCCATCATGTACTTTCTATTCTCTCTCTCTTCTCCCCACTGACCCTCCACTACCCAGGACAAAAGCCTGTTTAGGCTGCCACACATACCCATCTAGGACAAAGCCTTCTTTTGGCTGCCTCACACTACCCTAGCACATGGTCCTGAAATCCTTCTGCTGAACTATGCACTAAGCACAGTGCAGTCTACTCCCTAGAATAGTCTGGTACTACTGCGTCTATATGTTGAACAGACGGTGGTGTAACTAGACAAATGAGCACAACAGTTTACTAAGCAACCAATGTAATTTCAAAACCAATGTAATGTAACCTCGAAACCAATGTAATATTTTGCACGCCAATGTATTTTCTTTGCAAATGTTACTGCTTCACCTATTCTGTACTATGTCTGACTGGGAATGTTTGTAAACGAGTCCTTGACTCAAAGGTATTAATCTCAAACTGAAATAAATAAAAAATGCATACACCTCAAGAAACTGTGAATGCTGAAACGGATAATGATCAGCAGTCTGAGTGGACAGCATCTGCAGGTACAGCTAAAAGCAACAAGAAAAGGTTTTGAAGGGACATATGGACAAAGTTTTTTCCATGGTTTGTGAAGGAGAAAGTAGCGAGAAACACAGCTGAGAAGCGTAGCTGGTGTAAAAAAACAAAGGCGGGAAAAGCAGTCCACTTGCCACAACTGGCACATCATCTGCCAGTGCCTGCTTTTTACAGACGTGAAAGAAACAGAGAACATGTTCTGGTACAGACAGGAAGAAAACAGCAGAGAAATTGTCTCTGCCAGTGGCATCTAAGAAGCAAATATCAGGTCCTGAAGCAAAGGATGACAGTAAAGTTGCCCAGTTAATGGAGAACTTCTGAACCTGTGATAGTCAGTTTTCCCAGTAGAGGCTAGTTGGTAAGTACTGGTTCAAATGTTGTTTCTGTTCCATCTAAACAGACCATTTAGTACCCTCAGTGATTGCTTCTGCTTTGCAGTCTGGTGGTAAGTACCATTTTAGAACTGTATGCCAGCGACCCTGATTCAGGAACAGACTTGGGTCATCAGGAAGCCAGCACGGGGAGCAGGACTAAACAGCTGAAAGGCAGCTCTCATCTCAGGGCTGTCGCCACTGTCCCCCCCCCCCCGTAGTCCCGTTGCCACCAGGTGGAGGCCAAGTGGTCAACGCAGGTAGAGGGGGCGACACGTAGCAGATGGGTACCTCAAGATGCAGCGTGCACATGCCTTCACATGCGTGCATCCGAGGTAAAGGGGAGGGGTTATGGGAAGAAAATGAAAAATACCATAAATATATAAGGTAAAAAGAACTGTATGATGTAGTTTATGCCCAAACAACCGCAGAGTTCTGAAATAGAACATAGAAGTATTATGCCAATAATAGAAGAGTAGAATAAGGACATAAACTACATCATACAGTTCTTACATGGTTCTCACCAGCAGCACAGAAATCAGAAGCAACCACTAGAATAACTAAAAAGCCTGTATAGCTAGAGAAATAACATAATTTGAACCAGTATTTAAAAAGCAGCATCTGCCATGAAAAATGATTTATAGATTCAACGCAGTTCTCCTTTAATGACAAAGTAGTACCTTATCAAATAAGGACAATCACTGAACCAGTTTGAAACACTGATATCTTTACAGATGAGCTAGGAATTAGGAAGGGAATATTATCAGATTTTTGGAGGGAGAAGAAACTAAATGAATGCAAAATATATTTATATTTTTTTGCTTTTGTTAATGACTTTCTTCCTTGACTGTGGATTACTGCAGTATTTACCCACAGATATAGCCCTTAGCTGACCAATCAGGTTACAGTATTTTTTATATCAACTGTATAATTAAATATATACATCTTCAGACTGTAGACACCTACAGGTAAGCTCAAAAACCTTGTCTGAAAGATGTTCTTCGTCGACTGTCAGAATGTGGGGGACCTGGCACAATGGTATGCGTGCCTTCTCTTTTAACAATGACTTTCCCGAGTGAAATACTCATTTTTTGTTCGCTAAAGCGCACGCCATACAAACATGTTGGTGCTGAGAAACTGCTAGAGAGGGGTGTTGGGGGAGAGTCCAATGCAGAGTGGTGCTCTAGGGGCTGGTTTGTGGCAGGCGATCCAGTAGGCAGTGTTCTAATGACACTGGTTTTCTAAGGGCTGGTCTGGTCATGCACTTCAAAGGACAGAGCCACACAGTAGCAGCAGTGCGGCTCAGTACTCTGAAGTGCAAGTCGGATGACAAGACGGTTATTCCCACCCGACCTCCTCTAAGCACCCACCACCCTACAAACCCCAAACATACCACAGTGACACTGGGAGTGCCCAATCCCCGAGTGTCCTCAAATGTTCTGCAAACTCCCTGAAAGAGGGAGGGAGGAAAAAAGTCCCTTTTTTTATCCTGAGAAAGAAAACGTCCCATCGTTGTCCGCTGTAACCCCCAAAAAAAAAAAAAAACAGTATACAGACACTGGGTGTGCCCAATCCCACAGTGTCCTCATCTGTTCAGCAAACTGTCCCTGAAAAAAAAAAAATTCTCCTCAGTGTTTTTTTCCCTCAGAAACAGAAAACCATCCATTGTTGTCTACTGCAGACTTACCCAACCCCCTCAATCCTCCCACTCAGGACCCCCCACCCCATACTTACTCACTAGAGGTCCATCACTGTAATCTTCCTTGGACTGCAGGCATGTCTTCACTCTTCAAAGCCCAACCACGAACTGAGCTAAGTGCTTCAATGTATTTCAATGGAGTTTCCAATGGCCTTCTTGTTCTCTCACAAGAGTGGAGGAGGGGGCACAGGGCAGAAGCACCCAACAGTGCACGAGGGGGTCCTTGTAGGCAGAACACAGCGAGAACTCAGGGGAGGGGGCAAGGGGGCACATTGGAGGGTGGTCCTGATTAATGCCAGGAGCATGGGAAACAAGATGCCAGCATTTCAGGCGCTGCTAGTGGAGGGGGGTGGATGTGGCGGCTGTCACAGAGACTTGGGCCACTCCCAGACATGACGGAGACCTAAACCTTCTAGGATACACCACGTGCAGAAGGGATAGGGTGGAGAGAAGGGGGGATATTTATCATTAGGGATGGCATACGGATAAGCAAGGTTAAGAAAGCAGGGGATCAGGTGGAGGCTTCATGGGTCACCTTGCAGGCTCCAGGGGGTAAGCGGGTAAAGATGAGGGTAGTATACAGACCACCCAGGCAGTGGGAGGAAAAGGAGGAAGGCCTGGTGGCTAACCTTAAGGATCACTGGGGTAGGGGTGATGGCAAAACTGTGGTGCTAGGAGACCTGAATATGCCAGGAGCAAACTGGGGAACTATGTATCCACATAGGGCAGGGATCAGCGCCTGCTAGATGTCTTCCAGGATGCGTTTCTTGTCCAGCTGGTGACAGATCCGATGAGGGAGGGGTGTGTCCTGGATGTGGTCCTGTCAGACAGTGAGCTCATCAGGTACCTAGTTGTGGGGACCCACTGGCAGGAAGTGATCACACCATGGTTTGGTTCTCTCTTGACCTAGGGGCCGGGGTAGAAGACACAAAAACGTCAGTGGCTGATTTTAGAGGGGCGGACTTCGGGGGGGGGGGAATGGAGCGGATCCTTAGAGGCTACCTAGATGATATCAGGCCAGGCACAGGCACGGAAGCCCAGTGGGGATTATTAAAAAGGGGCTCCTGGAGGCTACCAAGCTCTGCACGAGGGAGAGACGCAAGTGGGGCAAAGTTAAGAGGCCGAGCTGGTGAACAAAGGAGGTACAGGATGCAGTGAGGGAGAAAAAGGCTGCTTATAGCAGATACAAACGTTCTCTGGAGGCTATATCCAAGGGGGAGTATGATAAGGTAGCCAGAAGGATCACCAGGGTGGTGAGGTCGGCCAAGGCGGGTAAGAGCTGAGACTGGCACAGGGGATTAGAATGGGGAAAAGGGTTCTTCAGGTATATCAGGGAAAGAAGAAAAGGGAAGGGGCACATTAGTAGACTGAGGATGGGGAGTGGGTGGAGGAGGCAGAGGAGAAGGCGGAGGTACTAAATGACTTTTTTACATACTAACATACTAAAAGCCAGCAGAATAGGCCTAACGGTCTTTCTTGTCTGCTCGGTAGCCAGACCCTATTGGGCGCTCGCTCCTCCCTCCCCAGCCCCCAAGAGGGTCATCTTCGGCTTCAGTATACCCATGCATCTGTCCCGCCCCCCTGTTAAAGCCCTGCACTGTGCCCTCCTCCATTAGACTCCCAGGCAGTGCATTCCATGGCCCCACCACCCTCTCAGTGAAGCAATGCCTTCTACGTTCTCCCCTGTAGTTCCCCCCTCCAGCTTCCACTCATGCCCTGTTTGTGCCCCCTTTCTTTAGCTTGAACATTTCTTTAGTTCCGCCCGTTAATCCCTTTCACATATTTGAAGACCTCTATCATGTTCCCTCTGTCTCTCCTCTCCTCTCCTCCAGTGAGTACAGCCCAAGGACTTCCAGCCTTTCCTCATAGGTCCTTTCACTCATGCCCCAAATCATCCTGGTTGCACTCCTCTGAACCCTCTCCAGCAATGCTATGTCCTTCCTAAGGTGACGTCTCCAGAACTGCACGCAGTACTCAAGATGCAGGCTGACCAAGGCATTATACAGAGGGAGGATCACCTCTCTCCTCCTGGACGTAATTCCCTAGGCTATGCAGCCCAGAATCCTGTTTGCCTTTGCCGCAGATCTTCTGCAGTTTTCAGTGTTATACGTTTTGGTGTCTACCACCACCCCCAGGTCCCTTTCACTCGTTGTGGCTTGCATCGAGACCCCTCCAAGGGTGTATACATGACCTGGGATTCTGATCCCCAGATGCAGCACCCTACACTTCCCTGGCTTAAACCTCAGTCCCCACCTTCTTGACCAACCCTCCAGTGTATCCAGATCCCTCTGGACTGTCTCTTTCGCTTCCTCTCCATCTGCCAGTGCTCCCAGTTTTGAGTCATCCGCAAAGAGGGTCATCCTACTCCTAACCTCCCCTTCCTATATTGGAGACATAGGCATTGAACAGGAGTGGCCTCAGTACCAAACCTTGGGGAACCCTACTGAAGACCTTCCTAGGGTAGGGGACTGTCCCACCAACCACTACCCTCTGTGTTCTTTCCGTTAGCCAATTTTCTACCCATCTACGCAACTGTCCTCCCACCCCCATCCCCCCCAACTTTGTCAATAACCTGATGTGGGGTACCAAGTCAAACCCCTTACTGAAATCCAGATAAAGAACGTCCACCGGTCTTTGTCGGTCCAGGGTCCCCGTCACCCAGTCGTAAAAACTCTTTACCAAGGAGGATTGGGGGGGGGGGGAGAGACACTGCAAGGGGAGAGGGAAGGGGGACCGGAAGATGAGGTGGGGAAAATGGATGTTGAAATCCACAGTGGGAGGGTGTGGGATGCCCTCAAGGCCCCAAGAGTGGATAAAGTACCGGGCCCAGACGGGATCCATCCCAGGGTGCTTCAGGAGCTGGCTGATACCCTGGCTGCACCCCTGATGGACCTTTTTAACTCCTCCCTGTAGTCGGGTGGGTGCCTCATGACTGAAGGATGGCCCATATCGTGCCTATACACAAAGAGAGGAGCCGGGAAACTGCAGGTCAGTTAGCCTGACATCGGTAATGGGCAAAGTGATGGATGTCATCTTGAAGGAGAGGCTGAAGGGGGTTCTGAAGGCACGGGATCACCTAGATGATCGCCAGCATGGCTTTGTTAAGGGCAGATCATGTCAGACCAACCTGGTAGAGTTCTATGAAGGGGTGACGAGTGCGCTGGATCAGGGCAGGCCAGTGAATGTCCTCTTTCTTGACTTCAGCAGGGTGTTTGACTCAGTGCCACATCCCGGCTACTGGGGAAGCTGGAGGATATGGGGGGGCAGATGGTCAGGTGGATAGGAAACTGGCTGGAGGGTGTACAGAAGGTGAGGGTTTGGGGGTTCATCCTCTAGGAGAGTCATTAGTGGGGTCCTACACGGGTCGGTACTGGGCCCACTCCTGTTTAACGTCTGTATCTCAGACATTAGAAGCGATATCAGGAGCTGGATGAGCCTCTTTGCAGATGACTCGAAGCTGTGGGCGGTGGTGGAGGGGGAGGAGGGGAAGCTGGCTCTCCAGGAGGACCTGGAGACGTGGCCACGAGCCTGGAAGCTAAAGTTTAATGCTGGGAAGTGTAGGGTTCTGCATCTGAGGGCCAAAAACACAGCTCATGTATATACCGGGGGGAGGAGACACTGCTGGTTTCTAAGGCGGGGGGAGAAAGACCTCTGGTTGGTGGTAGATGCCAAAATAAATAACTCTGAGCAGTGTAGAAGGGCTGCGGCCCAAGCACATAAAATGCTGGGCTGCATAGCCAGGGGATAACCTCAAGGAGTCGAGAGGTGCTCCTTCCACTGTACAACTGCCTGGTTAGACCACACCTTGACTACTGTGTGCAGTTTTGGCATCCCTACTTCAAGAGAGACATTGCTCTTCTGGAGAGGGTCCACAGGAGGGCAACCTGGATGATACTGGGACATGGGGAAACGCCCTATGAGGAGAGACTGGAGGAGCTCAACCTGTACTCACTGGAGGAGAGAAGAAATGGGGGGGTGGGGATATGATACAGGTCTTCAAATATCTCAAAGGAATGAACAGGGTAAGCCTTGAGGGGGTGCTTCAGCTGAAGGAGGCAGGGACCACCAGAGGACACTCAATGAAGCTGGATGGGGGAAACTGAGGGGGGGAAACAAGGAGACGCTACTTCACTGAGAGGGCGGTGGAGCCCTGGAATGCACTGCTTGGGGAGCTGGTGGCTGCTAGGGGAGCTGGTGGCTGCTACAACTGTGGAGGGGTTCAAGAAAGGCTAAGATAGGTATAAGGAGAGGGTGCATCCCAGAGCCCCACTGAGGGGTGGCGGACTTTGTAGGAAGAGGGGGCTAAAAACAGTGCCCTGGGAAGACAATGATCATCAAGCAGACTCAATAGACCACAGGGTCTAATCTGCTGGCATGTTAGCATGTTTTTGGCGTCAATGTATTTCAATGGGGTTTTCAACTCAGTGGCTTAACTTTGCCATTTTTAAATATTTTTGCCCCAAATTTTCAACATACACTTTTTGGGACCCCCACCTCATGAACAATGCAAATGATGTTGGGTAAATCGGTCCTGAAAGGCGATTTCACGCAGCCGGTCACTGCGCGAAATCATCTTTCGGGCAGGAGTTGAAAATTTTCTCCACCTTTGTTCATGAGGTGGGGTCAAAAGAATGCGACATTGAAAATTTGGTGTGAAATATTAAAAAATACAACGAAGTTACAAACCCGTGTTGAAATTTGCAAACACAGGCTCGTAACTTTGGTAATTTTCAATATTTTGACCCAAAATTTTCAATACAGCCATTTCTTTACAGCACCTCATAAATGTGACAGCTGTCATTTTTCAGATCCTGGCAAAAATGTGTTTTTGCATCCCGAAAGGTGATTTCGCAATCGCTGCGTAAAAATCACCTTTTGGACAGGAGTTGAAAATTTTCTCCACACGTGTTCATGAGGAGGGGTCATAAGAATCCTACGTTAAAAATCTGGTGTAAAAATATTAAAAAAACAAGGAAGTTATAAGACTGCGCTCAAATCTGCAAACGCAGGCTCGTAACTTTGGTAATTTTCAGTATTTTGACCCCAATTTTTCAATATAGTCATTTCTTTACAACACCTCATAAATGTGACAGCTGCCATTTTTCAGATCCTGGCCAAATGTTTTTTTTGCATCCTGAACGGTGATTTTGCAGTCGCTGCGTGAAATCACCTTTCAGGCAGGAGTTGCAATTTTTCTTTGCCTTTGTTCATACGGTGGGGTCATAAGAAGGCCATGGTGAAAATTTGGTGTAAAAACATTAAACACACACACACACACACACACAACAAAGGTATGAGCCTGCATTGAAATTTACGAACGCAGGCTCGTAACTTTGCTAGTTTTTAATATTTTGACCCCAAATTTTCAACATTGCAATTTCTTCACAGCACCTCATGAATGTGACAGCTGTCATTTTTCAGATCCTGGCCAAAGTGTGTTTTGCATCCCAAAAGGTGATTCCACAGTCGCTGCGTGAAATCATCTTTAGGCAAGGAGTTGAAAAATTCTCTCTACACTTGTTCATGAGGTGGCATCATAAGAAGGGTATGCTGAAAATTTGAGGCACAAATATTACCAGGCACTTACACTGCCCAACATCATCACTTTTTTGCATTCTCGAAGGTTAATACACGGATTCCTTCACTGAAGCAATTTTCAAACCCCCCCCCAAAACACCAGTGCACACAACTAAACATTCGGCATTGACAAATGCTTGTTTAAATTACTTCTTAATTCTAGAACCCCATGACATTGGTTGAATGGAAGTCCTGCAGGGAGAGCTTCACTGTAGCCTTCCGCTCAGCTGCTGTCACTGGGATACGGAACTCATAAGAAATTAAACATACCTTAAAAATAACACCAACAGCTCAAAGAGGACAGGAAATGATTTCTAACTGGTAGCTGTTTATAATGCTCCAGTTTACATAAATGATATCCATAAGCCTAAATGATCCATGTGTAACTGTACCTGAATAAAAAGTGATATGAAAAACTATTTTGCGCTGATTTGTTTTATTGGGCGGCATTCTGTTGCAGTTCTGATCACGGAAGCAGTGGGCTGCAGTTTTAACTATGTCACGGTTTGAGGAAAGAACTCTAAGCAAGGTTCTGATAGGACAACAGCTCATGTTTAGCATTCTGTACTCAAACCATGACATAGTAAACACTCCACATTACTGGTTCCAGGAAAAGAACTGTTCAGAATGTTGTTCATAAAAAGAACAAACAATTGAAAATACAGTTTTTCACATCAGTGTTTATTCAGGTACAGTTAAATATGGTTCATTTGGAGGCAAGTTTATCATTTCTCTTACTAGGAACATTGCTAACTGCTGCCAATTAGCACAGATTTCCTGTCCCCTTTAATCTGGTTCAAGGTCAGTTGGCATTCATCTGGATCCCTCTCCCCCGGGCCATGCCTGAAAATAGGCAGGATTTGTCTAGTACACTTACCTGGTCAACAAAAACTAAATACAGTATAACCTCATTTATCCAAATGTGCTGGGGAAAAATAAAATTGTTTGGATAAATGGGGTTTCGGATAAGTGAGGGAACTTCACATTTAAGTCTATTAAGCTGGGAGTCCCACCACAGTTTCGGATAACAGAATTTCAGATAACTGAGGTTCGGATAACGGGTTTTACTGTGAATAAATACTGGGCAGGGGGAAGGTAGCATTAACAAAAAAATCTTACATAAGAAAATACAACCACTCAATTAGTTATACAGTACTAACCTGCCTACTAAGTTTTTTTAACCAGTAAACAATGCTTCCTTATACATTACTAGATGATTAGACTGTTTTGTTTTGTTCAGTGTGCCTGTTCTGGTGAAACTTTTGCTGGTGGTTTCTGAGTCGTTCTGTACATATAACCACAGAGATAAACTTATTCTGCACAATTCCAAGTTCTGAAAGGGTTGGAATATGCAGTATTGGTTTCCATGGAGACCAAGAAAGCACCTTCTTACTAATCACTTATTTTTTCAGAAACTTGTACTCCATGGAATCGGCAGCACCCACCCCATACAGATACTGCTCAATGTTTACAGACACAGGTCAAAGCTTCCAGGAAGTAAGAGTGTGTGTGTGTGTGTGTGGGGGGGGAATGTTACTGCACCAATTAAGCAATAATGCCCGACAGGGTGTGTGTCGTGCTGGGATAACGTCACGCCTCAGGTGGGTTGGGCACAAGGCCGCAGGCCGAGTGCGTCCAACAACTGAGGCGTGACGTTATCCCAAACGACACACACCCTGGAGGGCATTATTGTTATTATACAATGGCTCGTTGTTATACAGCATAAAAAAAAAATATTTTAAAGATGTTTTCGTGTGGAAAAATGTTTTTGTTTTTTTAAGAGCAGATGAAACAATCAAGCAAATGATGAGCATGCTGATGCTGAGCAGCAGGTTCACAGTGAGGCTGAGACTAGACCCGTGATGTTGTACTGATTAACATCACGGGTCCAGCCCAAGACTGACCAATCGGAGTCCAGGATTTTTTCTTGCCATTGTGTAATCACAAGTGCACAATGGTTGGCAGACAAACAGAATTAATGTCATTTTAAAGAGCAGCTGACACAACTGGAACAACTTTGTATAATGTAACACCTAGATCAAGCTCCGTTTATATTTCACATCAGTGAATATAGTTTTCTTTGCCCCATTAATTATTACTATGCTGTCTATACATTTCACCTGTCTTACGTTAGAAGTTTTTCGTTTCACTACTCTGAAACCCTTCATCCAAGGGAAGTAGTTTGCTTAGTGGCTATAGCACCGAGCTGTGTACATGGAGACCCAGGTTTCAATCCCACAATCTCCGCTTATTCCTTCTGTGACTGAGTATAGCCTTTAATTTCTCTCTAGTCTATCTCTCTGCTCTTTATCTCCCTGCAGCAACTTCGTCTCCCCTCCTTCTCCTAGACTGCAAAACATTCCGGGATACAGACTGCATTGAAGACACTTTGTAACACCAAAACTATTTCTTTTCTCCATCAGTACCTCTCAACAGTCCCTCATTGGGGGGGGGGCATTTCATTTGACCACTCAGAAACCATCTGTACATACTTCTCAACTGTCCAGCATTTGGCAGGAATCTCCTAATTTTACCCCTCAGAACACTCCTCTGTCCACACCTCTCAACGGTCATATATTACGGACGGCATCCCTCATTTTACCACTCAGATCTCAGTCCATACCCCTCAAATGCCCCACATTGTAAGGGCTGTCCCTCATTTTACCTCTTAGAACCACTCTGTCCATGCCTCTCAAGTGTTCCACATTAAAAAGGGCATCTGTTCAGTCTTAACTGTCCGAAACGGAGAGTGACAACATTCATCTTACCTCTCAGAACCCCTCTGTCCATACTTCTCAACCTTTTCACATTAGGAGGGATCTCACTCATGATACCCTCAGGACCACTCTGTCCATACTGCTCAACCATCCCACAACAGGAGGGATGTTCCTCATTTTACCACTCAGAAATCCTCAGTCCATACCCATCAACTGTACACATTAGGAAGCGATGTCACTCATTTATGCCTCTCAGAACTCCTCTGCCCATACCTCTCAACTGTCCCACATTATGAGGGATGGTCCCTAATTTTACCACTCAAAAACCCTTAGCCCATACCTATTAAATGTCCAGATAAGGGATGTCACTAATTATGTCCATCAGAGCCCCTGACCATCATTTCGACTGTCCCATATTACTAAAGCATCTCTTATTTCAAGCCTCAGAACCCTTCTGTCCATACCACATTTATCCTAGTGCTGGCAATCACATTATCACTCAGCCTCCCTCCCTCCCCATACATTTCAAGTATCCACGTTAGCAAGGGTATCACTCCTTGAACCCTAACAACTCCTCTGCCCGTATTCAGCAGTACTGAAAACATAAAAGCCTCCAGTGTTGCTCTATAGTGCGAAGGAATATGTCAGGCAGGAGTCTGAGAGCATATCTCAATAAAATGTTGCAGTTTTGCAATTTATATGGTACACGTGTCTATGGGGCTAAATTTTACAAAAAGCTGTCCTTCTCCATTTTGCTCCTGCAGTAAAAATGTCAATTTTGCTTCAGAAACTACTTTAAGTTTTTGCTCCTCTCCCACCACAGCTTCACAACTGTCCCACACAGGGAGAGCTGGCTTTCATTTTATTACTCAATCAGAACCTCTATCCACATTATATTACTCGGGATATCATTTTACCCCTCAGAACTTATCTGTTCACATCATACCTCTCAAATATTCTATATTAGGAGAATGCGTATGATTCATTGGGGAAATTCGGGAGGCTTACTTGTCTGAGACTTTCAAAGCTCAGATGGTAAGAGCTGAGGACCTGGGTTCAAGTACCAGTGATAGCCACACTTTTCCTTTCATTTCCTCAGTTGGATTTCTATATTAGGATAGACATCCCTCAACTCCCTCTAACATGCAGAAGCACAGTTCCCACATTTATACAACGAGACCGTCACTATACCAAACTGTGCGGATAAAAGAAACACAGCCATGACCTCCCTTTCTCCCCAGGAGGAAATGCTACGTTCCGGAAAAGTCACATTTGGGGGCACTGTAATGTGCCCCCTTCAGCATCATCCTAGTCGGCGACTGTCCCTTCGCTTGCCACAGCGATGCTCATCTTTCGGCGCGCGCCTCAAGTCCCAACCGCCAGTATGTCCCCAACCTAATCACCTGTGAAACCCCAGCTTTCCTCGGTGTTAGCTGGCCTCGAGCGCCCCTTCCCCTCTCCCTGAGCGCGCCTCACCTGTGATGGCTGTAAACTGCTGGATTAATCCACTGAGTCCCGAGCCTGCTGCCGAGGCCGCTGCCTCCCCGCACGCCGCCATCTTCCTGCAGCCGATGACAACAACACAAGCCACCGCGCAGGCGCAGAAATCATTGGCTGTCGGGAATTTCTTCAATCAACTTTATTGGCCCGTGCGCGAGGTGAAAGAACCAGAAGGGTTATAGAAAAGACACTTCTTGCAACTGCAACTGTGATACAAGTTGGTGGTTGGTCATAAGATTGTTTGGTGTGTCAGTTTTTTTATTCCATACTTTTCAACTGTCGCTAATCACTCCATTCTCCAGTGCGATCACTTCCAGGGGTACGGAACAGGTTCTTCCGAGTCCCACTGAACAGTGGGGTAGGAGAATTTTGAGGGGAGATGCAGTAGCACTCCGGACTCCCTTGCGCAAAATCTCCTTTTGAGAGTTATATTACTCCGTCCTTCTCCTGCGTGAAGGGGATTTCGGAGTGCTGTATACTTTCTGCATCTATGCTACTGAAACCACAATAAATAAAAGTTTGATACAGAAAACATGTTAAACACTGACACAGCAAAAACGAGGAGGAGGGTGAGGTGCACTGCATGTATGCGAATGAAAGAAAAAAACATGCAAAATAGCCTAATACTATACCTCTCAAGTGTCCCTCGTTACGAGGGCAATCCCTCATTTTACCCCTCAAAATTGCGCTGCCCCTCATTCGTTCCTCATGGAAAAAGTACTACACACGGGGAAAATATACTGTAAATTCAGACTTTAAAGCAGAAAATAATATTCTAAGATGCTACATAGAAAATAAACTTGTGCACATAAAGTCAATCGTTTCCACAATGTCCCGAGCGTGTATCTCCATCTTTGAGGATGTGTCCCTCATTTTGAGTGTCCGTGTCCCTCAGGAATCATTTCAGTGACAAAAGGTTGACGGTAAATAAATTAACAAAAGTCAGGCATGGAAAACATTTCAAGCCGGTATAGTATCAAATTATGCTTCCCGGCAGCATAATCTGGTAGCAGGGTAATGTCAGATTATGCTTTCCCCTAAAATGTTGCTACCCATATGATAAATAATTACAATGATGTAAAACACACTGTCAGTTGTTGCAGTCATGGATTTTGAACTGTAAACTGCTTAAAGCACGCACTGAACAATAGGATACATAATTTAAAAGTGAATAATATGCAAAAGATATGTAAATGAACAACATATAAAGAATAAATACTGTCACAGTGGGACTGCAAATGACAATATAAAAAAAGTTATTTTATACCTAGTTAAGAATGACAATAATTGTATTTAGTTCACATATCAAAATTAGATGCACATAAATCACACTGTGCTAACCGCATTGGTATATTGTAACCATCAGGGTGTGCCACCTTCAATGAAACATCACCCAACAATATGAGAAACAAATTCTCTGCCATTTCATCATAGCAAATTCATTATTAACATTTTAATTAATTTTCAGTTTTACTGTTTATTGGGTACCCCTACCCTCAAAATACCACCAGGTAGCAAAATCAGACAGCAATTCACACTGGTCAGATTTTGCTACCCTCAGTCTAAATAAACCCAGAACACCAGAATGACAAAGGAGAAGTCCATATATCAATGCCCAAGCTGTATTTCAACTTTCCCTTGACTGATGTTCAGTTTTACTGTATATTGGGCACACCATCCCTCAAAATAACCCCAGGTAGCAAAATCTGACATCTATTCACACCTGTCACATTTTGTTACCCTCAGTCTAAATAAACTCAGGACACCAGAATGACAAAGGAGAAGTCCATTTATCAATGCCCAAGATGTATTTCAACTTTCTTTTGATTAGTTCTCAGTTTTGCTGTGCATTGGGCACCCCATTCCCTCAAAATACCCCTAGCTAGCAAAATCTGACAGCTATAGGTACCTGTCAGATTTTGCTACCCTCACTCTAAATAAACCCAGGACACCAGAATGACATAGGAGAAGTCCATATATCAATGCCAAAGCTCTGTTTCAACTTTCCTTTGATTGATGTTCAGTTTTACTGCATATTGGGCACCCCATAACTCGGAATACCCACACACAGGTAGGAAAATCTGACAGTTATTCGTACCTGTCAGATTTTGCTACCCTCAGTCTATATAAACCCAGGACACCAGAAGGACAAAGGAGGAGTCCATATATCAATGCCCAAGCTGTAGTTCAGCTTTCCTTTGATTGATGTTCAGTTTTTCTGTATATTGGGCACCCCATCCCTCAAAATAACCCCAGGTAGCAAAATCTGACAGCTATTCACACCTGTCAGATTTTGCTACCTTCATTCTAAATAAACTCAGGACACCAGAATGACAAAGGAGTAGTCAATAGATCATTGCCCAAGCTGTATTTCAACTTTCTTTTGAATAATTTTCAGACTGACTGTGTATTGGGCACCCCCATCTCACAAAATACCCCCAGGTAGCAAAATCTGACAGTTATCGGCACCTATCAGATTTTCTTACACTCTGTCTAAATAAAACCCAGGACACCAGCATGACAAAGCAGTTGTCCATATATCAATGCCAAAGCTGTATTTTAACCTTCCTTTGATTGACCTTCAGTTTTTCTTTATGTTGGGCACCCCATCCCTCAAAATACCCCCAGATAGCAAAATCTCACAGCTATTTGCACCTGTTAGATTTTGCACCCTCAGTCCATGCCACGCTTGACAAAGGGAATTGTGGAGGGGCAGTATTTATAGACCTTACCAAGGCATTCGACACAGTTAACCACCCCCTACTGTTCAAGCAACTGTCCTCCATTGGGATCTCCAGCGATGCCCTTCCATGGTTCACCAGCTACCTTGATAATCAGATCCAACGTGTACGGATTGCAGGGATCTCTTTGGATGAGAAACCGGTCCGCTCCGGAGTCCCCAAGGGGTCTATTCTGGGCCCTCTACTCTTCTCCAGGGATCGACACATTTTAAAATTCACTGGTAGTCCAGGACAAGTGGCTTGTCCAAAAGTAGTAGTCCTTGTGCTGAAGCTGGTAGTCCGGTTAAAAAGGGGTATATTTTTAAGAAAAATCAATTAAAGTTAAGAACGAAGTGTTTGTATGTGCTTTTGTGTGTGTGTGTGTGTGTGGTGGGGGGTGTCTGTGTTAAATACTAATATGTTAACAGTGACAGTCTGAAAATGTTTAATTTCTGTTATACATCAAACAGAACAGAATGAGTGTCAGGAGAGGAGAGACTAAAGCCCCCTTTTACACTGAGGCTAAATAAATCGTAGCAGTTCACCCCCTTCACTCCTTTCAACACTACACCTCTCCCCCAACAACACAGCCCAAACAACACAGTTAGGCTCCTCTCTTATTTTTTTTTTTTAAA
Source organism: Neoceratodus forsteri (assembly GCA_016271365.2). Lineage (NCBI taxonomy): Eukaryota > Metazoa > Chordata > Ceratodontiformes > Ceratodontidae > Neoceratodus > Neoceratodus forsteri. Next base: position 369,429,484 of record CM028137.1, read on the forward strand.
TAACTTTCTTTATGTGTCTTTCCCAAGCCAGCTGGCCACAGGACACTAGTGGCAGGCCAGGTTACCCCTGACTCCTTTCCACAAGTCACTTCTTAGTTCAACAACACAGCCCACACACAGTGTTTTAGGCTCCTCTTATTTTATTTTTTTAAATCTATTTTTGTTTTTTATGTGCAAGTCTTTCCCAAGCCAGCTGGCCACAGGACACTAGAAGCAGGGTTGGTCACCCCTCTTTAGTTCACACCTCTCCACACGCTACCTCTCCCACACAAACAGTTAGGCTTGCTCCTCTTGTTTTACTTTTCCTTATTTTTTTTTTATTATTAGCTTTTTTTTACCTTTTGTCTTTCCCAGGTCAGTTGGCCACAGGACACTAGAGGCACTGACAGGTCACCCCCTCACTCCTTTCCACATGACAGACACATACCACAACAACAGCCAGCCTGATCCACACACAGTTAGGCTCCTCCTTTTTATTTTATTTTTTTGAATCACATTGTCTTTCTCTTTGTATGTCTTTATGTGTCTTTCCTAAGCCGGCAGGACACAACACTGTGTGGGCAAGTCCTACACCCTTTTCTTTTAGCTCAAATTGTCAGTGCTGTAGTGTTTTGGTTGTTATCCTCCTCTGTGTTGAACTTTAATGTACAGCACTCCTTTCCCTGGCTTACACCTACACAGCAAAGAAGCTGCCCAACTCCCCCACACAAAACAGATGTGATGCTGACCCCCTCTGCAGTAACTGTTCTGTACAGTACGCTCACTGACTAGTAACTACAGTATTCCCTTTTCACTGGTCAGATTTTTTCTAGTATCCAATCTCACATTGAGTTCTCTCTCATTATATTATTTTCCTGTTCTGTTTTTTAATTAAACAAGTGAACAGAGTTAAACAACTTTCTGGATGCCTGCTGGCAGCTGGTTCTTCCTGGCCCGGGTCTTCTCCCTCTTCATCAACAATCTCCCCAGTGCCTGCCACCAAAAAATATTACTATACACAGATGATGCAGTCCTGTTTTCCAGCCACCATGACATTACAGTCCTTGAATCCCAGCTGCAGCTCGACTTCAAGTGCATCGAAGACTGGTTCAATTCTCATAAACGTGTCCTGAACCACAGCAAGACTAAAGCCATGTCCTTCTGTAACCGACAGAGCAGGCACAACTCTCTGTCCCTCACCATAAAGAACCATGCTGGGACCCCACTGAACATGTCAAGGAGTTCAAGTACCTTGGTATTACTCTGGATAGTACCCTCTCCTACACTCGGCATATTGACACTGTTGCCAAGACCGCCAATATAAGGATTGGACTACTACACAAACAAGCACTGTATGCCTGCAGATGCCTTTAAACTAGCCATCTACAGCTCTATCATTGACTACGGCCTTGCCATCTATGGCTCTGCCTCAACAAGTACCCTCCGCAGGATCTCAGTTGCTCTCAACAAAGCCTGTAGACTACTAATGGGTGCAGCCCGACAAACTCACACCTGTGACCTCTATGCACAGGCCAGCTGGCTACCCCTACGCAGCAGAATACAATACCAGACCTGCTTACTTACCAAAAAGATTTTCCTTGGTCTCATGCCACCTGGTATTAGCTCACTCCTTACTACCTACAGTGGCACTCAACAAACACGTGGTGCCCAATCTCTAACCTTTCAAGTTCCCAGATGTCGACTTCCATGGGTCAGCGGTCCTTTATCTATAGAGCCGCCAATGGTTTAATTCCTCAATAAAGAAGCACTTTCCTTTACTACACTTGAACCCTTCAAAGGAATCTCAAACTTTACCTCACCTCTGCACTCAATGTGACTGCTTCTCTGAACAGAGATCTCTAAACACCTCCCAGCTCACTCATGTCTCACAGCTCCTTTCCCAGTCTCATTCCCTCTGGCACTGAGCCTTCCTTGTGACTCCTTTCCTGCTGCACATCTCCACTGGTACAAGACATTTTCCACCACCATCAGACACTGGCCCATTAGCCTGCCAACTTCCTCTCCCGGTCGCACACCTGCAATACTAACTACCTATGGTGCCCTCTGTCTCTTATTGTTACCACAGCCAGCTGCCTACTCAAGCTGCTCGTTATATGAATTTTATCTCAAAGTATGTTATAACTGAGTATCTTTATTTTTTCTTTTAGTTGTTTTGGTCGTTTATTGTGCATTCTTTTACTACCTCTGTATGTATGTTGACCCTCATCCTTTGACGTGGAACCTTTGTAAACGAGCAGTTTCTGCTCAAAGTTATTTGTAATCCGAGAATTTAATAAATAGAAAAAATAAACCCAGGACACCAGAATGACAAAGGAGAAGTCCTTATATCAATGCCCAAGCTGTATTTCAACTTTCCTTTGATTAATTTTCAGTTTTGCTGTGTATTGGGCACCCCATTCTCTCAAAATACCCCCAGGCAGAAAAATCTGACAGCTATTCACATCTGTCAGATTTTGCTACCCTCAGTCTAAATAAAGCCCAGGACATTAGAATGACAAAGGAGGAGTCCACATATCTATGCCCAGGCTGTATTTCATCTTTGCTTTGATTAGTTTTCAGCTTTACTGTGTATAGGACACCCCATTCCCTCAAAATAGCCCCAGGTAACAAAATCTGATAGCTATTTGCACCTGTCAGATTTTGCTACCCTCAGTCTATATAAACCCAGGACACCAGAAGGACAAAGGAGGAGTCCATATATCAATGCCCAAGCTGTAGTTCAGCTTTCCTTTGATTGATGTTCAGTTTTTCTGTATATTGGGCACCCCATCCCTCAAAATAACCCCAGGTAGCAAAATCTGACAGCTATTCGCACCTGTCAGATTTTGCTACCTTCATTCTAAATAAACTCAGGACACCAGAATGACAAAGGAGTAGTCAATAGATCATTGCCCAAGCTGTATTTCAACTTTCTTTTGAATAATTTTCAGACTGACTGTGTATTGGGCACCCCCATCTCTCAAAATACCCCCAGGTAGCAAAATCTGACAGTTATCGGCACCTATCAGATTTTCTTACACTCTGTCTAAATAAAACCCAGGACACCAGCATGACAAAGCAGTTGTCCATATATCAATGCCAAAGCTGTATTTTAACCTTCCTTTGATTGACCTTCAGTTTTTCTTTATGTTGGGCACCCCATCCTCAAAATACTTCAGATAGCAAAATCTCACAGCTATTTGCACCTGTTAGATTTTGCACCCCAGTCCATGCCACGCTTGACAAAGGGAATTGTGGAGGGGCAGTATTTATAGACCTTACCAAGGCATTCGACACAGTTAACCACCCCCTACTGTTCAAGCAACTGTCCTCCATTGGGATCTCCAGCGATGCCCTTCCATGGTTCACCAGCTACCTTGATAATCAGATCCAACGTGTACGGATTGCAGGGATCTCTTTGGATGAGAAACCGGTCCGCTCCGGAGTCCCCCAGGGGTCTATTCTGGGCCCTCTACTCTTCTCCAGGGATCGACACATTTTAAAATTCACTGGTAGTCCAGGACAAGTGGCTTGTCCAAAAGTAGTAGTCCTTGTGCTGAAGCTGGTAGTCCGGTTAAAAAGGGGTATATTTTTAAGAAAAATCAATTAAAGTTAAGAACAAAGTGTTTGTATGTGCTTTTTTTGTGTGTGTGTGTGTGTGTGGTGGGGGGTGTCTGTGTTAAATACTAATATGTTAACAGTGACAGTCTGAAAATGTTTAATTTCTGTTATACATCAAACAGAACAGAATGAGTGTCAGGAGAGGAGAGACTAAAGCCCCTTTTACACTGAGGCTAAATAAATCGTAGCAGTTCACCCCCTTCACTCCTTTCAACACTACACCTCTCCCCCAACAACACAGCCCAAACAACACAGTTAGGCTCCTCTCTTATTTTTATTTTTTTTTTTTAAATAACTTTCTTTATGTGTCTTTCCCAAGCCAGCCGGCCACAGGACACTAGTGGCAGGCCAGGTTACCCCTGACTCCTTTCCACAAGTCACTTCTTAGTTCAACAACACAGTCCACACACAGTGTTTTAGGCTCCTCTTATTTTATTTTTTTAAATCTATTTTTGTTTTTTATGTGCAAGTCTTTCCCAAGCCAGCTGGCCACAGGACACTAGAAGCAGAGTTGGTCACCCCTCTTTAGTTCACACCTCTCCACACGCTACCTCTCCCACACAAACAGTTAGGCTTGCTCCTCTTGTTTTACTTTTCCTTATTATCTTTTTTTATTATTAGCTTTTTTTTTACCTTTTGTTTTTCCCAGGTCAGTTGGCCACAGGACACTAGAGGCACTGACAGGTCACCCCCTCACTCCTTTCCACATGACAGACACATACCACAACAACATAGCCAGCCTGATCCCACACACAGTTAGGCTCCTCCTTTTTTATTTTATTTTTTTGAATCACATTGTCTTTCTCTTTGTATGTCTTTATGTGTCTTTCCTAAGCCGGCAGGACACAACACTGTGTGGGCAAGTCCTACACCCTTTTCTTTTAGCTCAAATTGTCAGTGCTGTAGTGTTTTGGTTGTTATCCTCCTCTGTGTTGAACTTTAATGTATAGCACTCCTTTCCCTGGCTTACACCTACACAGCAAAGAAGCTGCCCAACTCCCCCACACAAAACAGATGTGATGCTGACCCCCTCTGCAGTAATTGTTCTGTACAGTACGCTCACTGACTAGTAACTACAGTATTCCCTTTTCACTGGTCAGATTTTTTCTAGTATCCAATCTCACATTGAGTTCTCTCTCATTATATTATTTTCCTGTTCTGTTTTTTAATTAAACAAGTGAACAGAGTTAAACAACTTTCTGGATGCCTGCTGGCAGCTGGTTCTTCCTGGCCCGGGTCTTCTCCCTCTTCATCAACAATCTCCCCAGTGCCTGCCACCAAAAAATATTACTATACGCAGATGATGCAGTCCTGTTTTCCAGCCACCATGACATTACAGTCCTTGAATCCCAGCTGCAGCTCGACTTCAAGTGCATCGAAGACTGGTTCAATTTCATAAACGTGTCCTGAACCACAGCAAGACTAAAGCCATGTCCTTCTGTAACCGACAGAGCAGGCACAACTCTCTGTCCCTCACCATAAAGAACCATGCTGGGACCCCACTTAACATGTCAAGGAGTTCAAGTACCTTGTATTACTCTGATAGTACCCTCTCCTACACTCGGCATATTGACACTGTTGCCAAGACCGCCAATATAAGGATTGGACTACTACACAAACAAGCACTGTATGCCTGCAGATGCCTTTAAACTAGCCATCTACAGCTCTATCATTGACTACGGCCTTGCCATCTATGGCTCTGCCTCAACAAGTACCCTCCGCAGGATCTCAGTTGCTCTCAACAAAGCCTGTAGACTACTAATGGGTGCAGCCCGACAAACTCACACCTGTGACCTCTATGCACAGGCCAGCTGGCTACCCCTACGCAGCAGAATACAATACCAGACCTGCTTACTTACCAAAAAGATTTTCCTTGGTCTCATGCCACCTGGTATTAGCTCACTCCTTACTACCTACAGTGGCACTCAACAAACACGTGGTGTCCAATCTCTAACCTTTCAAGTTCCCAGATGTCGTACCTCCATGGGTCAGCGGTCCTTTATCTATAGAGCCGCTCAATGGTTTAATTCCCTCAATAAAGAAGCACTTTCCTTTACTACACTTGAACCCTTCAAAAGGAATCTCAAACTTTACCTCACCTCTGCCACTCAATGTGACTGCTTCTCTGAACAGAGATCTCTCTAAACACCTCCCAGCTCACTCATGTCTCACAGCCCGCCCTTTCCCAGTCTCATTCCCTCTGGCACTGAGCCTTCCTTGTGACTCCTTTCCTGCTGCGCATCTCCACTGGTACAAGACATTTTCCACCACCATCAGACACTGGCCCATTAGCCTGCCAACTTCCTCTCCCGATCGCACACCTGCAATACTAACTACCTATGGTGCCCTCTGTCTCTTATTGTTACCACAGCCAGCTGCCTACTCAAGCTGCTCGTTATATGAATTTTATCTCAAAGTATGTTATAACTATCTTTATTTTTTCTTTTAGTTGTTTTGGTCGTTTATTGTGCATTCTTTTACTACCTCTGTATGTATGTTGACCCTCATCCTTTGACGTGGAACCTTTGTAAACGAGCAGTTTCTGCTCAAAGTTATTTGTAATCCGAGAATTTAATAAATAGAAAAATTAAAAAATAAACCCAGGACACCAGAATGACAAAGGAGAAGTCCTTATATCAATGCCCAAGCTGTATTTCAACTTTCCTTTGATTAATTTTCAGTTTTGCTGTGTATTGGGCACCCCATTCTCTCAAAATACCCCCAGGCAGAAAAATCTGACAGCTATTCACATCTGTCAGATTTTGCTACCCTCAGTCTAAATAAAGCCCAGGACATTAGAATGACAAAGGAGGAGTCCATGTATCTATGCCCAGGCTGTATTTCATCTTTGCTTTGATTAGTTTTCAGCTTTACTGTGTATAGGACACCCCATTCCCTCAAAATAGCCCCAGGTAACAAAATCTGATAGCTATTTGCACCTGTCAGATTTTGCTACCCTCAGTCTAAATAAACCCAGAACACCAGAATGACAATGGAGAAGTCCATATATCAATGCCTAAGCTATATTTCAACTTTCCTTTAACTAGTTTTTAGTTTTGCTGCATACTGGGCACCCCATTCCCTCAAAATACCTCCAGTAGCAAAATCTGACAGCTATTCGTAGCTGTCAGATTTTGCTACCCTCAGTCTAAATAAAACCCAGGACACCAGAAGGACAAAGGAGGAGTTCCTATATCAATGCCCAAGCTGTATTCTAACCTTCATTTAATTGATGTTCAGTTTTACTGTATATTGGCACTGCATTCCTCAAAATACCCCCAGGCAGAAAAATCTGACAGCTATTCACATCTGTCAGATTTTGCTACCCTCAGTCTAAATAAAACCCAGGACTTTAGAATGATAAAGGAGGAGTCCATATATCTATGCCCAGGCTGTATTTCATCTTTGCTTTGATTGATGTTCAGTTTTACTGTATATTGGGCACCCCATCCTTCAAAATACCCCCAGGTAGCAAAATCAGACAGCTATTCACACCTGTCAGATTTTGTCACCCTCAGCCTAAATAAAACCCAGAACACCAGAATGATAAAGGAGGAGTCCAGATATCAATCCCCAAGTTGTATTTCACCTTTCCTTTAATTAGTTTTCAGGTTTGCTGTGTATTGGGCACCCCATTCCCTCATAATACCCTCAGGTAGCAAAATCTGACAGCTATTCATACCTCTCAGATTTTGCTACCCTCAGTCTAAATAAACCCAGGACACCAGAATGACAAAGGAGAAGTCCATATATCAATGCCCAAGCTGTATTTCAACTTTTCTTTGACTGATGTTCAGTTTCACTGCTTATTGGGCACCCCATCCCTCAAAATACCCCCAGGTAGCAAAATGTGACAGCTATTTCACCGGTCAGATTTTGCTACCCTCAGTCTAAATAAATCCTGGAGACCAGAATGACAAAGGAGAAATCCATATATCAATGCCCAAGCTCTATTTCAACTTTCCTTTGATTGATGTTCAGTTTTACTGCATATTTATTTATTTAGTTTTTGTTGACCGGGTAAGTGCACTAGACAAATCCTGCCTATTTTCAGGCACGACCCGGGGGAGGGGGATACAGATGAATGCCAACTGACCTTGAACCAGATTAAGCTGTTGGTGGTATTTTTAGTGAATGAGGGAAATGTGGCCAGGACACCAGGGAAATTCCCCTACTCTTTTCCAGTAGGGAGCCCTGCCATTTGTGTGGTGAATCAGTCGATGGCTGAGACTGGAACAGCGAGGTTGTTGGAAGAAGAATTTGTGGAGCTGCTCAGTATGGATGTAACAACTGAGGTATCTGGTTCTGTAGAAGCGGCGGCTGGGGAGCACCTGAGGGGTGGCCAGCTTATCGCCTGCGAAACAATTTCTAACGTGGACTCAGGAGAAATGCTTGATTTAGAACAAAAAAAAAAAAAAGTGTTTGGAAGAGGAATTGGAAAGAATTAAGCAGCAACTGGATAATTCGCTGGTACAGCGTGATGACGACCATAAACGGAAGCGTTCAGCAGTTTCTCCGATATCAGACAACTCTTTGGGTCCTTTGAAGGTGGTGGCGGCTGTAGAGCCTGGAAATCCACTTCCTGGCCAGGAAGAAAGACCCCCACGACGTGAATGGAGCGAGGGTGATGACGCCGGCTGGTTGCCGGAAAAAGCGCTCCTCTCAACTGGATGGACGTCCCCTTCTCAAGGAATATGGCAGCCAGACCTGGTTTGTTTGCCGGTTGGATCAGCAAAACCATTGACCTTCTCTCCTGTGATGGATTCGGGAGGGTCACTTGTTTGCTCAGGTACTGTTGTCTCTGGGGATTTAAAAATACAGCAGGGGTTGGGGGTAGCTTTGGAACTTCCACAGTCTGATCAGAGGACTTCTTCTTCAGAGGAACGGGAGGTTTCTGTTACAGGCCCCCCACCCAACTTATACAAGCCACTTCCATAAAACCATCGATTTGGCAAAACGCAGAAATGCAGTGAGGTTAAGATATGTGGGACAGAAGGAGTCGGCACCTGATCGTTTTCATGTGAGGAAAATCTTACTTAAACAGTCATTAGGGTTTTCCCCTTCAGAGATTTATGCCTTAATCCATGCACCAGGAGAAAGTACTTTTGATGTTAGTTTTCGAACTCCAGCTTTGCTGGAGAAATTCTGGTGTAGATTTTCGAATTTAAAAACCAACCCTTTATGGGTAGATTTTATGGTACTACCCTTGACTAAGCAACCTTTTAGGATGATTACTATTCTTTTTCGCAATGAGGGGGTAAATATAACTGATGTGGTGTACTGGTTGGAAAAACGGTGTACTATTCAGGGGAATCCTTCCCCCATTTTGGATGCTGAAGGTTTTTGGACTGGGGGTTGGAAGTTTAAGATTAAATTACACCAATCTGAGCAGGATGTTATTCATCTACCTAATTGTTTTTTTATAGGTCGGGATAAGGGGTTCCTGTTTTATCCTGGGCAACCTAGGATGTGCTTTAAATGTGGGTCTACTAGACACATTAGTACTACATGTGAGGTATTGAAATGTACATATTGTGGGGAATTAGGTCATGTTAGTGCACATTGTTTTCAAGACCCTAAATGTAACCTTTGTGAGGAGGTAGGTCATGTATTTACTGATTGTCCTTGGGGAGCCAGGAATACAGAAAATGCAGACTTTGGAGTCCAGGATTATTACATTAAAGAAGCTATTGCCCCCACTGTGTTTTCTGGGCCTAAAACCCCTGGTAGTAGACATATGCAGCAGATACCTGAATGTGGACACCCCCTCCACTTTATTGGCTGTTGTACCTGGGGGTGGTATAGCGCAGTCCGCTGCACAGAAAAGGTTAGGGGGTTCCCTTATTCCATCAGATCCTTTACCTAGTTCCCAAGATTTTGTAGTGGTTTGTCCAAAGAGAGGGAAGGGTGCTAGGCCAAAGGGTTTGAAAAAAACAGCAGAACCTTTAGAGGAGACAAATAATTATGAGGTGTTACGGGATGTTTCTTCAGACCAGGAGTCAGAAACTACTGAAGTAGAAGGAAGTCTGCCTTTGGGTGGGGATTTATTGGATCCAGGTGGACCGCTGGTTGGTATCCCAGGGCCTAAAACTAGTGGTAGGATTACCCGGGCCTCTAGTAAAATAAAGTGAGGTGATTTCGTCTCTGATTTTTGGTATTATGACTATTCTTCGGTATCAGTTTCAAATTGCATCTTTGAATATAAATAGCATCCAGTCTGAATTTAAAAGACTGGCTACATATGGGCTTTTTTTGCGATCTGATTTAGATTGTGCATTTTTTCAGGACGTTTGTCTGCATTCCCCAGGTCTTCTGGAGGCGGCCTCTGTAGGTTGGTTGTGGGGGGATAGCTACTGGTCTCAGGGGTCTGAACAGTGTTCTGGGGTGGGGATTTGTTTTTTTTTCTCTGGTAAAAATAATTAGGCATTTAGATATTTTGGAGGGGAGGGTTTTAATATTAGATATTGTTTGGAAGAATTTGCCCATGAGGTTAGTAAATATATATGCACCCCAATTAAAATATGACAGGGCAAGGCTTTTACGCACCATACAACCTTTTTTATTTACTAGTATGCCGGTCATTTTTGGAGGGGATTTTAATTGCTCTTTCCCTCAGAGTGGAAGTAATATATTTGGAAAAAAACAATATTGCGATGTTTCCTGTTTGTTAAAGGTTATTTCTGAAGTAGGTTTCATTGATGTGTTTGGGTCTGGTAATACAGAAGCTTCCCATACATACGCCTGTGGCCCTCGCACATCGCGGATTATTTTTTTATTTCAGCCTGTTTTAGCATTCAAAAGGCCATAGTTAGTGATGTGGCAACTTCTGATCATCGCATGTTAATTTTGACAGTAGGAAATGTACCTGAACAAAGGCGGGGTCCAGGGTTCTAGAAGTTAAATATTTCCTTACTAGATTTACCCATGGTAGAGGAAGGTTTTCAATGCATCATGAAAGCTAGGACATCTGTGTTTTTCCTTTATGAGGATAAAAATCAATGGTGGGAAGATTCGAAACATGATTTTCGTTCCTATTTTCAGTCCGTAGGGAGGCTCAATGGCTCCTTTAAAAGGCACACTTTGTGGCATTTAAGGGCGCAGCTTAGGGCTTTAGTTGCCCAATACTATGAAGAGGGTAAAGGAGATTTGGGTGCTATTAAGATTCTTAAAAATAAATTATCAGTTTTACAAAAAGAAATGATGCAGGGGGTGATCAAACAACAATGGTATCAGGTTTTTGGGAAAAAATCTGATACCGTTCCTTTTGACACCTTGGCTCAGGTTCGGGAACAAAGAATTATGGATGCCTTACAGCTCCCTAATGGTACTAAGGTCACAGAAAACTCTGCCATATTGAATGAAATTGAAAGGTATTTCCAATTTTTTTTATAAGTGCTAACTTGTCAAAGGATGCAATTTCCGATTGGTTGAAGGAATGTGACTTCCCTCATATTTCAGAGGAGTGTGGTCATAATTTAGTTTCTCCTATCTCTGTTGCAGAACTTAAGCAAGTTATTTAGTCCCTTTCTAAAGGAACGTCCCCAGGGTCTGATGGCCTATCACACGCCATTTATAAAGTAATTTGGGAAGTACTAGCGGATGAACTTGTGGTGGTGTTGAATAGTGCTCTTAGTACAGGAAGTTTACCACCTAGTATGTATGAAGGAGTTTTAGTTCTCTTATTTAAGGATGGGAATAAAGAAGATTTAAAGCATTGGAGACCAATCACTTTGTTAAATACCGATAGCAAAATTTTGATGAAGGTACTAGGGAATAGATTGGTGAATATATTGGATGTTATAATTCACCCCACACAGTTTAGTAGGGTACCATCACGTAAGATACAGGATGCCCTGATTCTTATTAGAGAAATTCTGCATAAAGGTATTACCCAGGAATTATTAGGACATTTGGTTAGTCTAGATCAATCCAAAGCTTTTGATAGGGTTAAATATACCTACATGTGGGCAGTTCTTTCTAGTTATGGGTTCCCAGACAAGTTCATTTCATGGTTACAAATTTGCTATAAAAACATTTGTTTATTACTTAGTATGAATGGATGGATAGGAGGTAAGATTTTAGTCAGTAGAGGGGTGCGGCAGGGTTGTCCTCTGAGTCCGCTCCTCTATTTGTTGTCTCTGGACCCGTTGTTATATATATTGAATAAACAGGACGATATTATGGGTCTCTCTGTGAGTAGTATAGATTCACAGATTAAAACAGTTGCTTATGCAGATGATCTGTGTCTAATATTAGCAGATAAATGATCAGCTTTTTTGGCTCAGGGAGAATTGAGGTTTTTTCCGGAAGTAACTGGTTCTGTCTTCAACTACCAGAAATGTAGTATTTTATCAATTGGTTGTGAGGGTACAGTATGGAATTCGATATGGCACTTTCCAGTAGTGACCTCTTATATTAGAATTTTGGGTATTTATTTTGGCAATCCTGATCCCCAGTTATATAATTGGGAAGAGAAAATTGGTACTGCACAAGGGTTGGTAACAAAATGGAATTCTTGGCGTATGTCTAAACGTAAAAGGATATATATGATAAAATCACATTTGTTACCATTGTTTCTATTTTTATCGGCAGTGTTTCCTATCCCAAAAGTACTGGAAACCTCGGTGTACAGTGTGTTTTTTCAGTGTCTTTGTGGGAGTCGCTTAAACCCTATAAAGAGAGGTATTACCTATTTACCTATAACCCAGGGAGGATTGGGAATGATTAATCCGATAATTTTTTTTCATGTTACCTTTCTTTTTCACAATATTGTCCCATTGGCTCACAATGAGTTAAGATTATGATGCCCATGGGTTATGGACGAGTTTGGATCCCTATTTACACAGTGGGCCTCTTCAGATTATCTTTCCAAACAGGTGAAAATTTCCTTTTTAGCAAATTATTGGAAGGATGTGGTGGGTAAACTCAAACTATGGGAATTGCCTTATCGCTATCTAAATACTGGCACCCCGAAAATGGTACATGAATGGTTGTTGATAACCTGGTTCCATGAGGACCCTTGGTTTATGGTACTTCCCTCAGCTGACATAAAAACTATGACAGGTTTTCTTTGTTGTTCCCGGATCCCAACATTTATGTGGGATTTTATATGGCTTTGCACTCACCAAAAATTGGGGGTAAAAGGGAACATGAAGCATAAGGGTGTGGTGGAACGAATGTGTCCTAGAGTTGATACGTGTAGTGGGGTAATTCAGACTATGCAACATTTTATAGATTGTCCCTATGCGGTTGAATTTTGGATTTCCTTTCATAAATCGTGGGTCTCTGGGCCTTTTCAGTGGAAGGATCCGGATGTGTGGGTTAGGAACATTTTACCAGGTGCATGGGTCCAGTTTGACTCTGGGACTTTATTATTATTTATGGGACATGTTAAGTTTCAATTATGGCAAGCCCGCTGTGCATTAACTTTAAGACAGCAGGTATTATCTAGTGCTTATGTGTTCTTGATGGTTCGGAGAGAGATTTTTAGATGGAGAGACTATGAGCACAATACAGCCTCATCTGATCTTTATAAGTTATGGTGGAGACATATGTTTTGGCTGGATACTGGTTGAAAATGGTACTCCCTCTCTGCCTGGTGCTTAACTAATTTTCTCTATATTTTTTAGATAGGAATAGGATAAAAGCCCTTTATTTTATAGTATGCAGTACTGCTCATTTCTGTTTGATAATAATTATGCTTTTGTATGATGTCCTATATTTGTAGTTTACGGTGTGCACAGTCTTCAATGGAAAATTATCCCTGCTCTTATAGTGGGGGGGGGGAGAGGGGGACTGTATGTTGTTTATGATAAATTTTTCTCCTTTTATTTGGGAATTCTGTGTGACAGAATACTTAATTATGTTGGATTTTACTCTATCTTACTGATTTTGTATGACATGATACTGATCTGTATATAATTTTGAGTTCCAATAAAATGAAATTTTTCCTATTTTTTGTGGGGGTGGAAGGGGGACCTATTGCATATTAGGATCTGGTTTGAGATTATAACTGATTTTTAGAATATGTATGACTTTAATATGTATCTGTATTTATGATTTGTTCTTTTTCTGTAATTCCACTTTGGTTGGATTTTTGTTTTTGAAGTTTATAATAAAAAAATTCCCCTACTCCGTTGGTGGTGGACGTTGTGCAAGCCGGATCAGTGTTTGCTGGGGTGTTGAGGAGTGTGGATGTGTGGAAGGCTGAGGTGCTGATCACCTCCTCGGCCTTCCTCCTACTATCCATGATCATTATGGCTTCGGACGAATTTTCGGCTGGGACTGCTTCTCTCGAGATGGCTCAGGTCTGTGTTAGTGAGGATCCTACCTTAGTGCAAGCGGAGTCTGTGACTTTGGTGGCTGTTTCTTTGGAGGACGAGATTCGTCAGCAGTTGGCTCGGGAGGAGAGTCGGTTCCTTGAGGTCCGGAACCGCTTGATGCAGGACTTGGAAAGTGCACAGGAGTCTAGAGAGGAGGTACAGGAAGAGGAAGTGGCTCTGCTTCCTCGACTCGAAGACCGAATGCAGGTCGATGTGACCGGAGCAACAGATGTGGTTCAGCCTATTGTTACTGTACCAATACTTTCTCCTCTAGTCCTCCCTGAAGGCACAGTGAGTACTTGCTTCTGGAAATATGTCTCTGGAGACCTTTAGTGCACGTTATGACCTGACTGCTTTACAGAGCTCTCCTCCGTGTTCTCTGCCTTGCGGTGATCTTTTCTCTTCTCAGCTTTCTAATTTGGAACCCCCTTTGCTCGGAACTAACTCCGCACAACAGTGTCCTGTTGATGCTTGTACTATGGATGCCCGTTTGTCTGCTGATCTTCAGCAGCCTGCCTCTTCCTTGCCAGTTTCTCAAATCAGTGCTCTTCCTACAGGGACTGTTGCAGCTCCAGCGGCATGGGTTTCCCAGGCTTTGGAAGCAGCGGGGTGGGTTAAGTCTCCTGATGGTATGGGGTGGGATGCAAACCTTGTACCCTCAGCTTCTGACATGATAATTGAGGATTCTGAGCAGGCTGCTCTTTCCACTGTTTCAATCCCATTGGGACAAGGCTCCCCCATAGTACAACCTCAACCCTTTGATGCACAAACTTCTAACACTCTCTTAGAGGATATTAAACATTTGGAAGGAGAGGCTTCTTCACTGGAGCCCCCCCCCCACCATGTCCCTCTCTCATCCTGGGGACTCTCAGCCTGCTGTTCAGCATTTGTCCCCTGCAGGCCCTGTTGGAGTTTCTGTGGAGCCTGCACGTGCCTTAGCTGCTGCACCTTCTGTGTGGCATGCAGGTATCAAGGAGAAGCTCTTTCCTGCCACTTTTGGGCTTTCCTCTGAACCGGCAGCACGGCGTAATGCGGTGCGTCTGAAATTTAGGGGTCCTATGTCAGAGGTCCCTAATAGACAGTTTGTTGGATGGGACTTATTGAAAGGCAGTATGAAGTTCTATGCCTATGAAATCTATGCTCTCATTCATATGCCTGGAGATTCTGTATTTGACATTAGTTTTAAACATTCTGCTGGTTTAGATAGGTTTTGGAAACAGTTTCAGCTTCTCAAACATACTCCTTTATGGAGTCCCTTTATTGCAATTCCTTTGACAAAACCGGTCTCCAAAAAAAGTACAGTTATGTTCCATAATGAGGGAGTTAATGTGGCAGATGTTACCTATTGGTTGCAACAACATTGTGTAGTTAAAGGACATCCAGAACCTATCCTGGATGACAAATGTTTAT
Source organism: Neoceratodus forsteri (assembly GCA_016271365.2). Classification (NCBI taxonomy): domain Eukaryota; kingdom Metazoa; phylum Chordata; order Ceratodontiformes; family Ceratodontidae; genus Neoceratodus; species Neoceratodus forsteri. Next base: position 369,444,816 of record CM028137.1, read on the forward strand.
GGACCGAAGGGTGGAAGTTTTTGGTAGATTTACGATTGGAAAACGGTTTAACACAACATCTACCTAATTGTTTCTTCCTGGTGAGGGATAGGAGGGTAATTTTTTACCCTGGTCAGCCACGGGCCTGTTATAAGTGTGGAGTTTTGGGCCATCTCAGTAATGTTTGTGACCAGCAAAAGTGTGGCCTATGTGGTGACTTGGGACATATTGGAGCACATTGTAGGAATCCTCCTAAGTGTAACTTATGTGATGAATTAGGCCATACTTTTCAACTCTGCGCCTGGGCTTACCATAATAATACGGATCCAGCTATTCGGGCAGAGCAGGATGTCTATGTGGCAACAGCTCAGAAGGAGAGCCAGAAAATTCAGGCCCTGATTACTCATCCCCAGGCCTCTCCTATGGTCCCCCCCCCCCAAGACCTCTGGTCCCTTCCGAGGCCTCTTCCGCCTTTATGGTAGCTGTTTCTTCTGGGATTCTTCCAGTGTTGGAATCAGAGCCAGATTCAGCTTTTTCAGTACCAGATGTTTCTTCGATATCTGTGGTTTTACCAGTAGAAGATACCGCTGTATGTGACATGGACCTGGGTCCCCTTGCAGGCCCCTCCATCTCTATGACCTTATCAAATATGCCTCCTCCAGATCTGCAGCAAGAGGCTTCTTTTCATCGAGTGACTCGCTCTAAAACTAGTAAAGCTTTGTTGGAAAATTCTATTGATTCTGACCCCCTTCCTTTGCAAAACACCTACACACCATTGCAGGATCACGAGGAAGAAGATGGTTTGGCATCGGACATTTCTTCTGTGGCCTCCTCCCATACGGAAACAATTTTGGACACAGGTGTCTGTGATAAACCTAAGCCGATGAAAAGAAAGAAAAGGAAATAATGTGTCTCTGGTGGCATATTCTGTGTTTTTTCTCTTGTAAATTCCCATCTCCTTAAAAACATTACCCATGGATAAAGGAGTGGTCCTGCTCACCATTAATGTTAATGGCTTTAAAAATTCTCGCAAAAGACTGGTAACTTTTGCTAGTCTAAGGGAATGCCGGGGTAATATACTGTTGCTTCAGGATACTAGGTTACATTCCTTGTCACAACTGAAAGTAGCTGAAAAAGATTGGAGATGGGGTATTTCCTTATGGTGCTTGGGGGAGGATGTATGTGATGGGGTGGGTATTTTATTTGCAGATATCAATGTTTGGATTCTGAAGGTTTTTGATATGTTGCTGGGTAGAGCACTGTTGGTGGATTTTGTTCATTCTAATTGTGTTTATCGTTTAATTAATGTATATGCTCCTCAACAGAAGGCAGAAAGGGCAGCTTTATTTAAGAGTATCTTCATACGTCTAAACTAGTATTGTTGGGGGGGGTGATTTTAATTGTGGCCTGGGCCCACGGGATTGGGGTAGGAAGATGCAGAAAATTTTTTATGACACTAACATGCTTTGTGAGGTGCTTACACGTCATACTCTTGCTGATGTTTATGATATTTTACATGTTTCTCTGCAACATACATTCTTTAAGGGGGTTTTGTCCTCACGAATAGATTTTTGGTTTTTATCCAGGAGACTTACCTGTTCGGAGGTTGCACTTTTGCCTATGGAAACTTCGGATCACCTGGTTGTTCAAATCCGAATAGGCCCGTATCAACAACTTCCTATGGGTCGAGCTTTCTGGAAACTTAATGTGGGTTTATTGTATGACGCTGACGCTGTCACTGTGGGTCAGGTAAATGATTTACTTGCTGCACAAGCTAATCTTTGCTTCTTGTATGATAGTCCCATTGAATGGTGGGAGGATACTAAATCAGACTTGAAATTATTTCTTCATATTTCAAAGCATCAAGCTAGAAGTCATTATCTAGAATATCTAGGGTATAGGGCTCAATACATTAAGCTTCTGGATCAGGTGTCGGTTTCGGATGGTTCCTCTTTATCAAAGCTTCAGGAAATTAAACTTAAGATGTATAATTATTTAAAACTAAGAGAAGACAAATGTTTTTCTCAGCAAAAATATTTGATCTCCGGTACTAAGCAGCAAGTAAATCCTTATGATCTTTCCCTGCAGAGCTCGGAACGGTTTGGTATGTCTGTCTTAATGAATACTGATGGCACTCTGGTGCATGATGTGAGGTGTCTGTCTAGTAATCCAAAATTTTGTTACCTCTAAATTTCAGGATGTTTCCCCAGCTTTACCTAGTTCCTTCTTTCATGATTTAGTTATTCCTCTTCTTTTACCTGCAGATCGAGAGGCTTTGGTGTCTCCTATTACTGAAGAAGAAATCTCATTGGCTATTAATAAATTATCTAATTGTACTACCCCAGGAATAGATGGTATTCCTAATGGATTTTATAAAATTTTTTCTGATAGTGTACTTCCGTGGTTACAAGTCCTTTTTCAGTCCATTTGGTTGGAAAATAGGCTTACACCTAGTATGAGTAATGAGATAATGATATTTCATTATAAAAACAAAGGAGATTATAAACAGCCCTCAAACTGGAGACCTATTAGCCTTTTGACTTCCGATTATAAGATTTTGGCCACTATTTTGACGACTAGACTTTCTAGGATAGCAAGGCACTTGCTTCTTTCAACACAGACGTGTGCAGTTCCTGGTCGAAATATTGTACATAATTTGAATTATTTACAAGAATTGGTTGAGCAAGGTTTGTCTAATTCTCTGTCTGGTTATCTTTTGTCCCTTGATCAGGAAACAGCATTTGATGCCATCCGTCATGAGCACATTTGGGCTGTTTTAAAATGTTATGGTATTCCTGCATCTTTTATTGATTTGTTGGTTATTATGTATTCTAAGTCACTGATTACTCCCTTGGTGAATGGGTATTTGGGCGTCCCTGTGCATCTTAATCTTGGAGTACAGCAGGGTTGTCCTTTAAGTCCTTTGTTGTTTGTTTTGGGCTTGATCCTGTTTTACAGCAAATAGATACAGATTCTCAGGTGTTGCCTATTCTGCAAAGGGTGGTGTATTTGGTAAAGTTTTAGCATATGCTGATGATTGTATTTTTACTGTGGCAGATTTGGATTCTGGTATGAGAGTTATTCAAGTTTTTTAGGGGTTGCAACTTTTTACTGGTATACAGATAAATTTTTTGAAAAGTAAGATATTGGTTATAGGCTCTGCTTTAGTTCCGGATTCATTTGTAATACCGATAGTTCAGGGTAATGTAAAATTACTGGGTATATATTATGGCACTTCTACGGCTTCACAATGTAATTGGGATATGGTTTTTGATATAGCTCAACAGAAGGTAGCTAAATGGCAATCATGGAAAATGTCACGGAAGAAAAGAGTATTTCTTCTTCAATCTTATATAACCCCGATTTTTTTGTATGTGTCACATGTGTTTCCTCTTCCTTTTAGTATGCATACTAAGATTATGGGCCTTTTTTTTCATTTTTATGGGGAGTAGGTTAAATCCTGTCAAACGAGCTCATACATACAGAGCTTGGAAGTCAGGAGGCCTTAATATGATACAGCCTTTAGTATTTTTTTTTTTGGCAATTTTTTTTATAGTACTATTCATCCAATGCTATTGGATACTGACGGTATGGGAACTCTGTGTATGAATTTATGGGAAACGGAATTCCTGGTAGCCTGGGGTAGGGGTAAATGGCATCAGTCAGAAAAATTACTACCAGATTATGTTCAATTGACTCTTAAATATATTAGAATGTGGAAGATTGAGCTTCTTTGGTTTATTTCACACGAAAAAAAAAGTATTCTATACTCATGTTGTAGATTCGTGTTTTTTTGAAAATCCTTTGTTTTTGGTTCCTGCCACTGTAAAAACTGATTTATTACTTGCTAGCATGATAGAACCCAGAATCCTCCAAAAAATGCAAGATATTGTTTGGCTTTGTGGGCACCAGAAGCTTAATGTAAGGAATAATTCGAAACATAAGCAGTTAGGTGACAGATATTGTTATGAACCTTCCTGCTTGGGGTGTTTAGAAACTATACATCATTTGTATTTTGATTGTGTTCATGTGCAGGGTTTCTGGTCTTCATTGGCCACTATGTGGGGTGAACCATTGTTTCGCTTTATGACATATGATATTTTAATCCTGGGACAAATCCCCACAGAATGGTATACATGGCATCAGAGTACAGTTTTTGTGATTTTGGCCCATCTTAAATGGGCCATATGGCATGCAAGATGTTTACGTTGTCTTCAGAATAAAACTGTTCACATGCAAGATATTTTTTTTTGCATTCAAAATGACCTGGATAATTTGTATGAGTTCCATACTTTGGGGTCTGAAGTAGGGCATCATTTATGGCATCGTGTTGGGTAGGTGGATTAGTCACCTTTTTTTTTTTTGATTTTATGCTTTATGGATGGTTGTTAATTTTTCTACATGTTTCTGGTTTATGTTTCTCATTGTTCTTCTTTCCCTTCAGGTAATAACTATTTGATGTGCTCTGTTTCTATTGTATTCTGTATTCTTTGATTGTATTTTGTTTTTGATCTTTAATAAAAATTTCCCCTATTCTTTTCGATAAGTGCTGTGGGATCTTTAACATCCACCTGAACTATCATCAATCCAGGCAGATGGTACCTCTGTTTAACATCTCATGTGAAAGACGGCACCTCAGAAGTGCAGCACCCCTCTCATGCGGCACTACAGTGTCAGTACTGGGATATTAACCCAAGTGAAAGATGTGGGAACTGAACCCACAGTCCTCTGATCTCCTGGCCTTAGAGGTGAGTGTGCTACCTACTGAGCCACTGACAGATTGAGACTGAAGGTTGGGATACCAGATTCTCCCGAGAGAAGGTTAACAGACTGTGATTCCTGGGAAGAGATAGGGGAAGATGGACTGCTAGGGACAGCATCAGGGGGTACCAAGGCTGCCTGGCCCATTCTGGAGCAATCAGGATCACTTTGCAAGATTGTGTTCTTATCTTGACCAGAACCTTGAACAGTAGAGGAAAAGGAGGGAAGGCATACATAAGTTTCCCTTCCCAGTCTGGAATCAGAGCATCCAGAGGGACTGAACCCAAGACTGGGGGGTCTGCAACAGACGAGAGGAAGTTGGTGATTGTCTGGGGCTGCAAAGAGATCCATCTCTGGAGTGCCCCACCTTAACAAAATCATTTTTAACACAAGGGGATCCAGGCACCATTCGTGATGGCCCTGGGAAATCCTGCTCAATGCATCTGCTAGCACACTGTCCTTTCCTGGGAGTTGGACTGCTACCAGAGAGGTCTGTAGAGAATAAGCCAGGGACCATAATTTCATGGCTTCCGTGCACAAGGCCGTAGACCGAGTGCCCCCCTGCTTGTTGACTTACCACATGGTAGTGGTGGTGTTTGTCCTGACGTGAACCACCTTGTTCTGTACTGATTCCGAGAAGGCTTGTAGGGCCAGGTAAACTGCCCTGAGTTCCAGGAGATTGAGGTGGAGAAGAGACTCCTGACTGGATCACACTCCATGTGCTGTGATAGTCCCCAGGTGAGTTCCCTACCCCAGGAGAGAAGCATCTGTGGTTAGAACCACAGAATGAGACTGAGTGATGAATGGGACCCCTTGCCTGAGATTGTGCTGATCCTGCCGCCATTGAAGAGCCTGTATCAGGGTCTGAGTCACTGGAATAAGTTTGGTTAGAAGATCTTTTTTCTGAGACCAAAAGGCCCTAAGGTGAAACTGAATGTTCCTCATCTGAAATCTGACCCCTTGGACCACTGCAGTGGAAACTGCCATGTGGCCCAGAAGCTGAAGGAAGTGCCTTATTGGTCGAGAAACCAGAAGGTGGAAGGAAAAAGCCAGCTCTATGATGGCCCTTACCCTTACCAAGGAGAAAAGAAAAAATTACTCACCTTAGTAATTGCTTTTCTTCTCATGGAGTCTTGCTATATTAGGACCTTTGCAGTATGCCCCTGGCTTTTGACTGCCCCGGAGAGGAAATAGTTAACTCCAGAGAAATCTGGAGTTCCACAGCTCGAGGGCTCTTATTGAAAGCTCTATCTGGGTTGTCTGAACCCAAACTGTCAGGTTCTTTTACGAGGCTAACCAACATAGCAAGTCTGTGTGGAAAAGCCTTACACTAGCCATTGGCTACCTACAACAGTAGAACCACAAAACACAACACCAATAAAGAAAAACAGTATCACGTATTATTGTTAGGATAACCCTTGACAATCACTAAGGCCCCTCTGCCCAAAGACTCAAGTCCAGAGGGGCCCAGCTACCAATTAACAAAAACAGAAACTATCTAGTTCCTAACCCAAGAAAGAAAAAAGAAGGGGGGACTAGAAGCTAAACAGGCATGACACAGTGATTGCACCATTTGCAACCCCTACCCAAGTAGGGATTCTGAGAGGGGTAGGAGGAGGTTGTCTTAATATAGCAAGACTCCATGAGAAGAAAAGCAATTACTAAGGTGAGTAATTTTTCTTCAAACACCATGAAGTCTTGCTTATATTAGGACCTTTGTAGAGTACACAGCAGTACCCCATGGAGGAGGTCAGAACCTACTTAGGAAATAGGCTCTGCAGGACAGCTGTGCCAAACGGGAGCATCTCCTGGACTGGACGTCCAGGGAATAATGCTTAGTGAAAGTGTGGACTGTCTTCCAGGTAGCAGCTTGACAGATTTCCAAAATGGGAATATCTCTAGCAGCCGCTAGAGATGCAGCTGTACCCCTGGTGGAATGAGCCCTCAGACCTGAGGGCGGCTCCTTGCCCAGTTTTGATAACAGAACTGGATACAAGAGACAATCCACCTAGCAATCGACCTCCTAGTAGCAGGCCTCCCCTTACCCACATCTCCATAGGTAAGGAAGAGCTGGAGGGATTCGAACCTGTGACCCTTGGTACGATCCAAATAATAGCTAAGGGCTCTTTTTACGTCCAAACTGTGCAAGCTTCTCTCACCAGAAGAGGAGTGCTCAGTAAAAAATACTGGAAGAGAGATGGATTGGTTAAGATGAAAATCTGAAACCACCTTAGGTAAAAACTTTCTGTTAGTCCTGAGGATCACTTTATCTCTGTGGAAAGAAATGAAATCCTCTTCCACTGACAAGGCTTGCAATTCACTTATACGCCTAGCAGAAGTGATAGCCACTAGAAAACAGTTTTCCAAGTTAAGAACTTGGGATCTGCCGAATCCAGAGGCTCAAGGAGGTTGCATTAGCTGGGCAATGCAATATTCAAGTCCCATGCAGGGGTTGGTTCCCAAAGGAGGATTAGTATGAAGTAACCCTTTGAAAAATTTGGCAAACACAGGGTGAGAAGAAAGAGAACTGGTTTTCCTGCAGAAATAAAACTGAAACAGCTGCCAAATGAACCTTTAAGGTAGCTGGTTTGAGGCCTAAGGAATTTAAGTGGACCAGGTAGTCCAACAAAATAGGCAGGTCAGCTGATTCTGGGGTGATTTGCCTCTCAGAACACCAAAATGAGAATCTCTTCCATTTAGAATTATAAGTGGCTCTAGTGGAAGGCTTTCTGGAGGCCTTCAAATATCCAAGACACCTTGAGAAAGGTGTAAATGAGCAACTCTAACTCCTCAAGAACCAAGCCTTGAGGTGGAGGGAGTTGAGATCCGGATACCACACTTCCCTGTGCACAGGTCAGCAGGTCGTGAGCCCTGGGCAAGGTCAGGGAGGGTGGAATGATAGGGACAGAAGAAGAGGGTACCAAGGCTGCCTGGCCCAGTCTGAGCAATCAGAATCACCCTGCAAGGCTGAGTTCTGATTTTTACTAAAACCCTGAAGAGTAGGAACGGAGGAAAGCATAGAGAACTTTCCTCCCAATCCAGCTGAAAGGCATCCAGGGGACTGACCCCAGAACTGGGGCCTGCAGCAAAACAGGGAAGTTTGTGGTTGTCTGGGGCTGCAAAAGATCTATCTGAGGAGTTCCCCAGCTGGCAAAGATTGACCCCAGCACTTGAGGGTTCAGAGCCCATTCGTGATGGCCCTGAGAAATCCTGCTGAGGGCGCCCGCTAGGACATTGTCCTTCCTGGGAGGTGAACCGCTATTAGAGAGGTGTTCAGGGAATAGGCAGAGACCACAACTTCATTGCTTCGTGCATAGGGCTGAAGAGTGAGTGCCCCTGCTTGTTGATGTACCACATTGTTGTGGTATTGTCTGTCCTGACTTGAACAACTTTGTTCTGGACAGTTTCTGAAAAACCTGGAGAGCTAGGAAGACAGCTCTGAGCTCCAGCAGATTGATGTGAAGCAGAGATTCCTGAGGGGACCAAACTCCTGAGTTGAAAGGTCGCCCAGGTGAGCCCCCAACCCAACAGGGACGCATCCGTGGTGAGGATGAGGGGTGAGAGACAGGAAGGAATGGGACCCCTGAGGACAGGTTGCTCCGATCCAGCCACCACTGGAGAGCTAGGATCAGAGTCTTGGTCACTGGGACCAATTTGGTAAGGGGTCCCTCCTTTGAGACCAATAGGACCTCAAGTGGAACTGAATGTCCCTCATCTGAAATCTTGCCCTGGCACAACAGCTGTAGAGGCAGCCATGTGCCCAGGAGTTGCAGAAAGTGCCTTGCTGGTCGAGAGACCTGCACGGAGAAAGAAGATGCCAGGGCAATGAGTTTGTCCACTCTTTCGGAGGAGGAATGCCCTGGCTAACTTTGTGTTCAGCTCTGCACCTATAAAGTTAGTACCTGAACTGGTTCGAGAACTGACTTTGGAACATTCAGCAGGATCCCCAGAAAGTGAGGAGTTCCTGGTGATTTGCAAGTGGGATTTTACCTGCTCTGATGACTGACCCACAATAAGCCAGTTGTCCAAGTAGGAAACACAGCTATCCCTTGTCTTCTTAAGTGGGCCACTACTACAGCTAGACATTTTGTGAAACTCTTGGAGCAGAAGTGAGTCCAGGGCATCGCCTGAACTGGTAGTGGCCCGAGGGCAGTTCGAACCTGAGGTACTTTCGGTGAGAGGCCCTGATTAGAATATGGAGTAGGTGTCCTTGAGGTCCAGGAAGCTAGCCAGTCCCCTGGCCTCAAGGATGGCAAATCATTACAAGTCAGCATTTTGAACTTTGGTTTTACAAGATGCTTGTTCAGAAATCTTAAATCCAAGATGGGCCGCCAGTCTCCTGTCTTTTTGGGGTCAGGAAGTACCTTGAGTAAAGACCCTTGCTCTGGTGGCAAGGGGACCTTTCCACTGCTTTGCAGTCCAAAAGAGCGGAAACCTCCGCTTCTAGTGCGAGGGTTTCTAAAAGACTTGAGGGGAATGCCTGGCTCTCATCTTGGGAAACTGTTTGAAACTGAGAACCAAGCCTTGGCTTACCACCTCCAGAACCCATTTGTCCGAGGTTAGGGACAACCAGTTCTGGCAGAAATAAGCCAGTCTGCCCCCCACCAGTACAGGAGAGTCGGCCCCAGACACCCCGTCAGGGTGCCTGCTTGGCAGGAGCAGCTTTAGGTTGGGGAGAGGGCCTGCCTGTGCCCCGCCTGCCTCTGCCTCTGAAAAATCTCTGTGCAAAAAGCAGAAGAAGCCAGGAATTGGTAAAAGGCTCATATTGTAAGGCCTGCCCCTACTCTCGGGGCATGCCTATGTTGAGTGGCATGCCTTTCCTTAGCTTGGGCACTTTTGTAAGTAGTTCTGTATTCATCCATCTTTTTCATGTAATTTTCTGTTTGTTCTCCAAACAGAGAATTTCTATAACAGGAAAATCTATAGCCTTTGACTGGGTATCTTGGGACAGATTAGTGCATCTGAGCCATGCCAACCTACGGAGAGCTACAGAAGTGGCCATGACCCTAGAGGAAACATCATTAACATCAACAGCAGCATGAAATTGAACTTTAGAGGCTTCAATGCCATCAGCAGCCACCTGTTCCAACTCACTAGCCAGCTGGCCATGGGCCTGCTTGGCCAACTGCAATATAGTGTCCCATCTAGATTTGATATCTAGCCACATAAGCCATATAATTAACCTGTCTGAGTCCCAAAGAAGCTGCCACATACTGTTTTTCGCCATGGCATCAATCTTCCTGGAATCCTTATCAGGAGGATGTGAAGCTAGGAATATTAGCCTTGTCACAGGCTGCAGCTTGCACCACACCTACATGGCTACACTGTTCAGTAAGGAAGTCTGTATTAGGGCCTGACAACGTATACCTTCTGTCCATTTTTTATCTACAGGAGGGACAGAGAAAGGATTTTAAAATCTTAGTGGTTTGTCTCCTAAATGACTTATGTAAAGGAATAGACAACCTTCTAGCCTCTGGAATATCCATCATTTCCACATAGTCAGCTCCTCTTGCTCATCCACAGCCTCTTCTAAGGGAGCTGGAGAGTTTCTGCTACTTTCTTATAGAATCTGAAATGAGATGGGGACTCAGACAATAAAGGGGAGACTCAAAGGGTCTGTCTGGAGAAATGTCCAGTTCTATTGGCACTTCAGACCTTCCAATCACAATTACAATCATCAAAATCTTCCTCCCTCCTGTGGTTCATAAAATCCCAACATCATAATCCTGAACCACTGGACCTGAACGAGACCCCTTTTTCCAACCAGAGAGGGTTCAACAAGTCCCTGAGACAAAGACTGGACAATCTGTATGGCTTTAGCTATTTCTACAGCAGAAGGAGAGACAAAACTGGACTCCACACTAGCTGATTTCTTTGCTTTGACTGGTTCCTCAGGACCAGCCTTTCTTTTGCCCGAGGAAGTATGGCCCTGGTCAGAGGGCACTCCCTCTGGTCCAGCTGTAGCTGGACCGGGCTGGCCATCCGGGTCAGCGGACTTTTGTCTCTCGCCCCTGAGCCTGCCCAATCTTTTCCAGGGTGGCTGAGGGAAATTTCATATCTGGCAGTCTGACAGGAGGTGGTCAGCCCTCAGACAATAGACACAGTGGTGTGTGGGTCAGCCTTGGCAAAGGCTTCCCACAGACATCACAGTGTTGAAACCCAGTGGGCCGGTTTTCTTTGGGTTTCTCAGACATAATGCCAGCCTAACCAAACTTGTCCTTGTTTCAGGCCTTGCTAGGATAAGACACCCTTATCGGTCCCTAACCGTGTCACGGTATTTGAAAAACACTTTTAATTGCAGGTTTTTTTAGGACCGATAAGAACCGGGTACCTCACTCTAAATGCAAAGAAAACAATTTTTAAAGCAAACTGATCGGTTCAGAGCGAACCGATAATGAGTTTCCACACAGACTAAAATTATTTTACTTACGGTTACCAGATAGAGCTTTAAACGGAAAACCGCGGTAATTTTAAACACTTTCTCGGTTAAATGAACCGATAAAAATACTTTAAACCGCAAAACGAACCAAAATGAAGGAGCTGGTCTCCGGAACGTCTGTTCAGTGAAAGCGGAGTAAAGAATCTGACAGTTTGGGTTCAAACAACCCAGATAGAGCTTTCAATAAGCGCCCTCGCGCTGTGGAACTACAGATTTCTCTGGAGTTAACTATTTCATCTCCGGGGCAGTCAAAAGCCAGGGGCATACTGCAAAGGTCCTAATATAAGCAAGACTTCATGGTGTTTGAAATACTCTTGCTTTGACAGTATCCAGTTCTACCCCTATGAAGGTCAGAAGTTGTACTGGCTCGAGAACTGACTTGGGAAGACTGAGAAGGAATCCTAGAGAAGTGAGCACTTGCTGGGTCACTTGCAAATCTGACTTGACTTGGTCTGGAGACTGACCCACAATGAGCCAGTGGTCCAGGTATGGGAATATGGAGATATTTTTTTTCCTTAAGAATGCCACTGCTAGGCATTTTGTGAACACTCTTCGAGCTGATGTTAGGCCGAAGGGCATTGCTTTTAACTGGTAATGGCCTGAAGGCAGTTCGAACCTGAGGTACTTTCTGTGGGAGCACCTGATGGGAATGTGAAAGTAGGCATCCTTTAGGTCCAGGGAGGCTAGCCAGTCCTCTGGCCTCAGAGAGGGAAGGATTATTCCCAGAGTTACCATTTTGAACTTTGGCTTTAATACATGTTTGTTCAGGTATCTTAAGTCTAGGATGGGCTGCCACTACCCTGCTTTTTTCAGGGTAAGGAGGCACCTGGAGTACAGACATTTGCCCCTGTGAATTGTAGGAAGTCTCTATATGGCCCTTAAGGCCAGCAGAAATGAAACCTCTGCCTTTACGGCAATGGTTTCAGAGATGTTTGCAGGTGGAAAAGACCTGGCTCTCAACTTTGAGAATTGTTTGAAGCCGAGGGCCAGTCCCTGGCTTACTACCACCAGGACCCACTTGTCTGAGGTAACAAACTTCCAGTACTGGACAGGAACTGGGGAGTCAACCCGGGCTGACACATCAGGGTGTCTGCTTGGCAGGAGCCTTAGGCTGAGAGGAGGGTGCAGCTCTGCTCATCCCCTTCTGCCTCTCCCTCTGAAGAACCCCCCTCTGGGAAAAAGAAGAGGAGGCCTGTGCTTGGTAGAAAGGCAATGAAAAGGCCTGCCCCTAGCTTGCTGCCTCTGAGGAGTTGCCTGCTTTTCTTTGGCCTGTGCACTCCTGTAGGTAGTCCTGTATTCATCCATCTTTTTTCATATAATTCTCTGTCTGCTCCCCAGAAAATTATTATCTACAGGGAAATCCATAGCCTTAGCCTGGGTATCCTGAGATAGGCTAGTACATCTGAGCCAAGCTAGTCTCCGAAGAGCCACAGGTGTAGCCATGACTGTAGATGACACATCATTGGAGTCTACAGCAACATGAAACTGGATCTTTGATGCTTCAATCCCTTCAGCAGCCACCTCCTCCAGCTCCTTGGCAAGCTGGGGGGAGGCCTGCTTAGCCAGTTCCAGTACAGTGTCCCACCTGGACTTCTGGTACCTGGCTGTATAGGCCATGTAATTAGCCTGCCTGAGTCCCAAAGAAGATGCCATGTACTGCTTCTTTGCCATGGCATCCAACTTCCTGGAGTCTTTATCTGGGGGAGGGGGTGTGAAACCAAGAGAATGTTAGTCTTGTCATAGGCTGCAGCCTGCACGATCCCAACATGGCTGCATTGCTGGTACAAGTACTCTGTACCAGAGTCTGACAGCACATACCTCTTGTCCATCCTTCTATCCACAGGAGGTAAAGAATTTGGAATTTTTAACAACTTTTGTGTCTGTTTCCCAAAAGACTTATGAAGGGGAACAGACAACCTCTTGGACTGTGGGATGTCCATCATCTCCACGCAGTCAGGCTCTTCTTGCTCAACAGCTTCTTCCAAAGGGAGTTGGAGGGTTTCTGCCACTTTCCTGTAGAACATAACGTGGGAAGGGGACTCAGAAAGCCTAGGAGGGGAAATACCAGAAGGCTTGTCTGTGGAGATGTCCGGTTCTATGGGCTCATCATCCAGACCTTCTACTCCATTATCATCATCATCACCGTAATCATCATCCCCCTCCAAATCCAGTTCATAAAGTCTTCAGGGGCATAATCTTGAACCGGAGGAACCGACTGAACCGAGCGCCTGCCAGAAGGCGCCAGATCAGTCGGAATCGGACAAAGCGATTCAACTATGCTAATCGCTCAGGCAATTTCCTCAGCGGTTGGATAATGCGGTTCGGGATCCGAACCTGCAGATTTGTGTCTGACAGAACTGATCCCTTTGAAATCGGCTCTCCTTTTGCCCGAAGGAGTATCACCCTGGTCAGAGGGCACGCCTTCTGGTTCGGTCAGAACCGAACGGGGCTGGCCATCTGGGTCAGCGGACTTCTCTGCCTCCTTTTCCGTAAGCCTGCCCAATCTTTTATCCAAGGTGGATTCAAGGAAATTCTTGCAAATTTGGCAGTCTGAATCGAGGTGGTCAAACCCCAGACAATAAACACAAGTGATGTGGGGTCAGCCCTAGCAAAGACCTCCCCACACACACTGCAGTGTTGAAACCCAGTGGGCCCGGTTTTTCTTTTGGGTGTCTCAGATGTAGCCATGCTAACAGAAGAACTTACCCTTTACTCGGCTTAAGCCAGGCAAGACCCCCTTATCGGTTTCTAACTGTGTTATGGGTATTTGAAAAAATTAAAAAAATAAAACAACACTTTTTTTTTTGTTTTTTTTTTAGACCGATAAGGACCGGTACCACACACTAAACTTAAAGAAAAAAGACAAGAATACACTCTCTACACAGCAACCGGTTCAGTTGAACTGGTTGAAAAATTTCAAATTACAATTTCCACAAAGTTTTCAAAGCTAGTACACTACCTAAGCACTTTCTGTACCACAGATAGTGATCTGAACCGAAAAAATAATGAAAGAATCAGTAAAACCGATGACGTAAAACTGACCGAGAACCGTGAGCAGAGGAGAAATCTCCGGAGCGACTGTTCAGTTCAAAGTGCAGCAGACAGAGGTTTGAACCGAGCTTGAGCTTAACATTCTATGCCCTGCATAGAATTTGACTCTTTCCTCTCTGGAGCATTTCAAGTGCTGGAGCTAACTGCATATATCAAAATACAGCAAGACTTCATGTTGTCTGAAATTTGGTTTTCTTACCAAAAGTCTACTGGTCCCTCAGAGACTAAACAACAGACACTAAGAATTTTACCTTAAAAGATAAGAAAAGATCTCCGGTTCCCCCCAGTTGCGAAAACCGATCAGAAACCGAAAAACTTACCTGGAAGTAGAAACCCTAGTCTAGTCTAACCTGTAACCGAACGACAGAGGTTTGAAAATTAAACTAAAATAAATAGTGGTTATAAAAACCGATGAAACCTGTACTTCAACTGAAAGAGCTGAGGAGAGATCTCTGAGGCAACTTTACAGGTAGACGGAGTAAAGAATCTGTCAGTTACATAGAATGTACCAGAGACAGTGGTTTGAAAACTGAGCTTGAGGACTGGAAGGGCTAACTGCAGTAGTCAGAACACAGTAAGACTTCCTGGGGTTTGAAAGGGAAAAGATACAGGGGATAGAGGATGGGGTTAAAAAGTTACAGAAAAAAATGTACGTAGACCCAAGTGTGGAGACCATGAGAGGGCTTAGGGTGGCAAGGGAACAATTAAATTTGGCCATAACAGATGGGGCAAGCAAAGCACCGCTCTACACTAAGCAACGTATATATGAATGGGGAAACAAACCCAGCCCAATGCTAGTGCAATTGGCTAGAAGCAGAAAGGTAATACGATAATCATGGCCCTGAAAGATGCACAGGGCAGGACCCATACTAAGAGCATGGACTAACAGTCCAGTTTCTAGAATACTACAGGACACTCTATACTAGGGAATGTATTAATATGGAACAGGCAGCAGAGGAGTTTCTGGATAACCTAGTTTTACCCAAACTGGGAGAAGAGGGAGCAACTGGCAGCCCCATTCACAGTGGCAGAATTATCCAGGGCAGTTGGGACACTGAAAAAAGGGAAAGCAATGGGGCCAGATGAAAAAATTACTCACCATAGTAATCTTGTTTCTTCAAAGGGATCACTCATTATGATTAAACTTAATGCAGTCAGCCTCCTGTGTTGAACTGCCCGGAGAGATGGAATTTTATGCAAATTATGGAACTCTCAGTTGGCTCATGCCACTTTCAAACTGTTGCACTCTGAGTGCTTTAGATTCTTATGGAGCCTAACTGGGTAAAAGACCCACTAGCTAAAAATTAACAACCTTAAAAAATAATTTTTTTTTTTGCCCTTTCAGGTCAAAACATCCTTAACCAACAAACCTAAGAAACTTGAGACCAACTGGCTAAACAAAGTGAGTCTCTATCTTAACCTATATAGGAGAAAAGAAAAAACCCTAATGCAGGGATGTAGAGCAACTTCTATAGGTTCTAGTAGGGGAGGTAGGGAGGGTCTTTCATCATAATGAGTGATCCCTCTGAAGAAACAAGATTACTACGGTGAGTAATTTTTTCTTCTAACCCCAGGAATCACTCATTATGATTAAACTTAATGCAGGCTACCAAGCAGTACCTTTGGAGGTTGGGCAGAGAACCTATTTCGGAAAAAGGCTCTGCAATACTGCTGTACCAAACCTAGCATCACCTCTGGATTGCAAATCCAGGCTGTAATGCTTTGTGAAGGTGTGTACTGTTTTCCATGTAGCTGCTTTACAGATTTCCAGTAGCGGAATTTCTCTTGAAGCTGCCAGTGAAGCAGCTGTGCTCCTGGTGGAGTGTGCTCTCAGGCCCAGAGGTACCTGTTTACCCACCCTTACTATAACAAAACTGTATACGTGCCACTATCCAGCGAGCAATTGTACGTTTTTTTGCAGCTCTCCCCTTACCAACTTCACCATATGTGAGAAAGAGCTGTGATTGACTTGTCCTGTAAGACTTGGTTCTGTCAATGTAGTGGCTATGAGCCCTTTTGACATCAAGGGAGTGAAGTCTCCTTTCTTGAGAACTGGAGTTGTCTGTAAAGAAGACAGAGTGACAGACTGATTCAAGTGAAAATCAGATACCACCTTGGGAAGGAATTATCTATTAGTCCTAAAAACCACCTTGTCCCTGTGGAATGAGATGTAGTCCACATCTGTGCGCAGGGCTTGTAATTCACTGATCCTTCTGGCTGAAGTAATGGCAACCAGGAAGACAGTTTTCCAAGTGACATACTTCAAATCTGCGGTTGCCATAGGTTTGAATGGTGCATCCATGGGTTTAGCAATGCAAATATTTAGATTCCAGGCCGGAACCGGTTCCCTTAGGGGAAGGTGCAGAAGATTAAGGCCTTTAAAATATTTTCTAAATACCGGTTGAGAAGCCATAAACCTCTCCTTACCAACTGACAGGTAAGCAGAGACTGAAGCTAAGTGAACCTTGAGGGTGGAAGGCCTCAGGCCTAAGGAATGTAAATGCGTAAGGTAATCTAGAAGAAATGAAAATTACGTACCTACCGTAATTATGATCTTTCTGTGTATCTTCACCATTCATCACAGATGGGGTATCTGCCAGAGATCAGGACCCCTCGGGAACTTTTTTTTTTTAAAGGTAGGCGGAGCAGACACCATCGGCGCCGCCCTCGGGGCCAATGCATTGCATGGCGCTCGCAGGTTGGCCGTTAGGTTGTGTCGACTCCACCTGCCTGCCAGTTCTGAGTCACCGGAGAGGTAAGAGGAAGGGAGTGGAGGGTGGGACAAGGAAGTCCAAAGGACAGAAAAAGGAAAAGATCTATGAACTGAAAGGAGAAATAACAACTGAGAGGACAGAAAGAGAGAAGTTGGAAACTAAAGGGGATTGGGAGGGGCCCCAATCTCTGGAAAAGGAAGAGGGAGGTAGGGTGGGTAAAGAATTTAGGAAGAGAGGGGAGAAGGATAACACATCCCAGACCCTGGTCCGTCTCCAGATTGTATAGGAACTGCAAGGAGTAACAATGCTTTCTGTCAGAATTCAAGGCACAGAATAGCCGGCAAACACTCCAGATAAGCAGAGTCAGCTATTCTGGAAGAAGGACAGCGTACAGATATTCAACACCTTCTCAAGTAAACATTTTTGGAGAAAAAAAGGGATTTTTTTTTTTTTTTAGGAGAAATAGGTTGGATGGAATCAGGGAGGAGGAGAGAAGGAGGGCAATTGCCAACTCCCACCCCACAGGGGTAGAGCCAAGGCACTGGAGAAGGAGTGCCACCCGAGCTGTCCACGCTCCCTGGAACATTACTTCCCTGAGTGCCCCTGTTTTACCCCACTCCTAAGGAGGAGAGAGGGAGAGGGACCCAGAGACTGAGGCCCCAGGGGGATGGAGGGTGGGGTTGTGATGAATGGTGAAGATACACAGAAAGATCATAATTATGGTAGGTACGTAACTTTCATATCTTATCTGTGTCAGTCTTCACCATTCATCACAGATGGTTGAGTACTGAGCCCCCCCCCCCGAGGGTTTTTTTCCTTTTACACCCTAAGGGATAGAATCCCTTAGCCCTCAGTGGGTGACACACTAAGGGGGGGCGGAGAACCTTCAGGGCTTGGAGAGCCCCGAGAGTGGGGAGAGAGAGACGGAGTCCCCCCGTAGGGGGAAGGAAGTTGCCCCGACAAGTGCCGTCTCACTCTGCAGGAGAAGAGACAGGTTCCCTGGTGAGCAGAGTTAATCACCCTACGCCGGGCCAAGGGTGACAACCGGGAAAGACGCAGTCATGTCGTCCGCCTAGTGCAGATCGCTGTCCCTACAACCCTGGTAGCTACCTCGTTGGCATCATAGGATGCCCTCGTTTGGTGCCTTGCTAGCTCCAGGCCACGTGCAGAGAGTGCAATGGCTTGTCTGGTTTGCTCCGTGTCAGGCAGCGAGGCTAGGAGCTGACCCAGCCTGGACCACAAAAACCTGTCATAGGCTGCATAGTGGGCCTGATGTGCAGAGATAGAAAGAAGTAACCGTGCCGAGTAGAAAGTCCTCCTACCCCAGAAATCAAAATCCAAGGAGTCTTGATCTGGGGGCCGGTCACGGTGAAGGGCGCGAAGCCCATCAGGAGTATCCAACTGCATCAATCGAGACTATGGATGAGACATGGAACCTGGAGACCCCGGGGGTGCGCAATACCTCTGGCTGAGATCTCTTGGGTCAGGAACTCTGGAGAAGGGCCTCTGCCAGGAACGCAACGAAGCCTCCTGAAAGGGAGCCGGCCAGGGCGGCACCACAAGGGTGGCCTCGCCAAAATCGCCAAGAAAGGCGTGCGCAGAGTGTTCAGGATTGCTGGTAGTGGAAGGAGTAAGGTGCAAGTCCCTCCAACATCCTCACAAGGAATCGCTGATACTCAGAGAGATCAGCAGCTGGAGAGATGTGGACAGAGGTTTCCTCTCCCCCAGAAGAGGGGGATGAGGAGCTGGAGGTCACCAGCTGTTCAGTGGGTGGCTGCACAGGGGGAGGTTGAAAAACCTGGCTGTCCATCGCCCTAATGTAAGCAGGGAACCGAGCAGCCACTGCTCTGAACTGCTCCCAGGTGAGAGGCCTGCTAGGACCGAGGATGCCTGAGAGCGCAGGAGAGTGTGGCAGAGGGATGGGGACAGAGCCGAGAAGAGATGTCGGCTGACTTCCACCTGGACTAAGGAGCGGACTGTGGGCACCCACGGAAGAAGGTGCCCCGGAAGACCCCACAGCTGACAGCTGAACAACCAAATCGGTACTGCCTTGGCTGCGCCCGGAAGAATCCCTCGTGGGGCAACTGGGGCGGTATAGGTCCAGAAAGACTGTCCCCTACCTCAAAAGAGCGGGACTCTCTCAAAGAGACCGAGGAGGAAGAGCAGAGATCCGCACTACGGCTTCTCCCAGGGCTTGGGTGCACCCCAGAAAAAGGCAGACGAGCCGACCCCTCGGAGTCTGAAAGAGCCCTCCTCCTCCTCGAGAGGGCCAGCCTAGGTAGCTGGCATCTCCAGGCAGCCCCCGAAGGGGTTATCCAGGGTGCAGTACCTTCCCCTCCTGTAGGTGCTCCAATTGGCCCCAAAGTTGGGCGATCTCGGCACACCACTGGAGGGGGTACCACAACTGAGGGGTCAGTGAAACCGCCAAGATCAGGCTGTAGAGCTATGGTGGCCTGCACCACTGCCTGCTGGTCAGCACCCCTGACCCTAGTCTCGGTAGCCACCAACCTTACCCCAGAAGGGGGCTGACTCAGACTTGTCGAGGAGACTACTGTGCTACCCACCTCAACAGCCAACCCCAAAGGGTCAGACTGCACGTCTGACTCAGAGCTCGACTCCGTCTCCGAGGAGGTAGAGTCCGAGGCCCTGTGCCAAACCGTGGGAGGGCAGGCAGTGCCATCCTTGCCAACAGGCCCAGAGACCAAAGCAGTGTCCGAGCTGATGCCAGCGCCTCCCGCAGCCCCGCGAGCAGAATCCACGGGAGGCATGGCCCCAGCCCAAACAAGAGATCCAGAACCGGGACCAGTCATGGCGCCATCCAGTCCCACGGCACCGACGATGGCGCCATCCGGCTCCCTGGCACCGCGAATGGTGCCGAGGGCAGGGGCGGCTCTGAGGACGGCACCGAGCATGGTGCCGCTTGCGGCGCTGAGGGCAGGGGCAGCGTCGACAGAGGAATCTGAAGGCCTCACGGCACCGAGGATGGCGCCGAGGCAAGACATGAAAAAGGACAGTGCCGTAGTAGTTCCCCAACGCCGCTAGCAGTACCAGCACTGGCGAACGGCTATGACATGGTCATGGTGCCGCAGACAAGTCGGGCGTCGATAACTCTGGCTGGGCCTATGGCACCGCGAATGGTGCGGAGTCTTCCAATGGCGCCCGGCTGACTGCGCGAGATGGCAGCTCTGGCCTTGCGACTGCTGACCGACACCGGGGAGCTCTTCACCCCAAAGGGTGACTGCCATGGCGGCGCCCCACTCCGCCCCGAATGAGCAGGACGGGCCTGCACCGTGGAAGAAGCCTCAGTAACAGCTAGGTTACGGCAGCCGAGGCCCTCCTCCTCAGTCCGTGATAGAACCGGAGGGGACCCGGAGGAAAGGCAGAGAGATGCAGGCTTGGCCCGACAAGTGCGACCCCCGAAAGTCGGTGGAGCTCGCCCCACTTTCCACGCGCATTGCTCGATGACCTGGCGGTCCATGGAGAAACAGGCATCGCACGAATCCATGTCGTGAAGCGGGCCAAGACACGAAAGACACCGGTCGTGCTGGTTGGTGACGGAAAACTTTCGGCCGCATGGGCAATGTCGCATGGGGGGCCGACCTGTCTTGGAAGATTTCTTGCTCTCCGACTGAGACATGACCTACAGGAAAAAAAAAAAACACCAAAAATTCGACGTCGCAGAAAAATATAATAATGGAAAGATCTTACCAGGCGACGTCGAGTAAGGCAACACAGAACCGGCAGGTGGAACCGACGGACTTCGGCACGAGAAAATCATAGGGAGAGAAACTGCGAAGCAGGCCTCAAACTTTCCTAAGCTTCCACACGAGGTGACCTCTACGACGGGAGACAAAGAACTGGCAGGCAGGCGGAGTCGACACAACCTAATGGGCTAACCCGTGAGCGCCATCGCCGATGGTGTGTCGGCTCGCCCTACCTTTAAAAACTTCTGGGTCCTGACCTCCGCAAATACCCCATCTGTGATGAATGGTGAAGATTGACACAGATAAGATTAGCCAAATCAGCCAGGAAAGGGCTCAAACCCTTACCTGTACACCATATTGTAAATCTTTTCCACTTAGATGCATATGTCTTCTTAGTAGAAGGCTTCCTGGAATCCCTAAGCACTGTCAGCACCTGTTCTGATAGATCAAGGTTAGCAAACTCTAAGTCCTCAAGAGCCAAGCCTTGAGCCTCAGTGATTTGAGACTGGGGTACAGGATCCTGCCCTGAGAGGAGGTTAACAGGTTGTGCCTCCTGGGCAGGTGGACTGGGGGAACCACTGACAGAGACAGCAGAAGAGAGTACCAGTGCTGTCTCGCCCAATCCGGAGCCACCAGTATCATTTTTGCTGGTTGGGACCTCAATTTCAGTAGGGTCCTGAATATCACAGGGAAAGGAGGGAATGCATACAGAAATTTCCCTGTCCAGTCCAGGGCCAAGGCATCCAGGGGGATTGTGCCCCTTAGAGGAGGCCTGCAATGGTATATTGGAAGCTGGTGGCTTTCTGGGGAGGCGAAGAGATCCACCTCTGGAGTGCCCCATTTTCTGAAAATTGTACCGAGTACCCGAGTATTCAGGCACCACTCATGGTGGTCCTGACTTATCGTGCTTAAAGAGTCTGCCAGCACATTGTCCTTCCCTGGAAGGTGTATGGCTGACAGGGATACTCCCATGGAGTATACCAAGGACCACAGTCTCATTGCTTCTGTGCACAGATGCGACCTGGTACCTACTTGCTTGTTGATGTAATACATGGTTGTGGTGTTGTCTGTTCTGACTTGCACCACCCTGTTTTGCAGGTAAGGAGCAAATGTTTTCAAAGCCAGGTAAACAGCCCTGCGCTCCAAGAGATTTATGTGCAACAGAGACTCCTGGGGGGACCATGTGCCACTTGCTGTGTGCTCTAACATGTGTGCCCCCCAGCCTAGAAGAGAGGCATCTGTTGTGAGGATTACTGAAGGTTGTTCCCTTATAAAAGGCACACCCACCCTGAGGTTGTGCTCATCCAGCCACCATTTTATGGCCTTGACTAAACTTTCTGTGACTGGAACCAGTATGGACATAGGATCCATCCTTTGAGACCAATACTGTCTGAGATGGAACTGAATATCTCTCATTTGAAATCTGGAGCCCATTACCACTGCTGTAGCAGATGCCATGTGGCCTAGTAACCTGAGAAACTCTCTGGCTGTTCTGGGTCTCCCAGACACAAAGGATTTTGCAATCTACAGAATGCTTGTTGCCCTGTCCTGTGGCAGGAGGTCTCTGCCCTGTCTGGTATTTAGTTCTGCTCCAATAAACTCCAGCACCTGGAGTGGTACCTGTTGAGATTTTAATTTGTTTATCAAAAATCCCAGGGATTCTAGTGTGGATTTTGTGAGTGCCAGTGACTGTACTGCATGCTGCAGAGACTGTCCTACTATTAACCAGTCGTCCTGGTAGGGGAAGACTGTTATACCTTATTTTCTCAAAAACTCTACGACTACAGATAGGCACTTTGTAAAACCCTGGTCGGGTTAGCCCAAAAGGAGAGTTGTAACGCGATAATGGCCTGAAGCCAGCCTGAATCTCAAGAATTTTCTGTGGGAAGGTCTGATGGGAATATGGAAATAAGCATCCCTTAGATCTAGGGAGGCTAGCCAGTCTCCCTTTTGCAATGAAGGAATGATTATGGCAAGAGTGACCATTTTGAACTTTGGTTTCAAAATGTGCTTGTTCAGAAGTCTTATATCCAAAATAGGCCTCCAATCCCCGTTTTTCTTCCTTATGAGGAAGTACCTGGAATAAAAATATTTTTCCCTACTTATTAGAGGCACTACCTCTACTGCTTTGATTACTAGCAGATGTTTTACCTCGGCTTCCAACAAGATCCTGTGTGCAACTGTTGCCAGAGCAAAGTTCTTGGTCTCAGTTTTGGGAATGATTTGAAACTGAGTGCCAAGCCCTGGCTCACTACCTCCAGCACCCACTTGTCTGTGGTGATGGACTGCCAAGCGTGAAGCTAATGAGCCAGTCTGCCACTTACTGGTGGACCTGTAACAGGGGATACGACCTGCACTAGCCTGTCAGGGACTCTGTGCAGGCTGTGCCTGAACCTGTGGTGCAGGAGCTGCTCTTCTCATGGCTCCCCTGGCCCTTCCTCTAAAATAACCTCTAGCCTGCTGCTGAGGCTGGGAGGCTTGCACCTGAAAGAAAGGTCTGTGGTAAAAAACCCTGCCCCTACCTCCCCTACTCTGGGATCTATAAGCGGTGAAGGGCCTATCCTTGGAATTACTCCGATAGGTGGATTTATATTCCTCCACCTTTTTCATGTATGCCTCAGTTTTATCCCCAGACAAGGAGTTGCTCTCCATGGGAAATCCATTGCTTTGGCCTGGGTGTCTAAGGTTAGGTTGGTGACTCTAAGCCATGCAAACCTTCTGAGTGAAACTGACAAAGCCATTAACCTGGATGCAGTATCATTGGCATCCATTGCCATATGAAATTGGTACCTGGTAGCATCAAGTGCAGCCCTTGCTGTATGTTTTAAGTCTACAGCCACTTCATCCAGGACCCTATCAGCCAAAGCTAGAACAGTGTTCCATAGAGCTTTTTGGTACTGCACTGAATATGCCATGTAACTGGCCTGCAGAACTAATGAAGAGGCAGCCATGTACTCTTTCAAACAACTTGAAGTCTTGCTGTATTCTGAGAAGTGCAGTTAGCCCCAGCCTTTAAACTGCCCCGGAGAACAAAGAGTTAATCTTTCTATGCAAAGCATAGAATGCTGAGCTTGAGCTCAGTTGATGTCTCTGTTTCCCTTTGAAAGCTAACCGTCAGATTCTTTTCTCCACCTCACTGCACAGTCGCTCCGGAGATCTCTCCTGCAGCTCCGTTCGAAAGTCGGTTGAAGTGTCGGTTTTTTGTCGGTTTCTAACCGAAAAAGTTTTCCGCATAGTCGGTTCAGTCTCTGTGGTACCGTGAGTACTAGATAAGTTTTGTACTGTGTTTTCTGTGTGGAACTTGTAAAAAGTGTGGATCGGTTCGGCTCAACCGATCATTTGCTTAATTCTTGTGTTAACTTTAGTTTGTGGTTACCGGTCCTTATCGGTTCTAAAACGTGTTTTGATAAGTTTTTTTCCAAGACCCGTGACATGGTTAGGAACCGATAAGGAAGTTTTGCCTGCTGGTTGCCAAAAAAGGGTAAGTGTGGTTAGGTTGGCCATGTCTGAGAAAGCCAAGAAAAAAAAAGGGCCCACTGGGTTTCAACAATGCAGTAAGTGTGGGGAGGTCTTTGCTAAGGCCGATCCCCACACCACCTGTGTTTATTGTCTGGGGTTTGAACATCTCGATTCAGACTGCCAAATTTGCAAAAATGTTCCCAAATCTACCCTTGAAAAGAGATTAGGTAAACTGAGGGAAAAGGAGGCCAAGAAGTCCGCTGACCCAGATGGACAGCCAGGTTCGGTTCCGACGAAACCAGAAGGAGTCCCCTCTGACCAGGGCGATACTTCTTCGGGCAAAAGGAGAGACAATCCCAAGGGGTCGGTTCTGACTAAAAGAAAGTGCAAAGAAAAATCATCCAGTTCGGATCCAGAAGTCCATGTTACGACTGCCGAAGAAATAGCCAGAGCGATTCGGATTGTGAAATCGCTTCGCCCATTTCCGACCGATCCGGCACCTTTTGGTAGGGGCTCGGTTCGGTCGGTTCCCCCGGTTCACGACTATACTCTGGAAGAATTTTATGAACCGGAGTTTGAGGAGGAAGGGGAGTTTGAAAAAGATGATGGTGAAAGTCTAGATGTGCCTGTGGAACCGGACACCTCCCCAGACAGACGTTCAGGTGTATCCCCTCCTAGGCTTTCTGAGTCCCCTTCCCACTTTATGTTCTTCAGAAAGGTGGCTGAGACCATTCAGCTTCCTATGAGAGAGGCAATGGAGGATCAGGAGGAGTCTGATTTTGTAGAAATGATGGACATCCCAGAGTCCAGGAGACTGTCTATTCCCCTCCACAAATATTTTGGGAAACGGACACAAAAAATTCTGAAGTCTCCCGATTCTATACCTCCTGTGGACAGAAGAATGGACAAGAGGTATACACTCTCAGGCTCAGATACAGAGTTTTTATATCAGCAATGCAGCCATGTTGGGGTTGTGCAGGCTGCTGCCTGTGATAAGGCAAGCATTCCCTTGGCTTCACACCTCCCAAAGACTCCAGGAAGATTGATGCCATGGTAAACAAGCTGTACATGGCATCTTCCTTGGGACTCAGACAGGCGAATTATATGGCCTATACAGCCAGGTATCAGAAGACCAGGTGGGACACTGTACTGGCACTGGCTAAACAGGCCTCCCCCCAGCTAACCAAGGAACTGGAGGCGGTGGCTGCAGATGGGATTGAGGCATGCTGCTGTGGACTCCAATGATGTGTCATCAAGAGTGATGGCTACATCTGTGGCTCATCGGAGAATGGCTTGGCTCAGACGTACTAGCCTTTCACAGGATACCCAGGCAAAGGCCATGGATTTTCCTGTGGTGGGTAATTCTCTGGGGTGCAGACAAAGAATTACATGAAGAAAATGGATGAGTACAGGACCACCTACAGGAGTGCTCAGGCCAAGGAGAGGCAGGCAACTCCTCAAAGGCAGCAGTCTAGGGGCAGGGGCAGGCCTTTTTACCAAGCACAGGCCTCTTCTCCCTTTTCACAGAGGGGGTTCTTCAGAGGGAGAGGCAGAAGGGGGATGAGCAGGGCTGCATCCACTCCTCAGCCTAAGGCCCCTGCCAAGCAGACACCCTGATGGTCCTGCCTGGGTCGACTCTCCAATTCCAGTAGGTTGCAGGCTGGCTTACTTTGTCCAGGACTGGCTGTCTATTACATCAGACAAGTGGGTCCTGGAAGTAGTAAGCCAGGGACTGGTTCTCAGCTTCAGAACATTTCCAAAGATGAGAGCCAGATCTTTTCCACCTGCAAATCTCTCGGAAACCCTTGCCCTAGAGGCAAAGGTTTAATCTCTGCTGGCCTTAAGAGCCATAGAGAGAGTACCTACCCTACACTGGGGCAAAGGGCTGTACTCCAGGTACTTCCTTACCCCAAAAAAGACAGGGGAGTGGCAACCAATCTTAGACCTAAGATACCTAAACACACATCTTTTAAAACCAAAGTTCAAGATGGTAACTCTGGGAATAATCCTTCCCTCTCTAAGGCCAGGGGACTGGCTAGCCTCCCTGGACCTCAAAGATGCCTACTTTCCATATTCCCATCAGGTGCTCCCACAGAAAGTACCTCAGGTTCGAGTTTCCCTCAGGCCACTATCAGTTCAGAGCAATGCACTTTGGCCTAACCTCAGCCCCAAGCGTTTTCACAAAGTGCCTGGCAGTAGTATTTGCCTTTCTAAGAAGGCAAAAGATTTCCATTTTTCCATATCTGGACGATTGGCTAATAGTCGGCCAGTCTCCAGACCAAGTCAAGTCTCACCTGCAAGTGATCCAGCAAGTGCTCACTTCTCTAGGATTTCTTCTCAAGTCAGTTCTCAAACCAGTCCAGCTTCTTACCTTTATAGGTGCAGAACTGGACACATTCAGAGCAAGAGCCTTTCTTCCCCTGGAAAGGGCAAGGGTTCTTATAGAACTACCCCCCCTTCCTTCAGCCTTCAGGTATCTTGACCAGCAAGGCATTTCCTCCAGCTCTTGGGCCACATGGCAACTTCAACAGCAGTGGTCCAAGGGGCAAGATTCCAGATGAGGGATATTCAGTTCCATCTGAGAGCTTTTTGGTCTCAGAGGAAGGATTCCCTTACCAAACTGATCCCAGTTACTCTGACCTTGAGCCAAGCCCTTCAGTGGCGGCAGGATCAGGACAATTTAAGACAAGGGGTCCCTTTTGTCACTCAGTCTCATTCAGTGGTCCTTACCACGGACGCTTCTCTTCTGGGCTGGGGAGCCCATCTGGGGGCCCTCACTGCCCAAGGATTGTGGTCCCCTCCAAGAATCCCTTCTCCATATCAATCTCCTAGAACTCAAGGCAGTTTTTCTGGCCCTGAAAGCTTTCTCTCAGTCAGTGCAGAACAAGGTGGTCCAGGTCTGAACAGACAACACCACCACGTGATACATCAACAAGCAGGGAGACACTCGGTCCATGGCCTTGTGCATGGAAGTCATGAAATTGTGGTTCCTGGCTTATTCCCTGCAAACCTCTCTGGGTAGCAGTTCACCTTCCGGGGAAGGACAATGTGCTAGCAGATGCACTGAGCAGGATCTCTCAGGGCCATCATGAATGGTCCCTGGACCCTCAGGTGTTGAAAGTGATTTTTTCAAGGTGGGGCACTCCAGAGATAGATCTCTTTGCAGCCCCAGACAATCACCAACTTCCTCTCTTTTGTTGCAGACACCCAGTCTTGGGCTCAGTCCCTCTGAATGCTCCAATTCTGAAGTGGGAAGGGGGATTTCTGTATGCCTTCCCTCCCTTCCCACTCCTGTTCAAAGTTTTAGTCAAAATAAGGTCTCAACCTTGCAAAGTGATTCTGATTGCTCCAGATTGGGCCAGACAGCCTTGTACACCCTGTTGTTGTCCCTAGCAGTCCATCTTCCCGTCTCTCACCAGGAATTACAACCTGTTAACATCCTTTCAGGGGAGGATTTGATACCCCAATCTTCAGTCTCTCAATCTCAAGGCATGACTCTTGAAGAGTTAGAGTTTGCAGATTTGCATCTTTCTCAGGGGGTTCTGGATATTCTCAAAGCTTCTCAAAAGCCCTCCATCAGAAAGACTCAACTCCAAATGGAAGAAATTCGGCATTTGCTGTTCTAAGAAGCATATTTCCCCAGATACTGCTGAATTGCTCTACGGTTCTGGATTATATGGTCCATCTTAATGGCCTAGGCCTCAGACCAGCTACTCTCAAGGCACACTTGTCAGCTGTTTCTGCATTTCTGTCTCTGGGGAAGTCTTCCTCACTATCTTCTCATCCTGTGTTCTGTAAATTTTTTAAAGGATTGCTTCACACCAATCCTTTTAGAGACCCAGCCCCTGCCTGGGATTTGAATGTTTGCATTGCTCAACTTATGCAAACTCCTTTAGAGCCTATGTCCTCAGCAGAGCTTAAGTACTTGACTTGGAAAACTGTATTCTTGGTAGCCATTACCTCTGCCAGGCATATCAGTGAATTGCAAGCCCTGTCAGTGGAACCTGATTTTATCTCCTTTCACAGGGATAAAGTGGTCCTTAGAACCAATAGAAGGTTCTTGCCCAAAGTGGTTTCAGACTTCCATTTAAACTACTCTGTCTCTTCCTGTTTTCTTCACTGATCATTCATTCTTCCTCAGGAGAGAGGAGGCTACACAGTTCAGATGTTAAAAGAGCCCTTACTTACTACATAGAGCGTACCAAGGGTCACAGGTTTGACTCCCTCCAGTTGTTCCTCACTTATGGAGAAGTGGGAAAGGGCAAACCTGCCACCAAGAGAACTATTGCCAGGAGGATTGTGTCTTATATACAATTCTGCTATGAAAAACTGGGAAAGATTCCACCCTCAGGCCTGAGGGCTCACTCTACAAGAGGTACAGCTACTTCCCTGGCTGCTGCCAGGGATATCCCTCTCTTAGAAATTTGTCAAGCAGCCACCTGGAAAATAGTCCATGCCTTTACCAAGCATTACTCTCTGGATATTCAGGCTAGGAGTGATGCTCGGTTTGGCACAGTACTTCAGAGCCTATTCCCAAAGTAGGTTCTGTCCCTCCTCCATGGAGGTACTGCTTCGTAGTCTGCACTTGTCAGAATACAGCAAGACTTCAAGTTGTTTGAAGAAAAAATTACTCACCTTAATAATTATCTTTCTTCTATTGGAGTCTTGCTGTATTCTGACCTGCCTCCCCTCTCAGAACCTGGTTTTGGGAAGTGGGTGGGCAGGTGCAGTGTTGCACCTCAGTGGTGCTCCTTTTACACCCTTTTCTTTTGTTTGGGTGTTTATTTTATTATATTCCTGCTTGGTTTGGGTTTTGAGTTTTGGGTTTCCTGACTTAAGCCTTCTTTTGGTAATCTAAAACTTGCTGCCAGTTGGCTATTAATTTTTTTTTTTACAATTTCCACATAGAACAGCTATTAGAGTTTTGCTCGTAAGAATCTGACGGTTAGCTTTCAAAAGGAAACAGACATTAACCGACCTTGAGCTCAGCATTCTATGCTCTGCATAGAAAAATTAACCCTTTGTTCTCCGGGGCAGTTTAAAGGCTGGGGCTAACTGCACTTGTCAGAATACAGTAAGACTCCAATAAAAGAAACATAATTACTAAGGTGAGTAATTTTTTCTTCTTTCCCATAGCATCCATTTTTCTTGAATCTGTCTGGTGGATGGGTAGCCAATGGGATCCTGCCCTTGTCACAGGCAGCAGCTTGGACTACTCCCTCAGGATCAGGATGTGTAAATAGAAAATCAACTGTAGTTCTGTCCAGCTGGTATTTCTTGTCAGCTTTCTTATCCACACCAGGGATAGAGGTTAGAGTTTTAAAAATCTGCACTGCAGCCTTCTTTAAAGATTTATGCATGGGCAGAAGTAAACGTTTCGTGGGGGGTTAACCCCATCATTTCTA
This sequence comes from Neoceratodus forsteri, assembly GCA_016271365.2. Classification (NCBI taxonomy): domain Eukaryota; kingdom Metazoa; phylum Chordata; order Ceratodontiformes; family Ceratodontidae; genus Neoceratodus; species Neoceratodus forsteri. The sequence continues at coordinate 369,474,328 of CM028137.1, forward strand.
GAAAGTCTGCCTCCTCCATATCCTCCTCTGTTTCCTCAAGAGGAAGGTTCAGGGTTTCCACCATGCTCTTAACAAAAGCATAGTGGGAGGAGTTTTCCTAAAGACCCCTGAAAGGAGATCCAAACTCCTGATCAGGAGAAACCTCGCGATCTATAGGTTCCCCTCCAAACTCATCCTCCTCCCCAAACACTTCCAGCACTTCTTGCCTTGCTGCTGCTGTAGGAGGAACCGTGGCAGTTGGTGTAGGAACTGGGATTGCACCCTGTAGGGCTTGCAACATTTGTAATTCCTTTGCAATGTCCTCAGCCAAGAGCATAATATGCTTGTCTGCTGGGAGCTCCTTAACCTTCTCAGCCAGAGGCGCAGCGATATGTTTTTCTTTATACTTTTTCTTTAATGGAACAGGTTCAGTGCCAGTTTCCACAGCCCTTTTTGTTTTACCTTGTTCAGATTTATCTGAACTCCTGTCAGGGTCCTTGGCTTTACCTCCATCCTTTTTGTGGGAGGAGGAAGAAGAAGAATTATCCCCAGAAGCAGAAGCCATCTCTTCCAAAATTTTAGATCTTTTCTTTAATGTTTTTGGGCAAAAGGTCCTACAAATATCACAACTGGCAAATACGTGACTTATACCCAAACAAGAAATACAGAGAGAATGTGTATCTGCTTTTGCTATAAGTTGCCCACAAGAGTCACAACATTTAAAACCTGTGGGTCCTGTGCGTTTTTTAGGTTTATTCAAATGGACCTCTGACATTTAAGATAGGCAAAAAAGATTACTTCAAAACACCGTTATAATGTATGTTAGAACGCTGTTAACCTTAGGAAATCATCATTTCCTAAGGTTGTTAACCTATCGATGTGACGTAGATATGTTGTTAACCTATCGATCCTACGCCACATCGATAGGTTAACTACTTAATAGTGGTCTGCGCATGTCGGCGCTTTTTCGACACGGAAACCGACTGAAGGAAACCGGCGGGAAGGACTGAAGGGCATGGCCAGTGACTTTTAAAAAGCGTAAGCCCCTTTTTTTGATAGTGGGACCATACACTATAAAAATAATGTATGGTCCCTCTATCGGCAACCGGTCAATTTTAACCGTCAGGTTGCATTATGGTTAATGCAGTCCTCGAGAGCTTCGCTCGAGAGGTTTACATGGTCACCCTGGCAACCTCTCGACTGTTAACTGACCGGTTAACGATAGAGGACCATACATTATCCTCTATATTTAAAGTAACTCTGAACCGGAGATTACTTTAAAATAACTACCGCTAGCAGTTCCTGGAACCGAGCGCTATTCGGTTCCTGAAGAAAAAGGAACCAAGAAAATGACTAAATTTGGACAAAACTAAAGCGGTTCAGGGAACCGATTGCTAAATCTCTCTAAATAATAATAAATTGAGATAAGAAACCTTTAAAATAGACATGGAACCCTCAGTTCCAAGGAACCGTGAGGGAACCGCGAATATAAATAAAAAACTACTAAAACACTAATTTACTATACTAAACAATGTTTCTAAGGCAGCAATTTAAAATTAAACTGAAAATGAGTACTTATCTACAGATAAACTTTAGTCAGAGACAGTTCAAGGAGAGCTCTCCGGGACGTCCTTACTAGGCAGGCGGAGTAAAGAATCTGAAGCACTCAGAGTGCAGCAGTTGCTAGGGCAGCAGCCAACTGAGAGTTCCATAATTTGCATAAAATTCCATCTCTCCGGGCAGTTCGACACAAGAGGCTGACTGCATTAACTTTAATCGTAATGAGTGATTCCTGGGGTTAGAAGGCCTAAGCGTGGAATATTTATTTATTTTTAATTTGTTAACCGGGTACGGACACTTGGCAAAAGGCCCCTTTTCAGGACCGACCTGGACATCAAACAGCATACAAACAAACTGGACATACAATACATTACAACATTAAATAACACGACATACACTTAAAGATAACAAATAACATTTAAACTGAGTTTTAAAACTTTGCAATGAAGCTGCGGATCATAAAGCCAAGGGTAATGTATTCCACAAAGAGGGAACTGTAATTGTAAAAGAGCGCGCACCATAGTTGTTCTTGTAGGCACCAACTACAAGTGTTACTCCATTCATAGAAGGAAGATGATTTGTGCTAGCTCTATATATTAATAAATCAGCCAATGGTGTGAGAGAGGAATTACACTTAAAACTAGATTTATAGACTAGACATCCCAATGAGTAAGTGAACTTAAGAGACGGTGATAAACAGCCAACAGAAAAATACAGCATGCAATGATGCATCCTGAAAAGATAAATCGGCAAATACTGCTAAATATGACAGAAAGAATATTTATTTATTTTATTTAGTTTTTGTTAACTGGGTAGGTGCACTAGCCAACAGGTGACTATTTTCAGGCACGACCCGGGAGACACAATTACAGTACAAAATAGGTCAGTTTAGTTAACATAATACAGGCAAAGGTACAATGGTACAAGTACAGACATACGATTTTCAAAGGCAGGCATACAGTTTCAATAGGCAGAGGGTACTGGCGGGAGATCACATTTAGGGGGAGAGAGAGAGAGAGGAAAGGGAAGGTAAGGGGAATTTTAGGACGACAAGGGAGGGTGTGAAACTGGCATTGTACAACATTATTAGAAATGCCCAAATACTTTAGTTTACCAAGTAGCAACAGCTGGACAACCAAATTAAATGCTCTGGTCAGATCCACAAAGATCACCACAGCCATAACACCCCTATCAATTCCCTGAAGGACAGTGTCTGTGAATCTGACCAGAGCTGTACGAATCCAATATCCTTGCCCACAGAAAAGACAGGTTACTCACCTGTAACAGTAGTTCTAGGAGTGGTATATGTTCTTCATCCACACTGCTAGGCATCTTCCCTTCCACCTTAAGTCGAACTGGAAGAAAAAATTACTCACCTTAGTAATGTTGTTTCTTCTAATGGAGTCTTGCTATATTATGACTAATACAGTTTGTCCCACCATTAGAGCTGCTCCGGAGGTGAAACAGTTAACTTCCATGCAGTGCATGGAACTTAGAGCGCGAGCTCAGTTAAGAAAGCTCTGTCAGGGTTATTTCAAACCGAAACCGTCAGATCTTTACTAGCAAACTCACTCAAGGCTCTGTGTGGAAGCTGTAACCTACACTAGCCAACTGGCTACTAAAATATTAACACATTTTTCTGGTCCCAACACCAAGACTCAAGTCAGGGGACCAGAAAAAATAAGATAAAATAAATAAAACACAACACCCAAACACCCCAACAAGAAGGGGTGGAAAAACATAAAAGAGGGCATCAATAAGTGCCAACAGTGGACTGTCCACCCCATACCCAAAGTAGAAGTTCTGAGAGGGGCAGGCTGGGGGGGAGGTCATAATATAGCAAGACTCCATTAGAAGAAACAACATTACTAAGGTGAGTAATTTTTTCTTCAAACAACATGAAGTCTTGCTATATTATGACTAATGCAGACTACACAGTAGTACCTCCATGGAGGAGCGACAGAACCTACTTAGGGAATAGGCTCTGAAGCACGGCTGTGCCAAACCGAGCATCCCTCCTGGCCTGGATATCCAGGGAGTAATGCTTGGTGAAAGTGTGTACTGTTTTCCAAGTACCTGCCTGACATATCTCTAAGATAGGGATTTCTCTGGCAGCAGCTAGAGACGCAGCTGTACCTCTGGTAGAGTGAGCCCTCAGGCCTGAAGGGGGAACCTTACCCAGTTTTTGATAGCAAAATTGGATACAAGAGACAATCCACCTGGCAATGGATCTCTTAGTGGCAGGTCTCCCTTTCCCAACCTCACCATAAGGGAGAAATAGTTGAGGAGTCAAACCCGTGACCCTTGGTACGCCTATGTAGTAACTTAGGGCCCTCTTAACATCTGTTGTGCAGCCTCCTCTCACCAGAGGAGGAATGGTCATTGAAGAACACTGGAAGTGAAACAGATTGGTTAAGGTGCAAATCTGAAACCACCTTAGGCAAAAACTTCCTGTTAGTCCTGAGGACTACCTTATCCCTGTGAAAGGAAATAAAGTCAGTCTCCACTGATAAAGCCTGTAACTCACTTATGCGCCTGCAGAAGTGATGGCTACTAGAAATACAGTTTTCCAAGTCAATACTTAAGCTCTGGGCCAAGACAGAGGTTCAAAGCAGGCTGCATCAGCTGAGCAATGCAAACATTAAGATCCCAGGCAGGCAGGGTCCCTGAATGGAGGATTGTATGAAGCAATCCCTTAAAAACTTGGAAAATACAGGGTGAGCAGAAAGAGAAGAGGCTTCCTGCTGGAAATAAAAGCAGAGACAGCTGCCAAATGCACTTTCAAGGTAGCTGGTCTCAATCCAAAGAATTAAGATGGACCATATAGTCCAAAACAGTGGGTAAATCAGCAGATTCCGGGAAATATGCTTCCCAGAACACCATATGGAAAACCTTTTCCACTTGGAGTTATAGGTAGCCCTGGTGGAAGGCTTCCTAGAAGCTTTCAAGATTTCGAGAACACCCTGAGAAAGTTGTAGATCAACAACTAACTCCTCAAGAGCCAGGCCTTGAGGTTGAGGGATTTGAGATCGATACCAGACTCTCCCTGGGCACAGGTTAACAGATTGTGGTTCCTGGGGAGACACAGGGGAAGATGGACTGCTAAGGACAGAAGGTGGGTACCAGGGCTGCCTGGCCTAGTCTGGAGCAATCAGGATCATCTTGCAGGGCTGAGACCTGATTTTGACTAGCACCTTGAACAGGAGAGGAAGGGGAGGCATAGAGAAACTTCCTTCCCAATCGAGGAGAAAGGCATCCAGGGGACTGAGCGCAACACTGGGGCCTGCAACAAAAAGTGGAAGTTGATTTGTCTGGGGCTGCAAAAGATCTATCTGAGGGGTGCCCCATCTGGCAAAAACCATCCCAGTACTAGGGGATCCAGTGACCATTCGTGATGGCCCTGGGAAATCCTGCTGAGAGCATCTGCCAGGACATTGTCCTTGCCTGGGAGGTGAACTGCCATGAGGGAAGTGTTCGGGAATAAGCCAGAGACCACAACTTATCGCTCGTGCACAAGGCCAAGACCGAGTGCCCCTTGTTTGTTGATGTACCACATTGTAGTGGTGTTGTCTGTTCTGACCTGTACCACCTTGTTCTGAACAGATGCAGAAAAACCTGAAGTGCTAGAAAACAGCTCTGAGTTCTAACAGATTGATGTGGAGCAGAGATTCCTGAGGGGACCACAACCCCTGGGTGGAGAGGTCGCCCATGTGAGCTCCCCATCCCAAGAGGGACGCATCTGTAGTAAGGGTCAAGGAGTGAGATAGAGGGATGAAGGGCACCCTTTGTTTCAGATTGCTCTGATCCTGCCACCACTGAAAGGCCTAGATCAGGGTTCGAGTCACTGGGATTAACTTGGATAGGGAATCTCTTCTTTGAGACCAGAAGGCTCTCAAATGGAACTGAATGTCCTCATCTGAAATCTTGCTCCTTGCACTACAGCTGTGGAAGCAGCCATGTCTCCTAGGAGCTGCAGGAAATGCCTTGGTTGGTCGAGAGACCTGCAGAGTGAGGGACAAGGCCAGGGCTACCAGGTCCTACCCTTTCTAGGGGAAGGAAGGCTCTGGCTCATGCTGTGTAGTCCAGTTCTGCACCTATAAAGGCAGTACCTGGACAGGTTCCAGAACTGACTTTGGAAGATTGAGAAGAAAGCCCAGAGGTAAGCAGCTGCTGGGTAACTTGCAGGTGTGATTTGACCTGGTCTGGAGACTGAACCACAATGAGCCAGTCGTCCAGGTAGGGAAAGATGGCAATCTTTGCCTTCTTAAATGAGCAACTGCTACTGCCAGACATTTTGTGAATACCTTGGGGCAGAGGTAGGCAAGGGCATTGCTCTGAACTGATAATGGCCTGAGGGCAGTTCAAATCTGAGGTACTTTGTGGGAGCTTCGATAAGAACATGGAAGTAGGCATCCTTGAGGTCCAGGGAAGCTAGCCAGTCCCTGGCCTTAGGGAGGGTAAAATCATTCCCAGAGTCACCATTTTGAATTTTGGTTTTAAAAGGTGCTTGTTCAGATATCTTAGGTCCAGGATGGGCCGCCACTGTCCTGTCTTTTTGGGGTAAGGAAGTACCTGGAGTACAGACCCTGCCCTGGTGTAGGGAAAACCTTTCTACAGCTCTGAGAGCCAGGAGGCTTGAGACTTCTGTTTCAAGGCAAGAGTCTCTAAACGGTTTGCAGGTGGAAAAGATCTGATTCTCATCTTGGAAATTTTGAAGCTGAGAACCAGACCCTGGCTCACTACTTCCAGGACCCACTTGTCTGATGTTAAAGACTGCCAGTCCTGGACGGCAAGGCCAACCTGCCCCTACAAGTAATGGAGAGCCGGCCCTGGGCATCCCATCAGGGTGCCTGTTTGGCAGGGGCTTTAGGCTGAAGGGTGGGAGCAGGCCTGCTTGTACCCAGTCTGCCTCTCCCTCTGAAGAACCCCCTCTGAACATAAGCTGAAGAGGAGGCCTGGGTTTGGTAAAAAGGCCTGTGAAAAGGCCTGCCCTACCCTGGGGCTGCCTCTGAGGAGTGGCTGCCGCCCTTGGCTTGTGCACTCCTATAAGTGTTCTATATTCATCCATTTTCTTCATATATTCTCTGTCTGCTCCCCAAACAGAGAATTTCCCACACAGGAAAATCCAAGCCTTAGACTGGTCATCCTGTGACAAAGTAGTACCACCTGAGCCAAGCCAATCTACGGAAAAGCCACAGATGTAGCCATGACTCTAGAGGATACATCATTAGAATCCACTGCAGCATGAAATTGCACCTTAGATGCCTCAATACCATCAGCAGCCACCTGCTCCAGCTCCTTGGCAAGTTGGCAGGGCCTGTTTAGCTAAAGCCATGACAGTATCCCATCTAGATTTTGGTATCTCGCAACATAAGCCATATACTTTGCTTGTCTGAGTCCCAAAGACTGCCATGTATTGTTTTGGCCATGGCATCAATCTTCCTGAGTCCTTGTCAGGAGGATGTGAAGCCAGGGAATATTAGTTTATCACAGGCTGCAGCCTGAACTACTCCAACATGACTGCATTGCTGTGAAAGAAATTCTGTATCAGGACTGACAAAGTGTACCTCCTGTCCATCTTTTTATCCACAGGAGGCAGAATTAGGAGCTTTTAAAATTTTTATTGTTTGTTTCTAAAAGATTTATGTAAAGGAATAGACAATCTCCTGGACTCTGGGATATCCATCATCTCTACAAAGTCAGGCTCCTCTGTTCATCCAAAGCCTCCTCTAAAGGAAGCTGGAGGGTTTCAGCAACTTTTTATAAAACAGAAAATGAGAAGGGGACTCAGCAAGCCTAGGGGAGATTCTCCTAAAGGTCTGTCTGGGGAGATGTCCGGTTCAATGGGCACATCCAGACTTTCAAAGTCACATTCACACTGGATCATAATCATCCTCCCTCTGGTTCATAAAACTCCTCTATATCATATTCTTGAACCGTGGAACTGAACTGAACGACCTTTTGCCAGATAGTGGCAGTTCGGAGGGAACCGGGGAAAGTGACTGGACAATCTGTATTGCCCTGGCTATCTCTGCAGCAGTTGGATAAGGGATTTTTGACTCCACACCTGCTGACTTTCTAGTTCTCTTTGCTGGAACTGGCGCCTGAGAGTCAGCTTTACGTTTGCCCAAGTCTGGCCCTGGTCAGAGGGCACTCCAACCGAACCGGGCTGGCCATCCGGGTCAGCGGACTTTTTGGCCTCGCTTTCCCTGAGCCTACCAACTCTCTTATCTAGGATAGCTGCACAGAAATTCTTGCAAATCTGGCAGTCTGCATTGAGGTGGTCAAACCCCAGACAATAAACACATGCGGTGTGTGGGTCAGCCTTGGCAAAGGCTTCCCCACAGACACTACAGTGTTGAAACCCAGTGGGCCCGTTTTTTTGGGTTTCTATACATAATGCCAGCCTAACCAAAATCTTGCTCTTTTTGGCAGTGCCAGGCAAGACACCATTATCGGTTCCCAACCGTGTCACGGGTCGTGGAAAAACTGTAATGAAATCTGTTTTTTAGAACCGATAAGAACCGGAACCGCACTCTAACAAGCCTTTAAAATGCTTCAGAATGAAGTTAAATATAATCTGATCGGTTCAAACCGAACCGATAAACATTTAAGTTCCACAGAAACCTATCTATTACTTACAATACTATAGACAGAGCTTGAACTGATCGGTTTGTGTTAAAATAATGATAATCGCGTTGAATTTAACCGAGAAAAATCTTTAAACCGAGAAAATGAACCGAGCAGCAGGAGGAATCTCCGAGCAACTGTTCAGTGAGGCGGAGTAAAGAATCTGACGGTTTCGCTTGAAATAACTCGACAGAGTTTTCAACGAAACATGGCTTTAAGTTCCACACCAGCATGGAAGTTAACTTTCACCTCCGGAGCAGTTCTAATGGTGGGACAAACTGCATTAGTCATAATATAGCAAGACTTCATGTTGTTTGAAGTCTTCAAGCTGGCTCCTCCCACCCAGCCGGGTGTTATATTCCTCGTCTCCGCCCCATGACACCAGATCTTAGACTGCTAGAAGCTAGGTGTTGTGCATTCGCAGCCAGGGAGGTCGGGTGGGTCTGTCTGGATGAACAACATATACCACTCCTAGAACTACTGTTACAGGTGAGTAAATACAGGTTACTCACCTGTAACAGGAGTTCTAGGAATGGTATATGTTGTTCATCCACACTTATTGGCAGGTATTCAAGCTGGCTCCTCCCACCCACCAGTGTGGTAAAACTCTCGGCTCCCCCATGACGCCAGATCTGGCCTCGCTGGAAGCTCAGGTTGTACTGCGTCGGTTGAGGTAGGATGAAAATATATACCATTCCTAGAACTCCTGTTACAGGTGAGTAAACAGGTTGCTCACCTGTAACAGGGAGTTCTAGGAATGGTATGCTGTTCATCCACCACTGGCAGTATCCTGCCGCTTTAAATCTTGCCGGGAGTCTTCCGCTTGCTTGCTCCCACCACCCGGTGGTATAACCTCGCTCGGCTCACACGCCAGATCTGGCCCGCTGAAGCTCAGGTTGTGCGTCGGGGCAGGAGTCGGGTGGAATGTAGGATGAACAACATACCATTCCTAGAACTCCCGTTGCTGGTGAGTAACCTGTACTCTAGGACATGGATCATGTTGTTCATCCACACTCATTAGCAGACTCCTAGCAGTTCTCCGGGAGGAGGGAGGCAAGACGACACCCCATATACTTACTTGGGAAAGAGAGACTGGAGAACCGAGGCCCCAAAACCAGCATCCCGGCGTGACTCAGGTCGATGTGGTAGTGGGTAATGAAGGTGTTTGCTGACTTCCAGGTAGCAGCCCTGCAGATTTCTGGATAGGATCGCCCCTGCAGCAGCCACTGCTGCAGCAGTATGGCGGGTAGAATGAGCTCTTATCCCTCTGGGAGGCTCCATGCCCGCCAACTTATAGCAGAGATCTATGCAGGAGGTTACCCACCTGCTATCGTCCGCCTGGCTGCAGGTCTGCCAGCATGCGGCTTCAGCGTGAGTGACAAACAGCTGGCGAACCTCTCCCGACTTCAGCGATGGCTCCTATAATAAGTGGCGCCTCTAGGGTCCAGAGGTGGAGCCGAGTATATCGGCTCCAGGGCGTGATTGGGGTAGGAACACGCAGAGTCAACACTGGTTACAGAAACTCCGGCACTACCTTCGGAAGGAATTTCGGTGGGGGGCGAGGACAACCTTGTCCCTGTGGAAGACCAGGTAGGTGACTCGATGGAGCGCCTGGAGCTCTCCCATCCTTCTGGCTGGACGTGATAGCCACCAAGAAGGCGGTCTTCCACGATAGGTGAGAGAAAGCACACCTGTGCATGGTTCAGAATGGCTTGCCCATGAGCTTTGCCAGTACCAGCAGTAGATCCCACAGAGGTGGAGGTTCTCGCACCGGAGGGGAAATGTGATCAAGGCTTTTGAAAAAGCGCCAGACCACCTTCTCCTGCGCCACCGACTGCTTCCCGGCCCGCGCCCGGTAGGCAGAGATGGCTGCCAGTGCACCCTCAGGGTCAGCCGACCTAAGCCTTGACTTCAGAAAGGGACTATAAATAGTCCAAGATGCTTGCCAAGGAACAGGAGGAAGGGTCCAAGCCCTCGTCCTGACACCAAATGGAAACCTTTCCATTTGAAGGCACTTAGCATTTTCTGGTCGACTCCCGGGACGCCTCAACTACATTGAGGACCTCGTCGAGAAAGACCCAAGGCCTGGAACTCTGGAGCTCAGGAACCAGGCCGTCAGGTGCAGGGATTGAAGGTCCGGATGGAACACCTTCCCTGATTGACTGAGAGCAGGGTCCGGCGAGCTGGAAGCTGTCATGAGTCCTGGAGCTGAGACTGAGGAGATCTGGTACCAGAACTGGCGAGGGCCAGTCTGGGGCTATCAGAATCACCTGCGTCTGTCCCTCCTCGCTTGAGAAGCACCTCTGGATCAAGGAAATGGGGAAGGCATAAAAGAGGCTCGGGGTCCACTGCCTCGAGAGGCATCCTGCAGCGAGCCCTGCTGAGGGGGCGGGCATGAACAGACTCAGCCTCGAGTCTCCATGGAGGCAAACAGGTCCACCTTGAGGTGTGCCTCAAAGGAGAACAGATGCTACCTCCCCGGCAGGAGAGACCACTGTGGGATGCAGCCCCTATCCGGCCCAGGGCATCGGCCCAGGTGTTGGAGGCTCCTGCCACGTGAATGGCTAGGAGATCTCCTCCAGGCTGCGCATTTTAGTGACATGCGGAGAGCTTCTTGCATAGAAGCATGGAGCGCGTCTCCGCCCTGGGCGGTTTAGATAGTACATGGTCGTGGTGGCTGTCCGTCTGACCCGGACCACTTGACCGAGGAACGGAGCAAAGGCGGTGAGGCTAGGCGGACCGCCGGAGCTCCAGCAGGTTGATGTGGGTATCGACTCCCGCGGGACCAGAGCCATGAGCCCGGTGTTCCCCAGATGGGCACCCCAACTCATCGAGAGGCATCGGTCGACAGAGAGACCGGTCGGCTCGGGCGTGATCATGGATGCCTCCTGCAAATGATCTGGAACAGTCCACCACTGGAGCTGCCCACATCCCTGTGTCACCGACTACAAGCTGGTCCAAGGGATCGCGGCGGTGTAGACCACTGGCTGGCTAGTTCCACTGAAGGGGACGTGATGTTCCAGCGGGCCCAACTGACCACGCTGGTACAGGCCGCCATGAGACCCAGGAGGCGCAGGAAGTCCCGGCAGAGGCGCAGTGCCCAAACCAGAAATGATCGGGCAAAGGAGGAAAGAACCTCGGCCCTGTCCGCTGGGAGCCGCTCTGGCTCAAGAGAGCCGAGCTGCGCCGATGAATAGAATCACCTGCTTGCTCGAGTTCTGACTTGGCCTCGTTGATAAGGAGGCCCAGTTGAGAGCAGACCTGGAGGGCCAGATCTCTGGACCACTCCGGGCCCTTCCTGGAGGGAGCTGCTTATCAGCCAGTCGCCCAGGTAAAGGTACACCCGGACCCTCAAGCGCCAAGAAATGCTGTCACCACTGCCATGCATTTGTGAAGACCCTGGGAGCTGAGAGACAAGCCAAGGGGCAAGGCTTGAACTCAAGAGAGATCCTTCCGCCGGGAAGCGAAGGAATCTCTGTGAGACGGACGGATAGGGACGGAAAAAAAACGGGCCCGCAAAGTCCAGAGCAGAACCACACGCTGCTCCAAGGATCAGGTATTATTCGAGCCAGAGTGACCATCCTGAAGCGTCTTGAGACCTTAGAACTTGTTTAGGTCGTAGGTTTGAGAATGGGCGCCAGCCCTCTTTCTGCTTCGGAACCAGGAAGTACCTGGACACAAACCCTGGGTCTGAAGGAGGGTCCACCTCCTTCTATCACCTCCTTCTGGAGGAGGAGTGATGTCGGCTCGACGAGCCGCCAGTGAGGTTGGGATCCCAAGTTTCGAGGGGCTATTTGCCTGGAAGGGTGGTACTGTTTCAATTCCAGAGGCAGGCCTCTTCCCACCACCTTCAAGACCCACCTGTCCGTGGTAACAGCGGACCAGGTGGAACGGAAGTGGCCGGGAGCTGCCTCGCAGTGGGGATCCGGTTAGGCTGGGTGATGGGTGGGGAGACACCCTCAGCCTGTCACTGGGCAGGCTTGGAGGAGGGACCGCCAGGACCCTGGGGCCTTTCCTCCCTGCCTCCTGTTAGAGGAAGCCGGGCGGCTTGGGTTTGGGATGCCAAGGTCGAGCTCATGGGCTCCTGACGTTGCTGGACACAAGGCCAGCACAGAAGGACTAAAGGTTTAGGCTGTGGTTTGCGGCCTTGTCCTTCTGAGCTAGAGATTCAGTCCAAGGTATTGACTTCTCGATCCTCTGCAGGTGACCTTCCACCTAGGGTCAAGAGTCAGTCCTCGAAGGAACATCCGCCAACTTGTGCTGGATCCGGCAAAGGTGGATATCTCAGCTAAGCCCGATTATAAGTACTGCGTCGCCACCGATCTGGCACATGAGTCCCCTATATCCAAAGAGTCTGAGCTGGCTGGCTACCGCTCTGCCTGTCCGACCTGCTTAATCTAGTCTGCAGATCGGGCGGGAAGATGAGGATGACTCATCCAGGAGCCTGGGCCAGGGCATGAGAAAATGTGCCATGAGGATGGTCGGCTGGCTTGACGGGTCGAGAGAGGACGCAGTGATTTTTTCGCCTCCACGTAGTCCACCCCTGACTCCCTGTCAGAGTGTTTGTTCCACATCCCTTGGCGCTGGCCGGGCTGAAAATTGTCGGTAACCAACCTCAGCAGAGGGTGTTCAAAACCGACAAGGAACCGGTGGGGACCGGATACTTCCTGGCATCCTGGTCAAGGCGAGGGCAGGAAGTGGCGCTGCCAAAGTTCCAGTGCTGACCCACTATGGCCTCGCCACCGGAAAGGCTCTGGTCGGAGAATCCCCCGTCCAGAATCTCCGTGAGGGATACCTGTCTGCTTTGGGAAACGGGTTCGGCCCATCCCGTGACTCGTAGATGTCTAAGCAGTCCTAGGGACGACGGGCTATCGCTCATTGACTGACCTCCCAAAGACCCAAGTCCAGCCGCTTGGAGAAGAAGGAGGAATCATCTTTCGCTGGACTCCTGAAGAGTCTCACAGCTGCCTGGCCTGAGCCACCTCTTCACCAAGCCGGTACGGTCGGGAGTGAGGGTAACGACAGCCGATGGGGTAAACCCTTAGCCGGATCGAGAATCCTTGCTCGGAGCCCCAATTGGTGGCTGTGGAGGCGGAGGTTCCACCGAATCGTGGAGAAGTTGGTTTTGGCCGAACAACCGCCTGGGTATAGGCCTCGGACAAGTCGTAGGGGTTAGGCCGGCCGCCCGGTGACAGCCACTTAATGTCGGGAAGAATGAGTCGGCTTATTCCCGCCAGGAGGAGTTGTTAAATATACAGTCTCGCTCGGCCGACGCACTTACGCCGAGCCTCCTCATCCGGCAGTGAGGAGGACGAGGATTGAGCGGCTACGCCGCCATCGCAAAAGTCTAGGACCGAGACCGGTCCGGTGACGGTGGGAACGGCTGGACCGCTGAAGAGGTCCGGAGACCGAGACCGAGAGTCCCGGAATTTCCGGGTCGGTGCGGAGGGTCGGCCGAACCGCACTTCTCTGCTCGAAGGTCTGATCCGAGGCCCGAACCGAGGCACAGACGAGCCTTACGGGATCCTCAACTCTCCTGGGAACCGGGAGAGGGGAATTCGCCGTTAAAGGGGACAGTTCGTTCTAATGGGTCGAGAAAAATTCGACTTCATCGGTGGGAGTTTCGGTCAACTGACCTGACGGGACACCGTGAGGCCAGTGGTCATCGCGGCCGAGCGGGGTCGATCAAGCCGACGGACGACGGCCCGGGAGGGACCTTCCGTTCCCAAGAGCTGGCTGGACGGAGGGATTCACTTGTCCCTCTTTTGACCGAGAATAAGGTCCAGGCTAGACGTGTCTTCTCCTTAGTGGAGAGGGACAGACAAAGCTCTCAAAGAAGTCGGTAGGAAGAACCCAGAGAGATCGGATAATTTCATGTCGAGGAAGATACTGCTCCCGGCTTCTTCGAGGACCCACCATCCGCCAGCTGATCCGCCGAGCTCGGCCGCTGACACCGCCAACCGGGCCTCCTTGGACTTCACCTGAGGGAATCTCTCGGACGTCCAGTTGCAATCGGCAGCACGGTCTTTGCGGACGAGGTTTACGAAAGATGAGCAGGTTGTCGCTCGTCGGGTCGTGCTCAAGGGCCTAAGCAGTAGACACACGGAGTGTGGATCCGCTCGAGACATCTTCGCATGGGCATCCAAACCGGGAGTCGACGGTCCATCGCAGCCGCGAGGGATCTAAGACTGAAGTCTTTGTAAATTTTTATTTTTAACCAAACGGAGAAATAGGAATCATCAGTCGAACGCAGAGCGCTAAGGAGGAACCTGAGCTCTGCTGTAAGGGTAGATCTGGGCCATGGGGCGGAGCCGAGTTATACCACCCGGGTGGGAGGAGTAAGCTTGAAGACCTTCCGGCAAGATTTAAAGCGTGTAGATACGTTAATGAGTGGATGACTATATCATGTCCCAGAACCTGTTTTTAGGGACATGGATATGTTGTTCATCCACACTATTGGCGGACTCCTAGCAGTTCTCCAGGAGGAGGGAGGTATGCATATTCAATACTTGGGGAATAAGGACTGCAGAACCGAGGCCTCAAAACCAGCATCCCACGTGACTAAGGTCGATGTGGTAATAGGTACAAAGGTGTGTGCTGACTTCCAGTAGCAGCCCGCAGATTTCTGGATAGGGACGCCTTGAAAGCAGCCACCGATGCAGCAGTATGGACGGTAGAATGAGCTCTTATCCTCTGGGAGGCTCCATGCTCGCAACTTATAGCAGCGATCTATGCAGGAGGTGACCCACCTGCTTATCGTCCCGCTTTTGCTTGCAGGTCTGCCAGGCGGCTTCAGCTGAGGTGACAAACAGCTGGCTAACCTCTCCTCGATTCAGCTGCAGGCGCCTTATAAAAGCGAGCCACTCTTCAGGGTCCAGAGTACGGAGCCTATATTTGGCCTCCGAGGTGTGATTGGGGTAGAACACCGCAGAGTGAGCACTTGGTTAAGGTGAAACCCCACACCACCTTCGGAAGGAATTTCGGTGGGGCGCATGACAACCTTGTCCCTGTGGAAGACCAGGTAAGGAGACTCGATGCAAAGCACCTGGAGCTCTCCCATCCTTCTGCTGATGAGATAGCCACCAAGAAGGCGGTCTTCCACGACAGGTGAGAGAGATCACACCTGTGCATTGGTTCGAATGGCTTGCCCATGAGCTTTTCTGTACCAGCAGTAAATCCCATGGAGGTGGAGGTTCCTCGCATCGGGAGGGGAAATGTGATCAAGGCCTTTGAAAGCCGCCCGACTCACTTTTCCTTGCTTTCACCGACTGCTTCCCGCCCGCCGCCTGGTAAGCAGAGATGGCTGCCAGGCACCTTTAGGTCCCGACCCAAGCTCTGACTAGAAAGGGACCATCAATAGTCCAAAATGCTTGCCACAGAACAGGAGGAAGGGTCCAAGCCCTGTTCTGACACCAAATGGAGAATCTCTTCCATTTGAAAGCCGCTAGCATTTTCTGGTCGACTTCACGGGACGCCTCAACAACATTGAGGACCTTTGTCGGAAAGACCCAAGGCCTGGAACTCTAGCCACTCAGGAACCAGGCTTGTGGGTGCAGGGATTAAGGTCCGGATGGAACACCTTCCCTGATTGACTGAAAGCAGGTCCGAGCGTAGCTGGAAGCTGCCTCGAGCCTGGAGCTGAGGCTGAGGAGATCTGGGTACCAGAACTGGCAGGGCCAGTCTGGGGCTATCAGGATCACCTGCGCCTTGTCCCTCCTTGCTTTGAGAAGCACCTTGTGAATCAAGGGAAATGGGGGAAAGGCGTAGAAGAGGCCCAGGGTCCACAGCCTCGAGAAGGCATCCCCCTGCAGCGAGCCCTGCTGAGGGGGGCGGGCATGAAACAGCCTCAGCTTCATGCTCTCCTTGGAGGCAAACAGGTCCACCGAGGTGTGCCCCAGTGGGAGAACAGATCTTGTACTACCTCCAGCAGGAGAGACTATTCGGGAGATGCAGCCCCTCATCTCGCCCAGGCATCGGCCAGGGTGTTGGAGCATCCTGCCACATGAATGGCTAGAGATCCGCCTCCAGGCTGGCAAGACGAGACGAGTGACCAATGCGAGAGCCTTTGCATAGAAGCATGGAAGGCGCCCGCCTCTGGTTACGGTTCAAGTAGTATATGGTCGCGGTATTGTCCGTCTGGACCGGACCACTTGACCCCGGAGAAACGGAGCAAAGGCGGTGAGAGCTAGGCGGACCGCTCGAGCTCCAGCAGGTTGATGTGGCATCGACTCTGGGACCAGTGAGGCCGCGTCACTCGGGTGTCTCCCCAGACAGCACCCCAACCCATCAGAGAGGCATCGGCCGATAGAGAGACCGCTGCTCATGACAAACGGGTGCCTCCTGAAATGGAATGGAACGTCCACCACTGAGAGCATTCCACATCTCCTGGGTCACTATCACTAGCTGGTCCAAGGGATCGCAGCGTCAGACCACTGGCTGGCCAGTCCTCACTTGAAGGGGGTGATGTGCCAGCGGCCCAACGGACCACGCTGGTACAGGCCGCTATGAGACCCAGAAGGCACAGGGAAGTCCCCGGTAGGCGCGATTGCCCAACCAGAAATGATTGGGCAAAGGAGGTAAGAACCCCGGCCCTGTCCGCCGGGAGTCGGTTCTGCGCTCAAGAGAGTCGAGGCCTGCCCGATGAACAGGATCACCTGCTTTGGCTCGAATTCGACTTGGCCTCGCTTGACGAAGGCCAACTCGAGAGCAAACCTGAGGCTAGATCTCTGACCGCCCACCTCCTGCCTGGAGGAGGCTGCTATCAGCCAATCGTCCAGGTAAGGGTACACCTGACCTCGGGCGCTGCAGGAATGCTGTCACCACTGCCATACATTTCGGTGAAGACCCTGGGAGCTGGGAGATAAGCCGCATGGGCATGCTGAACTGAAGAGATCCTCCGCCAAAAGCGGAGGAATCTCTGATGTGACGGACTTGATAGGGACGCAAAGAACGCTGGCCCTGTAGGTCCAAGAGAGCAGAACCACACACCGTGTTCCAGAGATGGTATTATCTGTGCCAGAGTGACCATCCTGAAGGTTTGAGACCTTAGGAACTTGTTCAGGTCGTGTAGGTCAAGAATGGGCGCCAGCCCCCGTCTGCTTCGAACCAGGAAATACCTGGACACGAACCTGGGTCTGAAGGGGGGTCCTCACTTCGTGATCACCTCCTTGAGGAGGAGAGCCAGTGAGGCTAAGGGATTCCGAGGCCCCGAGGTGTGACGGCCTGAAGGGCGGGACTTGCTCGATTCCAGAGGCAGGCCTTTTCCCACCACTTTCAGTACCCACCTGTCCGTGGTAACAGCGACCAGGTGGAAAGGAAGAGTCTGAGCCTGCCTTCCACGGGGAACTAGGGGTGAGGTGACAGGATGGGGGCGACACCCCTCAGCCCGCCACTGGCAGGCTTGGAGGAAGGACCGCCGAGGGACCACCTGGCCTTTTCCCCTGCTTCCTGTTGGAGGAAGCCGACGGCGCTTGGGATACCAAGATCGAGCCTGCTGGCCCCTGACGTTGTTGGCTGGGCTACATGCAGAAGGATCTGAAGGCTTAGGCTGTGGCTTACAGCCTTGTCCTTCTGAGCGGAAGAGACAGAGTCCATGGTAGCATTGGACTTCTTGATCCTCTGCAGGTGACCTTCCACCCCAGGGTCAAGAGGTCAGTCCCTCAAAAAGGAAACATACGCCAACTTGTGCTGGGTATCAGAGGTAAAGGTGGATATCTTCAGCCAAGCTCGACGACGCATGTACTACCGCGCCGCCATACAGACCTGGCAATGAGTCCCCATCGTCTACGCAGTCTGGAGCTGCTGTTTTGCCACCGCCTCTGCCCTGGTCCCGACCTGCCTGACCGTAGTCTGCAGAGCCGCAGGAAGATGAGGGACAACCTCATCCAGGGAGCCCAACAGGGCGTGAGAAAATGTGCCATGAGGACGGGTCAACTGGCCTGACGAGGCTCGAGAGGACGTATCGCAGACTTTTCGCCCGCATAATCCAATTTCTTGGATTCCTTGTCGGAGGTTTGTCTACATCCCTGGCATTCCCGGCACACCGGAAAACGCTGTCGGTAACCAACCCCTCAGCCGAGGGGTGATCCGAAAAACCGGACAGGGAACCGGTAGGGACCGCATACTTCCTGGCCATCCTGGCCGAAGGTGCAGGGCAGGAAGTAGGACGCTGCCAAAGTTCCAAGGCCGGACCCACTATGGCTTCGGCCACCGGAAAGGCCACTGTAGGAGAATCCCCTCGGTCCAGA
Source organism: Neoceratodus forsteri (assembly GCA_016271365.2). Taxonomy (NCBI): domain Eukaryota; kingdom Metazoa; phylum Chordata; order Ceratodontiformes; family Ceratodontidae; genus Neoceratodus; species Neoceratodus forsteri. The sequence continues at coordinate 369,492,744 of CM028137.1, forward strand.
ATCTCCGTGAGAGGATAGCTGGCCCGTTTAGAAACGGGTTCGAGCTTCCATCCCGGTGGACTCCCGAGATGAGTCAAGCAACCCTAAGAAGGACTTAAGGCTATCGTCCACTGACTGCTCCTCCCGAGGACCCAAGTCCATGCGCTTGGAGAAGAGGGAGGAACCATCATCGGACTCGGAAGAGTCCTCAAAGAGCTCCCTTGGCCTGAACACCTCCACCTGCCGAGGTTTATCGGAGCAGGTGACAGACAGCCTATGGGGCAAACCCAAGGCTTCATCGAGAATTTTTGGTCGGAGCCCCAACTAATGGCTGTGGAGGTGGAGGTTCCACCAGAATCGGTGGGCAGCTGGAATTGGCTCAACAACCGGTCTGGGACAGGCCTCAAGCACAGGGGTTGTTTCTGCCGCCTCCGGGTGACAGCACTTAATGGCCGGGAAGACGACTGAGTCGGCTTTATTCCCCGGTCAAAGGAGCTGTTGCCACATGAGTTCCTCGTACTGACGCCGACTCCTTGCACCGGGGCTTCCCTCGTCCGAGGAAGCAGGAAGAGCGCGGCGCCCGCTTACTGCGGTGCTAAGACCGCCTATGGCGGGCGGGATCAGTCGATCACGTAGGATGTCCGAGACCGAGTCTCGACTAGGCCGAGGAAGGCAGGAGAAGTGTCAGAACCGCACTCCTCGCTCAGACGATCCCACCAAGGCTCTGGAACCGAGGCACAGACGAAGCAGACGGGATCTCAACCTCTCACCGGGGAACGGGAGGGGATTTCAGCTTCTCCAGCCGACAACCCGCCTAACGGGTCGAAAAATCTCGATCGCTGCTGACAGGAGTCTCGGTCAACTGACCTGACGGGGACACCGTGAAGCCAGTGGCCGAAGCTGAGGGGTCGACTGAAGTTGACTGTCGACAAGGGGAGGGGGATCTTTCCCGCTCCCAAGAGCGTCGACGAGAGACTTACTTTGCTCTTTGGACCTGGAAAAAGGTCCTGAAGTTGGACCTCACCCTTCGCGAGAGGGTCAGACAAAGCCCTTAAAAGAAGCAGAGCACGGCACCGAGAGAGAGCGGACAAATGCAGCAGCTGAGGTAGAAGCGCCCGCCGCTTCCCTCTTCGAGGGCGATCATCTGCTCAAGCTGATCCGCCGAGCCCGCCGCCGACACCGCCAACCGGGCCTCTTTAGATTTCACCGGTGGAATTCTTTTCTCGGGGCGCCCCAGTTGTAATCGGGCAGCACGGTCTTCAAGGATGTAGGCCGAAAAGAAGAGCACAAGTCGCAGGCCTGCGGGTCGTGCTCAAGGCCCAGGCAGTAGACGCACGTGGAGTGCGGATCCGTCCTAGACATCTTCTGCCCGCAAGGGCACCTCCGGAAACCGGGAGTCGATGTGTCCATCGCAGCCACGAGGAGAAGAAGACCGAAGTCTTTTTAGCAAAAAACATTTTGATTTCGAACTCTCGAAGAATTAGGAACCAGTCTTAATCGCAGAGCGTTAAGGAGGGAACCTGAGCTTCCAAGCGGTAAGGAAGATCTGGCGTCATGGGGCGGAGCCGAGAGTTTTACCACCCGGTGGGTGGAGGAGCCAGCTTGAAGACCTTCCGCAAGATTTAAAGGGCAAGAACCCTGTCATAGTGGATGAACAACATATCCATGTCCCTAGAACCTGTTTTTCTAGGAGCATGGATATGTTGTTCATTCCCACTCTTTGGAAGACTCCTAGCAGTTCTCCAAGAGGAGGGAGGCAAGGCGCATACCCGCTACTTAGGGAACAGAGATTGGAGAACTGAGCCCCAAAACCAGCATCCCGGCGTGACTCAAGGTCAATGTCGTAGTGGGTGATGAAGGTGTTTGCTGACTTTCAGGTAGCAGCTCAACAGATTTCCTGAATAGGGATGTCCCTGGAAGCAGCCACCAATGCAGCAGTATAGTGGGTAGAGAGAGCTCTTATCCCTCTGGGAGGCTCCTTGCCCAACAACTCGTAACAGACTTATACATGATGTGATCCACCTTGCAATAGTCCGTTTTGCTGCAGGTCTGCCAGAAGCGGCTTCAGCGTAGGTGACAAACAGCTGGCGAACCTCTCCCTGAATTTCTGCCATCCTCTCCTTATAAGAGAGAGCTCGTCTGAGGTCCAAAGTATGGAGCCTGTACTCGGCCTCCGAAGTGTAGTATACTGGCAGAGTTAACACCTGGTTAAGGTGAAACTGACACCACCTTCGGAAGGAATTTCGGGTGGGGGCGTAGGACAACCTTGCCCTGTGGAAGACCGGATGAGGGGAGTCCACCGAAAGCGCCTGGAGCTCCCCTGTCCTTCTGGTAGACGTGATAGCCACCAGGAAGGTCGTCTTCCACAAGTGTGACAAGGCACACTTGTGCATTGGTTCAAATGGCTTCCCCATGAGCTTTGTCAGTACCAACAGTAGATCCCACGGAGGTGGAGGTTCACACACTGGAGGGAATATGTGATCTAGATCTTTGAAAAGCGCCCGACCACGGTCTCCTGCACCACCGTTGGTTGACCGGCCGACGCCCGGTAAGCAGAGATGGCTGCCAGGTGCACCCTAAGGGTCGATGATTGAAGACCCCCTTTGGAGAAGGACCAAAGGTAGTCGAGAATGTTAGCCACTGGACAGGACAGAGGGTCCAGGCCCTTGCCCTGACACCAAATGGAAAACCTTTTCCATCTGAAGGCACAGCACTTCCCAGTCGATCCCTTTCTGGATGCCTCCACCACGGTGTAGACATCTTCGAAAGATCCAAAGCCTGGAACTCTAGCCACTTAGGTACCAGGCTGTGAGGTGCAGGGATTGAAGGTCCCGATGGAATACCTGCCCTGATTGAGTGATATCAGGTCCGGCATGCTGGAAGCCACCTGGGACCTGCAGCTGAGGCTGAGGAGATCTGGATACCAAGTGGCGCGGCCAGTCTGAGGCTACCAGGATCACCTTTGCCTTGTCCCTCACCTTGAGGAGCACCTTGTGGATCAAGGGAAACGGAGGGAAGGCATAGAGAAGGCCTGGGATCCACAGCCTCGAGAAGGCATCCCCCAACAGCAAGCCCTGCGGGGGGGTGGGCATGAAACAGCCCCAGCTTGGTGTTTTCCTTGGAGGCAAGCAGCTCCACCATCGGTTTGCCCCAGTGGGAGAACACGTTGTAAGCTACCTCTGGATGGAGAGACTACTCGTGGGATGATGTCTGGCCTAACCGGCTGAGAGTATCCGCCAGATGGTTTGAGGCTCCTGCCACATAGATGACTAGGAGATCTGCTTCCAATCGACTCACGAGGGTCCCGATGCAGAGCGCCTCCCTGCACAGCAGACGGGAGTGCGTGCCACCCTGTTTGTTGAGGTAGTACATGGTCGTGGTATTGTCCGTCTGGACTTGAACCACTTGACCCCAGAACTGAGAAGCTAAAGCCGACAATGCTAGTCTGACTGCTCTGAGCTCCAACAGGTTGATGTGGCATCGGGACTCCTTGGGAGTCCAGAGCCCGTGGGCCCTTCTGTCCACCATGTGGACTCCCCAGCCCATGAGAGGCACATCGGTTGTGAGAATGACCGTCGGCTCAGACAAACGGGATCCCCTTCTGCAACCGGTCTGGGGCAGTCCACCATTGGAGAGCGTCCCACATCTTCTGGGTGACAGTGATCAGCTGGTCAAAATGACTGTGGCGCCGAGTCCACTGGGCGGCCAGCTCCCATCGGAGGGGGTGAATGTTCAACTGGGTCCAATAGACCACTGAGGTGCACACCACCATATAACCCAGAAGGCGCAGAAAGTCCCCGGCAGGGCGAAATTGCCCAACCAGAAATTATTGAGCAAAGGAAGAAAGAACCTCCGCTCTGTCTGCCGGGAGCCGAGTGCTGGCTTGACAAGAGTCGAGCTCTGCCCCGATGAAGCCCATCACCTGATAAGGCACGAATTCTGACTTGGCCTCATTGATCAGAAGGCCGAGTTGGGAGCAGGTCTGGACGGCCAGCTCCCTGTACCATTCCATCTTCTGTTGGGTGGATCCTGCTAGGAGCCAATCGTAGAGGTAAGGATAAATCCTGCCCCCCCCCCCGAGATGAGCCGCCACCATTGCAGTGCATTTGGTGAAGACCCTTGGGCCGGGACAGGACGTAACGGCATGGCTCGAACTTATACAGGGTCCCTTCGACCCTGAAGCGGAGGAACCGCTGATGGGACAGATGAATTGGGACATGAAAGAACACGTCTTGCAGATCCAGTGAACAGAACCACATGTTTCGCTCCAAGGATGGTATGATCCGGGACAGTGTGACCATCCAAAAGGTGCGTGACCCGAGACACTGATTTAGGTCGTGCAGATCTAGAATGGGACACTAGCCCCCATCTGCTTGGGCACCAGGAAGTACATGGAGACAAAGCCTGGGTCTGCTGGAGGATCCACCACTGGAGCTACTGCTTCCTTGAGGAGGAGCTGAGCGATGTTGTCTCGGAGAGCGGACTGGGTCCGAGCAGATACTCTTTCATCCCGAGGGGTGCGGTCTTGGCTTGGAGGGTACTGCTCGAATTCCAGAGGCAGTCCCTGACCGACCACTTCAAGAACCCACCTGTCTGAAGTGAGAGCCGACCAGGCGGAAAGGAAGTGGCGGAGCCGGCCCCCCACGGGAGGACCCAGAGCTGAGGTGACAGGAGAGGGGTTGACAGCTCTGCCCCTCCACTGAGCAGGCTTGGAGGAGGAGGCTCCAGTACCTGAACCTCGGCCTCCTTTACGGGCCTGGGCCGAGGGCACCAAGCTTGAGCCTGCTGCTGTCCACATTGAAAGGAGGACTGCTGAGCTGCAGGGGAAGAATGCTAAAAGGGCTTCTTTTTCTTCTGCTGGTTCTTGCCCGAAGAACCCTTGGCAGAAATAGCATCCAAGGTGGCACTGGACTGCTCAATACGCTGAAGGTGACCGGCCACTCCTGGGAAGGGCACATCAACTAGTTTGTGCTGGGTATCCACTGGAAAGGAGAAGAGCCTCAGCCAAGCCCTGTGACGGGAGGTAACTGCGGCATCCATCGAGTGGGAACAAGAGTCCCCAATGTCCAGGGCCGTTTGAAGCTGCTGTTTAGCAACAGTCGTTTTGATCCCGGACCTGCTTGACCGTGGTCTGCATGTCCGTGGAAGATACATAGATACATAGACAGTGTCAGTAGATAAGTGCCTATGGCCCACCTAGTCTTCCCATTTGAGTTTGTAACTTCAGTTTATGTTTTCCTAGAACTCTGTTGCCCCTTACCCCTGACCTCCAGAATTCTTTTATCTCTATGCCATGCATTCTTAAATCCCGTGATTGTTTAAGACCCCGCCAGCCGCCCTGTTTGTTGAGGTAGTACATGGTCGTGGTATTGTCCATCTGGACTTGAACCACTTGACCCCAGAGCAGAGAAGCTAAAGCCGACAATGCTAGTCTGACTGCTCTGAGCTCCAACAGGCTGATATGGCATCGGGACTCCTTGTAAGTTCAGCCGTCATCATGGCACACTTCTCTCACGCCCTTTTAGGGTTGCTGGATGAAGTCCTCCCACATCTTTCCTCCTGAGGAAGGGGCGGAGCTGTCAACCCTTCCTTTCTGCCTGGTCCGCTGCCACTTCGGACAGGTGGGTTCTTGAAGTGGTCGGTCAGGGACTGCCTCTGGAATTCGAGCAGTACCCTCCAAGCCGAGACCGCACCCCTCAGGAGGAAAGATGTGGGAGGACTTCATCCAGCGACCCTAAAAGGGCATGAGAGAAGAGTGCCATGACGACGGCCGAACTTACCTGATGAAGGCCCAAGGAGGAAGCCGCATAGACCTTCCTGGCTGAATGATCCAAAAGCTTGGACTCTTTATAAGGAGGTCGGTCAGTGTTGGCAGAAAGTACAGTTACGTAAGAACTTACTGTAACAGTAGATCTTCGAGAGAGGCTTTTTCAGTAGGTAATTACATATAGGACTGATGCCGGCCGGCGGCAGGACCCCACGGAAAATTTAGCTAGCAGTCCCTGGCGGGACCACCTCGTCAGGTGGACCGGTCACACGACGCTGCATAAAGGGGCGGTCCCGGACGCCCGCTCCAGTTCTTCCCACCACAGACCCAGAAGAGAGAGGCAGATATTTCCGATGGAAAAGCAGCTGAAAAGCCTAGGGGATGGAGGGCGGGGAGATAGTTTTATGCAAGAGCCTCTCAAGATCTACTGTTACAGTAAGTTCTTACGTAAATGTACTATCTTACTCGAGAGGGCTCTTGCAGTAGGTAATTACATATAGGACAGAATCCTCAAGCAGTCTGGAACAAATGAAAGGCACCGGGAGGAGGAACTACTCCAAAAAGTAGCAAATAATCTTGCAAGTCTCAAGAAAGGAGGCCTTGCAAGACAGCTAACCCGAAGCCTGCTCTACGGCGAGAGGCAATGTCCAAACTGTAATGTTTAGTAAAGGTATGGACTGAAGTCCAAGTGGCGGCAGCACAGATTTCTGCCACAGACACGTTCTTGAAACAAGCCACAGAGGCTGCAACTCCACGAGTGGAGTGACCTCTGACTTGACCCGGGAGGGTCTTCTTGTACTTGTCATAACAGAAAGTGATGCAATGGGCCAACTATTTTGATAGGCATTGCTTAGAGACAGCGTTGCCTTCTCTTTTGTGAGCAAAAGAGACGAACAACTGATCAGTCTTTCTGAGATCCTTCGTCCTATCGGTGTAGTATCTCAGAATCCTGTGAACAACCATGGTATGGAGCAGGTATTCTGCTTGATTGGAGTACTGCGTGAAGAAGGCAGGTAATTCAATAGACTGATTTAAGGTAGATTCCGCTACCACCTTTGGGAGAAACTTAGATTCGTATGCGAGAGTTACTTCGTTTCTTGTGAAAAATCAGATAAGGGATTTTACACATCAGGCCTGAGCTCGGAAATTCTGCAAGCAGAAGTAATGGCCACCAAGAAGAGCGCCTTCCACGATAAAACTTCAAGTTCACGGAAGCCGAGGCTCAAAGGGAGGAAGGATAAGTTTCTTGAGGACAAAGTTTAAGTCCCAAGGGGGAGCTGGAGTCTGGACAGGGGGCCTGAGATGAAGGACCCCTCTGAGGAAAGTTTTGGATACCTCCAGCTGGGCAAATGCCTTATCAGTGAAAGGGACATGGTAGGCTGAAATAGCCGCCATATGGACTTTCAAAGAGGAGTGACTGAGACCCAGGTCGAAAAGATGATGCATGTACTCAAGTAGAATGGTCACAAGACAGGAAAAGGGCTCCACGTTCCTGGACGCAGCCCAGATGGAAAATCTTTTCCATTTCATGGCGTAGGTGGACCTAGTGGAGGGTTTTCTAGCCTCCACCAGAATCTCGGCCACCTTAGAAGAAACGCCAAACGAAATTGAGCTTGTGTCTGCAGGAGCCATGCATGAAGTTGAAGGGACTTGAGTCCTGGATGGACCAGGCCCCTGATCCTGGGTCAGCAATCCTGGAGATAAGGAAGAGGAAGAGGAGAACCCTGAGTATTGTTGTAGAGAGAGAACCAGATTTGCCTGGGCAGAAAGGAGCGATCAGAATCATTCTCGCCCTTCCAAAGCAAGCTTCTGCAGCACACGAGGGACCAGAGGAATTGGGGAAAAGCATAGACTAATCTGTCCTTCCAGCTTAGGAGACAGGCCGCCCAGAAAGCGCCCGCCTGGAGCGAGCGAGCGAGCAAAAGATTGGAAGCTTGCATTTTGGGAGAGAAGGCTAACAGGTCTCATCTGAGGAGTCCCCAAATCTGGAAGATGCCTTTAGAACTTTTTTCGTCCAATTCCCACTGTGGTAGAGCTGACAAGCGACTTAGTCTGTCTGCCAGACGTTGTCGACTCCCCAGGAACATGGATTGCCGTGAGGTGAAGGTTGTGGCGCTGCTCATTCCAAACCCTCATCGCTCTGCACAGCGGTAGGACAGAGTCCCTCCCTGCTTGTTGATGTACCACACCACGCACATGTTGTCCGGTTGGACAGCTAAGACTGGGAAGGATGTCTTGTGAAGGGCCTGGAGAGCATACAGCACTGCTCAAGCCTCGAGCACGCTGATGTGGAGAACTAATCTCAACTTTGACCATAGGCCCTGGGTCTGTGAGGACCCAGATGGGCTCCCAACCTTCACCTGAAGCGCCTGTGGTCAGAGTCTGATTGGGGAGGATGAAAAAGGGGACCCTCGAATAGGTTCTCTCAACCATCCACCATTGCAAGTCTCTACCATCGGCGAGAGATCAGAACCAGATGATCTATTTCCTCACCCGCTGATCCCACTGAGATCGGAGAGTCCACTGAGAGATTCTCATGTGGAGGCGCGCCGCCGAACCATCGGATGGCCGCCATAAGCTCCCAGTAGACGGAGCACGACCTCCCTGAACCCTCCTGTGTCTGGCTAAGAGGGAAATCTGGACTGAGGAAGGCCTTGCACATTGTCGTGTCGAGGATTGCCCCATGAACTGGAGCCTCTGTGAAGGATCCAGGTGAGACTTGGAATGGTTGATGGTAATACCCAGGCCAGTGAAAACCTGCTGGGTGAGGGAGAGAAAATGCAGGAGTTCCTCTGGACTGGGGCCGGCCAGGAGCCAGTCGTCTAGGTAGGGAAAAACCTGAGCTCCCAAAGTACGTAGGTGGGCCACTACCACCGCCAGGCATTTGGTAAAGACTCGGGGAGCCGAGGAAAGACCAAAAGGGAGCGCCCAGAATTGGTAGTGGTCCCCTGAACGCAAACCTGAGGTACTTTCGGTGCGAAGGGCGAATGGGGATGTGCAGGTACGCATCCTGCATATCCAGTGCACAAAGCCATTGGCCCGGCCGAAGCAGGGGCAAGAGGGTTTGAAGGGAGAGCATCCTGAACCTCTTGTATTCCACATATAGATTCAGGGAGCTGAGATCGAGAATGGGTCCGAGATCTCCCATCTTCTTTGGTACCAAGGAAGAAATGGGAATAGTAACCCGTCCCGTGGAGGTGAGGGGTGATGGGCTCTATAGCCTGCTTTGCAAGGAGAGCAGAGATTTCTTCCCTGACCAAAGGAAGATGGTCCCTTGAGTAAGAGGAGTTCAGAGGGGGGTGACGTGGAAGTTTCTGCAGAAACTCTATGGACTGCCTCTGCTATGATCTGAAGCACCCATGAACTGATGTTATCCTCTCCCAACCCGAAGGTGGAGGGAGAACCTCCTCCAACGAGTTCTCTAGGCGTCCGGAGGCGTGGGAGAGGGAAGAGTCAGGTGTGAGGCAGCGCGCAGCTGGGGCACCCGTTGTTTTTTTGGCGGCGGGGCCTGGCAGCGTGGGGCCCGACGTTAGTGGCCCGCCTTCCTGAGGTTTCGGCTTGTATCGGGCGCCTGCATGAAAGGGACGGCACTGTGGGGATGGGGACAGTACATTAAATCAACAGATTTAAGGGCAGCCTCCTCCTGTAAGTCAGTGATGATGTCCTTGACATCACCATCGAAAGCACAGAACCCTGAAAGGTGTCTTCTTGAATTGCTGACTGCACCTCCGACCGACCTGACACACAGAGCTATGCATGACGCCGAGACTTACGGCTAATGTAGAGCTCTTCCTGCGGTGTCCACTGCATCGTAGGTCGCCCTCAGAATATGACAACTGGTCAACGAGCAGAACGGGACTAGGTCGGGTTAACTCCTGCTTGACTTGGGAGTCAGGCAAGGAGTCAATCTAGATTCCGCCTGTAAGGCAGCCTTTGGATCCCCCATATGTGCTACATAATTCACGGCCCTAATCCCCAGTGTGGAAGAAGCGAGATCTTCCTTCCATACTGATCCAGAAGGCGAGATTCCTTATCCAGGGAGACGAGCTCAAGTGTTTCGGGTGTGCTGACCAGCCATGAGCGGGCGCTAATCACAACCGAGTCTGCACGGGGTGAGAGTCTAAAAGTCTCACACCTCCGAGCCTGGTATAGCCTGTTGGAATTCCTAGAAATGGGGCTAGTGACGGTTGCTCCCAATAGTGGAAACAAGGTATGTGAGGCTCGATCCAGGTGGCACTAGAGTAGGAGTTATAAGGGGCAAGTCCAGATGTTGCGAGTAGTTAACCTGCTGAGGATCTGGCCTCAGGAACGCCACTGATGGACTTCCTGATCTTCCTGAGCAACTCCGTGAAGGAAGGATCCTCCGGAGGAGACCTCGGCCGGGCTTGACGGAGAGCGCCTGCCTGCCTTTCTCGGAACACTCCATCGGAGGCCTCCGAGGAGTCCGAGAGAGAAGAAGAGGAATTTGAAGAGAGTAAGACTCCTTTAGTTTCGTTTAGGGGAGGAACGGGTTCCTTAGGGGAATCCCAGGACCTGTCCTGCCCCTCTCTGGAACCCGAGGGCAAAGCCCGGAATCCAGAGGTGGATAGGGAGTGTGCTGCCTGGGGCATACGGGAGCCGGTGGTGGCACTGTCCGCCAGAAGATGGTTTTCGATTCTTGGTGAGCTGAGCCTTGGCCTCAGCCCACCAGGAAGCAAGAGTCTCTGGAGACCACCGTGGCCTAGGGGCGTGGAGGAGGGGAGAGTTGTATGGAGGAACCGTAGGGAGAGTATGCGTAACCCGGCTGCGGGAATACCGGAGCCGGGTACTGCGGCGTCGGAGTCGGCGCAGGATACTGTGGACCTGGGAAAACCGGCATCGGATACCCAGGCACTGGAGGAGCTGCCGGAGCAGACGGCCCAGCTGGGTACTCCACGGGCGGATCAACCGGGATAGGCCTGTGGGGTGGAGGGCCCGATGGAAGAGGAATATCCCCCGCCGGCGTCGGAGGGGCCGGCGTCGGAGTCGCCGTCAGGGGAGCCGACGTCAGATCAGGCTCTGTAGGAAGAGGATTGGACAGTAGCCCAGGATCCCAAGCCTCATCCGGGGACGGAGGAGAAAAATCCCCGGGGTCGGGCAGGGGGGACTCAGGCTCCCCTGATGGCAGCGAAGGCTGCAGGGAACCTGGCACGACAGACGGAGCAGGGTCTGCTGTAGGCTCCGAGGCCCGGCGCACATCGGAGGAGCCGACGTTTGACTTAGGGGCTGAATCCCAGCGGACGCCAGAGGAGCCGGCATCCGACTTCGGGGGTCCCTCATTGGAGACGGGCCGAGGATGGGAAGAGGCCCAGTCCGATGGGGACACTGCCGTGCGCCGCCCCGAAGGGTCGGGCATCTTAGCGGCCTTCTCCCGGCGGAGGAGCAGACGTCCGGCTTATGGGAGGCGCCCGCACCAGTAGGCCGCAAGCCTGCAGCGGTACTGGGGGCTGGAGCCTCCTTTTGCCCGGAGGCACCTGGCGGGCTCGAACGCGAACCCGATGGGCAGGCAGACGCCCTCCAAAGCCTTGAGGCTGCCATCGGGCCATCCTCGGAGGGATGTTATTTGCCGCGACTCCGCCGGAGTCGCGGAGGAGGAGGTTTTCTCCAGGTGCCTTCCTTGTCCCACTTCTTGTGCCCTTCTAGGGAGGTCGACGCCGGTTTCTTCAACTCCTTCTCCATCGCGACATCTTCTTGAGGAGATGGGCTTGAGAGACTGCTGGCGCTGCCTCGCGGTGGCCACGCTGAAATGTAGGCAGCTGGATAATTTGTCGCATCATGTGGTCGGGCCTAAAACAGAAAAGGCAGAGGGAGTGACCGCCTTTGTGAGGCAGTTGGGCCCGCATTTAGTCTTACTATTGTTTGAAGGGGACTATATATACCAACGTTCACCTGACGATAGAAAATATAAAATACAAAATACTGAAACTTTTCGAAAACCGACAAGTAACAGGACTGAGCGATAGGAACTTCAGCGAGAAAGCACGAGCTGATGGCGGGAAATAACTGAAGAAGCGGGTCCGGGACCGCCTTATACCGACTCAGATGACGCCGGTCACCTGACGTGGGGGTGGTCCCCGCCAGAGACCGCTAGCTAGAAATTTTTTCCGGTCCTGCCGGTCAAGGCCAGTCCTATATGTAATTACCTACTGCAAGAGCCCTCTCGAAGTAAGATCTGCCAGTACGCCTGAACACAGAGGCTCTCAGCAGAACGGTGCTCTGTGAACCTCGCAAGGGACCCAATGGGCACTGCATACTTGCGGGCCATGCGGGCAGTTAGCTGGACAAGAGGCAGGGCGCTGCCAAAGTTCTATGGCCGGGATAAAAGAAGGTTTGAAAGCCAGGGCCTACAAAATGCATGAGCACAAGGGAGGCAACCTTAATCTTCCAGTGGAAAGGAAGATCTGGCGTCATGGGGCAGAGCTAAGGTATATACCACCCCAGGTGGGTGGAAGAAGCCATCTTGAAGACTTCCGGTCCAACATAAAGTGGAAGGGGACATGCCACAGAGTGTGGATGAACAACATATCCATGGCTCCTAGAAATATTATTTGCCTCAAGAAACTTAGTTAACTGAGTAGCGACCAACTTCTCCAAAATCTTACTCAAAGGATTCAGCAATGAAATTGGATGAAAATCTTCTGCCAGACAAGCATTCTGTTTCTTTTTTCAGAATCTGACTAACTCTTGGCACATTTCCATTTTGATGGAAAGATCTGAAAGGTCAAGGATAAATTATAAATTTTACAAAGAAGATCCACAATAAAGGAGGCAGCCAACTTAACAAATCTGCCATCCAACCCACCTCCACAGTCTGTAAACGTATTAGGTAATTGGCTTAATAATTTTAATACTTCTGTTTGGGAGACTTTTCGAAAACACAAAAGGGGTATACTGTTGCTACCACCAATCTGACCCAAATTTATTTATATATTACAAGACTCTGGCCGGTCAAATCATCCCTGGCATGGTGGAGGACGCACAGGAGAACAGCACTTTGTCGGAGATACGCTATCAGGTGACAATAATACTACTCCCAAAGCTGGGGAAGGATCACAAAAATGTACACCCTATAGACTCATATCTTTCCTAAATTGTGACACCAAGATAATCGCCAAGGCCTTGGTAAGGAGATTAGAGGAACTTCTGCCGCTACTTGTAAATAGAGACCAGCCAGGGTTTGTTAAAAACAGACACTCCCATAATAACATCAGGAGACTACTAAATGTAATATGGAAAGGAACTCAGAGGCCAAGGGAATCGTTCGAACTATCACTGGATGCTGAAAAAGCATTCGATAGGGGAGTGTCCCTACCTGTACCAGGTATTAAATTTGGAGTGGGAGAGAAATTTATGTCAAGCTGTTGTATGCAACACCTAAGGCTAGGGTACTGGTGAATGCAGGGCTTTCAGAAGAGTTTGGGCTACAAAGAGGGCAAGACAGTGATGCCCACTGTTACCCCTATTGTTCGCTTTAGTGATAGAATCCCTGACGGCAGACATCAAGGGGGTGAAGGGAAGGGGTAGGAAGAAAGTACAGTTACGTAAGAACTTACCCTAACAGTAGATCTTCGAGAGAGGCTCTTGTAGTAGGTAAGTACATATAGGACTGAAGCAGGCAGGAGTCAGGAACCCATGGAAAAATTTCTAGCTAGCAGTCTCTCCACGTCAGGTGACTGATGTCAAGCAACGTCAGTATAAAGAAGCGGTTCCCCACGCCCGCCTTCCAGTTCTTTACCGCCAAAGGCCAAAAGGCAACATGAAAGAGAGAAGTGGATATTTCCCATCCTGGAAAAGGAGCTGAAAAGCTAAGGGGGATGGAGGCAGGGAAGGTACTACCTACTGCAAGAGCCTCTCTCGATCTACTGTTACAGTAAGTTCTTACGTAACTGTACTATCTTACTTCGAGAGGGCTCTTGCAGTAGGTAATTACATATAGGACTGAGTCCCAAGCAGTCTGGAATAAAGAGAAGCTCACGGGAGGAGGAAACTACTCATATACAGGTCCTCTGGCTGTGGAGGTCTTATGAAAGAAGACCTTGCAGAACAGCCAACCTGAAGCCAGCTCTACGGCAAGAGGCAATGTCAAAACGGTAGTGTTTCGTAAAGGTATAGACAGAAGTCCAAGTTGCGGCTGCACAGATGTCAGCCGCTGACACATTCTCGAAACAAGCAGCAGAGGCAGCAACCCCTCTGGTGGAGTGACCTCTGACTTGACCCGGCAGGGTCTTGTTGTACTTGTCATAACAGAAAGTGGTACAATGAGCCATCCATTTAGACAGGCATTGCTTGGAAACAGCACTGCCTTCTCTTTTATGAGCAAAAGAGACATACAGTTGATCAGTCTTTCTGAGATCCTTCATCCTTGTGGTGTAGTATCTCAGAACCCGGTGAACATCCACAGTGTGCAAGAGGCACTCCCCTTGATTGGAGTGTTGCGTAAAGAAAGCAGGCAATTCTATGGATTGATTCAACATAGATTCCACTACCACCTTAGGGAGAAACTTAGGGTTGGTACGCAGAGCCAGACATTCCTTGTGAATAATCAAAATACGGGATTTTGCACATCAGGGCCTGGAGCTCGGAAATCCTCCGAGCAGAAGTAATGGCCACCAGGAAGAGTCTTCCATGGAAGGAACTTCAGGTCTGCAGAGGCTGCCAGCTCAAAAGGAGGCAGAGTAAGCTTCTCAAGGGTAAAACTGAAATCCCAAGGAGGGGCAGGAACCTGAACAGGGGATCTCAAGTGGAGGACCCCTCTAAGGAAGGTTTTAGAGACCTCCAGCTGTGCAAAGGCTCTATCACCAAAAGGAATGTGGTAGGCTGAGATGGCCACCATGTGAACCTTCAAAGATGAATAACTAAGACCCAGATCAAAGAGGTGTCGCAAATAATTCAGGAGCTGCCCAACAGAGCACAAGAACGGTTCGAAGTGTTTGGAAGCGGCCCAGATAGTGAACCTTTTCCATTTCATGGCATAGGTACATCTAGTGGATGGCTTCCTGGCCTCCACCAGAATTTCAGTCACTCGAGGGGGAGTGATGGGGGAACCCCGAAACGGACTTCAGCTACGTCTGCAGGAGCCACGCGTGCAACTGAAGGGACTTAAGGCCTGGATGGACCAAGGTCCCCTGATCCTGGGTCAGCAAAGTCCGCGGCAGAGGAAGTGGAGGTTCCTCGGAATACTGTTGCAGAAGAGAGAACCAAACTTGCCTGGGCCAGAAAGGAGCAATGAGAATCACACAAACTCCTTCTGAGCCAAGTTTCTGTAAGACCCTGGGAACCAAGGGAATTTGGGGGGGGGGGGCATAGATGAATCTTCCCTTCCAGTCTAGAGACAGAGCGTCTCTCAGAAAAATTCCACGCCCTGGAGCAAGCGAGCAGAAGGAGAGAAAGTTTTGCGTTGAGAGGAGATGCAAACAGGTCTACCTGAGGGGATCCCCAGCATAGAAAGGTTTCGTCTGCTACCCCCCTGATCGAGTTCCCACTCATGCACGTGAGCAGACAACCGGTAGAGGTGGTCTGCCAATGTGTTCTCCACCCCCGGGACGTGAATGGCCGTAAGGTGAAGGTTGTGCTGCACTGCCCAATTCCAAACCCGCATCACATCCCTGCAAAGAGGGTAGGAATGAGTTCCGCCCTGCTTGTTGATTTACCAAACGACGCACATATCGTCTGTTTGGACAGCCAGATGTGCGGGAAACAGAAAAGGATGCAGAGCCTGAAGAGCGTAAAACACTGCCCGAAGCTTGAGCACACTGATGTGGAGAGATTTTTCAAGCTGGGACCAGGAGCCCTGGGTCCTGGGTCCTGTGAGGCCCAAGATGGGCTCCCAAACCTTCTCCCGAGGCATCTGTCATCGGCGTCCGGGAGAGGGGAGAAAGGGCAGAAAGGAAATGCCCAGCAAAGGTCATCCTGAACCGTCCACTATAGCAAATCCCGAGCCATAGGGTTGGAGACCAGAACTAGGTGATCTAGGTCATCCACCCGCTGATCCCATTGAGACTGAAGCGTCCACTGAGAGATTTTCATGTGGAGCCAAACTCAAGGGACTGTCGGAATGGCAGCCACCATGAGCCCGAGGAGGCGAAGGACTGACCTGGTGCTGACCCACCTGTGGCTGGATAACAGGTTGACCTGAGCCTGGATAGATGCAGCCCTGTCCAAAAGCAGAAAAGCCATGCCAGAAGGTTGTGTCCAGGATCACCCCAATGAACTGGAGCCTTTGGGACAGGATTTGGCCTGGCTGATGGTAACACCCAGGCAGGCAAAAACCTGCAGGGTAAGGGAAAGGAAGTGCAGAAGTTCCTCCATGGACGAGGCCGCCAGGAGCCAATCCTGCATATCCAGAGCACACAGCCACTGTTCTAGCTGAAGGAGGGGCAGAAGACTCTGAAGAGAGAGCATGCTGAACCTTTTGTACTCCACAAACAAATTTAGGGAGCTGAGGTCGAGAATTGGCCTCACCTCTCCTGACTTCTTCGGGACCAGGAAGAAATGGGAATAGCAGCCCATTCCCTGAAGGTGCGGGGGCACAGGTTCTATTGCCTCTTTCAGCAGAAGAGAGATTTCTTCCCAGACCAGAAGATGTTCTGGGGAGTAAGACAACCTGGGGAAGGGGGTGTTTCGAGGAGGTTTCCGAAGAAACTCTATTGAGTGTCCTTCTGCAATCAACTGGAGCACCCAAGTATCTGAAGTGATTCTCTCCCAACCCAGTAGGTAGAGGGAGAATTTCCCTCCTACCAGACCCTCTGGAAGGCCCAGAGGCTGTGGGAGAAGAATGGAGTCAGCAGGTGTGAGGCAGCATCTCCGTTGAAGCCCCCGCTGCTTTTTGGGGCGGGCTTGGCAGCCAGAGGGGCCCCGACGTTTACTGGCCCGCTTTCCCTGAGGTTTCATTTTTGCCGTTTACGTCTGTGAAAGGGACGATGCTGAACTTGAGGGGCCTTGTACAGAGAGTCAACTGACTTAAGTGCAGTACTGTTCTCCTGCAGATCAGTGATGATGTCCTTGACATCGCCACCAAACAGCACAGAACCCCTGAAGGGCGCATCCTGGATAGCGGACTGCACCTCCGGGACCAAACCTGACACTCTGAGCCAGGCATGATGCCGCAAACCTACGGCGAAAGCCGAGCTCCGACCAGCAGCGTCCACTGCGTCATACGTGGCACGAAGCATGTGCCGACTGGCTGAACACGCAGACCGGACTAGATCCACCACTTCCTGCTTCGTCTTGAGACTCAGGAAGGGAGTCCAATTTAACCTCCACCTGGCTAAGGATCGCCTTCCGGTAGTCCCCCATATGACCTATGTAATTCAGGGCCCTAATGCCCAGAGTGGAAGAAGCGTAAACCTTTTTCCCATATTGGTCCAGAAGGCGGGATTCCTTGTCAGGTGGTGACGAGCTCAAGTGCTTGGGGTTAGCCGTCCGGCCGTGAGCAGCGCTGACCACGACCGAATCGGCTCAAGGTTGTGAATTCAAAGAGTCGACACCCTTGGGAGCCTGATAAACCTGTCTGACTTCCTAGGAAAGGCGGCTAATGCCGACGGTTGCTTCCAAATAGTGGAGACAAGGTCGGCATGAGGCTCAATCCAGCGTGGCACCAGGCTCGGAGCGGTCCCGGGCAGATCCAGGTGCACAGCAAGTTTCTTACGCTGTGGATCCGGCTCCAAGGAATGCCACTGATGAACTTCCTGGATTTTTCGCAGCAACTCCATAAAAGAAGGATCCTCCAGAGGAGACTTCTGAGGAGTCCTCGGCCTGGGCTTATCCGGAGAGCGTGGCTCATCGTCTAGGTCGGAATGACCATCGAGTCATCCGATGTGTCCGATGAGGATGAAGAGGGAGAAGACTCTTCCTACAGATGCGGGGGAGGAATGGACCCCTTGGGAAGCGTAACCTGCCCTGCCCTGGAACCGGAGGGATCACCTCTGGTGGGGAGGGAGTCTCTCGTCTCCAACAAAGGGGGTCTGGAACCGGGACCGGCGTCGGATGATGGCTCTCTACCTCCCTGGTGAGCTGAGCCTTGGCCTCAGCCCACCAGGAAGCCAAAGTCTCCTTCAAATCCACCGGTGGCTGAGAGGGCAGTGGAGGAGAGGGATATGGATATTGGGGATATCCGTACTGCACGTATCCCTACCCCGATGGCAGGAAACTCGGTCTTGGGCAATGAGGCACAGTGTACTGCGGCGTCGGATAGGCCGGCGTTGGATACTGCGGCCCCAGGTATGACTGTGTCGGATAGGACAGGGTCGGATACCCGCGGTAGACGGCCCGGGGGATGCCCAGCACGCAGGCCTAGGACAGGAGGCCCAGTGGGCAGCAGACCCGACACAGGGACAGCATCCGGAAGAGGGATGTCGCCTGGCAATGGCAGGACCGGCGTCAGAGTTCGAGGGACCATCAGGTCATCCAGTCCGGCAGGAGGGAGACCTGACGGGAGCGTACCAATATCCTCGGCATCGCCCGGAGAAGGAGATGAAAAATACCTGGGGTCAAGCTGAGGAGACGCTTGGTCCTCGGAGGGCAGCGAATGCTGCTGTGAGTCGGGGACGGCGGACAGAATAGTAGAGTCTGGCATCGGCTCTGACACTTTGCAACCGTCTGAGGAGCCATCATCCGACTTAGCAGAACCATCGCCCGAGGTAGGCCGCGATGGGGGTGCGGCTCCGGTCGGGTGGCTTAGGGGGCCGTGCTGTCTCGGCGGGTCGAAAGCGATTTGCAGGCGCCAGAGGAGCTGACGTCCGCTTACTGGAGCCATTTGTACCAGTAGGTCGCGCCACGGCAGCCTTGCTGGGAGTGGAAGCCTCCTTTAGCCCGGAGGCACCCGAAGAGCCCTAGCGCGAGCCAGACTGGTGGGCCGACGCTGTCTTGGAAGCCTCCAAGACGTCAGTCACAGAGCAGTCCACCAGGGGGGATGTTACCTTAATCACAGCGATTCCAGTCGGAGTCACGGTGTCCGAGGAAGAGGAGTCCCGGTGATTCTCCTTGTCTTTCTTTTTGCAGTGACCCTCGGGGGAAGTTGAGGCCTGACGAAGCTTCTTCAGCTCCTTCTCCATGGAGCTCATTTTCTTTTTAAGGATCTGGGCCTCCAGGGACTGCTGCCTCCGTCTGCGGGTGGTGGCGTTGAATTTCAGGCAATGCTGGCACATCTCCACGGGGTGATCCGGGCCCAGACAAAGAGGCACTGGGAGTGAACGTCCTTGTGCGGGAGCTGGGCACCGCACGAGTCGCACTTATTCTTGTGCATGGAGGGTGTAGGGGAAGACATAGACCACCAAAAAAGTAGACAAATTTTGAGTAAATCGAATAAAAAAACGACGGTAGAACTACCAACAACAGACTGACGAGCAGTTGAACTTAACCGCGAGGCACTTACATGAGCTAACGGCGGAAAAGAACTGGAAGGCAGGCGTGGAGGACCGCCCCCTTACACTGACGGTCACCTGACGTGGGGGCGGTCCCCCGCCAGAGACTGCTAGCTAGAAAGTTTCCCGTGGGGTCCTGTCGCCTGCCGGCTTCAGTACTATATGTAATTACCTACTGCAAGAGCCCTCTTGAAGTAAGATCCTAAGATAACACTATATGCAGGTGATATCCTATTATTGGTCACGAAGCCAGCAGGAACACTGCCAGGGATGGTGGAGGCACTAGCAGAGTTCTCCAGGTTCTCTGGCTATAAGATAAACAGAGATACATCAGAGTTGATGCAGGTGGGGAGAGGACCAACAGCGGAGCTGCCAGAAAGAGGGTCACTACATACTTGGGAATTAGGGTAGGCCCCAAACTTATGGAATTATACCGGTTAAATTATGGGGAGATGCTTAAGACCCTGGAGGAGGACCTGAGAAAGTGGAAGGCTCTCCCTATTTCATGGATTGGACGTATGAATCTAATTAAAATGAACCTATTGCCAAGAATACTGTATCCACTGCAAATGTTACCAATGGGACTAACCAGGACAGATCTACAGAGTCTGGAGTCTCAGTGTTCTGCCTTTTTGTGGCAGGGGAGGAGGCCCCCAGCAATTTAACCCGGAAAAGACTAAAGGGACAAATTGCTAATGGAGGACTTAAGTTCCCAGATTTAAGGCAGTATCAGATAGCTGCTAAGCTTAGATTAATTAAGGAATAGAAGACGCAGTGGCCTGTTGGGTGTCGCTGGAGACAGATGGAGGAATAGGGGCACCCCAGATTTACTTGGAAAAGGGTGGGATTACAAAACATAAAAAGCAGCAACATCATAACCCATTAGTAATACATACCCTGCAGGTATGGGGAATGGCACAGAAAATACTGAAGAGTAAGGAAGTTAGAACCCTTCTAGCTCCCATTAGTGATAACCCAGAGTTCCTCCAAGAGATACAAGAGAGGGGATTCCAAAAGTGGAAACAAAGGGGGATACAATGCCTGGGAGACATGGTGGGGACAGGAGGTATGAGAAATCAAGAGGAGTTAAAGCATATCTATGATCTAGAAGGACAGCAGACCTTCCACTACCTACAAGTCTGGGCACACATCACAGCCATCCGGAAGGCACACCCAGAAAACTACCATGCACAATATGAAAAAATTACTCACCTTAGTAATTGTGTTTCTTCTAATGGGGTCTTGCTGTATTCTGACTTATTGCAGTTAGCCCCAGCACTTGAACTGCTCCGGAGAGGAAATAGTTAAATTCTATGCAAGGCATAGAACGTTGAGCTCGAGCTCGGTTCAAACCTCTGTCTGCTGCACTCTGAAGTGTAACCGTCTGATTCTTATGAGCCAATACTAACCAACTAAACCCACTATGTGGAAATTGTAAAGTTTTACTAGCCAAATGGCAACCAAATATTGTGGATCCCCCAAAAGACTCAAGTAGAGAAATCCAAAATCAAAAACCAGGTAGTGAACAACTTATGACTATTACAATAAAACATAACCCACTCTCCCTCTCTAAAAAGAGGGAGTGCCCAGATGCACCCCTGGGGTGCAACACTGCACCTGCCAGCCCACTTCCCAAAAACCAGGTTTTGAGAGGGGAGGCAGATCAGAATACAGCAAGACTCCATTAGAAGAAACACAATTACTAAGGTAAGTATTTTTTTCTTCAAATAACATGAAGTATTGCTGTATTCTGACTTATTGCAGACTACCAAGCAGTACCTCCATGGAGGAGGGATTCAAACCTATTTTGGGAATAGGCTGTGCAGTACTGCTGTACCAAACCGAGAATCACTCCTAGCCTGGATATCCAGAGAGCAATGCTGGGTGAATGTATGGACTGTTTTCCAGGTGGCTGCCTTGCATATCACTAGTAAGGGAATATCCCTGGCAACAGCTGTACCTCTAGTCGAATGAGCCCTCAGGCCTGAGGGTGGTATTTTGCCTAGCTTCTCACAGCAGAATTGTATACAAGAGACAATCCACCTGGCAATAGTTCTCTTAGTGGGAGGTTTGTCCTTCCCCACTTCTCCATAAGTGAGGAACAATTGGAGGAAGTCAAACCTGTGTGCCTTAGTACGCTCAATGTAGTAGCTAAGGGCCCTTTTAACATCTAAACTGCGTAATCTTCTCTCTCCTGGAGAACAATGATCAGTGAAGAACACAGGGAGAGACATGGATTGGTTCAAATGAAAATCTGAAACCACTTTAGGTAAGAACCTCCTATTGGTTCTAAGGACCACCTTATCTCTATGGAATGAGATAAAATCAGGGTCCATTGACAGAGTTTGTAATTCACTGATAGGTCTGGCAGAGGTAATAGCTACCAGAAACACAGTTTTCCAAGTCAAGTACTGAAGCTGTGCTGAGGACAAAGGCTCAAAAGGGGATTGCATAAGCTGAGCAATGCCAACATTAAGGTCCCAAGCAGGAGTAGGATCCCTAAAGGGGGGACTAGTATGAAGCAATCCCTTGAAAAATTTACAGAAAACAGGATGAGATGCCAGTGAGGAGGGCTTTCCCACTGACAAAGAGAGAAACAGCTGACAAGTTTACTTGATGAGTAGCTGGCCTGAGGCCTATGTCATTAAGATGAACCATGTAATCCAGAACTGTAGCCAAGTCAGCAGTATCTGGGGATATATGTTTCTTGGAACACCAAATGCTGAATCTTTTCCATTTGGATTTATAAGTTTTTCTGGTGGCAGGATTTCGAGAGGCTATGAGAATATCCAGAACCCCTTGAGACAGATGCAAATTTGCATACTCTAACTCTTCAAGAGCCATGCCTTTAGATTGAGACCGAAGGCTGGGGTACCAGATCCTCTCGAGAGGAGGTTAACAGGTTGTGATTCCTGGGAAGAGACAGGAAGATGGACTGCTAGGGACAGCAACTAGGGGATACTATGGCTGCTAGGGGCAATCAGGATCACTTTGCAAGACTGTGATCTTATCTTGACCAGAACCTTGAACAGTAGAGGAAAAGCATACAGAAATTTCCCTTCCCAATCCAGAACCAGAGCATCCAGAGGGACTGAGCCCAAGACTGGGGGTCTGCAACAGAAGAGAGGAAGTTCGTGATTGTCTGGGGCTGCAAAGAGATCTATCTCTGGAGTGCCCCACCTTGATAAAATCACTTTTAACACTAGGGGATCCAGGAACCATTCGTGATGACCCTAGGAGATCCTGCTCAATGCATCTGCTATCATTGTCCTTTCCTGGAAGGTGGACTCCTACCAGAGAGGTCTGTAGAGAATAAGCCAGGGGCCATAATTTCATGGCTTCTGTGCACAAGGCCATAGACAGAGCGCCTCCTTGCTTGTTGATATACCACACGGTGGTGGTGGTCTCTGTCCTGAACCACCTTGTTCTGTATTGATTCCGAGAAGGCCTGCAGGGCCAGAAAACTGCCCGAGCTCCAGGAGATTGATGTGGAGAAGGGACTCCTAAGTGAACCACATTCCGTGGGCTAAGAGTCCCCAGGTGAGCTCCCCATCCCAGGAGAGAAGGATCTGTGGTTAGAACCACTGAATGAGATTGAGTGATGAATGGGACTCCTTGCCTGAGATTGTCTTGATCCTGCCACCACTGAAGAGCCTGGATCAGGGTCTGAGTCACTGGAATAGGCTTGGTTAGAGGGTCTTTTTTTTGTGACGAAAAGGCACTCAGGTGAAAGTGAATGTCCTTCATCTGAAATCTGGCCCCTTGGACCACTGCAGTGGAAGCTGCCATATGGCCTGGAAGCTGAAGGAAGTGCCTTGCTGGTCGAGAAACCAGAAGGTGGAAGGAGGAAGCCAGCTCTATGATGGCCCTTACCCTTACCAAGGGAAGAAAAGCTCTTGCTTTGACAGTATCCAGCTCTACCCCTATGAAAGTCAGAAGCTGGACTGGCATGAGAACTGACTTGGGAAGATTGAGAAGAAATCCTAGAGAAGTGAGCACTTGCTGGGTCACTTGCAGATCTGCCTTGACTTGGTGTGGAGACTGGCCCACAATGAGCCAGTCGTCCAGGTATGGGAATATGGAGATATTATTTCTCCTTAGGAATCCCACTACTACTGCTAGGCATTTTGTGAACACCCTTGGGGCTGATGTTGGGCCGAAGGGCATTGCTTTGAACTGGTAATGGCCTGAAGGCAGTTCGAACCTGAGGTACTTTCTGTGGGAGCACCTGATGGGAATATGAAAATAGGCATCCTTTAGGTCAAGGGAGGCTAGCCAGTCCCCTGGGCTTAGAGAGGGAAGGATTATTCCCAGAGTCACCATTTTGAACTTTGGTTTTAAAAGATGTTTGTTCAGGTATCTTAAGTCTAGGATGGGCCGCCACTCCATTTTTTTCGGGTTAAGGAAGTACCTCGAGTACAGACCTTGGCCCCTGTGCATTTTAGGAACTCTCTCAATAGACCTTAAGGCCAGTAGAGATGAAACCTCTGCCTCTAGGGCAATGGTTTCGGAGATGTCTGCAGGTGGAAAAGATCTGGCTCTCAGCTCTGGAAATTTTTTGAAGCTGAGAGCCAGTCCCTGGCTTACTACCTCTAGGACCCACTTGTCTGAGGTAACAGACTTCCAGTTCAGGAAGCAGTAAGCCAGCCTGCCTCCTACAGGAATGGGGGAGTCGACCCGGGCTGACACACCAGGGTGTCTGCTTGGCAGGAGCGTTAGGCTAAGAGGCGGATGCAGCCCTGCTCATCCCCTTTCTGCCTCCCCCTCTGAGAAAAAGGAGAGGAGGCCTGTGCTTGGTAGAAAGGCCTATGAAAAGGCCTGCCCCCTAGCTAGCTGCCTCTGAGGAGTTGCCTGCCTTTCCTTGGCCTGTGCACTCCTGTAGGTGGTCCAGTATTCATTCATCTTTTTCATATAATTCTCTGTCTGCTCCCCAAAGAATTACCCACCACAGGGAAATCCATGTCCTTAGCCTGGGTCTCCTGTGAAATGCTAGTACATCTGAGCCAAGCCATTCTCCGAAGAGCCACAGATGTAGCCATGACTCGTGATGACATCACTGGAGTCCACAGCAGCATGAAACTGGATCTTAGATGCCTCAATCCCATCAGCAGCCACGTCCTCCAGCTCCCTGGCAAGCTAAGGGTGAGGCCTGCTTAGCCAGTGCCAGTACAGTGTCCCACCTAGACTTCTGGTACCTGGCTGTATAGGCCATGTAATTAGCCTGCCTGAGTCCCAAGGAGGATGCCATGTACTGTTTCTTTGCACTTGCATCCAGCTTCCTGGAGTCTTTATCTGGGGGGAAGCCAATGGCATATTAGTCTTATCACAGGCTGCAGCCTGCATGACTCCAACATGGCTGCATTGCTCGTACAAGAACTCTATACCTGAGCCTGACAGCATGTACCTCTTGTCCATCCTTCTGTCTACAGGAGGTGAAGAATTTGGAGTTTTTAATAGTTTTTGTGTCAGTTTCCCAAAAGACTTGTGAAGGGCAATAGACAACCTCTTGGACTCTGGTATGTCCATCATCTCCACATAATCAGGCTCCTCTTGTTCCTCAACAGCTTCTTCCAAAGGGGAGCTGGAGGGTTTCTGCCACTTTCCTGTAAAACATAAAGTAGGAAGGGGACTCAAAGCCTAGGAGGGGAAACACCAGAAGGCCTGTCTGGGGAGATGTCCGGTTCAATGGGCTCATCCAGACCTTCCATTCCATCATCACCACCTTCGTAATCATCATCCTCCTCCAAATCCAGTTCATAAAAATCTTCAGGGGCATAATCCTGAACTGGAGGAACCGACCGAACTGAACGCCTGCCAGAAGGCACCGGATCAGTCAGAACTGGATGAAGTGATTCAACAATCCTAATCGCTTGGGCAATCTCCTCGGTGGTCGGAACATGCGGTTCTGGATCCGAACCGGCCAATTTCTCCTTTCTTTTTCACGGAACCGATCCCTCTGAATTGGCTCTCCTTTTACCCGAAAAAGTATCGCCCTGGTCAGAGGGCACTCCTTCAGGTTCGGTCAGAACTGAACCGGGCTTGCCATCCAGATCAGCGGACTTCTCAAGCCTCCTTCTCCCCTAAGCCTGCCCAATCTCTTATCCAGGGTGGATTTAGGAAAATTCTTGCAGATTTGACAGTCTGAATCGAGGTGGTCAAACCCCAGACAATAAACACAAGTGGTGTGGGGATCAGCCTTAGCAAAGACCTCCCCACACACACTGCAATGCTGAAACCCAGTGGGCCAGGTTTTTCTTTTGGGTTTCTCAGACGTAGCCATACTTATAATCAAACTTACCCTTTACTTGGCAAAAGCCAGGCAAGACCCCCTTATCGGTTTCTAACCGTGTTACGGGTATTTGAAAAAATCGTAAACACACTTGTTGGGTTTTTTTTTTTTTTTAAACAGATAAGGACCGGTACCACATACTTAACCTGAAAGAAAGAGAAATCAAAAGCACACAAGGTAACCGGTTCAGCCGAACTGGTAAACGTTTATAAAATTACAATTTCCACAAGTTTTGACAGCTAGTCCACTACCTAAGCACTTACAGTACCACAGACAGGGATCTGAACTGAAAATAAACACAACCGAATCAGTAAAACCGACGACTTTAACCGACTTTGAACCGTGAGCAGAGGAGAAATCTCCGTAACGACTGTTCAGTTAGGCAGAGGAAAGAATAGTAGAGTTACGTAAGAACTTACCGTAACAGTAGATCTTCGAGAGAGGCTCTTGCAGTAGGTAATTACATATAGGACTGACGCCGGCCGGCAGCAGGACCCCACAGAAAAATTTCTAGCTAGCAGTCCCTGGCGAGGGACTGCCCCACTGCCAGGTGCCGGCGCTATGACATCAGTATAAAGGGCCGGTCCCAGACGCCCGCCTTCCAGTTCTTTCCAGCCACAGGCCCGGAAGGCCTGGACGAGAGAGAAGCAGATGTTTCCATTCCTGGAAAAAGAGCTGAAAAGGCCTAGGGGGATGGAGGGTGGGAAGGTATTACCTACTGCAAGAGCCTCTCTTGAAGATCTACTGTTATGGTAAGTTCCACGTGAATTGTACTGTCTTACTTCAAGAGGGCTCTTGCAGTAGGTAATTACATATAGGACTGAATCCCAAGCAGTCTGGAATAAATAAAAGGCACCGGGAGGAGGAAACTACTCCAGAAAATAGCAGTAGCCGTGCAAACCTCAAGACAGGAGGCCTTTCAAAACGGCTAGCCCGAAGCCTACTCTACGGCGAGAGGCAATGTCCAAACTGTAGTGTTTCATAAAGGTATGGACAGAAGTCCAGGTGGCGGCAGCACAGATGTCCGCCACAGACACATTCTTGAAACAAACCGCAGAGGCCGCTACTCCTCGGGTAGAGTGACCTCTGACCTGACCCGGAAGGGTCTTGTTGTACTTGTCATAACAGAAAGTGATGCAATGAGCTAACCACTTCGACAGGCATTGCTTGAAACAGCATTGCCTTCCTTTGTGAGCAAAAGAGACGAACAACTGATCAGTCTTTCTGAGATCCTTTGTCCTGTTGGTGTAGTATCTCAGAATTGCCAACATCCATGGTATGGAGTAAATATTCCTTGGTTAGAGTACTGCGTGAAAAGCAGGTAACCTATGGACTGATTTAAGGTAGACTTGCACTACTTTTAGATTGAAACTTAGGATTCGCAAAGAGTAACTCGCCTTTGTGAAAATCAAATAGGGATTTTACACATAAGGGCCTGAGCTCGAAATTCTTCGAGTCAAGTGATGGCCACCAAGAAAACGCCTTCCACGAAAGAAATCTCAGATCTGCAGAAGCTGCAGGTCTCAAGGAGGAAGAATAAGTTTCTCAGAACAAAGTTCAAGTCCCAAGGGGAGCAGGAGTTCGATGGGGAGCCTCAGATGAAGGACCTCTGAGAAAGGTCTTCGAGACTCCAGTTGAGCAAAAGCTTTATCTGCTAAGGAACATGGTAGGCTGAGATAGCAGCCATGTGAACCTTCAAGGAGGAATGGCTGAGACCCAGGTCGAAGAGATGACGTAAGTAATCCAGCAGAACAGCCACTGAACAGGAGAAAGGCTCCACGTTCCTAGAGGCTGCCCAAATAGATAATCTCTTCCACTTCATGGCATAAGTGGACCTGGTGGAGGGTTTTCTAGCCTCCACCAAAATCTCTGCCACTTTTGGAGAGACGCCAAAACAGGACTGGGCTAGGCCTGCAGAAGCCATGCATGAAGCTGAAGGGACTTGGGACCTGGATGGACCAGGGTCCCCTGATCCTGGGTCAGCAAACCTCGAGATAAAGGAAGAGGAGGAACCTCTGAGTATTGTTGTAGAAGAGAGAACCAGATTTGCCTGGGCCAGAAAGGAGCGATCAGAATCATTCTCGCTCCTTCTATGGATAGTTTCTGCAAAACTCTTGGGATCAGAGGAATTGGGGGAAAAGCATAGACTGCATCTGTCCTTCCAGTTCAGGAGACAGAGCCGCCCAGAAAGTGCCTCGCTTTGGAACGAGCGAGCAAAAGCTGGGAAGTTTATGCTTTGGGGAGGCGTAAGAGGTCTACCATGGAGTCCCCAAAGCTGAAAGATATCGTCGAGCACCCTTTGATCCAATTCCCACTTGTGTGCCCGGGCAGAGGAGCGGCTTAGCTTGTCTGCCAGGGTGTTGTCGACTCCTAGAACATGAATCGCCATGAGGTGACGGTTGCGACGAGTTGCCCAATCCCAAACGCTCATTGCTTCCCTGCATAGAGGGTAGGAACGAGTTCCTTCCTGCTTGTTGATGTACCATACCACGCACATGTTGTCCGTCTGGACGGCTAGGTGGCCGGGAAGAATGTATTGCTGAAGGGCTTGGAGAGCGTATAGCACAGCTCGAAGCTCGAGCACGTTGATGTGGAGAGCTAGTTCCAGTCTGGACCATACGCCCTGGGTCCGATGAGGGCCCAGATGGGCTCCCCCACCTTCGCCTGATGCGTCCGTGGTCAGAGTCTGGGAGGGGGAGGATGAAAGAAGGGACTCTCAAATAGGTTCTCTTGAACCATCCACCATTGCAAGTCCCATGCCATTGGCGAGAGATCAGAACCAGTTGATCTAGGTCGCTCATGTTGATCCCACTGGGAGCGAAGAGTCCACTGAGAGATCCTCATGTGGAGTCGAGCTCGGGGGACCGTCGGAATAGCGGCCGCCATGAGCCCCAGAAGATGTAGGACCGACCTCGCCAGAGCCCTCCTGCTTTTTGATAGCAGGGAAATCTGGGATTGAAGAGAGGCCGCCTCGTCTGGAGGCAGGAAGGCCTTGCTCATCGTCGTATCGAGGATAGCCCCGATGAACTGTAGCCTCTGTGAGGGGTCCAGATAGGACTTGGAATGGTTGATGGTAATACCCAGGCCACTGAAAACTTGCTGGGTGAGGGAGAGAAAATGCAGGAGTTCCTCCCTAGACGAGGCCGCCAGGAGCCAGTCATCCAGGTAAGGAAACACCTGTACTCCCACTGTACACAGGTGGGCCGCTACCACAGCCAGGCATTTGGTGAATACTCGGGGCGTCGAGGAAAGACCAAAGGGGAGCACCCTGAATTGGTAGTGGTCCCCCTGAAACGTAAAACGAAGATACTTACGGTGAGAAAGGCGAATGGGGATGTGCAGATAGGCATCCTGCATATCCAGCGCACAAAGCCATTGACCCGGCTGAAGAAGGGGCAGAAGGCTCTGCAGGGAGAGCATCCTGAACCTTTTGTATTCCACATAAAGTTTCAAGGAACTGAGATCTAGAATGGGTCTGAGATCTCACGTCTTCTTTGGGACCAGGAAGAAATGAGAATAGTAACCCGTCCCTCAAAGATCTGCAACAGGGTTGATACACAAGGAGGCGTGGAAAGGATGAAAAGGGACTTGGCAAGGTTGGAGGAATGGTCAGACGTATGGCAGCTAGGATTCAATGCAAAAGTGCAAATAATGCACCTGGGAAACAAGAACCCAGGGGAAGAATACAACGGGTGGGAGGTAGTAACAACAACAAAACAGGAAAGGACCTGGGGTAATCATATCAGATGACCTTAAGGTTAGCAAGCAATGTGAGAAGGCAGTAGGGAGGGTGGTGGTATACTGGGATGTATAGGAGAGGCATCAGCAGCAGAAAACAGGAAGTTGTTATCCTCTGTACAGACAGTTGGTGAGACTCCATCTGGAATATCTGTGTCCAGTTCTGAGACCCCATCTCCGCAAGGACATAGACAGGATAGAGGCAGTCCAGAGGAGGGCAACTAAAATGGTGCAGGGTCTGCAAGAGAAGCCGATGAGGAGAGACTAAAGGAGCTTAATATGTATACCTTGAGGAAAGAAGGGAGAGGGGAACATGATAGAAACTTTCTGGCACCTCAAGGGAATCAACAAAGTCCAAGAGGGTAGCATCTTCAGAAAAAGAGACTTACAAGAACAAAGGGACACAATTTAAAGATAGAAGGAGGGCGGTTCTGGGGCAATGTGAGGGAAGTATTATTTCACAGAGAGGTAGTAGATGCATGAAACAGCCTTCCTGAGGAAGTTGTGGAGTCTAAAACTGTGGGAGAATTCAAGAATGCATGGACAGACATAAGGCAATTCTTGTGGAGGGCAGGAAGATATAGGCTGTTGGTTAACTAGAATCTGCCCATCCTGTAGGTGGCGAAATGGTAGACTAGATGGGCCTAGTGTCCTTATCTGCCGTCAAAGTCTATGTTTCTATCGCCTGCTTCGCGAGAAGGGCCGAGATTTCTTCCTGGACCAAGGGAAGATGGTCCCTTGAGTATGACGACTTCGGAGTAGGGTGGCGGGGTGGTTTCTGAAGAAACTCTATGGAGTGCCCTTCCGCTATAAGCTGGAGCACCCAAGAATCCGAGGTTATCCTCTCCCAACCCGGAAGGTGGAGAGAAAATCTCCCTCCTACCGGTTTCTCCGGAGGCGGTGGGAGAGGAAAGGAGTCAGGTGGTGTGGGCAGCGCCGCAGCTGAGGCACCCACTGCTTTTTTGGGTGGAGGGGCCTGGCAGCTGCGGGGCCCAATGTTTAGTGGCGCCTTCCCTCGGGTTTCGCCAGGCCGAGTCCGCTCATGTAAAAGACGGCGCGCTGTTGAGGATGGGGACGGACATGGAATCCACGGATTTCAAGGCCGCCCTTCTTGCAAGTCGGTGATGATGTCTTTGACATCACCCCCAAAAAGCACTGACCTCCTGAAAGGTGCCTCCTGAATAGCGGATTGCACCTCCGGGACCAAACCTGACACGCGGAGCCAGGCATGACACCGTAGACTTATGGCGAAAGCGGAGCTCCGCCCGGCAGTGTCCACTGCGTCGTATGTCGCTCGTAAAATGTGGCAACTGGCCGGACGAGCAGAACGGACAAGATCTGCTAACTCCTGTTTGACTTGAGGGTCAGGTAAGGAGTCCAGTTTAGATTCTGCCTGGGTAAGGATGGCCTTCTGGTAATCCCCCATGTGGGCGACGCAATTTGGGGTCGAATTCCCAGTGTGGAAGAGTGTAAATCTTTCTTCCATACTGGTCCAGGAGGCAGATTTCTATCCGGAGGAGACGAGCTCAGATGCTTTGGATGGCTGACCGCCGTGAGCGCGCTAATCACAACTGAATCGGCACAAGGGTGAGAGTCAAGATAGTCTACACCCTCGAACCTGGTATAGCCTGTTGGACTTCCTGGGAAGTGGCTAATGGCGATGGTCGCTTTCAAATCGTGGGTAACAAGGTGGGCGTGAGGCTTGATCCAGGGTGGCAGTCTAAAGTTGGAGCTGTCACGGCAGGTCCAGATGCTCGCAAGTTTGAGATGCTGGGGATCTGGTTCCAAAGAGCGCCACTGGTGAATTTCCTGGATTTTTCTAAGCAACTCCGTGAAGGATGGATCCTCCGGAGGAGACTTCGAAGGGGTCCTCGGCCAGGGCTTAGACGGAGAGCGGGGCTCGTCGTCTCTCCTGGAACATCCTTCGGAAGAATCCGAGGAATCCGAAAGAGAAGAAGAAGCAGAAGAAGAATAAGACTCCCTCACACGACTAGGGGGAGGAACGGGTTCCTTGGGTGGTACCCGTGAACGCGTATCCTGCCCCTCTCTGGATCCAGAGGGAAGAGCCCTGGAGTCGGCGCAGGAGTGTGCCGCCGATGTGCCGGAGCCAGGGGCGCACAATCGCCGTGAAGGCTGCTCTCCACCTCCTGGTGAGTTGAGCCTTGGCCTCAGCCCACCAAGAGGCCAGAGTCTCGCAGATCCACCGGCGCCGGGGGGCGTGGAGGAGGGGGGAAGTGTACGGTTGTACCGTAAGTCGAGCATCCGAATCTGCGCAGGAAACCCGCGCGCGCGGTAATGTGTCAGGTATCGCGCGCTGGATACTGCGGTCCCGGTAACGACGGCGTCGGATAACATGGCGGGTACCTGGGAGCCGGGGGAGCTGCCAGAGCAGACGGCCCAGTTGGCGGCCCCACGTTAATGGGCCCGACGGAAGGGGAACATCCCCTGCCGGCGTTGGCGGTACTGGCATCCAGGGGGGCCAACGTCAGATCTGGTTCTGTCTGACGGAGGTGGAAGATCCCCCGCATCGCCCAGGGAAGGAGGAGAGAAATCCCCGGGGTCAGGCTGGGGTGACTCAGGCTCCCCAGACGGCAGCGAAGGCTGTGGGGAACCCGGCACGACGGACGGGTCAATCGCCGACGCGCGGCTTAGGGGCGAGATCGTGGCGGGCGCCAGAGGAGCGGGCGTCCAGCTTATGGGAGCCCTCACCAGAGGCGGGCCGAGGAGAAGGGACAGCCTGGTCCGATGGGGAAGTGGTTGTGCACCGCCCCGAAGAGTCGGGCATCTTATCGACCCTCTCCATGCGGACGTCAGAGGAGCCGACGTCCGACTTAGAGGAGTCGCCCACGCCAGTAGGCCGCAGACCTGCGGCCGAACCGGGGGCGGAGGCCTCCATTCGCCCGGAGGCGCCCGCAAGGCCCAAGCTAGACGGGCGGGCCGACGCCTCCTCCAAACCCTTGGAGGCTGCCAAACGGTCCCTCGGAGGGGATGTTACCTGGGCCGCAACTCCAGCGGGAGACGAGGTAGAGGAGGACTTATCCTGGTGCCTCTCCTTGTCCTTTTTCCGATGTCCTTCCAGGGAAGTGGACGCCTGCCTCAACTTTTTCAACTCTTTTTCCATAGAAGACATCTTTTTCTTGAGGAGATGGGCTTCCAGGGACTGTTGGCACCGTGTACGGGTAGCCGCATTGAAGTTGAGGCAATGCTGGCACTTATCGACCGGGTGATCGGGGCCTAGGCAGAAAAGGCACAGGAAATGGCCGTCCTTGTGTGGCAGTTGGGCGCTGCACGAGTCGCACTTGTTTTTGTGCTTGGAGGGTGTAGGGGACGACATACACCGACGATGTACCTGACGACTGAAAAAGAATAACTAATTTTCGGTAAAAGAACGACGAAAGATAGGGCTGACAAAGCACGAACTTTACCGCAAGGCGCTGCACGAGCTAACGGTGGGAAAGAACTGGAAGGCGGGCGTCCGGGACCGCCCCTTTATACCGACGTCGTGATGACGCCAGTCACCTGACGTATGGTCCCGCCAGGCGCTAGCTAGAAATTTTTCTGGGGTCCTGCCGCCGGCCAGCGTCAGTCCTATATGTAATTACCTACTGCAAAAGCCCTCTCGAAGTAAGATCTGACGGTTACACTTCAAAGTGCAGCAGACAGGGGTTTGAACCGAGTTTGAGCTCAACATTCTATGCCTTGCACAGAATTTAACTCTTTCCTCTCCAGAGCAGTTCAAGTGCTGGGGCTAACTGCAATAAGTCAGAATACAGCAAGACTTCATGTTGTTTGAAAGAGGGGGAAATTCTAGTATCAAGGTTAGACCCTAAAGGATTAATGACAAGAATATATTCACACCTCAAGAGAAGCCACACCAACCCAGTCA
Source organism: Neoceratodus forsteri (assembly GCA_016271365.2). Lineage (NCBI taxonomy): Eukaryota > Metazoa > Chordata > Ceratodontiformes > Ceratodontidae > Neoceratodus > Neoceratodus forsteri. The sequence goes on from CM028137.1 coordinate 369,525,782, forward strand.
GAGGGAACACTGGCCCTCCCTATCAAACCACATCCTCGCCAGACGGCTGGATGTCTGGCAAGAAAAAATTACTCACCTTAGTAATTATGTTTCTTCTAATGTAGTCTTGCTGTATTCTGACAATTGCAGTGATTCCCAACCTTTGTACTGCCCCGGAGAACAGAGTTAACTTTCTATGCAGGGCATAGAATGCTGAGCTCGAGCTCGGTTGAAGTCTCTGTCTGGAGTGTTTTGAACTTAAACAGATTCTTACGAGCCCAACTAAACTAAAAATTCTATGTGGAAATTGTAAAATTTTACTAACCAACTGGTCGAAAATGTTTTGGATTCCCAAGGAAGACTCAAGTCAGGAACCCAAAACAAAACCCAATGTACTAAAATAAATAAATAAGCACCCAAACAAAAGGAGGAGGTGCATCAAAAATACCCTGGGTGCACACTGCACCTGCCCACCCACTTCCCAAAAACAGGTTCTGAGAAGGGAGGAGGAATAGAATACAGCAAGACTCCATTAGAAGAAACATAATTACTAAGGTGAGTATTTTTTTCTTCAAACAACATGAAATCTTGCTGTATTCTGACAATTGCAGACTACCAAGCAGTACCTCCAAGGTGGAGGGGCAGAACCTACTTTGGGAATAGGCTCTGAAATACTGCTGTGCCAAACAAAGTATCACTCCTAGCCTGGATATCCAGAGAGTAATGCTTGGTAAAGGTATGCACTGTTTTCCAGGTGGCTGCTTGACAAATTTCTAAGAGAGGGATATCCCTAGCAGCAGCAAGGGAAGCAGCTGTACCTCTTGTGGAATGAGCCCTCAGGCCTGAGGGTGGAATTTTTCCCAGCTTTTCATAGCAGAATTGTTTACAAGACACAATCCACCTGGCAACAGATCTTTTGGTGGCAGGCATGCCCTTCCCCACTTCTCCATAAGTGAGGAACAACTGGAGGGAGTCAAACCTGTGACCCTTGGTACGCTCTATGTAGTAACTAAGGACTCTTTTGACATCTAAACTGTGTAGCCTCCTCTCTCCTGAGGAAGAATGATCAGTGAAGAAAACAGGGAGAGAGACTGGTTTAAATGGAAGTCTGAAACCACTTTGGGCAAGAACCTTCTATTGGTTCTAAGGACCACCTTATCCCTGTGAAAGGAGATAAAATCAGGTTCCACTGACACGGCTTGCAATTCACTGATATGCCTGGCAGAGGTAATGGCTACCAAGAACACAGTTTTCCAAGTCAAGTACTTAAGCTCTGCTGAAGACACAGGCTCAAAGGGGGGGTTGCATAAGTTGAGCAATGCAAACATTCAAATCCCAGGCAGGGTCTCTAAAAGGAGGATTGGTGTGAAGCAATCCTTTAAAAAATTTACAGAACACAGGATGGGAAGATAGTGAGGAAGACTTCCCCACAGACAAAAACGCAGAGACAGCTGACAAGTGTACCTTGAGAGTAGCTGGCCTGAAGCGTAGGCCATTAAGATGAACCATATAATCCAGAACCGTAGGCAATGCAGCAGTGTCTGGAGAAACATGCTTCTTAGAACACCAAATGCTGAATCTTTTCCATTTGGAGTTGTAAGTCTTTCTGGTGGAGGGCTTTTGAGAAGCCTTGAGGATATCCAGAACCCCTTGGGAAAGATGCAGATCTGCAAACTCTTAACTCTTCAAGAACCATGCTTTGAGATTGAGAGATTTAAGATTGGGGTACCAAATCCTTCCCTGAGAGGATGTTAACAGGTTGTAATTCCTGGGAAGATGGACTGCTAAGGACAGCAACAGGGGGTACCAGGGCTGTCTGGCCCAATCTGGAGCAATCAGAATCACCTTGCAAGGTTGAGACCTTATTTTTACCAAAACTTTGAACAGGAGTGGGAAGGGGGGAAAGGCATACAGAAACTTCCCCTCCCAATTCAGGAACAGGGCATCCAGAGGGACTGAGCCCAGGACTGGAGGCCTGCAACAAAAGAGAGGGAGTTGGTGATTGTCTGGGGCTGCAAAGAGATCTATCTCTGGAATGCCCCACCTTGAAAAAAATCACTTTCAACACCTGAGGGTCCAGGGACCATTCGTGATGGCCCTGAGAAATCCTGCTCAGTGCATCTGCTAGCACATTGTCCTTGCCTGGAAGGTGAACTGCTACAAGAGAGGTTTGCAGGGAATAAGCCAGGGACCACAACTTCATGGCTTCTTTGCACAAGGCTGTGGATAGAGTGCCTCCCTGCTTGTTGATGTACCACATGGTGTTGGTGGTGTTGTCTGTTCTGACTTGAACCACCTTGTTCTGTACTGACTGAGAACACTTCTAGAGCCAGAAAAACTGCTCTGAGCTCTAGAAGATTGATGTGGAGAAGGGACTCTTGGGGGAGCACAGCCCTTGGGCAGTAAGGGACCCCAGGTGGGCTCCACAGCCCAGGAGAGAAGCATCCGTGGTAAGGACCACTGAACAAGGCTGAGCAACAAACGGAACACCTTGTCTTAAATTGTCCTGATCCTGCCACTACTGGAGGGCTTGGATCAAGGTCAGAGTCACTGGGATCAGTTTGGTAAGGGAATCCTTTTTCTGAAACCAAAAAGCTCTCAGGTGAACTGAATATCCCTCATCTGAAATCATGCTCCTTGGACCACTGCTGTTGAAGCTGCCATGTGGCCCAAGAGCTGGAGGAAATGCCTTGCTGGTCGAGATACCCGAAGGCTGAAGGAAGAAGCTAGTTCCATAAGAACCCTTGCCCTTTCTAGGGGAAGAAAGGCTCTTGCTCTGAGTGTGTACAGTTTTGCCCCTATAAAGTTAAGAAAGTGGACTGGTTCGAGAACTGACTTGGGAAGGCTGAGAAAAAATCCTAGAGAAGTGAGCACATGCTGGGTCACTTGTAGGTGAGACTTGACTTGGTCTGGAGACTGACCCACTAATAGCCAATCGTCCAGATAAGGAAATATGGAAATCTTTTGCCTTCTTAGAAAGGCAACTACTACTGCCAGGCACTTTGTGAAAACCCTTGGAGCTGAGGTTAGGCCAAAGGGCATTGCTCTGAACTCATACTGGCCTGAGGGCAACTTGAACCTGAGGTACTTTCTGTGGGAGCACCTGATGGGACTGTGAAAATAGGTGTCTTTGAGGTCCAGGGAGGCTAGCCAGTCCGCTGGCCTTAGAGAGGGAGGGATTATTCCCAGAGTTACCATCTTGAACTTTGGTTTTAAAAGATGTTTGTCCTACTAAACGAGTAAACTATCAAAATCCTGACCAAAACCTAAAAAAAAAAACTTCTCTGCATTGCTCCACGACAATAATACAGCATGGCAAAAGCATTGCGGAACCGATTCCAGCCGATTGCTGAGAGCATAGAAACGGACAATATGCAGTCAGAGGAGGGAGAGGCCTATGCTAAACACTCCCAGGGCTCAGAGAAAAAACAACAAAAATCTAAGGCATCCAAAAAGATCAGAGTCCACAGCTGATACCATCTTACAAGCCATAGCAGATTTAAGAGGGGAAGTTTGAGATTCGCCCAAAAATCTAAGACAGGACCTTCACTCACCTGGAAGCCAGAATCTCGGAAGCTGACCAACAGATTTCCACGAACACCACGTGGCTGGATGCCTTGGAGGAGGCAGTCAGAAGTATCCTAACTGAATAGATTGCCATTTCGGCGCGACAAGACGACGCCGAGAACAGGGGCCAACAGCGTAATATTTGAGTGTTCGGGATCCCGGAGGGGGAAGAAGGGAACGATCCGCGAGCCTTTTCTGATTACCTTCTCCAGTCTGTTTTATCCCTCGACCCTGAATTCCAGATCAATGTAGAGAGGGCGCACCGCGCCTTAGGCCCCAAACCCACACGCCCAGACGCCAGACCATGTTCCTTCCTAATTCGGTTCCTTAGCTACCAAGTAAAGGAGTCCCTCCTAATTAAAGCATGACAAAAAGGAAGGATAAGGTGGGGACAGTCCCATCTCCTGTTTGACAACGATTATGCTCCTCTGACCCAGCGACAACGTAGGGCATGGGGCCCCCTCTTTCCAGTTCTCAGAACCAAGAATATCCGTTTTAAGACCCCCCTACCCTGCAAAGCTCGTGATCCACCTTCGCACTGGAACCCAGGTTTATTCCTCTGCCAGTGAAGCAGCTTTAGATCTTCAATCAAGAGGCATCATATTGGAGAAGACTAGAGAGACAATAGCTCAGCGCCCTAAGCTAGCCCCAAGACAAGAGAAGCAGCAAGAGAGACAGCCCAATGTGAAGATCCCAGAACTGATTTTGCAACTCCAGCAATACCGCAACTTTAACTTAACATGAGAAAGCGGTGAGGACACTGTTTTGATTGGGGTGAGTGTGATTGTTCGGGAGACACTCAGGGGGCAGGGGGGAGTGGGGCTGGCCCAGGTAGCCTCTGGGAGCTTTGTGAAAATGATCATGGTCTCACTTAAAAGAATTCTCCCAGCTTCTGTATGGGACCAGCTTAACAGTGTCAGTGCGGACTCCTGGATTGTGGGAGTTTTTCTAACTCTGGAACTCTGCATCCTCGTGGCAGCTCCTTGGCAGGGTGGCTGGGCCTCCGACATCTGGGTTGGATCTCCTGAAATTCACCCCACCCCTGAAACTAATCTTCATAAGCTAACCTCACTCATATAAAAGCCTGATTTGGGCTATGGATTGACTGAACTAGAACTCCACAACCTAACAGCTGGTACCAGCGATTCTCACAGTCGGACAGAAAAAAAGGGAAGAGAAAAGGGGGGAAGGAAGGGGGAAATCTTTCTGGGGGTTGTGGTGGGCTTGGTCGGATTATTTCTTCGTTGATAACCTGACCTCCTTGGGTTTGCGCCTCCCTGACCGCCGGTGACCCTCTCGCTGCTGGATGATCGCTCTTGCCTGCTGTGAAGGTGTTCGGAGGTCGGATGACCGCTTTTGGCGGGTGACCTACGGAGGTAAGGTTGAGGCCCGCTGGAAGGAGGGACAGCGAGACGGGGGATCCCTTCCCTGTGGGTTGGCTAGAGCGCTGCAGCTCTATCTACCCAACCGCGAAGTTTCTGTTCTCTGTCTCCCCCTCTTTTTTAACCCCAGCTCAACTTTGAGGTGGTCTAGACGCCAGGCAACGGACTTTATTTGGAAACTGGTGGGCCGGCTGGCCCCCGAGGTGCTTTGTTTCCCCGTCGGGTCAGCTGAGCCTGGCCTGTCCTCTATGGCTTCCCCCTCCCTGTGGAGTCCCCCTTTTATGGCCTGTCCTCTATGATTAGCTCCTGTGAGGACCTGGTCCTTTCTTCCACAGAGATGATCAAGCAGGTGGGTGGGCTTGAATTCAATTAGGGGGGCCCTAGTTGACCTTGCACTTCTAGTGTGCGGAACCGCCCTGGGAGGGACATGGGGGTTCCTTCCAGCCCAGGTTTCCTCGACCTTTTCTTAGAGCCTCTCGGGTTTCCCGGCCCAATATTCGGGCGGGTGCTTCTATCCCAGGCTCTTTTAGTCTACCGAACCCTGGAAGGAGGGTAGGGGAAATCGGATGGGGGGGACTTAGCCCAAATCTAGCTGTTATGGGGGCGGGTCGATGGATGGGCCAGGTGTTGGGAGACTGGGGCCCACCTTCCCCCTCGCATAGTCACCAGTCTGCTATATTTCTATTAGACTCGGGTTGGGGCCCCTGTTAAGATACTATCCCACAACATAAATGGGATACAGGACCCAATCAAGCGTGCCAGGTTGATGCAATATCTATCTAAACAGACTACTGATTTAATTATTTTACAAGAAACCCACCTTTCAGAGAGAGAGAGCACCTCAAGCTGAGTTGGGGTGGAAGATACAAAGTAGTTGCCTCATCCCACCCCAGAGGGAGGAAAAGAGGGACAGCAATTCTCATCCCTAGGAATACACCTTTGGAAATTCAACAAACACACATAGACGCCAATGGCCATTATACAATACAGGGATTACTATTTGGTAAACAAGTAACCTTAGCCAGTGTATATTTTCCACCCTAATCTACTTTCCCAGTCTATAGAGGGTTTATATCCATTCTACTCCACCCGACACTAACCCCCCATCTAGATTGCTCAAACCCCCATAACCATAGAAACAATAAAACTGCTAGACAATTCAGGTCTACTATAGATCAGCTTGGACTGCTAGACGTCTGGCGCCGGCTATTTCCCTCCGATCCAGGGTACACCTACTACTCCCCTAGAATTAAAACACACGACTAGATTATATCATTACAACCTGTGAGCACCTATCACAAATTCAAGATATTAATATAGGCCCTAAACTACTATCAGACCATCATCCACTGATCGTTTCTTTGGATTTAGGGCGAGAGGGAAAGAGATTGCTCTGGAGACTTAACGCGGCAATTTTATCAGATCAAGAACTTGTCGAAAGTCTTTCCTCCAAGATTTCCCAATTTTTTGCTGAAAATTCTGACCCATCTATATCCCAAGCAATACAATGGGATGCAATGTAAGCCACTATCCGAGGCGAATTGATAGTGTACTCTTCCAGGAAAAACAAGTAAAGGGACCTAGAATACCACAGATTGCCTAACCAGTTAAAAAACTACCAGATGCTTTACAGGGAAGGGGATGCAGAAATGCAACTTCTGATCAGAAACACGAAAGCAGATCTACAGAAGATACTAGATAGTAAAGTTCAGCAATCTCTGTACTATCTGCGTCAGACGATCCACGATGGTGGGCCCAGGGGTGTTAAATACCTGACACGTAGACTAAGGAATAACAAGGCAGCAGCTACAATCCTCTGGCTTAAAAATTCCTTCTCGGGGCAGACAAATCACACTGTGGCACACATCCAAAAAGCTTTTACGGACTACTTTACTAAACTGTACACCCCCCCCCCCCAATACACCTAACCAAACCCGAACTGGTACAATTTCTGAAACAGGAATTACCAACCCTCTCCTCTCCAAATCAATTTCTAAAAGCTCCAATCTCTACTGGAAATAGAAGAGGCAATAAAAATATTAAAACAGGAAATGTCCAGGCCTAGATGGATACACACGAGTGGTATAAAAATTCAAAAATATTTAACCCCAAAACTTTTGCTCTTTTCAGTGAGATTTCCAAGGGCAGTTTACCCCTCCCTGTGGAATACATAACTATACCGATAATAAAACCTAACAAAGACCCAGCAGACCCCAGATCCTACAGGCCTATCTCAATTTTAAATGATGATTACAAAATATACATGGCCATTCTCTCAGCAAGGCTCGAACACATAATTCCAAATATCATACACCCTGATCAATCTGGATTTATTAAAAATTGGAACATTTCCGATAACATCCGTAAGGTACTACTATTGCAGGAATTTGTTCGAACTAGGCAAATCCTAGTGTTTTTTTATTAGTCTAGACGCTGAAAAGGCGTTTGATCGTGTCTCATGACCTTTTCTATGGGAAACCCTTAAGATGTTTAAGTTCCCACCACAATTTATTATTTGCTTAAAGACAATATACAGCACTCCTAAAGCATATGTTAGGGTTAATAGTTCCCTGTCACAGCCCTTTCTGCTGGGTAGGGGGACGAGGCAAGGCTGTCCTTTGTCTCCCTATCTTTTTGCCCTATTTACAGAACCACTGGCAGCTCTCCTTCGAAACTCTCCTATAACAGAGGGAATCCCGATCGGCCAAAGAGAATATAAAATAGGATTGTTTGCGGACGACATAATGCTGACCTTGTTGTCCCCTCCACAATCAATCCCGTCTACTTGGAACATTTTATCTCTGTTCGAAAAAGATGCGGATTTCAAACTAAACACAAGTAAAATGGAAATTCTATCCTTCAATTATCTCCCCTCTCCCCAGATAAAAAAGACCTTCCCATTTAAATGGCAATCAACTAAAATAAAGTACTTAGGCATTCACCTTCCTTCTGATCCCGGGGTCTTGGAACTCACTAATTACGAGCCATTGACCCTCCAGATACAGGCTGATCTAAACAGATGGTCTCCAATGTGTATCTCCCTGCACCAAAAAATATCAGTAATCCTTACCAATGTCCTCCCCAGGCTTCTCTATCTGTTTCAGACCATCCCTTACTTCCCCTCTAAGTTCTACTTTACCTCTTGGAATAAAATCGTTCAAAACTTTATATGGGGGGAAAAATCGTCCCAGACTCAGACTACCCATTCTAAAACTATCACTAGCACAAGGTGGTTTGAACCTCCCAGACTTATACGCCCAAGCAGCATTCCTAAGAACTTTAGTACTACGGCTCACTGATTCCTATATTTCCCCTTGGAAATCTATAGAATTTCATATCAATGACTTACACGATATAAAAAGATTCTGTTTTCCTCTGACAATAGATCCCTTAACCCATCAGTGTTAACAGAAATAACGGCTCAAACATACAAGCTATGGAAACAGACAAGAAAAGCAGGCCCTGCCCAAAAAATATACGAATACTGTAAGCTAATATCGCAAGACGATAAATTTACCCTAAACCTACATGGACCAAACCTTTACACGTTGGCGGGATATAGGTCTAACACATATATACCAGTTCTTGTCTATGGAGGGAATTATCCCTTTTGACAGATTGCAAATTTCATTTCCCCTTAAGAACTCCGATCATTTTAGATATTTTCAGATTCGTAACCATATCCTCCGTAATAATATAATACCCCCCAGATTACCTACCCCCACTCCTGAACTTCTCAAGTTGTTTACTGATGCAAACAAGAGAAATTTGGGCACCCACTTAATAGGCCTTATTCATAGAGAACTTCGGAATGGCCTCCTTATATCTACAACGCCCATATTAGCCTCCTGGAATAAAGACTTGCAAACATGCATCTCCTCCGAATTATGGTCAAGGTCGGCCCTAATTGAGATAAAATCTACTTAATCCCCTTACTGGAGACAGTTTTCTTGGAAATGTCGATCTAGATACTTCAGAGCTCCATCAATACTAATGAAACATCTCCCAGAGGAACATGGGAAATGTTGGAGGTGGTGTGGATGCAATCAAGCCACGCTATGACATGTTTTTTGGTCCAGCCCACTTCTCATGCCCTTTTGGCTACCCTTTCAGAACAAGTTAACTATAATTTTCTCTGAATCCGTGGAACTTACTGTAGAACAGTTCCTTATGGGAGTTTTCAGACCATGCCCCCCAGGAGAAAATCCTACTCCCGATTTGTTTCATAGCAGCCAGGAAGGCAATTACTAGATGCTGGATAAGAACCCAGATCCCAACTGTCCAGAATTGTAAGCAAATAATGTCCGAAATTTATACAACCGAGACCTTCAGTGTTGAACATCGAGGGGGATCCACCTCACGAATGCTGAAATGGGAGAGGTGGACCCAATATGTATCCTCACAACACCTTGATCTGAGTATATAAATCATAAACTAAATACAGGGAGGGGAAATAATAAGATTACAATGTCGTACTATCCCGGACTAGTAATTAACCTGAGGCTTCATCTGCAAGTGAATCTACTTACCTCTCTCTATATAACAATAATCCGAAAACGCACTTTATAAATATCAAAAACTGTACTTTATTCAGATCGTCTGTTATAGATCACTTGAATTGTCCATTGGGTATCTATGTGGAAAAAACAATGCAATAAAAATAAAAAAAAAAAAAAAAAACACGAACAGACTTCGAACCGAGCTGAAGGAGAAATCTCCGGACCAACAGTTCAGTGAGGCGGAGTAAAGAATCTGACAGTTCAGGTTCAAAACACTCCAGACAGAGCCTTCAACCGAGTTCGAGCTCAGCGTTCCATGCCCTGCATGGAAAGTTAACGCTTAGTTCTCCGGGGCAGTTCAAAGGTTGGGAATCACTTATCAGGATACAGCAAGACTTCATGTTGTTTGAAATAAGGGGGCAAGAGGAACATATCTGCAGTATTACTGGGAGTGCACCACCCTGCGCCCATACTGGGTAGAGATTAAACAGCAGCTTGAGCAAAGGGTAGGAGTGCAGGTGATGGAAACCCGAATTTTTATGCTCATGGGAATGGATCAGGGGGAAGATCGAGAGTGGGACCCATACCCTCGAGTGATACGTGTACTGCTGACTCTGGCTAGAAAATGCATTCAGAATATGTGGGTGGAAGGTACACAACCCATAGTAAACATGTGGCTGGAGCTAGTGGCCAAAATGCAGCAGCTAGAGAGAGTGACCTATGAACTCAAGGGGAGGGGAGAACGCTGAGAGGGTGTGGGGATATATATGAATTTCTTCCCACCAGAGGAGGCAGAGCTTATGCACCTTAACAATGTCCTCTGAGGGTATAACAGAACAGATAAGTATATTAAGGAGTACCTATGGAATGATGGCTTAAAAATGCAGGGAGTGGAGATGGTATACCCCACTATGAGTCGATATGAAGGAGATGGAGGTTGGAAACCACAATAGCAGTAGCTTACACCAGTTACTAGTATGTTAATTAAGTTGAAACAAGTTGTTTGTTGTGTGTGGTTATAAAACTGACAAAAAGGGAGGCAATAAGTATGTACTAAGTTGAATATACAGGGAAAATAGTTGAATGAAACAACGTGGAATGTAATTAAGGGACATTCATGTAATCAGAGTAAATGTAAGACTGAGAATAAGAAGCATGATGGAAAATATGTATCTGCAATGAATATGGAATATAATGTATATGAGTTTAAGACTGATTGATGTCCCCAAATAAAGAGAATAAAAAAAAAGAAATCACCTTGAATCCTGATAATTTTACTAATATAAGTCACGGTTCTTCGGTTGCATAAAATAAAGTACCAGAGAACGGGTACATTTATCAGAAACTAAAAAAAAAAAAGTTTATGACAATTGAGTGTCCAAAACATGTTTGCCCTCAACATTTAAAGCAGTTGTATCATTCTTATTACTATGTGGATTAATTTTAGAAATAGAAATATACGATTTGAACCTCCACAGTTACTGCCACACCTGGCTAAAGGTTTTAAAAAAAAGGGGGGGGATATGACAGGTACATTTGGTTTAGAAATGTGGGTTTGGAACAGCATGGATTTAAAAGCAGTAAAAGAAAACCAAAAAAACCTTTGAAAATATGTTAAGAAAAGGAGTATTAGACAAAAAAGTACACAGAGGAAATTTTAAATGAACACTTTAAAACTATTAACATAAAAAAAAATTTCATGATTTTCTGATCCTACAAAACTGGACACAGTAATGTAAAAACTGATATGTATGAAACAAAGAAAACAGGTTTGCATAGCATACGGTGCAGCTGTTCTAAAACTACAAGATACCTTCAGTGATAGGTAAACTTCCTGCTTTTACAGATACTAGTATGTTGCAGAAATTGTCATACAATGTAAACCACACTAATGTGTGCCTTTAAACAAAAACAAAACAAAAAACTGAGCAGAATTTATTTTGTTAGACATGAATGTGTATAATCATAGCTCACTCATGGTGCCTCATTTTAATTTAGGTACGGTGGAGTACCCTTACCATATAAAGCTTGTGCCTGCTCCGATCTATATCACGTAGGTGCATGATGAATGGGTTGCGCCAGATCTTGCATGTTGTACTAACAAAATGTATATGTGATATTATTGCATTGGAAAGTCGCTTTCCTTGCAGCATCTCTGACAAAATGGCGGATGTCCTGGCGAAACCCCTGGTGGAGCTCTTCAGCATCTCCCTGAGGACAGGGTGGGTGCCCCAGGACTAGAAGGTGGTGCATATAGTGCCTATCTACAAGGTTGTATTAAGGGAGGTAGCAGGGAACTACAGGCCTGTCAGCCTGACATTGGTGGTGGGCAAGGTGATGGAGGGCATTGTCAAGGAGAGACTAGGGGGGGACCTGGAAAGGTTGGGGTGCCTGGATGATAGACAGCATGGATTCGTCCCGTGGAAATCGTGTCAGACAAACCTTGTGGAGTTCTATGACTGGGTGACGAGTGCCTTGGACCTGTGTAGACCAGTGGACGTCCTCTTTCTTCACTTCAGCAAGGTAACAGACTCTGTTCCTCATGGGGGCCTGTTGGATAAGCTGGGAGAAACGGGGGTAGGGAACCAGATGATCAGATGGATAGGCAATTGGCTCAAGGACTGGACCCAAAGGGTCGTGGTAGTCTCAACCCCAAAGAGGGTCATTAGTGGAGTCCTTCAGGGATCAGTCCTTGGGCCCATCCTGTTCAACGCCTATGTCTCTGACATAAGGAAGGGTATCAGGAGTGAGATGAGTATCTCTGCGGATGACGCAAAACTGGGGGTGGTGGTGGATGGGGAGATGGGGGGTGGGCGCCCCGGAGGCTCTGGAAAGGTGGTCTAGAAAGTTGAAGCTGAGGTTCAATGCAGAGAATTGCAAGGTACTGCACCTGGGAGCCAGAAACCCAGGCCAAGTGTACACCCTGGTTGGGGGGGGGGAATGCTACAAGTCTTGATGGCTGAGAGGGACCTGGTGGTGGTGGTGGATGTCAAGATGAACAACTTGGAGACTTGTAGGAGGGCAGCGGCAAAAGCCAACAGGATGCATCATTAGGAAGATCACCTCCAGAAGGAGGGAAGTGATATCCACTGTATAACTGAGCTTGCAAGGTCAGACTGAAGTACTCAAGGCAGTTTGAAGACCACATTTAAAGAGGGACACTGAACTCCTGGAGAGGGTCCAGAGGAGGGCAACCAAAATAATTTGGGGGCTTGGGGATAGACCTATGGGAGAGGCTCGAAGAGCTAAATATGTACACATCGGAAGACAGAAGGGACTAAGGGAACATAATAGAGGTCTTCAGGTACAAGAAGGGGATAAATGGGGAGGAGCAGTCAGGTGCTACTGGCGAAGGGGACTAGAGGGCATGGGTGGAAGCTGGAGGGGGAGAAAGAGGAGGTGCAGCTGTAATGCGCTGCCCAGGGGCTGTGGAGGGTTCAAGAAGGGTGGACAGGTACAGGGAAGGGTTCTGGAAGCAAAACCAGTCAGCGAGAATATCCGGACTGGGAAGAGAGAAGCTAGAGAGGGAGAGGGGGGCAGCAAGGTCAGCTCCCAGGGTGGGGCTGACCAAACGAACAGACACGAAAGACCGTTAGGCCTATTCTGCTGGCATTTAATATGTTAGTAAATCTACAAACTGTCACTTGCAAACTGAACTATGGACAAAATCTGCAAATGCGTGCTGCTTACGCAGGAAAGGGACATTACTATGTTGTGTGGTCTCCAAGAAAAAAATTACTCACCATAGTAATGTTGTTTCTTCTAATGGAGTCTTGCTGTATTCAGACATAATGCAGTTAGCCCCAGCACTTGTACTGCCCCGGAGAGGAAAGGGTTAACTCCATGCAGAAGCATGGAACGTTGAGCTCGAGCTCGGTTTTCAAACCTCTGTCTGTGGTACTTCCCAATGTAACCGTCAGATTCTTACGAGCAACTAACTTAGCACTATAACATGGAAATTGTTTGAAACATATAGCCAAAAGGCAAAATATTTTTGGGGTCCAAAAAAGACTCAAGTCGAGAACCCAAGAAGAAACAAGGTAGTGACAAATTAAGCTATGCAACACAAGAAGGATAAACCTAATAGCTACCCCACCAAGAGGGAGGGTACAAGGCACACCCCTGAGATGCAACACTGTACCTGCCAGCCCACTTCCCAAAAACAGGTTCTGAGAGGGAAGGCGGGGGGCAGTTGAATACAGCAAGACTACATTAGAACAAACAACATTACTATGGTAATTTTTTTCTTCAAACATGAAGTCTTGCTGTATTCAGACGTAATGCAGACTACCAAGCAGTTCCTTATGGAGGAGGGAATGCAGAACCTACTTTGGGAACAGGCTCTGCAGTACTGCTGTTCCAAACCTAGCATCACTCCTAGCCTGGATGTCCAGAGAGTAATGCTTGGTGAATGTATGTACTGTTTTCCAGGTGGCTGCTTTATAGATCTCTAACAAGGGTAAATCTCTGTCCGCAGCTAGAGTAGCAGCTGTACCCCTAGTGGAGTGAGCCCTCAGACCTGAAGGGGGTGTTCTACCCAATTTGTCATAGCAGAATTGTATATAAGAAACAATCCATCTGGCAACAGATCTTTTAGTGGCAGGCTTAACTTTCCCCATTTCACAATAAGTGAGAAACAATTGAAGACGGTCATTCCTGTGTTCCTTAGTATGCTCTTTGTAGTAGCTAAGAGCCCTTTTAACATCCAAACTGTGTAATCTTTCCCCTGAAGAATGGTCAGTGAAAAACACAGGGAGAGATATTGAATGGTTTAGGTGAAAATCTGATACTTTAGGCAAGAACCTTCTATTAGTTCTTAGGACCACTTTATTCCTATGGAAGGATATGAAGTCGGGTTCAACTGACAGGGCCTGTAATTCACTAATCCACCTGGCAGAAGTAATAGCTACCAGGAACACAGTTTTCCAGGTCAAGTACTTCAATTCAGCCGAAGTTATAGGATCAAAGGGTGGCTGCATAAGCTGAGCAATGCAGACATTAAGATCCCACGGTGGTGTAGGCTCCCTAAAGGGAGGCTTGATGTGAACCAGGCCTTTAAAAAACTTCCTGAAAACAGGATGACATGCTAGGGAAGAGCTTTTCCTTGCTGAAAGGAATGCAGAGACAGTTGCTAGATGAACCTTCAACGTAGCAGGCCTAAGGCCTAGACTATTCAGATGAACTAGATAATCTAAGGTTGTGGAAATGTCTGCAGAATCAGGCACAATACCTTTCTGAGAGCACCAACTATTGAACCTCTTCCATTTGGAGTTGTAAGTTTTTCTAGTGGAAGGTTTCCTGGAGACCGTCAGAATATCCATAACTCCCTGAGAGAGATGTAGTGCTGCATATTCTAACTCTTCAAGAGCCAGGCCTTGAGGTTGAGAGACTGGAGAATTGGGTACTAGATCTGCCCTTGGGAGGAGGAGAGAAGACTGTATCTCCTGGGAAGAGACAGGGGACGTGAGACAGCCAAGGACAGCAGTACAGGATACCAGGGTTGTCTGGCCCAATCTGGAGCCACCAGTATCACTGTACAGGGTTGAGTTCTTATCTTGATCAGAACAGGAGAGGGAAGGGAGGGAAGGCATAGAGAAACCTGCCCTTCCAGTCCAGAATGAGGGCACCCTGGGGAACCGTCCCCAGGACTGGAGGTCTGCAACAAAACAGAGGAAGCTGATGATTGTCTGGTGCTGCAAATAGATCTACCTCTGGAGTGCCCCACCTGGAGAAAATGATCCTCAGAATGTGAGGATTCAGGGACCATTCATGATGTCCCTGTGAAATCCTGCTCAGGGTATCTGCTAACACATTGTCTTTCCCTGGAAGATGAACTGCTACCAGGGAAGTCTGAAGCGAATAAGCCAGAGACCAAATCTTCATGGCCTCTGTGCACAAGGCTGTGGACTGAGTGCCTCCCTGCTTGTTGAGGTACCACATTGTCGTAGTAGTGTCCGTCCTGACTTGGACCATCTTGCCCTTCACTGAATCTGAGAAGGTCTGAAGGGCTAGAAAAACTGCCCTGAGTTCCAGGAGGTTGACATTAAGAAGAGACTCCTGCAGGGACCAGATCCCCTGAGCTGTTTAGGCTCCCAGGTGGGCTCCCCAGCCTAGGAGAGAAGCATCCGTAGCCAGAACTACTGATGGAACTTGAGGGAGAAATGGAACCCCTTGTCTGAGGTTGTCCTGGTCCAGCCACCACTGGAGAGCTTGTACCAGAGTTTGGGTCACTGGAATCAGTTTGGTGAGAGTCTCCCTTCTCTGGGACCAAAAGGACCTTAGGTGGAACTGAATGTCCCGCATCTGAAATCTGGCTCCCTGAACCACTGCAGTGGAGGCTGCCATGTGGCCCAGGAGTTGGAGGAACTGTCTCGCTGGAAGAGAAACCTGAGGTCGAATGGAGGAAGCAAGGTCTACTAAGGCCTTCACCCTTGCCAGAGGAAGGAAAGCTTTTGCTTGGGTAGTATCCAATTCCACCCCTATTAAGGTGAGAAACTGTATTGGTTCGAGGACAGATTTTGGCAGATTGAGAAGAAACCCCAGAGAACTGAGCAAGTCCTGAGTGGTCTGCAGAGCTGACCTGGTCTGATGACTGCCCTACTAGGAGCCAGTTGTCCAGATATGGAAAAACGGTGATACCCTGTCTTCTGAGGTAAGCCACCACTACTGCAAGGCACTTTATGAACACCCTTGGAGCTGATGTTAGCCCAAAAGGCATGGCCTTGAACTGATAATTGCCTGAAGGCAACTTGAACCTGAGATATTTTCTGTGGGAGCACCTGATAGGGATATGGAATTAGGCATCCTTGAGGTCCAGCGATGCTAGCCAATCTCCTGGCCTTAAACAGGGAAGAATTATTCCCAGAGTTACCATTCTGAAATTGGCTTTTGATACGTGTTTGTTCAAATACCTTAGATCCAGGATGGGTCGCCACTACCGTTTTCTTTGGAGTAAGAAAGTACCAGGAGTACAGGCCTTTTCCCCCTGTGTTGAGTAGGAACCTTCTCTATGGCTCTGAGAGCCAGGAGAAATGAAACCTCTGCCTCTAGGGCAAGGGTTTCTGAATTGATGCAGGTGGAAAAGACTTGACCCTCCTTTTTGGTTACCTTTTAAAGCTGAGGGACAGTCCCTGGCTTACTACTTCCAGGACCCACTTGTCTGAAGTAACAGACTTCCAGGCCTGAAAGTAGTAAGCCAGCCTGCCTCCTACTGGGATTGAGGAGTTGACCCGGGCTGACACCTCAGGGTGTCTGCTTGGCAGGAGCCTTAGGCTGGGAGGAGGAGGAAGCAGCCCTGCTCATCCCCCTTCTATCCCTCCCTTGGGAAAAAAAAAAAACCTTTGTGGGTAAGAGGAGGAGGCCTGAGCTTGGTAAAAAGGCCTGTGAAAGGGCCTGCCCCGCCTTGGCCTGTGCACTCCTGTAAGTGATCCTATATTCGTCCATTTTCTTCATGTATGTCTCTGTCTGCTCTCCAGAGAGTTATCAACTACAGGAAAATCCATAGCCTTAGACTGGGTGTCCTGTGATAGGCTAGTACATCTAAGCCAAGCATGCCTTCTGAGAGACACAGATGTAGCCATGACTCTGGATGCCACATTGTTGGAGTCCACAGCAGTGTGAAATTGTACTTTGGATTCCTCGATTCCATCTGATCCACCTCCTCCAGCTCTTTGGCTAGCTGGGGGAGGCCTTTTTAGCCAGTTCCAGAACCGTATCCCACCTGGACTTCTGGTACCTGGCTGTATAGGCCATATAGTTTGCCTGCGGCATCAACTTTCCTGGAACCCTTGTCTGGCGGTGTGTGAAGCCAAAGGAATGTTTGCCCTTTCACAGGCTGCAGCCTTCATTACCCCAACATGGCTGCAATGTGAATAAAGGAACTCTGCAGCTGAGCCTGATAACATGCACCTCCTGTCCATTCCTTTATCTACAGGAGGTAAAGAGTTAGGAGTCTATAGAATCTTTTGTGTCTGTTTCCCCAGGGACTTATGAAGAGGGACAGACAACCTTTTGGACTCTGGGATGTCTATCATCTCCACAAAATCAGGCTCTTCCTCCTCAGCAGCTTCAACCATAGGGAGCTGGAGGGTTTCGGCCACCTTCTTGTAAAACAAGAAGTGTGAAGGGGACTCAGAAAGCCTGGGAGGGGAGACATCCAAGGGCCTGTCTGGGGAGACGTCCAGTTCAATGGGCACATCCAGATCCCCCTGGTCGTAGTCATTGTCTGGATAATCTTCGTCTCCCTCCCACTCCTCATAGAAAGCATCCGGATCGTAATCCGAAGGAGCCGGTTCCGACCGAACCACCCGCCTAACCGACGGTGCCAGTTTGGACAGAACCGGATGAAGTGATTGGACAATACTAATCGCTTTGGCTATCTCATCCGCGGTTGGAGTATGCGGTACTGGTTCCAAACCGGCACACTTTTGTTTCTTTTTTTACGGAACCGACCCCTCAGAGTCGGCTCTCCTTTTGCCCGAGGAGGTATCAGCTAGGTCAGTAGGCACCTCCTCAGGTTCGGCCGCAACCGAACCAGGCTGGCCATCTGGATCCATGGACTTCTCGGCCTCCATTTCCTTCAACCTACTCAAATCTTTTTTCTAGAGTTGTTTTGGGAAAGTTTTTACAAATTTGGCAGTCTGACTGGAGGTGGTCACACCCCAGACAAACACAGATGAGGTGGGGGTCGGCCTTGGCAAAGGCCTCCCCACACTCAGTACAGTGCTGAAACCTAGTGGGACCGGTTTTCTTTTTGGGTTTCTCAGACATGGCCAACCTACCAAAATTACCCTATATAAGCTTTCAAGCCAGGTAATACCAACCGATCGGTAACAACCGTGTCACGGGTTTGGAAAAGAACCGAGAAAAGGCCCAGTTCTTTTGAGACCAATCAGTACCGGAACACCACTCTAATCCCAGAAAATTCGACTTAAAAGAAAACACAAGGTCGGTTCCTAACCAGACCGACCAAAAAGAAACCGAAGAAGCAAACAATTTCCACAAGTTGTTTAAAATAAATACAGTCACTACCTATCTACAACACTACCTGTACCGTAGACAGAGGCTGGAAATCTGAAAAAACAATAAAAGAACTGGTTTTAAACCGAACGCTTCACTTTTACCGAACCGAGCAGAGGAAATCTCCAGAGCGACTTCACTGTTAGGCGGAGTAAAGAATCTGACGGTTACACTGGGAAGTACCACAGACAGAGGTTTGAAAACAGAGCTCGAGCTTAACGTTCCATGCTTCTGCATGGAGTTAACCCTTTCCTCTCTGGAGCAGTTCCAATTGCTGGGGCTAACTGCATTATGTCTGAATACAGCAAGACTTCATGTTTGAAGTTCTTGCTTTTCCTGATGCCACTACTATACAGGCTGAGCTGGCCAACCTTGAAGAAGTCCAAGATTCCACCACTGATATCTGAACTACAAACTTTGTTTGCCCGAAAGGCTAAAGAATTGATTCCTTTACACATGGACAATGCTGTCATTTGCAAGAATGTCTATAATTTGCCAACTCTTGGTTGGTGGCCATTTCGTAATGCTTATGTCCAGCACCCGACATTGTTTATTTTCTGTGTATTTATGCATCTACAGTTATTTTTCAATATATGTAGTTGTTGCATGTATCAAAAGTTTAACCGTACCCTGTCTCAAGTTAAAATAGAGGCACAACTGTACCGTGTAACACCTCTAGTCTAAGGTGAGACACGTCATATAACCTCAGATGTCCCAAAGTGGGGAATGCTGATGAACATATTGGATTCTTACACTGTGTAACTAGACTTCACATTTAAACATTAAGTGTGTGGATGTTTATCATGAGCATATTAGTAACATAACTACACATCAATAAAGACATTATATTAATAAAATGCATTAGTATCAGAAACCAATACATTATAGGCAGATTACACCATTAAAGGGTATCTAGAAATTAACCTTTTAAAATAAAATCCTTGTTAAGCCAAAACTGCTCGCGCTTTAAGGCTTAATGTGCGTTATCTCCTTACGTCAGTGCCTAGCATGACCTGGGACTAGTGCTCTTATCTATTATTCTATTTGTCCAAGCGTAGCCACCTTCATGAGATCTTGACTGTGCCACGTAGGCCAACCTTAGTGAATATAAGCAGACAGGTTTTACCTCTTCCTTGTCACATGGTGCCTGTTATTATGAAAATGTCAAAGTCTCAGCCATGTTGACCTGGGTGCAAATATGAATATTTAAATCAGGATTACATCTGTTAAGTCGAGATGACAGGGCAAATTAGATACAAATATAAAAATGTATTTTATGCTCTATGCCTGCAATGTGATGGTCTAGGATAGAAATGTTACATTGTAGATCTGTGCCTTTTCAGGTCTAAACTCAGTAAAATAAAACTGAATTTTTTTTTTTTTTTTTTTACACTTTTTACTGTTTTCAAGATTTTCATTGGTAACTCTAAAATAAATCTAATATAATACATCAGAAATCCAGTATTATCTATAGGAATTTCTATTTGTTTGAAACCTTTCATCAATTTTCTATTTAATACAATTAAATAAAATAAAAAAGATTGCAGCCCATCACTGGTATACTGACGGTTTCATTTATTCTGTTGTTCAAATTATTTGCTAACTTTTTTCCCTTAGAACTACTGCTTTAACAAGTATATCTGTATGAATTTACAATGACACGTTTTAATAAACATGTTGCACTATTTATGAATTTCCAACAGCAATAAGTTTTAATAACAAAGATATTACATTACTACAATAAAAGAATAAAATATCAAAACATGGCCATGTACTACTGGCCAAGATGCACTCCAAATGTGACTCCAGTATCAGAGTGACCCACAAATGGGATGGAACACACTAAATCCAAGTCTTGCTTCAAGTGAAGCAAATAAGAATATCCTCTTCTACCAAGCTAAGGCAAAAAACAAACAAAACTCCGGCACTTGGGCCCACACTGTGACCAAGCAGGCTACTATGCAGGTCACCTGAACTGAAGAGCAGACACTGGTGCTTGCGTAGCACATCCCAGCCTGGAGAAATGGGGTGCTGTCTGTAGCTATAGCTCCCAGAATGAGGAGGTTCTGGAGCCACTGCAGCAATGCCAGTGAGGTTCTGGCAGCATGCAAAGCTGGGTAATATCAAAGGTGGAAGACACATCCTCTCTGCCATAAGCATGATGTCGCAGTACTCTCGACCCCAACAGAAACATGCAGGTGAGTGGTGATGGGGTTGGGAGGATGCCACCCGACTGGGTATGACACTTGGGGGGGGGATAAAAAAACTAATTACAAAAAACGAAACCCAAATATCTACAAATACTATAAAAGGACAATCTTTTGGTGTAAGTTAGGATTCGACACTCCGATTCTGTAGTTATCTGTATTTCAATGAAAAAGTACACATCCTAGTTTTCTTCTCTCTATTGAAACCAAACCTTAAAGGCACACCAAGTTCACGGAAAAATGTTGGAAAAGCTTTTTTTTTTTTTTTTTTTTATAACCGATTATTTTTTGGGACGGTTTGTGCAGAGGGCTTTCCTAATGATGTCCCGGCAACCATTCCAAGCTAATCCGCTACACTTGGTAACTGCCATAATCTTTCATCAACCCCCAACCCCAAATCACTGCTGGGTTCCAGGGCTCAAAATGAGATTCAGGTTAATATTGGGGTGGAGGTGTGGGGTAACTATCTATAATAAACACAAGCAAAGTGTAAATTAAGAAAGCAGTCTGATGACAAAGGTAGGAGCAAAGATTACAAACTACATCCACAAAAGAATTGATACAAAATGTATTGTAGAAGCAAAACAAGTGAAGCTTGTCCATAGATAAGAACCATTCCATTATTCCAGAGTATGAGTCACTGGTCATTTTTCTCAAAGCCAGCACTCACCATTTTACATTAACATGAGAAAACAAACAGCAATTTTAGTTTTTCCTGTGCTGCCCATTACCTGGCAGCATGTTTCTGAAACATTTGTAGTATTGTCTGCTGTTTGCTGCTGTTCTGTAGCATTTTCCCAGAGTTCAGGGCATTTAAGTTGTTTTTGCACATGTTTCTTCGAGGCGTAGCAGTACAAGCTGGGGATTTTATTCGTTTACCCTGCCGGGCCTCATTTCTCTGAAGAGGGCTGCCAGTCTCATCTGGAATGGTTTGGTGCATTCTGTAAGATTTCGAAGAGCGAAGCCGGGAGCAGACCCTACGGCTATTTTCATCATTTGACTGGTTCCTTTGTCCAGATCTGGAGGACACTTTGTGACGGAGTTCGTACTCATCCGGTGACCCTTTCTGGCGGTTGACAGCTGTGTGTTCCCGATTCAGCTGTTTCTGGAGCTGCATGGCGAATTTCCGGTCTGCCTCCTCCTGCTTGTACTTCTCATACAATTCCTTCTCCACCTCCATGAGCTCTCTGACACCAAGGCTACTGCCAGAAGCAACAGTCTCCTCTTCCTCATTGTTCCCCAATGTTATTCTCCTCTTCTTATCTGAAAAACCAAGGTCCCCATCTGCAGAAAAGGGCTTGTGACATTTTCTCTTCTGCTTTCCTTTACCCTGGCTGGAATCTACATCCTGCCCCCCAGTCATGCCATTTTCAGTGCAGTTTACTGTACCATAATCCAAGTCTCTCACCAGCACTTTCAGAGTTTTTTTTTCTGTACCTAGCAGATCAACAAAAGGCATTTCCAATGTATTACATTTCTTTAACCCTCCATTCTTTTTCTGCTTGTAATGCCCTTTCAGAGGCTTCTTGCTTCCACCATATTTCTTGCATCTAGTGTGCAACTCTTTTTCATGATTTGTAGCTCCTTGGCCTTCAGAAGCACTTCCTTCCTCACTATCATAAAGTGAAGCAGTCCCTGTTACTGGGCTACTGAGGGCCCCTTCACTGCACTCAAACAACTCCGGCATTCTCAAGTCTATCGTGCCTCGGAACACACTACTGGGAAACGTAGGGGATTTCTGGGGTGACAAAGTTGGCATTTTGGGTTCTTCTTCATCATCATTGTTCTCATCTTGCATCACTAAGGAGCTCTTCGCATTAGTAAAGCTACTCTCCTACAGTGGGGAATGCAAACAGAGATCCATTACTACAAGTTGAAAATAAAGGGCCATTTGCTCTGAAGACATAAGAAAAAATTACTCACCTTAGTAATGTTGTTTCTTCTAATGGAGTCTTGCTATATTATGACTATTGCAGTTTGCCCCAGCCTTAGAACTGCTCCGGAGGTGAAAGAGTTAACTTCCATGCAGAGCATGGAGCTTAGAGGCTGACTCGGTTCAAACTCTGTTTGGCTGGTTTCAAACCGAAACCGTCAGATCTCTACGAGCAAAAACTCACTAAGGTTCTGTGTGAAAGCTGTAACCTACACTAGCCAACTGGCCACTAATATGTTAACACATTTTTGCTGGTCCCAACACAAAGACTCAAGTCAGTGGACCAGAAAATTAAGATAGAATAACTAAACACAACACCCAAACATGAAAGAGGGCATCAATAAATGCCAACAGAGGACTACCCACCCCATACCCCAAAGTAGGAGTTCTGAGAGGGGCAGGCTTGGGGGGAGGTCATAATATAGCAAGACTCCATTAGAAGAAACAACATTACTAAGGTGAGTAATTTTTCTTCAAACAACATAATCTTGCTATATTATGACAATACAAACTACAGCAATTGCCTCCATGGAGGAGGACAGAACCTACTTAGGGAATAGGCTCTAAGCACGGCTGTGTTAAACGAGCATCCCTCCTGGCCTGAATATCCAGGGAGTAATGCTTGGTGAAAGTGTGTACTGTCTTCCAAGTAGCTGCCTGACATATCTCCAAGATAGGGATGTCTCTAGCAGCAGTTAGAGATGCAGCTGTACCTCTGGTAGAGTGAGCCCTCAGGCCTGAGGGAGACCTTACCCAGCTTTTGATAGCAAAATTGGATACAAGAACGATCCACCTGGCAATGGATCTCTTAGTGGCAGGTCTCCTTCCCAACCTCACCATAAGTGAGAAACAGTTGGAGGAGTCAAACCTGTGACCCTTGGTACGCTCTATGTAGTAACTTGGGGCCCTCTTAACATCTAAGCTGTGCAGCCTCCTCTCACCAGAGGAGGAATGGTCAGTGAAGAACACTGGAAGTGAAATAGATTGGTTAAGGTGGAAATCTGAAACCACCTTAGGCAAAAACTTCCTGTTAGTCCTGAGGACCACTTTATCCCTGTGAAAGGAAATAAAGTCAGTTTCTACTGATAAAGCCTGTAACTCACTTATACGCCTGGCAGAAGTGATGGCTACCAGAAATACAGTTTTCCAAGTCAAATACTTAAGCTCTGCCAAAGACAGAAGCTCAAAGGGGGGTTGCATTAGCCGAGCAATGCATACATTAAGATCCCAAGCCGGGGCAGGGTCCCTGAATGAAGGATTGGTGTGAAGCAATCCTTTAAAAAACTTGGAAAATACAGGATGAGCAGAAAGAGAAGAGGGCTTCCCTGCTGAAATGAAGGCAGAGGCAGCAGCCAAGCGCACTTTCAGGCCTCAGTCCCAAAGAATTAAGCTGGCCCATGTAGTCCAATACAGTGGGTAGATCAGCAGATTCTGGGGAAACATGCTTCCCAGAACACCATATGGAAAACCTTTTCCACTTGGAATTATAGGTAGCCCTGGTGGAAGGCTTCCTAGCAGCCTTCAGGATTTCGAGAACACTTTGAGAAAGTTGCAAATCAGCAAACTCTAACTGCTCAAGAGCCAAGCCTTGAGGTTGAGGGATTTGAGATTCGGATACCAAACTCTCCCCTGAGCACAGGTTAACAGATTGTGGTTCCTGGGGAGACACAGGGGAAGATGGACTGCTAAGGACAGAAGGAGTGGGTACCAGGGCTGCCTGGCCCAGTCTGGAGCAATCAGGATCATTTTGCAGGGTTGAGACCTGATTTTGACTGGTACTTTGAACAGGAGAGGGAAGGGAAGGCATAAAGAAACTTCTTCCCAATGAGGAGAAAGGCATCCAGGGAACTGAGCCCAACACTGGGGCCTGCAACAAAACAGTGGAAGTTGATAATTGTCTGGGGCTGCGAAAAGATCTATCTGAGGAGTGCCCCATCTGGCAAACACTATCCCCAGTACTAGGGGATCCAGTGACCATGTGATGGCCCTGGGAAATCCTGCTGAGGGCATCTGCCAGGACATTGTCCTTGCCTGGGAGGTGAACTGCTATGAGGGAAGTGTTCAGGAGTAAGCCAGAGACCACAACTTCATCGCCTCGGTGCACAAGGTCAAGACCGAGTGTCCCTTGTTTGTTGATGTACCACATTGTAGTGGTGTTGTCTGTTCTGACCTGTACCACCTTGTTCTGAACAGATGCAGAGAAAACCTCAAGTGCTAGAAAAACAGCTCTGAGTTCCAACAGATTGATGTGGAGCAGAGATTCCTGAGGGACCATAATCCCTGGGTGGAGAGGTCGCCCATGTGAGCTCCCCATCCCAAGAGGATGCATCTGTAGTAAGGGTCAAGGAATGGGACAGAGGGATGAAAGGCACCCCTGTCTCAGATTGCTCTGATCCTGCCACCACTGAAGGGCCTGGATCAGGGTTCGAGTCACTGGGATTAACTTGGATAGAGGATCTCTTCTTTGAGACCAGAAAGCTCTCAAATGGAACTGAATGTCCCTCTTCTGAAATCTTGCTCCTTGCACCACAGCTGTGGAGGCAGCCATGTGCCCTAGGAGCTGCAGGAAATGCCTTGCTGGTCAGAGACCTGCAGAGTGAAGGGCGGCCAGGGCCACTAAGGTCCTTACCCTTTCCAAGGAAGGAAGGCTCTGCCTGCTTTGTATCCAGTTCTCGCCTATAAAGGTGAGTACCTGGACAGGTTCCAAAACTGACTTTGGAAGATTGAGAAGAAATCCCAGAGAGTAAGCAGCTGCTGGGTAGCTAGCAGGTGTGATTTGACCTGGTCTGGAGACTGACCCACAATGAGCCAATCGTCCAGGTAGGGAAAAATGGCAATCTTTTGCCTTCTTAGGTGAGCGACTGCTACTGCCAGACACTTTGTGAACACCCTTGGGGCAGAAGTGAGGCCGAAGGGCATTGCTCTGAACTGATAATGGCCTGAGGGCAGTTCGAATCTGAGGTACTTTCGATGGGAGCTTCTGATAACATGGAAGTAGGCATCTTTGAGGTCCAGGGAGGCTAGCCAGTCCCCTGGCCTTAGGGAGGGTAAAATCATTCCCAGTGTCACCATTTTGAACTTTGGCTTTAAAAGGTGCTTGTTTAGATATCTTAGATCCAGGATAGGTCGCCACTCTCCTGTCTTTTTTGGGGTAAGAAAGTACCTGGAGTACAGACCCTTGCCCTGGTGAAGGGGAGAAACCTTTTCTACAGCTCTGAGAGCCAGGAGGGTTGAGACTTCTGTTTCCAAAGCAAGAGTCTCTAAAGGGTTTGTAGGTGGAAAAGATCTGGCTCTCATCTTTGGAAATTTCTTGAAGCTGAGAACGACCCTGGCTCACTACTTCCAGGACCCACCTGTCTGAAGTTAAAGACTGCCAGTCCTGGGCAGTGAGCCAACCTGCCCACAGGTAGTGGAGGCCGACCCTGGGCATCCCATCAGGGTGCCTGTTTGGCAGGGGCTTTAGGCTGAGGGGTGGGAGCAGGCCTGCTCGAACCCCGTCTGCCTCTCCCTCTGAAGAACCCCCTCTGTACATAGGCTGAAGAGGAGGGGCCTGAGTCTGGTAAAAGGCCTGTGAAAAGGCCTACCCCCTAGGAGCTGCCTCTGAGGAGTGGCTTGCAGTTCATCAGCTTGTGCACTCCTGTAAGTGGTTCTATATTCATCCATTTTCTTCATATAATTCTCTGTCTGCTCCCCAAACAGAGAATTTCCCACCAGGAAAATCCATAGCCTTAAACTGGGTATCCTGTGACAAAGTAGTACACCTGAGCCAGGCCAATCTCCGAAAAGCCACAGATGTAGCCATGACTCTAGAGGATACATCGTTAGAATCCACTGCAGCATGGAATTGCACCTTAGATGCCTCAATACCATCAAGAGCCACCTGCTCCAGCTCCTTTGCGAGCTGACCAGGGACCTGTTTGGCTAAGGCCATGACAGTATCCCATCTAGATTTCTGGTATCTTGCAACATAAGCCACATAGTTAGCTTGTCTGAGTCCCAAGGATGCTGCCATGTATTGTTTTTTGGCCATGGCATCAATCTTCCTGGAATCCTTGTCAGGAGGATGTGAAGCCAGTGGAATATTAGCTTTATCACAGGCTGCAGCCTGAACTACTCCAACATGACTGCATTGCTGTGAAAGAAAATCTGTATCAGGACCTGACAAAGTGTACCTCCTGTCCATCTTTTTATCCACAGGAGGCACAGAAATACAGGTTACTCACCTGTAACAGGAGTTCTAGGAATGGTATATGTTGTTCATCCACACTCATTGGCAGGTATCCTTGCCGCTTTAAATCTTGCCGGAAGGTCTTCAAGCTTGCTCCTCCCACCCACCCGGGTGGTATAACTCTCGGCTCCGCCCCATGACGCCAGATCTGGCCCGCTGGAAGCTCAGGTTGTGCGTCGAAGCCGGGGAGGTCGGGTGGGTCGTGTGGATGAACAACATATACATTCCTAGAACTCCTGTTACAGGTGAAGTAACCTGTATTTCTAGGGACATGGATATGTTGTTCATCCACACTCATTGGCAGACTCTAGCAGTTCTCCGGGAGGAGGGAGGCAAGATACACACCCCATTACTTACTTGGGAAAGAGACTGGAGAACCGAGGCCCCAAAACCAGCATCCCGGCGTGACTCAAGGTCGATGTGGTAGTGGGTAATGAAGGTGTTTGCTGACTTCCAGGTAGCAGCCCTGCAGATTTCCTGGATAGGGCGTCCCTGGAAGCAGCCACCGTGCAGCAGTATGGCGGGTAGAATGAGCTCTTATCCTCTGGGAGGCTCCATGCCCGCCAACTTATGCAGAGTCTATGCAGGAGGTTACCCACCTGCTTATCGTCCGCTTGGCTGCAGGTCTGCCAGATGCGGCTTCAGCGTGGTGACAAACAGCTGGCGAACCTCTCCCAATTTCAGCCGTGCTCCTTATAATAGCGGCGCCCTTCTAGGGTCAGAGTATGGAGCCTATATTACGACCTCCAGTGTGATTGGGAGTAGAACACCGGCAGAGTCAACACCTGGTTAAGGTGAAACTCCGACACCACCTTCGAAGGAATTTGGGTGGGGCGCAGGACAACCTTGTCCTGTGGAAGACCAGGTAAGGAGACTTGATGGACGCCTGGAGCTCTCCCATCCTTCTGGCTGGACGTAGTAGCCACCAAGGAGGCGGTCTTCCACGACAGGTGAGAGAGAGCACACCTGTGCATAGGTTCGAATGGCTTGCCCATGAGCTTTGCCAGTACCAGCAGTAGATCCCACGGAGGTGGGGGTTCCCGCACTGGAGGGGAAATGTGATCAAGGCCTTTGAAAAAGCGCCAGACCACCTTCTCCTGCGCCACCAACTGCTTCCCGGCCCGCGCCCGGTAAGCAGAGATGGCTGCCAGGTGCACCCTTAGGGTCGTCGACCTAAGCCCTTGACTAGAAAGGGACCATAAATAGTCCAAGATGCTTGCCAAGGAACAGGAGGAAGGGTCCAAGCCCTTGCCCTGACACCAAATGGAAAACCTTTTCCATTTGAAGGCATAGCATTTTCTGGTCGACTCCTTCCGGGACGCCTCAACTACATTGAGGACCTCGTCGGAAAGACCCAAGGCCTGGAACTCTAGCCGCTCAGGAACCAGGCCGTCAGGTGCAGGAATTGAAGGTCCGGATGGAACACCTTCCCCTGATTGGCTGAGAGCAGGTCCGGGCGAGCTGGAAGCTGCCGCGGAGTCCTGGAGCTGAGACTGAGAGATCTGGGTACCAGAA
This sequence comes from Neoceratodus forsteri, assembly GCA_016271365.2. Lineage (NCBI taxonomy): Eukaryota > Metazoa > Chordata > Ceratodontiformes > Ceratodontidae > Neoceratodus > Neoceratodus forsteri. The sequence continues at coordinate 369,554,110 of CM028137.1, forward strand.
CTGGCGAGAGCCAGTCTGGGGCTATCAGAATCACCTCGCCTTGTCCCTCCTCGCCTTGAGAAGCACCTTGTGGATCAAAGGGAAATGGGGAAAGGCGTAAAAAGAGGCCGGGGTCCATTGCCTCGGAAGGCATCCCCTGCAGCGAGCCCTGCTGAGGAGGCGGGCATGGAACAGACTCAGCTTCGCGTTCTCCATGGAGGCAAACAGGTCCACCTGAGGTGTGCCCCAAAGGGAGAACAGATGCTGTACTACCTCCGGCAGGAGAGACCACTCGTGGAATGCAGCCCCTATCCGGCTCAGGGCATCGGCCAGGGTGTTGGAGGCTCCTGCCACGTGAATGGCTAGGAGATCCGCCTCCGGCTGCGCCACGAGTGACCAAATCGGAGCTTCCTTGCATAGAAGCATGGGCAGCGTCCTGCCCTGGCGGTTTTAGATAGTACATGGTACCGTGGTATTGTCGTCTGGACTCGGACCACTTGACCCCGGAGGAGCGGAGCAAAGGCGGTGAGAGCTAGGCGGACGCTGGGAGCTCCAGCAGGTTGATGTGGCATCGGGACTCCAGCGGGGACCAGAGGCCATGAGCCGTGTTTCCCCAGATGGGCACCCCAACCCATCAGAGAAGCATCGGTCGATAGAGAGCCGTCTGCTCGGGCGGACGAGCAGGATGCCCTCCTGCAAATGATCTGGAGCGGTCCACCACTGGAAGCGTTCCCACATCCCCTGTGTCACCGACTGAAGCTGGTCAAGGGATGCAGCGTTGTGACCACTGGCTGGCCAGTCCCCACTGAAGGGGCGCATGTTCCAGCGGCCCAGCGGACCACGCTGGTGCAGGCCGCCATGAGACCCAGGAGGCGAGGAAGTCCCGGGCAGGGCGCAGTGCCCAACCAGAAATGATCGGGCAAAGGAGGAAAGAACCTCGGCCCTGTCCGCGGGAGCAGCGCTCTGGCTCGAAGAGATCGAGCTGCGCCCGATGAATAGAATCACCTGCTTGGCTCGAGTTCGACTTGGCCTCGTTGATAAGGAGGCCCAGTTGAGAGCAGACCTGGAGGGCCAGATCTCTGGACCACTCCGCCTCCTTCCTGGAGGAGCTGCTATCAGCCAGTCGTCCAGGTAAGGGTACACCGGACCCTCGGCGCCCCAGGAATGCTGTCACCACTGCCATGCATTTGGTGAAGACCCTGGGAGCTGGAGACAAGCGAAGGGCATGGCTTGGAACCTGAAGAGGGATCCTTCCGCTCGAGGCGAAGGAATCTCTGGTGGGGAGCGGACGGATAGGGCACGTGGCAGCGTCCTGCAAGTCAGAGACAGAACCACCGCTGGCGTTCCAAGGATGGTATTATCTGAGCCAGAGTGACCATCCTGAAGTTCGAACCTTAGGAACTTGTTTAGGTCGTGTAGGGAGAATGGAGCGCCAGCCCCGTCCGTTCGGAACCAGGAAGTACCTGGACACAAACCCTGGGTCTGAAGGAGGGTCCACCACCTCTCTTACCACCTCCTTCTGGAGGAGGAGGGCGATGTCGGCTCGACGAGCCGCCAGTGAGGCTGGGGATCCTGAAGCCCCAGAGGGCGGCTCTGAGAAGGGTGGTGCCTGCTCAATTCCAGAGGCAGGCCTCTTCCCACCACCTCAAGACCCACCTCTCCGTGGTAACAGCGGGACCAAGGCGGAGGCAAGTGCGGAGCAGCGTCACAGGGGACAGGGAGGGACGGGGATGGGGGCGACACCCCTCAGCCCGTCACTGGGCAGGCTTGGAGGAGGGACCGCCGAGGACCTCCTGGGCCCCTCCCTGCCTCCTGTTAGAGGCCGGCTTGGTTTGGGATGCCAGGCCGAGCCTGCTGGCCCTGACGTTGCTGGGCAGGCCCGCGGGGCACAGAAGGACGAAAGGGCTTAGGCTGTGGTTTCGTGGCCTTTGTCCTTCTGAGCCGGAAGAGACCGAGTCAAGGTAGCATTGGACTTCGATCCTCTGCAGGTGACCTTCCACCCCAGGGCCGAAGAGGTCAGTCCCAAAAGGAACATCCGCCAACTTGTGCTGGGTATCCAGTAAAGGTGGATATCCTCAGCCAAGCCACGCCGGCATACTAGCCAGCCGCCGCCACCGATCTGGACATGAGTCCCCTATATCCAAAGCAGTCTGGAGCTGCTGTTTGGCACTGCCCTGGTCGCACCTGCTTAACCGTAGTCTGCAGATCGGTCGGAAGATGAGGATGACCTCATCCAGGGAGCCCAACAGGGCATGAGAAAAATGTGCCATGAGGGCGGCCGAACTGGCTGGCGAGAGAGCCGAGAGGGGCCTTGGCCGTAGACTTTCGCCCGACATAGTCAATTTCTTGGACTCCTTGTCAAGAAGGTTTGTCCACATCCCTGGGCGTTGCAGTCGCGCCGGAAAACGCTGTCGGTAACCAACCCCTCAGCAGAGGGTGTTCAAAACCGGACAAGGAACGGTAGGGACCCGCATACTTCCTGGCCATCCTGGCCGGCGCAGGAGCAGGAAGCAGGCGCTGCCAAAGCTCCAGTGCGGACCCACTATGGCCTCGGCCACGGAAGAAGCCTCCGTCGGAGAATCCTGGCCCGTTTGGAAGCGGGTTCGAGCTCCATCCCAGTAGACTCCGAGATGAGCGAAGCAGTCCTAGGAAGGACGACAGGCTGTAATACCATTGACTGACCTCCTGAAGACTCCAAGTCCAGTCGCTTGGAGAAAAAGGAGGAATCATCTTCGGACTCGGAAGAGTCCTCGAAGAGCTGCCTCTGGCCTGAGCCACCCTTCACCTGCCGAGGTCGGTCGGGAGTGAGGGTAACTGACAGCCGATGGGGTAGACCCTTAGCCGACCGAGAATCCTTGGTCGGAGCCCCAATTGGTGGCTGTGGAGGCGGAGGTTCCACCGGAATCGGTGGAGCAGCTGGTTTTGGCCGAACAACCGGCCTGGGTATAGGCTCCTCGGATAAGTCGAGGGGTTGTGTCGGCCGTTCCGGTGACAGCCACTTAATGGCCGGGGAAGGCGACGGGGTCGGCTTATTCCCGGCCAGGAGGAGCTGTTGCAACATAAGGTCCTCGTACCGTCCGGCGTAATTCACGAAGCCTCCTCATCCGAGGAGGGCCGAGGCGGCGGCGGCGCGCTGTGATTGCCGGGTCACGAGACCGCCTATGTGGTGGGATCGGCTGGACCCTGAAGAGGTCCGAGACCGAGTCTGAATTTCCGAGGTCGGTGCGGGGGGGTGTCGGCGGAACGGCACTCGCTCGGCTCGGATGGTCCATCCGAGGGCTCCAGAACCCGAGGCACAGGCGAGCCACAGGATCCTCAACTCCTCCCGGGGAACCCGGGAGAGAGAATCTCGGCTGCTAAGGCGACAGCCCGTCAATGGGTCGAGAAAAATCTCGAACTTCATCGGTGGGAGTCTCGGTCAACTGACCTGACAGGGACACCGTGAGGCCAGTGGCGAAGCCCGAGCGATCGACCGAAACCGGCGGGAGTCGGCGGCCGAGGAGAGGGACCTTCCCGCTCCCAAGAGGCGTCGGCGGAGGGACTTACCCTGTCCCTCTTTTGGACCGAGAATAAGGTCCAGCAGGCAGGCCCTTCTCCTTTAGTGAGAGGGACAGACAAAGCTCCTAAAAGAAGCCGTGTAGGAAGAACCCAGAGAGGCGGGATAAATGCAGCGGCCGAGGAAGATCTGACCGGCGCGCCTCCTCTTGAGGCGACCATCCGCTCGAGCTGATCCTGACCCGGCCGCGCCGTGACACGCCAACCGGGCCTCCTTGGACTTCACGGAGAAGCGCTTCTCGGGGCGGCCCAGTTGCAATCGGGCAAGCACGGTCTTCGAGGGGCGTCGGCGAGAAAGATGAGCACAGGCCAAGCCTGCGGGTCGTACTCAAGGCCTAAGCAATGAACACCGTGGAGTGTGGATCCGTCCGAGACATCTTCTGCCCATGGGCATCTCCGAAATCCGGAGTCGATTTGTCCGCCGCGGCCGCGAGGATAGAAGACTGAAGTCTTTTGCAAATTTATTTTAAATCCATAAGCGGAGAAATAGGAACCAGTCACAAAGCGCAGGCGTTGAGGAGGAACCTGGGCTTCCAAGCGGTAAGGAAGATCTGGCGTCATGGGGCGGAGCCGAGAGTTATACCACCCGGGTGGGTGGGAGGAGCAAGCTTGAAGACCTTCCGGCAAGATTTAAAGCGGCAAGGATACTGCCAATGAGTGTGGATGAACAACATATCCATGTCCCAAGAATTAGGAGCTTTTAAAATTTTTATTGTTTGTTTTCTGAAAGATTTATGTAAAGGGATGGACAACCTCCTGGACTCTGGGATATCCATCATCTCCACATAGTCAGGCTCCTCTTGCTCATCCAAAGCCTCTTCTAAGGGAAGCTGGAGGGTCTCAGCAACTTTTTATAAAACAAAAATGAGAAGGGGACTCCAGAAAGCCTAGGGGAGACTCACTGAAGGTCTGTCTGGGAGATGTCTGGTTCAATGGGCACATCCAGACTTTCAAAGTCACATTCACACTGATCATAATCCTCAACCCTCCTCTGGTTCATAGAACTCTTCTATATCATAATCCTGAACCACTGGAACCGACCTTTTGCCAGACAGTGGCGGTTAGGAGGAACGAGGGACAGGGACTGGACAATCTGTATTGCCCTGGCTATCTCAGCAGCAGTTGAAGAAGGAATTTTGGACTCCAAACCTGCTGATTTTTAGATTTCTTTGCTGGAACTGGCTCCTCAGAGCCAGCACTACGTTGCTGAAGTCACAAAGCCCTGGTCAGAGGGCACTCCTCTGGTGGTACACGAACCGGGCTGGCCATCCGGTCAGCGGACTTTTGGCCTCTTGTTCCCTGAGCCTGTCCCTCTCTTGTCCAGGGTGGCTGCAAGTAAATTTTACAAATCTGGCAGTCTGAATTGAGGTGGTCAAACCCCAGACAATAGACACATGTAGTGTGTGGATCAGCCTTGGCAAGGCTTCCCCACAGACACTACAGTGTTGAAACCCAGTGGGCCAGGTTTTCTTTTGGGTTTCTCAGACATGATGCCACCTAACCAACCAACTTGCCCTTTTGATGGCAGTGCCAGGCAAGACACCCTTATCGGTTCCAAACCGTGTCACGGAGTCGTGGAAAAAGCGTAATGATCGTTTTTTAGAACCGATAAGAACCAGGAACCGCACTCTAAAAAGCCTTAAGCGGCTTTAAACTTATATTTAAATACAACTCGATGGTTCAACGAACCAATAATACTTTACAAGTTCCACACAGAAAAACCCTGTTACTACGATTACCATAGACAGAGCCTGAACGATCGGTTTTGCGGTTAAAATAATGAAATCGTGGTTAAATTAAACCGAAATAGCACTTTAAACCGAAGAAATGAACAGAGCAACAGGAGGAATCTCGGGCGACTGTTCAGTGGTGAGTAAAGAATCTGACGGTTTCGGTTTGAAACCAGCCAAACAGAGCTTCTGAACCGAGCTCGCGCTCTAAGCTCCATGCTCTGCATGGAAGTTAACTCTTTCACCTCCGGAGCAGTTCTAAGGCTGGGGCAAACTGCAATAGTCATAATATAGCAAGACTTCATGTTGTTTGAAAATTGTGTACTCACCAGTAATTCTTCACCTTCTAGGAATATTTTCACCATTGAGTTACACCAATAGGTTCTGAGCCAGAACTTTTCAGGAACGCTGGTGCCATGGTAGGCTGCACACGTGTGGCACTGCAAGGTTAGCTCGTGCTGCATGGCCTGCCTCGGCACTGGCCCTCAACCACCTCAGTACCTTTTTTATTGAGGAGGTGCAGCATACCCTAACATTAATACACCGAAATAAAGAGCACAAGATAGCCCTTGTGACCTGTGTAAGAAGGGTCAACAACAAAGAAAGCAGCATCTTCATAGCCCAAACCAAAAACAAAGAGTGAAGACCAACGAACAGAAAGAGTGAGCCGGGAGATGGTGGGTGTGTGAATCAATGGTGAAGATATTCCTAGAAGACCAAGAACTACCATGAGTACATAATTTTAATATCTTCCAGGAATCAATCTTCACCACTGATTCACATCAATGGGTTAGAGTACCATGCTGAGATGAAAATCCCCCGTGCAGGGCAGTAGGACCTGGAGCCCACTCAGGACAGATGTTCATTAAGGTTTGTTCTGCCAAAAGAGGCATGTGCTGCCTGGCATAGACATCCAGGGTATAGTGTTTGATAAAGGTGTGCACTGTACTCCAGGTGGTTGGCTCTGCAGTTATCAACAATAGGACCAGAGCGAATCTCTACAAAGGACGCAACCACTGCTTTGGTAAAGTGGGCAGGATGCACCTGGCCCTCCAGTTTGACCTGCGCCATATAATAATAGTGACGGAGTCAACTGACAATCCATGCAGAAATGCATCTGATCATAACTGGGTGACCCAGCTGATTGGGGTGAAAGGAAAGGAAGAGCTGCTTTGACTGTCTGAAGTCCTTAGTTCCATCATGGTACAATGTGAGGGCTCTAACACCCAGAGAGTGGAAGGTGGGCTCCCCTTCATTCTGGAAGTTGGGAAAGTGTGCAGGCAGCAACAGAGGCAGGCCTACGTGAAACTCCGACACCACCTTAGGTAAAACTTGGGATGTGTGCGGAGAACCACCCTGTCTCTATAGAAAACAGCATACAGCAGATCTGTGACCAATGCATGCATCTCAAGAGACTCTGCAGGCAGAGGTAATGATGATTAGAATGCAGTTTTCCATGTTAGGAATTTGAGGTCTCACGTAGCCAAGGGTTCTAAGAGATTACACGCGAAAATGTCCAACACAAGGCTGAGGCCCCAGAGAGCACTAAGTTTCCTAACTGGGGGCCTTGTGTGCAAAATACCTTTCACGAACCTCTTAAACAAAGGCAGCTGGGCTCAAGAGAGATTCTGTACAGGATTGTGGTACGGTGAAATAATGCACAAGTGCACCATAACTGTAGAATACTGCAAGCCTGCATTACAGAGGTCCAACAAGTACTCTAAAACCCTGTCTGGCGGGGGTAGGAATGGGTCTATGTGGGATTTGAAACAGCACACAGAAAATTGCTTCCACCTGACTGTGTAAGTTTTTCTGGTAGAGAGCTTATGAGCACCCAGAAGAATCTCAGAGACCATCTGAGACATTTTATAACTGCCCACTTCTATCTCTTCAGGAGTCAAGCATGGAGATGAAGGGAGCTCAGGCTGGGGTGAACGAGGGACCCCCAAGTCAGGTCTGTCTGGAGAGGAAGAGTTTTTGGAGGGCTGACTGACAATCTGTTGTGCAGGGGAAACCACATTTGTCGAGGCCAGCATGGGGCGATCCGAGTTACTTTGCCTCCGTGTGCCTCCAGCTTGAGTAGTACCCTCTGAACTAGAGGAACAGGAGAAAATGTGTACAGAAAGCAATTTTTTCCAGTGCAGCCTGAATGTATCCAGACAAAAAAAAATGCCACACACTAGATTTTTTAGAGCAGACGCAGTCTGGCGCTGAATGGGGACGCAAAAAGTTCCAAATCCGGAGTTACCCCACTCACTGAACAAAGACTGCACACGTCTGGTGCCAACGATCACTCGTGAGGATCTGTTTCTGTTCGGCTGAGCTAGACTTTTCTGAGACCCTGGCAGATAAATTGCCTGGATTAGAACGTCCTGTTCCAGACACCATTCTCACATTCTCAACACCTCCCTGCAGAAGGACAAGAGTGCGCTCCTCCCAGTTTGTTGATGTAGTACATGACAGACTTGTCCATCTAGGAGGAGGACTATAGTGGTGGATGAAGTCCACCAGTGCCTGTAGGGTATAAAAGACTGCTCTCATCTCTAACACACTGAAGCCCTTCAGAGTCACACTTCCACAACAGAATCCCTGAGGGCGGTGCCCCAACAATGGGCTCCTCATCCCAGCAGAGATGCATTTGTGGTAAGGGTTACCTGAGGCTTCGGTTAAGAAAAGGGGAGACCTACGAAGAGACTGTCCTCCTGCATCCACCATGTAAGTGACTGAAGCAGAGGCTTCGTCACCTTGATGGGATAAGACTGAGGATGCCTCGCTGGTGAGCACTATGTAATGAGCATCCACTGTGTAGTTCTCTTATGTAGCTGGGCCACAGGTACCGGAGACCTAATGTTCACTCTGCACGGAGCAAATCCGTACAGACTTCTGCTCCCTGATGAACTGAGCCATTTGCAGGATGGTTTTACACCAGTCTTCTGGAAGAAAGGTGATCGCCATGGTGGTGTTAACTAGGGCTCCAATGATCGGGAGCTACTGGGAGGGCTGAAGCTGCGATTTCTCTAGATTTAGAAGGACTCCCATGGAGGTCAGGAACTGAGAAGCTGTGACCACTGCTTGTTCCATGTACTGCTTGGGTGGGTTGGCTAACGACCAGTCATCTACTGTAGATGAAAAAATAACAGTTATGTAAGAAATGAAAAATTGCGTACCTACCATAATTCCTGATCTTTCTGTGTATCTTCACTATTCATCACTGTTGGGTAGTGAGCTGGAGGATCGGGACCCCATAAACTTTTTTTTGCAAAGGAGGTCGGCGTTGGGATGGCGCCACCTCGGGGCCGATAATGTATTACAAGGGGCTACATGGGTTGGCCAGTAACCGTTGTCGACCAACTCCTCAGCCCCAGTTCTGCATGCTGGAGAGAGAGAGAGAGAGAGAGAGAAGAGAGACAGAAGAGATAAGGAGGGTAGAGGGTGGACAAGGGAGCCGAGGGACAGCAAAAGGAAAGGATGCAAAACTAAAAGGAGGAATAAGCCGAAGAGAGGACAGAAAAGGAGGAAGCCTATGGCATTGAGACAGGAGGGCCCCAGTCTCTGGGTGAGAAGGGAGGGGTGGAAGAGGGAGGGATAGGAGGAGAGGGAAATGAAGTAGGGAGGAAGAGGAGACACTCTTCCTCCCCCTCCCGCCCCGAGGCACCACCTTGGATTGCCCAGGAGAAGTTATGCCCCAGGACGAACCAGATAGGCCAGACGATGGATAAAAAGCTTTGGAGCAGAAGGATGGCACCCATTTAGAGGAGCAGAAGAATTCAGAGGGCTAAGATGGGTTGGTGTCTCCCCTTCCTGCGAGATGGACTGAAGCAGAAGATCCACCTTAAACGTCCCTGAAGAACAACCCCAAGGGACTGAGATTTAGTTATCGAGGGCAACCACCTCCAGAGAAGGAACTGGAGAGGTATAATAATATATACTCCTTGAATCAAGAGAGAAAAAGTAACCATAATGGAGACACCATATGATTAGAGGGAAGGACAACTGAGGGAATCACCAGAGCCCCCCTTCTTCTACCAGACTCCCTCAAGAGGCGCTAGAGGAAGCAGGAAAAATCCCAGGACTTACCTGGGCTGAGAGGGACTCTGGAGACTCCTAACAGCAGGGACCCTCCCTGTCTGCCCACCCAGAGGAAAAATCCCCGACCCCAAGAGGGGAGGGGGCCGAACGTGCTGGAAATCGACCAAGGTCCAAGTGGGAGACAAACAGGGAGGAGAAGAACTGCCCACAGACTGAGGCATGAGAAGGGAAGGTGGGCGGGATTCAGTGATGAACGATGAAGATACACAGAAAGATCAGGAATTACGGTAGGTACGTATTTTTCATACCTTGTCTGTGTCAATCTTCACCATTCATCACTGTTGGGTGATTACCGAGCCCCCTGAAGGGGGCTCAGAACCTCCCTAAGAGACAAAGTCCCTCAGCCTCCAGTGGGAGAGGGGGGGAGATAGAGGAGGGAACCCTAGCAGGCCTGAGGCTGGTCTGGGTGAGGCAAGGTTCTACTAGCAGGAGAGGGAAGGCACCTCAGAAGCTCTCGCCTCACCCTACAGGAGAAATGATGGGTTCCCCAGAAAGAGAGGGAAGTCACCCTGCCAGGGGTGACAACGGGAAGAGACGAAGCCACGCCGTCCGCCTGATGCAGATCGTTGTCCCTTCCAACCTGGTAGCCACCTCATTGGCATTGTAAAATGCCCTTGCTTGGTGCCTCACTAGCTCCAGGACCCATGAGGAGAGGGCAATGGCCTGTCTGGTTGCCTCTGAATCAGAAAAAGAAGCTAGGATCCGACCTAGCAGAGACCACAAATGCCTGCTGTAGGCAGCCTGATGAGCAGAAATACACAAAAGGAGGCATGTTGATAAGAAAGCTCTCCTCCCCCAAAAAATCAAACTTGGCTGAGTCCTATTCTGGGGGTTGATCAAGCCTGGGCTTCTATGCCCAGTGGGTGTGTCCAGGACAGTCACGCCCGATGGGGGGTGAGGCAAGGCTCCTGGAGACCAAAGGGGTACACAATACCTCTGGTGGAGGTCCCTCGGGACTGGTGCTAGGGTTGAAGGATGTCGCCAGGCCCGGTACAACGCCACCCAAGAGAGATTCAGCCAGGCGGCAACCATCAGGTTGGCCGCACTGAACTCGCCTAAAAAGGCATGTGCCAACCGGTCAGGATGGTCTTCGCCAAAGGTGGAAATATGGAGCTCGTCAAGCAACACCGACAGGAAATACTGATAGCTGGAAAGATCAGCTGCTGGGGAAAGGTTGACAGAAGAGTCCTCTTCCTCACAGAAGGAAGACAAGGGAGCCGGACGAGCCTGGAGAGTCAGGTTCCGACTGCACAGGGGAGTGGAGAAACAACTGGACCATGGACCGAAGGAAAAAATTACTCACCTTAGTAATGCTGTTTCTTCTAATGGAGTCTTGCTATATTATAGACATTAGCAGTTTGATCCAGCTCTAGAACTGCCCCGGAGTTAAATGGTTAAAACCATTCCAAAATAGAATTTTGGCACGAGAGCAGCTCTATCTGTGTCATTTCAAACTTGAACTATCAGATCTTCTGAGCCAAACTCACTAAGGTCTGTGTGAAGCTGTAACCTACACTAGCCAAATGGCTACCTAAATAATAACCACTGATGGTCCCAACACCCAAGACTCAAGTCAGGGGACCAGAAATACTAACACCATTCTAATAATATGAAAATGGAACATAAGTATAATAAAACACACACGGCGTACATACACACCCCAAAGTCCCAAAGGGACAAATGCTAACAGGACATAAGTAGTGCCCACACTAAGTTGCCCGCACCCCACCAAGTAGAGGTTCTGAGAGGGCAGGTCTATAATATGAAGACTCCATTAGAAGAAACAACATTACTAAGGTGAGTAATTTTTCTTCAAACAACATGAAATCTTGCTATATTATAGACATTAGCAGAATATACAGCAGTACCTCCATGGAGGAGGGCAGAACCCTACTTAGGAATAGGCTCTGAAGAACAGCTGTGCCCAATCGAGCATCTCTCCTGGCCTGGACATCCAGGAGTAATGCTTGGTAAAAGTGTGTACCGTTTTCAAGTAGCAACCTGGCAAATCTCTAATAAAGGGATATCTCTGGCAGCAGCTAGAGACGCAGCTGTACCCTGGTAGAATGAGCCCTCAAACCGGGGGCTCTGCCCACTTTCTGATAACAAAATTGGATACAAGAGACAATCCACCAGGCTACTGATCTCTTAGTGGCAGTTTGCCTTTCCCAGCTTCACCATAGGTGAAGGAAAAGTTGGAGGATTCGAACCTGTGACCTTTAGTACTCTATATAATAACTAACAGCTCTCTTAACATCCAGGCTGTGCAACCTCCTCACCAAGAGGACTGATCAGTGAAAATACTGGAAGGGAGATAGATTGATTAAGATGGAAATCTGAAACCACCTTAGACAAAAACTTCCTATTAGTCCTAAGGACTACCTTATCCCTGTGGAAAGAAATAAAGTCAGTCTCCACTGACAAGGCTTGTAATTCACTTATCGTCTGGCAGAAGTGATAGCCACTAGAAAAGAGTTTTCCAAGTTAGGTACTTAAGCTCTGCAGAAAACAGAGGTTCAAAAGGGGTTGCATTAACTGGGCAATGCAAACATTAAGGTCCCAAGCAGGGGCGGTTCCCGAAAGGAGGATTAGTATGGAGTAATCCCTTAAAAACTTGGAAAACACAGGATGAGAGGAAAGAGGGATGACTTTCCTGCTGACACAAAAGCAGACACAGCTGCCAAATGAACTCTCAGGGTAGCTGGTCTGAGACCCAAGGAATTAAGATGTACCATGTAATCTAACAAAATGGGCAATTCAGCAGATTCTGGGGAAATATTTTTCCCAGCACACCAAATGGAAAACCTTTTCCATTTAGAACTATAAGTAGCCCTAGTGGAAGGCTTTCTGGAAGCCTTTAGGATCTCAAGAACACCCTGAGAGAGGTGTAAATCAGCAAACTCTTAACTCCTCAAGAGCCAGGCCTTGAGGTTGAGGGATTTGACGTCCGGATACCAAACCCTTCCCTGGGCACAAGTCAACAGATTGTGATTCCTGGGGAGGCACAGGGGAAGATGGACTGTCAGAGACAGAAGGAGTGGGTACCAGGGCTGCCTGGCCCAATCCGGGGCAATCAGAATCACTCTGCAAGGCTGAGATCTGATTTTGACTAGTACTTTGAATAGGAGAGGAAAGGGGGGGAAGCATAGAGGAACTTCCCCTCCCAATCCAGAAGAAGGGCATCCAGAACTGAGCCCAGCACTGGAGGCCTGCAACAGAACAGAGGAAGTTTGTGATTGTCTGGGGCTGCAAAAGATCTATCTGAGGATGGCCCACCTGGCAAAACTATCCCCAGCACTTAAGGATCCAGGGACCATTCGTGATGGCCCTGGGAAATCCTGCTGAGGGCATCCACTAGGACATTGTCCTTCCCTGGAAGATGAACTGCTATGAGGAAAGTGTTCAGGAATAGGCCAGAGACCACAACTTCATTGCCTCGGTGCACAAGGCCAAGACCGAGTGCCCCTGTTTGTTGATGTACCACATTGTTGTGGTGTTGTCTGTTCTGACTTGTATCACCTTGTCGTGGACAGATGCAGAAAAAGCTTGAAGAGCTAAAAGACAGCTGTGAGTTCCAGCAAATTGATGTGGAGCAGAGATTCCTGGGGACCAAACTCCCTGAGTGGAAAGGTCGCCCATGTGGGCTCCCAACCCAGAAGGAAGCATCTGTAGTGAGAGTCAAGTCGTGAGAAGGGGAAGTGAAGGGACCCCGCCTAAATTGCTCTGATCCTGCCACCACTGGAGAGCTAGGATCAAGGTTAGAGTCACTGGGACCAACTTGGAAAGGGGTCTCTTCTCTGAGACCAAAGGTTCTCAAGTGAAACTGAATGTCTCTCATCTGAAATCTGGCTCCCTGCACAACAGCTGTGGATGCAGCCATGTGCCCCAGGAGCTGCAGAAAGTGTCTTGCTGGTCGAGAGACCTGCAGAGTGAAGGAAGAGGCCAGAGCCACTAAATTCCTTACCCTTTCTGGGGGAAGAAAGGCTCTGGCTAGCTTTGTGTCCAATTCTGCCCCTATAAAGGTGAGCACCTGGACTGGTTCCAGAACCGACTTTGGTAGGTTTAGCAGAAAACCCAGGGAGGGTGAGAAGCTGCTGGGTGACCTGCAGGTGAGATTTTACCTGTTCTGGGGACTGGCCTACAATGAACCAGTCGTCTAGATAGGGAAAACAGCAATCCTCTGCCTCCTAAGTGGGCCACTGCTAGACACTTTGTGAATACCCTTGAGCAGAGGTAAGGCTGAAGGGCATTGCTCTGAACTGCTAATGACCTGAGGGCAGTTCGAATCTGAGGTACTTTCGATGGGATCTTCTGATTAGGACATGGAAATAGGCATCCTTGAGGTCCAGGGAGGCTAGCCAGTCCCCTGGCCTTAGGGAAGGTAAAATCATTGCCAGAGTTACCATTTTGAACTTTGGTTTCAAAGATGCTTGTTCAGACATCTGAGATCTAAAATGGGCCGCCACTCTCCTGTCTTTTGGGGTAAGGAGTATCTGAATACAGACCCTGCCCTGAAGCAGGGAGAACCCTTTCTACTGCTCTGAGAGATAACAGGGATGAGACCTCTGTTTCCAGAGTGAGGGTCTCTGAAGCACTTGCAGGTAGGAAAAGTCTGCTTCTCAACTTGGGAAACTTTTGAAGCTGAGAACCAGACCCTGGCTTACTACTTCCAGGGACCCACTTGTCTGAGGTTAAAGAAGCCCAATTCTGACTGAAGTAAGCCAGCCTGCCCCCACTGGTACAGGAGAATCGGCCCTGGGCACCCCATCAGGGTGCCTGTTTCGCAGGAGCTTTAGGCTGGGGGGTGGGAGCAGGTCTGCCCACCCCTCGTCTGCCCCTGCCTCTGAAGAAGCCCCTCTGAGCATAGGCAGAGGAGGCCTAAGTCTGTAGAGGCCTGTGAAAAGGCTCACCCCCACCCCTGGGGCATGCCTTTGAGGAGTGGCTGCCTCCTTAGCCTGGGCACTCTTGTAAGTAGTCCTATATTCATCCATCTTCTTCATGTAGTTCTCTGTCTGCTCTCCAAACAGAGAATTTCCCACCATAGGAAAATCCATAGCCTTAGTCTGGGTATCCTCTGACAAAGTGGTACACCTGAGCCAGGCCAACCTACGAAAAGCTACAGATGTGGCCATGACCCTAGAGGAAACATCATTAACATCCACAGCAGCATGAAACTGAACCTTAGAGGCTTCAATGCCATCAGCAGCCACCTGTTCTAGTTCACTGGCCTGCTTGGCCAATTGTATAACAGTATCCCATCTAGCTTTCTGATACCTAGCTACATAAGCCATATAATTTGCTTACCTGAGTCCCAGAGAGGCTGCCATATACTGTTTTTCTGCCATGGCATCAATCTTCCTGGAATCCTTGTCAGGAGGATGTGAAGCCAAGGGAATATTAGCTTTATCACAGGCAGCAACCTGAACCACCCCAACATGACTGCATTGCTGAGAAAGGAATTCTGTATCAGGGCCTGACAATGTATACCTTCTGTCCATCTTTTTATCTACAGGAGGCACAGAATTAGGAGCTTTTAAAATTTTAATTGTTTGTTTCCTAAAAGACTTGTGTAAAGAAATAGACAATCTCCTAGACTCTGGAATATCCATCATTTCTACAAAATCAGGCTCCTCTTGCTCATCCACAGCCTCTTCTAAAGGAAGCTGGAGGGTTTCAGCAACTTCTTATAAAACATAAAATGAGATGGGGACTCAAGACAGCATGGGAGATTCTAAAAGTCTGTCTGGGGAGATGTCCGGTTCAATGGGCACACCCAGACCTTCCCAGCCACATTCATACTATTCATAATCCTCCTCCCCCTCCTCTGGTTCATAAAATTCCTCAATATCATAATCCTGAACCACTGGGACCGGACGAACCGACCTTTTACCAGATAGTGGTGGTTCGGACGGACCCTGAGACAGTGACTTCACAATTTGTATGGCTTTTGCTATCTCTGCAGCAGTTGGAGAAGGAATTTTGGACTCCAGACCTGCTGATTTTCTTGTTTTCTTTACTGGAATTGGTTCCTCAGAACCAGCTTTTCTTTGCCGAGGAAGTATGGCCCTGGTCAGAGGGCACTCCCTCTGGTTCGGGTTGGCACCGAACGGGCTGGCCATCCGGTCAGCGGACTTTTAGCTCTGCTTCCCTGGAGCCTGCCCAATCTTTTCTCCAGGGTGGCTGCAGGAAATTCTTACATACCTGGCAGTCTGACTGGAGGTGGTCAAACCCAGACAATAAACACATGTGGTGTGTGGGTCAGCCTTGGCAAAGACTTCCCCACAAACATCACAGTGTTGAAACCAGTGGGCCCGATTTTCTTTGGGTTTCTCAGACATAATGCCAGCCTAACCAAAAGCTTGCCCTTTAACGGCAGTGCCAGGCAAGACACCTTATCGGTTCCTAACCGTGTCACGGGTATTGGAAAACATAATAAACTGCTTTTTTTTAGAACCGATAAGAACCGAACCGACTCTAAAATAGTAACTTTTAGTTTTAAATGAGTTTTAAACCCACTGATCGGTTCAAAACCGAACCGATAACTTACAAGTTCCACACAGACAAAACCTTCATTTACTTACGGTTACCACAGATAGAGCTTGAACCGAACGGTTTTGCGGTTAAAATAAAACTATTCTTGGTTAAATCCAACCGAGAAAACATTTTTAAACCGAGAAATGAACCGAGCAGAAGGAGAAATTTCCGGAGCGACTGTTCACTGAGGCGGAGTAAAGAATCTGACAGTTCAAGTTTGAAATGACACAGATAGAGCTGCTCTCGTGCCAAAATTCTATTTTGGAATGGTTTTAACCATTTCACTCCGGGGCAGTTCTAGAGCTGGATCAACTGCTAATGTCTATAATATAGCAAGACTTCATGTTGTTTGAAGTAAAGGGGGAGGGGGAGGGAGAGACAGTGCAGTCTTGGGACCTGAACTGCACCCAGGTGAGGGTCCTGGTAGGACCAGAGTGACCTGGGAGAGGGGTTGGCAGAGGCAAGGGGGGCCAGGCACCTATGAGGAAGGGCATGGCCTCTGCTTGGTCTAAGGGGCCTGCCAGAAGATCTCAAAGGAGGAGGAGATCCAGTGGTTCCGGCAGACAAAGGCTGCTCAACCAAGCTGGGTGGCCAGAGCTGAGACCAAGAGGTCCCGAGGGTATGGGGCTACATGAGCCCAGAAGGGCAGCCCTAACCTCGGGAGGCGAGGTCCCTCCCAAGGAGACATCGGGGCAGAAGGTCAGACCAGTGCTGCGACTCCGCCCTGAATCTAACCCCCCTCAACCCGCTGGACTCCAAGAGAGCCATCTTCCTCATCATCAGCTGAGGCAACTGACACCCCGCAGCTGACTCCTGAGAGAGACAGCCAGAGGTAGAGTACTCTCCAAGTAGGACTAGCAAGAACTACCACCGGAGGGTAGACTCAGAAGGTGGTAGATGAATCACCAACTCCAGGCTGCCCTGTGGCACCCCCCAACCACAAGGCACCAGAGGACTGGTCGGTGCCTCTGACCCTGGAATTGGCCGTAGCCATCCGCTCAATGGAAGGGGGCTGAACTGGAACCACTGCGATGGAGGAATAAGAATCGGTGGATTATGGAGAACCCGGGAGCCTGTCTGGGTCAGCCTCAGAATCATTCTCCCCAGAGGAGGTTCGAAACCCAGACCACTCCCTGATCCCTCTCAGCCATGGTGATGAGAGGGGCACCACGAACTAGCCTTGTGCTGCCAACAGCGCTGCCCCATCCACGGCACCACGAATGGTGCCAGAGGCCGGCCCTGTGCCACCCCTGATGCTGCAAGAGATGCTGGAATCTGGGGCGGTACCAAGGATGGCGCCAGCCCACAGGCCTCAGACGAGATGCTGGGGGAGCCCTTGCATCAGAGAAGGCGACTGCCTGGACAGTGCCTCCCACCTGACCCCCAAGGGGGCCAGGCTAAGCACGACTTCATGTTGTTTGAACTTAGGAATGGTGCGCAAAGACACCCTGACTTTGTAAAAAAAAAAAAAAAAGCTCGCACCAGAGGGCCTGAAGCACTGAAATTCTTCTAGCAGAAATAATTGTAACTAAAAACAACGCTTTACAATAGAGAAAGCGCAAATCGCATGTCGTGACTTGCTCAAAGGAAGACAGGGTCAACTTTTCCAAAACAAAATTCAAGTCTCAAGCCGGGACGAGGAAATGGACTGAAAGTTTCAGATGCAGAATGCCCCTTAGAAAGGTAGGGGAAACATTCAGTTGAGCAATCATGTGGTCTCCCACGGGCTCATGAAAAATAGAAATAGCCAAAAAGTAGACCTTGAGGGAAAAGAACTAGAGGCCTGAGTCAGAGAGTGAGATCAGATAGTCTAGGGTAGGATTCACCGAGCAGGTCGATGGGTCTAAGCTATATTTGGCAGGCCAGATGGTAAACTGCTTCCACTTCATGGCATATGTGGCTCGAGTGGAAGGCTTTCGGGCAGCCACCAGGACGTCCGCTACCCTGTTAGAGACCCCAAACCTGGCAATGGCTATGTTCTGAGCAGGCAGGCATGCAGACTGAGAGGTTGGTATGGACCAGGGTCCCCTGAACCTGAGTCAGCAGATTCCTGCAAAGAGGAAGAGGGACCAGAGGTCCCTCCGCCATCTGCTGAAGGAAAGGAAACCATATCTAGCGAGGCCAGAATGGAGCCACCAGAATCATGGTGGCCCCCTCCATCTGCAACTTGATTAGCACCCTC
Source organism: Neoceratodus forsteri (assembly GCA_016271365.2). Taxonomy (NCBI): domain Eukaryota; kingdom Metazoa; phylum Chordata; order Ceratodontiformes; family Ceratodontidae; genus Neoceratodus; species Neoceratodus forsteri. The sequence continues at coordinate 369,572,179 of CM028137.1, forward strand.
TGAATCAGAGGAAATGGAGGGAAAGCATCAAGAAACTTCCCGCTCCAAGAGAGGGACGTCTCTTGCCAGAAAACTCCAGGCTCTGGATCTAGTGAGCAGAAATTGGGTAGTTTGTTAAGTGGGGCGCAAAAAGGTCCAACTCTGGATGACCCCATCTGTCAAAAATGTCTTGTGCAGTGGATTAGAGATCCCATTTGTGCATGCTGTACTGAGTTCTGCTGAGACTGTCAACCAGGGTGTTAAGTACGCCTGGCACGTGGACTGCAGAGTGTCAGACTGATCTAACATCCAGTATCACACTCTCATAACCACCTTGCAAAGGAGAGACAAATGAGTCCCCCCTTCTTGTTGATATGTTAGACTACACTTAGACTGTCTGACTGCACCAGCAGCTGACCCCGGAGCAAGGTGTTCCTGAAAAGCCTGCATGGTGTAGAGCACCGCTCTCATCTCTAGGATAGTGATATGCAGGGAGGCATCCCACTGGGACCAGGAGCCCTGCGTTTGGAAGGGACCCAGGTGTGCCCCCCAGCCCAGACATCTGTGGTCATGATCTCATGCGGGGAAGACATCTGGAATGCAACGTCTTGAAGTAGATTCAAGGGGTCCATCTACCACTGCAGTATCTTGTGTACTGGAGAAGAGACCAGGACTGGTTGGTCTAACTTGTCTATGTGCTTGTCACAGAGGGTCTACTGGAGGGTATGCATATTGAGTATGGCCAGCAGAACGGTGGGTAAGGCAGCTGCCATCAGGCCCAGCAATCTGAGACATACCCTGGCAGGAATTTAGCGGCTCTGGGCAACTTCCTGAGCATGGGCTATGAGGCACTATGCAGTGTTTCGGGTCAGGAGGACCTCACCTGCGCAGAGTCCAGAACTGCCCCATGTCCTGTAACATTTGGGGCGGTACCAGAACCGACCTGGGCAGGTTGCTGGTAATGCCCAGGGAGTGGAAGAGCTGGAGAGTTCACTCCAGTTAGCAAAAGCTGCTCCCTGGACAGGGCCTTCAGGAGCCAATCTTCCAGATAAGGGAAGACATACAGTCCCCCAACCCCCTTTCTGAGAGCTGCTGCGAACGCTGCGAAGCACTTGGTAAAGACTCACAGCACAGAGGATAAGCCAAAGGGCAGCACTTTGAACTGATAATGCTTGCTCTGAAACGCAAAACAGGGAAACTGCCTGTGAGGAGGAAAGACCGAAATGTGCAGGTAAGCATCCTACACAGCCTGTGAACAGAGCCGTCCCCTGTCTTGAGAAGGAGCATTAGGCCTTGCAAAGTTATCATCCGGAACAACTTGTACCAGACAAACAGACTGAGGTCCTTTAGATCTAGAATGGGCCTCAGATCTCCAATCTTTATGGGGACCAGGAAAAAATGGAAATTATGTACTTACCGTAATTCTTTATCTTCTTGGACAAAGTCTCCACCACTCATTCACACTAATGGGACTACACCGGAGGCGCTCGGATCCCACGGGAGCCAAACATCTTCAGGAGGGCCAGGGCAGGACATGTGTGGCGCCGCAAGACTAGCTTGCGCCATATAGGCCATCTCGGCATTGACCCTCTAACCATCTTAGTACCTTTTTGATCGAGGAGGGGCAGCGTAAACCAGTGAAAGAAAACCTAAACCTAACTTCTGGGCATGTGAAGGACCGGATGAGCCATGTAAGAAGGGTCAATTCAACAATGTCTTCACAGCCTGAACAATTAGGAAGTGAAGACCAAAACAGAAAGAGTGAGCTCAGGGAATGGTGGGTGGGCGTATGAATGAATGGTGGAGACTCTGCCCAAGAAGATCAAGAATTACGGTAAGTATGTAATTTCCATATCTTCCTGGAATAAATGTCTCCACCACTCATTCACACTAACGGGAGAGTACAGAGCTAAAAATCAAACTACCCCCGAGCAGGGCAGTAGGAGACAGAGCTCACTCAGGACAGAAGTCCATAAGGACTGTTCTGCCGAAGAAAGTTAACTGTCAGGCATGGATATCCCAAACATAGTGCTTTACAAATGCAGGCACTGAGCTCCAACTTGCCACCCTGCAGATGTCTGCAACGGGTACATTACGAATCTCCGCGAGAAAAAAACGCTCCGGTAGAGTGGTGTGAACCCGGCCTTCCAACTTGACCTGTACCATGGATTAGTACTGTCGAAGGCATGCTACTAACCCAGCGTAAATACATCTCATGGCAACAGGCTGACCCAGCCAAGGCATGATGCGAAAAGATACAATAGTTGTTCGAATGTGTATCCCTTTGTTCTGTCAATGTAGAATCGCAGAACCCTCTTAACATATAGAGATATAAAGGGAACGCTCCCCTTCATTCTGGAGTTAATGAAGTCAGTAGGGAGAAGCAAAACTTGACTAATGGAAACTGAGCCAGTGACGTTGTCTACTGGCTCAGGATAGTTTGAAAATGAGCAGAGGAACATTCTCTGCCGACAAATGCAGACCTGCGCTCGACAGGTCCACGAAGCACCCCAACATTTTACTTGGTGGGCAACCAATAGGGTCCAGTCGGAACTCTGCACACCAGATGGTGAAGAGTAACCACTTAGCCGTGCAAGTCCTCCTGGTGGAAGGTCTATGCATGGCTAAGATTTCTACAATTGTCTGGAAACCTAAAACTTGCGCACTTTCATCTCCTCAAGAGCCCGGGCATGGAGGTGAAGGGAGCGCAGGAACGAAGTACCAAAGTCCCCGTGTCAGAGGGTCCACTCGTAGAGGGAGTCGCCTCTGGGGAACTTCTGACTGACTGCTGATCTACGCAAATTATATCTGTAGAGGTCAGTCTGGGATGATGAGAATCATCCTACCCCCATTTGCCTACAACTTGAGCAGTACCCTCTGAACTAAAGGAAAAGGAGGAAAAAAAAAAGGAAGCATCTTGTCTACTGCAGTGAATACATCCTGACAGAAAATACTGGGGTGTAGATTTCTGAAGCAGAGTTGAGGAAGATTTGCGTTGAGAGGGCACACAAACAGGACCAGGTCCGTCTGCCCCACTCGAATAGCGAATTACACAACTGAACTGACACAATGTGCTCTAGGCAGCACTCTCACCTCCCCATGGCCTTCCTGCACATAGGGTAGGAGAGTGCTCCACCCTGCTTGTTGATGAAAACATCACAATTTTGTTATCCGTCCAAAGTGGGATCACTTCGCGGCAGAGGACCTCCTTCAGGACTTGGAAAGCATGAAAGACAGCTCTCATCTCTAAGAACTCTATGAGAAAATGATGTTCCTCCTCCTGGCTCCACAACTGAGCGTGGAGATCTTGACAGTGAGCTCCCCAACTGATCAGGAGTGCAATCATGGTGATGGTGATCCGGGATTTAAAGGGTAAGCGTAGACCTAGCAGAAGCTAGGCCAACTGCGTCTACCATGCAAGTAATTTTGCCTGAAGTTCAGTCATTTATGTGGAGAATTGTGGATGCGTGATCAGAGACCAATATTTGTTGCGGACGAAGGCATAAGTCCCAGTATCCGCTGCATCAAAAAGGGCCCGTGCAACGCCATGCAATTCGAGTTGCCAGAGGGCTCGCCAGGGGGAGAAGGATGGAGCGTCTGGGACAGCTCTCCTTCTCGGTGGGGGGGCGCACCGGCACATGCTGACTCCTGGTGGAGGCTTGGAGCACAGCAGTGACGCCTGGATACGGAGCTCAAGGGGGAGTGACAGACGTCGGCGTCTGCCTTGACGTCAGGACGTCACTCCCCATAGAAAAACCAGGAAAATGCTTCCTGGCTGGCCGGATGACGGTCTCTGTCCTCCGCTGCTGCCGATCCCATGACCGACACACCTCAGCAGTATCCTGGGCCAATAGAATAGTGCGCTGGCCGCCCCACCGGTGCCTTCCCGTCCGGTGAAAGGATATGCCGGGTTACCCAGGGGGACTGCCATATGAGGCTGGTACCCAGTGTGGGAGTCGGGGCAGGCAGTCGGGAGGGGCAATAGAGACCCGAAGGAGTGGGCAGCCAGGAAGAAGGGGAGGCGCAAAAAAAAAAAAAAGAGAAAAGGGCCCAGACAGAGTCACTTTCTGTGAAGAAACAAGACATCTGAAGATGTCGTTTCTTCTGTTCTCCGGAAGGCAGAACCCTCGTACTGGAGGTATCCAGGAGGGCTCCCATGAAGAGGAACTGCTGAGAAGCTGAATCTGGCTCCTTCCCTCAATCAGAAAACCCTTCCTGGAAGAGAGCAACTGAGAAGCTATGGCAACTGCTTCATGAGACTCAGCCCAGATGGGCTGGCTTGGAGACAAACATCTGGGTTTTGAAGGCTTGAATACTGACAATGTAGTGAACCCATTCCTGAACAGGTACTGGTTTAACCTTTCAAGGTCGAGAAATGGGCCCATGTCGCCTGATATCTTGGAACCAAGCAAAGGAGGTATTAAAGTACGGTTACGTAAGAACTTACTGCAACAGCATATCTTCGAGAGGATCTCTTGTAGCAGGCTATAACAGTTATGACTATGCCGCAGGCACTAAGACCCTCCGGAAAACTTCTCAGCCAGCAGTACCAAGCAGGGACTGCCCCCGACGTCGGCCCCGCCCTGACGTCAGCCCTGGTACAAAAGGGAGCGGACCCAGCTCCACCTCAGTTTCCCCGCCAAGGCCCGAGAACAAACCCTGACAAGAGGAGACGAAGCACTAGATGAAGATAGAGATGAAGATCTGCACACCTTTGGTGGGAAAGTAATGCCTGCTGCAAGAGTTCCTCTCGAAGATCTACTGTTACAGTAAGTTCTTACATAACTGTACTATCTTACTTCAAGTGGGAGCTCTTGCAGCAGGCTATAACAGTTAGGACTGAATACCAAGCAGTCCCACGCCAAAGAAGTAGTCGACCCCGGGAGGTGGAAAATACTGACTCCAGAGGCCTAGGACAAAAGTCCCTGCAAAACAGCTGTAATGCTTGACAAAAGTATGCACTGAGTTCAGGTGGCGGCACGCATGTACAGACATTTCTCAGAGGCTGACCAAAGATGCAGACACTCCCTAGTGAAGTGACCCTGACTGGGCCCAGTAGGAGTTTACTGTGCTTTCCATAGCAGAAGGATACGCAGTGGACGATCCACTTCGAAATCGTCTGCTTGGTCACCGGTTTGCCCAAGTACTGTGGTGCAAATGCCACAAAAGAGTTGCTCCGACCGACGGTGTGCAACCGTTTTTCTGAGGTAATAGCTCAATGTCCTGCGGACGTCCAATGTGTGAAGGAGAGCTTCCCCTCTATTAGATGGGGAAGGGAAATAGACTGGAAGGTCAATTGACTGGTTGAAGTTCAATTTCGAGACCACTTTTGGAAGAAACTTAGGATTTGTTCTAAGGGAAACCCTTTCCCTGTGAAAAACCAAATACAGCTCCTTACACATCAGAGCCTGATGCTCAGAAACTCTTCGAGCTGAGGTAATAGCAACCAAAAAACACATGTTCCAGGAAAGGAAACGCAGTTCACAATCCGCTGCCGGTTCAAAAGGAGGGAGGGTAAGCTTCTCCAACACAGAAAGGAGGTCCCAGGGTGGGATAGGATCCCTAATGGGAGGTCTCATATGCAAAATTACCCTCAAAAAGGTGTGGGCTACATCCAGCTGTGCTAAAGCCTTGTTTCCAATCATAGCATGATAGGCGGAGACAGCCCACATGTGCACCTTAATGGAGGAGTAACTCCGGCCATGTTGGTACAAGGAGAGGAGGTACTGTAACGTTGAGTTCACTGGACAGGTGACGGGGTCCAAATGCTGTGACGAGGCCCATAAACAAAACCGCTTCCATTTCATAGCATAGGCGGAGCGGGTGGAGGGCTTCCTCGCCAACACTAGGACTGCCGCTACCTCTGGGGAGACCCCGTATCTCTGTTGGGCTATGTCTGAAGGAGCCAAGCATGCAGATGTAAGGAACGGAGGTCCGGATGGACCAGCGATCCCTGCTCCTGGGATAGCAACTGTGAGCACATGGGCAGCGGAGTTGGAGGTTCCGTGGATAACCGCTGCAAGAGTGGGAACCAAATCTGCCGAGGCCATCGGTGGGTGGGTGGGGGAGCTACTAGAATCATTAAGCCCCTTCTGTCTGAATCTTCAGCAAAACTCTCTGAATGAGAGGGAAGGGTGGGAAGACGTAGAGAAACCTCCCTGCCCAGCAAAGGGATAACGCGTCTGGCCAGAAAACTCCAGGCGCGTGCTCTCGTGAGCAAAAAATTGGCAGTTTGGCATTGCATGGTGACGCAAAAAGGTCCAGCTCTGGACAACCCCACTTGTCGAAGAGCTGAACTGCTACGGACTGCAACAGCTCCCACTTATGAGCTCTGGATCGAGATCTGCTTAAGCTGTCGGCCAGATTGTTTAGAACGCCTGGAACGTGCACCGTTGACAACAGAATGTGACGTTCTAGTGCCCAGTACCAGACTCTCATCGCCTCCCTGCAAAGAAGATATGAATGAGTGCCCCCTTGCTTGTTGATGTAAAAGACGACCGCCATACTGTTTGTTTGAATTAGAAGAGAGCCTGGCACCAGGTCCTCTTGAAATGCCTGTAAGGCATAGAGGACCGCTCGCATCTCCAGTACATTGATATGGAGAGATTGCTCCTCGGATGTCCAAACCCCTTGTGTTTGACGAGTACCCAAGTGCGCTCCCCATCCCAGATCTGATGAATCCATCATAAGGGTCTGACCTGGTGGCTCCGGACGAAACTGGACACCTTTCTCCAAATTTCTGGGGTCCACCCACCAAAGTTTTCCTGACTGGCTCGGTGATCCTGATTAGAAAGTCTAGATCGTCGCAGCCCTGGTCCCACTGTAACCCGAGCATCCACTGTGGGACCCGCATGTGGAGGCGGGCCAGAGGAGTGACCGGAATTGCCACCGCCATGTGCCCCAGTAGTCTGATGAAGTTCCTTGCTGGAACCCGAGGAGTTACTGAGATCCATTTGGCAATCTCCTGTAGGCGATCGCCCCTGTCCAGGGGTAAAAAGGCCATGCCCTGGACAGAATCCAGGACCGCTCAGATGAAGACGAGTCTTTGACTGGGCTTGGGGGGACGATTTCTGAAGGTTCAGTGTGATCCCCAGCTCTCGAAATAGAGTATAGGTGTCTCTGAGAGCTTGAAGCAGGCTAACCCACGCCAATGGCAGCTAATCGCTGAGGGTAAGGGAAGACGTGAATGCCCTTGATGCTTACTTTAGTCACAGCCACCACTGCCAAGCACTTTGTGAAGACTCTAGGAGCGGAGAAGAGGCCAAACGAAAGAACTCGGAATTAGTAGTGCACCCCTTGGCAGTGGAACCTCAGAAACTTCCGGTGGGGAGGAAAGACTCCGATATGCATATATGCATCTTGCATGTCTAGGGAGCAGAGCCAGTCTCCTTGGTGCAGCAGGGGAAGCAGACCTGGAAGGGTCACCATCCTGAACCTCTTGTACTCTATGAAGAGATTGAGAGAGCTGAGGTCCAGAATGGGTTGAAGATCCCGCGTCTTTTTTGGGATCAGGAAGAAGTGGGAATAAAACCCCTTTCCCCGTTGATGCAAGGGGACTACTTCTATTGCCTTTTTCGGCAAGAGGGTCAAAATTTCTCCTTCTATAAGTGGGATGTGAGAAGGAGGATATCGGGAGTACTTTGGTGGAGTATTTGGAGGAAACTTCATGAACTCTAGCGTGTCCTCTCCTGATAATATCCAGGACCCATTGGTCCGCAGTTATCGATCTCCACCCTTCGAGAGGAAGGGAAGCAGCCTGACCGTCTCCCTGGAGTCTTCCTTTTGGGGAGGCGGAAGAGTCATTGAGCTGAGTTGGGCGTAGGCAGAAAGGCCTGGGAGGACTTGGGCCCACGGTTAGGAGCGCCTCCAGAATGCTGGTTACCGTCTCTCCTACAAAAGCAGCCTCTCTGACCCTGCTAATTACCACGGGCTTGTCCACCCTGACCACCTGAGGTCTTGCAAAGGGCCGCTTCCGTTCATAGTCGCCATAGTACACCTTATGGACCGACCAGATGGATTCTGTTCGACTCCCCTGAGAGACGTGAAATCAGAGCCTGCCTCCCCTGCCCAAACACCACGGTACCTTGAATGGCAGATCCTTGATACGGACTGCAAATCCTAGTGAAGCTCGAAACTCTTAACCAGGCACGGCGCCAAAGGCAAACCCGGGCGGCTGCCGGGCATACGATATCTGCAGGTGTCGCATTTAGGCCTACAGGACATGAAACCCACGTTGGAGCCCGATGGCGGTGTCCAGAAGTTCCGCCCTCTGCTCGAATCTGGCATGACTCTCAGTAGCTCTTGTCCCCTCTTCCACAGAGCATTCTGGTACTGGACCATGCGAGTCAGGAAGTTGAGGGACCGGATGGAGCAGGTGGAGGCAGAATAAACCTTTTTGCCCACCTGGTCCAAATACAGAGACACCGGATCGGGAGGCTGCTAGCTAAGGTGCTTCGGCTGCCCGGACTTGTCATGGGCAGCCGTAATGACTGAAGAGTCTGCCTGAGGGTTCTCAGCTAAAAAGTCTTCTGCCCTCGGGGCCTTATACAGCCTGCCCGATTTTTTGGGAACAGTCAGGATGCAAGCCGGATGCTTCCAGGTAGTCTGGGTCAGGTCCTGGAAAGTGTCCACCAAAGAAGGGACCACTAATGGTTTCGGCTCCTTTTGCCTCAGGTACATGGCCAACCTTCAGCTTTCCGGATCCAGGTCCTCCATTTCCCACTCATTGGAAGCCTGGATATGCCTCATGACGTCCATAAAGGTTGGATCATCTGGAGGCGAGCAAGGCTGGTCCTTCTCTCCCGGGGACTCCTCCATCTCAAGAGAGGAAGAGGATGCCGATGAAGAGGAGAAGGATTGACTATTAGGTCTGGAATAGTCTGATCTCTCCTTGTGATCAGACTCCCCGTCATCGGTAGCTGCGGAACAGACGTCGGGAGAGCTCTCGCCCAGAAGAACGAGTAGGGCTGCGAGTGCGAAACCTGGACCAGCGACTGTCTTCAGAGTGTTTGGAGCATCGGCGGTGGTCTTTGGACCGGGAACGAGCCCTGGATGTAGGTGTAGGCAGCCGCTTGGGGGACTTCCTTGGGGAAGGCTCACCTCCAGGCTGTGGTCTGCCCGCTGGGTCCAGTTATAGGCCGGTGTCGGAGGGGTGTCCGCTTTTGGACCTGTCCCCACCAAAAGGAGAACAACTCCTGCAGCTCGGCCTTGGAAAAAATCTCGTCCGTTCATCCGAAGTATCCGGGATGTCAGCCCGTGAAGGAGAGTCCTCTTGGGAGCCCAGGGGAGAAGAGGACTTGGGAGACGGGGATGTCAGCACTTCCCTGGCCGCGGTGTCTCGGGGGCGACAGAGAGTCCTTCGGCCCCGGAGGCGTGCTTTTAGCCGGTGGCTCCGGTGCCTTGAGAAGTGGGGCCAAGGCTTTCACCTCCAAGGTCTTAGTGGTGACCCTTAGCGAGGTTACTTCAGGCCTGGCCGGCTTCTCCTCCGATGGTCCGGCCTTGGCCTGGGAAGACTTCGGACGCTCACCGAGCAGAGGGCCGCGAGCAAGAACAGGACCTCGAACGGTGGCGGGACCTACTGCGGTCTTTCCTGTGGCACTTGGTCTTCTCCTTGTGCTTCCCCTCCGAAGTGTGCAGATTCATCTTCTTCTCTAACAAAAATGACTTCAGGGCCTTGAGACGTCGGATCCGGGTCCGGCTAGTGAACGCCTGGCAGGCTGAGCAGGTCGCGGTATCGTGGTCCAGAACGAGGCAGAAGAAGCAGCGCTTGTGCCTGTCTTTGGAGGGGATATGCCGTCCGCAGTCGTACTTGTTTTGATGCATCTCCAGAGAGACCAACGATGGGGAATACATCCGTCGAAACACTCACAAAAACACATCGAGAAATGTTACAAAAACAGCTCAGAAAAACGAATTTCGCTGTTCCTGGTAAGCTGAGGAAGAAGACTTCTGACGTGCGCGGGACACGGCGGGAAAAGAACTGAGGTGGAGCTGGGTCCACCCACTTGTGTACCAGGGCTGACGTCAGGGCGGGGCTGACATTGGGGGCAGTCCCTGCTTGGTACTGCTGGCTGAGAAGTTTTCCGAAGGGTCCTAGTGCCTGCGGCATAGTCTTAACTGTTATAGCCTGCTGCAAGAGCTCCCACTCGAAGTAAGATCCTGTGTTCCGACTCACCGTACAACAACTTCTACTGCTCTGAGGACCAGTCTCTCAGAGGAAAGGGGGTCTGACAGAGAGGCAAACAGACTGGACTGCTGCCTGGGTCTGGGGAAAATCTCTGCTAAATTGGGAAAGCATCCCTCTTGGACAATCCTGATGACCCATATGTCTGCTGGACTGGACTTCCACTAGTTGTAAAACTAAATCAGGTGCCCCCCACTACCGCAGAGAAGCATCCACCTCAGACAGCTGAGGTGGGACCTGGGCTGGATCCAAGAAGATGGTACCGGGTGCTTTCGGGCCCTGTACCATCTGAGCGCTCCCAAAGCTCAACTTGAGGGCTGAACCAATAAGCACCGCCAAGAAGATGTTAATCAGCTGTTGCCAACGGCAGCTGCCCTAGGGGCAGTGTCATAGGGCCCAATAAAGTTTTAGCTGATTATTGGGCTATAGGCCCCTAGCAATGGAACGAGAAATTCCAGGAGGCTCTAGACCACTGTATTTAGTGTGTTCCACAGGGTGTACTCATACTGAGGAATGTAGGAACTCCAGACGTAGAAGTCTGCTTTGGTCCACAGATGAAGTCTGAAATGTTATGGTGCACCCCATATTCCTGAGGAAAAACTGAAAAGGAGATCTTCCCTTACAGGCTCTGCTGATATAGAAGGCTTGCATTCCAGCCCCTAAAATGAGCCAGCCGCTGCGTCTTCAAAAAAGTAGAACAGGGAGAGATTCATCCAGATCCACTTCTACCCCAGAAGAACCTCCAAAAGGCAGGTCCAGGCCAGAATCACGGGAAACGCTGCCACCCGGAACAGCGAAGAGTTCAGCACCATTCACAGCACAGGCACCACAGGTGGCACCCGGCATACTGCCCTAGACCTGAAGCAAAGGAAATCAGTACCCATGCCATCCCCAGCAGAGAAAAAGGTGAGGGGGGAAGGTACGTGGGGTCAGAGTCGATGGAGCTGGCACCGGAGAGGGCACCTCGTACATCCTGCCTGCCTGACATAGCCATGGCCCAGTGGCTCTGAGGCCCAAAGGCCCCGGAACTGGATCCACTGACCAAGTCAAGTGGGCAGACGTCAAACCCCCCTGCTCTAAAAGAGCGGCCCAGAGGTGAAACTGTTCACTGGAGCCCCATAGAGGACAGAGACTGGGCCCGGTGAAGAAGATCGGGGCTGTTAAGAACAGAGCCATAGAGGACCCCACCGAAGTCGGGCAAGGCCTACCGCTCGCCACCACCAACTATACCCGTGCAGACGTACCAGAGGGCGACCTCGAGCGGTACCGTTTCTTCTTCCAGTGAATGGAGGAGGAAGAGCTCGAGGTCAAGCAGAGCCAGGTCCCCAGTTGAGGTCTGAAACGGGCCGGCTACTTTTGTGCTTTGGCGGACTGGCCTCCTTCCCGAGCACCGGACTGCCCGTGGTCGGACCCCCCATGCCCCCGCAAAGGGCGACGGACCGAACACAGCCTCACCGCCATCACAGCATTCAAACAAAGTCTCCCTACCATCACCGCTACCATCCAAGGTCGACTCCGTCGACAGCAGGCTGAGAATTTCTTCTTTTTTTAAATAAGAAAAGAACACTAAAAGTAGTAAATTAATCAAATACTGAACGGTTACAGTTGCTGTCGTATAAATGTAGACTGGATTCCCGGCAGGCGAACGACGTAGTCATCGAAGCACACTCGAAGGCGGGAGAAAAGGAACTGAGGCGGTTGGAGGGTCGACACCGAGATAGCCTATACGGCGCGAGCTAGTCTCACGGTGCCGCGCATGTGCAGTCCTATCCCGGCGCCGGCCCTCCTGAAGATGTTTGTCTCCCACGGGGTCCTAGCGCCTCCGGCGTAGTCCTATGAGTGTGAATGAGTGGTGGAGACTTTTAATCCAGGAAGATCCTGGAATAAAAGCCCTGGTTTCTCTGGCGCCTGGGCACTGGCACGATGGCCTGCTTGTACAAAGTGGACTACACCTCCTCCCGGAGAACAGACAGGTGAGCCAGGGGGTAACAGGAGGACGGAGGTGAGCTTTCTGGAGGCGGTTCGATGAGCTTCAAGGTGTGACCCTTTTCTATAACCTGCAGAATCCATGCATCAGAAATTATGGTTCTCCACTGATTCAGATGGAGGGAGAACCGACCTCCGACCGCCTCCTGGTCCGGGACCAGAGGAGGAGGTTCTGCAAGGAGTCAAGAAGAGGTGGAGCCAGCTGCTGCTCCAGCACTGGAGGGGGCGGGCAAGGGAGCCTGGGCTCTGTGTTTGCCCGGGGGTGTGTGTGTGTGTGTGTGTGTCTGTCCGGACCTGTTCTGTTTATAAAAGAAGTACAGTTACGTAAGAACTTACCATAACAGTAGATCTTCGAGAACGGCTCTTGCAACAGGTTACACCATTACGACCGAAGCCGGCCGGCGTCAGGACCCCACGGAAATTTTCTAGCTAGCAGTCTTCAGCGGGGACCGCCACCGACATCGGTCCCACTCCCGACGTCAGGCGTAGTACATAATGAGGCGGTCCCCCATAATCCTCAGTTCTCCCGCTGGAGACTCCTGGCTGCGGGATGACATCAGAAGAGGAGACAGAGGATCCACCACCAGATGGCCAAGACTATAGAATAGGAACGTCCCATCCCGTAAGATGAGTGTCTGACTAAGACCTACCTCCAAAAGAAGGGGGATGGTGGGCGGGAAGGTACCTGCTGCAAGAGCTGTTCTCGAAGATCTAGTGTTACGGTAAGTTCTTGCGTAACTGTACTATCTTACTTCGAGATACAGCTCTTGCAGCAGGTTACACCATTAAGACTGATTTCCAAGCAATAGTGGCAATCATGCACCACTGGGAGGAGGAAAGGCAGAGATCTCGATACTACTCGAGCCCAGGACAGAAGTCCCTGAAGGATGGCTAGACTGAACCCCGCTCTTCGCCTCGATACAATGTCCAGATTGTAATGCCTGTTAAAGGTATGCACAGAGCTCCAAGTCGCTGCAGCGCAAATAGCTGAGGTGGAGATGTTCTTTATCGCCAGAAAAGTAGCAGCAACCCTTCTTGTGGAATGACCCTTGACCGCGCCCGGTAAGGCTTTATTGCGCTTGTCATAACAGAAAGTGATGCACTGGATGAGCCACCCCGAGAGTGACTGTTTGGAGACAGGAGCTCCTTTCATCCTGTGAGTAAAGGAGACGAAACGCTGGTCCGCCTTTCGAAACTGTTTGGTTCTGGTCAGATAGTATCTGAGGCACCGATGCACATCGAGGGTGTGCAGAAGGGCTTCTCCTCGATTAGTGTACCTTGGGAAATACACTGGTAAATCAATATCCTGGTTAAGGTTGACGGCTGAAACCACTTTAGGCAGAAACTTTGGGTTTCTCCTTAGGGATACCCTGTCCTGATGGAAAACCAAATAAGGCTCTATACACATAAGAGCATGCAATTCCGAGATTCTTCTCGCCGAAGTAACAGCAACTAAAAATAACGTTTTCCAAGAGAGAAAACTTAGCTCGCAATCCGCAGCTGGTTCAAAGGGTGGCAGCGTAAGCTGCTCCAGGACAAAGGGTAAGTCCCAAGGAGGAATTGGATCCTTAATGTGCAGCCTAACGTGGAGGACTCCCCTTAAGAAGGCATGAGCAGTGTCCAGCTGGGCCACCGTCCGATGGCCTACTGAGGCATGGTAAGCAGAAACTGCACAAAGGTGCACTTTAATTGGGGAGTAAGCCAGACCGGAGTGGAAAAGAGAAAGCAGGTAGTCCAGAACCAGCTTTTCAGGACAGTCTAACGGCGAAAAACCATGCGCTTGAGCCCACAAACAGAATCTACGCCATTTCATGGTGTATGTTGAGTGGGTTGTGGGTTTTCTGGTGGCAGAGAGTACGTCTGCCACTTCTTGCGAGACCCCGTATCGCATCGTGGCTATGTCTCTATGAGCCAAGCGTGCAGGTTCAATGAATGCAAGTCTGGGTGGACCAATGAACCCACCTCCTGAGACAATAGATGGGGAGCTGATCGGCAAAGGAAAGTACAGTAACGTAAGAACTTACAGTAACAGTACATCTTCGAGAGAAGCTCTTGCAGTAAATAATTACATATAGGACTGATGCCGGCAGGCGGCAGGACTCCACAGAAAAATTTCTAGATGATAGTCCCTGGCGAGGGACCGCCCCCACGTCAGGTGACCGGCGTACGCCTTCCAGTTCTTTCCCGCCACAGGCCAAAGGAGGCCGGACGAGAGAGGAGCGGATATTTCCCTCAATGGAAAAGGAGCTGAAAAAGCCTAGGGGGATGGAGGGCGGGAAGGTATTACCTACTGCAAGAGCTTCTCTAGAAGATCTACTGTTACGGTAAGTTCTTATGTAACTGTATTATCTTACTTCGAGAGAGGGCTCTTGCAGTAGGTAATTACATATAGGACTGAATCCCAAGCAGTCTGGAACAAAGAGATGCACCGGGAGGAGGAAAACTACTCCAAAAGGTAGTACTGGCCGTGCAAGTCTCAAGATAGGAGGCCTTGCAAAACAGCCAGCCCGAAGCCTGCTCTACGGCGAGAGGCAACATCCAAACTGTAGTGTTTTGTGAAGGTATGGAATGAAGTCCAGGTGGCGGCAGCGCAGATGTCTGCCGCAGACACATTTTTGAAATAAGCCGCAGAGGCAGCTACTCCTTTTGTGGAGTGGCCTCTGACTTGACGCGGGAGGGTCTTGTATTTGTCATAACAGAAAGTGATGCAATGAGCCAACCACTTAGACAGGCATTGCTTGGAAACAGCATTGCCTTCCCTTTTGTGAGCAAAAGAGACGAACAACTGATCAGTCTTTCTGAGATCCTTTGTCCTGTTGGGAGTAGTATCTCAGAATCCGGTGAACATCCATAGTATGGACTAAATACTCCCCTTGATTAGAGTACTGCGTAAAAAAAAGCAGGTAACTCTATGGACTGATTTAAGGTACAGACTGCTACTACTTTAGGTAGAAACTTAGGATTCGTGCGAAAAGCAACTGGTTCCTTGTGAAAAATCAAGTAGGGGATTTTACACATCAGGGCCTGGAGCCTGAGATTCTTCAAAACAAGTAACGGCCACCAAGAAGAGAGTCTTCAATCTAAAAGAACTTCCAAACCGCAGAGCTGCAGGTTCAAGGAGGAAGAGTAAGTTCTCGAGAATAAAGTTCAAGTCCCAAGGGGAGCAGGAGTACATGGATGGGGGCCTCAGATGGAGGACCCTCTGAGAAAGATCTTGAGACCTCCAGTTGAGCAAAAGCCTTGTCTGCGAAGGAACACGATAGGCGAAATGGCCACCATGTGTACCTTCAGAGAGAATGGCTGAGACCCAGGTCAAACAGATGACGTAGATACTCCAGCAGAAGCCCGCCGAACAGGAGAAAGGTTCCACGGTCTTGGAAGCAGCCCAAATAGTGAATCTTTTCCACTTCATGGCATAAGTGGATCTGGTGGAGGGTTTTCGGTCCTCCACTAAAATCTCCACCTCTTTGGGAGACCCTCCAAAATGGGATTGGGTTAGGTCTGTAGGAGCCATGCATGCAGTTGAAGGGATTTGAGGCCTGGATGGACCAGGGTCCCCTGATCCTGAGTCAACAAACCTCGAGGTAGAGGACGAGGAGGATCCTCTGAATATTGTTGTAGAAGAGAGAACCACACTTGCCTGGGCCAGAAAGGAGCGATCAGAATCATTTGCGCTCCTTCTGAAGCTAGTTTCTGCAAGACTCGTGGGATAAGTGGAATTGGGGGAAAGGCATAGATGAATCTGTCCTTCCAGTCTAGAGACAAAGCGTCGCTCCAAAAAGTACCTCGCTCTGGAACGAGCGAGCAGAAGACAGGAAGTTTTGGGGGGATGCGAACAGGTCGACCTGTGGTGTTCCCCAAAGTTGGAAGATACTGTCTAGGACCCCTTGGTCCAGCTCCCACTTGTGAGTCAGAGCAGAAGAGCGACTTAGCTTGTCTACCAGGGTGTTGTCGACTCCCGGAACGTGAATCGCTGTGAGGTGAAAGTCGTGTTGTGTTGCCCAATCCCAAACCCTCACTGCCTCCCTGCATAGAAGGAAAGACCGAGTCCCTCCCTGCTTGTTAATATACCACACCACGCACATGTTCTCCATCTGGACGGCTAGGTGACCGGGAAGGATGTATTGGTGAAAGGCTTGGAGAGCGTACAACACTGCCCGAAGCTCGAGCACACTGATGTGGAGAGATTGTTCTAGCTTGGACCAGGAGCCCTGGGTCCGATGAGGGCCTAGATGGGCTCCCCAACCTTCGCCGGAGGCGTCAGTGGTTAGAGTCGCGAGTCGTCAAAGAAAGAACTCTCTGAAAAAGGTTCTCTCGAACCATCCACCACTGCAAGTCTCGCATCATCGGCAGGGAGATCAGAACTGAGTGATCTAGGTCGTCCACTAGCTCATCCCACTGACAGCGTAGAGTCCACTGAGAGATCCTCATGTGGAGTCGAGCGCGAGGTACTGTCAGGATAGCAGGATAGCAGCCGCCATGAGCCCGAGAAGATGAAGGACCAACCTCACAGAGACCATCCTGCGGTCGGACAACAGACTTATTTGGGTCTGAAGGGTGGCCGCCCTGTCTGGAGACGGGAAGGTCTTGCCCATGGTCGTACTGAGGATCGCCCCAATAAACTGTAGCCTCTGGGATAGGTCCACATGAGACTTGGAATGGCTGATGGTAATACACAGGCAGGCAAAAACCTGCTGGGTAAGGGAGAAGAAACGCAGGAGTTCCTCCCTGGACGAGGCCGCCAGGAACCAGTCGTCCAGGTAAGGGAAAACCTGCACTCCCTTGGTACGCAGGTGGGCTGCCACCACTGCTAGGCATTTGGTAAATACTCGGGGGGCCGAGGATAGACCAAATGGGAGCGCCTTGAACTGGTAGTGGTCCCCCTGGAACGCAAAACGAAGGTATTTGGGATGAGATGGGCGAATGGGAATGTGCAGATAAGCATCCTGCATATGTAGAGCACAAACCCATTGACCCGGCCGGAGGATGGGCAGAAGGCTTCGCAAAGAGAGCATCCTGAACCTTTTGTACTCTATGTAAAGATTCAGGGAACTGAGATCTAAAATTGGTCTGAGATCTCCTGTCTTCTTTGGGACCAGGAAGAAATGGGAATACTAACCAGACCCCTGAAGATGAAAGGGGACGGGCTCTATCGTTTGCTTCAGCAGAAGAGCCGAGATTTCCTCCTGGACCACAGGAAGATGTCCCAGTGAATACAACGACTTCAGAGGGGTGGGGGTGGTTTCTGAAGAAACTCTATGGAGTGTCCTTCTGCTATGAGCTGGAGCACCCAAGAATCTGTGGTTATCCTCTCCCATCCTGGAAGGCGCAGGGAAAACCTCCCTCCTACGGTTCCTCCGGAGTCCGGAGGTACTGGGAGAGGAAAGGAGTCAGGTGGTGTGGGGCAACGCACTCGCAGCTAAAGCTCCCGCTGCTTTTAGGGCGGGGTGGAGAGGTTGGCAGCCGCGGGGGCCCGCGCTTTGTGGCCCGCCTTCCCAGGGTTTCGCGCCACGATTCCGCCTGTGAAAGGGACGGCGCTGCTACATGGAATCAACTGACTTCAGAGCCGTCCCCTTCTCTTGCAAATCGGTAACGATGTCCTTGACATCACCCCCGAAAAGGTGCTCCCTGGATAGCAGATTGCACCTCCGGGAACAAACCTGACAGGCGGAGCCAAGCATGACGCCGTAGGCCTACAGCAAAAGCTGAGCTCCGCCCAGCAGTGTCCACTGCATCGTATGTCGCACATAGCATGTGTCGACTGGCCGAACGAGCAGAGCGGACAAGATCAGCCAACTCCTGCTTGACTAGGGAGTCAGGCAAGGAGTCCAGTTTGGCTTCCGCCTGAGTCAGGATGGCCTGCTGGTAGTCCCCCATGTGGCCGACATAGTTCAGGGCCCTGATCGCCAGTGTGGAGGAATAAAAAATTACTCACCTTAGTAATGTTGTTTCTTCTAATGGAGTCTTGCTGTATTCTGACAAATTGTAGTGAGGTCCAACCTTCGAACTGCCCAGAAGATGAAAGAGTTAACTTTCCATGCCAGGCATGGAACGCTGAGCTCGAGCTCGGTTGAGACTCTGTCTGTTGCTGTTTGAACTCAAACTGTCAGATCTTTACGAGCTAAACTCACTGAGTGTCCTGTGTGGAAGCTATAAACCTACACTAGCCAACTGACTACTAAATATAATAAACAGATTTTTTGGTCCCAAAACAAAGACTCAAGTCACGAAAACCAAAAAATGAAAAACACAACACCCGCTCAGCCAAAGTAAAGTGGTGACAACTAAAGGGTGGGGCATCTCTTGAGTGCCAACACTGCTACTGCCCACCCACATCCCAAAACAAAGGTTCTGAGAGGAGAAGGAAGGGGGGAGGTCAGAATACAGCAAGACTCCATTAGAAGAAACATTACTAAGATGAGTAATTTTTTCTTCAAACAACATGAAGTCTTGCTGTATTCTGACGAATTGCAGACTACTGACAGTACCTCCATGGAGGAGGGACAGAACCTACCTAGGAAATAGGCTCTGGAGCACTGCTGTGCCAAACCAAGCATCACTCCTAGCCTGGATATCCAGAGAGTAATGCTTGGTAAAAGTGTGAACTGTTTTCCAGGTAGCTGTTGACATATCTCTAAGATAGGAATATCCCTGACAGCAGCCAGGGAAGCAGCTGTACCTCTGGTAGAGTGAGCCCTCAGGCCTGAGGGTGGAGTCCTGCCTAGTTTTTCATTGCAAAATTGAATGCAAGAGACAATCCACCTGGCAATGGATCTCTTAGTGGCAGGTTTTCCCTTACCAACCTCACCATAAGTGAGTAACAGTTGGAGGGAGTCAAACCTGTGACCCTTGGTACGCTCTATGTAGTAGCTAAGGGCCCTTTTCACATCCAAACTGTGCAGCCTCCTCTCACCAGAGGAGGAATGGTCAGTGAAGAAAACAGGAAGAGACAGATTGGTTAAGGTGGGAAGTCTGAACCACCTTAGGTAAAAACTTCCTGTTAGTCCTGAGGACCACCTTATCTCCATGGAAAGAGATAAAATAAGGCTCCACTGACAGGGCTTGTAACTCACTTATGCGCCTGGCAGAAGTGATGGCCACCAAGAAAACAGTTTTCCAACTCAAGAACTTAAGCTCTGCTGAGGACAAAGGCTCAAAAGGGGGTTGCATAAGCTGAGCAATGCAAACATTAAGGTCGCAAACATGGGCAGGGTCCCTGAATGGCGGATTGGTATGAAGCAATCCCTTGAAAAACTTAGAGAATGCAGGATGAGCTGAAAGGAAAGCAGAGACAGCTGCCAGATGCACTCTTAGTGTAGCTGGTCTGAGTCCCAAGCTATTAAGATGAACCATATAGTCAAGGACTGTGGGCAGGCCAGCAGACTCTAGAGAAATCTGCTTCCCAGAGCACCATATGGAGAATCTTTTCCATTTGGAGGTGTAAGTGCTTCTGGTGGAAGGCTTCCGAGAAGCCTTTAGGATATCCATAACACCTTGAGAGAGGTGTAAATCAGCAAACTAACTCTTCAAGAGCCAGGCCTTGAGATTGAGAGATTCGGATACCAAACCCTCCCCTGAGCACAGGTTAACAGGTTGTAATTCCTGGGAGGAAACAGGGGAAGGTGGACTGCTAAGGACAACAGGAGAGGGTACCAGGGCTGTCTGGCCCAGTCTGGAGCAATCAGAATCGCCATGCAGGGTTGAGACCTGATTTTGACTAACACCTTGAACAGGAGAGGGAAGGGGGGGGAAGCATACAAGAAAGGAAAATTACGTACCTACCGTAATTCTTGATCTTCTTGGACGAGTCTCCACCACTCATTCCCACTAGTGGGATTAGGGCCGAGGCACTAGGACCCATCGGAGCAAACATTTTTGCTGGAGGGTTCAAGCGAGGAGATGGCGCCATGAGACACTGCGCCTGCTGAGCTGCGGCTCGAAAGGTGACTCCACCTTCTCGGCGCCGACCTCCAAACCGCCTCAGTACCTTTTACCAAGGAGGTGCAAGCGCAACTAACGAAAGAGTAACTGTAACATTAAAACACACGGACATAAGATAGTCCGAGCGACCCGTGTAAGAAGGTGTAAAGAAGTCCTCACAGCCCAAAGACTTGAGGGAGAAGACCAACACAGCTGACACCTGGGATGGAGAGTGGGCGTAGAATGAGTGGTGGAGACTCGTCCAAGAAGATCGAAGAATTACAGTGAGGTACGTAACTTTCCTATCTTCCTGGACCTAAGTCTCCACCACTCCCATTACCACAGTGGAGAGTACCAAGCTGATAATCCCCAAAAGGCGGCAGGAGAGCCAGAGCTCACATGTCTAAGGTAGAAGCCCATTAAGGATGGTTCTGCCGAATGCGTAATGTCGCCTGGCATGAACATCCAGTGCATAGTGTATGAAGTATGCACTGAGCTCCAGGTGGCGGCGTTGCGAGATATCTGCAATTGGAACATTGCAATTTCCGCCAGGGATCACATGACCGCCCTAGTAGAGTGAGCGTACCTCCTTCTAATTTAACCTGAGCCATGGAGTAGCAATGTGAAGGCATGCCACTAACCATGAGGAGATGCATCTGATAGCGACAGGTTGACCCAGCCGGGTGTCGCTGGAAAGAAACAAGAGTTGTTGAGTCTTGCGAACATCCTGGGTTCTGTCCAAGTGAACCATAAGGCTCTCTTAACATCCAAGGAATGAAGAGCTTGCCCCTTCATTTTGAAATTAGAGAAATGCGGGAAGTACCAGAGGTTGGTTTAGATGGAATTCTGACACAACCTTGGGAAGAAATTACAGATGAGGAAGGAGAACTACTTTGTCTTTATGGAAGACAGTATACGGAGGGTCTGTAACCAGGGCATGTATCTCAGAGACTCTACGGGTGAGGTAATGGCCCCCAGGAAGGCAGTCTTCCAGGTAAGAAATTTTAGCTCACAGGTAGCTAGGGGTTCGAAAGGCTTCTGAGTGAGCATGTCCAGCACCAGGTTAATGTCCCAGGCTGCAACTGGACGCTTTAACAGGGGGTCTGGTATGAAGAATCCCCTTAAGAAATCTCTTCACCATAGGTAACTGAGCCAGAGTCAGGGATGAAACCAGCTCATGGAACGCTGAGATGGCACTAAGGTGAACTTTAACTGTGGAGTACTGAAGACCTGAGTTAGATAGGTCCAAAAGATACTCCAGAACCTTGTCAGGAGGACAGGAAAGGGGTTCCAAGAGGACTTTGCACACCAGAGAAAACAGCTCCATTCGGATGCGTATGTTTTCCGGTGTGGCTGGCTCCGAGCAGCCAGAAGGATGCTCGAGACTCTACGGGAGACGTTGAACCCATTCACTTCTATCTCTTCGGAGCCAAGCATGAAGGTGAAGATTTCAGGTTGGATGGACCAACGAACCCTGGGTCAAGAACTGACTTGCAAGGGAAGTGGACTTGCTGCCCAAGCACCACTCCCATACCCCTCATTGCTTCCCTGCAAAGGGATAAGAGTGAGCACCGCCTTGCTTGTTGATGTAATACATCACAGCTTTGCTGTCCGCTTGAAGGAGAAATGTTCTTGTGACAAAGGACATCCTTCAGAGCTTGGATCGCATAGAGGACGCTCTCACCTCCAAGACATTTATGTGGAGATGAGATTGAACAGAGTCCATACACCTTGAGTGTGGAGGAGAGACAGTGAGCTCCCATCCCATTAGCGATGTGTCTGTGGTGATGGAGATCTGATGGTCGGAAGAGCAAAGGGGAACCCTTTGAGGAGATTGTCTCTTGAGACCACCAGGTGAGAGACCTCGGAAGGTTACGTCACCTTGATGGGATAAGACTGGGGGTGAGAGGTCGGAGACCACTGAGTGGAAAGCATCCATTGGGTGGTTCTCATGTGCAACGGGCCAGGGTACAGTGAACACCGAGGACGCCATGAGACCAACATGCGTTGCATCGAGAGCTGTAACCGATTGGTTCTCCCGATGTAACGGGCCATCAAAGGATGTCGAGTCTTCTGTCCTCTGGAAGGAAAGCCTTGGAAGAGGGGTGACTAGAAGCTGTCCCTAAGAAAAGGAGCCTCTGGGAGGGCTGCAGTTGGGATTTTTCAGATTCAGCAGGACTCCCATGGAGCGTGAGAGAGACGAGGAAGTCGCTTTGCACGCTTCCAAAACCCTTTGGCTGGACGGGTTCTAAGCAGCCAATCGTCCAGGTAGGGAAAAGACTCGTGGAGTCCGCCTTCCCTGAGATGCGCAGAACTGCACAACACTTTGTAAAACTCACGGCGCGAGGATAGCCCAAAGGCAGGACTCTGAACTATAATGCTGACCCAAAGCTACAAACCTGAGAACTTGCGGTGGGTCGGTGGACGGGATATGCTGATACGCATCCTGCATATCCAGAGGACAGCCAGTCGCCTGATGCAGCAAGGGTAACAGGGTACATAGGGAAATCATTTTGAATTTCTCCCTGGGGAGGAATTTGTTCAGCTTTCTGAGGTCTAGAATGGGGCGCATCCCCCCAGTTTTCTTTGGAACCAGAAAGAAATGGGAGTAGAACCCTGTGTTCCGCAAATGCGGGGGCACCAGTTCTATTGCCCTGTTGTTCAGAAGGCCCTCGATCTCGGTGGTGAGGAGGTCTGACTGAGAAGCCGTACAACCTGGGTTGTCGCCTGGGAAGACAATTGGGGGAATTGAGAGTAACCCTCATGAATTATCAGACGACCCATTTGTCTGAAGTATGGACTTCCCACTCGTAGAAGTACATTAGACGACCTCCCACGGAGGAGAAAGTTCCATCTCGGCAGTGTGGATGGAACTTGGGCCACAACTCATCAGGTGGCGCTTGGGGCTTTAGGCCTCATGCGCTTCTGCGTCTTCTTCCTGAGGTTGGGCAGGTTGGCTTGTATGGAAGCTTCCCTGCTTCTGCCTCGCAAAGGACTGACGACTAAGAAACTGACGACTGTCTGCATGCCCGCGAGAGGGGCAGGCGGAGGTTCAGTCCAATGGCGATCTAGTCTTTAGGAGGCTTCTAAGGCTTGCTCCACCTGAGGGCCGAAAAGATAGAGTGCCATCAAAGGCAGCGCCATTACCTGCTACTGAGCATCCTTGTTAAGCCGAAGAACTGCAGCCAGAATGGCGTCAGTACAAATCCTGCAGCAGCTGAGCGAGAAGCAGTGTCGAAAGCGTCCATGGCGGCTTTGACTTGTTGGTTATTAGTTCAATACCTCTAGTAATCAATAGAAGCTCTGACTTGGAGTCCGAATCTGGAAGAGCTTCAACCATTCTTTTCATAGAGTGCCACAGGATATACTCATACTGAGAAAAATAGCCTTGATAACTGGCAATCGCGACACTTAGAGTGGAGGCAGCAAAGACTCTCTCACCTAATGTATCAATCTTCACGAGACTCTTTGTTAATAAGTCGAGCTGAAGTAGTTTGAGGAAGAAACATCTTGTCATTCTCTGCCAGGACTACAATAGGATCCACAAATGCTTGGGATGCCAAAAATAGGACGATCCTTGGGAGCTGAATACTTCTTATCAATGGATTTAGCCACTGAATGATTAAGAGCAGGATTATTCCATACCATTTGAGACAGCGTCTCGAAGGAAGGCTAGATCGGAGGAGTCAAATCCGTAGGGATCTCCGAAGCATGAAGGTACTGGAGTCTTAATATCTTCCCAGGATCGATGTCTGTAGTCTGGAGAGAAAGAGTGGATCTCAGGTTCTTCAACAGAGACTTAAAGGACAGGTCCTCGACCACAGGCTCTGTAGCAAAGAAAGATCCTGTTTCCTCCACTTCATCACCCAACCTGAAGGTCTGGGTCAGGCTCAACATCATCTCCTGATGGTCCAGAAGGACTGTTTGGACAGGAAAGGAATGAAAATTAGGAGAGGAGGAATATCAGAAAAACAAGGAAATCCCGAGGACCCCGAGCCGAGGCAGCCAAAGCCGGGCCGACCATATGGTGGTATTGTCTGTCCTGATCTGAACTACTTGTTCTGAACAGACCTGAAAAGCCTGAAGTGCTAGAAACACTGGCCTGAGTCTCTAATAGATTGATGGATAGCAGAGATTCCTGGAGACCACAACCCTTGGGTGGTCAAGTTTCCCAGTGGGCTCCCACCCCAAGAGGGAGGCATCTGTAAGGATTAGAGAGTGAGACTGAGTGACAAAGGAACTCCCTGTCTTAGATTGTCTTGATCCTGCTACCACTGCAAATGCCTGGACCAGGGTTCGAAGCCGTGAATCTGTTTGGTTCAGAGGGTCCTTTTCTGAGACCAAAGGCTCTCAAGTGAACTGAATGTCCCTCATCTGTAATCTTGCTCCCTGCACCACTGCTGCTGTAGAAGCAGCCATGTGCCTTTGGGGCTGTAGAAGAAAAATTATTCACCTTAGTAATGTTGTTTCTTCTAATGAGTTCTTGCTATATTATGACATATGCAGTGAGTCCCAACCTTGAACTGCTCCGGAGGTGAAAGAGTTAACTTATGCCAGGTATGGAAAGCTGAGCTCGAGCTCGGTTGAAACTCTGTCTGTTCTTCAAACTCAAACCTTCAGATCTTTACAAGCTAAACTCACTGAGGTCCTGTGTGGAAGCTGTAAACCTAAACTAGCCAACTGGCTACTAAATATAAGAACACATTTTTTTGGTCCCAAAACAAAGACTCAATTCGGGAAGACCCAAATAATGAAAAACACAACACCAAACACTCCAAGAAAGGAGGGGTGAAACAAGAAGGTGGGCACTTACTGAGTGCCAACACTGCACTGCCCACCCACATCCCAAAAACAGAGGTTCTGAGAGGGGCAGGCAGTGGGGGAGGTCATAATATAGCAAGACTCCATTAGAAGAAACAACATTATTAAGGTGAGTAATTTTTTCTTCAAACAACATGGAAGTCTTGCTATATTATGACATATGCAGACTATAAAGCAGTACCTCCATGGAGGAGGGACAGAACCTACTTAGAAATAGACTCTGAAGCACAGTTGGATGAAACCAAGCATCACTCCTAGCCTGGATGTCCAGGAGTAATGCTTGGTAAAAGTGTGAACTGTTTTCCAGGTAGCTGCTTGACATATCTCTAAAATAGGGATGTCCCCTGGCAGCAGCCAGGGAAGCAGTTGTACCTCTGTAGAGTGAGTCCTCAGGCCTGAGGGGAAACTTACCAAGTTTTTCATAGCAAAATTGATACAAGAGACAATCCACCTGGCAATGGATCTTTAGTGACAGGTTTCCTTTCACCAACCTCTACCATAAGTGAGGAACAGCTGGAGGAGTCAAACCTGTGACCCTAGGTACGCCCATATAGTAACTAAGGGCTCTTCATCTAGCCAGCAGCCTCCTCCCAGAGGAGAAATGGTCAGTGAAGTACACTGAAGAGATATAGATTGATTAAGGTGGAAATCTGAAACCACCTAAGGCAAAACTTCCTATTAGTCCTGGAGGACCACCTTATCTCTGTGAAAGGAGGTAAAATCAGGCTCCACTGACAAAGTTTGCAATTCACTTATAATGTCTGGCAGAAGTGATGGCTACCAGAAACACAGTCTTCAAGTCAAGTACTTAAGTTCTGCTGAAGACAAAGGCTTCAGGAAGGGGTTGCATAAGCTTTGAGCAATGCAAACATTAAGATCCCAGGCAGGGGTAGGGGCCCTGAATGGAGGGTAGGTAGGAAGCAATCCCTTAAAAACTTGAAGAATACAGGATGAGCTGAAAGAGAGGAGGGCTTACCTGCTTGAAATAAAAGCAGACACAGCTGCAAAATGCACTTTAGGTAGCTGGTCTCAGCCCCAAGGTATTTAAGGGACCATATAATCCAGGACTGTGGGTAAGCTCAGCAGATTCTGGGAAATATGCTTTAGAACACCATATGGAAAACCTTTTCCATTTGGAATTATAAGTAGCTTTGGTGGAAGGGTTTCCTAGAAACCCTTCTAGGACATCCATTGGCACCTGGGAGTGGTGGTGTAGATCAGCAACTCTAACTCTTCAAGAGCCAGGCCTGAGATTGAGAGATTTGAGGTTTGGGTACCAAACCCTCCCCTGAGCACAGGTTAACAGGTTGTGCTTCCTGGAAGACACAGGGGAAGATGGACTGCTGAGGACAGCAGCAGCGGATACCAGGGCTGTCTGGCCCAATCTGGAGCAATCAGGATCACTTTGCAGGCTGAGGCCTGATTTTGACTAGCACTTTGAACAGGAGAGGAAGGGAGGAAAGCATAGAAAACTTCCTTCCCAATTGAGGACTAAGGCATCCAGAGGGACTGAGCCCAACACTGGGGTCACAAGGCGGGAAGCAGGATTGTCTGGGGCTGCAAAAAAGATCTTATCGTGCGGGTGCCTCATCTGGCAAAGATCACCTTCTAAAACCAGGGGGTCCAGTGACCATCTGTGATGACCCTGGGAAATCCTGCTGAGTGCATCTGCCAGACATTGTCCTTGCCTGTGGAGGTGAACTGCTGTAAGGGAAGTGTTCAGAGTAGCCAGAGACCACAACTCATTGCTTCGCACAAGGTCCGTAGACCAGTGCCCCTTGCTTGTTGATGTACCACATTGTGGTGGTGTTGTCTGTCTGACCTGTACAATTTTGTTCTGAACAGATTTGGAAAAGTTTAAGTGCTAGAAAACTGCTCTGAGTTCCAATAGATTGATGTGGAGCAGAGATTCCTGAGGGGACCACAACCCTGGGTACTGAGGTCGCCATGTGAGCTCCCCACCCCAAGAGTGATGCATCTGTAGTAAGGATTAGGAGTGAGACTGATGACAAGGGAACTCCTTTCCTTAGGTTGCTCTGATCCTGCCACCACTGTAGGGCCTGGATCAGGGTTCGAGTAACTGGAATCAATTTGGTTAGAGGGTCTTTCCTTTGAGACCAAAAGGCACTCAAATGGAACTGGATGTCCCTCATCTGAAATCTTGCTCCCTGCACTACTGCTGTAGAGGCAGCAATGTGCCCTATGAGCTGTAGAAAATGCCTTGCTGGTCGAGAGACCTGTAGGGTGAATGAGGAGGCCAGAGAGACCAGGGTCCTTGCCCTGTCCAAAGGAAGGAAGGCTCTTGCTTTCTCTGTGTTCAGCTCTGCGCCTATGAAGGTGAGGAGCTGTACAGGCTCTAGAACTGACTTTGAAAGATCTGTATGAAAACTTAGAGAGTGAGCAGTTGTTGAGTTATCTGCAGGTGTAACCTGACCTGGCCTGGGGACTGGCCTACTATGAGCCAGTCGCTCCAGGTAAGGGAAGATGGCAATTTTTGCCTTCGTGGGAAGCAACTGCTACTGCCAGGCATTTTGTGAATACCCTTGGAGCAGAGGTGAAACCAAAGGGCATTGCTCTGAACTGGTAATGGCCTGAGGGCAGCTCGAACCTGAGGTACTTTCGATGGGAGCTTCTGATGAGAATATGGAAGTAGGCATCCTCGAGGTCCAGGGACGCTAGCCAGTCCCCTGGCCTTAGAGAGAGTAGAATAATTCCCAGAGTCACCATTTTGAATTTTGGTTTTAAAAGCTGCTTGTTTAGGTATCTGAGATCCAGGATGGGCTGCCATTCTCCTGTCTTTTTTGGGGTAAGGAAGTACCTGGAGTACAACCCTTTGCCCTGGTGTAGGGGTGGGACCCTTTCCACAGCTCTGAGAGCCAGGAGGGAAGACACCTCTGCCTCTAGGGCAAGTGCCTCTGATGGATTTGCAGGTGGAAAGGATCTGGTTCATCTTGGAAACTTTTTTGCTGGAGAACCAGTCCCTGCTTACTACTTCCAGGACCCACTTCTCTGATGTCAGACACTGCCAGTCCTGGACAAAGTAAGCTAGCCTGCCTCCTACAGGTAGGTGAGAATCGGCCCTGGCAACCCCATCAGGGTGCCTGCTTGGCAGGGGCTTTGGGCTGAGGGGTGGAAGCAGGCCTGCTTGCACCCCGTCTGCCTCTCCCTCTAAAGAACCCCCTCTGGGCATAAGCTGAAGAGGAGGCCTGGGCTTGGTAAAAGGCCTCATGAAAAGGCCTGCCCCTGGGAAGCTGCCTTTGGGAGTGGCCTGCCTTCCTTGGCCTGTGCACTCCTATAGGTGGTCCTATACTCATCCATTTTTTTCATGTAATTCTCGTGGTCTGCTCCCAAACAGAGAATTACCCACAACAGGAAAATCCATGGCTTTAGTCTGATATCCTGAGACAGGCTAGTACATCTGAGCCAAGCCTATTCTGCTAAGTGCCACAGATGTAGCCATGACTCTTGATGACACATCATTAGAGTCCACTGCAGCATGGAATTGCACCTTGATGCCTCAATACCATCACCAACCACCTGCTCCAGCTCCTTGGCTGGCCACAGGGACCTGTTTTGCTAGAGCCATAACAGTGTCCCATCTGGATTTCTGATATTCTAGCAACATAAACCATATAATTTGCCTGTCTGAGTCCCCATGATGCTGTCCATGTACTGTTTCTTTGCCATGGCATCAGTCCTCCTGGAGTCCTTGTCCGGGGTGTGGAAGCTCAAGGGAATGTTTGCCTTGTCACAGGCTGCAGCCTGCACTACCCCAACATGGCTGCATTGTTGTGAAAGGAACTCCGTATCAGAGCCTCGACAATGTGTACCTCTTGTCCATTCTTTTATCCACAGGAGGTATAGTGAGGAGTTTTAAAATTTTAAATGTCTGTTTCCCAAAATATTTATGTGCAAGGGAATAGACAGTCTCCTAGACTCTGGGATATCCATCATTTCCACATAGTCAGGCTCCTCCTGATCATCCACAGCTTCCTCCATAGGAGCTGGAGGGTTTCAGCTACTTTTTACAAAACATAAATGAGAAGGGGACTCAGAAAGCCTGGAGGAGACACTCCTGAAGGTCTGTCTGGGGAGATGTCCGGGTTCACGGGCACATCCAGACTTTCAAATCCACATTCACTCTCCTCATACTCCTTCTTCCCCTCTTCCGGTTCATAATATTCCTCTAAATCATAATCTTGAACCCGGTGGAACCCGGCAAACAGGCGGCTTACCTGAAGGTGCGGTTGGTGAATTTGAAAGCGACTGGACAATTTTAATCAGCTGGCTATTTCTCAGCGCTTAGAGAGGAAAGTTTTTTCTCCACACCAGCTGATTTCCTAGTCCTTTTTGCAGGAACCGACTCCTCAAAGTCGGTTCTCCTTTTCTCCCGAGGAAGTCTCGCCCTGGTCAGAGGGCACTCCCTCTGGTTCGGCTGGAACCAAACCAGACTGGCCATCCGGTTCAGCGGATTTCTTGGCCTCCCTTTCCCTGAGCCTACCAACTCTCTTTTCCAAGGTAGCTGCAGGAAAATTTTACAAATCTGAGTCTGCATTGAGGTGGTCAAACCCCAGACAATAACACAGGTGGGTGTCAGCCTTGGCAAAGACTTCCACACACACTGCAGTGTTGAAACCCAGTGGCCCGGTTTTTCTTTGTGGTTTCTCAGACATAGTGCCAGTCCTAACCAACTTTCTGCTTATGTATAACCGCCAGGTAAGACCTCTCTTATCGGTTCTCAACCGTGTCACGGGTCGCGGAAACGAAAAAAAATCTCTGTTTTTTAGAACCAATAAGAACTGTAACCATACTCAAATCACAGATTAAGATATTTTAAACAACCTGATCGGTTCAAACCGAACCGATAAACTGTTTGCAAGTTCCACACAGAATAGAAAATAATGAAAACCTATCTAGTACTCACAAATACCACAGACAGAGCCTGAACCGACCGGTTGCGGTTTAAATTCGGTCGAAAACCGAGAAAAACAGCACTTTCACCGACAAAATGAACCAAGCAGAAATCTCCGGAGCAACTGTTCAGTGAGGCGGAGTAAAGAATCTGACGGTTTGAGTTTGAAGAACAACAGACAGAGTTTCAACCGAGCTCGAGTTCAGCGTTCCATGCCTGGCATGGAAAGTAAACTCTTTCACCTCCGGAGCAGTTCGAAGGTTGGGACTCGCTGCATATGTCATAAGAAAAAATTACTCACCTTAGTAATGTTGTTTCTTCTAATGGAGTCTTGCTATACTATAGACATTAGCAGTTTGTTCCAGCTCTAGAACTGCCCCGGAGTGAAATGGTTAAAACCATTCCAAAATAGAATTTTGGCAACCACAGCAGCTCTATCTGTGTCATTTCAAACTTGAACTGTCAGATCTTACTAACCAAACTCACTAAGGTCTGTGTGGAAGCTGTAACTCACACTAGCCAAATAGCTACCTATAGAGTAACAACCATTGATGGTCCCAACACCCAAGACTCAAGTCAGGGACCAGAAATACTAACACCATTCTAATAATATGAAAATGGAACATAAGTATAATAAAACACACACACGCCGCACACATACACACCCTCAAAGTCCCAAAGGGGACAAAATGCTAACAGGACATAAGTAGTGCCCATACACTGTTGCCCGTGACCCCACCAAGTAGAGGTTCTGAGAGGGCAGGTTGGTGGGGAGGTTCGATGCTATGTTAATATTCCATTAGAAGAAACAACATTACTAAGGTGAGTAATTTTTCTTCAAACAACATGAAGTCTTGCTATATTATAGACATTAGCAGAATACACAGCAGTACCTCCATGGAGGAGGGGCAGAACCTACTTAGGGAATAGGCTCTGAAGAACAGCTGTGCTAAACCGAGCATCTCTCCGGCCTGGACATCCAGGAGTAATGCTTGGTAAAAGTGTGTACCGCTTTCCAAGTAGCAGCCTGGCAAATCTCTAATAAAGGGATATCTCTGCAGCAGCTAGGAGACGCAGCTGTACCTCTGGTAGAATGAGCCCTCAAACTGGGGGCTCACCACTTCTGATAACAAATTGGATGCAAGAGACAATCCACCTGGCTATTGATCTCTTAGTGGTGGGTTTGCCTTTCCCAACTTCACCATAGGTGAGGAAAAGTTGGAGGATACTAACTGTGACCTTTAGTGCGCCCATATAATAACTAAGAGCTTCTTAACAACCAGGTTGTGCAACCTCCTCTCACCAAGAGGAGTGATCAGTGAAAAATACTGGAAGGAGATAGATTGATTAAGATGGAAATCTGAAACCACCTTAGGCAAAACTTCCTATTAGTCCCAAGGACTACCTTATCCCTGTGGAAAGAAATAAAGTCAGTCTCCACTGACAAGGCTTGCAATTCACTTATCGTCTGGCAGAAGTGATAGCCACTAGAAAAACAGTTTTCCAAGTTAGGTACTTAAGCTCTGCAGAAGACAGAGGTTCAAAAGGGGTTGCATTAACTGGGCAATGCAAACATTAAGGTCTCCAAGCAGGGCCGGTTCTAAAGGAGGATTAGTATGGAGTAATCCCTTAAAAACTTGGAAAACACAGGATGAGAGGAAAGAGGGATGACTCTCCGTTGATACAAAAGCAGACACAGCTGCCAAATGAACTCTCAGGGTAGCTGGTCTGAGACCCAGGGAATTAAGATGTACCATGTAATCTAACAAAATGGGCAATTCAGCAGATTCTGGGAAATATTTTTCCCAGCACACCAAATGGAAAACCTTTCCATTTAGAACTATAGTAGCTCCTAGTGGAAGGCTTTCTGGAAGCCTTTAGATCTCAAGAACACCCTGAGAGAGGTGTAAATCAGCAATCTCTAACCTCAAGAGCCAGGCCTTGAGGTTGAGGGATTTGAGGTCCGATACCAAACCCTTCCCTGGCACAAGTCAACAGATTGTGATTCCTGGGGAGGCACAGGGAAGATGGACTGTCAGAGACAGAAGGAGTGGGTACCAGGGCTGCCTGGCTTCATCCAGGGCAATCAGAATCACCCTGCAAGGCTGAGATCTGATTTGACTAGTACTTTGAATAGGAGAGAGGAAGGGAAAGTATAGAGGAACTTCCCTCCCAATCCAGAAGAAGGGCATCCAGGGAACTGAGCCCAGCACTGGAGGCCTGCAACAGAACAGAGGAAGTTTGTGATTGTCTGGGGCTGCAAAAAGATCTATCTGAGGGATGCCCCACCTGGCAAAAAACTATCCCCAGCACTTGGAGGATCCAGGGACCATTCGTGATGGCCTTGGGAAATCCTCTGCTGAGGGCATCCGCTAGACATTGTTCTTCCCTGGAAGATGAACTGCTATGAGGGAAGTGTTCGAGGAATAGGCCAGAGACCACAACTTATTGCCCTCGGTGCACAAGGTCAAGACCAAGTGCCCCCTGTTTGTTGATGTACCATTGTTGTGGTGTTATCTGTTCTGACTTGTATCACCTTGTCGTGACAGATGCAGAAAAAGCTTGAAGAGCTAAAAGACAGCTCTGAGTTCCAGCAAATTGATGTGGGAGCAGAGATTCCTGGGGGACCAGACTTCCTGAGTGGAAAGGTCACATGTGGGTTCCCCAACCCAGAAGGGAAGCATCTGTAGTGAGAGTCAAGTCATGAGAAGGGGAAATGAAGGGACCCCCGCATTTTAATTGCTCTGATCCTGCCACCACTGGAGAGCTAGGATCATGGTTTGAGTCACTGGGACCAACTGAAAGGGGGTCTCTCTCTGAGACCACAAGGTTCTCAAGTGAAACTGAATGTCTCTCATCTGAAATCTGGCTTCCTGCACAACAGCTGTGGATGCAGCCATGTGCCCCAGGAGCTGCAGAGTGTCTTGCTGGTCGAGAGACCTGCAGAGGGATGGAAGAGGCCAGAGCCACTAAATTTCTACCCTTCTTGGGGAAGAAAGGCTCTGGCTAGCTTTGTGTCCATTCTGCCCCTATAAAGGTGAGTACCTGGACTGGTTCCAGAACCGAGATTTGTAGGTTTAGCAGAAAACCCAGGGAGGTGAGAAGCTGCTGGGTGACCTGCAGGTGAGATTTTACCTGTTCTTGGGACTGGTCACAATGAGCCAGTCATTCCAGGTAGGGAAAAACAGCAATCCTCTGCCTCCTTAAGTGGGCCACTGCTAGACACTTTGTGAATACCCTTGGAGCAGAGGTAAGTGTCAAGGGCATTGCTCTGAACTGGTAATGACCTGAGGGCAGTTCTGAATCTGAGGTACTCGGTGGGATCTTTCTGATTAGGACATGGAAATAGGCATCCTTGAGGTCCAGGGAGGCTAGTAAGTCCCCTGGCCTTAGGGAAGGTAAAATCATTGCCAGAGTTACCATTTTGAACTTTGGTTTCAAAAGATGCTTGTTCAGATATCTCGAGGTCTACAAATGGGCCGCCATTCTCCTGTCTTTTTGGGGTAAGGAAGTATCTGAATACAGACCCTGCCCTGATGCAGGGAGAACCCTTTCTACTGCTCTGAGAGCTAACAGGGATGAGACCTCTGTTTCCAGAGCGAGGGTCTCTGAAGTACTTTGTAGAAAAGTCTGCTTCTCAACTTGGGAAACTTTTTAGCTGAGAACCGGACCCTGGCTTACTACTTCCAGAACCCACTTGTCTGAGGTTAAAGAAGCCCAATTCTGACTGTTGTAAGCCAGCCTGCCCCCACTGGTACAGGAGAATGGCCCTGGGCACCCCATCAGGGTGCCTGTTTCGCAGGAGCTTTTAGGCTGGGGGTGGGAGCAGGTCTGCCCACCCTCGCCTGCCCCTGCCTCTGAAGAAGCCCTCTGAGCATAGGCAGAGAAGGCCTGAGTCTGGTAGAAATGCCTGTGAAAAGGCCTGCACCCTACCCCTGGGGGCATGCCTTGAGGAGTGGCTTGGCCGCCCTAGCCTGGGCACCTTGTAAGTAGTCCTATATTCATCCATCTTTCTGATGTACTCTCTGTCTGCTCCAAACAGAGAATTTCCCACCACAGGAAAATCCATAGCCTTAGTCTGGGTATCCTGTGACAAACTAGTACACCTGAGCCAGGCCAACCCACAAAAGCTACAGATGTGGCCATGACCCCAGAGGAAACATCATTAACATCCACAGCAGCATGAAACTGAACCTTAGAGGCTTCAATGCCATCAGCAGCCACCTGTTCTAGTTCACTAGCCAGCTGGCCATGGGCCTGCTTGGCCAATTGCATAACAGTATCCCATCTAGATTTCTGATACCTAGCTACATTAAGCCATATAATTTGCTTGCCTGAGTCCCAGAGAGGCTGCCATATACTGTTTTTTGCCATGGCATCAATCTTCCTGGAATCCTTGTCAGGAGGATGTAGTCAAGGAATATTAGCTTTATCACAGGCAGCAGCCTGAACTACCCCAACATGACTGCATTGCTGAGAAAGGAATTCTGTATCAGGGCCTGACAATGTATACCTTCTGTCCATCTTTTATCTACAGGAGGTACAGAATTAGGAGCTTTTAAAATTTTAATTGTTTGTTTCCAAAAGACTTATGTAAAGGAATAGACAATTCCTAGACTCTGGAATATCCATCATTTCTACAAAATCAGGCTCCTTGCTCATCCACAGCCTCTTCTAAAGGAAGCTGAGGTTTCAGCAACTTTTATAAAACATAAATGAGATGGGGACTGACAGCATAGGGGAGATTTAAAGGTCTGTCTGGGGAGATGTCCGTTCAATGGGCACACCTAGACCTTCCCAGCCACATTCATAGTGTTCATAATCCTCCTCCTCCTCTGGTTCATAAAATTCCTCAATATCATAATCCTGAACCACTGGGACCGGACGAATCGACCTTTACCAGATAGTGGTGGTTCGGACGGACCCTGAGACAGTGACTGGACAATTTGTAAGGCTTTTGTTATCTCTGCAGCAGTTGGAGAAGGAATTTTGGACCCAGACCTGCTGATTTTCTTGTTTTCTTTATTGAATTGGTTCCTCAGAACCAGCTTTTCTTTTGCCCGAGGAAGTCTGGCCCTGGTCAGAGGGCACTTCCTCTGGTTCGGTTGGCACCGAACCGGCTGGCCATCCAGGTCAGCGGATTCTTGGCTCTCGCTCCTGAGCCTGCCCAATCTTTTTCCAGGGTGGCTCAGGAAATTCTTACATACCTGGCAGTCTGACTGGAGGTGGTCAAACCCAGACAATAAACATGTGGTGTGGGTCAGCCCTAGCAAAGACTTCCCCACAAACATCACAGTGTTGAAACGCAATGGGCCCAGTTTTTCTTTGGGTTTCTCAGACATAATGCTACAGCTCTAACCAAAAACTTGCTCCTTTTAATGTAGTGCTAGTAAGACACTTCCTTATCAAGCTTCCTAACTGTGTCATTGGTATTGGAAAAACGAATAAATCCGCTTTTTTTAGAACCGATAAGAACTGGGAACCGCACTTCTAAAATAGTAACTTTTAGTTTTAAATGAGTTTTAAATCTCACTGATCGGTTCAAAACCGAACCGATAACTTACAAGTTCCTACAGACAGAACTTTCATTTACTTACGTTACCACAGATACAGCTTGAACCTAACGGTTTTGTGGTTAAAATAAAACTATTCTCGGTTAAATCCAACCGAGAAAACACTTTTTAAACTGAGAAATGAACCGAGCAGAAGGAGAAATCTCCGGAGCAACTGTTCACTGAGGCGGAGTAAAGAATCTGACAGCTCAAGTTTGAAATGACACAGATAGAGCTGCTCTCGTGCCAAAATTCTATTTTGGAATGGTTTTAACCATTTCACTCCGGGGCAGTTCTAGAGCTGGAACAAACTGCTAATGTCTATAATATAGCAAGACTTCATTTTTGTTTGAATATAGCAAGACTTCATGTTGTTTGAAAATGCCTTGCTGGTCGAGACACCTGGAGGGTGAATGAAGAGGCCAGTGAAATAAGGGTCCTTGCCCTGTCCAGGGGAAGGAAGGCTCTTGCTTTTACTGTATCTAGCTCTGCGCCTATGAAGGTGAGGAGCTTTACAGGCTCTAGAACTGACTTTGAAAGATTCAGAAGGAAACCTAGAGAAGTAAGCAGTTGCTGATATCTGTAGGTGTAACCTGACTTGGTCTGGGACCGCCTACTATGAGCCAGTCAGTCCAGGTATGGGAAGATGGAAATCTTTTCCTTCTTAAGAAGGCAACTACTAATGCCAGGCATTTTGTCAACACCCTTGGAGCAGAGGTTAGGCCGAAGGGCATTGTTCTGAATTGATAATGGCCTGAGGGGAGCTCGAACCTGAGGTATTTTTGATGGGAGCTTCTGATGAGAATATGGAAATAAGCATCCTTGAGGTCCAGGGAGACTAGCCAGTCCCCTGGCCTTACAGAGGGTAGAATTATTCCCAGAGTCACCATTTTGAACTTTGGCTTTAAAAGGTGCTTGTTTAAATATCTGAGATCCAGGATGGGCCGCCATTCTCCTGTCTTTTTGGGGCCAGGAAGTACCTGGAGTACAATCCTTTCCTTTGTGTAGGGGTGGAACCTTTCAGCTCTGAGAGCCAAGAGGAAGAGACTCTGCCTCTAGGGCAAGTGCCTCTGAAGGATTTGCAGGGGAAAGGACCTGGTTCTCATCTTTGGAAATTTTTAAGCTGAGAACCAGTCCTGGCTCAATACTTCCAGGACCCATTTGTCTGATGTTAAAGATATCCAGTCCTGGACAAAGTAAGCCAGCCTGCCCCTCACAAGTAGTGGAGAATCGCCCTGCAAACCCATCAGGGTGCGTGGTTTGGAGGGGATTTAGGCTGAGGTGGAAGCAGGCCTGCTTGTACCTCAAGGCCTGCCTCTCCTCTAAAGAACTTCTATGAGCATAAGCAGAAGAGGAGGCCTGGGCTTGGTAGGAAAGGCCTATGAAATGGCCTGCCCTGCCCCTGGGATGCTGCCTCTGAGGAGTGGCTTGCCTTTCCTTGGCCCGAGCACTCCTATAGGTGGTCCTGTACTATCCAGTTTCTTCATGTAGTTCTCTCGTTTGCTCCCCAAACAGAGAATTACCCACAACAGGAAAATCCATGGCCTTAGTCTGGGTATCCTGAGACAGGCTAGTACATCTGAGCCAAGCCATCTCTCGAAGGGCCCTGATGTAGCCATGACTCTAGAAGAAACATTATTGGAGTCCACTGCAGCATGGAATTGCACCTTGATGCCTCAATACCATCCGCAGCTACCTGCTCCAGCTCCTTGGCAAGCTGGTCAGGACCTGTTTAGCTAAAGCCATTACAGTGTCCCATCTAGATTTCTGATATCTGGCTGTATAGGCCATATAATTAGCCTGCCTGAGTCCCAAGGATGCTGCCATGTACTGTTTCTTTGCTATGGCATCAATCCTCCTGGAGTCCTTATCTGGGGTGAAGCCAAGGGTATATTTGCCTTATCACAGGCTGCAGCCTGCACTACCCCAACATGGCTGCATTGCTGGGTAAGGAACTCTGTATCTGAGCCTGAGAGAGTATACCTCTTGTCCATTCTCTTATACACAGGAGGTATAGAATTAGGAGTCTTTAAAATTTTTATTGTCTGTTTCCCAAAGAACTTATGAAGGGGAATAGACAGCCTCCTGGACTCTGGGATATCCATCATTTCAACATAGTCAGGCTCCTCCTGGTCATCCACTGCTTCTTCCATAGGAAGCTGAAGAGTTTCAGCCACTTTCTTGTAAAACATGAAATAGGAAGGGGACTCAAAGCCTACGAGGAGACACTCCTGTAGGTCTGTCTGGGGAGATGTCCGGGTCAATGGGCATATCCAGACTCTCATAATCACACTCACTTTCCTCATACTCTCCTCCCTCCTCCTCCGGTTCAAAAAATTCCTCTAAATCATAATCCCGAACTGGTGGAATCGACCAAATCGAGCGCCTTCCTAATGGTGCCGGTTCGGTCGGAACCGGGGATAGCGACTGAACAATTTTTATCGCTTTGACTATTTCATCAGCGGTCGGAGAAAGAACTTTTGGATCCGCACCGGCTGATTTATCCCTTCTTGTTCTGTTAACCGGAACCAACTCCTCGGAATCGGTTCTCCTTTTGCCTGAAGAAGTTTCGGCCTGGTCAGAGGGCACTCTTTCTGGTTCGGTTGGAACCGAACCGGGCTGGCCATCTGGGTCAGCGGACTTCTTGGCCTCCCTTTCCCTGAGCCTACCAACTCTTTTTTCCAGGGTAGCTGCAGGAAAATTTTTACAAATCTGGCAGTCGGAATCGAGGTGGTCAAACCCCAAACAATAAACACAGGTGGTGTGGGGAATCACCCTTAGCAAAGACTTCCCCACACACACACACACACACACTACAGTGTTGAAACCCAGTAGGCCCAGTTTTTCCTTTGGGTTTCTCAGACATGGCCAGTCCTAACAAAAACTTACCCTTTTTTCGGCAATCCTCCAGGCAAGACACCCTTATCGGTTCCTGACCGTGATACGGGTTGTGGAAAAAAACGTAATAGTCTTTTTTTTTAGAACCGATAAGAACCGGTTACCACACTCTAAAAGCAGAGATAAAGTTTTTAAAACAACCTGATCGGTTCAAACCGAACCGATCCCACGTTTACAAGTTCCAAACAGAATAACAACAAAAATAAACCTATCTAGTACTCACGAAACCACAGACAGAGACTGAACCGACAGGTTACGGTTTAAATTCGGTAGAAAACCGAGAAAAACAGTACTTTAACCGACAAATTGAACTGAGCAAAGGAGAACTCTCCGGAGCGACTGTTCAGTGAGGCGGAGTAAAGAATCTGACGGTTTGAGTTCAAACAGCAACAGACAGAGTCTCAACCGAGCTCTAGCTCAGCGTTCCATGCCTGGCATGGAAAGTTAACTCTTTCATCTCCGGGGCAGTTCGAAGGTTGGACCTCACTGCAATTTGTCAGAATACAGCAAGACTTCATGTTGTTTGAAGCATAAATCTTTCTCCCACGCTGATCCAGAAGGCGAGACTCCTTATCAGGAGGTGACGAGCCAAGATGTTCAGGGGTCGCCGACCGGCCGTGAGCGGCGCTAATAACGACCGAGTCGGGACGAGGGTGAGAATCCAGGAAATCAACACCCTCTGGAGCCTGATATAGCCGGTTCAACTTCCTAGGAAGTGGAGCTAAGTCCGATGGCTGTTTCCATATTGTGGTAACAAGGTTGGTGTGAGGCTCTATCCAGGGTGGCACCAAGGTAGGAGCTGCCACGGGCAGATCCAGATGTTCAGCGAGTTTCAGACGCTGAGGATCTGGTTCCAGGGAGTGCCACTGATGAACCTCCTGGATTTTCCTAAGCAACTCCATATAAGAAGGATCCTCCGGAGGAGACTTCGGAGGAGTCCTTGGCCGGGGCTTCGACGGAGAGCGAGGCTCGTCGTCTCTCTCGGAGCAGCCGTCGGAAGAGTCCGAGAGCGAAGAGGAGGATGAAGAAGAGAAAGACTCCCTTTCCCAACCCGGGGGAGGAACGGACCCCTTGGGAAGTCCCCGGGAAAGCGTGTCCTGCCCCTCTCTGGATCCAGACGAAGAACCCTGGAGTCCAGAGGTGGTGAGGGAGTGTGCCGCCTCAGGCGTACGGGAACCTGGGACGGCACCATCGCCAGAAAGCGGCTCTCGACCTCTTTGGTGAGCTGAGCCTTGGCCTCAGTCCACCAGAAGGCCAGTCTCTCCTGCAGGAGGTTGGGGATAAGGATACGGGTTATAACCGAGGAACGATCCAAAACCCGGTTGCGGGTAGCCCGCGCCTGGTACTGTGGCCGACACTGCATTCCCGGGTACCCCGGCATCGAATAAGACAGAGGATTGGGGGGGGGGGGGTCTGCCGGAGCAGATAGCCCAGCTGGAGACCTCACGGGTGGGTCCATAGTGGAAAGCCGGGAGGGCCCGATGGGAGCAGAATATCTCCCGGAGTCAGTAAGGCCGACGGTGGAGGCCCTGGCGCTGGAGGTACCGGCGTCGGAGTTCCAGGTGGAGGAAGGACTGACGGAGGCAAAAGATCCCCAGCTTCACCCGGAGACGGAGGGGAAAAGTCCCTGGGGTCAGGTTGGGGAGACTCTGGTTCCCCAGACGGTAGCGAAGGCTGCGGGGAACCGGGAACGACGGATGTTGGGAGGTCCGTCGTTGGTTCCTTCGCCGGCCAGACGTCGGATGAGCCGACATGAGACTTAGTGGCGAGCCGTCACCAGAGGCAGGCCGAGTAGAGTGATCGGCCTGGTCCGGTGGAGAGGAGGCCGGGCGTCGCCCCGGAGGGTCGGTCGTCTTATCGGCCCTCTCCGGGCGGACGTCAGTGGAGCAGACGCCCGGCTTACCGGAGTCGCCCACAGCGGTAGGCCGCGAGCCTGCAGCCGAACCAAGGGCGGAGGCCTCCAACTGCCCGGAGGTGCCGCAAGGCCCGAGCGCGAGCCAGATGGGCGGGCTGACGCCCCCTCAGAAACCTCCCGAGGCAGCCGTCGAGGAGCTATCCCCCGGAAGGGACGTTACCTGCGTCCCAGCGACTCCTGAGGGAGACGCGGCGGAGGAGCCCTTGTCCCGGTGCCTCTCCTTCTCCTTCCGATGTCCTTCGGGGGAAGTGGACGCCTGCCTCAGTTTTTTGAGCTCCTTCTCCATAGAACTTATTTTCTTCTTTAGAATATGGGCTTCCAAGGATTGCTGCCACCTTTTCTGGGTAGCCGCGTTAAAACTGAGGCAGTGCTGGCACTTCTCGACCGGGGCCTAGGCAGAACAGGCACAGGGAGTGGCCGTCCTTGTGCGGCAGTTGGGCGCCGCACGAATCTCACTTATTCTTGTGCTCGGAGGGTGTACGGGACGACATACACTGACGCTAGTACTGACCTTAGTCGAAAAACCGAGTTTTTCGGTTAAAAACCGATGAAGGTAGGGCTGACGAAGCACAAACTTTTCCACAAGGCACTGCACGAGATAACGGCGGGAAAGAACTGGAAGGCGGGCGCCCGGGACCGCCACTTTATACCGACGTCTACTGACGCCGGTCACCTGACATGGGGGTGGTCCTCGCTAGGGACTGCTAGCTAGAAATTTTTCCGTGGGGTCCTGCCGGCGTCAGTCCTATATGTAATTACCTACTGCAAGAGCCCTCTCGAAGTAATATCTGGAGGTTCCCGGGATAGCTGGTGCAGAAGAGGGAACCAAATTTGTCTGGGCCAGAAAGGCACGATCAAAATGAGCATCGCCTGCTCCCAGTGAAGTTTTAAGAGAACTCTCTGGATCTACGGGAAAGGAGAAAAGGCATAGAGGAATCTGCCCGCCCAGGAGAGGTACAACGCGTCTCGCCAGAAAACACCAGGCCCTGGATCTAGCGAGCAAAAATTGGACAGCTTTGCATTGGATGGGGACGCGAAAAGGTCTAACTCTTGAGTGCCCCATCTGTGAAACAGATCCTCTGCCACCTCCTGTAGAAGTTCCCACTCGTAGACTCTGGCCTGAGAGCAGCTCAGACAGTCTGCGACAGTGTTGCCCACTCCCGGGAAGTGTACTACAATTAGGTTTGCGCCGTGTTGCAATATCCACTCCCACACTCTCATGGCCTATCTGCAAAGCAGGTAGGAGTGAGTGCCTCCTTGTTTGTTGAGGTAATACATCACCGCGGTATTGTCTGTTTGTAACAGGAGTGTACCCCGGTGGAATCTCCGACTGGAAGGTTTACAGAGCATAAAGGACTGCCCTCATTTCCAAAATGGTGATGTGGAGATGAGACTCCTGAGCTGTCCACAGGTCCTGAGACCGAACACCGTCCAGGTGTGCTCCCCACCCGAGCCCTGAGGCGTCTGTGGAGTGTCTCACAGTCGGAGACGGCGCTATGAAGGGAACCCCCGCAGAAAGGTTCCCTTGATTTAGCCACCAGTGCCAATCCCGAATCACGGCATTCGTGATTCGGATTGGCTGCTGCAGATGGTCTTGCCTTTGATCCCATTGCACCCTTAGCATCCACTGGGTTACCCGCATGTGGAGACGTGCCAGCGGGACTGTTGCAATGGCCGCAGCCATGTGTCTGAGCAGGCGAAGGACCGATCTGGCAAGGACGGTCTTCTTCACCAACAGGTCTCTGATGAGGGATCTGACGTGTTCTGCTCTGTCAGAGGGAAGAAAAGCTTTCCCTCTGACGTTGTCCAGAACTGCTCCTATAAACTGAAGTTTCTGGGACGGCACCAGGAGTGACTACTCGTAGTTGATGAGAATACCCAGTGATTGAAAAAGGGACTGGGTGCAGTGAATGGCCGTCATCAGTGCCTCCCTGGAAGGCGCCATGAGAGCCAGTCGTCCACGTGATGGGAACATGCAGTAGCCTTGTCTCCTCAGAGGCCTATTACCGCCATGCACTCCCCGTGAATACGCCGAGGTGCCGATGACAGCCCTTTAAGGAAGAGCTCGGAACTGATAATGGCGGCTCTGAAACTTGAAGCGCAGGAACCTCCGGTGCGCTTGAGCAATCGGAATATGCAGGTAGGCGTCCTGCATGTCCAAAGACGCCAGAAAGGCGTGTTGCTTCAGCATGGGAATTAGGCCCGGAAGGGTCACCATGAGGAAGCGTTTGTAAACGACCGACAGGCTGAGGTCGCTGAGGTCCCATATTGGACGGAGATCCAGTCTTCTTTGGAACCAGGAAGAAGTGAGAATAGTACCCTAGTCCTCTCTGGTTCTCTGGAATGTGCTCCAAGGCTTCTTTTTACAGAAGCGCAAGCACCTCCTGCTGTATGAGCAGGGCATGCTGACCTGAATATCGGGAAGGCAGGAGAGGTCTTGTGGGTGAACTGCCTACAAATTCTATACAGTGGCCTTTTTTGACCAATTGCAGAACCCACCTGTCGGTGGTGATCGACTGCCACCCTGGCAAGTGTTGTGCGATGCGACCCCTACTTTCTTTTCCCGTTGATGCTGAGAAGGGGTTGGGGCCGGGAAGGAGTTATGCTGTGGTAGCATTTGATCTGGCAGGCTGTGCCGACTTCGCAAATCGTTGACCTCTGCCTGGGGATGACTTGGCCTGGGCTTTGCGGGGGGAAAGTGCCCCTCTGCTGTTGGCCGGAACGTGGCTGTTGCCTTTGTTCCGGCCACGGAAACGGCTCTGGTTCTTACGAAAGGAACTGGGCCGAGACCTGTACCTGGCCTGTACGGATCGGACTGCCTTCCCTGCGTCCTGAAGTTTGGTGATTACTCTCTCGGAGGCTTCCCCAAATAGGACCTCGCCGTTATAAGGGACGTCTAAGATGTTCTTCTGGACATACAGGGTAAAGCCGGAGACACGGAGCCAAGAGCGTCTCCAGAGACAAAAGCCTGAGACTGCAGCTCTGGCTGAAGAGTCCGCAGAATCGTATGCGGCTCTGAGCACCTGGGTCCCCACATCCGAACCCGTGCGAAGGAGGTTCAAGCGCCTCCTTTGGTCACCATCGGGCATCTTCGACTAGGTCCTGGTCCCTGTTCCCTACAGTGCGCCCTGAATTGAACCATGTGGGTGAGGTAATTCAGTGACCTGATGGTGCAAGTCGCAGCCGCGTACGTGCGCCTACCCAGGACATCCAATTGCTTGGATTCCTGGTCCGGTGGCTGTGTGCTCAAATGCTGAGGTCTCTGAGACCGGTCATGCGAGGCAGTGATGACCAGGGAGTCAGCCAGAGGATGGTTCGCCAGATACTGGTCCTCCCTAGGAGCCTTGTATAGGCGGTCATCCTTCTTCGGCACTGCCGGAGTGGAATGCGGACGTTTCCAGGCAGCCTTGGTGACGTCCGCAAAGGCATCCACCAAGGGCGGCACTACCACAGGCTTCGGGTCTTTCTGCCGAAGGTAGCAGACAAGGT
Organism: Neoceratodus forsteri; assembly: GCA_016271365.2. Lineage (NCBI taxonomy): Eukaryota > Metazoa > Chordata > Ceratodontiformes > Ceratodontidae > Neoceratodus > Neoceratodus forsteri. The sequence goes on from CM028137.1 coordinate 369,615,834, forward strand.
GTTGTCTCTCGGGGTCGAGCTCTTCAGCATCCCATCCCATATTCTCCTGGATGTGCCTCATGATCTCCGCGAAAGAGGGATCATCCAGAGGAGACCTGGGTAGGTTGTGTGGGTCCAGAGAGGGAATGCTGATGGGAGAAGGAGTTCTGGAGTGCCCTGAGGTGTCAGATCTAGAATCCTCCCCAGACGGAGTGTACCGGCGTCATCTGGGTCTCTTGGGACTGGGTGACCCTGACGCGGATCTGGAGGGAGGTGGTCTCCTTTCTGAGGATCTGCCCCAAGGAGGTGGTGTTTGCTCCTTGGGGGTTGGCGACCGTCCTACGGGCCCCTTGGGCGGAGGAGGGGGCATAGGCGGTGAAGGAGTAGGAGGAGGACGTGTGGCGACCACATCTTTTTTGATGGTGTCCCACCAGAAGGTAAAGAGCTCCTTTACCTCTGCCAAGTTCATGCCCGACGACGGGCCCGGCGCCGGTGACCTGTCGTCGGGTTCGGGCCCCCGGGGATCTCCCGCTCCGGGGAAGGTTCCCGTGGGAGCCCAGCGTCTCCAGTGTCGCCCGCCTAGTATCCTCCTCCGACGAGTCCTTCCGACCGGCGTCAGCAGTGCGGTTCTCTTCTCTGGGGTAGCCGACGTCGGTCCCTTAGCCGACGCCCTCGGAGGCGAATGCCTGGCCGGCGACCGGTGTTTAGGTGTCGCCGGCCCCTGGGAGCGCTGGTGATGCTTGGCCGACGTCAGGTCCGACGTCCGTTTGAGAGACGTCAGATCCTTGGTCTTGCGAGGAACTGGATCCGACCCACGTGTAGGCTGGGAAACCGACTTGGCGTTGAAGTCCCGCCGGCGGGAAGAAGATTTATGGCGCTCCCCGGACTTCGACGAGGCCTTAGATGGAGTGGAAGATGCCGACGGCCTGGAAGTCTTCAGAGGCTGCAAAGAAGAGGAACCACTGGAGGATCTGACCTGAACCGGGGGAGGTTGCGATTGAGCCCTGGAAGGAGAGCGGTCCGATCGTGATACGGAGCTTCAGGAGTCCGATGCCCTCGCAGGGGACCTGGGCCTTTCCTTTTCCCGGTGTTTATCCCGGTGCTTGTGGGTTTTACCCGACGACTCCCCCCTGGAGGAAGGTTCTCTGTCCATGGTTTTCAGTTTCTCCTGTAAGAGAAACGCTTGTAGGGCCTTCTGGCGGCGGATCCTGGTGCGACTGTTGAAGCCCTGGCAGAAGGAGCAGGCCTTAGTGTCGTGTTCCGGGCCTAGGCAGCACACGCAGGCCGAATGTGGATCCTTGAAGAGGATCTGTTTGCCGCAGGCACACTTCGATTGGTGACCCTCCAGAGAAGTAGTTGGAAAGAACATCAATTGAATCCAAAGTCGGAAGGAAGACGAAATTGTCGTAGCTTTAAAGGTCGCCGCACGCTAGAAAAGGACCGAGAGGCAGAGACTCATGGCGTCGACAGCGGAAAAGAACTGGGGATTATTGGGAGCACCGGCCTCCTCATGTACTATGCCTGACATCGGAGGCGGTCCCTGCTGAAGACTGCTAGCCAGAAAATTTCCATGGGGTCCTGACGCTCGCCGGCTTCCAGTCCCAATGGTAACCTGCTGCAAGAGCTGTATCTCGAAGTAAGATGAGGCCATCATCTACCCTTTGGTTGGGTATGATAGAAGGAGTGAACAGACTTGAAGGCCCTGCCGGAGGCTTGCAGATCACTTATGATGTCCTGGATATCAGTGCCAATTAAGCACATTTTGCTGTACATCAGCTGCAAACCCGGAAACTCTGAGCCAGGAGTGCCTACGGAGGCATATGCCCGTGGCAGTTGCCCTGGCAACCGTGTCAGCCATGTCACACAAAGCTCTGAGGAGGTGTTTGCTAACATCCTCAGCCACCTGGAGGCGCTGCAGCAGCACCTGCTTTTGAGTGCCCTCTGTAAGGGCTTGGTCGGCAGCCTTGCCGTTCTTCCAGCTGGCATTTTACCACTGTGACAGATAGTTTGCAATCCTCAAACTTAAGGTGGAGGAGGCATCCTTTTACCCCAGAAGTCAATTCTACGAGACTTCTTGTCTGGGAGAAGGGAACTAAGGCGCCTTACATCTGTCATCAGTCGTCTTAATGACCACTGAAAGTCCTGAAAAACTGCACTCCAAACAACAACTTGAGGCGTCGTATCAAATTACCGTGTCCTTTGTTTGCTGGGGTAGCCACCCTTAATACTGCACCGGCCAGAAAATACTGGAGCGCTGGTTCCATGATTGGATTCATTAATAACCATTGAGTTAGTTTCAGGCTGGGCAGCGTAACAGGAAAGACGTTGGGGGTGGTGTGTGTGATAAAGTTTGTCTGTCCTGAGGGGCATACCTGGCACCATGTCTGGTTTGTGCCAGGCTTCAATGTTGGGAGCATTGGAGGAATAATCTTTAGGGAGATTTAGAACTGCAGGAAATCTACCAGATCTTTTCTGGTGACATCCTCTTCCTCATTGTGAAAGGCCATGGCTGAGGACAGCTGCTTCATCACATTGAAAAATGTGAGGTCCTCAGGCAGAGACGTGGGGATATGCTTTACGGAGTCTTTACTGACAGAAAAGGCTGTACATCTGTCAGAGAGTAGGATCTCTTCCTCTTCTTCCTCCACATCATCAGGAAGAATGAGATCTGGGTGATACTCCTTGATGTCGACCTCTTCAATATCTGGGTCTGGTGTCGGGTACACCGCTACCGGTTCACGGGCCAACGAACAGACGTCGACTTAGGGGGCCTGCTTAAGGTGCCCAGCTGCTGCACAAGCACGTTAGTGAATTTGATCAGGACTTCGAGTCGACGGAGATGGGTTCGACGGCACAGGTGTTGACGACCCGTCTGCTGTACCCCAAGAACCCGAAGAGCCTGTAGCTCAGAGGGAGAAGGGGCACGTCTTGACAAGAGCCATTGACAACGAATCTGTCATCGACGGAGGGGCCGACAAACTGGAGGTTGACGGCCAAGCGCCCAAGAGTCGGGCGGAGGCGCTGTCAGTATGGGTCTGGAGGGCACAGAGACCTGGACATCAGTACTCTTTGTCAGTGTGGCCGCAAAGTTCTGCCCCAGAAGGAGGAGAAGTCGATGGGGCAGCAATATTGATGCCGGTGGGAGCAGTTGCAATCTCTTGTCTTTTTTGTGACTTTTCCCCAAGGACTTATCTCCGGCCTTGGAGGCCTGGGAGCTCGAAGAGCGGTGTGGGACAGAGAGGCCGGGACCCTGGAGGACCCCTACCCTGAGCTGGCTACCCGATGATCCATCAGGAATTTTTCAAGCGCCTGCTTGCATCGCCTGAGGGTTGTTTGGTTAAACTTCTGGCAGAGCTCACAGTCAGAAACTTCGTGGACAGGCCCAAGACAGCAGACACAGAGAACAGGGTTGATCTGCAGAGGCAATCTTCTTTCTGTAGTAGCAGCAAAGGAAAAGAGGAGTACAAGGCAAGTTAAGAAAAGTCGAAGGCTGAAAAAGCAGCAAATACTGCAACGGAGCTTCCACGGAGACTCATGCGAGCAAGTCACTGGCGGGAAAGAACTGAGAAGGGAGCAAGGCCGCTCACTCCTATATAGAGTTGGTGACCGACAGCATGGGCGGACCAAGTTGTTCTGCTGAAAATCTTCCATGTGGATTCCCCATTACCAACAGTGAGGGTTCCTACGGTGTTACCTAATGACCGAGATACCCCCAAAGATCTTAGAATTCGTGTGCAAAGACACCCTGTCTTTGTGAAAAATCAAATAAGGCTCTTCAAACCAGAGAGCCGGAAGCTCGGAAATTCTTCAAGCAGAGGTAATAGCAGCTAAAAACAATGTTTTCCGAGAGAGAAAGAATAGTTCGCAAGTCACGGCTGGCTCAAAAGGAGACGGTCAATTTCTCCAAAACAAAATGCAAATCCCAAGCTGGGACAGGAGAATGGACTGGAGGTTAAGATGCAGGATAGCAGTGAGAAAGGTATGGGAGACATTCAGCTGAGCCACAGTAAAGTCATCTATGGGCTCGTGGAAGGCGGAAATAACCAAAAGGTGCATCTTGAGAGCGGAATACTGGAGACCGGAGTCGAACAAGGAAATTAGATGGTTTAGAACCCAGCTCACCGGACAAGTAAAGGGATCCTGATAGTGCTTAGCTGCCCAGATGGCAAAACTCTTCCACTTCTTGGTGTAAGTAACCAGAGTGGACAGCTTTCAGGACACCACTAGGACGCCTGCTAGTCGCTGAGAGACCCCAAACCGAGCGACTGCTACGTCCTCAGGAGCCAAACATGCAGACAGAGGGACCTGAGGCTGGGATGGACCAGGATCCCCTGAGCCTGTGTCAGCAGATCTCGGTAGAGGGGCAGAGGCACTGGATGTTCCACTGTTAACTGCTGCAGGAACAGAAATCACATCTGTTGTATAGTATGGTGTGAATCTTGCTGGCCCCCTTCCATCTAAAGTCTAATTAGTACCCTTTGAATCACATGAAATGGAGGGGGACGTAACGGTACCACCCGGTCCAGGAGAGGGACAAAGCATCAAGCCAGATAACACCTGGCCCTGGATCTAGTGAGCAAAAACTGGACAGTTTTGCATTAAGTGGGGACACAAAAAGGTCCAACTCTGGATGACCCCATCTTTCGAACAGATTTTCTGCAACGGATGACAGAAGTTCCCATTCATGTACTGTGGACCGAGTTCAGCTGAGACTATCTGCCAGGGTGTTGAGAATGCCCAGAACATGGACTACCAAGAGGGACAGGCCGTGGTCCAGTGCTCAGTACCGTACTCTCATGGCCTCCTAACAAAGGGGATATGAATGAGTGCTTGATGTAGTAGACGACACAGACACAGTCTGATTGGACCAACAAATGACCAGGGAGGAGATGATACTGGAAAACCTGCATGGCATACAGAACCACCGGCATCTCCATGATGTTTATGTGGAGAGGTGTCTCAAGCAGAGATCAGGAGCCCAAGTTGAAAAGGGATCCAGCCACGTGTCCCAGCTCAGGCCAGAGGTGTCCGTGGTGAGGATCTATTGCCGAGCAGTGACCATAAATGAGACCCCCACTAGCAGATGCTGGGGTCTATCCACCACTGGAGCACCGTCCAGACAGGCAAGACCACCAGTACCTGCAGTTCCAGGTTATCCATACACTGATCCTACTGCGTGTGGCGGGTCCACTGGAGCACCCAAATGTGCAGCCTAGCCAAGGGGACCATAGCAATGGCAGCTGCCATAAAGCCCAGAAGTCTCAGATATACCCTGCCTGAGACATAAACGGCTCTGAACTACTTCCAGAGCCTGAGAGATGAGGCACTCTGCCCTGTCTTGAGGCAGGAAGGCCTTGCCCTGTGCAGAGAACAGGACTGCTCCTACATACTGCAGTCTCTGGGACGGGTCCAAGACCAATTTGGGCATGCTGACCGTGATGCCCAAGGCGTGGAATAGCTGAAAAGTCCTCTCCAGTATCCAGAGGAGCTGGTCTCAAGATGGAACTTTGAGAAGCCAGTCATCCAAGTAGAGAAAAACGTACAGGCCCTCCCATTGCAGGGTGGCCACTACTGCTGCTAAGCATTTCATAAAGACCTGTGGCGCAGAGGATAAGCCAAAGGGCAAGACTCAGAACTTATAGTGTTCTCAATGGAAAGAGAATCAGAGAAACCGCCTGTGCAGCAGAAACAACAAGATGTGCAAGTAAACATCCTGCATATCTAGGGAGCACATCCAGTCACCCTGCCGGAGCAGCGGCAGTAGTACTAGAAGGGTGAAAATGCAAAACTTTTTGTACTGGATGTAGAAGCTGAGGTCCTTGATATCCAAGATAGGCATCCAATCCCAGGTTTTCTTGGGGACTAGTAAGAACCTGGAGAAGAATCCCTTGTTCTTTTGCTGCCTGGGCATTGGCTCTATGGCCCGCTTTTGCAGAAAGTACTGTATCTCCTCTCGAAGAGTTATTGCATGGGTCAGAGGGTAAGAACAGGTTATTCACCTGTAACAGTAGTTCTGGGAATGGTATAAGTTCTTCATCCACACTTCTTGGCATGTCCCTTTTCTCTTTAAATCTTGCCAGAAGTCTTCAAGCTAGCTCCTCCCACCCACCCGGGTGGTAAATACTCTGGCTCCACCCCATGACGCCAGATCTTAGCTCGCTGGAAGGAAGGTTGTGCGCCGAAACCGAGGCGGTCGGGTGTGTGTGGATGAACAACATATACCACTCCTAGAACTACTGTTACAGGTGAGTAACCTATTCTTCTAGGAGCGTGGATATGTTGTTCATCCACACTTCTTGGCAGACTCCAAGCAGTTCTCCGGGAGGAGGGAGGCAAGGCACATAACCCCTACTTAGAAAATAAAGACTGGAGAACAGAGGCCCCAAAACCAGCATCCCGGCATGACTCAAGGTTGATGTGGTAATGGGTAATGAAGGTGTTTGCTGACATCCAGGAAGCAGCCACTGAAGCAGCAGTATGGTGGGTGGAGTGAGCTCTTATCCCTCTAGGAGGCTCCTTGCCCAACTCATAGCAATCCATCTTGCTACGGTCCGTTTGGCTGCAGGTCTGCCAGAAGCGGCATCAGCGTAGGTGACAAACAGCTGGCGAATCTCTCCACGAATTTCCGCCGTTCTCTCCTTATAATAGGAGAGAGCACATCTGAGGTCCAAAGTATGGACCCTGTACTCGGCGTCTGAGGTGTAGTTAGGGTAGTATACCGGCAGAGTCAACACCTGGGTAAGGTGAAACTCTGACACCACCTTCGGAAGGAATTTTGGGTGGGGGTGCAGGACAACTTTGTCCCTGTGGAAGACTAGATAAGGGGAGTCCACTGAAAGCGCCTGGAGCTCTCCTGTCCTTCTGGCTGATGTGACAGCCACCAGGAAGAAAAAATTACTCACCTTAGTAATGTTGTTTCTTCTAATGGAGTCTTGCTATATTATGACAGATGCAGTTTGTCCCACCATTAGAACTGCTCCGGAGGTGAAAGGGTTAACTTCCATGCAGTGCATGGAACTTAGAGCGCGAGCTCGGTTAGAGAAGCTCTGTTAGGGTGGTTTCAAACCGACACAGTCAGATCTTTACGAGCAAAACTCACTAAGTCTCTGTGTGGAAGCTGTAACCTACACTAGCCAACTGGCTACTAAAATATTCACACATTTTCCTGGTCCCAACACCAAGACTCAAGTCAGGGACCAGAAAAATAAGATAAAATAACTAAATAAACACAACACCCAAACATAAAGGGGCATCAATAAGTGCCAACAGTGGACTGCCCACCCCATACCCGAAGTAGAAGTTCTGAGAGGGGCAGGCTGGGGGGGAGCTCATAAGAAAAAATTACTCACCTTAGTAATTGCTTTTCTTCTCATGGAGTCTTGCTATATTATGACTAATGCAGTTAGCCACTGCACTTGAACTGCCCCGGAGAGGAAAGAGTTAACTCCAAGGAGTCTGGAGTTCTACAGCGCGAGAGCGCTTATGCCAAACCTCTATCTGGGCAGTTTCAAATGAAATTGTCAGATCTTTACGAAGCTAATACTAAGCAACAAGTCTGTGTGGAAAGCTCTACACTAGCCAAATGGCTACCTACTAGTAGAAATAACAACAATATAAACAACAATAACAATGAATAATAGTATTATTAGTTACCCTCCTGACAAGCACCATTAGGACCCCCCCTTCCCCCAAAGACTCAAGTCCAGGAAGGGGGCCAATATATTACCTAAATAAAATAACCTAGTTCCCTAACCCTAAATAAAAGAAGGTAAGGGGGGAAAAAAACTACAATGGCATGACACAGTGCTTGCACTAATTTCCACCCCTACCCAAGTAGAAGTTCTGAGATGGGCAGGAGGGAGGGTGGTCATAATATAGCAAGACTCCATGAGAAGAAAAACAATTACTAAGGTGAGTAATTTTTTCTTCAAACACCATGAAATCTTGCTATATTATGACTAATGCAGATTACACAGCAGTACCTCCATGGAGGAGGGTCAGAACCTACTTAGGAAATAGGCTCTGAAGCACAGCTGTGCCAAAACGAGCATCTCTCCTGGACTGAATATCCAGGGAATAATGCTTTGTGAAAGTGTGAACTGTTTTCCAAGTAGCAGCTTGACAGATTTCCAGAATGGGAATATCTCTAGCAGCCGCTAGAGATGCAGCTGTACCCCTGGTGGAGTGAGCACTCAGTCCTGAGGGGGGTTCTCTACCTAGTTTTTGATAACAAAATTGGATACAAGAGACAATCCACCTTGCAATTGTCCTCTTAGTGGCAGGTTTCCCTTTGCCAACCTTGCCATAGGTAAGGAACAGTTGGAGGGATTCGAACCTGTGACCCTTGGTGCGTTCCAAATAGTAGCTTAAGGCTCTTTTGACGTCCAAGCTGTGCAGTCTCCTCTCACCTGAGGAAGAATGCTCAGTGAAAAATACTGGGAGAGATATAGATTGGTTCAGGTGGAAATCTGAAACCACTTTGAGCAAAACTTTCTTTTAGTCCTGAGGACTACCTTATCTCTGTGGAAGAGATAAATCTTCTTCCACTGACAGGGCCTGTAGTTCACTTATGCGTCTGGCAGAAGTGATAGCCACTAGGAAAACAGTTTTCCAAGTTAGAAAATTGAGCTCTGCTGAGGACAGAGGCTCAAAGGGAGGTTGCATTAACTGAGCAATGCAAACATTCAGGTCCCAGGCGGGAGCTGGTTCTCGAAAAGGAGGGTTAGTGTGAAGTAACCCCTTAAAAAACTTGGAGAAAACAGGGTGAGAAGAAAGGGAAGCAGGCTTCCCTGCTGACACAAAAGCAGAGACAGCTGCCAGATGAACCTTTAAGGTAGCTGGCCTAAGGCCTAAGGAATTTAAATGGACCAAATAGTCCAGTAAAATGGGCAGATCAGCAGATTCTGGGATAATCTGCTTCTCAGAGCACCAGATGGAAAACCTTTTCCACTTAGAATTGTAAGTGGCCCTAGTGGAAGGCTTCCTTGAAGCCTTTAAAATATCCAGAACACCTTGAGAAAGGTGTAAGTCAGCAAATTCTAACTCCTCAAAAGCCATGCCTTGAGATGGATGGACTTGAGGCATACAGGAACTTCCCTTTCCAATCCAACTGAAAGGCGTCCAGGGGGACTGAGCCCAGCACTGGAGGCCTGCAACAAAACAGAGGAAGTTGGTGGTTGTCTGGGGCTGCGAAAAGATCTATCTGAGGGGTGCCCCATCTGGCAAAGACCGACCCCAGCACCTGAGGATTCAGAGCCCATTCGTGATGGCCCTGAGAAATCCTGCTGAGGGCATCCGCCAGGACATTGTCCTTCCCTGGAAGGTGAACTGCTATCAGGGAGGTGTTCAGGAGTAAGCCAGAGACCACAACTTCATTGCTTGCGTGCACAAGGCTGTGACCGAGTGCCCCCTTGCTTGTTGATGTACCACATTGTTGTGGTGTTGTCTGTCCTGACATGAACTACTTTGTTCTGGACAGAAGCTGAAACAGCCTGAAGAGCTAGAAAGACAGCTCTAAGTTCCAAAAGGTTGATGTAGAGCAGAGATTCCTAAGGAGTCCACACTCCCTGAGTGGACAGGTCGCCCAAGTGAGCTCCCCACCCTAACAGGGAGGCATCCGTGGTGATGGTGAGGGAGTGGGAGACGGGAATGAAAGGAACCCCTTGTTTTAGATTGCTTTGATCCTGCCACCAGTGTAGAGCCAGGATCAGAGTTTGGGTCACTGGAACCAATTTGGAAAGGGGGTCCCTCCTTTGAGACCAATAGGCCCTCAAATGGAACTGAATGTCCCTCATCTGGAATCTTGCTCCTTGCACTACCGCTGTGGGAAGCAGCCATGTGCCCTAGGAGTTCAGAAAATACCTTGCTTGGTCGAGAAACCCATGAGGGTAAAGGAGGATGCCAGGGCAATGAGTCTGTCTACCCTTTCCGAGGGAAGAAATGCCCTGGCTAACTTTGTGTTAAATTCTGCACCTATGAAAGTTGGTACCTGAACTGGTTCCAGAACGGACTTTGGTAAATTCAGCAGGAATCCCAGGGAAGTGAGAAGCTGCTGGGTGACTTGCAAGTGGGAATTTACCTGATCTGGGGACTGACCCACTATGAGCCAGTCGTCCAGGTAGGGAAACACAGCAATCCCTTGCCTTCTTAAATGAGCCACTACCACAGCTAGACATTTGGGAATACCCTTGCGCAGAGGTAAGGCGAAGGGCATTGCCCTGAACTGGTAGTGGCCTGAGGGCAAATCTAACCTGAGGTACTTTCTGTGAGAAGGCCTGATCAGAACATGAAAATAGGCATCCTTGAGGTCCAGGGAAGCCAGCCAGTACCCTGGCCTCAGGGAAGGCAAAATCATTGCCAGAGTTAACATTTTGAACTTTGGTTTCAAAAGATGCTTGTTCAGGTACCTTAAATCTAGGATGGGCCGCCATTCTCCTGTCTTTTTTGGGGTAAGAAAGTATCTTGAGTACAGCTCCTTGCCCTGATGGCAAGGAGGGACCCTTCCTACTGCTTTGCAGTCCAGAAGAGAAGAAACCTCTGCTTCCAAAGCAAGGGCTTCTGTAGGATTTGCAGGTGGAAAATGTCTGGCTCTCATCTTTGGAAACTGTTTGAAGCTGAGAACCAGACCCTGGCTTATTACCTCCAGAACCCATCTGTCCGAAGTTAGGGACACCCAGTTCTGGCTGAAATAAACCAACCTGCCCCCACTCGTACAGGAGAATCGGCCCAGGGCACCCCATCAGGGTGCCTGCTTGGCAGTAGCCTTAGGCTGAGGGGAGGGGGACGGTTTACTTGTGCCCCGTCTACCTCTGCCTCTGAAGAAACCCCTCTGTGCAAATGCAGAGGAGGCCTGAGATTGGTAAAAAGGCCTGTGGAAAGGCCTGCCCCTACCTCTGGGGCGTGCCTCTGTGGAGTGGCATGCCTCTCCTTAGCCTGGGCACTTTTGTAGGTAGTTCTGTATTCATCCATCTTTTCTATATAGTTTTCTGTTTGTTCCCCAAACAGAGAATTACCACTACAGGAAAATCCATAGCCTTTGACTGAGTATCTTGGGACAGATTAGTGCATCTGAGCCATGCCAACCTCCAGGCTACAGAAGTGGCCATGACCCTAGAGGACATCATTAACATCAACAGCAGTATGAAATTGAACTTTAGAGGCTTCAATGCCATCAGCAGCCACCTGTTCCAACTCACTAGCCAGCTGGCCTTGTGCCTGCTTGGCTAACTGCAATACTGTGTCCCATCTAGATTTCTGATATCTGGCTACATAAGCCATATAATTTGCCTGCCCGAGTCCCAAAGAAGCTGCCATATACCGTTTTTTCGCCATGGCATTAATCTTCCTGGAATCCTTATCAGGAGGATGTGAGGTCAGGGGAATATTAGCCTTGTCACAGGCTGCAGCTTGAACCACACCTACATGACTACACTGCTCAGTGAGGAAGTCTGTATCAGAGCCTGACAAAGTATACCTTCTGTCCATTTTTTTTATCTACAGGAGGGACAGAATGAGGATTTTTTAAAATCTTTGTTGTTTGCTTCCTAAATGACTTATGCAAAGGAATAGACAACCTCCTAGACTCTGGTATATCCATCATTTCTACATAATCAGGCTCCTCTTGCTCATCCACAGCCTCCTCTAAAGGAAGCTGGAGGGTTTCTGCAACCTTTTTGTAAAACATAAAATGAGAAGGGGACTCAGACAGAATAGAAGGAGATTCTAAAGGTCTGTCTGGAGAAATGTCCGGTTCAATGGGCACGTCCAGACCCTCCCAGCCACATATATTGATCAAATTCCTCCTCCCCCTCCTGTGGTTCATAAAATTCCTCAACATCATATTCCTGAACCACTGAACTGAACGAACCAACCCTTACCAACTGTTGGTGGTTCGACAGGACCCTGAGACAGTGACTGGACAATCTGTATGGCTTTAGCTATTTCTGCAGCAGTTGGAGAGACAATTTTGGACTCCAAACCTACTGATTTCTTTGTCTTTTTCACTGGGACTGGTTCCTCTGAACCAGCCTTCCTTTTGCCCGAGGAAGTCTCGCCCTGGTCAGAGGGCACTCCCTCTGGTCCAGTGGGTGCTGGACCGGGCTGGCCATCCGGGTCAGCGGACTTTTTGGCCTCTCGTTCCCTGAGCCGGCCCAATCTCTTTTCCAGGGTGGCTGCAGGGAAATTTTTACACACCTGGCAGTCTGACAGGAGGTGGTCAGCCCCCAGACAATAAACACCAGTGGTGTGTGGGTCAGCCTTGCTAAAGGCTTCCCTACAGACATCACAGTGTTGAAACCCAGTGGGCCCGGTTTTTCTTTTGGGTTTCTCAGACATAATGCCAGCCTAACCAAAAACTTGCCCTTTTTGATGGCAGTGCCAGGCAAGACAATCTTTATCGGTTCCAATCGTAAGTCACGGTATTTGAAAAAACCTAATTTTAAAGCAAGGTTTTTTTTAGAACCGATAAGAACCGGGAACCGCACTCTAAAAGCCCAACCAACACTTTAAAACGTTAATTTCAGCAAACCGATCGGTTCAAAACCGAACCGATAATTGAATTTCCACACAGACTTTAATTTTTGTACTTACGGTTTACCAGATAGAGCTTTTAACCGAAATGCGGTAAAATAAATACTTTTTGCCGGTTCAAATGAACAAAAATACGCTGAACCGAGAAATGAACCGAACTGAAGGAGCTGATCTCGGGCGACTGTTCAGTGAGCGGAGTAAAGAATCTGACAGTTTCATTTGAAACTGCCCAGATAGAACTTTGGCATAAGCGCTCTCGCTGTAGAACTCAGACTCCCTGGAGTTAACTCTTTCCTCTCGGGCGAGTTCAAGTGCAGTGGCTAACTGCATTAGTCATAATATAGCAAGACTCCATTAGAAGAAACAACATTACTAAGGTGAGTAATTTTTCTTCAAACAACATAAAGTCTTGCTATATTATGACAGATACTGACTACAGCAGTACCTCCATGGAGGAGGACAGAACCTACTTGAGGAATAGGCTCTGAAGCACGGCTGGCTGCCAAACGAGCATCCCCTCCTGGCCTGGATATCCAGGAGTAATGCTTGGTGAAAGTGTACTGTTTTCCAAGTAGCTGCTTGACATTATCTCCAAGATAGGGATGTCTTAGCAGCAGCTAGAGATGCAGCTGTACCTGGTAGAGTGAGCCCTCAGGCCTGAGGGGGAACCTTACCCAGTTTTGATAGCAAAACTGGATACAGAGGCGATCCACCTGGCAATGGATCTCTTAGTGGCCAGGTCTCCCTTTCCCAACCTCACCATAAGTGAGAAATAGTTGGAGGATTCAAACCTGTGACCCTTGGTATGCTCTATGTAGTAACTTAAGGCCCTCTTAACATCTAAGCTGTGCAGCCTCCTCTCACCAGAGGAGGAATGGTCAGTGAAGAACACTGGAAGTGAAATAGATTGGTTAAGGTGGAAATCCGAAACCACCTTAGGCAAAAACTTCCTGTTAGTCCTGATGACTACCTCATCCCTGTGAAAGGAAATAAAGTCAGTCTCCACTGATGAAACCTGTAACTCACTTGTACGCCTGGCAAGTGATGGCTACTAAAATACAGTTTTCAAAGTCAAATACTTAAGCTCTGCCGAAGACAGAGGCTCAAAGGAGTTGCATCAGCTGAGCAATACAAACATTAAGATCCCAAGCAGGGGCAGGATCCTGAATGGAGGATTGGTATGAAACAATCCCTTAAAAACTTGGAAAATACAGGGTGAGCAGAAGAGAAGAGGCTTCCCTGCTGAAATGAAAGCAGAGACAGCTGCCAAATGCACTTTCAGGGTAGCTGGTCTCAGTACCAAAGAATTAAGATGGACCATATAATCCAATACAGTGGGTAAATCAGCTGATTCCGGGGAAATATGCCTCCCAGAACACCATATGGAAAACCTTTTTCACTTGGAGTTATAGGTAGCCCTGGTGGAAGGCTTCCTAGCAGCTTTCAAGATTTCGAGAACACTTTGAGAAAGCTGAAGATCAGCAAACTCTAACTGCTCAAGAGCCAAGCCTTGAGGTTGAGGGATTTCAGATTCAGATACCAAACTCTCCCCTGAGCACAGGTTAACAGATTGTGGTTCCTGGGGGGAGACAGGGGAAGATGGACTGCTAGGGACAGAAGGAGTGGGTACCAGGGCTGCCTGGCCCAGTCTGGAGCAATCAGGATCATCTTGCAGGGCTGAAACCTGATTCTGACTAGCACCTTGAACAGGAGAGGGAAGGGGGGAAGGCATAGAGAAACTTCCCTTCCCAATCGAGGAGAAAGGCATCCAGGGGGACTGAGCCCAACACTGGGGGCCTGCAACAAAAAAGTGGAAGTTGATGATTGTCTGGGGCTGCAAAAAGATCTATCTGAGGAGTGCCCCAAATGGCAAAAACTATCCCCAGTACTAGGGGATCCAGTGACCATTCGTGATGGCCCTGGGAAATCCTGCTGATAGCATCTGCCAGGACATTGTCCTTGCCTGGGAGGTGAACTGCTGCTTGAGGGAAGTGTTCGAGGAATAAGCCAGAGACCACAACTTCATCGCTCAGGTGCACAAGGCCAAGACAAGTGCCCCCTTGTTTGTTGATGTACCACACTGTAGTGGTGTTGTCTGTTCTGACCTGTACCACCTTGTTCTGAACAGATGCAGAAAAAACCTGAAGTGCTAGAAAAACAGCTCTGAGTTCCAACAGGTTGATGTGGAGCAGAGATTCCTGAGGGCCATAACCCCTGGGTGGAGAGGTCGCCCATGTGAGCTCCCATTCAAGAGGGACGCATCTGTAGAGGGTCAAGGAGTGGGACAGAGAGGATGAAAGGCACCCCTTGTCTCAGATTGCTCTGATCCTGCCACCACTGAGGGCCTGGATCAGGGTTCGAGTCACTGGGATTACTTGGATGAGGGATCTCTTCTTTGAGACCAGAAAGCTCTCAAATGGAACTGAATGTCCCTCATCTGAAATCTTGCTCCTTGCACTACAGCTGTGGAAGCAGCCATGTGTCCTAGGGCTGCAGAAATACTTGCTGGGTGAGACCTGCAGAGTGAGAGAGCAGGGCCAGGCCACCAAGGTCCTTACCCTTTCAGGGGAAGGCTCTGGCCTGCTTTGTGTCAGTTCTGCGCCTATATAAAGGCGAAGTACCTGGACAGGTTCCAAAACTGACTTTGGAAGATTGAGAAAAGCCCAGAGATAAGCAGCTGCTGGGTAACTAGCAGGTGTGATCTGACCTGGTCTGGAGACTGACCCACATGAGCCAGTCGTCCAGGTAGGGGAAAATGGCAATCTTTTGCCTTCTTAGATGAGCAACTGCTACGCCAGACATTCTGTGAACACCCTTGGGGCAGAGGTAAGGCAGAGGCATTGCTCCTGAACTGATAATGGCCTGAGGAGTTGCAATCTGAGGTACTTGATGGGAGCTTCTGATAAGAACATGGAAATAGGCATGCTTGAGGTCAGGAAGCTAGCCAGTCCCTGGCCTTAGGGAGAATAAAATCATTCCCAGAGTCACCATTTTGAATTTTGGTTTTAAAATGTGCTTGTTCAGATATCTTAGATCCAGGATAGGCCGCCACTCTCCTGTCTTTTTTGGGGTAAAGAAGTACCTGGAGTACAGACCCTTGCCCTGGTGTAGGGGAGAAACCCTTTCTACAGCTCTGAGAGCCAGGAGGGTTGAGACTTCTGTTTCCAAAGCAAGAGTCTCTAAAGGGTTTGCAAGTGGAAAAGATCTGGCTCTCATCTTTGGAAATGTTTTGAAGCTGAGAACCAGACCCTGGCTCACTACTTCCAGGACCCACCTGTCTGATGTTAAAGACTCCCAGTCCTGGACGAAGTAAGCCAGCCTGCCCCCTACAGGTAATGGAGAGAGGACCCTGGGCATCCCATCAGGGTGCCTGTTTGGCAGGGGCTTTAGGCTGAGGGGTGGGAGCAGGCCTGCTCGTAGCCCGTCTGCCTCTCCCTCTGAAGAGCCCCATCTGAGCATAGGCTGAGAGGGCTGGGTCTGGTAAAGGCCTGCCCTACCCTGAGAGCTGCCTCTGAGGGAGTGGCTTGCACGTTCCTTGGCTTGTGCACTCCTATAAGTGGTTCTATATTCATCCATTTTCTTCATATAAATTCTCTGTCTGCTCCCCAAACAGAGAATTTCCCCTACAGGAAAATCCATAGCCTTAGACTGGGTATCCCATGACAAAGTAGTACACCTGAGCCAGGCCAATCTACGAAAAGCCACAGATGTAGCCATGACTCTAGAGGACACATCATTAGAATCCACTGCAGCATGGATTGCACCTTAGATGCCTCAATACCATCAACAGCCACCTGCTCCAGCTCCTTTGCAAGCTGGCCAGGGACCTGTTTGGCTAAGGCCATGACAGTATCCCATCTAGATTTCTGGTATCTAGCAACATAAGCCATATAGTTTGCTTGTCTGAGTCCCAAAGATGTTGCCATGTATGTTTTTGGCCATGCGTCAATCTTCCTGGAGTCCTTGTCAGGAGGATGTGAAGCCAGGGAATATTAGCTTTATCACAGGCTGCAGCCTGAACTACTAACATGACTGCATTGCTGTGAAAGAGAATCTGTATCAGGACCTGACAAAGTGTACCTCCTGTCCATCTTTTTATCTACAGGAGGCACAGAATTAGGAGCTTTTAAAATTTTTATTGTTTGTTTCCTAAAAGATTTATGTAAAGGGATGGACAATCTCCTGGACTCTGGGATATCCATCATCTCTACATAGTCAGGCTCCTCTTGCTCATCCAAAGCCTCCTCTAAAGGAAGCTGGAGGGTCTCAGCAACTTTTTTATAAAACAAAAAATGAGAAGGGGACTCAGCAAGCCTAGGGGGAGATTCACCTAAAGGTCTGTGTGGGGAGATGTCCGGTTCAATGGGCACATCCAGACTTTCAAAGTCACACTCACACTGATCATAATCATCCTCCCCCTCCTCTGGTTCATAAAACTCTTCTATATCATATTCTTGAACCGGTTGAACTGACTGAACCGACCTTTTGCCAGATAGTGGCGGTTCGGAGGGAACCGGGGACAGTGACTGGACAATCTGTATTGCCCTGGTTATCTCTGCAGCAGTTGGAGAAGGGTTTGGACTCACACCTGCTGACTTTCTAGTTCTCTTTGCTGGAACTGGCTCCTCAGACTCAGCTTCGTTTGCCGAGGAAGTCTGGCCCTGGTCAGAGGGCATCCCCTCTGGTTCGCTGGCACCGAACTGGGCTGGCCATCCGGTCAGCGGACTTTTTGGCCTCTCGTTCCCTGAGCCTGCCAGCTCTCTTATCTAGGGTGGCTGCAGGGAAATTCTTGCAAATCTGGCAGTCTGCATTGAGGTGGTCAAACCCCAGACAATAAACACATGTGGTGTGTGGGTCAGCCTTGGAAAGGCTTCCCCAGACACTACAGTGTTGAAACCCAGTGGGCCGATTTTCTTTTGGGTTTCTCAGACATAATGCCAGCCTAACCAAAAACTTGCCCTTTGATGGCAGTGCCAGGCAAGACACACTTATCGGTTCCCACAACCGTGTCACCGGGTCGTGGAAAAAGCGTAATGAAATCCGTTTTTTTAGAACCGATAAGAACACGGAACCGCCTCTAACAAGCCTTAAAGGCTTCAAACAAAGTTTAAATACAATTCGATCGGTTCAAACCCGAACCGATAAACATTTAAAGTTCCACACAGAAACCTATCTATTACTACAATACCATAGACAGAGCTTGAACCCGATCGGTTTAGCGGTTAAAACAAATAATATCGTGGTTGAATTTAACTGAGAAAAGACGCTTTAAACCGAGAAATTAACCCGAGCAGCAGGAGTAATCCGGAGCGACTGTTCAGTGAGGCGGAGTAAGAATCTGATTTGCTTTGGTTGAAACCACCCAAACAGAGCTTTCTAACGAACAAGGCTCTAAGTTCCATGCACTGCATGGAAGTTATCTTTCACCTCGGAGCAGTTCTAATGGTGGGACAAACTGCATCTGTCATAATATAGCAAGACTTCATGTTGTTTGAAGGTCGTCTTCCACAAGTGTGAAAGCTCACACTTGTGCATGGGTTCGAATGGCTTGCCGATGAGCTTTACCAAAACCAGCAACAGATCCCATGGAGGTGGAGTTTCACGCACCGGAGGGGATATGTGATCCAGGCCTTAGAAAAAGCACCCTACCACTGTCTCCTGCGCCAACGTCGTCTGACTGGCCCGCCCCCAGTAAGCAAAGATGGCTGCCAGGTGCACCCTTAGGGTCGATGACCGTAGACCCCCTTTGGAAAGAAACCAAAGGTAGTTGAGAATGTTAGCCACAGAGCAGGATAAGGGGCCCAGACTCTTATCCTGGCACCAAATGGAAAACCCTTTTCCATCTGAAGGCATAACATTTCCTGGTCGATTCCTTACGGGATGCCTCCACCACGGTGTAGACATCATCAGAAAGACCCAAAGCCTGAAATCTAGCCGCTCAAGTACCAGGCTGTGAGGTACAGGGATTGAAGGTCCGGATGAAGGACCTTCCTCTGAGCTACAGAAATCTGGTCCGGGCATGTATGAAACTGCTCCAGAGGGGCTGAGGCTGAGGAGATCTGGATACCAGAACTGGCGAGGCCAGTCTGGGGCTACCAGGATCACATTCGCCTTGCCCCTCCTTGCCTTGTGTAACACCTTGTGGATCAAGGGAAATGGAGGGAAGGCGTAGAAGAGACCTGGGGTCCACAGCCTCGAGAAGGTATCCCCCTGCAGCAAGCCCTGCTGAGGGGGGTGGGCATGGTACAGCCTCAGCTTGGTGTTTTCCCTGGAAGCAAACAGGTCCACCAGTGGTTTGCCCCAACGGGAAAACAGGCTGTAAGCTACCTCTGGATGGAGAGACCACTCGTGGGATGTCTGGCCTATGCGGCTGACAGCATCCACCAGCTGGTTCGAGGCTCCTGCCACATGGATGGCTAGGAGATCTGCCTCCAACCAGATTACGAGGGTCCAGATGTGGAGCGCCTCCTGTACAGCAGACGGAAGTGCGTGCCGCCCTGTTTGCTGGGGTAGTACATGGTTGTGGTATTGTCCATCTGGACTTGAATCACTTGACCCCGGTGCTGAGGAGCGAAAGCTGACAGTGCCAGTCTGACTGCTCTGAGCTCCAACAGGTTGATATGGCATTGGAACTCCTCGGGGGTCCAGAACCCGTGGGCTCTGCTATCCCCCATGTGGGCTCCCCAGCCCACAACAGAGGCATCGGTCGCAAGAACGATCGTCGGCTCAGGGCAGACAAACGGGATCCCTTCCTGCAACCGTTCGGGGGTGGTCCACCATTGGAGAGTGTCCCACATGTTCTGGGTTACAGTGATCAGCTGGTCGAAGTGACCATGGCACTGAGTCCACTGGGCAGCCAGCTCCCACTGGAGGGGGCGCATGTGCTACCTGGCCCAATGGACCACTGGGGTGCACGCCGCCATGTAATCCAGAATGTGGCAGAAAGTCCCGGGCTGGACGCAAGTGCCCAACCAGAAATGATCGGGCAAAGGAGGAGAGAACCTCTGCCCTGTCCGCTGGCAGCCGAGCTCTGGCTTGACAAGAGGTGAGCTCTGCCCTGATGAAGCCCATCGCCTGAGAAGGCACGAGTTCCGACTTGGCCTCGTTGATCAGGAGGCTAAGTTGGAAGCAAGTTCAGAGGGCCAGATCTCTGGATCTCTCCACCTCCTGAAGGGAGTAACCTGCTGTTGAGATCAGGGTAAATTCGGACTCCTCGATGCCGAAGGTGGGCTGCCACCACTTCAATGCATTTGGTGAAGACCCGAGGGGCCGATGACAGGCCGAACGGCATGGCTCAGAACTCGTAAAGGGTCCCTTCGCCCCTGAAGTGGAGAAACTGCTGGTGGGACAGACGGATAGAGACGTGAGAGAACACGTTCTGTAGATCCAGAGAACAGAACCACATGTTGAGCTCCAGGGATGGCAGAAGGTGCAAGACCTGAGATACGGATTCAGGTTGTGGAGATCTAAGATGGGGCGCCAACCTCCCGTTCACTTGGGCACCAGGAAACAAAGCCTGGGTCTGTCAGAGGATCCGGCACTGGAGCTATAGCCTCCTTGAGGAGGAGCTGAGCCATGTCGTCTCGAAGAGTCGACTGGGTGCAAGCTGAGATCCTTTCCTCCCGAGGGGCGTGGGCTTGGCTGGGAGGGTACTGCTCGAACTCTAGAGGCAGTCCCTGACCGACCACTTCGAGAACCCACCTGTCCAAAGTGATATCGGACCAGGCGGAAAGAAAGTGGTGGAGACGGCCCCCCACGGGAGGACCTAGAGCTGGCGTGACGGGAATGGGGGAGGCAACCCTAACCCGTCACTGAGCAAGCTTGGAAGAGGATGCTCCTGCGCCTCAGTCTCCCTTACGGGGCTGTTGAGGGCCCTGCTTTGGCCGTGGGCACCAAGCTTGAGCCTGCTGTTGCTGCTGCTGACCTCCTTGACAGGAGGGCTGCATAACTGCAGGGGAAGAATGCCGAAATGGCTTCTTTTTCTTCTTCTGGTTCTTGCCCGAAGAACCTTTTGCAGAAGTGGCATCCAAGATGGCACTGGACTGCTCTATAAGCTGAAGGTGATCGGCCACTCCTGGACCGAACAAGTTGGTACCCAGGAAATGCACATCAGCAAGCTTGTGCTGGGTAGCCGCCGGAAAGGAGGAAAGCCTCAGTCAAGCCCTGCGGCGAGTGGCCACTGCAGCTACTAAAGAGCAGGCACAAGAATCTCCCACGTCCAAGGCCGTCTGGAGCTGCTATTTTGAGACAGCACAGCCCTGGCCGCAGACTTGCTTGACCGTGGTTTGCATGTCTGCTGGGAGATGAGGGAGGACCTCGTTTAATGACCCAAGAAGGGCATGAGAGAAGTGTATCATAATAAATGCCAAGCTGGACTGACGAAGGCCCAGAGAAGAGGCCGCCTAGATCTTACGGGCAGAGTGGTCCATATACTTGGACTCCTTGTCCAGGGATCGACCAGTGTCGGCTGAACTCCAGGTACGCCTGAACACAGAGGCGGTCACCAGGCTCTCGGCCGAAGGGTGCTCTGTGAACCCCGCAAGGGACCCCATGGGCAAAGCGCACTTGCGGGCCATAGTTAGAGAGCAGGGCCCACGATAGCCTCGGCTACTGAAAAGGCCTCCGTCCGGGTATCCCCTCTCTTCAGGATATCGGTGAGAGGGTACTCCACCTTTTTCTGGATAGACTCCAGGGGCATTCAGTTAGATTTGGAGATGAGGCGGAGGATGCCCTGGAAGAAGGAAGGACCTTCTTCCAACCCTGCCACGGATGACTCATCCCCGGAATGTGAGTGCAGTCTTGTGACATCAGAGTCCGAAGAGTCGGGATAAAGTGGTTTACCGCATAGGTCATCCTTGATATGCCGAGGGCAATCCGGGAGGACAGTGATAGACAGGCGTCGGGGAAGCCCGGTGTCTGGTCGATCCTCCTTCGAGGGCGCCCCTCCCTGAGGCTGCTTAGGCAGTGTTTCCACTTGGATGGGTGGAGAAACCCGGTTTGGCGAACCCGAGACATGGGGCGGCCCGGGAACAGAGTGAGCTGGTTTTGAAGGGGTCGGCTCCGGCCTGGGAGGTGAAAGCCAAGTGATGGCCAGGGTGGACGGCCGAGCTGGCTTTTGCCCGGTTAAAATTAGCTGTTGCCACATGAGGTCCTCATAGCGTCTATGGAGTTTCCGACGAAGCCTCTCCTTGTCTGAGGAGGATGAGGACGATATGCGGCGTTGCCCCTTTTTAGAGCGTTTATGGCTCTTCCTCAGTCATTCGGCCAACTCGGTTGATTGGGAGACACTGGAATCAGTGATATCCGAGGGTCTGGAACCGGTTCCATTGATAGGGACACCAGCAGGCTGGATCTCGTCATCAGGAAAAACGAGGACAGAAGTCCTCTTCAAGGAATCGTCGAGTGGAGCCGGCGATATAGGGTCGATAGGATCGAGGACTATTTCCACCTCGTCGACCACTTCCTCGGTCCCCTGGCCAGACGGAAGGTCCGTAAAGCCGGCGGCCGAGGATGCGATCTCGACCGAAGTCGAAAGCACAGTTTTCCAGGACTCTGACCTTTGTCGGGATGAAGACACTGGGTCCTTGTCTCTCTTCTGAGAGCGGGAGGAGCGCGAGCCCAAGAGCGCCTCACCCCAGGTGGGGATAGACTGGCACAACTCCTTGAAGGAGCCTGAAAAGGTGGAGCCAAGGTTCAGCGGAACAAAGAAGCTTTGATTAGCTGAAGTTTGAGCCGCTTCCTCCTCAAATGCCTTCATTTGTTCTGGCTGCTCGGCGGATCCCGCGGCTGCGGAAACCGCCCACCCTGCCTCCTTCGATTTCACCGGCAGGTTCCTTTTCTCTGGCCTCCCCAGCTTCACACGCACTATGCCGTCGTCCAGGACATTGGGACGGAAGGCCAAGCAAAAAGTACATGTCGAGGTGTCATGTCCGGCACCGAGGCAGTAAACACACATTAGGTGGGGATCAGTGACCTACATCTTCAGGCCGCAGGGGCACCGGCGAAATCCGGGGGAAGATTTTTCCTCCATATTCAACGCGGTAGAATCGCAATCGTCAACTCGAACAAGTTTTAAAAGCAACTTCGGTAAATACAGACGCTTTGAATACAGGGCCTACGAATTGCTGCAAGAGCACGAGGGAACCTGTATCTTCCAGCGGAAAGGAAGATCTGGCGTCATGGGGCGTAGCCGAGGTATTTACCACCCGGGTGGATGGGAGGAGCCAGCTTGAAGACTTCCAGCAAGATTTAAAGGGAAAGGGACATGCCAAGAAGTGTAGATGAACAACATATTCACACTCCTAGAACGGGGGGTTCTCTGGGGGCTGCTCCACGAGCTCCAGCGTCTGACCACTTCCTATGATCTGAAGAATCCAAGTTTTTAAGAAAAAATTACTCACCGTAGTAATATTGTTTCTTCCAAGGTGTCCTTTAGCATCAGTAACAGTATGCAGTAAGCTGGCTAAGCTGAGCTGCCTCTGACATGGAGTTTATGACAATGAATAAAATGAATTAGCCAAATCAGAAGAGAGTTAGAGGGTGTGCTGATTGGAGCTTACTCAGAGGGCACCAGAATTTTTTTGAAGCTAGAATGGGAACATGCCCATGTTAAGTGTGACTCAACAGGATTTAAAAATCATGCAACTGCATGAACAAAGAACAATTAAAAAAAAAAAACATGTAAACCTTGCTTTATATGCAATTCAAAAGTTCAGAAACAAATTTGACTACAATAAAGGAAGCAGAGTCCTCTTCAGCTGGGGAGGAAGGGTGGGAGTTTACTGATGCTAAAGGACACCTTGGAAGAAACAGTATTACTATGGTGAGTGATTTTTTCTTCTCACCCCAGGGGTCCTTTAGCATCACTAACAGTATGCAGACTACAAAGCAGTGCGGTTGAGACGTGGGTACATAATCTAATTAGGAAAGAGGCTCTGAAGGACTGCCCTGCCACATTTGGCATCAGATCTGGACTGTACATCCAGGTAGTAATGTTTGTGAATGTGTGTACAGTACATGTGGCTGCTTTGCAGACATCAAGTAAAGGAATGTCTCTTGCTGCTGCTACTATGGCAGCAATGCTCCTAGTAGAATGGGCCCTAAGACCCTCAAGGGGTTGTTTACTAGCCCTGTCATAACAGAACTGGATGCAAGAGACTATCCAACGGGAGACAGTGTTCTTAGTGGCTGGCCTTCCTCTACCTACCTCCCCATAGGTCAGGAAAAGCAGAGTATTGGAGCCCCAAAACTGCTTGGTGTGTACCAAGTACTAAGACGGGGCTCTCTTCACATCCAGAACTGTGGAGTCTGATCTCCTGGAACGGACTTTTCAGTGAACAATACAGGAAGGGTAATAGACTGGTTAAGGTAGATTTCAGAGACCCCTTGGGCAGACATTCCTTGTTCGTTCTGAAAGTACAGTTACGTAAGAACTTACCGTAACAGTAGATCTTCGAGAACAG
Source organism: Neoceratodus forsteri (assembly GCA_016271365.2). Classification (NCBI taxonomy): domain Eukaryota; kingdom Metazoa; phylum Chordata; order Ceratodontiformes; family Ceratodontidae; genus Neoceratodus; species Neoceratodus forsteri. The sequence goes on from CM028137.1 coordinate 369,639,803, forward strand.
CTCTTGCAGCAGATTACACCATTAGGACTGAAGCCGCCAAGCGCCAGGACCCCATGGAAATCTTCTAGCTAGCAGTCTTCAGCGGGGACCGCCTCCGACGCCTGTCCCGCCCGGCCAGGCGTAGTACATAAGGAGGCGGTCCCGACAGAATCCCCAGTTCTCCCGCCGGAGACTTCCGGCTGCTGGATGACATCAGAAGAGGAGACCGAGGACCCGCCATCAGATGGCCAAGACTAAAGACAGACCTTTCCAATTCGAAGGATGGGTGTTAGGTTAGAACTTACTTCCTCCAGGGGGAATGGTGGGCGGGAAGGTACCTGCTGCAAGAGCTGTTCTCGAAGATCTACTGTTACGGTAAGTTCTTATGTAACTGTACTATCTTCTTCGAGATACAGCTCTTGCAGCAGGTTACACCATTAGGACCGATTCCCAAGCAATGGCGACATTGTAAAGCCATCAGGAGGAGGAGAAAGACGGAGATGAAGACCCCTTCTGAGCCTAAGACAGAAGTCCTAGGAGGACGGCTAGGCCGGAACCAGCCCTTCGCCTTGAGGCGATGTCCAGGCTATAATGCCTGATAAAAGTATGCACCGAGCTCCAGGTGGCTGCAGCACAGATAGCTGAAGTGGACACATTCTTCAGTGCTGCGAAGGAGGTAGCCACTCCTCTGCTGGAAGGGCCCTTGACCGCTCCTGGCAAGGGTTTTCTGCGTTTGTCATAACAGAAAGAGATACACTGAATGAGCCAGCGTAAAAGGGTCTGCTTCGAAACGGGGGCCCCTTTCATCCTCTCAGCAAAGGATACGAACAGCTGCTCCTCTTTCCGGTGCTGTTTGGCTCTGGTCAGATAATATCTGAGACACCTGTGAACATCCAGGGTGTGAAGCAGTGCTTCTCCTTGATTGGTGTACTTGGGAAAGTACACTGGTAAATCAATGTCCTGATTAAGGGTAAGGGCTGAAACCACCTTAGGCAGGAACTTAGGATTTGTCCTCAGGGATACCCTATCCTGGTGGAAAATTAAATAAGGCTCTTTGCACATGAGAGCATGTAATTCGGAGATTCTCCTCGCCGAAGTAACAGCAACTAAAAACAACGTTTTCCACGACAGAAAACGTAGCTCGCTATCCGCGGCTGGTTCAAAGGGTGGCAGTGTAAGCTGCTCCAGGATGAAGGGCAAGTCCCAAGGAGGGACGGGATCCTTAATATGCAGCCTAAGATGAAGGACACCCCTTAGAAAGGCAAGAGTAGCATCCAACTGGGCCACCATGCGATGGCCTATGGGGGCATGATAAGCTGAGATTGCACAAAGGTGCACTTTGATCGAGGAGTAAGCTAGCCCGGATTGAAAAAGGCAAAGCATGTACTCCAGAACCAGCTTCTCAGGACAATCTAAGGGTGAGAAACCGCGTGTTTGAGTCCACAGGCAAAACCTGCGCCACTTCATGGCGTATGCTGCGTGTGTTGCTGGTTTTCTGGCAGCAGAAAGCACGTCTGCCACCTCTTGCAAGACCCCGTGTCGCATCATGGCTATGTCTCTAGGAGCCAGGCATGTAGGTTCAATGAATGTAAGTCCGGGTGGACTAGTGAACCCTCCTCCTGAGACAACAGGTGGGAGCTGATTGGCAAGGGAAGCGGAGGTTCCCGGGACAACTGATTCAGAAGCGGGAAACAAATTTGCCTGGGCCAGAAAGGCGCTATCAAAATAAGTGTTGCGTGCTCCCTGCGAAGTTTGAGGACGACTCTCTGGATCAACGGGAAAGGAGGGAAGGCATAGAGGAATCTGCCCGCCCAGGAGAGGGACAACGCGTCTCGCCAGAAAACACCAGGCCCTGGATCTAGCAAGCAAAAATTGGGCAGTTTTGCGTTGGATGGGGACGCGAATAGATCCAATTCTGGAGTGCCCCATCTGTGAAACAGATCCTCTGCCACTTCCTGTAGAAGTTCTCACTCGTGGACTCTGGCCTGGGAACAACTCAGGGTGTCTGCGACAGTGTTGTCCACCCCGGGAACATGAACTGCAATGAGGTTTGCGCCGTGTCGTATTACCCATTCCCACACCCTCATGGCCTCCCTGCAAAGGGGGTAGGAGTGTGTGCCTCCTTGTTTGTTGAGGTAATACAGCACCGCAGTATTGTCTGTTTCTAACAGGAGAGTACTCGGTGGAATCTCCGACTGGAAGGCTTGCAGGGCATAAAGGACAGCCCTCATCTCCAATATGTTGATATGGAGATGAGATTCCTGGGAAGTCCATGTTCCCTGAGACCTCACCCCGTTCAAGTGTGCTCCCCACCCCAGCCCTGAGGCGTCTGTGGAGAGTGTTATCACTGGGGATGGCGCTGTGAAGGGAATCCCCACAGAGAGGGTTTCCGGATGTAGGCACCATTGCCAGTCCCGAACCACGGCCTTCGTGATTCTGACTGGATGCTGCAGATGGTCTTGCCTTTGGTCCCATTGCACTCTAAACATCCACTGGGTTACCCGCATGTGGAGTCTCGTCATCGGGACTGTTGGAATGGCCGCAGCCACGTGTCTGAGCAGGCGAAGGACCAATCTGGCTGGGACGGTCTTCTTCGCTGATAGGTCCTTTATGAGGGATCGGATGTGTTCCACTCTGTCTTTGGGAAGAAAAGCTTTCCCCTTGACGGTGTCCAGAACTGCCCCTATGAACTGCAGTTTCTGGGACGGTACAAGGAGACACTTCTCGTAGTTGATTAGGATGCCCAGAGACTGAAAAAGGGCCCTGAGTATGCTGAATGGCCATCAGCAATGCCTCCTTGGAGGAGGCCATGAAAAGCCAGTCGTCCAGGTACAGGAACACATAGTGGCCCTGTCTCCTCAGAGACGCTGCCATGACTGCCATGCACTTGGTGAATACCCTGGGTGCTGATGACAGCCCGAAAGGAAGAGCTCGGAACTGATAATGGCGGCAGAGAAACTCGAAGCGCAGGAACCTCCTGTGTGCTTGAGCAATAGGGATGTGCAGGTAAGCGTCCTGCATGTCCAAGGACGCCAAGAAAGCGTCCTTCTTCAGCATGGGGATTGGTCCCGGAAGGGTCACCATGCGGAAGTGTTTGTAAATGACCTACATATTGAGGTAGCTGAGGTCCAAGATTGGACGGAGGTCCCCTGTTTTCTTTGGAACCAGGAAGAAGTGTGAATAGTAACCTGCTCCTCTCTGGTTCCCTGGAGCGTGCTCCAAAGCTTCTTTCTGTAGAAGCGTGAGCACTTCCTGCCGTATGAGCAGGGCGTGCTGACCCGAATAACGGGAGAGCAGAGGAGGCCTTGTGGGAGGGTTGTCTACAAATTCTATACAATGGCCTTTTTCGACCAACTGTAGCACCCACCTGTCGGTGGTGATCGACAGCCACCCTGGCAGGTGGTCTGCGATGCGACCCCTGACCTTCATTTCCCGTTGATCCTGAGGAGGGGCGGGGGCCGGGAAGGAGTCATGCTGTGGCAGCAATGGATCCTGCAGGTTGGGCCGACTTGGTGGCTCATTGGCCTCTGCCTGAGGATGTCTTGGCCTGGGCTTTCCGAGAGATGGAGCCCCTCTGTTGCTGGCCAGAACAAGGTTGTTGCCTTTGGGTCCGGCTGCAAAAGCGACTCTGGTTCCTAAGAAAGGAACTAAGTCTAGATCTGTACATGGCAAGGACAGATCTAATAGCCTTCCCGGCTTCCTGCAATTTGGTGATCACCTTTTCTGAGGCTTCACCAAACAGAACTTCGCCATAGTAAGGAGTGTCCATGATATTTTTCTGGACATCCGGGGTAAACCCGGAGACATGAAGCCATGAGTGTCTCCAGAGACGCACGCCTGAGGCTGCCGCTCTGGCCGAAGAGTCCGCAGAGCCGTATGCGGCTCTGAGCACCTGGGTCCCCACGTCTGAACCCGTATGGAGGAGTTGCAGGAGTTCCTCCTCTTGGCCACCGTCTGGCAGTTTCTCTGCCAGGTCCTGTCCCTGTTCCCATAATGCGTTCTGGAACGGAACCATGTGGGTGAGGTAATTCAATGATCTAATGGCGCAAGTCGCGGCCGCGTACGTGCGCCCGCCCAGCACGTCCAACTGCTTGGACTCCGGGTCCGGTGGCTGCGTGCTCAAATGTTGCGGTTTCTGAGACCGGTCATGAGAGGCTGTAATGACCAGGGAGTCGGCCAGAGGATGGTTAGCCAGGTACTGGTCCTCCCTTGGGGCCCTGTACAGGCGGTCAGCCTTCTTCGGCATTGCCGGGGTCGAATGTGGACGCTTCCACGCTGCCTTAGTGACGTCCACAAAGGTGTCCACCAAGGCTGGCACTACCACAGGCTTGGGGTCTTTTTGCCAAAGGTAGCGGGCGAGGCGTAGTCTTTCGGGGTCGAGCTCCTCGGCACCCCATCCCATGTTCTCCTGAATATGCCTCATTATTTCGGAGAACAAACGGTCATCCGGAGGAGACCTAGGGAAGTCGCGTGGGTCCGGAGAGGGGATGCTGATTGATGAAGGAGATCTGGAGCATTCAGAGATGTCAGATCTGGAACCCTGCCTGGACGATGAATACCGACGTCTTCTGGGGCTGGGTGACCCTGAAGAGGATCTTGTCGGAGGCCTTCCCTTCTCCAAAGATCTACCCCTAGGAGGTGCTGAAGGCTCCTGGGGGAAGGTGCTCATCTTGCTGACCCCCTGGGTGAAGGAGGGGGTGCAGGCGTCGGGGGTGCAGTGGGCGCGGGAGGAGGCTGCGTGGTGACCACATCCTTTTTGATGGTGTCCCACCAGAAGCTGAAGAGCTCCTTCACTTCTGACAAGTTTAGGCCCGACGACGGACCGGGCGCTGGTGGCCTGTCGTCGGGGCCGGGCGTCGGCTCCCCAGGGGTCTCTGGTTCTTGAGAGGGTTCCCGTGGGAGTTTGACGGGTCCGGGATCGCCCGCCTGGTCTTCGGGCTGGGTAGACTCCTCCTCCGACAGCGCCTCCCAACCGACGTCGGTAGGCGGTGGTGTGGTCCTCCTGACTGCGGTATCTGACGCCGGTCCCCCCGACGGCGTCTTTGGGGGTGAATGCCTGACTGGCGACGGGTGACAAACGGTCGCCGGTTCCCTGGAGTGCTTGTGTACCTTGGCCGATGTTGGGTGGACCGACGTCTGGTCCGACGTCCGCTTAAGGGAGGTCAGCTCCTTGGTCCTGCGCTGGGGTGGCAGCGGTCAGCAGACTGACCGGACGTCGGGGGCTGAATGCCGGGAGGACTACTTGTGGGACTCCCCGGACCTGGACGAGTCCTTAGCCGAGGAAGCGGGCCTGGAGGTCTTGGCAGGCCGCAGAGTAGAGGGACCACTGACCGGTTGACCACAACCGGGAGGCTGAGGCGGGCCCTCGGCGGAGGCGGTCCGACCTGGAGCCGGAGCTGCGGGAGTCCGAGGCCCTGGAGGGGGATCTGGGTCTCACCTTTTCCCGGTGCTTCTCATGGTGCCTGTGTGACTTCCCTGAAGATTCCCCTCTGGAGGAAGGTTCCATGGCCTTAAGGTTTTCTTCGAGGAGGAAAGCCTGGAGGGCCTTCTGTCGGCGGATTCTCGTGCGGCTGTTAAAGCCCTGATAGAAGGAGCAAGCCTGGGTGTCGTGATCTGGGCACAGGCAGCAAACGCAGGCCGAATGAGGGTCTTTGAAAGGAATCTGCTTTCCACAGGCACACTTCGAAGAATGGCCCTCCGCTGAAGTTGGAGAGGACATCAGACGAAAAAACGACTGAAGAGAGTTGATTTTGTAAAGTTTTAAAGTTTTCCTGGTCGTCGTGCGCTAGAACTAACCGAGAGGCCGAGACTTGCAAAGTCGACGGCGGGAAAGAAATACAGGTTACTCACCTGTAACAGGAGTTCTAGGAATGGTATATGTTGTTCATCCACACTTATTGGCAGGTTCCTTGCCGCTTTAAATCTTGCCGGAAGGTCTTCAAGCTAGCTCCTCCCACCCACCCGGGTGGTAAAACTCTCGGCTCTGCCCCATGACGCCAGATCTGGCCCGCTGGAAGCTCAGGTAGTGCGTCGAAGCTGGGAGGTCGGGTGGGTTCGTGTGTATGAACAACATATACCATTCCTAGAACTCCTGTTACAGGTGAGTAACCTGTATTTCTAGGGACATGGATATGTTGTTCATCCACACTTTAGCAGACTCCTAGCAGTTCTCCGGGAGGAGGGAGGCAAGGCGCACACCCCCTACATACTTACTTGGGGAACAGAGATTGGAGAGCCGAGGCCCCAAAACCAGCATCCCGGCGTGACTCAAGGTCGATGTGGTAGTGGGAAATAAAGGTGTGTGCTGACTTCCAGGTAGCAGCCCTGCAGATTTCCTGGATAGGGACATCCCTGGAAGCAGCCACCGATGCAGCAGTATGGCGGGTAGAATGAGCTCTTATCCCTCTGGGAGGCTCCATGCCCGCCAACTCATAGCAGAGATTTATGCAGGAGGTGACCCATCTGCCTATCGTCCGCTTGGCTGCAGGTCTGCCAGGTGCGGCTTCAGCGTAGGTGACAAACAGCTGGCGAACCTCTCCCAATTTCAGCCGTCGCTCCTTATAATGCGCGCCCTTCTACAGGTCCAGAGTATGGAGCCTATATTAAACCTCCGAGGTGTGATTGGGGTAGAACACGTGAGTCAACACCTGATTAAGGTGAAACTCCGACACCACCTTCGGAAGGAATTTGGGTGGGGCGTAGGACAACCTTGTCCCTGTGGAAGACCAGGTAAGGAGACTCGTGCTAAGCGCCTGAGTTCTCCCATCCTTCTGGCTGGCGTGATAGCCACCAAGAAGGCGGTCTTCCACAACAGGTGGGGAGACCACACCTGTGCATTGGATTCGAATAAGCTTGCCCATGAGCTTTGCCAATACCAGCAGTAAATCACGGAGGTGGGGGTTCCCGCACTGGAGGGGAAATGTGATCAAGGCCTTTAAAGAAGCGCCCGACCACTTTTTCCTGCGCCACTGACTGCTGACCGGCCCGCGCCCGATGGCTGCCAGGTGCACCTTAAGGGTCGTCGACCTAAGCCCTTGACTAGAAAGGGACCATAAATAGTCCAAAATGCTTGCCACAGGACACGAGAAAGGGTCCAACCCTTTTTCCCGACACCAAATGGAGAACCTCTTCCATTTGAAGGCATAGCATATTTCTGAGTGGGCCTCACCTGGAGACGCCTCAGCGGACGTTGAGGACCTCGTCCGGAAAGACCCAAGGCCTGGAACTCTGGCAGCTCAGGAACCAGGCCGTCAGGTGCAGGGATTGAAGGTCCGGATGGAACACCTTCCCCTGATTGACTGAGAGCGGGTCCGGGCGAGCTGGAAGCTGCCGCGGAGTCCTGGAGCTGAGACTGAGGAGATCTGGGTACCAGAACCGGCGAGGCCAGTCTGGGGCTATCAGAATCACCTGCGCCTTGTCTCTCCTCGCTTTCAGCAGGACCCTGTGAATCGGGGGGAAAGGCGTAAAAGAGGCCCGGGGTCCACGGCCTCGAGAAGGCATCCCCCTGCAGCGAGCCCTGCTGAGGCATGAAACAGCCTCAGCTTCGCGTTCTCCCTGGAGGCAAACAGATCCACCAGAGGTGTGCCCCAGCGGGAGAACAGGTCTTGTACTATCTCCGGCAGGAGAGACCACTCGTGCGATGCAGCCCCTATCCGGCTCAGGGCATCGGCCAGGGTGTTAGGCTCCTGCCACATGAATGGCCAGAGATCCGCCTCCAGGCTGCGCTAAGTGACCAGATGCAGAGAGCTTCCTTGCATAATAGCATGGAGCGCGTCCCGCCCTAGTGGTTTAGACAGTACATGGTCGTGGTGTTGTCCGTCTGGACCCGGACCCTTGACCCCAGAGAAAGGAGCAAAAGCGGTGAGAGCTAGGTGGACCGCGCGAGCTCCAGTAAGGTTGATATGGCATCGGGACTCCCGTGAGGGACCAGAGGCCGTGCACTCGATATTCCCCAGATGGGCACCCCAACCCATCAAAGATCACGTCGGTCGTTAGAGAGACCGTCGGCAGGGCAGACAAGCGGGATACCCTCCTGCAGATGGGAAGGGCGGTCCACCACTGGAGGCGTTCCACATTTCCTGAGTCGTCCACACCACGCTGGTCAAAGGATCGCAGCGCTGAGACCACTGGCTGGCCAGTCCCACTGGAGGGCGCGTGTGCCTAGCGTGCCCAATGGACTACGCTGGTACAGGCGCCATGAGACCCAGCAGTGCAGGAAGTCCCGGGCAGGCGCGATTGCCCAACCAGAAATGATTGGGCAAAGGAGGTAGAACCTCGGCTCTGTCACATGGAGCAGCTCTGGCTCGAAGAGGTCGAGCTCTGCCCGATGAAAATTATCACCTGCTTGGCTCGGGGTTCCGACTTGGCCTCGTTGACCAGGAGGCCGAGTTGAGAGCAAACCTGGAGGGCCAGATCCTGGACCGCTCCACCTCAGACCTGGAGGGGCTGCTATCATGTCGTCCAGGAGGGTACACCGGACCCCTCGGCGCGCAGGAATGCTGTCACCACTGCCATGCACTTGGTGAAGACCCTGGGAGCTGGAGAGGGCCGAAGGGCATGGCCTGGAACTCGAAGGGATCCCTCCGCCCTAAGCGGAGGAATCTCTGATGAGACGGACGGATAGGGACGTGAAGGCAGCGTCCTGAAGTCAGAGAACAAAACCACACGCCGTGTTCCAGAGATGGTATTATCTGAGCCAGAGTGACCATTCTGAAGGTTCGAGACCTTAGGAACTTGTTCAGGTCGTGTGGAGTGAGAATGGGCGCCAAGCCCCGTCCATTCGGGACCAGGAGTACCTGGACACGAACCCGGTTCTGATAGGGGGTCCTCTCTCTTTTATCACCCCTTTCTGAAGGAGAAGGGCGATGTCGGCTCGACGAGCCTTCAGAGAATCTGGGGACGAAGCCCCCTTAGGCGGCAGCTCTGAAGGTGAGAACCCGTTCGAATTCAGAGGCAGGCCTCTTCCCACCACCTCAGAACCCACCTGTCCGTGGTAACAGCGGACCAGGCGGAAAGGAAGTGCAGGCCGTCCCCACAGGGGAAACCAGAGGAGGTGGCGGGGATGAGGCGACACCCCTCAGCCCGTCACTGTGCAGGCTTGGAGGAAGGACGGCCGAGGGACCACAGGGCCTCTTCCTCCTTGCTTCCTATTAGAGGAAGCTGGCGGCTTGGGCTTGGAATACAAGGTCTAGCCTGCTGGCCCTGGCGTTGTTGGGCAGACATAGCCAAGAGCAGAGGAAAGGGCTTAGGCTGGGGCATACGGCCCTTGTCCCTCTGCGGGCGATACGAGTCCAAGGTGGCATTGGACATTTTCGATCCTCTGGAGTGACCTTCCACTCCAGGGCAGAAGAGGTCAGTTCCCAGGAAAGGAACATCCGTGAGCTTGTGCTGGGTATCCGAGGTGAAAGTGGATATCCTCAGCCACGCCCTGGCGCATAGCCACTCGGCGCCACTGACCGGCACAAGAATCTCCAATATCCAGCGCAGTCTGGAGCTGCTGTTTAGCTACTGCCCTGCCTGGTCGCACCTGCTTAACTGTGGTCTGCAGGTCCGCGGGAAGATGAGGGCGACCTCATCCAGGAGCCCAACAGGGCATGGGAAAAATGTGCCATCAAGGCGGCGAACTGGCCTGGCGAAGGCCGGGAGGAAGCAGCATATACTTTCCATGAGTATAGTCCAGTTTCTTGGACTCTTTGTCGGGCGGTTTGTCCACGTCCTGGCATTTCCGGCTCGCGAAAACACTGTCGTGACCAACCCCTCAGCGAAGGGTGTTGGAAAAAGCGGACAGACAGCCTGTGGGAACCGCATACTTTCTGGCCATCCTGGCGGCGCAGAACAGGAAGCCAGGCGCTGCCACAATTCCAGGGCCGGGCCAACAATGGCTTCAGCCACTGGAAAGGCCTCGTGGGAGAATCCCTCGGTCCAGAATCTCAGTGAGGATCTAGCCCGTTTGGACACGGGTTGAGCTTCATCCCAGTGGATTCTGAGATGAGCCTGAGTAGTCAAGGAAGGCGAAGGGCTATCGTCCATCGACTGCCCCAGAGGATTCCAAGTCTAGGCGGCTTGGAAAACAGGGAGGAGTCGTCGTCCGACTCAGGCAGAGTGGTTGAATAGCTGCCTAGAGCCCGTGCCCCCTCCCGCGTGCCGAGGCTTATCGGGAGTGAGGGTGACCCGACAACTATGGGGAGGCCATGAGCGACGCGAACTTTGTCAGGGCCCGACTGTCGGTTGAGGCGGAGGCGGTTCCACGGTGGTGGGGCAGCAGGAGTAGACGAACAACCCGGCCTGGAAACAGGCTCCTCGACCACCAGCGAGGTCGTTTCGGCCGTCCGGTGACAACCATTTTATGGCGGAGAAGAGGCCTGAGCCGCTTGTTTCCAGCCAAAATTAGTTGTTGCCACATAAGTTCCTCATATTTTTAAGCAACTTACGAAGCCTCGTCCGAGGAGGAGAAGATGAGGAACAGCGGCGACGCTAATCATGGTGCCGAGACCGCCTGTGTCGATTGGATCGGCTAGACCGCCAAGATGTCCGGTGAATCTCGGCAAGGCCGAGGTCAGCGCCATGGGAGCCAAGGATCGGCAATCCCTCGGTTCGGTTGACAAATCCGGCGGCTGGGAACCAGAGGAACAGATGAGCGACGGTATCCACAATCCTCGCCCGGGGAACCGGGAGGAGGAGTTCAGCTTCTCCAGCCGACAACCCGTCTAGCGGGTCGAGAAAAATCTCGACCACGTCAGTGAGATCTCGGTCACCTGGCCTGGCCGGGGCACCGTGAAGCCAGTGGCAGGCGAGACTTCGACCGAAGTCGACTGTGCGACAGGGAGGAGATCTTTCCGGCTCCCAAGGCGTCAGCGATGTGACTTACCCTTACTTTCTTGACCGATGAAGTCCAGAAGAAGTTGGACCCTCACCTTTGGTCGAGAGGGTCAAGCAAAGCTCCTTAAAGAAGCGAATAGGAGGACCCAAGCGAGGCGGAGCAGATGCCGCAGCCGAAGATGTAATGGCATGAGCCGCCTCCTCCTCGAGGCGATCATCTGCTCAAGTTGTTCTGCAGAGCCCGCGGCCATGCATCGAGTCGGGCCTCACTTGGATTTGCGAGGAAATCTCCTTCGGGCGAAGTTGGAGACAGGCAGCGCGATCCTCAGGGCGTGAACCGAGAAAGATGAGCACAGTTCGCAGGCCTGCGGGTGGTGCACCTGGCCTGGGCAGTAAGCATGCGTGGAGTGCGGATCCGTCGAGACATCATCTGCCGCGCAAGGGCATCCTCAAACTGAGTCGATTTGTCCCCATGAGACGAGGGAAGAAGACCGAAGTGGTAAAAGTTTTTGGAAAATTTTTTAAAGTCGAAGAATTAGGCCCCAAAGCTTAATCGTAGAGCGTTAAGTAGGGAACCTGAGCTTCCAAGCGGTAAAGAATATCTGGCGTCATGGGGCGGAGCCGAGAGTTTTACCACCCGAGTGGGTGGGAGGAGCTAGCTTGAAGACCTTCCGGCAAGATTTAAAGCGGCAAGGAACCTGCCAATAAGTGTGGATGAACAACATATCCATGTCCCTAGAACTGTGGATTCTGGTGGGATCGCCTCCTTATGTACTACGCCTGACGTCGGGGGCGGGACCGACGTCTGAGGCGGTCCCCGCTGAAGACTGCTAGCTAGAAGATTTTCGTGGGGTCCTGGCGCCTGGCGGCTTCAGTCCTAATAGTGTAACCTGCTGCAACAGCTGTATCTCGAAGAAGATCTCTACTTTATCCCTGTGAAGGATAATGTAGTTAGGTTCAGTACAGAGGGCCTGCAACTCAAATCGTTTTTGCAGAGGTGATGGCAACAAGAAAAACAGTCTTCCTTTCTGAAGGTCAAGGGGAATTCAAGATTTTGGAGTTCATCTGGAAGGGCTTTACAAAATTTAGGTGCTGCAGAAGAGAAGGCTCTTTGACCCATTTGTCAGTGGATAGCCTGACACATTACAATGACCTGTTAGAGGAGGACCACAAAGTGCAAAAGTTCTGTTAATGATTAACAGACCTGACAGTCGAGACTTAGTTCCCTCATGGACCGTTTTGCACATGGAAGACCATGGCACTAGGTTCCTACAGGCATGGGGAGGGAGCCACCCTAGGGTTTGTTATAAAGTACAGTTACTTAAGAACTTACTGTAACAGTAGATCTTCGAGAACAGCTCTTGCAGGAGGTTACACCATTAGGACTGAAGCCGGCAGATGCCAGGACCCCACGGAAATGTTCTAGCTAGCACTATCCAGTGGGGACCTCCCCCGTCGGCTCTGCTCCCAAAGTCAGGCATCACATAAAAGGGGGCGGTCCCCCAAAATCCCCAGTTCTCCCTTCGGAGACTTCCCGCAGCTAGATGACATCAGAAGCGGAGACTGAGGATCCGCCATAAAAAGGTATTCAGAGCGGTGTCAAACACCTAATCCTAGAAAAGAGATATCGGAACAACTCTACCTCCAGAGGGGATGGTAGGAGGGGAAACTACCTGCTGCAAGAGCTGCTCTCGAAGATCTACTGTTACGGTAAGTTCTTACATAACTGTACCATCTTACTTAGAGAAACAGCTCCTGCAGTAGGTTACACCATTAGGACTGGTTCCCAAGCAATACTGGAAATCCCTCGCAGGTGGGAGAAGGCTAGGTAAAGATCGTGAGTTGGACCGAAGCCTAGGACAGGAGTCCCTGAAGGACTGCTAGACCAAAACCAGCTCTTCGCCGTGATGCAACGTCCAGGCTATAATGCCTGATAAAGGTGTGCACGGTGCTCCAAGTAGCTGCTGCGCAGATGGGCTGAAGTGGACATGTTCTTCATGGCCGCAAAGGAGGTAGCCATCCTCCTTGTGGAATGACCCTTAACTGTGCCCGGTAAACGTTTGTTACGTTTCTAGTAACAGAACGTGATATAATGGATGAGCCACCTGGACAGCGATTGTTTAGAAACCGGAGCTCCTATTATCCTATGGGTGAAGGAGACGAAAAGCTGATCAGATTTACGGTGGTGTCTGGTTCTGGTCAGGTAGTACCTTAGACACCTATGCACATTTAGAGTGTGCAACAGGGACTCTCCTCTATTAGAGTATTTAGGAAAATGCACTGGTAAATAGATATCCTGATTGAGGGTGAGAGCTGAGACCACCTTTGGCAGAAACTTTGGATTTGTCCTTTAGGACACCCTGTCCTGGTGAAAAACCAAATAAGGTTCTTTGCACATCAGTGCGTGGAGTTCAGAAATCCTTCTGGCTGAAGTAACGGCAACTAAAAATAACATCTTCCATGTTAGGAAACGTAGCTCGCAATCCGCGGCTGGTTCAAAAGGTGGCAGCGTGAGCTGCTCCAGGACAAAGGGTAAATCCCATGGAGGAAAAGGATCCTTAATCGGAAGTCTAAGGTGGAGAACACCTCTCAGGAAGGCTCGTGATGAGTCCAACTGAGTTATGGGACGTCGGCCTATAGGTGTATGATAGGCTGAGATGGCACAAAGGTGTACTTTAATAGAAGAGTAGGCCAAGCCAGCCTGGAAGAGAGACAGGAGGTAGTCCAGGACCGACCTTTCCAGACAATCCATCGTGGAAACTCCATGTGCTTGAGCCCAGAGGCAAAATCTGCGCCATTTCATGGCGTATGTGGCATGAGTGGCCAGTTTTCTAGCAGCCGCAAGAACATCTGCTACCTCTTACGAGACCCCGTACTGCATGATAGCTATGTCTCAAGGAGCCAGGCGTGCAGGTTGAGAACGCGAAGGTCCGGATGGACCAAAGAACCTGCCCACGGGACAATAAGTGAGAGCTGATTGGCAGAGGCACCAGAGGTTCCTGGGGCAGCTGGTATAGTAGAGGGAACCAAATCTGTCAGGTCCAAAAAGGTGTGATAAATATCAGCGTCGCCTGCTCTCTGCGGAGTTTCAAAAGAACCCGCTGGATCAACGAGAAGGAAGGAAATGCGTAGAGTAATCTGCCCATCCAGGAGAGGGACAAAGCGTCTCGCCAGAAAACACCAGATCCCGGATCTAGCGAGCAGAAATTCGGCAGTTTTGCATTGGATGGGGACATGAAAACGTCCAACTCTGGTGTGCACCATCTGTGAAACAGATCCTCTACTACCTCCTGGAGTAGTTCCCACTCGTGGACTCTGGCCTGAGAGCGGCTCTGACTGTCTGCGATGACACTGTCCACTCCTGGGACATGAACAGCAGTGAGGTTTGCGCCGTGTTGTAGAACCCAATCCCACACCCTCATGGCCTCCCAGCAAAGCGGGTAGAAATGGGTGCCTCCTTGTTTGTTGAGGTAATACATCACCACAGTATTATCTGTTTGTAACAGGAGAGTACCTGGTAGGATCTTCGATTGGAAAGCCTGCAGGGCATAAAGAACTGCTATCATTTCCAAAGTATTTATTTAGAGATGAGCTTCCTGGGGTGTCCAAGAACCCTCAGACCTGACCCCGTCGAGGTATGCTCCCCAACCAAACCCTGAGGCATCTGTGGAGATCGTCACAATCGGAGACGGCGCAATGAAGGGGAACCCCGACAGGTTCTTTGAATCTAGCCACCATTGCCAATCCCGGCATTCATGATCTTAATTGGACGCTGCAAATGGTCTTGCTTCTGATCCCACTGAACCTGTAACATCCACTGGGTCACCCGCATGTGGAGACGGGCTAGTGGGACTGTTGCAATGTGTCCAAGCAGGCAAAGGACCAGTCTGGCTGAACAGTCTTCTTTGCCAAGATGTCCCTGATGAGGGATCCGATGTGTTCCACTCGGTCCTGGGGCACAAAAGCTCTCCCCTGGACGGTGTCCAGAACTGCGCCTATGAACTGCAGATTCAGTGACGGAACCAAGTATGGGTTCTTCTGATTGATAATGATACCCAATGTCCCGAACAGAGACGGAGTACAGTGAAGTGCGGACATCAGAGCCTCCAGAGAGGGTGCCACGAGAAGCCAGTCCTCCAGGTAGGGGAAGACGTAGTGGCCTTCTCTCCTTAGAGCCGCTGCTACGACTGCCATGCACTTCGGAAATACCAGACGTGCCGATGACAGTCCGAGAGGGAGGGCTCGGAACTGATAATGCCGACCTAGAAATTTGAAGCGCAAGCCCTTCCTGCGTGCTCAAGCAATGGGTATGTGCAGGTAGGCATCCTGCATGTCCAAGGATGCTATTTAGGCACCCTGCTAGAGCATGGGTATCAAACCAGGAAGGGTCACCATGCGGAAGCGTCGAGATCGCTGAGATCCAGTATCAGACAGAGGTCCCCTGTCTTTTTGTGAACCAGAAAGAAGTGGGAATAGTAACCTGCACCTCTCTGGTTCCTAGGTACATGCTCTATAGCATTCTTTCCCAGAATCGCGTGAGCACCTCCTGCTGTATGAGCAGTGCATGCTGACCTGAATAACTGGAAGAAAAATTACTCACCTTAGTAATTATGTTTCTTCTATTGGAGTCTTGCTGTATTCTGACAAGTGCAATTAGCCCCAGCCTTTAAACTGCCCCCGGAGAACAAAGGGTTAACCTTTCTATGCAGAGCATAGAATGCTGAGCACTAGCTTGGTTGATGTCTCTGTCTGTTTCCCTTTGAATGCTAACCGTCAGATTCTTACGAGCAACACTCAAATAGTATTCTATGGGGAAATTGTAAAAATACAGGTTACTCACCTGTAACAGGAGTTCTAGGAATGGTATGTGTTGTTCATCACACTCATTGGCAGGTATCATACACTTTAAATCTTGCGGAAAGTCTTCAAGCTTGCTCCTCCCACCACCCTGGTGGTTATAACTCTCGGCTCCGCCCCATGACGCCAGATCTGGCCCGCTGGAAGCTCAGGTAGTGCGTCGAAGTCGGGGAGGTCGGGTGGGTCGTGTGGATGAACAACATATACCATTCCTAGAACTCCTGTTACAGGTGAGTAACCTGTATTTCTAGGGATATGGATATGTTGTTCATCCACACTCATTAGCAGACTCCTAGCAGTTCTCCGGGAGGAGGGAGGCAAGAGGCACACCCCCAATACTTACTTGGGAAAGTGAGACTGGAGAACCGAGGCCCCAAAACCAGCATCCCGGCGTGACTCAAGGTCGATGTGGTAGTGGGTAATGAAGGTGTTTGCTGACTTCCAGGTAGCAGCCCTGCAGATTTCCTGGATAGGGCGTCCCTGGAAGCAGCCACCGTTGCAACAGTAAGGCGGGTAGAATGAGCTCTTATCCTCTGGGAGGCTCCATGCCCGCCAACTTATAACAGAGATCTATGCAGGAGGTTACCCACCTGCTTATCGTCGGCTTGGCTGCAGGTCTGCCAGATGCGGCTTCAGCGTGGGTGACAAACAGCTGGCCGAACCTCTCCCGAATTTCAGCCGTGCGCTCCCTTATAATAGCGGCGCCCTTCTAGAGTCAGAGTATGGAGCCTATATTCAGCCTCCGAGGTGTGATTGGGGTAGAACACCGGCAGAGTCAACACCTGGTTAAGGTGAAACTCCGACACCACCTTCGGAAGGAATTTGGGTGGGGGCGCAGGACAACCTTGTCCCTGTGGAGAACCAGGTAAGGAGACTGCAGTGGAGCGCCTGGGCTCTCCATCCTTCTGGCTGGCGTGATAGCCACCAAGAAGGTGGTCTTCCACGACAGGTGAGAAGGCACACCTGTGCATAGGTTACAAAGCCTTGCCCATGAGCTTTGCCAGTACCAGCAGTAGATCCCGGAGGTGGGGTTCCCGCACTGGAGGAAAATGTGATCAAGGCCTTTGAAAAGCGTAGACCACCTTCTCTGCTACCGACTGCTCCCGGCCCGCTCGGTAGCAGAGATGGCTGCCAGGTGCACCCCTTAGTCGTCGCGCCTAAGCCCTTGACTAGAAAGGGACCATAAATGGTCAAGATGCTTGCCAAGGAACAGGAGGAAGGGTCCAAGCCCTTGCCCTGACACCAAATGGAAAACCTTTTCCATTTGAAGGCATAGCATTTTCTGGTCGACTCCTTACGGGACACCTCAACTACATTGAGGACCTCGTCGGAAAGACCCAAGGCCTGGAACTCCTAGCAGCTCCAGGAACCAGGCCGTCAGGTGCAAGGATTGAAGGTCCGGATGGAACACCTTCCCCTGATTGACTGAGAGCAGGTGCCGGGCGGGCTGGAAGCTGCAGATGAGTCCTGGAGCTGAGACTGGGAGATCTGGGTACCAGAACTTGGCGAGGCCAGTCTGGGGCTATCAGAATCACCTGCGCCTTGTCCCTCCCTCGCCTTGAGAAGCACCTTGTGGATCAAGGGAAATGGGGAAAGGGCGTAAAAAGGCCTGGGTCCACTGCCTCGAGAAGGCATCCCCTGTAGCGAGCCCTGCTGAGGGGCGGGCATGGAACAGACTCAGCTTCGCGTTCTCCCTGGAGGCAAACAGGTCCACCTGAGGTGTGCCCCAATGGGAGAACAGATGCTATACTACCTCCGGCAGGAGAGACCACTCGTGGGATGCAGCCCCTATCCGGCTCAGGGCATCGGCCAGGGTGTTGGAGGCTCCTGCCACGTGAATGGCTAGGAGATCCGCCTCCAGGCTCGCCGAGTGACCAAATCTCGGGCTTCCTTGCATAGAAGCATGGGCGCGTCCCCAACCCTAGCGGTTTAGATAGTACATGGTCGTGGTATTGTCCGTCTGGACCGGGACCACTTGACCCGGAGGAGCAGACAAAGGCGGTGAGGCTAGGCGGACGCTCGGAACTCCAACAGGTTGATGTGGCATCGGGACTCCCGGGGACCAGGGCCATGAGCCGCAGTGTTCCCCAGATGGGCACCCCAACCCATCAGAGGCATCGGTCGAAGAGAGACCGTCGGCTCGGGAGGAGACACGGGATGCCCTCCTGCAAATGATCTGGAGCGGTCCACCACTGGAGGCGTTCACATCCCTGTCACCGGCACAAGCTGGTCAAGGATCGCAGCGTTGTGACCACTGGCTGGCCAGTCCCACTGAAGGGGACGCATGTTCCACGGGCCCAGCGGACCACGCTGGTGCAGGCCGCCATGAGACCCAGGAGGCGCAGGAAGTCCCGGGCAGGCGGTGCCCAACCAGAAATGATCGGGCAAAGGAGGAAAGAACCTCGGCCCTGTCCGCGGCGCAGCTCTGGCCTCGAAGAGAGTCGAGCTGCGCCCGATGGATAGAATCACCTGCTTGGCTCGAGTTCCGACTTGGCCTCGTTGATAAGGAGGCCCAGTTGAGAAACAGACCTGGAGGGCCAGATCTCTGGACCACTCCGCCTCCTTCCTGGAGGAGCTGCTATCAGCCAGTCGTCAGGTGAAGGGTACACCGGACCCCTTGGCGCCATGAAGTTGTCACCACTGCCATGCATTTGGTGAAGACCCTGGGAGCTGGAGACAAGCGAAGGGCATGGCTTGGAACTCGAAGAGGGATCCTTCCGCTGAAGCGGAGAATCTCTGGTGAGGCAGACGGATGGGGATGTGAAAAGCAGCGTCCTGAGAGTCCAGAGAGCAGAACCACGCCCGCGTTCCAAAGATGGTATTATCTGAGCCAGAGTGACCATCCTGAAGGTTCGAGACCTTAGGAACTTGTTTGGAGTCGTGTGGAGTCGAGAATGGGCGCCAGACCCCGTCCGCCAGAACCAGGAAGTACCTGGACACAAACCCTGGGTCTGAAGGAGGGTCCACCACCTCTCTTATCACCTCCTTCTGGAGGAGGAGGCGATGTGTCTCGGCAGGCGCCAGTGAACTGGGGATCCCGAAGCCCCGAGGCGACGGCTCCTGAAAGGTGGTGCCTGCTCGAATTCAGAGGCAGGCCTCTTCCCACCACCTCAAGACCCACCTGTCCGTGGTAACAGCGGACCAGGCGGAGCAGTGCGGGCCGTCCCCAGGGGGACCCAGGGGTAAGGTGGCGGGAATGGGGCGCCCCTCAGCCCGTCACTGGGCAGGCTTGGAGGAGGGACCGGCCGAGGGACCTCCTGGGCCTTTCCTCCCTGCCTCCTGTTAGAGAAGCCGCGGCTTGGGTTTGGGATGCCAAGCCGAGCCTGCTGGCCCAGACGTTGCTGGGCAGGCGCGCGAGGGCACAGAAAACGAAAGGGCTTAGGCTATGGCTTCTGGCCTTTGTCCTTCTGAGCGGAAGAGCCCGAGTCAAGGTAGCATAGGACTTCTCGATCCTCTGCAGGTGACCTTCCACCCCAGGGCCGAAGGGTCAGTCCCAAAAGAACATCCGCCAACTACCTTGGGTATCCGAGTAAAAGGTGGATATCCTCAGCAAACCCACGGCGCATACCCACTGCGGCCGCCACCGATCTGGCATGAGTCCCCTATATCCAAAGCAGTCTGGAGCTGCTGTTTGGCCACTGCCCTGCCCTGGTCCGCACCTGCTTGACCGTAGTCTGCAGATCGGGCGGGAAGATGAGGATGACCTCATCCAGGGAGCCCAACAGGGCATGAGAAAAAATGTGCCATGAGGGCCAGCTAGCCTAACCCGAAGGCCGAGAGAGGGCACTGGCGTAGACTTTCGCCCGACATGGTCAATTTCTTGGACTCCTTGTCAGGAGGTTGTCCACATCCTGGCGTTGCGGTAGCGCGGGACGCTGTCGGTAACCAACCCCTCAGCAGAGGGTGTTCAAAAACAGGACAGGAACGGTGGGGACACGCACACTTCCTGGCCATCCTGGCCGGCGCAGGGCAGGAAGCAGGGCACTACCAAAGCTCAGTGCGGACCCAGTATGGCACTCGGCCACGGAAGGCCTCCGTCGGAGAATCCCTCTGGTCCAGAATCTCCGTGAGGGGATACCTAGCCCGTTTGGAAGCAGGGTTGAGCTCCATCGGTGGACTCCGAGATGAGCGAAGCAGTCCTAGGAAGGGCGACAGGCTATGTCCATTGACTGACCTCCTGAAGACTCCAAGTCCAGTCGCTTGGAGAAAGGAGGAATCATCTTCGGACTCGGAAGAGTCCTGAAACTGCCTCTGGCCTGAGCCACCTTCACCTGCCGAGGTCGGTCGGGAGTGAGGGTAACTGACAGCCGATGGGGTAGACCCTTGGCCGACCGAGAATCATGGTGGAGCCCCAAGTAGTGGCTGTGGAGGCGGAGGTTCCACGGAATCGGTGGAGCAGCTGGTTGGCCGAACAACCGGCCTGGGTATAGAGCTCCTCAGATAAGTGAGGGTTGTGTCGGCGCTCGGTGACAGCCCTTAATGGCGGGGAAGGCGACAGGGTCGGCTTATTCCCGGCCAGGAGAACTGTTGCAACATAAGGTCCTCGTGCCGTCGGCGTAATTCGCCGAAGCCTCCCTCGTCCGAGGGCCGAGGCGCACCGCTGCAGCGTGCGAGACCGCCCTAGCACGGTGGGATCGGCTGGACCCGTGAGGTCAGACGAGAGTCCCGGAATTTCGAGTCGGTGCGGGAGGTGTCGGCGGAACAGGCACTCGCCCGTCTCGGATGGTCCATCCGAGGGCTCCGAACCGGAGGCACAAGCGAGCCCCAGGATCCTCAACTCCTCCCGGGGGAACCGGGAGAGGAATCTCGGCTGCTAAAGGCGACAGCCCGTCAATGGGTCAGAAAATCTACGACTTCGTCGGTGGGAGTCTCGGTCAACTGACCTGGCAGGGGACACCGTGAGGCCAGTGGCGAAGCTTGATCGATCAGAAGCCGGACGGTCGGCGGCCGGGAGAAGGACCTTTCCGCTCCCAAGGCGTCGGCGGAGGGACTTACCCGTCCCTCTTTTTGGACCGAGAATAAGGTCCAGGCGTGAGGCCCTTCTCCTTTAGTGGAGGGACAGACAAAACTCCTTAAGGAAACGTGTAAGAAGAGCCCAGAGGCTTGGGATAAATGCGCGCCGAGGAAGATCTGACCCGCGCCGCCTCCTCTTGAGGCGACCTCCGCTTTCGAGCTGATCCGCCGAGCCGCGCCCGCGGACCGCCAACAGGCCTCCTTGGACTTCCTGGAGGAAGCGCTTCGGGCGGCCCAGTTGCAATCGGGCAGCACGGTCTTCGAGGACGAGGGCCGAAAAGATGAGCACAGGTCGCAAGCCCGCGGGTCGCGCTCAAGGCCTAAGCAATGAACACACGTGGAGTGTGGATCCGTCCGAGACATCTTCTGCCCGCATGGGCATCTCCGAAATCCGAGTCGATTTGTCCATCGCAGCCATGAGGGATAGAAGACTGAAGTCTTCATAAAATTTATTTTAAATCCATAAGCGGAGAAATAGGAACCAGTCTCAAACGCAGAGCGTTAAGGAGGGAACCTGAGCTTCCAAGCGGTAAGGAAGATCTGGCGTCATGGGGCGGAGCCGAGAGTTATACCACCCGGGTGGGTGGGAGGAGCAAGCTTGAAGACCTTCCGGCAAGATTTAAAGCGGCAAGGATACCTGCCAATGAGTGTGGATGAACAACATATCCATGTCCCTAGAACAAAACTTTTAACAGCCAACTGGCAACAAAAAGTTTTGGACTACCAAAAGAAGACTCAAGTCAGAAAACCCAAAACTCAAAACCCAAACCAAATAGGAATACAACAAAATAAACATCCACACAAAAGAGGGTGTAAAAAGAGCACCCCTGAGGTGCAACACTGCTCCTGCCCACCCACTTCCCAAAAACCAGGTTCTGAGAGGGGAGGCAGGGAGGGAGGTCATAATACAGCAACACTCCAACAGAATAAACATAATTACTAAGGTGAGTAATTTTTTTATTCAAACAACTAGAAGTCTTGCTGTATTCTGACAAGTGCAAACTACCAAGCAGTACCTCCATGGAGAAGGGACAGAACCTTCTTTGGGAACAGGCTCTGAAGTACTGCTGTGCCAAACCGAACATCACTCCTAGCCTGGATATCCAGAGAGTAATGCTTGGTAAAGGTATGGACTGTTTTCCAGGTGGCTGCTTGACAAATTTCTAAGAGAGGGATATCCCTGGCAGTAGCCAGGGAAGCAGCTGTACCTCTTGTGGAAGGAGCCCTCAGGCCTCAGGGTGGAGTTTTCCCAGTTTTTCACAGCAGAATTGTATACAAGACACAATCCACCTGGCAACAGATCTCGTGGTGGCAGGTTTGCTCTTTCCTACTTCTCCATGAGTGAGGAACAGCTGGAGGGAGCAAACTTATGACCGTTTGTATGCTCTATGTAGTAACTAAGGGCTCTAGTAACATCTAAACTGTGCAGCCTCCTCTCTCCTGAGAAAGAATGATCACTGAAGAAAACAGGAAGAGACAGACTGGTTTAAATGGAAGTCTGAAACCACTTTGGGCAAGAACTTTCTATTGGTTCTAAGGACCACTTTATCCCTGGAAAAGGAGAATAAATCAGGTTCCACTGACAGGGCTTGCAATTCACTGATACGCCTGGCAGAGGTAATGGCTACCAAAAACACAGTTTTTCAAGTCAAGTACTTAAGCTCTGCCGAGGACATAGGCTCAAAAGGGGGTTGCATAAGTTGAGCAATGCAAACATTCAAATCCCAGGTAGGGGCAGGGTCTCTAAAAGGAGGGTTGGTGTGAAGCAATCCTTTAAAAATTTACAGAACACACTAGGAGAAGATAGTGAGGAAGACTTCCCCACACACAGAAAAGCAGAAACAGCTGACAAGTGTACCTTAAGAGTAGCTGGTCTGAGGCCTAGGCCATTAAGATGGACCATATGAAAAAAATTACTCGCCTTAGTAATTCTATTGCTTCTAATGGAGTCTTGCTGTATTCTGACAATTGCAGCAATTCCCAACCTTTGAACTGCCCCGGAGAACTAAGGGTTAACTTTCCATGCAGGGCACGGAACGCTAAGCTTGAGCTCGGCTCAAGTCTCTGTCTGGAGCGTTTTGACCTCAAACTGTCAGATTCTTACGATCCCAACTAACCTAAAAATTATATGTGGAAACTGTAAAAATTCTACTAGCAAACTGGCTGAAAAGTTTTGGATTCCCAAGGAAGACTCAAGTGAAGAAACCCAAAAACTAAACCCAATGTACTCAAAAATAACAATAATAAATAAGCACCCAAACAAAAAGGGAGGAGGGTGCAAGCAAATACACCCCTGTGGTGCAACACTGCACCTGCCCACCCACTTCCCAAAAACAGGTTCTGAGAGGGGAGGCAGGAAGGGAGGCCAGAATACAGCAAGACTCCATTAGAAGAAATATAATTACTAAGGTGAGTAATTTTTTTTTTCAAACAACATGAAGTCTTGCTGTACTCTGACAATTGCAGACTACCAAGCAATACCTCCAAGGAGGAGGGACAGAACCTACTTTGGGAATAGGCTCTGAAGTACTGCTGCCAAACCCAGCATCACTCCTAGCCTGGATATCAGAAAGCAATGCTTGGTAAAGGTATGGACTGTCTTCCAGGTGGCTGCTTGACAAATTTCTAAGAGAGGGATAACCCTGGCCGCAGCCAGGGAAGCAGCTGTACCTCTTGTGGAATGAGCCCTCAGGCCTGAGGGTGGAGTTTTTTCCAGTTTGTCATAGCAGAATTGTATACAAGACACAATCCACCTAGCAATAGATCTTTTGGAGGCAGGTCTGCCCTTTCCCACTTCTCCATAAGTGAGGAACTGGAGGGAGTCAAACCTGTGACCCTTGGTACGCTCTATGTAGCAACTAAGGGCTCTTTTAACATCTAAACTGTGTAGCCTCCTCTCCCCTGAGGAAGAATGTTCAGTGAAGAAAACTGAGAGATTTAGACTGGTTTAAATGGAAGTCTGAAACCACTTTGGGCAAGAACCTTCTGTTGGTTCTAAGGACCACTTTATCCCTGTGAAAGGAGATAAAATCAGGTTCCACTGACAGGGCTTGCAATTCACTGATACACCTGGCAGAGGTAATGGCTACCAAGAACACAGTTTTCCAAGTCAAGTACTTAAGCTCTGCTGAAGACACAGGCACAAAGGGGGGTTGCAAAATCTGAGCAATGCAAACATTCAAATCCCAGGCAGGGGCAGGGTCTCTAAAAGGGGGATTGGTGTGAAACAATCCTTTAAAGAATTTACAGAACACAGGATGGGAAGATAGTGAGGAAGGCTTCCCCACAGACAAAAATGCAGAAACAGCTGACAAGTGTACCTTGAGAGTAGCTGGTCTGAGGCCTAGGCCATTAAGATGGACCATATAATCCAGAACCGTAGGCAATTCAGCAGTGTCTGGAGAAATATTCTTCTTATAACACCAAATGCTGAATCTTTTCCATTTGGAGTTGTAAGTCTTTCTGGTGGAGGGCTTTCAAGAAGCCTTGAGGATATCCAGAACCCCTTGGGAAAGATGCAGATCTTCAAACTCTAACTCTTCAAGAGCCATGCCTTGAGATTGAGAGACTGAAGACTGGGGTACCAAATCCTCCCCTGAGAGGATGTTAACAGCTTGTAATTCCTGGGAAGAGCCAGGGAAGATGGACTGCTAGGGACAGCAACAGGGGGTACCAGGGCTGTCTGGCCCAATCTGGAGCAACCAGAATCACCTTGCAAGGTTGAGACCTTATTTTGGCTAAAACTTTGAACATGAGTGGGAAGGGGGGAAAGGCATACAGGAATTTCCCTTCCCAATTCAGAATCAGGGCGTCCAGGGGGACGGAGTCCAAGACTGGAGGTCTGCAACAAAAGAGAGGGAGTTGGTGATTGTCTGGGGCTGCAAAGAGATCCATCTCTGGAATGCCTCACCTTGAAAAAAATCACTTTCAGAACCTGAGGGTGCAGGGACCATTCGTGATGGCCCTGAGAAATCCTGCTCAGTGCATCTGCTAGCACATTGTCCTTGCCTGGAAGGTGAACTGCTACAAGAGAGGCTTGCAGGGAATAAGCCAGGGACCACAACTTCATGGTTTCTGTGCTCAAGGCCGTGGACAGAGTGCCTCCCTGCTTGTTGATGTACCACATGGTGGTAGTGTTGTTGGTTCTGACTTGAACCACCTTGTTCTGAACTGACTGTGAACGCTTTTAGAGCTAGAAAAACTGTCCTGAGCTCTAGAAGATTGATGTGTAGAAGGGATTCTTGGGGGGACCACAGAACCTGGGCAGTAAGGGACCCCAGGTGGGCTCCCCAGCCCAGAAGAGAAATATCCGTGGTAAGGACCACTGAACAAGGCTGAACAACAAAAGGAACACCTTGCCTTAAATTATCCTGATCCTGCCACCACTGGAGGGCCTGGATCAAGGTCAGAGTCACTGGAATCAGTTTGGTAAGGGAGTCCTTTCTCTGAGACCAGAAGGCTCTCAGGTGGAACTGAATATCCCTCATCTGGAATCTTGCCCCCTGGACCACTGCTGTTGAAGCTCTCATGTGGCCCAAGAGCTGGAGGAAATGGCTTGCAGGTCGAGATACCCGAAGGCTGAAGGAAGAGGCTGGTTCCATAAGAACCCTTGCCCTTTCTAGAGGATGAAAGGCTCTTGGTCTGACTGTGTCCAGTTCTGCCGCTATAAAGGTAAGAAGCTGGACTGGTTCGAGAACCGACTTGGGAAAGTTGAGAAGAAATCCTAGAGAAGTGAGCACTTGCTGGGTCACTTGCAGGTGAGACTTGACTTGGTCTGGAGACTGGCCCACTATTAGCCAATCCTCCAGATATGGAAACAAGGAAATCTTTTCCCTTCTTAGAAAGGCAACTACTACTGCCAGGCACTTTGAGAAAATCCTTGGGGCTAAGGTTAGGCCAAAGGGCATTGCTCTGAACTGGTAGTGGCCTGAGGGCAACTCGAATCCGAGGTACATTCTGTGGGAGCACCTGATGGGAATGTGAAAGTAGGCATCTTTGAGGTCCAGTGAGGCTAACCAGTGTCCAGGCCTTAGAGAGGAAAGGATTATTCCCAGAGTTACCATCTTGAACTTTGGTTTTAAAAGATGTTTGTTTAAATATCTGAGGTATAGGATGGGTCGCCACTCCCGTCTTTTTTGGGGTCAGGAAGTACCTGGAGTACAGCCCTTTGCCCCAGTGTAGGGTAGGTACTCTCTCTTTATGGCTCTTAAGGCCAGAAGAGAAGAAATCGCTGCCTCTAGGACAAGGGTTTCCAAGAGATTTGCAGGTGGAAAAGATCCGGCTCTCATCTTTGGAAATTTCTTGAAGCTGAGAACCAGTACCTGGCTTACCACTTCCAGGATCTACTTGTCTGATGTAATAGGCATCCAGTCCTGGACAAAGTAAGCCAGCCTGCCGCCTACTGGAATAGGAGAGTCGACCCAGGCAGGCCCATCAGGGTGTCTGCTTGGCAGGGGCATTAGGCTGAGGAGTGGATGCAGCCCTGCTCAACCCCCTTTTGCGCCTCCCTATGAAGAACCCCCTCTGTGAAAAGGAAGAAGCAGCCTGCGCTTGGTAAAAACGCCTGCCCCAAGACTGCTGCTAGCTGGGGGAGGCCTGTTTAGCCAGTGCCAGTACAGTGGCCCACCTGGACTTCTGGTACCTGGCTGTAATAGGCCATATAATTCGCCTGTCTGAGTCCCAGGGAAGATGCCATGTACAGCTTTTTTCCCATGGCATCAACCTTCCTAGAGTCTTTGTCTGAGGGGTGTGAAGTCAAGGGGATGCTTGCCTTATCACAGGCAGCAGCCTGCACAACCCCAACATGGCTGCACTGGTGGTATAAAAGAAAAATTACTCACCTTAATAATGTTGTTTCTTCTAATGGAGTCTTGCTGTTTTCTGACTATTGCAGTTAGGTCCTGCCTTTCAATTGCCCCAGAGAACAAAGAGTTAACTTTCCACGGCCAGCATGGAACGTTCAGCGTGAGCTCAGTTGAAGCCCCTGTCTGCTGCTGTTTAAACTCCAACCGTTAGATCTTTATGAACAATACTCACTAGAAGTTCTGTGTGGAAACTGTAAAACTCACACTAGACAACTGGCAACTAAATTTATTAAAAAAAAAGGTTTTTGGTTTCAAAGCAAAGACTCAAGTCAGGAAAGCCAAAAAACAAAACACCACACACCCAAAGTAAAGGAGGGTGAAAAAGGGGCACGTCTAGGGTGCCAACACTGCTCCTGCCCACCCACATCCCAAAAGCCAGGTTCTGAGAGGGGAGGCAGTGGGGAGGTCAGAATACAGCAAGACTCCATTAGAAGAAACAACATTACTAAGGTGAGTAATTTTTTCTTCAAACATGAAGTCCTGCAGTATTCTGACTATTGCAGACTACGAAGCAGTACCTCCATGGAGGAGGGACAGAACCTACTTTGGGAATAGGCTCTGAAGTACTGCTGTGCCAAACCAAGCATCACTCCTAGCCTGGATATCCAGAGAGTAATGCTTGGTGAATGTATGGACTCTTTTCCGGGTGGCTGCTTGACAAATTTCTAAGATAGGAATATCCCTGGCAACAGCCAGGGAAGCAGCAGTACCTCTAATAGAGTGAGCCCTCAGGCTTGAGGGTGGGGTTCTACCCAGCTTTTCACAGCAGAACTGTATACAAGAGACAATCCACCTGGCAGTAGATCTCTTAGTAGCAGGTTTGCCCTTACCGACCTCTCCATATGTGAGGAACAACTGGAGGGACTCAAACCTGTGACCCTTGGTGCGCTCTATATAGTAGCTGAGGGCCCTCTTAACATCCAAGCTGTGCAACCTCCTCTCGCCAGAGGAGGAATGGTCAGTGAAGAAAACAGGGAGAGACAGACTGATTAAGGTGGAAATCTGAAACTACCTTAGGCAAAAACTTCCTGTTAGTTCTTAGGACCACTTTATCTCTATGGAAAGAGATGAAATCAGGCTCCACTGACAGGGCTTGCAATTCACTGATACGCCTGGCAGAGGTAATGGCTACCAAAAACACAGTTTTCCAAGTCAAGTACGTAAGCTCTGCAGAGGACAAAGGCTCAAAGGGTGGTTGCATAAGCTGAGCAATGCAAACATTGAGGTCCCAAGCAGGAGCAGGGTCCCTAAAGGGGGGGTAACTGGTGTGCAGCAATCCCTTGAAGAACTTACAAAACACAGGATGGGCTGACAGAGGAGAGGGCTTGCCTACTGACAAGAAGGCAGAAACAGCTGCCAGATGCACTTTAAGTGTAGCCGGCCTAAGTCCTAAGCCATTAAGATGAACCATATAGTCCAGGACTGTAGACAACCCAGCAGGTTCTGGAGAAATATGTTTATTAGAGCACCAAATAGTGAACCTTTTCCATTTGGAGTTGTACAGTGGCGTGAAAAAGTATTTGCCCCCTTCCTGATTTTCTCTATTATTGCATATTTGTCACACTGGATGTTTTCAGGTCTTTAGACAAAATATAATATTAGATAAAGGGAACCTGAGTGGACAAATAACACTTTTTTTTTTTTACTTATTTCATTTATTTAATGAAAAAAGTTAACCAACACCAACTGGCACTGTGTGAAAAAGTAATTGCCCCTAGTTAAATCAACCCAATTAAAGGGATAATTAGAGTCAGCTGATTGAACACAGCCAGGCTTGATTACAGCCAGCCCTGCTCAATATAAACCTCACTTATTTTGGCCCTTACCATCAGAGTCAATTGCCAGCACAAAGATTCAACAAGCACATTATGCCATGATCAAAGGAAGTTCCTGAAAGATCAGAAAAACATTTTGTTGCCCTCTATCAGTCTGGAAAGGGTTACAAAGCTATTTCTAAGGCTCTGGGACTCCATCGAACCACAGTGAGAGCCATAATCTCCAAATGGAGAACACTTGGAACAGTAGTGAACCTTCCCAGGAGTGGGCGGCCTGCCAAAATCACTCCAAAGGCGCAGTGTAAAATCATCCAAGAAGTCTCAAAGGATCCTAAACAACATCCAAAGAACTGCAGGCTTCTCTTGCCTCAGCTAAGGTCAGTGTTCATGACTCCACAGTCAGAAAGAGACTGGGCAAAAATGGGCTTCATGTGAGAGTAGCAAGGCGGAAACCACTGCTAACCAAGAAGAACATAAATGCTCGTCTCTCATTTGCCAAGAAGCACCTGGATGATCCACAAGCCTTTTGGGAAAATGTTCTATGGACAGATGAGTCCAAAGTGGAACTTTTGGACAACATGGATCCCATAATGTCTCGTAAAGCAAACACAGCATTCCACAGTAAGAACACCATACAACAGTCAAACATGGTGGTGGTAGTGTGATGGTGTGGGGATGCTTTGCTGCCTAAGGACCTGGATGACTTGCCATAATTAAAGGAACCATGAATTCTGCTCTGTACCAGAAAATTCTTAAGGAGAATGTCCAGTCATCCTTCCGTCAGCTGAAGCTGAAGCGTAGTTGGGTCATGCAGCAAGACAATGATCCAAAACACAAAAGCAAGTCCACATCAGAATGGTGAAAAAGAAGTAAAATTAAAAGTTTTGGAGTGGCCTAGTCAAAGTCCAGACTTAAACCCAACAGAGATGCTGTGGCAGGACCTGAAACGAGCAGTTCATGCTCGAAAACCTACCAAATGTTACTGAATTAAAGCAGTTCTGCAAGGAAGAGTGGGTTAAAATTCCTCCACAGCAATGTGAAAGACTGATATTGAATTATGGAAGTGTTTGGTTGCAGTCATTGCAGCTAAATGTGCGTAACCAGTTATTAAGTGTAAGGGGCAATTACTTTTTCACACAGTGCCAATTGGTGTTGGTTAACTTTTTTTCATTAAATAAGTGAAATAAAATAAAAAACAAGTGTTATTTGTTCACTCAGGTTCCCTTTATCTAATATTACATTTTGTCTAAAGACCTGAAAACATCCAGTGTGACAAATATGCAATAATAGAGAAAATCAGGAAGGGGGCAAATACTTTTTCACACCACTGTAAGTCTTTCTGGTGGAAGGCTTTAGAGAAGCCTTAAGGATATCCAGAACCCCCTTGAGAGAGGTGCAAATCAGCAAACTAACTCTTCAAGAGCCAGGCCTTGAGATTGAGAGATTTGAGGTTCGGATACCAAATCCTCCCGAGAGGATGTCAACAGGTTGTAATTCCTGGGAAGAGACAGGGGAAGTTGGACTGCTAAGGACAGGAACAGTGGGTACCAGGGCTGTATGGCCCAGTCTGGAGCAATCAGAATCATTTTGCATGGTTGAGACCTGATCTTGACTAACACTTTGAAAAGGAGAGGGAAGGGGGGAAAAGCATACAGAAATCTCCCTTCCCAATTCAAATTCAGAGCATCCAGGGGGACTGAGACCAAGACTGGGGGTCTGCAACAAAAGAGAGGAAGTTGGTGATTGTCTTGGGCTGCAAAAAGATCTATCTGTGGAGTGCCCAATCTCGAGAAAATCACTTTCAAAACCAGGGGATTTAGGGTCCATTTGTGAAGACCCTGGGATATCCTGCTGAGAGCATCTGTTAGGACATTGTCCTTCCCTGGGAGGTGAACTGCTATCAGAGAGGTTTGCAGGGAATAGGCCAGGGACCACAACTTCATTGCTTCTGTGCACAGTGCCGTAGACAGAGTGCCTCCTTGCTTGTTGATGTACCACATGGTGGTGGTATTGTCTGTTCTGATCTGGACCACCTTGTTCTGTACAGATTTGGAAAAGGCTTGCAGTGCCAGAAACACTGCTCTGAGTTCCAAGAGACTGATGTAAAGCAGAGATTCTTGAGGTGACCACAGCCCTTGGGTGGTAAGATCCCCCAAGTGGGCTCCCTGCTGTGGTGAGTATCACTGAATGAGACTGAGTGACAAAAGGAACTCCTTGTCTCAAATTGTCCTGATCCTGCCACCATAGCAAAGCCTGGATCAGGGTTCAAGTCACTGGGACCAGTTTGGTAAGGGAATCCTTTCTTTGGGAACAGAAGGCTCTTAAGTGGAACTGAATGTCCCTCATCTGAAATCTTGCTCCCTGGACCACTGCTGTAGAGGCTGCTATGTGGCCCAGGAGCTGCAGGAAGTGCCTTGCTGGTCGAGACACCTGAAGGGTGAATGAAGAGGCCAGTTCCATAAGGGTCCTTGCCCTGTCCAGGGGAAGGAAGGTTCTTGCCCTTATTGTATCCAGCTCCGCCCCTATGAAGGTGAGGAGCTGTACTGGCTCGAGAACTGACTTTGGAAGGTTGAGGAGGAATCCTAAGGAAGTGAGCACTTGCTGAGTTATTTGCAGATGTGACTTGACTTGGTCTGAGACTGACCCACTATAAGCCAGTCGTCCAAGTATGGAAAGATGGGGATCTTTTTTCTCCTCAGGAAAGCAACCACTACTGCCAGGCACTTTGTGAACACCCTTGGGGCTGATGTTAGGCCAAAGGGCATTGCTCTGAATTGATAGTGGCCTGTGGGCAACTCGAACCTGAGGTACTTTCTGTGGGAGCACCTGATGGGAATGTGAAAATAGGCATCTTTGAGGCCCAGGGAGGCTAGCCAGTCCCCTGGCCTTAGAGAGGGTAGAATTATTCCCAGAGTCACCATTTTGAACTTTGGTTTTAAAAGGTGCTTGTTCAGATATCTTAGATCCAGGATGGTCCGCCATTCTCCTGTTTTTTGGGGGGTTAGGAAGTACCTGGAGTACAATCCTTTGCCCTTGTGTAGGGTTGGAACCCTTTCTATGGCTCTGAGAGCCAAGAGGGAAGAAACCTCTGCCTCCAGGGCAAGGGTCTCTGATGGATTTGCAGGTGGAAAGGATCTGGTTCTCATCTTGAGAAATTTTTGAAGCTGAGAACCAGTCCCTGGCTTACTACTTCCGGGACCCACTTGTCTGATGTCAGAGACTTCCAGTCCTGGACAAAGTAAGCCCCTGCCCCTACAGGTAGTGGAGAATCGGCCGGGCAGACCCATCAGGGTGTCTGCTGGGCAGGGGCTTTAGGCTGAGGAGTGGAAGCAGGCCTGCTCATTCCCCGTCTGCCTCTCTCTAAAGAACCCCCTCTGAGCATAAGCAGAAGAGGAGGCCTGGGCTTGGTAAAAAGGCCTTTGAAAGGGCCTGCCCGTGCCCCTGGAGTGCTGTCTCTGAGGAGTGGCTTGCCTTTCTTTGGCCTGAGCACTCCTGCAGGCGGTCCTGTACTAGTCCATCTTTTTCATGTAATTCTCTGTCTGCTCCCCAAACAGAGAATTACCAATGACAGGGAAATCCATGGCCTTAGCCTGGGTATCCTGTGATAGGCTAGTACATCTGAGCCAAGTCATCCTCCGAAGGGCCACAGATGTAGCCATGACTCTAGATGAAACATCACTGGAGTCCACAGCAGCATGAAATTGCACCTTGGATGCCTCAATCCCATCCGCAGCCACCTGCTCCAGCTCCTTGGCAAGCTGGTCAGGGGACTGTTTAGCCACAGCCAGCACAGTGTCCCAGCTGGACTTCTGGTATCTAGCTGTGTAGGCCATATAGTTAGCCTGCCTGCCCAAAGATGCTGCCATGTATTGTTTCTTTGCCATGGAACCAATCCTCCTGGAGTCCTTATCTGGGGGGTGTGATGCCAAGGGAATATTTCCCTTATCACAGGCAGCAGCCTGCACTACCCCAACATGGCTGCATTGCTGAGAAAGGAACCCTGTCCCAGCCTGAAAGGGTATACCTCCTGTCCATTCGTCTGTCCACAGGAGGTATGGAGTTAGGAGTCTTTGGAATTTTAAATGTCTGTTTCCCAAAAGAATTGTGGAGGGGAACAGAGTGTCTCCTGGACTCTGGGATGTCCATCATTTCTACATAATCAAGCTCCTCCTGATCCTCCATAGGAAGCTGGAGGGTCTTAGCCACCTTTCTGTAGAACATAAAGTGGGAAGGGGATTCAGAAAGCCTAGAAGGGGATACACCTGAAGGTCTGTCTAGGGAGATGTCCGGTTCCACAGGCACATCTAGACTTTCACCATCATCATCAAACTCCCCTTCCTCCTCAAACTCCAGTTCATAAAATTCTTCCTAAGTATAATCGTGAAACGGGAGAACTGACTGAACCGAGCCGCTGCCAAAAGGTGCCGGATCGGTCGGAACCGAGTGAAGAGATTCCACAATCCGAATCGCTCTGGCTATTTCTTCGGCAGTCAGAACATGGACTTCTGGGTCCGAACTGGACGATTTTTCTTTGGCTTTCTTTTTGTCTGAACCGACCCCTTGGGATCGGCTCTCCTTTTGCCTGAAGAAGTATCGCCCTGGTCAGAGGGCACTCCTGATTCGGTCGGAACCGAACCGGGCTGGCCATCCGGGTCACCGGACTTCTCAGCCTCCTTTTCCCCTCAGACTACCTAATCTCTTTACCAGGGTAGATTTGGGAAAATTCCTGCAAATTTGGCAGTCTGAATCGAGGTGGTCAAACCCCAGACAATAAACACAGGTGGTGTGGGGATCGGCCTTAGCAAAGACCTCCCCACACTCACTGCAGTGTTGAAACCCAGTGGGCCTTTTTTTTCTTGGATTTCTCAGATATGGCCAACCTAACTAAACGTACCCTTTTTTGGCAACCGCCAGGTAAGACTCCCTTATCGGTTCCTAACTGTGTCACGGGTCTTGGGGAAAAAAGAAAAAAAAAAGCTACGTTTCAGAACACTTTTTTTTTTTAGAACCGGTAACCACACACTAAAATTTACACAAGAATTAACAAATGATCAGTTCAGCTGAACCGATCAGCAATTTTTACAAGTTCCACACAGAAACACAGTACAAAACTATCTAGTTCTCACGATACCACAGACAGAGACTGGACCGAGTTATGCGGGAAACTTTTTTTGGTAAGAAACCAACGGAAAACACGACACTTAAACCGACATTTGAACCGAGCTGCAGGAGAAATCTCCAGAGCGACTGTTCAGTGAGGCGGAGTAAAGAAACTGACGGTTAGCGTTCAAAGGGAAACAGAGAGAGACATCAACTGAGCTCAAGCTCAGCATTCTATGCTGTACATAGAAAGGCTAACCCTTTGTTCTCCGGGGCAGTTTAAAGGCTGGGGCTAACTGCACTTGTCAGAATACAGCAAGACTTCAAGTTGTTTGAAAGCAGGGGAGGTCTTGATGGTGGGTGGTTGAGGAATTCTATAAAGTGACCTCTCTTGATCAGTTGAAGGACCCACCAGTTGGCAGCAATCGACTGCCACCCTGAAAAGTGGCGAGCGATACGACCCCCGACCATTTCTGCCCGTTGATCCAGAGGAGGGGTGGGGGCCGGGAAGAAGTCATGCTGTTGTGGCATTAACCTCCGCAGGCTGGGCCGGTTTGGTATATCGCTGACCTCGGCTTGGGAAAGACTTAGGTTGGGCCTTATGATGGAAGGTGCCCCTTTGCTGCTGGCCAGAACGTGGCTGCTGTCGTCCTTGGCCGTGAAAACGGTTCTGGTTCCTATGAAAGGAACCAGATTAGGGTCTGTACGTGGCCTGTACAGTCCTTACTGCCTTCCCGGCGTCCTGGAGCTTGGTGATGACCTTTTTTTTTTTTGAAATTACTGTTCATTTCTCCTCCCAGCCTGCCACCTCCGACCCTTCAGGGGGACAACTGGACATCCCACTGCCCGGAACCCTACCCACACGCCCCATGGAGCCTCGGATTACCCCCCGGGCGTGGATGAGGTGAGGGGTCAAACCCCATTACTTACATTGCATCGGTCTGTGGTCTGCTGGGCGGGCACAGGCAAATCGTGGGCACGGCCATAGTCCCCCATCTTCCCGGCTGTGGCAGGCTTGTTTTTCCACAATTTTCTCCCTCCCGAGCAGCAAGTACCCTCCCCGACGTCATGACACGTACGCCGACGTCTGTGCCGCTCCATAGCCGCCCATCTCCCAGGTGGAGCTTGCAGTTCCTCGAGCCTCCGCTCGGGGTCGTGCAGGTGTCGGGCAACGGCTGAATCCCTCCCCGGAGAAGGCGAGCTGTCGGTGGACGTTCAAGCCTATCTCCCCCCCGGCCGACCCACTTGACCCGAGTCCGCTCCTGAACCCGGGTCGCCGGCGTGGAGCGAGGTGTGGCATCCAGCGCCTCAACCCTCAGCTCCACCGGGCCGGCTGGTGATGACCTTTTCAGAGGGTTCGCCAAACAGGACGTCTCCGTTATAAGGGACATCCAGGATACTCTTCTGTACATCTAGGGTAAATCCGGAGCCACGAAGTCAGGAGTGTCTCCAGAGACAGACGCCTGAAGCTGCACCCCTGGAAGACGAGTCCACAGAATCATATGTGGCTCTTAACACTTGGGTCCCCACGTCTGACCCTGTGGGGAGGAGGAGGTTCAAGAGCTCCGCCTTCTGCTCACCATCCGGTAGTTTGTCAATCAGGTCCTGATCCTGTTCCCACAGGGCATTCTGAAACTGAACCATATGAGTCAGATAGTTCAGTGACCTGATGGAGCACGTAGCAGCCGCATACATGCGCCTCCCCAGGGCATCCAACTGCTTGGATTCCTGGTCCGGTGGCTGTGTACTCAGATGCTGTGGTCGTTAAGACCTATCATAGGAGGCTGTAATGACCAGGGAATCAGCCAGGGGTTGTTGTGCCTTGTACAGGTTCTCTGCAGGGGCTCTGTACAGGCGGTCAGCTTTCTTCAGCACTGCGGGGGTGGAGTGCGGACGCTTCAATGCAGCCTTGGTGACGTCCGCGAAGGTGTCTGCCAAGAATGACACCACCACAGGCTTAGGTTCCTTCTGCCGAAGTTAACGAGCTAGGCACTATCTCTCAGGGTCGAGATCTTCCGAATCCCATCCCATGTTCTCCTGGATGTGCCTCATGATTTCAGAAAAAGAGGGATCATCCGGAGGTGACCTGGGCAGGTCTCCTGGGTCAGGTAATGGGATGCTGATTGGAAAAGGAGACCTGGAAGTACCTGAGGTGTCAGGTCTAGAATCATCCCCCTTCGGAGTGGACCGTCGACGTCTAGGTCGCTTAGGACTGGGAGACCCTGAGGGAGATCTTGAAGGGGGGCCTTCTCCGTTCTTTGGATCTTCCCCTAGGAGGTGGAGTAGGTTCCTTGGGGGTCAGTGGTCTTCCTGCTGACCCCTGCGGTAGAGGCAGGGGAGTAGGAGGTGAAGGTTTAATTGGGATCACGTCGTCCTTTATTGTGTCCCACCAAAAGGTGAAGAGATCTTTGACCTCTTGAATATTCATACCGGACAACGGGCCTGGCGTCAGTGGTCTGTCGCCAGTATCGGCTGTCGGGTCCAAGGGCATCGCCTGGTTTGCCAAAGGCTCCTGTGGAAGCCCAACATCCTCACAGTCGCCTGCCTGGTCATCAGGCAACGTCAGGTCCTCCTCTGTACAGTCCCGGCAACCGGTGTCTACCGGTGACGGGGAGGCAGTCTTCGGCCCCGATGAACGTCTCACTGACCTCGGGTGCTTAGCCGACGTCTGGTCCGACGGGCGTTTAACTGATGATGGGTCGGTAGCCCGCTTCGGGTCCGTCAGGTCCTTAGTCTTCCTGGGAGGGGGATCTGGACCCCTAGGAGGCCGATCTGGCATCGGAGTTCCGGCGTGTCTCTGAGGCAGCTTGAGGTAGTTTAGGACTTGGACCGGTGACGGTCTGGAGACTTCAAGGAGCGCCCGAGAGGGTGTTGAGGAAGCCAAAGGCCTGGAAGTCTTGGTGGGATGCAGAGAAGCTGAAGTGCTGCCTGAAGACTTAACCTTTACTGGAGGGGGCTGAGAGCGAGCCCTGGAGGGAGAGCGGTCTGAGCGCATGGAGCCTGAGCTGGTGCGCGAGTCCAAGGCCCGGTTAGGGGATCTGGACCTGGCCTTCTCCCGATGCTTGTCCTGCTGCTTATGGGACTTGGAGGTAGACTCACCCCTGGAGGCAGGGTCTATGTCCATGCTTTTCAACTTTTCTTCCAAGAGGAACCCCTGAAGTGCTTTTCTGGTGGAGGATCCAGGTGCGACTACTGAACCGCTGGCAAAAGGAGCAGGACTTGGTGTCATGTTCCGGGCCTAGGCACCGCACACAGGAGAAATGTAGATCCTTGAAAGGGATCTGTTTGCCGCAGGCACACTTGGAGGGATGTCCTGAGGAAGAGTTGGAGATGCCGACATTTCGAAGTAAAATGTTGAAAGTTCTGTGCGTCGTCTGCTAGAGTGGAACAGTGAGGCCGATGCTGGCGAGTCGACGGCGGGAAAAGAACTGGGGATTCTGGGGGACCGCCCCCTTTTATGTGATGCCTGATGGGGGGGCGGAGCCAACGTCTGAGGCGGTCCCCGCTGGATACTGCTAGATAAAAAATTTCCGTGGGGTCCTGGCGCCTATCAGCTACAGTCCTAATGGTGTAACCTGCTGCAAGCGCAGTTTCTCGGAGTAAGATCAACATATCCACGCTCCTAGAATAAATATTACTTTAAAAAAAAAAAAAAAAAAACGAGAAAATAAAAATCTTCAAGAAAGATGAAGGAGGGCTCTTCGAGGCATCTGTACTAGGCAAACGGAGTAAAGAATCTGATGGCTGCAGAATGTTTACCGGGGCAGTGGCTTGAAAACAAAGCTCGAGCCTAACATTCCATGATTAACATAGGTTCTAATAACCACTTCGGCTCCAGGGCAGTCTTATGGTGAGACCATACTGCAGAAGTCAGAATACAGTAAGATTTTCTGGGGCGTTGAAACAGGTCCAGCTGAGGGGTGACCTACTGGGACAACAGATGGCTAACTACCGCTTGGTGAAGAGACCACTTGTATCATGCATCACCCACACAGCTGAGGGCGTCTGCTAGCCAACTGTTCACTCCAGCCACATGAATGACCAGCAGGTTGGCCTTGAGGATGAGCACAAGGGTCCAAATGTGAAGAGCTTCCCTGCACAGAGGTAGGGAATACGTCCCGCACTGCTTGTTGAAGTAGTACATGGTCGTCATGTTGTCCGTCTGGACCTGACCAACTGTGACACTCAGAGATGTGAAACAAAGGTCGCCAGGGCTAAGCAAACCGCCAAGTTCCAGCAGGCTGATGTTACATCGGGACTCCTCGGGGCACCAGAGGCCATGGACCCTATGTTCCCCCACGTGGGCAACCCAGCCCATCAGGGAGGAGTCGGCTGTGAGGGTAACAGTCTGTTCTAGGTGGACGAACTGGACTCCTTCCTGAAGACGTTCCGGGACGAACCACCACTGGATGGCATCACACATCTGCCGAGTTACTGTGGTCGAAGTGGTCCTGACGCTGAGACCACTGATGGGCCAGCTCCCACTGCACAGGTGCATCCTCCAGCAGGTCCAATGGACCACGCTGGTGCAAGCCGCCATGTAGCCCAAGAGGCGCAGGAAATCCCTGGCAGGGCGCAACTGCCCAACCTGAATTGATAGGGCAAAAAAGGAAACATCCTCCACTCTGTCCACTGGGAGACGGCCTCGGCAAGGGTCGCGCTCCGCCCAATAAAGTGGATTGCCAGCGAGGGTACAAATTCCAACTTGGCTTCGCTGACCAGGAGGCCAAGGTCCAAGTAGGTCTGGAGGACAAGGTCCTGGACCGCCTCCACCTCTGCCCTGAAGGAGTCTGCACTCAGCCTGTTGGTCAGGTATGGGTACTCCCAGACCATCAGCACAGCAGAAAGCTGCCACCACTGCAATGCATTTGGTGGAGACCGTGGGAGTTGAAGAGAAGCAGGGCATGGCCTAGAACTCAGAGGATATCCTCTGCACGGAACTGAAGGAACTGCCGGTGGGATGGACGTATGGGGATGTGGAAGGTGGTCCCGCAGGTCCAATGAGCAGAGCTACATGTTCTGTTAAAAAGGATGGAATGATCTGGTTCAGAATGACCATTTGGAAGGTGCATGATCGTAGAAACTTGTTCAGGTTGTGCAGATCAAAGATGGGGGTGCCAATTAGCACAGTTCCCCCCACCGTCGATTTGAGAACCAAAAAATACATGGAGATAAACCCTGGATTGGCTGATGGATCCGGGACATGAACCACCACCTCCTTCTGGAGGAGCTGGGTGATATCCTCCTGAAGGGTGGACAGCACGTCTGCGGACACCACGGCCTCCTAAATGGCGTGGGCTCGGCTGGGCAGAACAACCTTGAACTCTAGATAGACCTGGCAGAAAGAAGCGGTGGAGCCAGCCCCCCAACGGAGGATCCAGGACAGGCAGGAGGAGGCCCCCTCAAACTGGGCAGACTTTGAGGCGGAGGCAGTGCTGGATCTCAACTGCTGGGCTTCTGGACCACGGAAGTGATCAACTTAGGCCTGGGATGCCAGAACTGCTTCTGCCCAGCCGGTGTGGGGTGGCTTAGTCACAGAGGCCTCGTGGAGCCAAAAGGACTTTTTCTGGGGTTTGGAACCCTTAACATCCTTTTGGGCTGAGGTGACACAAGGTGACATTGGATTTCTCAATCTGCGTGAGATGACTATCCATCCCGGCCTGAACAAGTCTGTGCTGGGTATCCACAGTGAAGGTAAGAGATCCCTTGCCAGCGGCGCATAGCCACAGCGGCAACCACTGACCTGGCACAGGAATCACCATTGTCCATGGCTGTCTGAAGTTGCTGCTTAGCCACAGCACAGCCTTGGTCCTGGACCTTCTTGACTGTCAACTGAAGGTCAGCCGGGAACATCTCATCCAGGGTGCCCAAAAAGGCCTGGGTGAAGTGGGCCATAATTAAGGCCAAACTAGCATACCTGAGGCTGAGGCTGCATAGATAATTCTTGGTCGCATTATCTAATTTTATGGAATTTTTCTCGGGGGGGGCGGGCGCCAACATCTCCGACGTTGCTCATCCAATGGAACACAGAGTCGGCAACCAACCCTCAGCTGAGGAATGTTCGAAGAAACCAGAGAGGGAATCCACAGGGACCACATACTTGCGGGCCATATGGGCCGAAAGAGTGGCAGGAGACTAAGCATTGTCAGAGCTCCAATGCGGGCCCAAGAATGGCTGCAGCCACCAGAAAGGTGACACCTGGGGGTTGTCATGGTTGAGAATTTCAGTGAGGGAATATTCTGCCTATTTCTGCACAGGCTTCATCTGGATCCCGTAGCCTCCAAAATTAGGCGAAGCATGTCCCGAAGAAGGGTAGGACCATGGTCCCTCGACAAGTCCTCACTGGACTCCAGGTCAAGCAGAATGGAGTGCATGGAGGAAGCTTCAGACTTTGAGGAGTCGAACACTGGTCGACTGTCTGTCTCCCCGCTAACATTGTGGTGCTTGTCCATCCAAGTGACCGTGACCAACAGCTGTTGAGGAAGCCTGGGCGTCCTTGGATGGAAGACCATCCTTTGGCTGAATCAGAGTGGGATAAATGGGTAGGGAGGCTGGAATTGGTCAAGGCAGAGCAGGTTCAGGCTGAGGCGGCAGCACTGGCTTAAGCCTGTGCCCAAAGGAGCTGCAGTCAGAAAAGCTCCTCGTGAGCGCCCGTCATAACTGTGGGCAGTGCCGATCCCCAAAGAGGAGGAATAGTGGCAGCAACGGTTTTCTGAGAGTAGAGCAACAGCACCGACCCAGTGAGGGCTACTCGACTTAGAGCTTCTGGTCCCCACCCAACCACCGTGGACCAGATGGCGGGAAGAGGTGGGAACCAGTGAGGCACACTTAGGGTCCCTTACAAACTCAGTGTTCCGATGAGCACGGACTGCTCAGGAAGCCGATTTGACTCGCCTCCAGACTGAAGAGTCAGGACCTGAGTCCTGGAGTGGGACACAGTCTCCTCTTCCTGCGACAACAGTTTGACCGGGTCAAGGAAAATCTCGACAGCCTGGTCGGCCAGCAAGACCCAACAGCGCTCATGATCCCACGACAGGACTTTTCAGCCTTTCCTTTGGAGTCCTTTCTGGAGGATTTAGACCCATAGGAAAGGCCCTCCCCAAGGGTAGGAAGGTACTGACAAGTCCAGGAACACCCCGGTAAGAGTCACCAGCCACGGCCTGAGCTGGAGCTTCTTTGAAAGCTGCCAACTGATCAGTGGACCCCCACAGCGACTGCCCAATGGATGTCCTTAGACCGAATGGGAGGATCCCACTTGTTCGAATTGCCAAGGAAAAAAAAAAATTACTCACCTCAGTAATTATGTTTCTTCTATTGGAGTCTTGCTGTATACTGACAAGTGCAGTTAGCCCAAGCCTTTAAACTGCCCCAGAGAACAAAAAGGGTTAACATTTCTATGCAGAGCATAGAATGCTGAGCTCGAGCTCGTTGATGCCTCTGTTTCACTTGGACGCTGTCAGATTCTTACGAGCAACACTCTAATAGTATTCTATGTGGAAATTGAAAAATAAAATTTTTAATAGCCAACAGGCAAACAAAAAGTTTTGGACTACCAAAAGAAGATTCAAGTCCGGAAACCCAAAACTCAAAACCCAGGCAGGAATGTAACAAAATAAACACCCATACAAGAAGAGGGTGTAAAAAAGCATCCCT
This sequence comes from Neoceratodus forsteri, assembly GCA_016271365.2. Lineage (NCBI taxonomy): Eukaryota > Metazoa > Chordata > Ceratodontiformes > Ceratodontidae > Neoceratodus > Neoceratodus forsteri. Next base: position 369,680,862 of record CM028137.1, read on the forward strand.
GAGGTGCAACACTGCACCTGCCCATCCACTTCCCAAAAACAGGTTCTGAGAGGGGAACAGGAAGGGAGGGCAGAAGAAAAAATTACTCACCTTAGTAATGTTGTTTCTTCTAATGGAGTCTTGCTATATTATAGACATTAGCAGTTTGATCCAGCTCAAGAACTGCCCCGGAGTGAAATGGTTAAAACCATTCCAAAATAGAATTTTGGCACGAGAGCAGCTCTATCTGTGTCATTTCAAACTTGAACTGTCAGATCTTTACGAGCCAAACTCACTAAGGTCTGTGTGGAAGCTGTAACCTACACCTAGCCAAATGGCTACCTAAATAATAACAACCATTGATGGTCCCAACACCCAAGACTCAAGTCAGGGGACCAGAAATACTAACACCTACACACACACACGTACACATACACACCCCCAAAGTCCCAAAGGGGACAAAATGCTAACAGGGCATAATTAGTGCCCACACCAAGTTGCCCGCACCCCACCAAGTAGAGGTTCTGAGAGGGGCAGGTTGGGGGGGAGGTCTATAATATAGCAAGACTCCATTAGAAGAAACAACATTACTAAGGTGAGTAATTTTTTCTTCAAACAACATGAAGTCTTGCTATATTATAGACATTAGCAGAATACACAGCAGTACCTCCATGGAGGAGGGACAGAACCTACTTAGGGAATTGGCTCTGAAGAACAGCTGTGCCAAACCGAGCATCTCTCCTGGTCTGGACATCCAGGGAGTAATGCTTGGTAAAGGTGATACCGCTTTCCAAGTAGCAGCCTGGCAAATCTCTAATAGCAGCTAGAGACGCAGCTGTACCCTGTAGAATCAGCCTCAAACGGGGGCTCTGCCCACTTCTGATAACAAAATTGGATACAAGAGACAATCCACCTGGCTACTGATCTCTTAGTGGCAGGTTTGCCTTCCCAACTTCACCATAGGTAAGGAAAAGTTGAAGGATTCGAACCTGTGAGCTCTGTACGCTCTATATAATAACTAAGAGCTCTCTTAACATCCAGGCTGTGCAACCTCCTCTCACCCGAAGAGGAGTGATCAGTGAAAAATACTGGAAGGAGACAGATTGATTAAGATGGAAATCTGAAACCACCTTAGGCAAAAACTTCCTATTAGTCCTAAGGACTACCTGATCCCTGTGGAAAGAAATAAAGTCAGTCTCCACTGACAAGGCTTGCAATTCACTTATGCGTCTGGCAGAAGTGATAGCCACTAGAAAAACAGTTTTCCAAGTTAGGTACTTAAGCTCTGCAGAAGACAGAGGTTCAAAAGGGGGTTGCATTAACTGGGCAATGCAAACATTAAGGTCCCAAGCAGGGCCGGTTCCGAAGGGAGGATTAGTATGGAGTAATCCCTTAAACTTGGAAAACACAGGATGAGAGGAAAGAGGGGATGACTTTCCTGCTGACACAAAAGCAGACACAGCTGCCAAATGAACTCTCAAGGTAGCTGGTCTGAGACCCAAGGAATTAAGATGTACCATGTAATCTAACAAAATGGGTAATTCAGCACATTCTGGGGAAATATTTTTCCCAGCACACCAAATGGAAAACCTTTTCCATTTAGAACTATAAGTAGCCCTAGTGGAAGGCTTTCTGGAAGCCTTTAGGATCTCAAGAACACCCTGAGAGAGGTGTAAATCAGCAAACTCTAACTTCTCAAGAGCCAGGCCTTGAGGTTGAGGGATTTGAGGTCCGGATACCAAACCCTTCCCTGGGCACAAGTCAACAGACTGTGATTCCTGGGGAGGCACCGGGGAAGATGGACTGTCAGAGACAGAAGGAGTGGGTACCAGGGCTGCCTGGCCCAATCAGGCCAATCAGAATCACCCTGCAAGGCTGAGATCGATTTTCACTAGTACTTTGAACAGGAGAGGAAAGGGAGGAAAGCATAGAGAACTTCCCTCCCAATCCAGAAGAAGGGCATCCAGGGAACTGAGCCCAGCACTGGAGGCCTGCAACAGAACAGAGGAAGTTTGTGATTGTCTGGGGCTGCAAAAAGATCTATCTGAGGGATGCCCCACCTGGCAAAAATTATCCCCAGCACTTGAGGATCCAGGGACCATTCGTGATGGCCCTGGGAAATCCTGCTGAGAGCATCCGCTAGGACATTGTCTTTCCCTGGAAGATGAACTGCTATGAGGGAAGTGTTCAGGGAATAGGCCAGAGACCACAACTTCATTGCCTCGGTGCACAAGGCTGAAGACCGAGTGCCCCCCTGTTTGCTAATGTACCACATTGTTGTGGTGTTGTCTGTTCTGACTTGTATCACCTTGTCGTGGACAGATGCAGAAAAAGCTTGAAGAGCTAAAAAGACAGCTCTGAGTTCCAGAAAATTGATGTGGAGCAGAGATTCCTGGGGACCAGACTCCCTGAGTGGAAAGGTCGCCATGTGGGCTCCCAAACCAGAAGGGAAGCATCTGTAGTGAGTGAGAGTCGTGAGAAGGGAAATGAAGGGACCCCGCTCTTAAATTGCTCTGATCCTGCCACCACTGGAGAGCTAGGATCAAGGTTCGAGTCACCGGGACCAACTTGGAAAGGGGGTCTCTTCTCTGAGACCAAAAGGTTCTCATGTGAAACTGAATGTCTCTCATCTGAAATCTGGCTCCCTGCACAACAGCTGTGTATGCAGCCATGTGCCCCAGGAGCTGCAGAAAGTGTCTTGCTGGTCGAGAGACCTGCAGAGTGAAGGAGGAGGCCAGAGCCACTGAATTCCTTACCCTTTCTGGGGGAAGAAAGGCTCTAGCTAACTTTGTGTCCAATTCTGCCCCTATAAAGGTGAGTACCTGGACTGGTTCCAGAACCGACTTTGGTAGGTTTAGCAGAAAACCCAGGGAGGTGAGAAGCTGATGGGTGACCTGCAGGTGAGATTTTACCTGTTCTGGGGACTGGCCTACAATGAGCCAGTCGTCTAGATAGGGAAAAACAGCAATCCTCTGCCTCCTTAAGTGGGCCACTGCTAGACACTTTGTGAATACCCTTGGAGCAGAGGTAAGGCCGAAGGGCATTGCTCTGAACTGGTAATGACCTGAGGGCAGTTCGAATCTGAGGTACTTTCGATGGGATCTTCTGATTAGGACATGGAAATAGGCATCTTTGAGGTCCAGGGAGGCTAGCCAGTCCCTGGCCTTAGGGAAGGTAAAATCATTGCCAGAGTTACCATTTTGAACTTTGGTTTCAAAAGATGCTTGTTCAGATATCCGAGATCTAAAATGGGCGCCACTCTCCTGTCTTTTTGGGGTAAGGAAGTATCTGAATACAGACCCCTGCCCTGATGCAGGGAGGAACCCTTACTGCTCTGAGAGCTAACAGGGATGAGACCTCTGTTTCCAGAGCGAGGGTCTCTGAAGCACTTGCAGGTAGAAAAAGTCTGCTTCTCAACTTGGGAAACTTTTTGAAGCTGAGAACCAGACCCTGGCTTACTACTTCCAGAACCCACTTGTCTGAGGTTAAAGAAGCCCAATTCTGACTGAAGTAAGCCAGCCTGCCCCCCACTGGTACAGGAGAATCGGCCCTGGGCACCCCATCAGGTTGCCTGTTTCGCAGGAGCTTTAGGCTGCAGGGTGGGAGCAGGTCTGCCCACCCCTCGTCTGCCCCTGCCTCTGAAGAAGCCCCTCTGAGCATAGGCAGAGGAGGCCTGAGTCTGGTAGAAAGGTCTGTGAAAAGGCCTACCCCTACCCCTGGGGGCATGCCTTTGAGGAGTGGCTTGCCGCTCCATAGCCTGGGCACTCTTGTAAGTAGTCCGATATTCATCCATCTTCTTCATGTAATTCTCTGTCTGCTCTCCAAACAGAGAATTTCCCACCACAGGAAAATCCATAGCCTTAGTCTGGGTATCCTGTGACAAACTAGTACACCTGAGCCAGGCCAACCTACAAAAGCTACAGATGTGGCCATGACCCTAGAGGAAACATCATTAACATCCACAGCAGCATGAAACTGAACCTTAGAGGCTTCAATGCCATCAGCAGCCACCTGTTCTAGTTCACTAGCCAGCTGGCCATGGGCCTGCTTGGCCAATTGCATAACAGTATCCCATCTAGATTTCTGATACCTAGCTACATAAGCCATATAATTTGCTTGCCTGAGACCCAGAGAGGCTGCCATATACTGTTTTTGCCATGGCATCAGTCTTCCTGGAATCCTTGTCAGGAGGATGTGAAGCCAAGGAATATTAGCTTTATCACAGGTAGCAGCCTGAACTACTCCAACATGACTGCATTGCTGAGAAAGGAATTCTGTATCAGGGCCTGACAATGTATACCTTCTGTCCATCTTTTATCTACAGGAGGCACAGAATTAGAAGCTTTTAAAATTTTTATTGTTTGTTGCCTAAAAGACTTATGTAAAGGAATAGACAATCTCATAGACTCTGGAATATCCATCATTTCTACAAAATCAGGCTCCTCTTGCTCATCCACAGCCTCTTCTAAAGGAAGCTGGAGGGTTTCAGCAACTTTTAATAAAACATAAAATGAGATGGGGACTCAGACAGCATAGGGAGAGATTCTAAAGGTCTGTCTGGGAGGCGTCCGGTTCAATGGTCACACCCAGACCTTCCCAGCCACATTCATACTGTTCATAATCCTCCTCCCCGCCTCCTCTGGTTCACAAAATTCCTCAATATCATAATCCTGAACCACTGGGACAGACGAACCGACCTTTTACCAGATAGTGAGTGGTTCGGACCCGACCCTGAGACAATGAAACTGGACAATTTGTATGGCTTTTGTTATCTCTCAGCAGTTGGAGAAGAATTTTGGACTCCAGACCTGCTGATTTTCTTGTTTTCTTTACTGGAATTGATTCCTCAGAACCAGCTTTTCTTTTGCCCGGGAAGTATGGCCCTGGTCAGAGGGCACGCACTCTGGTTCGGTTGGCACCGAACCGGCTGGCCATCCGGGTCAGCAGACTTTTGCCTCTCGCTCCTGAGCCTGCCCAATCTTTTTTCCAGGGTGGCTGCAGGAAATTCTTATACCTGGCAGTCCTGACTGGAGGTGGTCAAACCCCAGACAATAAACATATGTGGTGTGTGGGTCAGCCTTGGCAAAGACTTCCCACAAACATCACAGTGTTGAAACCAGTGGGCCTGGCTTTTCTTTTGGGTTTCTCAGACATAATGCCAGCCTAACCAAAACTTGCCCTTTAGCAGCATGCCAGGCCAAGACACCCTTATCTGTTACTAACCGTGTCACGGGTATTGGAAAAAACGTAATAAATCCGGTTTTTAGAACCGATAAGAACGGAACCGCACTCTAAAATAGCAACTTTTAGTTTTAAATGAGTTTAAACCCACTGATCGGTTCAAAACCGAACCGATAACTACAAATTCCACACAGACAAAACCTTAATTTACTTACGGTTACCACAGATAGAGCTTGAACGAGCGGTTTGCGTGTTAAAATAAAACTATTCTCGGTTAAATCCAACCAGAAAACACTTTTTAAACCGAGAAATGAACCGAGCAGAAGGAGAAATCTCCGGAGCGACTGTTCACTGAGGCGGAGTAAAGAATCTGACAGTTCAAGTTTGAAACGACACAGATAGAGCTGCTCTCGTGCCAAAACTCTACCCTGGAATGGTTTTAACCATTTCATTCCAGGGCAGTTCTAGAGCTGGATCAAACTGCTAATGTCTATAATATAGCAAGACTTCATGTTGTTTGAATACAGCAAGACTCCAATAGAAGAAACATAATTACTAAGGTGAGTAATTTTTTCTTCAAACAACTTGAAGTCTTGCAGTATTCTGACAAGTGCAGGCTACCAAGCAGTACCTCCATGGAGGAGGGACAGAACCTACTTTGGGCATAGGCTCTGAAGTACTGCTATGCCAAATCGAGCATCACTCCTAGCCTGGATATCCAGAGAGTAATGCTTGGTAAAGGTATGGACTGTTTTCCAGGTGGCTGCTTGACAAATTTCTAACAGAGGGATATCCCTGGCAGCAGCCAGGGAAGCAGCTGTACCTCCTGTGGAATGAGCCCTCAGACCTGAGGGTGGAGTTTTTCCCAGTTTTTCATAGCAGAATTTTATACAAGACACAATCCACCTGGCACTAGATCTCTTGGTGGCAGGTTTGCCCTTTCCTACTTCTCCATAAGTGAGGAACAACTGGAGGGAGTCAAACCTGTGACCCTTGGTACGCTCTATGTAGTAACTGAGGGCTCTTAACATCTAAACTGTGTAGCCTCCTCTCTCCTGAGGAAGAATGATCAGTGAAGAAAACAGGAAGAGACACAGACGGGTTTAAATGGAAGTCTGAAACCACTTTGGGCAAGAACCTTCTATTGGTTCTAAGAACCACTTTATCCCTGTGAAATGAGATAAAATCAGGTTCCACTGACAGGACTTGCAATTCACTGATATGCCTGGCAGAGGTAATGGCTACCAAGAACACAGTTTTCCAAGTCAAGTACTTAAGCTCTGCTGAGGACTTAGGCTCAAAAGGGGGTTGCATAAGTTGAGCAGTGCAAACATTCAAATCCCAGGCAGGAGCAGGGTCTCTAAAAGGAGGATTGATGTGAAGCAATCCTTTAAAAAATTTACAGAACACAGGATGAGAAGATAGTGAGGAAAACTTCCCCCCAGACAGAAATGCAGAAACAGCTGACAAGTGTACCTTAAGAGTAGCTGGTCAGAGGCCTAGCCCATTAAGATGGACCATATAATCCAGAACAGCGGCAATCCAGCAGTATCTGAAGAAATATGCTTTTTAGAACACCAAATGCTGAATCTCTTCCATTTGGAGTTAAAAGTCTTTCTGGTGGAGGACTTTCGAGAAGCCTTTAGAATATCCAGAACCCCTTGGGAAAGAGGCAGATCTGCAAACTCTAACTCTTCAAGAGCCACGCCTTGAGATTGAAAGACTGGAGACTGGGGTACCAAATCCTCCCCTGAGAGGATGTTAACAGGTTGTAATTCCTGGTAAGAGATGGGGAAGATGGACTGCTAGGGACAGCAACAGGGGGTACCAGGGCTGTCTGGCCCAATCAGAATCACTTTGCACCTTATTTTGACTAAAACTTTGAACAGGAGTGGGAAGGGAGGGAAGACGTACAGAAAGAAAAAATTACTCACCTTAGTAATGTTTTTTCTTCTAATGGAGTCTTGCTATATTATGACATATGCAGTATAACCCCAGGTTAGAACTGCTCCGGAGGTGAAAGAGTTAACTTTCCATGCAGGGCATGGAATCTTGAGCACGAGCTCGGTTGAACACTCTGTCTGTTGAAGCTCAAACTTAAACTGTCAGATCTTTACGAGCAAAAACTCACTAAGGTTCTGTGTGGAAGCCATAAACCTACATTAGCCACTGGCTACTAACTACAAAACCGCATTTTTGTTCTTGATCCCAAAACCAAGACTCAAGTCAGGGGATTCAAGAAAGAAAGATAAAGCATAACACCTAAGCACCCTAAGAAAGGGTGAAAATAAAGTGGGCATCTATGAAGTGCCAACATTGCATTGCCCACCCATATCCCAAAAATAGAGGTTTTGAGAGGGGCAGGCTGGGGGAGGGGGGGAGGTCATAATATAGCAAGACTCCATAAGAAGAAACAACATTACTAAGGTGAGTAATTTTTTCTTCAAACAACATGAAGGCTTGCTATATTATGACATATGCAGATTACACAGCAGTACCTCCATGGAGGAGGGACAGAACCTACTTGGGAAATAGGCTCTGAAGCACAGCTGTGCTAAATCGAGCATCACTCCTAGCCTGGATATCCAGGGAGTAATGCTTAGTAAAAGTGTGGAACTGTTTTCCAGGTAGCTGCTTGACATATCTCTAGATAGGGATGTCCCTGGCAGCAGCCAGAGACGCAGCTGTACCTCTGGTAGAGTGAGCCCTCAGGCCTGAGGGAGGAATCTTAACCAGTTTTTTATAGCAAAATTGGATACAAGAGACAATCCACCTGGCAATGGATCTTTTAGTGGCAGGTTTCCCTTTACCAACCTCACCATAAGTGAGGAACAATTGGAGGGATTCAAACCTGTGACCCTTGGTACGTTCTATATAGTAACTAAGGGCCCTTTTGACATCTAAACTGTGCAATCTCCTCTCGCCAGAGGAGGAATGGTCAGTGAAGTACACAGGAAGAGACATGGATTGATTAAGGTGGAAGTCTGAAAACACCTTAGGCAAAAACTTTCTGTTAGTCCTGAGGACCACCTTATCTCTGTGAAAGGAGATAAAATTAGGCTCCACTGATAATGCTTACAGCTCACTTATGCGCCTGGCAGAGGTAATGGCTACCAGAAACACAGTTTTCCAAGTCAAGTACTTAAGCTCTGCTGAAGACAATGGCTCAAAAGGGGGTTGCATAAGCTGGGCAATGCAAATACTAAGATCCCAAGCAGGGGCAGGGTCACTGAATGGAGGGTTGGTGTGAAGCAACCCTTTAAAAAACTTGGAGAACACAGGGTGAGCTGAAAAAGAAGAAGGCTTACCTGCTGATAAGAAGACAGACACGGCTGCCAAGTGCACTTTTAGGGTAGCTGGTCTCAGCCCCAAAGAATTCAAATGCACCAAATAATCCAGGATCGTGAGCACGTCAGCAGATTCTGGGGAAATATGCTTACCAGGACACCATATGGAAAATCTTTTCCATTTTGAATTATAAGTAGCCCTGGTGGAAGGCTTCCTAGAGGCCTTCAAGATATCCAATACACCTTGGGAAAGGTGTAGGTCAGCAAACTCTAACTCTTCAAGAGCCATGCCTTGAGATTGAGAGATTTGAGGTTCGGATACCAAACTCTGCCCTGGGCACATAACAGGTTGTGATTCCTGGGAAGACACAGGGGAAATTGGACTGCAAAGGACATGAGGAGTGGGTACCAGAGCTGCCTGGCCCAATCTGGAGCAATAAGGATCATCTTGCAGGGTTGAGATCTGATTTTGACTAGCACCTTGAAGAGAAGAGGGAAGGGGGGAAAAGCATAGAGAAACTTCCCTTCCCAACTGAGTAGGAAGGCATCCAGAGGGACTGAGCCCAACACTGGGGGCCTGCAGCGAAAAAGGGGAAGTTGGTGATTGTCTGGGGCTGCAAAGAGATCTATCTGCGTGGTGCCCCATCTGGCAAATACTACCCCCAGTACTAGGGGATCCAGTGCCCATTCGTGATGGCCCTGGGAAATGCTGCTGAGAGCATCCGCTACGACATTGTCCTTGCCTAGGAGGTGAACTGCCGTAAGGAAGGCGTTCAGAGAATAAGCCAGAGACCACAACTTCACTGCTTCGGTGCACAAGGCCGTAGACCGAGTGCCCCCTTGCTTGTTGATGTACCACATTGTAGTGGTATTGTCTGTTCTGACCTGAACAACCTTGTTCTGAACAGATGTGGATAAAACCTGGAGTGCTAGAAAAACTGCTCTGAGTTCCAACAAATTGATGTGGAGCAGAGATTCCTGAGGGGGCCACAACCCCTGGGTAGTAAGGTCGCCCATGTGAGCTCCACACCCCAAGAGGGATGCATCTGTAGTAAGGGTCAAGGAGTGAGACCGGGGAGTGAAGGGAACCCCCTGTCTCAGATTGCTCTGGTCCCGCCACCACTGAAGGGCCTGGATCAGGGTTCGAGTCACTGGGATCAATTTAGTTAGAGGATCTGTCCTTTGAGACCAAAAGGCTCTCAAATGGAACTGGATGTCCCTCATCTGAAATGTTGCTCCCTGCACTATTGCTGTAGAAGCAGCCATGTGCCCCAGGAGCTGTAGAAAATGCCTTGCTGGTCGAGAGACCTGCAGGGTGAAAGAAGAGGCCAAAGAGACCAAAGCCCTTGCTCTTTCCAGAGGGAGGAAGGCTCTGGCTTCTTTTGTGTTCAGTTCTGCGCCTATGAAGGTGAGAAGCTGGACAGGCTCCAGAACTGACTTTGGAAGACTGAGAAGGAAACCTAGAGATGTAAGCAGTTGCTGAGTTACTTGTAGGTGTAGTTTGACCTGGTCTGGAGACTGGCCTACAATGAGCCAGTCGTCCAGATAAGGAAAGATGGCAATCTTTTGCCTTCTTCAGTGAGCAACTGCTACTGCCAGGCATTTTGTGAACACCCTCGGGGCAGAGTTGAGGCCGAAGGGCATTGCTCTGAACTGGTAATGGCCTGAGGGCAGTTCGAATCTGAGGTACTTTCGATGGGAGCTTCTGATGAGAACATGGAAGTAGGCATCCTTGAGGTCCAGGGAGGCTAGCCAGTCCCCTGGCCTTAGAGAGGGTAAAATAATTCCCAGAGTCACCATTTTGAACTTTGGTTTTAAAAGGTGCTTGTTTAGATACCTGAGATCCAGGATGGGCCGCCATTCTCCTGTCTTTTTTGGGGTAAGGAAGTACCTGGAGTACAACCCTTTGCCCTGGTGTAGGGGTGGAACCCTTTCCACAGCTCTGAGAGCCAGGAGGGAAGAAACTTCTGTTTCAGGGCAAGTGCCTCTGATGGATTTGCAGGTGGAAAGGACCTGGCTCTCATCTTCAGAAATTTTTTGAAGCTGAGAACCAGTCCCTGGCTTACTACTTCCAGGACCCACTTGTCTGATGTTAAAGACTTCCAGTCCTGGACAAAGTAAGCCAGCCTGCCCCCTACCGGTAGTGGAGAATCGGCCCTGGCCACCCCATCAGGGAGCCTGTTTCGCAGGGGCTTTGGGTAGAGGGATAAAAGCAGGCTTACTAGAACCCCTTCTGCCTCTTCCTCTGAAGAACCCCCTCTGGGCATAAGCAGAAGAGGAGGCCTGAGCTTGGTAAAAAGGCCTATGAAAAGGCCTGCCCCTGCCCTGCTGCCTTTGAGGAGTGGCTTGCCTCTCTTTGGCCTGTGTACTCCTATAGGTGGTCCTATACTCATCCATTTTCTTCATATAATTCTCTGTCTGCTCCCCAAACAGAGAATTGCCCACAACAGGAAAATCCATAGCCTTAGACTGAGTATGCTGTGACAGGGCAGTACATCTGAGCCAGGCCATTCTGCGAAGAGACACAGATGTAGCCATGACTCTTGATGAAACATCATTAGAGTCTACTGCAGCATGAAATTGCACCTTGGATGCCTCAATACCATCCGCAGCCACCTGCTCCAGCTCCCTGGCAAGCTGGTCAGGGGCCTGTTTTGCTAGGGCCAGCACAGTATCCCATCTGGATTTCTGGTACCTAGCTGCATAAGCTATATAATTTGCCTGTCTGAGTCCTAAAGATGCTGCCATGTACTGTTTCTTTGCCATGGCATCCATCCTCCTGGAATCCTTTTCAGGAGGGTGAGAGGCTAGAGGAATATTAGCCTTGTCACAGGCTGCAGCCTGCACTACCCCCACATGGCTGCATTGCTGAGAGGAACTCCGTATCAGAGCCTGATAATGTATACCTCTTTTCATCCTTTTATCAACAGGAAGGATAGAGTGAGGAGTTTTTGAAATTTTTACTGTCTGTTTCCTAAAGGATTTGTGCAAGGGAATAGACAGTCTCCTAGATTCTGGAATATCCATCATTTCTACATAATCAGGCTCTTCTTGGTCATCAACAGCTTCCTCAACAGGGAGTTGGAGAGTTTCAGCAACTCTCTTATAGAACATAAAATGAGAAGGGGACTCAGATAGCCTTGGGGGGACCCCTGAAGGTCTGTCTGGAGAGATGTCCGGTTCAATGGGCACATCCAGACCTTCAAAATCACATTCACTCTCCTCATACCCCTCCTCCCCTTCCTCCGGTTCATAAAAATCCTCAAAATCATAATCTTGAACCGGTGGAACCATCCGAACCGAGCGCTTCCCTGATGGTGTCGGTTCGGACGGAACCGGGGAAAGAGACTGGACAATTTGAATAGCTTTAGCTATTTCCTCAGTGGTTGGAGAAAGGACTTTTGGCTCCACACTAGCTGACTTTCTAGCCCTTTTAGTTGGAACCGGCTCATCAGAGCTGGCTCTTCGTTTGGCCGAGAAAGTATCGCCCTGGTCAGAGGGCACTCCCTCAGGTTTGGTTGGAACTGAACTGGGCTGGCCATCCGGGTCAGCAGACTTTTTGGCCTCCCTTTCCCTGAGCCTACCAACTCTCTTTTCCATGGTGGCAGCAGGAAAATTCTTACAAATCTGGCAGTCTGCATTGAGGTGGTCAAACCCCAGACAATATACACAGGTGGTGTGTGGGTCAGCCTAGCAAAGGCTTCCCACAGAGCCACAGTGCTGAAACCCAGTGGGTCGGTTTTCTTTTGGGTTTCTCAGACATAGTGCCAGACTAACCAAAACTTGCCCGTTAGTGGCAATCCGCCAAACAAGATTCTCTTACTCGGTTCCCAACACATTGTCACAGGTCATGGAAGCGGTAATAAAATCCGTTTTTTTTGAACCGATAAGAACAGAACCACACTCTAAAGGGCTAGAAGTTAATTTAAAACTAATCTGATCGGTTCAAACTGAACCGAAAAAGATGTTTACAAGTTCCACACAGAAGAAAATAAACGTAAGCCTATCTATTACTTACAATACCACAGACAGAGCTTGAACCGACCGATTGTGGTTTAATTTCGGTAAACAGACCGAGAATTACACTTTTTAACCGACAAACGAACCGAGCAGCAGGAGAAATCTCTGGAGCGACTGTTCAGTGAGGCGGAGTAAAGAATCTGACAGTTTAAGTTTGAGCTACAACAGACAGAGTGTTCAACCGAGCTCGCGCTCAAGGTTCCATGCCCTGCATGGAAAGTTAACTCTTTCACCTCCGGAGCAGTTCTAACCTGGGGTTATACTGCATATGTCATAATATAGCAAGACTCCATTAGAAGAAACAACATTACTAAGTTGAGTAATTTTTTCTTTCTGTACGTCTTCCCTCCCTTCCCACTCCTGTTCAAAGTTTTAGTCAAAATAAGGTCTCAGCCTTGCAAAGTGATTCTGATTGGGCCAGACAGCCCTGGTACCCCCTGTTGCTGTCCCTAGCAGTCCATCTTCCCCGTCTCTTCCCAGGAATGTAATGGAGTCTTGCTATATTATGACAGAATCAGGGCATCCAGGGGGACTGAGCCCAAGACTGGAAGTCTGCAACAAAAGAGAGGGAGTTGGTGATTGTCTGGAGCTGCAGAGAGAGCGATCTCTGGAGTGCCCCACCTTGAAAAAAATCACTTAACACTTGAGGGTCCAGAGAGATCCTGCTCAGTGCATCTGCTAGCACACTGTCCTTCCCTGGAAGGTGAACTGCTACCAGAGGGGTTTGCAGGGAATAAGCCAGGGACCACAACTTCATGGCTTCTGTGCACAAGGCCATGGACAGAGTGCCTCCCTGCTTGTTGATGTACCACATGGTGGTGGTGTTGTCCGTTCTGACCTGAACCACCTTGTTCTGTACTGACTGAGAGAAAGCTTTCAGGGCCAGAAAAACTGCCCTGAGCTCTAGGAGACTGATATGGAGAAGGGATTCTTGGGGGGGCCACATCCTCAAGGCACTGAAGGCCCACAGATGGGAAGAGGCTAGCTCTAGAAGAGCCCTTGCCCTTTCTAGAGGGAGAAAGTCTCTTGCTCTGTGTTCAGTTCTACCCCTATAAATGTAAGAAACTGGACTGGTTCGAGAACTGACTTGGGAAGCTTGAGAAGAAATCCTAGAGAAGTGAGCACTTGCTGGGTCATTTGACTTGGTCTGGAGACTGGCCCACTAGTAGCCAATCGTCCAGATATGGAAAAATGGAAATCTTCTGCCTTCTTAGAAAAGCAACTACTACTGCCAGGCACTTTGTGAAAACCCTTGGGGCTGAGGTTAGGCCAAAGGGCACTGCTCTGAACTGACAGTGGCCTGAGGGCAACTCGAATCGAGGTACTTTCTGTGGGAGCACCTGATGGGAATGTGAAAGTAGGCATCTTTGAGGTCCAGGGAGGCTAGCCAGTCCCTGGCCTTAGAGAGGAAGGATTATTCCCAAATTACCATCTTGAACTTTGGTTTTAAAAGATGTTGTTTAGATATCTTAGGTCTAGGATGGTGCACCCTCCCGTCTTTTTGGGGGTCAGGAAGTACCTGGGTACAGCCCTTTGCCCCACTGTAGGGTAGGTACTCTCTCTCTTGGCTCTGCAAGGCCAGAAGAAGAAACCTCTGCCTCTAGGGCAAGGGTTTCCGAGAGATTTGCTGGTGGAAAAGATCTGGCTCTCGTCTTTGGAAATTTCTTTAAGCTGAGAACCAGTCCCTGGCTTACCACTTCCAGGATCCACTTGTCTAATGTAATAGACATTCAGTCCTGGACAAAGTAAGCCAGCCTGCCCCCTACTGGGATAGGAGAGTCGAACCGGGTAGGCCCATCAGGGTGTCTGCTTGGCAGGGGTTTTAGGCTGAGAAGTGGATGCAGCCCTGCCCATCCCCCTTCTGCCTCTCCCTCTGAAGAACCCACTCTGTGAAAAGGAAGAAGAGACCTGTGCTTGGTAAAAAGGCCTTTGAAAAGGCCTGCCCTTGCCACTAGACTGCTACCTTTGAGGAGTTGCCTGCCTCTCCTTGGCCTGAGCACTCCTGTATGTGGTCCTGTACTCGTCTATTTTCTTCATGTAATTCTCTGTCTGCTCCCCAGAGAATTACCCACTACAGGAAAATCCATGGCTTTAGCCTGGGTATCCTGCAAGAGGCTAGTACATCTCAGCCAAGCCATTCTCCAAAGAGCTACAGATGTAGCCATGACTCTTGATGACACATCATTAGAGTCTACTGCAGCAAGAAACTTAACTTTAGATGCCTCAATCCCATCTGCAGCCACCGCCTCCAGCTCCTTGGCTAGCTCGGGGGAGGCCAGTTTTGCCAGTGCCAGTACAGTGTCCCACCTGGACTTCTGGAACCTGGCTGTATAGGCCATGTAATTCGCCTGTCTGAGTCCCAGGGAAGATGCCATGTACAGCTTTTTTGCCATGGCATCAACCTTCCTATAGTCCTTGTCTGGGGGTGTGAAGCCAAGGGAATGCTTGCCTTATCAGAGGCAGCAGCCTGCACAACTCCAACATGGCCACTACATTGGTGGTATAAAAACTCTGTATCTGAGCCTGTGAGTGTATACCTCTTGTCCATTCTTCTGTCCACAAGAGGTATAGAATTGAGAGACTTCAGAATTTTTTTGTCCGTTTCCCAAAAGATTTGTGGAGGGGAATAGACAGTCTCCTGGACTGCGGGATGTCCATCATTTCTACATAATCAGGCTCCTCCTGATCCTCCATTGTCTCTTCCATAGGAAGCTGGAGGGTCTCTGCCACCTTTCTGTAGAACATAAGGTGGGAAGGGGACTCAGAAAGCCTAGGAGGGGATACACCTGAAGGTCTGTCTGGGGAAATGTCCGGTTCCAAAGGCACATCTAGACTTTCACCATCACCATCTCATCATCAAATTCCCCTTTCTCCTCAAACTCCGGTTCATAAAATTCTTCCAAAGTATAATCCTGAACCGGGGGAACCGACCAAACTGAGCCCCTGCCAAAAGGTGCCGGATCGGTCGGAACCGGGCGAAGCGATTCCACAATCCGAATCGCTCTGGCTATTTCTTCGGCGGTCGGAACATTGACTTCTGGATCCGAAACGGACGATTTTTCATTTTACTTTCTTTTGTCGGAACTGACTCCTGGATCGGCTCTCTTTTGCCCAAGAGGAATTGCCCTGGTCAGAGGGCACTCCTTCTGGTTCGGTCGGAACCGAACCGGGCTAGCCATCTGGGTCAGCGGACGTCTCTGCCTCCTTTTCTCTCAGTCTACCTAATCTCTTTTCCAGGGTAGATTTGGGAAAATTCTTGCAAATTTGGCAGTCTGAATCGAGGTGGTCAAACCCCAGACAATAAACACTGGTGGTGTGGGGATCGGCCTTAGCATAGACCTCCCCACACTCACTGCAGTTTTGAAACCCAGTGGGCCCGGTTTTTTTCTTGGGTTTCTCAGACATGGCCAACCTAATTAAACTTACCCTTTTTTCAGCAACCGCCAGGCAAGACTCCCTTATCGGTTCCTCACCGTGTCACGGGTCTTGGGGGGGGAAAAAACATTTCAAAACACATTTTTTTTTGGTTTTTTTAAACAACCGGTAAGAACCAGTAACCACACTAAGATTTACACAAGAATAAACAAATGATCGGTTCGGCCAAACCAATCCACACTTTTTACAAGTTCCACACAGAAACACAGTACAAAACTATCCAGTACTCACGATACCACAGACAGAGACTGAACCGAGTTATGCGGGAAACTTTTTTTTGGTTGGAAACCGACGCAAAAAAAACGACACTTAGACTTTCGAACCGAGCTGCAGCAGAAACCTCCGGAGCGACTGTTCAGTGAGGTGGAGAGTAAAGAATCTGACGGTTAGCGTTCAAAGGGAAACAGACACATCAACCGAGCTCGAGCTCAGCATTCTATGCTCTGCATAGAAATGGTAACCCTTTATTCTCCGGGGCAGTTTAAAGGCTGGGGCTAACTGCACTTGTCAGAATACAGCAAGACTTCAAGTTGTTTGAACAAGTTGTGCATACCAGTCCTCTGAAGTGGAGGGATGAAGAGTGCGACATAAGCCGCAAGCCTGGGGACCGTGTTTGTGGCTCAGGCAGTAGACACACGTGGTGTGGGGATCAGTGTGCAACATTTTTTGTCAGCATGGACACATCTTGAAACTAGGTGCAGACTTCAAAATGGAGGAGTCCATAATTCTACAATATAGAACTCATAGAGCAAACGAAGACCAAAAGGATTTGAAAACAGCAATGGGGCCTACACTAAGCATGCAACTGTGATGGAAAAAACCTGCTTCTTCCAGTGGAAAGGAAGATCTGATGTCTATGGGGCAGTGCCCAGGTGGATACCACCCAGGTGGATGGGAGGAGCCAACCTGAAGACTTTTCTGCAAGTCTTAATGGGAAAGTAATTCTGCCCAAAGTGTGGATAGTACACCATACCCACACCCCTAGAAAGATGTATTTTTCCCATTGGCGCAAAATTCATTTCAAATAAAGCTTTTAGGGTACTTAACACAGTGAAAATGTGGCAGGGAAGTCAGTTACAGGAAGGAAAAAGCCCATAAATGCAATATGCCAAGGAGATTGGAAAGCGCTCATGTTATTAGAGATGCCCAGTAATTTTTCACATCATCAGTTTTGCTGTTATATAGATATCCAACCTTGAAAACAAAAACAGGTGCAGACAAATGTAAAATTAAGCTATAAATCATAAAAAATAAATGTAAAACTTTATAACATCTTGCACAGAATTTTAATGTAGCAGTAAGCTGAAATACGTAACATTAGTACTCAAATATTTAAAGATACTCACCATGCTACTAGCGGAGCTACAGCTTTGACTCTTTTGTAACTGCGAGGAGACATGGTGTTGTGCAGTTGGGGAGAGATACCTGAAGAACAGACCAACCAATTTAAATAAACCATGGCCTTGTATTAAGAGCAACTATACGAAATTAAAGATAATCCCTTTGACATTAAATATTACTTCATACCTCTGCCTGGGCTGGTAAACATGTAATTAGTCTTTTTAGAACTGGTCTCAGTTCCTACTGAGATCACACAAAAGAGTGGTTGGGTGACCATCCCACAGCTGGGCAGAGGGATATGTTGAATTATAAAATGGCAAGAAAAAAATCTAGAAATCTCATTGGCCAAGACAGATCAGCTGACCAACCGTGCATAAATTCTCTGTATAGGCACAGTCATCCTGGTCCTAAACCACATTACACAATGAGCAGATCAGTCCTCCTACAACTAGAACTATCTTCCATCAGTCTCCCTACAATCAGAACTGATCTTTCACCACAAACATGGCCGCTACTTTTACACTGTAGAACCCTTCAACTGGGCCCTAAATTTAAAATTATCTTAAATATAAAACAAATTAATTAAATGTTGTTTACCAGATTGTCACACTCTCCTTACACACAAACAAATTAGAAACATTAAATAATTACAGACTTCCATTTTTTTCATAGAGAAAGCTGGTTATAATTTGCCATTATAACCAGCTGGTTGTGACAGCAAACATGCACCAGCTTTCTCTATGAGAAGTATGAGACAGAAGCACTTGAAAAACAAACCGTAGTAGTGTCTCACTCAAGCTCTGTCAGCTGAGTCCCTTCTATCAGCTGCATTCTTCTCAGCGGTTACAGTCCAAAAGTAAAACCAACTCACACCAACAATCTCCTTCTCCCCATAGGTAATGCGAGACCAATGAAGGACTCCCTGGCAACGCCATGGCAACCGAAGCCCTCCCTGACAACACCACAGCAACCAGAGCCCTCATGTCAGACCTGAAAACCGTACTTTACAGTTTTAAAGTTTCAACTTTTAAAATCTATTCCTAAAAACATTACACATTGCTGTTAGTTAGGCATAAGTTTTATCTTTTTACATTTATGCAAAAACTTCATGGACTTTCAGAGAAAATGCATACCACTACGACTTCACTCTGCAAATGACTAAGTTTATGCTAAACCCGTAACTCCACCACAGCCACCTTCATAATTCCCAGGGCAAGGACCTCTCTCTGCCAAAGATCCTTTCATCATAAAGCCCCGGCCTGGTTTAACTCCCTTCCTGAGGCTGTCACTAAGATCCCTGGGATTGGCCTGTTCAAAATAGCCCTCCGTCAACACATTATAGACAGCCGATGTTGTAAATGCCTGTAGTGGACCAAAACCCTGTCTTGTATAGCCCTATGCCTTCTGGGTCCCATAGACTGGGTGCTGGTACAATAGAACAACCATATCAACGATGTTATATAATGATGCGTGTAACTCAACATATGTATGTACCTGTATAATGCTGCCTGTAACTCTACGTGTGTATTTATGTATCTCACCTGTATGTAACCACTGTCCTAAACCTCACTTAATTATTGTCCCCCCATGACGAGGTACCTTTGTAACAGGTTCCTGACTCCAGGTTGTAAAACTAATTACTTCAATAAATAAATAAATAAATAAATATATAAACAGTTTTAAAGAAAAAATCTAATTAAATCTGTTACATAAAACAACCATTTTACTGTTTGAAAAAGAAAGTTTTCAAACCTCTGCACTATCACTCTACAATAAAAAACCTTACTGAATGATCATATTACAGTTCTCTGCATCAGATTTTTTACAATCCTGGGGACAAAAAAATGGACGTCAGCACTTATAAAAAATAAAGAATGGGTAGGTGGTACAAATTTGAATTTTATGCACACCTTCAGTGTGTGATGCCTTAATAAACCCCTTGGGCTTTGCCAACAGGGTTTATGTGGCATCCCACACCTCGGGTGTGTGTAAAATTCTCATTATAAAGTACAGTTACGTAAGAACTTACCGTAACAGTAGATCTTCGAGAACAGCTCTTGCAGCAGTTACACCACTAGGACTGAAGCAGTCAGGCGCCAGGACCCAACGGAAATTTTCCTATCTAGCAGTCTTCAGCAGGGACCGCCTCAGACGTCGGTCCCGCCCCCATCAGGCGTAGTACATAAGGAGGCGGTTCCCCCACAATCCCCAGTTCTCCCGCCGGAGACTCCCGGCCACTGGATGACATCAGAAGAGGAGACCGAGGATCCGCCACCAGATGGCCAAGATTAAAATCAGAACGTCCCATCCCATAAGATGGATGTTTGGCTACGACCTACCTCCACAAGAAGGGGGATGGTGGGTGGGAAGGTTCCTGCTGCAAGAGCTGTTTTCGAAGATCTACTGTTACGGTAAGTTCTTACGTAACTGTACTATCTTACTTCGAGATACAGCTCTTGCAGCAGGTTACACCGTTAGGACTGATTTCCAAGCAGTAGTGGCAATCTTACCGCAGGGAGGAGGAAAACAGAAGTCTCCATACAACTCGAGCCTAGGACAGAAGTCCCTGAAGGACGGCTAGGCCGAACCCTGCTCTTCGCCTCAACGCAATGTCCAGGCTGTAATGCCTGATAAAGGTATGCACAGAGCTCCAAGTGGCTGCAGCGCAAATAGCTGAGGGGGAGACGTTCTTTAACGCCGCAAAAGAAGTGGCCACCCCTCTCGTGGAATGACCTTTGACCGCGCCCGGTAAGGGTTTGTTACGCTTGTCATAATAGAAAGTGATGCACTGGATGAGCCACCTCGAGAGAGACTGTTTGGAGACAGGAGCTCCTTTCATTCTAACAGCAAAGGAGACAAACAGTTGATCCACCTTTCAAAACTGTTTTGTTCTGGTCAGATAATATCTGAGGCATTGATGCACGTCGAGGGTGTGCAGAAGGGCTTCTCCTCGGTTGGTGTACCTTGGGAAATACACTGGTAAGTCAATATCCTGATTAAGGGTGAATGCTGAAACCACCTTAGGCAGAAACTTTGGATTTGTCCTCAGTGATACCCTGTCCTGATGGAAAACTAAATAAGGCTCTTTACACATTAGTGCGTGCAATTCGGAGATCCTTCTTTCCGAAGTAACCGCAACTAAAAATAACGTTTTCCACGACAGAAAACGTAGCTCGCAATCCGCGGCTGGTTCAAAAGGTGGCAGCGTAAGCTGCTCCAGGATAAAGGGCAAGTCCCAAGGAGGAACCGGATCCTTAATGGGCGGCCTAAGGTGGAGGACTCCCCTTAAAAAGGCACGAGTAGTGTCCAATTGGGCCACCATCCGATGGCCTATGGGGGCACGATAAGCCGAAATTGCACAAAGGTGCACCTTAACCGAGGAGTAAGCCAATCCTGAATGAAAAAGGGAAAGCAGGTAATCCAAAACCAGCTTTTCAGGACATTCTAACGGCGAGAAACCGCGCGCATGAGCCCACAAGCAAAATCTGTGCCATTTCATGGCGTACGTTGCATGGGTTGCCAGCTTTCTGGCGGCAGAAAGTACATCTGCCACTTCTTGTGAGACCCCGTATCGCAACATGGCTATGTCTCTAGGAGCCAAGCGTGCAGGTTCAAGGAACGTAAGTCAGGATGGACTAATGAACCCTCCTCCTGAGACAGCAGATGGGAGCTGATTGGCAAAGGAAGTGGAGGTTCCCAGGACAGCTGACGCAGAAGCGGGAACCAAATTTGTCTGGGCCAGAAAGGCGCGATCAAAATGAGCGTCGCTTGCTCCCTGCGAAGTTTTAAGAGAACTCTCTGGATCTACGGGAAAGGAGGGAAGGCATAGAGGAATCTGCCCGCCCAGGAGAGGGACAACGCGTCTCGCCAGAAAACACCAGGCCCTGGATCTAGCGAGCAAAAATTGGGCAGTTTTGCGTTGGATGGGGACGCGAAAAGGTCTAACTCTGGAGTGCCCCATCTGTGAAACAGATCCTCTGCCACTTCCTGTAGAAGTTCCCACTCGTGGACTCTGGCCTGAGAGCGACTCAGACTGTCTGCGACGGTACTGTCCACTCCTGGGACGTCTACTGCAATTAGGTTTGCGCAGTGGTGCACTATCCACTCCCACACTCTCATGGCCTCCCTGCAAAGTGGGTAGGAGTGAGTGCCTCCTTGTTTGTTGAGGCAATACATCACCGCAGTATTGTCTGTTTGTAACAGGAGAGTACCCGGTGGAATCTCCGACTGGAAGGCTTGCAGAGCATAAAGAACCGCCCTCATCTCCAAAACGTTGATGTGGAGATGAGATTCCTGGGCTGCCCATGTGCCCTGAGACCTCACCCCGTCTAGGTGTGCTCCCCACCCGAGACCTGAGGCATCTGTGGAGAGAGTCACAGTCAGACAAGGCGCTGTGAAGGGAACCCCCGCAGAGAGATTCTCCAGATGTAGCCACCACTGCTAATCCCGAATCGCAGCATTCGTGATTCAAATTGGCTGCTGCAGATGGTCTTGCCTTTGGCCCCATTGCACCCTTAGCATACACTGGGTTTCCCGCATGTGGAGTCGTGCCATCGGGACTGTTGCAATGGCCGCAGCCATATGTCCAAGCAGGCGAAGGACCAGTCTTGCCGGGACGGTTTTCCTCACCGACAGGTCCCTGATGAGGGATCTGATGTGTTCTGCTCCGTCAGAGAGAAGAAAGGCTTTCCCTCTGACGGTGTCCAGAACTGCTCCGATAAACTGCAGTTTCTGGGACGGTACCAGGAGAGACTTCTCGTAATTGATGAGGATACCCAGTGATTGGAAAAGGGACTGGGTGCAGTGAAAGGCCGTCATCAGTGCCTCCTGGGAGGGAGCCATGAGAAGCCAGTCGTCCAGGTAAGGGAACACATAATGGCCTTCTTTCCTCAGAGACACCACTACGACCGCCATGCACTCCGTAAAAACGCGAGGTTCCGGTGACAGTCCGAAGGGAACAGCTCGGAACTGATAATGGTGGCCTTGAAACTCGAAGCGCAGGAACCTCCTGTGCACTTCAGCAATGGGAATGTGCAGGTAGGCATCCTGCATATCTAAAGACGCCAGAAAAGCGTCCCGTTTCAGCATGGGAATTAGTCCCGGAAGGGTCACCATACGGAAGCGTTTGTAAGTGACCAACAGATTGAGGTCACTGAGGTCCAGAATTGGACGGAGGTCCCCTGTTTTCTTTGGAACCAGGAAGAAGTGAGAATAATACCCTAGCCCTCTCTGGTTCTCTGGAACGTGCTCTAAGGCTTCCTTGTCCAGAAGCATGAGCACTTCCTGCTGTATGAGCAGGGCGTGCTGACCCGAGTAGCGGGAAAGCAGGGGAGGTCTTGTAGGTGGGTTGCCTACGAATTCTATATAGTGGCCTTTTTCGACCAATTGCAGCACCCACCTGTCGGTGGTGATCGACCGCCACCCTGGCAGGTGACGTGCGATGCAACCCCCGACCTTCATTTCCCGTTGATCTTGAGGAGGGGCAGGGGCCAGGAAGGAGTCATGCTGTGGCAGCGTTTGATCCCGCAGGCTGGGCCGACTTTGCGGCTCGTTGGTCTCTGCCTGGGGATGATTTGGCCTGGGCTTTTCGGGTAAAAGAGCCCCTCTGCTATTGGCCGCAACATGGTTGTTGCCTCTGTATCCGGCTACGAAAACGACTCTGGTTCCTACGAAAGGAACTAGGTCGAGATCTGTACATGGCCTGGACAGATTTAACTGCCTTCCCTGCATCCTGAAGTTTGGTGATCACCCTCTCTGAGGCCTCACCAAACAGGACTTCACCACTGTAAGGGACGTCTAGAATGTTCTTCTGGACGTCCGGGGTAAATCCGGACACACGGTGCCAAGAGTGTCTCCGGAGACACATGCCTGAGGCTGCAGCTCTGGCTGAAGAGTCCGCAGAGTCATATGCAGCTGTGAGCACCTGGGTCCCCACATCCGAACCCATACGGAGGAGGGTCAAAAGCTCCTCCTTTTGACCACCGTCAGGCATCTTCTCAACCAGGTCCTGTCCCTGTTCCCACAGTGCGTTCTTGAACTGAACCATGAGGGTGAGGTAATTCAAAGACCTGATGGCGCAAGTCGCAGCCGCGTACGTGCGCCTACCCACGACATCCAACTGCTTGGATTCCGGGTCTGGTGGCTGTGTGCTCAAGTGCTGAGGTCTCTGAGACCGGTCATGCGAGGCAGTGATGACCAGGGAATCAGCCAGAGGATGATTCGCCAGATACTGGTTCTCCCTCGGGGCCTTGTATAGGCGGTCAGCCTTCTTCGGCACTGCCGGAGTCCAATGCGGGCGCTTCCATCGCAACCCTGGTGACGCCCGCAAAGGTGTCCATCAAGGGTGGCACTACCACAGGCCTTGGGTCTTTCTGCCGAAGGTAGCAGGCAAGGCGCTGAGGTCAAACTCTTCAGCATCCCACCCCATATTCTCCTGAAAGTGCCTCATGATCTCCGCAAAGGAGGGATCATCCGGAGGAGACCTGGGTAGATCGTGTGGGTCTGGGGAGGGAATGCTGATGGGAGAAGGAGATCTGGAGCACCCTGAGGTGTCAGATCTGGAATCCTCTGCAGATGTGGTGTACCGGCGTCGTCTGAGTCTCTTAGGGTTAGGTGACCCTGAAGTGGATCTTGCGGGAGGTTTTCTATCTGAGGATCTGCCCCTAGGAGGAGGTGTTGGCTCCTTGGGGGTTGGTGACCGTCCTACCAGCCCCTTGGGCAGAGGAGGGGGCGTAGGCGGAGCCGGAGTAGGAGGAGGAGGGTGCATGGTGACCACACCCTTCCTGATGGTGTCCCACCAGAAGGTAAAGAGCTCCTTCACCTCTGACAAATTCAAGCCCGATGACGGGCCGGGCACCGGTGGCCAGTCGCCGGAGTCGGGACCCCGTGGGAATCCCGACGACTCCGGTGTTGCCCGCCTGGTCCTCGGGCTGAGTGGTACCCTCCTCCAATAATTCCTTCTGACCGACGTCAGCCGGCGATGGTGGTGCAGTCCTCCTCTCTGGGGTAGCCGACGTCGGTCCCCTGGTCGACGCCCTGGGAGGCGAACGCCTGCCCGGCGACGGGTGTCTTGCTGTCGTCAGCTCCTGGGAGTGCCAGTGATGCTTGGCCGACGTCGGATGGGCCAACGTCGGGTCTGGCGTCCGTTTTAGGGACGTCAGCTCCTTAGTCTTACGGGGCACCGGGACCGACCCACGCGAAGGCTGGGACACCGACCTGGCGTTGGAGTCCCGACGGCAGGAGGAAGACTTGTGGCGCTCCCCAGACTTGGACGAGGCCTTAGAAGGAGTGGATGCAGCCGACTGCCTGGAAGTCTTGAGAGGCTGCAGAGAGGAGGAGCCGCTGGAGGATCTGACCTGAACCGGGGGAGGCTGAGATTGAGCCCTGGAGGGAGAGTGGTCTGACCGCGAGCCGGAGCTTCGGGAGTCCGAGGTCCTCGCCGGGGACCTGGGTCTTTCCTTCTCCCGGTGTTTTTCCCGGTGTTTGTGGGACTTCCCTTACGACTTCCCATGGAGGAAGATTCCCTACCCATGGTCTTTAGTTTCTCCTCCAAGAGAAAGGCTTGAAGGGCCTTCTGGCGGCAGATCCTAGTGCGACTGTTGAAACCCTGGCAGAAGGAGCAGGCCTTGGTGTCGTGTTCCGGGCCTAGACAACGCACACAGGCAGAGTGAGGATCCTTGAAGGGGATCTGTTTGCCGCAGGCACACTTCGATGGGTGACCTTCCAGAGAGGTGTTTGGAGAGGACATCAGATGAATTCCAAATCCGTATAAGAAGAGAGAACATCGTCGTTCTAAGTAGTCGCACGCTAGAAAGATACCGAGAGGCCGATGCTTGCAATGTCGACGGCGGGAAAAGAACTGGGGATTGTGGGGGGACCGCCTCCTTATGTACTACGCCTGACGTCGGGGGCGGGACCGACGTCGGAGGCGGTCCCCGCTGAAGACTGCTAGCTAGAAAATTTCCGTGGGGTCCTGGCGCCTGACGGCTTCAGTCCTAATGGTGTAACCTGCTGCAAGAGCTGTAGCTCGAAGTAAGATCCACCTATTCATACATTATTCTCTATGTATTGTTTATATTTTCATTACAACTGTTTGTTTGCTAACAGTGAAAAATCCCCCTTCTATCTTTACCTGCTCATCAGGGAAATCTCTTCTGCTTTCCCTGACAAGTGAAATAATTGAGTGTTTGGCTATAAAACAGGCCTTTGTTGTCTGTGTGTACAGTATGTTAGTAAAGGAACATTCTGCTAGTAGAACTGAGCAGAATTTTGAATCCCTGTATTCCATGGTAAACATTCAATTTCTTGAATGTGGGGAAACACAGAGGGGAAAAAAAAGCAGAATGAAGAAAGTAAGCAATAATACTATATAATCAAAGAGAAAAGGTGGTACATGACTCACCCTGCTATTTATCTTTTAAGACAGAGTGAGCAGTTCATGATGCTGTCAGTGAGTGTGGAAGTTTTGAACCACACTCATGCTTGCAGCACTGGGGAACTGAAGTCTCTGTTATAGCTTCCTTTCAGTTTTGTCTACAGAGTAAGGAAAATGAAATAAAAAATAAGGGGGCTACGTGTCATACTTAGAATGAGAAAACCAGCATTTCAAACAACATGAAGTCTTGCTATATTATGACAATTGCAGTATGACCGCAGGTTAGAAATGCTCCGGAGGTGAAGTAGTTAACTTTCCAGGCAGGCATAGAACTTAGAGCGCGAGCTCGGTTGAAAACTCTGTCTGTTGTGCTTCAAACGCAAACTGTCAGATCTTTACGAGCTAAAACTCACTAAGGTTCTGTGTGGAAGCTATAAACCTACACTAGCTACTAACATAAACACTCATTTTTGGCCTAAAACAGAGACTCAAGTCAGGAGACCCAAAAATGCAAAAACACAACACCAATTCACCCAAAAAGGTAGGCGAAAAACAACAAGGTGGGCATAAAAAAAAAATGCCAACCCTGTACTGCCCACCCACATCCCCAAAACAGAGGTTCTGAGAGGGGCAGGCAGGGAGGGAGGTCATAATATAGCAAGACTCCATTAGAAGAAACATTACTAAGGTGAGTATTTTTTTCTTCAAACAACATGAAGTCTTGCTATATTATGACAATTGCAGACTACACAGCAGTACCCCCATGGAGGAGGGACAGAACCTACCTAGGAAATAGGCTCTGAAGCACGGCTGTGCCAAACCGAGCATCACTCCTAGCCTGGATGTCCAAGGAGTAATGCTTGGAAAAAGTGTGAACTGTTTTCCAGGTAGCTCCTTGACATATTTCTAGAACAGGAATGTCTCTGGCAGCAGCCAGAGAAGCAGCTGTACCTCTGGTAGAGTGAGCCCTCAGGCCTGAGGGGGGAACTTTACCCAACTTCTCATAGCAGAATTGGATACAAGAGACAATCTACCTGGCAATGGATCTTTTAGTGGCTGGCTTCCCTTTACCAACTTCGCCATAGGTGAGGAACAGTTGAAGGGAGTCAAACCTATGACCCTTGATATGCTCTATGTAGTAACTAAGGGCTCTCTTCACATCTAGACTGTGCAGCATCCTCTCCCCAGAGGAAGAGTGGTCAGTGAAGTACACTGGAAGTGAAATAGATTGATTAAGGTGCAAATCTGAAACCACCTTAGGCAGGAACTTTCTGTTAGTCCAAAGGACCACCTTATCTCTGTGAAGACAGATAAACTCCTGCTCCACTAACAACGATTGTAATTCACTTATGTGTCTGGCAGAGGTGATGGCTACCAAAAACACAGTTTTCCAAGTCAAGTACTTGAGCTCAGCTGAAGACAAGGGCTCAAAGGGGGGTTGCATAAGCTGAGCAATGCAAACATTAAGATCCCAGGCAGGGGCAGGATCCCTGAATGGAGGGTTGGTGTGAAACAACCCCTTAAAAAACTTGGAAAATACAGGATGAGCTGAAAGGGAAGAGGATTTACCTGCTGAAATAAAAGCAGACACAGCTGCCAAGTGCACCTTCAGGGTAGCTGGTCTCAGCCCCAAAGAATTCAGGTGGACCATGTAATCCAGGACTGTGGGTAGATCAGCAGAGACTGGGGAAATATGCTTTTCCGAGCACCATATGGAAAACCTTTTCCATTTGGAATTGTAAGTAGCCCTGGTGGAAGGCTTCCTTGAGGCCTTCAATATATCCATTACACCTTGGGAAAGGTGTAAATCAGCAAACTGTAACTCTTCAAGAACCAAGCCTTGAGATTGAGAGATTTGAGATTCGGGTACCAGACCCTTCCCTGGGCACAGGTTAACAGATTGTGATTCCTGGGAAGGGACAGGGGAGGATGGACTGCTAAGGACAGCAGGAGTGGATACCAGGGCTGTCTGGCCCAATCCGGAGCTATCAGAATGACTTTGCATGATTGGGATCTGATTTTGACTAGCACTTTAAACAGGAGAGGAAAGGGAGGGAAGGCATAGAGAAACTTCCCCTCCCAACTGAGGGCTAAGGCATCCAGTGGGAGTGAGCCCAACACTGGGGGCCTGCAGCAAAAAAGAGGAAGTTGGTGATTGTCTGGGGCTGCAAAAAGATCTATCTCTGGGTGCCCCATCTGGCAAATACTACTCCCAAGACCAGGGATCCAGTGACCATTCGTGGTGGCCCTGGGAAATCCTGCTGAGAGCATCTGCCAGGACATTGTCCTTGCCTGGGAGGTGAACTGCCGTAGGGAGGTGTTCAGGAGTAAGCCAGAGACCACAACTTCATTGCTTGTGCACAAGGCCGTAGACCGAGTGCCCCTTGCTTGTTGATGTACCACATTGTAGTGGTGTTGTCTGTTGTCTGACCTGAATACTCTTGTTCTGAACAGATTTGGAAAAGCTTGAAGTGCTAGAAAACTGCTCTGAGCTCCAACAGGTTGATGTGGAGCAGAGATTCCTGGGGAGACCACAGACCCTGGGTGGTGAGGTCGCCCATGTGAGCTCCCAGCCCAAGAGGGACGCACCTGTAGTAAGGATTAGAGAATGAGACTGAGTGACAAAAGGAACCCCTTGTCTCAGGTTGCTCTGATCCTGCCACCACTGTAGGGCTTGGATCAGGGTCTGAGTTACTGGGATCAGCTTGGTAAGAGGATCCTTTCTTTGAGACCAAAAAGCTCTCAAATGGAACTGGATGTCCCTCATCTGAAATCTTGCTCCTTGCACAACTGCTGTGGAAGCAGCCATGTGTCCTAGGAGCCTACAGAAAATGCCTTGCTGGCCGGGAGACCTGCAGGGTAAATGAGGAGGCAAGGAGACTAGGGTCTTTGCCCTGTCCAGGGGGAGGAAGGCCCTGGCTTCCTGTGTGTTCAGTTCTGCGCCTATGAAGGTAAGAAGCTGGACCGGCTCTAGAACTGACTTTGAGAGATTCAGAAGGAAACCTAGAGAAGTAAGCAGTTGCTGCGTTATCTGAAGGTGTAAATTGACCTGGTCTGGGGACTGGCCTACTAAGAGCCAATCGTCCAGGTAAGGAAAGATGGCAATCTTTTGCCTTCTTAGGTAGGCAACTGCTACAGCCAGGCATTTGGTGAATACCCTTGGGGCAGAAGTGAGGTCGAAGGGCATTGCTCTGAACTGGTAGTGGCCTGAGGGCAGCTCAACCTGAGGTACTTTCGATGGGAGCTTCTGATGGGAATATGGAAGTAGGCATCCTTGAGGTCCAGGAAGCTAGCCAGTCCCCTGGCCTTAGAGAGGGTAGGATAATTCCCAGAGTCACCATTTTGAACTTTGGTTTTAAAAGGTGCTTGTTTAAATATCTGAGATCCAGGATGGGCCGCCATTCTCCTGTCTTTTTTGGGGTAAGGAAGTACCTGGAGTATAAACCTTTGCCCTGGTGTAGGGGAGGAACCCTTTCCACAGCTCTGAGAGCCAGGAGGGTAGAGACCTCTGCCTCTAGGGCAAGTGCCTCTGATGGAGTTGCAGGTGGAAAAGATCTGGTTCTCAGTTTTGGAAATTTTTTGAAGCTGAGAACCAGTCCCTGGCTTACTACTTCCAGGACCCACTTGTCTGATGTTAAAGACTTCCAGTCCTGGACAAAGTAAGCCAACCTGCCCCCTACAAGTAGAGAAGAATCAACATGAAATGAGAAGGGGACTTGTGGTCTTGTTGTGCATTACAGTGTGATAACTGCACTCCTAGGGATGACCGGCATTCGGCCTTCAGCCTTGTGCCTAACTTCGCTCCTAGGAGTGCGGTTATCACACCGTAATGCACACCCAGTCATGTCTTACTGCTTACGTGTCATGGCCCCAACTGCAAAGGTGCTTTTGTGATTTCATTTGAATAATTGTCATGTCTTTGATAGCAGCACAAACATTTACTGGTTGTGAAAAAGGCAAGGGTACAGAAACTGTGGTGAGCCTCTCCAGAACGCATAAAGAGCGTATGAAAAAAATACTCACCGCAGTAATGATGTTTCTTCCTAAGGGATCCCTCATTATGTTTACACTTTAACAATCATCTCGGCTGAGGATGTCGGAGATGGAATCTATGTACATTTTTATAAACTGGAATGTAGGGTTCAAACTCAATCTGTGCTCCACTCTGGCTGTTGCTCAAATCTGTTTTCAAGGTAGAGTGGAGCAGCGGCAAGTGAAATGAGCTAAAAAAGCTAACAAGAGATTTTTTTTTTTTTAAAGTAAAAAATGTCATACAATTGTAAAACACCAAACTGAAGGCATATTTGTGAAATTTTGCCATGTAACAAACTTTTGTAGGACTTGCAACAGAAATGATTAAACTCAATCAAAAAGGACAGATTCTTGTGTGAACCTATTTCAGGTTCTGGAAGGGAAGGGCAGTGTTAGGAAGTTTAAACACAGCAAGGGATCCCTAAGAAGATACAGTACTATAGTGAAAAATGTTTTCTTCCAATCCCAGAAATCCCCCATTTAGTGTTTACATGTTAGCATACTTTACAGCAGTACCTTGAGAGGCTTTATCCAGAAGCTAGTTAGGAAAGACTCTGCAAGAAAGTAGTTCCAAAGTTGACAGCCATACTGGATTGTATATCCAAACCGCAGTGCTTTGTAAAGGTGTGTACTGTTTTCCAGAAAGCTGCTTTACAAGTGTAACAAGGGGATGCCCCTCGAGGAAGCCACAGAAGCAGAGGTATTCCTTGTGGAATGTGCCCTCAAGCCTCTTGGTGGCATTTTCCAACCATTTTTTTTTATAGCAGAACTGAAAGCAAGAGACTATCCAGTGAAACACAGAACTCTTTGCAGTTGGTTTACCTTAACCAACCTCACCACAGGTAACAAAAATGTTGGGTGCTCTGTGACTGGACATATTTTGTCCTGCCCACGTGGATATCGGGACTTATCGATCCAGGCTATGCAACTTTTCCTCAGCTGGAATGCAGTGTTCTGGATAGAGTTCAGAAAGTGTCACTGACTGATTCAGGTGGAACTCAAGATACCACCTTAGGCAGCATATTTTTTCTGTTCCGGTGGAACTCAGATATCACCATAGGTAGGAATTTTCTGTTGGTTTTAAAAACTACTTGATCTCTGGGGGGATTATGTAACTTGACTATGTGCAGAGGGCTTGCAATTCACGTACCATCCCAGCAGTGGTCACTGCAACCAGGAATAAGGTTTTTCATGCGACATGCATCAAATCAGCAGTCTCCAAAGGCTCAAAGGGAGCCTCCATAAATTGAGCAGCGCATATACTGAGGTCCCAGGAAGGGGCCGACAGGGTACCTCACTAGTGGGTATAACTGGCTGAGGCCTTTAAAAAACACATTCTGAAAATGGGTTGTGAGGTCAAAAACTTTCCCTTGCCAGCTGATAAGTATGCTGATACTTTTAGTAAGTGCACTTTAGAAGTTCAAGGCCACGGGCCTAATGACGGTATACTAGGTACTCCAGAATTACAGGTAAACTTGCCTATCTTTGGTTTATTTTATTTGGGGTACACCAGTAAGAAAACCTTTCCACTTAGAGGAATATGCTTTCCTGACAGTGGGTTTCCTTGAAACCATAAGCACCTTCAGGACTTCCTCCGAGTGATTCAATCCAGAAACTAACTCAAGAACCATGCCCTTAGGCATAGGGTCCTGGGGTTTGGGAATACTATTCTGCCCTGAGACAAAGTCAACAGACTGTGACTGAGTGGCAGGCTCACCGGATTCTTGCTGGACAGGCCCAGGAGCACTGAGTACCAGCCTGTGTGTCCCAGTATGGAGCTATCAGGATCATTGTTGCAGGTTCTAGCCTGAATTTCAGGAGTACTTTCTGAATGAGAATGGTGGAAAGACATACAGAAACTTTCCTGTCCGGTCCAGTACCAGGGCATCCTTCGGGACTGTCCCTCTGGCTGGTGGTCTGCAACAAAACAGGTAGCTCCAAGAGGCGAGCAGGTCTATACTGGGAGTGCCCTACCTTCTGACCATTGTGGCCATAACCTGCTGTTTTAAGGCCCATTTGCAATTTCACTGGCTCAATCTACTTAGGGAATCTGTCAGGACACTGTCTTTTGCCTGGCAGACACACTGCAAATGTTTGATTCTAAGAAACATGCCAGGTCCCAGATCATCTTTGCTTCTGTATATAGCAGTTCTGAGGATCTTGTTCTTCCCTTCTTGTTCATGTAATGCATTGTCATGTTGTCTGTCCTGACAGACTGGTTCTGTAGCTGGGAGAAGAAAAAAATTACTTACCATAATAATATTGGCAACAGTGGGAGGAGGAGTTCAGCCAACATAGCAGTTGTGTGAGCCACAGGGTGTAGGCTCAGGTATGCCACCCCTCTCGATGTGCAAGACACGCACTGATGACCCAACGGGGACTGGACTGTGAATTTTTTACTCACAAGACGCTGATTTCTGGCAGGAGACATCAGAAAATTCAGAGAAAAAAAAACTTTTAAAACTTATGGAGTTTTGGGTTAAACGTGATGCCGAAACCCTTCCCAGAATGGGGCTGCCAAAAGCATGTCTAAATCGATAAAACAATTGGAGATGCAAACCTGGCTTAAACCCAGGGAAACAGAAAGGTAAAGACGTGCCAACTCCGTTGTCCCCCAAAATAAGAGGCGTGAGCCCTTCTACGGAACAGGGGATTAAACAAAAGAAAGTGACTGCTCCAATTTTCTTGATTAAAAACACAGCACTAACGGTAAGAATTACCCTGGAAAGCAACATATCTGAAAAAACTAAAACAGGAGAAGTATGCAAAAATCGAGGACACGGAAGAACAATGCCAACAACATTCACCTGCAGAAGAATCAGCAATGGTGGCAGCTTCAAACATCGTCGATTCACACCTACTGTAGCAGATATGGACAGTCCTGAACCTTCTACATCAGGTACTGATGCAAATCTGACTTGTACAAACCCAAATTTGCCACAAAATATGTACACAGAGGGTATTAACACTGGAGAAGAGCACAGTAGCAACAATGCAACGTAATGTTACAGCTAATGTTCAGACAACCGGGCAATACTCACATCAGTTAAGAAAACACTGTAGCAAAGCAAGTAAATAACAGTTCTACTCATCAAACAGCAGAGTATGGAAAAGTCAGGAAACAAAAAAAGTCAAGTGGATACTACTTCAGAACTCCTACAAGCAGAAATGACTCCACTGGCCTGGGCAACACAAATTTTAAATAAATTTGATTCATGGGATAAGACTCTCCAGAAAATAGGCCAGTTGGAAGCCAAAACTAATCAGTTTCAATTCTTGATTCAACAACTCCTAACGGAAAACCAAGAGTTACAAAAATAACTTATTACAGCCTAGCAAAGGATATCTGACTTGGAAGATAAGCTTACGCCTTAGGAAAGACAGATAAAGATTTAGACCTAACCAACAAAGAACTGAGAGATAAAATGACCATTTTTTAAGCCAGAGCGAGACGAAAGAACATTCGCATATTGGGTGCACCAGAGGTTCGGTATACAAAGAAAGCTTTGAAGGAATCGTTTGCACAGATTGCTGCAACTTATCTGGACGCAGACACTGCAAACATTTCTTTCGATATTGATAGAATACATTGCACATTTAGATCCAGCGCGGTGCAGGGTCTGCCTAGGCCAATCAATGTTAAATTCTTCCATTCACAGGATAAAGAAGAAAAAATTACTCACCTTAGTAATGTTGTTTCTTCTAATGGAGTCTTACTATAGTACGACAATTGCAGTATGATCGCAGGTTAGAACTGCTCTGGAGGTGAAATAGTTAACTTTCCATGCAGGCATAGAACTCAGAGCGTGAGCTCGGCTGAAAACTCTGTCTGTTGTGCTTCAAAGGTAAACTGTCAGATCTTTACGAGCTAAAACTCACTAAGGTTCTGTGTGGAAGCTGTGAGCCTACACTAGCCAACTGGCTACTAACATAAACACTCATTTTTTTGGTCTAAAACAGAGACTCAAGTCAGGAGACCCAAAAAATGCAAAAACACAACACCAATTCACCCAAAAAGGTAGGTGAAAACAACAAGGTGGGCATCAAAAAAGTGCCAACCCTGTACTGCCCACCCACATCCCAAAACAGAGGCTCTGAGAGGGGCAGGCAGGGAGGGAGGTCATAATAAAGCAAGACTCCATTAGAAGAAACAACATTACTAATGTGAGTAATTTTTTTCTTCAAACAACATGAAGTCTTGCTATATTATGACAATTGCAGACTACACAGCAGTACCCCCATGGAGGAGGGACAGAACCTACTTAGGAAATAGGCTCTGAAGCACGGCTGTGCCAAACCGAGCATCACTCCTAGCCTGGATGTCCATGAGTAATGCTTGGTAAAAGTGTGAACTGTTTTCCAGGTAGCTGCTTGACATATTTCTAGAATAGGAATGTCTCTGGCAGCAGCCAGAGAAGCAACTGTACCTCTGGTAGAGTGAGCCCTCAGGCCTGAGGGAGGAACTTACCCAACTTCTCGAGCAGAATTGATACAAGAGACAATCCACCTGGCAATGGATCTTTAGTGGCTGGCTTCCTTTTCCCAACTTCGCCATAGGTAAGGAACAGTTGGAGGGAGTCAAACCTATGACCCATGGTACGCTCTATGTAGTAACTAAGGGCTCTCTTCACATCTAGGCTGTGCAGCCTCCTCTCCCCAGAGGAGGAGTGGTCAGTGAAGTACACTGGAAGAGAAATAGATTGATTAAGGTGGAAATCTGAAACCACCTTAGGCAAGAACTTCCTGTTAGTCCTGAGGACCACCTTATCTCTATGAAAGGAGATAAAATCAGGCTCCACTGACACAGCTTGTATTTCACTTATGCATCTGGCAGAAGTGATGGCTACCAGAAACACAGTTTTCCAAGTCAAGTATTTAAGCTCTGCTGAAGATAAAGGCTCAAAAGGGGGTTGCATAAGCTGAGCAATGCAAACATGGAGGTCCCAGGCAGGGGCAGGGTCCCTGAATGGAGGGTTGGTGTGAAGCAATCCCTTGAAAAACTTGGAGAAAACAGGGTGAGCTGAGAGGGAACAGGGCTTACCTGCTGAAATAAAAGCAGAGACAGCTGCCAGATGCACTTTCCGTATAGCTGGTCTCAGCCCCAAGCTATTTAAGTGGACCATATAATCAAGGACTGTGGGCAGATCAGCAGATTCTGGGGAAATATGCTTCCCAGAGCACCATATGGAAAAATCTTTTCCATTTAGAATTATAAGTAGCCCTGGTGGAAGGTTTTCTAGAAGCCTTCAGGATATCCATTACACCCTGGGAGAGGTGTAAGTCAGCAAACTCTAACTTTTCAAGAACCAGGCCTTGAGATTGAGAGATTTGAGGTTCCGGTACCAAACCCTCCCCTGAGCACAGGTTAACAGGTTGTAATTCCTGGGAAGACACAGGGGAAAATGCACTGCTAAGGACAGTAGGAGTGGATACCAGGGCTGTCTGGCCCAGTCTGGAGCAATCAGGATCATCTTGCAGGGTTGAGATCAGATTTTGACTAGCACTTTGAACAGGAGAGGGAAAGGGGGAAAAGCATAGAGAAACTTCCCTTCCCAATTGAGAACTAAGGCATCCAGGGGGACTGAGCCCAACACTGGGGGCCTGCAGCAAAAAAGGGGAAGTTGGTGATTGTCTGGGGCTGCAAAAAGATCTGCGGGGTGCCCCATCTGGAAAAAAATCACTTCCAAGACCAGGGGATCCAGTGACCATTCGTGATGGCCCTGGGAAATGCTACTGAGAGCATCTGCCAGGACATTGTCCTTTCCTGGTAGGTGAATTGCCATGAGGGAGGTGTTCAGGGAGTAAGCCAGAGACCACAACTTCATTGCTTCGGTGCACAAGGCCGTAGACAGAGTGCCTCCTTGCTTGCTGATGTACCACATTGTGGTGGTGTTGTCTGTTCTGACCTGTACAACTTTGTTCTGAACAGATTTGGAAAAAGCTTGAAGTGCTAGAAATACTGCTCTGAGTTCCAACAGGTTGATATGGAGCAGAGATTCCTGAGGGGACCACAACCCCTGGGTGGTGAGGTCAGCCCATGTGAGCCCCCCACCCCAAGAGGGAGGCATCTGTAGTAAGGATTAAAGAGTGAGACTGGGTGGCAAAAGGAACCCCTTGTCTCAAATTGTTCTGATCCTGCTACCACTGTAGGGCCTGGATCAGGGTTCGAGTTACTGGAATCAGTTTGGTCAGAGGGTCCTTCCTTTGAGACCAAAAGGCTCTCAAATGGAACTGAATGTCCCTCATCTGAAATCTTGCTCCCTGCACTACTGCTGTAGAAGCAGCCATGTGCCCCAGGAACGTTAGAAAATGCCTTCCTGGTCGAGACACCTGCAGGGTGAATGAGGAGGCCAGAGTGACCAGGGTCCTTGCCCTGTCCAGGGGAAGGAAGACTCTGGCCTTCTCTGTGTCTAGCTCTGCGCCTATGAAGGTGAGGAGCTGGACAGGCTCTAGAACGGACTTTGAGAGATTTAGGAGGAAACCCAAAGAAGTGAGCAGTTGCTAAGTTATCTGTAAGTGTAACTTGACTTGGTCTGGGGACTGGCCTACTATGAGCCAGTCGTCCAGGTAAGGGAAAATGGCAATTTTCTGCCTTCTTAGAGAAGCAACTACTACTGCCAGGCATTTTGTGAATAGCCTTGGAGCAGAGGTGAGGCCAAAGGGCATTGCTCTGAACTGGTAATGGCCTGAGGGCAGCTCGAACCTGGGGTACTTTCGATGGGAGCTTCTGATGAGAATATGGAAGTAGGCATTCTTGAGGTCCAGGGACACTAGCCAGTCCCCTGGCCTTAGAGAGGGTAGAATAATTCCCAGAGTCACCATTTTGAATTTTGGTTTTAAAAGGTGCTTTTTAAGTATCTGAGATCCAGGATGGGCCGCCATTCTCCTGTCTTTTTGGGGTAAGGAAGTACCTGGAGTACAATCCTTTGCCCTGGTGTAGGGGTGGAACCCTTTCCACAGCTCTGAGAGCCAGGAGGGAAGAGACCTCTGCCTCTAGGGCAAGTGCCTCTGAGGGATTTGCAGGTGGAAAGGATCTGGTTCTCAGCTCTGGAAATTTTTTGAAGCTGAGAACCAGTCCCTGGCTTACTACTTCCAGGACCCACCTGTCTGATGTTACAGACTCCCAGTCCTGGACAAAGTAAGCCAGCCTGCCCCCTACAGGTAGCTGAGAATCGGCCTTGGCAACCCCATCAGGGTGCCTGCTTGGCAGGGGCTTTAGGCTGAGGGGTGGAAGCAGGCCTGCTTGTACCCCGTCTGCCTCTCCCTCTGAAGAACCCCCTCTGGGCATAAGCAGAAGAGGAGGCCTGGGCTTGCTAAAAAGGCCTATGAAAAGGCCTGCCCCTGGGAAGCTGCCTTTGAGGAGTGGCCTGCTTTTCCTTGGCCTGTGCACTCCTATAGGTGGTCCTATACTCATTCATTTTCTTCATGTAATTCTCTGTCTGCTCCCCAAACAGGGAATTACCCACAACAGGAAAATCCATGGCTTTAGTCTGGGTATCCTGTGACAGGCTAGTACATCTGAGCCAAGCCATTCTTCGAAGTGCCACAGATGTAGCCATGACTCTTGATGACACATCATTTGAGTCCACTGCAGCATGGAATAGCACCTTGGACGCCTCAATACCATCAGCCGCCACCTGCTCCAGCTCCTTGGCAAGCTGGCCAGGGACCTGTTTTGCTAGAGCCATGACAGTGTCCCATCTGGATTTCTGATATCTAGCAACATAAGCCATATAATTTGCCTGTCTGAGTCCCAAGGATGCTGCCATGTACTGTTTCTTTGCCATGGCATCAATCCTCCTGGAGTCCTTGTCTGGGGGGTGTGAAGCCAAGGGAATATTTGCCTTGTCACAGGCTGCAGTCTGCACTACCCCAACATGGCTGCATTGTTGTGTAAGGAACTCCGTATCAGAGCCTGACAATGTGTACCTCTTGTCCATTCTCTTATCCACAGGAGGTATAGTGTGAGGAGTTTTTAAAATTTTAAAAGTCTGTTTCCCAAAAGATTTATGCAAGGGAATAGACAGTCTCCTAGACTCTGGGATATCCATCATTTCCACAGTCAGGCTCCTCTTGATCATCCACAGCTTCCTCCATAGGGAGCTGGAGGGTTTCAGCCTCTTTTTTATAAAACAAAATGAGACGGGGACTCAGAAAGCCTAGGAGGAGACACTCCTGAAGGTCTGTCTGGGGAGATGTCCGGGTCAATGGGCACATCCAGACTTTAAAATCCACATTCACTCTCCTCATACTCCTCCCCCCCCGGTTCATAATATTCCTCTAAATCATACTCTTGAACCGGTGGACCCAGCTGAACCAAGCGCCTACCTGACGGTGCCGGTTCGGTCGGAACCGGGGAAAGTGACTGGACAATTTTGATCGCATTGGCTATTTCTTCAGCGGTTGGAGAGGTAAGTTTTGGCTCCACACCAGCTGATTTTCTAGTCCTTTTTGCTGGAACCGACTCCTCAGAGTCGGATCTCCTTTTGGCCGAAGAAGTCTCGCCCTGGTCAGAGGGCACTCCTTCTGGTTTGGTTGGAACCAAACCGGGCTGGCCATCCGGTTCAGCGGACTTCTTGGCCTCAGTTTCCCTGAGCCTACCACCTCTCTTCTCCAGGGTAGCTGCAGGAAAATTTTTACAAATCTGGCAGTCTGCATTGAGGTGGTCAAACCCCAGACAGTAAACACAGGTGGTGTGGTGATCAGCCTTGGCAAAGACTTCCCCACACACACTACAGTGTAGAAACCCAGTGGGCCCAGTTTTTCTTTTGGGTTTCTCAGACATAGTGCCAGTCCTATCCAAACATACCCGTTTATGGCAATCCGCCAGGTAAGACCCTCTTATTGGTTCCCAACCGTGTCACGGTTCGTGGAAAAAAACGTAATAAAATCCGTCTTTTTTAGAACCGATAAGAACCGGTAACCACACTCTAAATCACAGATGAAGATTTTTTAAACAACTTGATTGGTTCAAACCGAACCGATTAACCGTTTACAAGTTCCACACAGATTAGAATTAATGTAAAATCTATCTAGTACTCAAATACCACAGACAGAGACTGAACCAACAGGTTGCGGTTTAAATTCGGTCGAAAACCGAGAAAAGCGGTTATTTAACCAACAAAATGAACCGAGCAGAAGGAGAAATCTCCGGCGTGACTGTTCAGTGAGGCGGAGTAAAGAATCTGACGGTTTGAGTTTGAAGAACAACAGACAGAGTCTCAATCGAGCTCAGCGTTCCATGCCTGGCATGGAAAGTTAACTCATCTCTGGGGCAGTTCGAAAGTTGGGACTCACTGCATATGTCAGAATATAGCAAGACTTGAAAACATGTTTGAAAGGGTTGTAGTGCTTGAAGAGCGTACAACACCGCTCTGAGCTTTCGAGCACAGGGGCTCCCCAACAAGGTTCTCCTAGACAGCCACAGAAAAGCCAGCACAGTGCTTCTCTGTGCCTGTGAGCTTCTGCCCTGCCGGCGCTCTGCGCCGGCTCCCCACCACCGCCCTTGGTGAGCTCCTCCTTTTATAGGGTGAGGTCACATGATTCCAAAGACCTATCAGCCTATTTCTCCATTTGCAGCTTATCAGCTGCCACCACCAGAGGGCTCAACTCAAATCTTTTCAGTTACCTATACAAATTAGGCCAGGATGCTGCTGAAACCATTCCTATTTCTTCTCTCTCTGGCCACTCTCTCCTCCCTGCCCCCCACCACCCTCCCTAACAGAGAACCCCCACAGCCCCTACTACCTCGGCTTACCCCTCAGCCTTGCCACATTGCGTCCTCACACACACCTGCCCACGCCTTGACCCAAAACTATTATGCAGGTATTACTGCCAGCATCATTCCACCGTCCTTTCATCAGGGGCTTGCGGTCTTGCACACCCCACCCCGTCGCTGCCCCCAAATTTTCTCAAACACTCGGTCCTCCACATCCTACCCATACCTCTCTCGGACAAAAATAAAGCATATCATCTCCATACTTCTCCTCCTGTCTGGGGACACAGAGGTAAACCCCGGCCCAAACCACACAAATTCCCATTCCCCTTTCTCCTTTCCCAAAGGCCTCCGCATCTTACAACTAAACACCTGCAGCCTTTTATCCAAAATCTCTCTACTACAACCAATTGCATTAACACAGCGCCCTGACATCCTGGTCATTTCAGAAACTTGGTTAAAACCCCATCACTCAGAAGCGGAAGTCTCCATACCAGGCTATACAATAATCAGACATGACCAGCCAGGCAAAAAGCGCGGAGGTGGCACAGCAATGTATACAGAAAGATAGAATTTGACGGCAGATAAGGACCACTTGGCCAACCCAGTCTGCCCATTTCCCTACCTACTGGATAAGCTGCAGATTCTAGTTAACCAACAGCCTACTTCCTGCCACCCCCCACTACAATTGCCTTGTGTCTGTCCCATGCATGTTTGAATTCCCCCACTGTTTTAGCCCCAACAACCTCCCCAGGAAGGCAGTTCCACGCATCCACCACTCTCTCCGTGAAAAAGTTTCCTCACATTACCCCTGGAGCCATCCCCCCTCTATCTTTAAATTGTGTCCCCTTGTTCTTACACATCTTTTTTTCTGAAAGATGCTACCCTCCTGGACTTTGATTCCCTTGAGGTACTTGAACGTTTCTATCATGTCCTCCCGTCCCTCCTTTCATCAAGGGTATACATATTAAGCTCTCTCAGTCTCTCTTCATATGATTTCTGATGCAGACCCTGCACCATTTTAGTTGCCCTCCTCTGGACTGCTTCCATCCTGTCTATGCCCTTGCGTAGATAAGGTCTCCAAAACTGCACACAGTACGCCAGATGGGGTCTCACCAACTGTCTGTAAAGAGGGATAACCACTTCCCTTTTTCTACTTGTGATGCCCCTTCCTATGCATCCCAGTATCCCCCCTGGCTCTCCTTACTGACTTCTCACATTGCTTGCCAACCTTTAGATCATCTGATATGACTACCCCCAAGTCCCATTCCATTTTTGTTGTTAGTACCTCCCCTGCTATTGTGTACTCTTCTCCTGGGTTTTTATTTCCCAGGTGCATTACTTGCACTTCTTTGCACTGAATCTAAGCTGCCATATGTCTGACCATTCCTCCAACTTTGCCAAGTCCCTTCTCATCCTTTCTACCCCCCTGTATCAACTCTGTTACAGATCTTTGTATCATCTGCAAAGAGGCATACCTTTCCTCCAGACCCTCTGCAATGTCAACCTATAAAGATGTTAAAGAGGACTGGACACAGTACTGAGCCCTGAGGTACTCCACTAGTGACCCCCCTTTTTTCGGAATGTGTTTCACTCACTACTACCTTCTGTGTCCTGTTGTGCAGCCAGTCTGCAACCCAGGCTACCACCCTGGGACCCACTCCCAGGCTGGCTGACTTGATTATTAATCTTTTGTGCAGGACTGTGTCAAATGCCTTGCTAAAGTCTAGGTAGGCCATATCCACAGCCCCTCCCTGGTCTATTACTTTGGTCACCCAGTCAAAGAAATCTATTAGATTCGTCTGACATGACCTTCCTGCTGTAAATCCATGCTGCTTTGGGTCCTGTGCCCTGCTGGCTTCTAGGTACTCAACAATTCTTTCTTTCAAGTGATTCCATCATTTCCCTACCAATGAGGTCAAACTTACAGGTCTGTAGTTTCCTGCTTCTGCCTTGCTCCCACTTTTGTGAAGGGAATCACATCTGCCCTCCTCCAGTCCTCAGATACCACCCATCCTTCCATGATTTGTTAAAAGTGTGGTCAGTGGTGTCACTAGGTCCTCCTTAGTTCTTTTTAGGATTCTGGGTGAATCCCATCAGGCCCCATTGCTTTGTTCACCTTGAGTTTTAGGAGTTCTTTCAGGACTCTTTCTTCTGTAAATGGACTGGTGTCAACCCCCTACCCAGAGTGCTTCTATTGTCTGGTTTGGTAACTCCTCATTCTTTTGTGAATACTGAGCAAAAGTATTCATTCAGTATCTCTACGTTTTCACTGTCTCCCTCTGCCCACCTCCCCTCTCCCTTATTAATCTTTACTATTCCTTCCTTAACCTTTCTATGCTCCCTAATGTACCTATAAAAGGTTTTATCCCCCTTCTTAACTGAATTGGCCATTTTTTCCACAGTTTGGGCTTTTGCTATTCTAACTGCCTTCCCCACTTTCTGCTTTAACTGATACAGTTGCCTGTCGTGCTCCTTCTGTGATGCCTTATACTTCTGAATGCAGCCTTTTTCTCCTTAACCTTCCCTGCCACCTCTTTTGAAAGCCATAGTGTTTTTTTACTCAGCTTTGTTTCCTTTATCTGTTTCACACAAAGGCTTGTTGCCTCTATGGTGGCAGTTTTGATTTTTCTCCATTGTTCTTCCACCCCTTTTTGGCCATTTGTTAGTGTATTCCTCAGGTATTCACCTATTTTGCCAAAGTCAGCCCTTCTGAAGTCCAGTATGCTTGTTTTTGTATGGCTTGTCTCCATGGTTGTGCTTATTGTGAAGCACACTGTGCAGTGATAGCTTGTTCCCAGATGTCTACTGACTTCTAAATTTGTGATCCTCTCTCCATTTGAGAGTACCAGGTCTAGTATTGTCCCTCCGAGTGGGTTTCAACACTAGCTGTCTAAGGCCTGCCCCCTGCAGGGCATCGAGAATGACCCTGCTCTTGGATGTGGCTGCAGTACATGTCATCCAGTTAACATCTGGCATATTCAGGTCCCCCATCAACAGTATCTCCCCTTTTTCAGCCATTTTGAGAATGTCCTCTATCATTTTCTTGTCCATTTCCTCCCCTTGAGATGGGGGTCTGTATACAACCCCTGTGCGGAATGTGATGCCAATCCCTGTCTCCAAGGTGACCCAGAGTGCCTCTTGTCCTCCCCCTTTACTTTTTAGTTCTGTAGCTTTGATCCCTTCCCTTATGTATAGAGCTACTCCACCTCCTCTTTTCCCCTCCCTGTCCCTTCTGTAGACTGTGTACCCCGGTATGTTGACATCCCAGTCATGGTTCCCTGTGTACCATGTTTCTGTGACTGCCACAATATCCAATTTTTCATCTTCCATCAAGGCTACTAGCTCAGGAAGCTTGTTTCCCAGACTACGGGCATTGGTACTCACTGCCCTCCATTTAATGTTGGCTTTATCCTTTTTTCCCCCATTCCTGCCCTTTTTGCCCTTGTCTGTTTTTCCACTTACCCCTGTCCTGCCCTCTGTTGAGCAGTGTACCTCAGTGTTTACCTTACTACCCGTCATGTTTTGTGGGGGGGGGGAGGCTTGAAATTTCCTGCCTCTTATTAGCACCTCCCCCAATGGCTAGTTTAAAAGCTTGCCAAGGAAGCATTTAAACCTGTCACTTAGGATCTTGGTTCCCTTCATGGACAGATGCAGACCATCGTACCAGTATAGACCTTCATCTCTCCAGGTGTACCTCCAGTCCCCAATGAAACCAAAGCCCTGTGCTCTGCACCAGTTTTGCAACCATTCTTTTTTTTTTTTTTTAATTCTTCTTTTTATTAAGTTTTCAACATATATACACACAAGTCACCAATATTTAGACATCTGTAAAATCTTCAGAAAATTCATACTTTACAGTCAGACAATAGTGATGCTGTAAGATTCAATGTAATTTATCCCCTTCGTGGCTCTATCTAATTTTCAGTTACATTCTTAATTCATTGTAATAATACGACCAGTCGCACCCCCAAACTCAAGGCCCGGACAATTAGTAATAGTAGGGTGGTCTTACCCCAGGCCTGGGGGTTAGGAGATATTCTCCATATCACCCCTCTGTTAATGATCTCAAGCATATAGGTATCCACCTCCAGGGAGCGCAAGTTCACCCCTGAAATAGGCCATTCCGCCCTAATGTGATGACGCACCGGGTCAACCCCCAGACAGTCTCCCCCTAGTCAAGTAAAGGGTTGGATATTCTAACACAGCCTTAGTTTGTCCTATCTCCCGTTTCAGCTTACATTCTGGCTATACTGAATGCCTGATCTACCCTAAGGTCTATTGTCACTAATTTGTTCCTTTAGGGGTCCCTTCCTACCTAGCCCAGTTCAGGACATCTCCTTTATGTAGGTGTCGCTGCCTGTGAGGACCAGAAGGCCAGGAGGGTGCAGCAGGATGCAATCCGCCAGCCATCCCACCCTAGAATCCCAACCAGCTATCACATTAAGATTCCTAGGGTGTAAGGTAGGGTCCTTCAGCATATAGTATATCTGCCAAGCGTGTCCATCTAGCCCTGAATTTCTCCCCCTGTTCATTTAGGTTATGTGTTATTTTCTCCATGTTATAAATTTGCAGTGTGATATCCCACCAATCTTGGACTGTGGGAATTTTCGGAGTTAACCACTGCCTGGTGATTGCTTTCTTTGCAGCTGTTAAAGAGTAAAACAAGCAAATACCTGGTGTTGGGGTTTCTAAAGGCTCTAGGGAGATCTAGAAATAAAAACATCTCCAAGGACAGCCGGAGTTGTGTGTCAATTAGTTCTTGCAGCTGGGCCTCAAGCTGCACAAGGAAACCTCGGAGAGCCGGGCACACCCATAGAACATGGGACAAGGTGGCATGCAACTCCCCACACTGCCTCCAGCATTCCGCTGTATTGTTTGAGGAATAATGCTGTGTAACCACCGGGGGGGCGAAAGTATCGGACCAAAACCTTCCAGGCGAATTCTCGCCACTGGTGTGAGCTGGTGACTCGGCCTGACAGACAACACGCCTTTCTCCATTCCTCCAAGGAGAGCTGATATCCTGTCTCCTGTGACCATTGTGAGCGAATGCCCTCAGTGAGGGCACTTCCTTGTGAGTTAAGTGCCTGATAATACCGCGAGATCAGGTGTTCTCGCGTCCTTGTACCATTGAACTGTATCTGGCAGTGAATCAATGCCGGATATCCCTCAGGATCCCACATCATTCGTGGGAGGCCCTCTATATAGTGTCGCAGCTGGAGATAGCGGAAAAAATCCCCATGTGGTAGGTGAAACTTTCTCTGAATCTCAGCGTACGACCAGATATTGCCCTGTGTCATTATTTGTAACAGGTATTTTAACCCCTGTCCTTCCCAATGCATGAAACCATTATCCATGCTGTTAGGGGCAAAATCCGTTAAGCTTGAAATCGGGCAGATGAGTGCCTGATAGGGCGTCAAGCGATGTGTTTTTTTTAGTGCGTACCAGTTTCTAAACTGCGCCTCCAGCCAGAGATCAGGACTCCGTGGAGCTCTTCCCCCAAGGTCCTGTCGGTATAGGGTCCTGAGGTATGCGGATCGCTAATGAGGGTCCTCTCTCAAGCCAATGCGGTGCAT
Organism: Neoceratodus forsteri; assembly: GCA_016271365.2. Classification (NCBI taxonomy): domain Eukaryota; kingdom Metazoa; phylum Chordata; order Ceratodontiformes; family Ceratodontidae; genus Neoceratodus; species Neoceratodus forsteri. The sequence continues at coordinate 369,725,802 of CM028137.1, forward strand.
AGACCCCACTCTGTCGGGTCATTATATGTGTGAGAGTAGTTGCCTGTAGGTAAAGCCTCAAGTCCGGGAGAGCTAAACCTCCATCTTGGCGTGGGAGGAAAGTATCCTAACGGTCGGGGTTTTGAGAGCCCATATAAAATTCCGTATGAGACGGTTAATGTCCTTAAAAGTTTTTAATGGCACGTAGGGGGGAATATTTTGAAATAGGTACAGAGCTCTCGGTAGGACTGTCATTCTAACTAGGTCCACTCTCCTAGAAAGGCTAAGGGGCAAGGTGGCCCAAGCTTGCAAATCTTGTTTTAATTGGAAAATAAATGGTGTATAGTTTTGTTTATAATACTTTGTGGGATCTTTTGGAATGTATATACCGAGGTATTTCAATTTCTGCAGGTCCCACCTGCCTGGGAGGGAATCTCGGATGCCCTGCATGGGATAGTTGAATGTAAGGATCTCCGTTTTAGCAAAGTTAAGTTTGTATCCTGAGACTGCCCCATAGGCATCTAATATCTGTCTCACAGCTGGGATTGTGAGATCGGGGTCCAAGGTACAAAAGTATATAGTCGCGTATAAAGCCACCACGATTGCTCGGTATCTCCTATTCTGATCCCTCGAATTCGTTGGGATTCCCTGATATGTTGCGCTAAAGGCTCGATAACTATGGCAAACAATAAGGGTGATAATGGACATCCCTGACGGGTACCCCTTTGAAGTTGGAAAAACCCAGAGTGGTGCCCGTTCACTTTGACACAAGCCCTGGGAGCTGAGTATATGTTTTGAAGGGTTTGGATGAACGGGGGGAATCCAAATTTGCTTAGAGTTTGATACAGATAAGGCCAGGCGACCCTATCAAAGGCCTTCTCTGCATCAAGGCTTATTAAAACTACCGGATCTCTAGCCTCCTGCATCTGCTGCACTACATACAAGGATCGCTTAATGCTGTCTGTGGTAGTGCGAGATCTAACAAACCCCGTCTGGTCTTTGTGTATTAGCAGAGGTAGTACTCTGTCTAGACGATGCGCCAAAATATTCATAAATATTTTATAGTCCTGGTTGAGTACGGATATCGGCCTATAGGAGGCACAATCTTGAGGGTTCTTACCTGGCTTAGGTACTAACAATTGTGGCATAAGACCACGACTGGGGCTGAGGTTCCCCCTTCAGGACTGAATTAAAGACCCGAAGAAGTAGGGGAGCAGTCTGGGCCTTGACCGCCTTATAGAACTCTGAGCCGTAGCCATCCGGCCCTGGGGCCTTCAAGGATTTAGCTTTAGCCACTGCCTGAGCTACCTCCAATTCCATGATGGGCTTCATCAGGTCCTCCCTATGTGCCTCGGTAAAGAGGGAAGAGAGACCGAGTTCAGGTGCCCCATCATTTGCTTCACAGAGGCCGTAGTCTCTGGAGTATAGAGGGCTTTATAAAATGTTGCAAAAGCATCCACTATATCGTGTACCTGGGACAGCGGTTGGCCTCCTCTAAGGTGCCTAACAGATGCAATAGTGGCCCCCTTCTTCTGTTTACGCATTTGGTATGCGAGCAAACGTGTAGCTCGTGGGCCTACTTCGTAGAATCTTTGTCTCAGAAAGGTTAAGGCTATTTCAGTTTGTTGCTGAATTAGCGAGTCCAGCTCCCGCCTAGTTTGTTGTAGTTGGGGTAAGACTGACTTGTCCCCTTGCTGGTGCACCATTTGGAGGAAGTGAAGGGTATCCTCCAACTCACTCCTACGCTCTTGTCGCTGCCTCCTTAATTATATGCCCCCTGAGGACTACTTTAATTGTGTCCCAGTGTACTGAAGATGTAGAATCCTGTGGCGGGTTGTCTGCCATAATTTCTGTGATTCTAACTGAGAGGAACTCCCGGAATGTTTCCGATCGCAGATGGAAGGGGTTCAATTGCTGCGTGTTTCTCGGTTGAAGGCCCACTTCCCAGTAGGTAGTCAGGGGCGCATGGTCTGAGATGGATATATCTCCCAATTGGGCCTCCCGCACAATGCCTAGGTTTTCTATTTGGGTATATGCATGATCTATATGAGAATAAGTATGATGCACCGGGGAATAATAGGAGTAATTTTTTGCATTTGGGTGTAATTTCCGCCATACATCACACCACCCCACCTCCGATATGAACTTACTGAAAAACTTCTGGGTAGATGTTTGCTTTTGAGGTCTCTGACTGGTGGAGTCGTCCCGGGGGACCATAATCAGGTTGAAGTCACCTGCCAACATGAGAATACCCTTGGTCTTCTGAATTACCTTATCCAACAGGGGTCTCAATCTTGAGACCGTAATGCCCGGTGGTAGGTAAGCGTTTGCTAACGTTACTTCTGTGTCGCTAATTTTCCCTTGGGCAATTATTAATCGGCCTTCTGGGTCGGACCAAGTGGTCTCTACCCGAAGTGGGGTGTGCGAAGACACAATAGCAGCCACTCCTCGCTTTCTACCCTCTTTACAGGACGAGTGAAACACCTGTCCCCTACTCAGTTTAGCTAATTTGTTATGCTCAGCAGGATTCATATGTGTTTCCTGTAGGAAGGCAATATCCGCCTTAGACTTTCTAATATAGGCCAGTGCCCTGGTTCTCTTAATGGGTGAGGCCAGGCCCTTGATATTAAGGGATAACAACTTCAATGTGTGGGCCTGCATTGCACACAACTATTGTGGTGCTTAACACCCGGCCTTCCCAGTCCCCCGCAGGGCCCCCCTCCGGGGTTCGACATTACTTGTGACTGTATTCTGCGTTGCATAAATTTGGTGACTCCTAGACAAACAGAACAATACCAACATAACAAGAAACATAGACCAACAAGAAACAGGTACACAACATAGCCCATACTGGCCAACCTGGCCAACTAAACTACTACTGGCACTTCCACCGGTCTGGGCGAAGCCCTGACCCGAAGGTGGGTGTATGACCCAACCTGAAAGGCCCTTATTTCAGGGCTCAAGGTACCTGTTCGGGAAAGGTAATAGGGATAAGTGTCCGTCATGTCAGGGTCGTAGGCTCCCCCGGGAGCTATAATGAAAACAGAGGGACTACCGCCGTGTATACGGGGCAGCAACCGTCCCCCCGCCGTCCAGCCGGGTGTCCCTGCTTGTAACCCGACATTCCCCACCCTGTCGCGGGGCCCCCCTGGGTCGAGTGAGTCTTCGACCTTGAGAATACATTTCTCTGACCTCATGTCGTCTTCGCTCTTATTAAGCTCCATGGATGTGCGGCCTGTTTTCTCCTCTATGGGTCACTCGATAGAGGTCATCCATCCCGGAGCAAGGGGGGTCCCCTATTCTGCCCTCCCAGGAACCAACCTCCCTCCCATCCGCCATGGTCACCCCGGGTGGGGAGGAACTCCCCACCACAGATCCAAAATCCTCACGTGGGAGCTCCTCTTCCATGGCCTATGGGCTGAGACCGTGGTCCACCTCCATTGAGATCGGCTGGAAGAGCTATCTACTCAGGTCTAATTCTAGTCTGTACATAGTCCCCCTCCTCCAGACTTTAGTAGCTTGCATCTTATGTCGAGTGTCCCCCAGACACGCCTCTGCGCCTTGACCTTCTTGCCTCAATCTGTATTTATATTTCATAGAGCATGGCTCCCTTTGTTCCCAACTGTTTGTCTATCACCCTCCGACCGTTTAATTTCCCTCCCCCTCCCTTTATCACGCTCCCAGTAACACATTACAGGCTATTTGCCCCACTTTACCAAGGAGAATAGCTTGTATCTCCTCCTCCCCGAGTCTCCCCACCGTCCTCCCTGACTACCCACATAGGGCACGCCTCTCCGGTTGTAAAACGTGGGCTCAGTAATTGCTGTGGCATCTCGGCTGGCATTGGGATCAGAGATCAGGTGACTGCAGGGATGAGTGGAGATGTGACCTCGAGCCAGCGTGAAGCAACCCTGTCCCCACCCCGCCCAACAAACCTTCCCCAGCTAGCTACTCATCTAACCGTGCATGTCTCCGTTTTGAGCCTATGTCCCCCCCCCTTCTCCGCCTGTTACACGCGCCCCTCCCGGACCATTCCGGAGTTAACCATTAAGATGCAGCCACTGCTCCAGCGGGACCGCGTACTCTTCCCCCTTCCGGTCTCATAGCTGCCGCCATGCAGAGTACCTTCTGCCCAGGCTCTAAGGCCTTCCCTCTCCTTGCTCCAGTGGATTCTGCTGTCACTTCCACTCCGGTGTAGCACCAGCGATGTCTCCAGCCGGGTCCTAAGAGGCACCAAGAAGGTGCACCCCCTGAGATCCCCAGGCTAGTCCCCGCTACCTTCTCCCCCCTCCTTAGAGCTTCCAAAGTGGGAATCGCAATATCTTGCAGGGCCCAGCAGAAGTCTCACCCTCCCCACGGCCCCTTTGTGACACATGGCGATTCTTAAGTGCGCGCCACTGCTGGCACAATGTTTGCAACCTCGCAGTTCCAGTGCACCCCCTCGGAGCTCCCAACGAACGCCTTCACAGTGCTTGTTTGCAATTCGGGTACCTCTACAGTGCCCCATACTCATCCTACCCCACATTAAAACTTGCAGATGTAACCCCATGCAATCCCATCCTATTACCCCCCCTCCAGCCTCCCACCCAGGACATGATGTAACGGAAAGGTTCAGGTTCAAACTCAATGGTGAATTGTTCTATCTATCAGGTCCACATTTAGTTAGGCAGAGTCCGTGCAAATACTTGCGGCCAGTTCAGGTGTTAGATGCTGGAGTGACTCTCTCTGTTTGGACACTGGATCCAGACTTCAGGGCATCAACGATTGACTGGATGGCTTCCATTCCCTGGCGACGTCTGGAGTCCCGTTGGCCAGCACTCCAAACTTTCTGGGCCAACCTAGAGGCAGGGGTGGCTGCATTTCCTCGTTGCTGCTGCACAATCTCCATTTTCCTCTTTTTAAGCTCAGCAATAGCTTCCGCCGCGTTGTCAAATGTGTGGGGCCCCTCCTTAAAGTGGATCACCATCCGCGATGGATAAAGTGTCTTGAAGCGCACTCCTGCCGCTTTAAGCACCCTCATAACAGGAATGTAGGCCTTCCGGAGCGCCATTACTTCGGGGGCACAGTCATTCTCAAAGAATAACCTGTGTGTGCCGTAGAAGACTGCTCCTTGCCTCCAAGCCGTATGTAGCACCGTTTCTTTATCTTGATGTCTCAAAAATTTTATTAGTAGAGTGCAGGGCCGGGCGCCTGCTGCTGGCTTGGGGCCGAGAGTGCGGTGTACTCTCTCCATTTCAGCGATATCTCCTGGTAGTTTCAAACTATATCTCAGCATTTTTTGGGTGAAGGTGATAATTTCAGAGCCTTCTGTTCCTCTGAAGCCCGACAGCGGATATTATTTCGTGACTCCTACTCTCGGCGTCCTCCACTTGCGATCCTGCAGGCATCTTAACTGTGACATATAGCTGGACGATCGCGCTTTCCGTCTCCCCCACTCTCCTGTCTGTGGCAGTCAGTTGCTCTTCTTGTTCCTCCTGCTTCTTCTCAAGCTTGCCCATATCTGTACGAAGCGCAGTAACCGTACTCCGCATTTCCTTCCGAAAGTCCCGTATTTCTGACAACATTTGTCTCTGTAAAATGGATAACGGGACTTGGTCTGCCCGTCGAGTCCCCGCTTTCTGAATCTTCCTCCTGGGATCCGTCTCCATCCAAGCACTTTGGGGATCCATGAACGGAGTCACCTCTTTTCCTGGGCATTCTGCTACCTCTAGTTTACCGTTAGCGGGTTCTGTTTTGTTGAAGAGCTGTACAAATAGAGGTATTTGTTATTTTCCGCAGGGAGACTCACAACCCAAGCTGTTATTCAGTGCATGACGTCACCGGAAGTCCTGCAACCATTCATTAAACTGCATGGTGTGTAGTACCCTAGCCTCACCCCTGCCATGGACTGGCAGCACCTCAGAGAAGGTAACCGTGCTTGCTACCTGTCTGAGGCCCCTTCCCAACTCCCCAATTTCATCCTGCACTGCACTGATCCTATGCCTAGCTAGGTCATTTGTCCCAAGGTGGACAATGATATCTAGTTCCCTCTCCTGTGATGCTGCTTCTGCAATCCTGAGGATTCGCTTCTTGTCCCTCCAAGCCATGGCACCAGGCAGGCACCTTACTTCCCTCTCCCTTCCCCAGGTCTACCCCTATAACAACCGAGTCCCCTATCAGAAGCTGTTTCCTTCCCCTGTGGTGTCCCTTGCAACCCTTCTGTGGGTCTCCCTTGTGGGTGTCCTCCGCATTCTTGTTGGTCTCCACTGAGGGTACCATCATAGAGGAACCCTGCTCTGCCAGACGGGCATATGGTTTGTGTAGAGGTACAACTAGGGGGCTTCACCTCTGTTCCACCACCCGCACCCTCCCAGAACCCACTGTGGTCCAACTGCTCTTCATACTTGGCAGCCTCTGTGGCAGTGGTGCTCCTTGGGTGGGGGAGGCCTCCTTAGTCCTTGCCAGTTCAGCCTGGAGGTGGGCAGCTTCCTCCCTCACAGCTGACAGTTGCCTGCAGATAGGACAGCAACACAGTTTCCAGTATGTCTCCTGGAAAACTGCTGCCCCACAGCCAGTGCATTGCACCAGTCCCCACATGTCCCTCTCCCTTAAAATATACAATATGTAACATATATATATATAAAAAATATATACACACACATTCATTTTTTTTTTCTTTCTTCCTTCCTTTTTGTGGTGTGTACTTACTCTTTATGCACGAACAGCCATCATTTCACTATAGTGGACATCCCCGCAACCCCTGCCAACATAAACACTATTCTCAAACTATCTCTCCCCTGTTCCTCCCCCATATACGTGGCAGGCTCATACTGCAACCCCGTGGACATCCTCTCCACCTAACCTCCCTTCAATCCCTAGCGGCCAGGGGTGAGCTACACGCCACCGGCAATTTTAACACAAACTGGTTAGGTACAGATAAAGCCCACTTGAAGACCAAAATTAAGGCTCTGAACCTAACCCAACTCATTACTGATCCCACCAGACTAAACCACAAGACCCAGCACCATTCTCTACTAGAATGGGCTCTCACCTCCCACCCCCACAGGATCCTAAGCGCAGGCCTACTACCCGATTCTATAAGTGATCATCACATGATCTTCCTGATTAGGAAGGTGCATAGCCCTCTGCCCCCCAAAGACACTGTGCACCAGGTCCTACAACTCCCTTGCGTTAGCATCTCTCTTGTCAGACTTCGGACACGAAAACTGGTCCTTCATATCCGAGGCTCCCTCCATTGACACAGCCTTTGAGGGTTTCAAAACCTGCTTCTAAAAAAGTCTGGGACAGACACCCCCCACGGACAAAATGAGTTAGAGGTGCTCATCTCCCCTGCTCTCAACTGACATAATCAGGAATTGCCACACCAGAGACCGTGCCTGGAAAACATATAAGAAAACGGGAACACAGGTATCCCTCTCCACATACTGAAAGCTGTGCAACGCATGCACAAACTTCATCCGACAAGCCACAAAGACTTACTTACTGTCGGCTTTAGCAAGAACATTAACCACCAGACTGATTTCTGGAAATCACTCAAATCCCTGCCCCCGATCCCATACACTATCAGACCAGGGCCCCACATCTCGACCCCATCTGTGTTGCTGAAGCCTTTAATACATAGTTCTCCAGTTGTGCTGCCAAGCTCCTATCCTCCCTCCCGTATCCACTCCCCCCGCCCCCAAATCGCACATGCCCCGAAGCCTCCTCCCCCAGTCCTGCCTTTCTTCTGCCCAGTAACCCATGCAGAAGTACTCCGCTCCCTACGGGCCCTGAACCCAAACAAAGGCAAGTGTCCTACGTCCCTGGACGCCAAGATGCTCTTCCTGTCTGCCCCAGCCATAGCCGCCACTCTCACTGCCCTTTTCAACCTCTTTCTCTCTGGGCAAGTTACCCACAGCCTGGGAGTTGGCTACAGTTATACCCCTGCCAAAAGCTGGTGACCCCTCCTCCCTGCTCCCTATCCTGGCCAACATACAGGAACGACTAGTCATGTCCCAGCTCACCCCTTACCTGGATGCCTCCTCTTTTTTCACTCCGTTCCAATCGGGATTCCGTAAATCCCACTCCACCACCACCTCCCTGCTACGTGTCACTGGCGACATTCTCATTGGCATGGACAAAGGTCACGTCACCTCAGCCATCTTTATAGACCTAGCCAAGGCTTTTAATATTGTCTCACATTCCCTACTCCTTTCAAAACTCTCCAATGCAGGGCTCTCAGAGTCAGTCACTGAATGGTTCCATGACTATCTAGTGGGCAGGAAACAAACAGTTCAAACTGCCCTCTCACACCTCAAACCCCCTGCCAGTCACTACCGGAGTCCCCCAAGGATCTGTCCTAGGCCCACTACTTTTTTCCTTTTTTTTTTAAACGACCTCCCATCAGCATGTTTCCACTCATCCATCCAAATGTATGTGGATGACACTGTCCTGTACGCCTCCGGCCCCTCCATACAAGTGTAGCAACCCTCCTCCAGGAGGATTTCTATGCCATCCAGTGCTGGTTGAGGACTAACCAGCTATTCCTTAAAAAACAGCATCACAAACATTCGGCTCCCAACAAAGACTCTCCTGCCAAGCACCCAGCCCCCCCTTCAAAACCTCGGCCGGGACTCCCCTGGACAATTGTACTACTTTCAGATATCTAGGTGTCTGGCTAGATCAGCACCTAGATTTCACCTCTCATATCGACTCACTACACAAGAAACTACTCCCCAAACTAGGTGCTCTATTCCGCAACAAAAAATGCCTCCCTACACAAACTAGGTACGCCATTGTCCAAAAAATGATTCTTCCTGTACTCTACTACGGTGACAGTCTACTTCATTGCCCCCACGTCCGCTCTGGCCAGCCTAGACACCCTGTTCCACTCCTTCTGCCGCTTCATTCTATACTGCCCGCAATCCACTCACCATTGCAACCTATACAGCTCTGCAACCCTGCCATCCCTCCATGATCGTAGACAAAATAAACTGCATTAGATTCGCTGCCAAATTCTGGTCCCTCTCCCTCCCCCCTTATCTGGCCTCTACCCTCTCCCAACAATCCCCACCTGCGTACTCCCTCAGGAATACAGACCCCAGACTGCTACACGTTCCGTTTATGTGTACTACCAAATGCCAGGCCGCCTTTAATTACCGAATCCCACAGATTTGGAATGCCCTGCCGGCCTCCATAAGACATACACAGAACCCCTGCCAACGCAACCCTCAACTTAAGAGTCCACTTCTCTTCCAGCTGCTCCCGTTATAACTATCTAAATACTATGCTTGTTGTACTATAAATGTATATGACCCACTCATTCTGTACACTGTATGTATCCACCCCTGTCTGTATTCTTTCAATCAAATGTTTATAGGAAAGCCTTGGCTTCCCAAAATGTACTGCACATTGTATATATTCCATGTATGTTATTGGGTCTCGGCCCCAAGGTCGCATCTGGAATCGAGCTTTTAGCTCAGTATGACTTCCTGGTAAGTCTCGTAAATAAATAAATAAATAACCACCAGTGCAAATCCCGAAGCATTGGGGTCGAGATTAGCACCTCTTGGTCCAAGTCGTCGACCAATTGTTCCCACTAAGACCGAAGAGTCCACTGATTCTTATGTGAAGCCGAGCGCGCGGAACTGTCGGAATTACATAGAAACATAGAATTTGACGGCAGATAAGGACCGCTAGGCCCACCCAGTCTGCCCATTTCCCTACCTAATGGATAAGTTGCAGATCCTAGTTAAGCAGCAGCCCACTTCTTTCTACCCCCACCCCCCTGAAATGCCTTATGACTGTCCCATGCATGCTTGAATTCCACCACTGTTTTTGACTCCACAACCTCCTCTGGAAGGCCGTTCCATGCATCCACAACCCTCTCTATGAAAAAATACTTCATCTTTACCTCTGAACCGCCCCCCAATCTTCAAATTGTGCCCCTTGTTCTTGCACACCTCTTTTTGAAAGATGCTACCCTCTTGGACTTTGTTGATTCCTTGAGGTACTTGAGCGTTTCTATCATGTCCCTCTCCTCCTTTCCTCAAGGGTATACATATTAAGCTCCTTTAGTCTCTCCTTGTATGGCTTCTCTTGCAGACCCTGCACCATTTTAGTTGTCCTCCTCTGGACAGCTTCCATCTTGTCTATATCCTTGTGGAGACTGGGTCTCCAGAACTGCACACAGTACTCCGGATTGGGACTCACCAGCTGTCTGTACAGAGGGATAACAACTTCCTATTTTCTACTGTTGATGCCTCTCCCTATGCACCCCAGTATCCCTCCAACCCACCTTACTGCTCTCTCACATTGCTTGCCCACCTTTAAGTCATCTGATATGACTACCCCCAGGTCCCTTTCCATTTTTATTGTTGTTAGTATCTCACCCCCCATTGTGTACTCTTCCCCTGGGTTTTTGTTTCCCAGGTGCATTACCTTGCACTTCTTAGTACTGAATCTAAGCTGCCATACATCTGACCATTCCTCTAACCTTGCCAAGTCCCTTCTCATCCTTTCCACCCCACCTTGTGCATCAACTCTCTTGCAGATCTTTGTGTCACCTGCAAAGAGACATACTTTTCCTTCCAGTCCCTCTGCAATGTCGCTTATAAAGACATTGAAGAGGACCGGTCCTAATACTGAACCCTGCAGTACCCCACTAGTAATGCCCCTTTCTTCAGAGTGGACTCCATTTACTATTACCCTCTGTGTCCTATTCTCCAGCGAATTCTTTACCCAGGCTATCATCTTGGTACCCACTCCCAGGCTTGCTAACTGGTATATTAATCTTCTGTGTGGGACTGAGTCAAATGCCTTGCTAAAGTCTAGGTAGGCCATGTCCACAGCCCCTCCCTGATCTACTACTTTGGTCACCCAGTCAAAGAAATCTATTAGACTCGTCTTGCATGACCTCCCCGCTGTGAATCCATGCTGCCTTGGGTCCTGTGCCCTCTGGCCTCTAGGTACTCGACAATTCTTTCCTTCAGAAGTGATTCCACCATTTTCCCTATCACTGAGGTTAAACTAACAGGTCTGTAGTTTCCTGCTTCTGCCCTGCTCCCACTTTTGTGAAGGGGAATTGCATCTGCCCTCCTCCAGTCCTCAGGTACCACCCCATCCTCCCATGATTTGTTAAAGAGGGTAGTCAGTGGTGTCACTAGTTCTACCCTTAGTTCTTTTAGAATTCTGGGATACAGGCCCCATTGCTTTGTCCACCTTCAGTTTTAAGAGTTCTTTCAGAACCCTTTCTTCTGTAAATGGGCTGTTATCAACTTCTGTATCCAGAGTGTGTCTACTGTTTGTTTTAGGTATCTCACCCTCTTCATCTGTAAATACTGAGCAAAAATATTTGTTTATTATCTCTGCCTTTTCACCATCACCCTCTGCCCACCCCCTTCCCTTTATTAAGCCTCATTATCCCTCCCTTAGTCTTTCTTCACTCCCTGATGTACCTAAAGAAAAAAATCAGTCACCTTAATAATTATATTTCTTCTAATGGAGTCTTGCTGTATTCTGACAATTGCAGTGATTCCCAACCTTTGAACTGCCCCGGAGAACTAAGGGTTAACTTTCCATGCAGGGCATGGAACGCTGAGCTCGAGCTCGACTGAAGTCTCTGTCTGGTGTGTTTTGAACCTAAACCGTCAGATTCTTACGAGCCCAACTTAAACTAAAAACCATTTGGAAATTGTAAAAATACTACTAGCCAACTGGCTGAAAAGTTTCGGATTCCCAAGGAAGACTCAAGTCAGGAAACCCAAAAACTAAACCCAATGTACTTAAAAAATAATAATAAATTAGCACCCAAACAAAAGGGGAGAGGGGTGCCGGCAAACACACCCTTGGGGTGCAACACTGCACCTGCCCACCCACTTCCCAAAAACAGGTTCTGAGAGGGGAGGCAGGTCAGAATACAGCAAGACTCCATTAGAAGAAATATAATTACTAAGGTGAGTAATTTTTTCTTTAAACTACATGAAGTCTTGCTGTATTCTGACAATTGCAGACTACCAAGCAGTACCTCCAAGGAGAATGGACAGAACCTACTTTGGGAATAGGCTCTGAAGTACTGCTGTGCCAAACCGAACATCACTCCTAGCCTGGACATCCAGAGAGTAATGCGTGGTAAAGGTATGTACTGTTTTCCAGGTGGCTGCTTGACAAATTTCTAGGAGAGGAAAATCCCTGGACGCAGCCAGGGAAGCAGCTGTACCTCTTGTGGAATGAGCCCTCAGGCCTGAGAGTGGAGTTTTTCCCAGGTTTTCATAGCAGAATTGTATACAAGACACAATCTACCTGGCAATAGATCTTTCGCTGGCAGGTTTGCCCTTTCCCACTGCTACATAAGTGAGGAACAACTGGAGGGAGTCAAACCTGTGACCCTTGGTACACTATGTAGTAACTAAGGGCTCTTTTAACATCTTAACTGTGTAGCCTCCTCTCTCCTGAGGAAGAATGCTCAGTGAAGAAAACAGGGAGACATACAGACTGGTTTAAATGGAAGTCTGAAACCACTTTGGGCAAGAACCTTCTATTTGTTCTGAGGACCACTTTATCCCTATGAAAGGAGATAAAATCAGGCTCCACTGAGGGCTTGCAATTCAGTAATACGCCTGGCAGAGGTAATGGCTACCAAGAACACAGTTTTCCAAGTCAAGTACTTAAGCTCTGCTGAAGACATAGGCTCAAAAGGGGGTTGCATAAGCTGAGCAATGCAAACATTCAAATCCCAGGCAGGGGCAGGGTCTCTAAAGGGGGGATTGGTGTGAAACAACCCTTTAAAATATTTACAGAACACAGGATGGGAAGATAGTGAGGAAGGTTTCCCCATAGACAAAAATGAAGAAACAGCTGACATATGTACCTTGAGGATAGCTGGTCTGAGGCCTAGGCCATTAAGATGGACCATATAATCCAGAACCGTAGGCAATTCAGCGGTTTCTGGAGAAATATTCTTCTTAGAACACCAAATGCTGAATCTTTTTCATTTGGAGTTGTAAGTCTTTCTGGTGGAGGGCTTTCGAGAAGCCTTGAGGATGTCCAGAACCCCTTGAGAAACATGCAGATCTGCAAACTCTAATTCTTCAAGAGCCATGCCTTGAGATTGAGGGACTGAAGATTGGGGTACCAAATCCTTCCCTGAGAGGATGTTAACAGGTTGTAATTCCTGGGAAGAGACGGGGAGATGGACTGCCAGGGACAGTAACAGAGGGTACCAGGGCTGTCTGCCCAATCTGGAGCAACCAGAATCACCTTGCAAGGTTGAGACCTTATTTTGACTAAAACTTTGAACAGGAGTGGGAAGGGGGGAAAGGCATACAGAAACTTCCCTTCCCAATTCAGAATCAGGGCATCCAGGGGGACTGAGCCCAAGACTGAAGGTCTGCAACAAAAGAGAAGTTGGTGATTGTCTGGAGCTGCAAAGACATCCAACTCTGGAGTGCCCCACCTTGAAAAAAAATCACTTTCAAAACCTGAGGGTCCAGGGACCATTCGTGATGGCCCTGAGAAATCCTGCTCAGTGCATCTGCTAGCATATTGTCCTTGCCTGGAAGGTGAACTGCTACAAGAGAGGTTTGCAGGGAATAAGCCAGGGACCACAACTTCATGGCTTCTGTGCACAAGGCCATGGACCGAGTGCCTCCCCTGCTTGCTGATGTACCACACGGTGGTAGTGTTGTCTGTTCTGACTTGAACCACCTTGTTCTGAACTGACTGTGAGAACGCTTTTAGAGCTAGAAAAACTGCACTGAGCTCTAGAAGACTGATGTGTAGAAGGGATTCTTGGGGGGACCACTGGCCCTGGGCAGTGAGGGACCCCAGGTGGGCTCCCCAGCCCAGAAGAGAAGCATCCTGAAGACTGAAGGAAAAAGCTAGTTCCATAAGAGCCCTTGCCCTTTCTAGAGGAAGAAAGGCTCTTGCTCTGAATGTGTCCAGTTCTGCCCCTATAAAGGTAAGGAGCTGGACTGCTTCAAGAACTGACTTGGGAAGGCTGAGAAGAAATCCTAGAGAAGTGAGCACTTGCTGGGTCACTTGCAGGTGAGACTTGACTTGGTCTGGAGACTGACCCACTAATAGCCAATCATCCAGATAAGGGAATATGGAAATCTTTTGCCTTCTTAGAAAGGCAACTACTACTGCCAGGCACTTTGTGAAAACCCTTGGAGCTGAGGTTAGGCCAAAGAGCATTGCTCTGAACTGATAGTGGCCTGAGGGCAACTCTCGAACCTGAGGTACTTTCTGTGGGAGCACCTGATGGGAATGTGAAAATAGGCATCTCTGAGGTCCAGGGAAGCTAGCCAGTCACCTGGCCTTAGAGAGGGAAGGATTATTCCCAGATTCATCATCTTGAACTTTGGTTTTAAAAGATGTTTGTTCAGATATCTGAGGTCTAGGATGGGTCACCAATCCCCTGTCTTTTTTGGGGTAAGGAAGTACCTGGAGTACAGACCTTTGCCCCAGTGTAGGGTAGGAACTCTCTCTATGGCTCATAAGGCCAGAAGAGAAGAAACCTCTGTCTCTAGGGCAAGGGTTTCCGAGAGATTCGGAAAAGATCTGGCTCTCATCTTTGGAAATTTTTTGAAGCTGAGAACCAAACCCTGGCTTACCACTTCCATGACCCACTTGTCTGATGTAACAGACATCCAGTCCTGGACAAAGTAAGCCAGCCTGCCCCCTACTGGAATTGGAGAGTCGACCTGGGCAGGCCCATCAAGGTGTCTGCTTGGCAGGGGCTTTAGGCTGAGGAGTGGATGCAGCCCTGCTCATCCCCCTTCTGCCTCTCCCTCTGAAGAACCCCCTCTGTGAAAAGGAAGAAGAGGCCTGTGCTTAGTAAAAAGGCCTTTGAAAAGGCCTGCCCCTGCCCCTAGACTGCTGCCTTTGAGGAGCGGCCTGCCTTTCCTTGGCCTGGGCACTCCTGTAAGTGGTCCTGTATTCGTCCATTTTCTTCATGTAATTCTCTGTCTGCTCCCCAAACAGAGAATTACCCACTACAGGAAAATCCATAGCCTTAGCCTGGGTGTCCTGCCAGAGGCTAGTATATCTGATTCAAGCCATTCTCCGAAGAGCCACAGATGCAGCCATGACTCTTGATGAGACATCATTAGAGTCCACAGCAGCATGAAATTGCACTTTAGACGCCTCAATCCCATCTGCAGGGAGGCCTGTTTAGCCAGTGCCAGTACAGTGTCCCACCTGGACTTCTGGTACCTGGCTGTATAGGCCATGTATTTCACCTGCCTGAGTCCCAAAGAAGATGCCATGAACTGTTTCTTTGCCATGGTATCAGTCTTCCTGGAGTCCTTCTCAGGGGTGTGTGAAGCCAAGGGAATATTTGCCTCGTCACAGGCAACAGCCTGCACTACCCCAACATGGCTGCATTGCTGATATAAGAACTCCGTGTCTGAGCCTAAGCGTGTACACCTCTTGTCCATCCTCTTATTCACAGGAGGTATAGTGTTAGGAGACGAAGATTTTTTGACACAAAGCTCTGTAACAGAGTAGACACACCAGAGGGTGTAGCCAGAATGAGAAGGGACCTGCAGAAACTTGAAGAATGGTCAGGGGTTTGGCAGTTGAAATTCAATGCAAGGAAGTGCAAGATAATGCATATGGGGCACAAAAACCCTGGCACAATATATCAGTTGGGGGGTGAGGATATAGCATGCACCAAGCAGGAAAGGGATCTTGGAGGTACCATTCTGATGACCTCAAGGCAGGGAAACAGTGTGACAAGGCAGCAGGTAAAGCAAATAGGATGCTGGGATGCATAGGCAGGGGCATCACCAGCAGGAAAAGGGAGGTCATAATTCCACTACACAAGACACTAGTGAGGCCGCACCTGGAGCACACTGTGCAGTTCTGGAGACCTTACCTACGTAAGGACATAAGACAGGGTAGAGAAGGTTCAGAGGAGGGCAACAAAGATGGTGCATGGATTGCATCACAAGTCCTATGAGGACAGGTTGGAGGCACTGAACATGTACTCCCTGGAGGAGAGGAGGTAGAGAGGGGATATGATAGAGACATACAAGTATCTTACAGGGAGGAACAGGGCGCAGGAATGCACTATTTTAAGCGAAAAAGATGTTCCAGGACTAGAGGGCATGGGATGAAGTTGGAGGGGAGGACGATTCAGAGGAAACGTGAGGAAGAATTTCTTCACAGAACGGGTGGTGGACAAGTGGAACACCCTGCCAGAGGAAGTGGTGGGGGCTGAAACAATCACGGGATTTAAGAATGCATGGGATAGACATAAAGGAATTCTGGAGGTCAAGGGTAAGGGGCAACAGACTTCCTGGAAAACATAAACTGAACTTACAAACTTAAATGGGCAGACTGGGTGGGCCATAGGCCCTTATCTGCCGACACTGTCTATGTATCTATGTATGTGTCTGTTTCCCAAAAGATTTATGGAGGGGAATAGACAGTCTCCTGGACTCTGAGATATCCATCATCTCAACATAATCAGGCTCTTCTTGATCTTCCACAGCCTCCTCCATAGGAAGCTGGAGGGTTTCAGCCACTTTCCTGTAAAACACAAAATGGAAAGGGGACTCAGAAAGCCTAGGAGGGGAAACATCTGAAGGTCTGTCTGGGGAGATCTCCGGTTCCACAGGCACATCCAGACTCTCACTTACATCATCATCCTCAAATTCCCCTTCCTCTTCAAACTCCGGTTCATAACATTCTTCAAGGGTATACTCTTGAACCGGAGGAACCAACCAAACTGAACCCTGCGAGAAGGAGCTGGATCGGTCGGAACCAGATGGAGCGATTCCACAATTTGAATCATCCTGACTATCTCTTCGGTGGTCAGAACATGAACCTCTGGATCCGTACCGGTCGATTTATCTTTGCGCTTTCTTTTTGTCGGACCCGATCCCTCGGAATCGTCTCTCCTTTTGCCCGAAGAAGTATTGCCCTGGTCAGAAGACACTCCTTCTGGTTTGGTTGAAACCGAACCGGGCTGGCCATCTGGGTCAGCGGACTTCTTGGCCTCCTTTTCCCTCAGTCTACCTAATCTCTTTTCCAGGGTAGATCTGGCAAACATTTTTACATATTTGGCAGTCTGAATCGAGGTGGTCAAACCCCAGACAATAAACAGGTGGTGTGGGGATCGGCCTTGGCAAAGACCTCCCCACACTCACTGCAGTGTTGAAACCCAGTGGACCTGGTTTTTTTTTTTCTTGGGCTTCTCAGACATGGCCAACCTAACCAAACTTACCCTTTTTTCGGCAACCGCCAGGCAAGACTCCCTTATCGGTTCCTAACCATGCCACGGCCAAAACACGTCTTTTTAGAACCTTTAAGAACCGGTAACCACACACTAAATATAGCAAAAATCACAATCAAATGGTTGGTTCAGCTGAACCGACCGCACTTTTTCAAGTTCCACACAGAAAAGAATAACAATTCCTATCTAGTACTGACGGCACCACAGACAGAGACGGAACAGACTATGCGGATACTTTTTTTCGGTTTAAACCGACGAAAAACTGAAAACTTTAACTGACTTCGAACCAAGCTGAAGGAGAAATCAGAGGAGCGACTGTTCAGTGAGGCGGAGTAAAGAATCTGACGGTTTAGGTTCAAAACACTGCAGACAGAGATTTCAACTGAGCTCGATCTCAGCGTTCCATGCCCTGCATGGAAAGTTAACCTTTAGTTCTCCAGGGCAGTTCAAAGGTTGGGAATCACTGCAATTGTCAGAATACAGCAAGACTTCATGTTGTTTGAACACGTGGTTTCTCTTCTCTACTTCGTGCAGTGACTGGCTAGATGGCAAGACTGTCTTCTAGTGGTCGGCCTTTGGAGAGAGACTTTAGAGATCAGAACGATTTAAAACATTGCCGAGTTTCTCTCCCCCTTCTGGCTGACCCCCAATGATGACTTATGAAACTTCTTCCCCAGTTTTAATCCGGATAACTTGTGCTCTTCCCTTTTCCTTTCAGGTATAGCTGGCCCCTATCCTCTGTGGCCTACTTAGACAATTTGTTACTGTGTATTCACCATAGGCGCTGAGCAATGCCCAATGATTCAAGGGGCTAGTTCTGGGATGGGGGGGGATACCTAACCCCTGCTGTCTGAAACAAATGAGACCTCATGCTCCTTGTCTTGAGGCCGTAGAGATTTTCAAAGGGGGAGCCAAACATTCTGGAGAGCTTGATACCAGTTTTATTTGTTTGAGGAGGGACACCAGGTTGGAGTTTGATGGCTGTTGCTGCCCCTTGTGTTTCTTCCCCATGTGGTAGTGGGGGAAGGTTGCAGCGGGGGCTGATCCTCTGAATGGTCGGGCCCTATCATATACAGAGGGGGGGGCTCGTTTCCCTCATGGCTCCTACCCTAATCCAAGCCCTTAATGAGGAGCCCACTATAGTGAGGACCCCATCGCTTGGGGATAATGGCGGTGGCTCTCTGGGGCCAGTCAGGCCTAACACGGATTGACCAACACTCCATCCCCCCATTTGGCTCCCAGGATCCAGAGTTTATTTCTACTTGGAGCCGGGTCAAGGGTGCTTCCCTGTCTACTTAGTAGGGTGGGGGTTTGGCGGATCCTCCATGTGTGGATTCCATTCAGTATATCCGAGCTAAAGGGGATCACACTTTAGAGGAGAGCGCTCAGGGGCACACACAAGCATTTTGGAGCCACTCTGGCCCCTCCACTGTCTTTTGCAGGATAACAGGGCACATCTTGCTCTCCACGCTATTTCACACCCATAAAGCCACCATTTGGCTTCACGGCTAGTTTTCTGTCCTTTTTGGAACATCATTCCACAGGGGGCCTCTTCCATACTCTGTGTGGTCCATGCCCCTTGCCCAGGAGGACCCACATTCCGTGGACAAATACCTTGGGGACCAAGGAGGTGGACTAATGCTCCCACCTTAAGACTTGGGAGTCGAAATGTACACAAGTTTCTGTTCTAAAAGGGGATTAATGGTTACTGCCCCATTAGGGGGTGGGTTGTTTGTTCATACATAAATTGTTGGGGGAGACTCTTATGTTGTCATATTTGGGATGATGGCAAATATGGTGGGTATTTAATGTTTTTCTGAAGGGACTAGTCTAAATAGATATGTAATTGTACTAAGAAAAAACATGGAGCACACAATTATTCAGTTGGTCACTAACAGCCTTTTATTTTATGGTCATGAAGTAAACGTTTTCCTCTGTCATGTGGGAGGTCTTCGATCCGGCTTCTCCTGCTGTCCCCGATCTCCTGCCTTGGTTCTTTGAGAACAGCTGGGTTGATGCGGGGCGCACCTCAGGTCTGGGTTTCCTGGCTCGACCCTCGTCTATGGAGCGGAAAAGATGTCTCAGGTTACTCTGAGGGGAGGCCTTTCCCGATTCTATAATCGAGATAAATCCTGCAAAGATATTTTCTCAGAATATTAATGGTCTCCATAACCCCATAAAAAGAACAAGATTCATGCGGTATGCCCCCAGGATGGCAACACTATTACAGCGAAAACATCTAGGCCGACAACGTTGACGTTTTCGCTGTAACAGTCTGCCCGAGATCCTGGCACACACTCTTTCCCGGTCCTGCACCCCCTTCCCGATCCAACTCCGACTCGGAGTTAGAATCCGAAAAAACATTCTGACTGCGGCTGACATAAATCCATCACTGTGATGGCAGTCGACAACTTAGTTGTCGAACTGGCATTGTAGAGCAGGATTCATGCAATATCTTAAAAAAACAATCCACTGATGTGTATTTCGTCCAGGAGGCTCATCTCTCCGATGCAGAACATCTTAAACTGAGGTGGGGTCAGCGTTATGAAATATATGCAGCTTCCCATGCTAGTGGCAGAAGAAGGGGAACGGATATTCTAGTCCTTGCTACCACTTCCTTGGAAGTTTGCAAAATGTATACAGATGCCCAGGGTAGATAAGTTATCCTCCAAGGGTTGCTTTATTCACAAGAGGTCACCTTAGTGAGTGCCTACTTGCTTCCCCAGTCCATACTCGCTGTAATGCAAGCCTTTCTCCACAAGGTCCTGGACATGCAACAAGGGAAACTGACAATGGGAAGGGACTTTAATGTGGCCCTTAACCCTCAGCTAGATTCCTCCAACTCCCTGCCCTACATGGCTAACAATGCAGTCAAATATCTCAAGGCAGCACAGGACCATCTGGATATAGTAGATATTTAGCATTCAGTATTCTCTCAGGAGCAGGGTACACCTCTCATTTAGCCCATCACACCTACTCCAGATTAGATTACTTTTTCACAACGTGTGAGCACCTAACTAAAGTCCAAGATCTTACAATAGACCATAGACTCCTTTCTGATCACCACCCTCTTCTACTGAAACAACCTGAGGACAACAAACAAAAAAAACACTTTGGCGCTTCAATCCCTTGCTTCAAAAAGACCCAGAGTATATAAAATATATCACAATGCGCATACCACAGATTATTCAAGAAAACTTAGACCCCCAGATATCTGATCCCATTATCTGGGATACCCTGAAAGCAGTGATAAGGGGCAAAACATTAGCCTGTGCTGCACAAAAGAAACAAGCAAAAAGCAAAATATGACTCCCTGCTCCTAAAAGAAAAAATTACTCACCTTAGTAATTATGTTTCTTCTAGTGGAGTCTTGCTGTATTCTGACAAATGGAGTTAGGTCCTGCCTTTCAACTGCCCCGGAGAACATAGGGTTAACTTTTCTATGCATGGCATAGAATGTTCATATCGAGCTCGGTTGAAGACTCTGCCTGTTGTTCGAACTGCAACCGTCAGATCTTTACGAGCAAAAACTCACTAGGTGTTCTGTGTGGAAACTGTAAAATTTTAACTAGCCAACTGGCAGAATTATAATGTTTTTGGTTCTCAAAGGAAGACTCAAGTCAGGAAACCCAATCAAATGAACAACATTCCACCCAAAGAAATAAAAGAGGGTGTAAGGGGGGGGGGCACCTCTAGGGTGCCAACACTGCACCTGCCCACCCACATCCCAAAAAATCTAGGTTCCGAGAGGGGAGACAGAGGGAGGTCAGAATACAGCAAGACTCCACTAGAAGAAACATAATTACTATGGTGAGTAATTTTTACTTCAAACAACATGAAATCTTGCTGTATTCCGACAAATGCAGACTACCAAGCAGTACCTCCATGGAGTAGGGACAGAACCTACTTTGGAAACAGGCTCTGAAGTACTGCTGTGCCAAACCGAGCATCACTCCTAGCCTGGATATCCAGAGAGTAATGCTTGGTAAAAGTATGGACTGTTTTCCAGGTGGCTGTGACAAATTTCTAAGAGGATATCCTGGCAGCAGCCAGGAAGCAACGCTACCTCTTGTGGAATGAGCCCTCAGGCCTGAGGGTGGAATTCTACCCAGTTTTTCATAGCAGAATTGTATACAAGAAACAATCCACCTGGCAATAGATCTCTTAGTGGCAGGTTTGCCCTTCCAAACTTCTCCATAAGTGAGGAACAACTGGAGGAATTCAAACCTGTGACCCTTGGTACACTATGTAGTAGCTAAGGGCTCTTTTAACATCCAAACTGTGCAGCCTCCTCTCTCCCGAGGAAGAATGATCAGTGAAGAAAACAGAGAGAGATATAGCCTGCTTGAGGTAGAAATCTGAAACCACTTTAGGCAAGAACTTTCTGCTAGTTCTAAGGACCACTTTATCTCTGTGAAAAGAGATGAAATCAGATCCCACTGACAAGGCTTGCAATTCACTGATACGTCTGGCAGAAGTAATGGCTACCAAAAACACAGTTTTCCAAGTCAAGTACTTAAGCTCTGCTGAGGACAAAGGTTCAAAAGGGGGTTGCATAAGCTGAGCAATGCAAACATTAAGATCCCAAGCAGGAGCAGGGTCCCTAAAAGGGGTATTGGAGTGAAGCAATCCCTTGAAAAACTTACAGAATACAGGATGGGATGACAGAGAGGAAGACTTGCCTACAGACAGGAAAGCTGAAACAGCTGCCAAGTGTACCTTGAGAGTAGCTGGTCTGAGACCTAGGCCATTAAGATGGACCATATAATCCAGAACCGTAGGCAATTCAGCAGAGTCTGGAGAAATATTTTTCTTAGAACACTAAATGCTGAATCTTTTCCATTTGGAGTTGCATGTTTTTCTGGTGGAAGGCTTTTGAGAAGCCATAAGGATATCCAGAACTCCTCGGGAAAGATGCAGATCTGCAAACTCTAACTCTTCAAGAGCCAAGCCTTGAGATTGAGAGACTGAAGATTCGGGTACCAAATCCTCCCCTGAGAGGATGTTAACAAGTTGTAATTCCTGGGAAGAGACAGGGCAAGATGGACTGCTAGGGACAGCAGCAAGGGATACCATGGCTGCCTGGCCCAGTCTGGAGCAATCAGAATCACTTTGCATGGTTGTGACCTTATCTTGACAAGCACTTTGAACAGGAGAGGGAAGGGGGGAAAATCATACAGAAATTTCCCTTCCCAGTTCAGGATCAGAGCATCCAGGGGGACCGAGCCCAAGACTGCGGGTCTGCAACAAAAAAGAGGAAGCTGGTGACTGTCTGGGGCTGCCAAAAGATCCTTTTCTGGAGTGCCCCATCTTGAGAAAATCACTTTCAACATCAGAGGTTCTAGGGCCCATTCTTGATGGCCCTGGGATATTCTGCTCAGTACATCTGCTAGGACACTGTCCTTCACTGGGAGGTGAACTGCTATCACAGAGGTTTGCAGGGAATAGGCCAGGGACCACAACTTCATCGCTTCTGTGCACAAGGCCGTATACCGCGTGCCTCCTTGCTTGTTGATGTACGTGGTGGTGGTGGTGGTGTCTGTTCTGACCTGAACCACCTTGTTCTGTACAGATTTGGAAAAAGCTTGCAGTGCCAGAAACACTGCTCTGAGTTCCAAGAGACTGATGTGAAGCAGAGATTCCTGAGGCGACCACAGTCCCTGGGTGGTAAGTTCCCCCAAATGGGCTCCCCGGCCCAGCAGGGAAGCATCTGTGGTAAGGACCACTGAATGAGACTGAGTGACAAATGGAACCCCTTGCCTCAAATTGTACTGATCCTGCCACCATTGCAGGACTTGGATCAGAGTTCGAGTCACTGGAATTAGTTTGGTAAGGGAATCCTTTCTTTGGGACCAAAAAGCTCTTAAGTGGAACTGAATGTCCCTTATTTGGAATCTCGCGCCCTGGACCACTGCTGTAGAAGCTGCCATGTGGCCCAGTAGCTGAAGGAAATGCCTTGCTGGTCGAGACACCTGAAGGCTGAATGAAGAGGCCAGTTCCATGAGGGTCCTTGCCCTTTCCAGGGGGAAGAAAGGCTCTTGCTTTTACCATATCCAGCTCTGCCCCTATGAAGGTGAGGAGATGCATGGGTTTCAGAACTGACTTTGGTAGGTTGAGAAGAAATCCTAAAGAAGTGAGCACTTGCTGGATCACTTGCAGGTGTGACTTGACTTGGTCTGGAGACTGGCCTACTATGAGCCAGTCGTCCAAGTATGGGAAAATGGAAATCTTTTGTCTTCTTAGGAAGGCAACAACTACTGCCAGGCACTTTGTGAAGACCCTTGGAGCTAATGTTAGGCCAAAGGGCATTGCACTGAACTGATAGTGGCATGAGGGCAACTTGAACCTGAGGTACTTTCTGTGGGAGCACCTGATGGGAATGTGAAAGTAGGCATCTTTGAGGTCCAGGGAGGCTAGCCAGTCCCCCTGGCCTTAGAGAGGGAAGGATAATTCCCAGAGTTATCATTTTGAACTTTGGCTTTAAAAGATGTTTGTTCAGGTATCTTAGGCTCAGGATGGGTCGCCACTCTCCTGTCTTTTAGGGGGGTTAGGAAGTACCTGGAGTACAATCCTTTGCCCCAGTGTAGGATAGGTACTCTCTCTATAGCTCAGAGCTAGGAGAGAAGAAACCTCTGCCTCTAGGGCAAGTGTCTCAGAGATTTGCAGGTGGAAAAGATCTGGCTCTCAGCTTGGGAAATCTTTTGAAGCCAAGAACCAAACCCTGGCTTACTACTTCCAGGACCCACTTGTCTGATGTAAGAGACATCCAGTCCTGGACAAAGTAAGCCAGCCTGCCCCCTACTGGGATAGGAGAGTCGACCCGGGCAGACCCATCAGGGTGTCTGCTTGGCAGGCTTTAGGCTGAGGGGTGGATGCAGGCCTGCTCATCCCCTTCTGCCTCTCCTCTGAAGAACCCCTCTGTGAAAAGGAGAGGCCTGTGTTGGTCAAAAGGCCTCTGGAAAGGCCTACCCCTGCCCCTTGACTGCTGCCTTTGAGGAGTTGCTTGCCTTTCCTTGGCCTGAGCACTCCTGTAAGTGGTCCTGTATTCATCCATTTTCTTCATGTAATTCTCTGTCTACTCCCCAAACAGAAAATTACCCACTACAGGAAAATCCATGGCCTTAACCTAGGTATCCTGTGACAAGCTACTACATCTGAGCCAAGCCATTCTCCGAAGAGCCACAGATGTAGCTATGACTCTTGATGACACATCATTGGAGTCTACAGCAGCATGAAACTTGAACTTTCGATGCCTCAATCCCATCCGCAGTCACCTGCTCCGGCTCCTTGGCAAGCCGGGGAGGAGCCTGTTTAGCCAGTGCCAGTACAGTGTCCCACCTGGACTTCTGGTACCTGGCTGTACAGGCCATATAATTAGCCTGCCTGAGTCCTAAGGATGATGCCATGTACTGTTTCTTTGCCATGGCATCAATCTTCCTGAGTTTTCCTGTCGGGGGGTGATGCAAAGGGAATGCTCGCCTTATCACAGGCAGCAGCCTGTACAACCCAACATGGCTGCATTGCTGATAAAGGAACTCCGTATCTGAGCCTGAAAGAGTATACCTCTTGTCCATTCTTCTGTCCATAGGAGGTATGGAATTGGGAGACTTAAGAATTACTTGTGTGTTTCCCAAAAGATTTGTGGAGGGGAACAGTCAGTTTCCTGGACGCTGGGATGTCCATCATCTCTACATAGTCAGGCTCTTCCTGATCCTCCACAGGAAGCTGGAGGGTATCAGCCACCTTTCTGTAAAACATGAATTGTGAAGGGGAGGATAAACACCTGAAGGTCTGTCTGGGGAGAGGTCCGGGTCAATAGGCACATCCAGACTTTCACCATCACCATAATCATAATCATTTTCCAACTCTCCTTCCCCCTCAAACTCCAGTTCATAAAATTCTTCCAGGGTATAATCCGGAACCGGGGTAACCGACCGAACCGAGCCCCTGCCAAAAGGTGCCGGTTAAGTCGGAACCGATCGAAGCGATTCTCCTAATCGCTTTGGCTATTTCATCGGCGGTCGGAGTATGACATTCTGGACCCAAACTGGTCGACTTGTCTTTTCTTTTTGTCGGAACCGATTCCTCGGAATCGGCTCTCCTTTTGCCCGAACAAGAATCGCCCTGGTCAGAGGGCACTCCTTCTGGTTCAGTCGGAACTGAACCAGGCTGGCCATCCGGGTCTGCGGACTTCTCGGCCTCCCTTCCCCTCATTCTACCTAATCTCTTTTCCAGGGTAGATTTGGGAAAATTCTTACAAATTTGGCAGTCTGAATCAAGATGGTCAAACCCCAGACAATAAACACAGGTGGTGTGGGGATCAGCCTTAGCAAAGACCTCCCACACACATTGCAGTGTTGAAACCCAGTGGGCCCGTTTTTTTTTCTTGGGTTTCTCAGACATGGCCAATCCTAACCAAAACTTACCCTTTTTTTGGCAATCCGCCAGCAAGACTCCCCTATTGGTTCCTGACCGTGTCACGGGTCTTGGAAAAAAGTGTAATAAAATCCTTTTTTTTTTTTTTTTTTAGAACCGATACGGACCAGTTACCACACTCTAAATAAATCACAAACTTTTTTTTTTTGCCTGAAACTGATCGGTTCAGCTGAACCGATCCACAATTTACAAGTTCCACACAGAAACTATACAGAAAACCTATCTAGTACTCATGGTACCACAGACAAGAGACTTGAACCGACTGAGCGGTAACAGCAATTCGGTAGAAACCCAGCGAAAAAAACGACACTTCAACCAACTTTTTTTGAACCAAGCAAAGGAGAAATCTCCGGAGCGACTGTTCAGTGAGGCAGAGTAAAAAATCTGACGGTTGGAGTTTAAACAGCAGCAGACAGGGGCTTCAACCGAGCTCGTGGTGAGCATTCCATGCTGGCCATGGAAAGTTTAACTCTCTGTTCTCCGGGGCAGTTGAAAGGCAGGACCTAACTGCATATGTCAGAATACAGCAAGACTTCATGTTATTTGAAAGGATGGTGAGAGGGAAGCTACCTGCTGTAAGAGCTGTTCTCGAAGATCTACTGTTACGTTAAGTTCTTACGTAACTGTACTATCTTACTTCGAGAAATACAGGTTACTCACCTGTAACAGGAGTTCTAGGAATGGTATATGTTGTTCGTCCACACTCATTGGCAGGTATCCTTGCCGCTTTAAATCTTGCCGGAAGGTCTTCAAGCTTGCTCCTCCACCTACCGGGTGGTATAACTCTCGGCTCCCTATGGCGCTTAGATCTGGCCCGCTGGAAGCTCAGGTTGTGCGTCGAGGCAGAGGTCGGGTGGGTGGTAATGGATGAAACATATACCATCCCTAGAACTCCTGTTACAGGTGAGTAACCTGTATTTCTAGGGACATGGATATGTTGTTCATCCACACTCATACGAGACTCCTAGCAGTTCTCCGGAGGAGGGAGGCAAAGACACACCCCAATACTTACTTGGGAAGAGACTGGAGGGCAGGCCCCAAACCAGCATCCCGAGCGTGACTCCAAGGTCGATGTGGTAATGGGTAATGAAGGTGTTTGCTGACTTCAGGTAGCAGCCCTGCAGATTTCCTGGATAGGGCGTCCCTGGAAGCAGCCACGTTGCAGCAGTATGGCGGGTAGAATGAGCTCTTATCCCTCTGGGGGCTCCATGCCCGCCAACTTATAGCAGAGATCTATGCAGGAGGTGACCCACCTGCTTATCGGTCCGGCTTGGCTGCAGGTCTGCCAGATGCGGCTTCAGCGTAGGTGACAAACAGCTGGCGAACCTCTCCCGAATTTCAGCGTGCGCTCCTTATAATAAGCGGCGCCCTCTAGGGTCCAGAGTATGGAGCCTATATTCGGCCTCGAGGTGTGATTGGGTAGAACACCGGCAGAGTCAACACCTGGTTAAGGTGAAACTCCGACACCACCTTGAGGAAGAATTTGGAGTGAAGCAGGACAACTCTGTCCCTGTGGAAGACCAGGTAAGGAGACTCGATGGAAAGGCATGAGCTCTCCCATCCTTCTGGCTGGCGTGATAGCCACCAGAAGAGCGGTCTTCCACGACAGGTGAGAGAGCACACCTGTGCATAGGTTCGAATAAGCTTGCCCATAGGCTTTGCCAATACCAACAGTAGATCCCACGTGGGGGGGTTCCCGCACTGGAGGGGAAATGATCAAGGCCTTTGAAAAGCGCCCGACCACCTTCTCCTGCGCCACCGACTGCTTCGGCCCGCCCGGTAAGCAGAGATGGCTGCCAGGTGCACCCTTAGGGTAAAGCGAGCCTAAGCCCTTGACTGAAAGGGACCATATATAGTCCCAAGATGCTTGCCAAGGAACAGGAGGAAGGGTCCAAGCCCTTGCCCTGACACCAAATGGAAACCTTTTCCATTTGAAGGCATAGCATTTTCTGAGTCAAACTCTTAGGGACGCCTCAACTTCACTGAGGACCTCGTCGGAAAGACCCAAGGCCTGGAACTCTAGCCGCTCAGGAACCAGGCCGTCAGGTGCAGGGATTGAAGGTCGGATGGAACACCTTCCCTGATTGACTGAGAGCAGGTCCGAGGCGAGCTGGAAGCTGCCGCGAGTCCTGGAGCTGAGACTGAGGAGATCTGGGTACCAGAACTGGCGAGGCCAGTCTGGGGCTATCAGAATCACCTCGCCTTGTCCCTCCTCGCCTTGAGAAGCACCTTGTGGATCCAAGGGAAATGGGGGAAAGGCGTAAAGAGGCCGGGGTCCACTGCCTCAGAAGGCATCCCCTGCAGCGAGCCCTGAGGCGGGCATGGAACAGACTCAGCCGCGTTCTCCTGGAGGCAAACAGGTCCACCTGAAGTGTGCCCCAATGGGAGAACAGATGCTGTACTACCTCCGGCAGGAGAGACCACTCGTGGGATGCAGCCCCTATCCGGCTCAGGGCGCCGGCCAGGGTGTTGAGAGCCTCCCACCCACGTGAATGGCTAGGAGATCCGCCTCCAGGCTGCTGCACGAGTGACCAAATCACGGAGAAGCTTCCTTGCATAGAAGCATGGAGGAGCGTCCCACCCTGGCGGTTTAGATGAGTACATGGTAGTGGTATTGTCCGTCTGGACTCGGACCACTTGACCCCGGAGGAGCGGGCAAAGGCGGTGAGAGCTAGGCGGACCGCTCGGCTCCAGCAGGTTGATGTGGCATCGGGACCCCGGGGACCAGAGGCCATGAGCCAAATGTTCCCCAGATGGGCACCCCAGCCCATCAGAGGCATCGGTCGATAGAGACCGCCGGCAAAGGCGGACAAGCAGGATGCCCTCCTGCAAATGATCTGGAGCGGTCCACCACTGGAGCGTTCCACACCTACTGTCACCCGACTGAAAGCTGGTCAAAAGGATATGGCGTTATGACCACTGGCTGGCCAGTCCCATTGAAGGGGACGCATGTTCCAGCAGACCCAGCGGACCACGCTGGTGCAGGCAGCCATGAGACCCAGGGCGCAGGAAGTCCAGACAGGGCGCGGTGCCCAACCAGAAATGATCCAGACAAGGAGGAAGGAACCTCGGCCCTGTCCGCCCGGGAGCCGGCGCTCTGGCTCGAAGAGAGTCGAGCTGCGCCCGATGAACCTAGAATCACCTGCTTCGGCTCGAGGTTCCGACTTGCCTACGTTGATAGGAGGCAGTTGAGAAACAAGACCTGGAGGCCAGATCTCTGGACCACTCCGCCTCCTTCCTGGAGGGCTGCTATCAGCCAGTCGTCCAGGTAAGGGTCACCGGACCCCTCGGCGCGCCCAGAATGCTGTCACCACTGCCATGCATTTGGTGAAGACCCTGGGAGCTGGAGACAAGCCGAGGGCATGGCTTGGAACTCGAGAGGGATCCTTCCACTTTCGAGGCAGAAGGAATCTCTGGTGAGGACCGGACGGATAGGGACGTGAAAAAGCGCGTCCTAGAAAGTCCAGAAGCAGAACCACCACGCGCGTTCCAAGGATGGTATTATCCCAGCCAGAGTGACCATCCTGAAGGTTCGAGACCTTAGGAACTTGTTTAGGTCGTGTGGAAACGAGAGATGGGCGCCAACCCCGCCAGTTCGGAACCAGTACCTGGACACAAACCCTAGGTCTGAAGGAGGGTCCACCACCTCTCTTACCTCCTTCTGGAGGAGGAGGCGATGTCGGCTCGAGCGAACGCCAGTGAGCTGGGGATCCCAGAAGCCCCAGAGGCGCGGCTCTGAAGGTGGTGCCTGCTCGAATCCAGAGGCAGACTCTTCCCACCACCTCCAAGACCCACCTGTCCCGTGGTAACAGCGGGACCAGGCGGAACGGAGTGCGGGCGTCCCCGCAGGGGCCAGGGTAAGGTAGCTGAGGAATGGTGACACCCTCAGCCCGATCACTGAGCAGGCAGAGGAGGACGACGGCCGAGGGGACCTCCTTTCCTCCTGCCTCCTGTTAGAAAGCGGCGGCTTGGGTTTGAGATATAAGGCCGAGCCTGCTGGCCCTAGATGCTGGGCAGGCAGCGCCGAGGCACAGAAGCCGAAAGAGGTTGAGGCTGTGGACTGCGGCCTTTGTCCTTCTGAGGCGAAGAGACAAGTCAAGGTAGCATTGGACTTCTCGATCCTCTGCAGGTGACCTTCCTCCAGGGCCGAGAAGGTCAGTCCCAAAAGGGAACATCCGCCAACATGTGCTGGGTATCCAGTAAAGGTGGATATCCTCCAGCCAAGCCATGACCTTATAGCCACTGCGGCGCCACTGATCTGGCACATGAGTCCCCTATATCCAAAGCAGTCTGGAGCTGCTGTTTGGCCATACCCCTGCCCTGGTCCCGCACCTGCTAACCGTAGTCTGCAGATCGGGCGGAAGATGAGGATGACCTCATCCAGGGAGCCCAACAGAACATGAGAAAATGTGCCATGAGGACGGCGAACTGGCCTGGCACGAGCAGAGAGAGGGCATAGCGTAGACACCCAGCCCGACATAGTCCAATTTCTTGGACTCCTTGTCAGGAGGTTTGTCCACATCCTGGGCGGGTGCTTAGCCCAGCGCGAGCTGTGAGGTAACCAACCCCTCAGCAGAGGGTGTTCAAAAACCGGACAAAGGAACGGTAGGGGACCCTATACTTCTGGCCAAAGGCGCAGGGCAGGAAGCAGGGCGCTGCCAAAGCTCAGTGCCGGATCCACTATGGCCTCGGCCACCGAAAGAGCCTCCGTCGGAGAATCCCTCGGTCCAGAATCTCCATTGAGGGGATACCTAGCCCGTTTGGAAGCGGTTCGAGCTCCATCCGGTGGACTCGAGATGAGCGCAAGCAGTCCTAGGAAGGGACGGACGGGCTATAGGTCATTGACTGACCCTGAAGACTCCAAGTCAGTCGCTTGGAAAAGGAGGAATCATCTTCGGACTCGGAAGAGTCCTCGAAGGCTGCCTCTGGCCTGAGCCACCCTTCACCTGCAGGGGTCGGTGGGAGTGGGGTAACTGACAGCCGATGGGGTAGACCCTTGGCAGGCCGAGAATCCTTGGTCAGACCCCAGTGGTGGCATGTGGGCGGAGGTTCCACCGAATGGTGGAGCAGCTGGTTTAGCCGAACAACCCGGCCTGGGTATAGGCTCCTCGGATTAAGTCGAGGATTTGTAAAGCCGCTCGGTGACAGCCATAATGGCCGGGAAGGCGGCGGGGTCGGCTTACTCCCGGCCAGAGGAGCTGTTGCAACATAAGGTCCTCGTACCCGTCGGCGTAATTTCGCCAAGCCTCCCTCATCGAGGGCGAGGGCAGCGGCGGCGCTGCCCAGCATGTGCGAGACCGAGACCGCCCTATGATGGTGGGATCGGCTGGACCGCGCGAAGAGCCTGAACGGAGACAGAGATCCGGAATTTCCGGTCAGGTGCGGGGAGGTGTCGGCCCGGAACCGGCACTCCCTTGGCTCGGATGGTCCATCCGGGGGCTCCTAGAACCCGGAGGCACAGGCGAGCCACGGGATCCTCAACTCCTCCGAGGAAACAGGGAGAGGAATCTCGGCTGCTAAAGGCGGCCCGTCCAGCAGATCGAGAAAAATCTCGACTGCCGTCGGGTGGGAGTCTCGGTCAACTGACCTGGCCGGGGACACCGTGGGGCCAGTGGCGCGGCCGCAGTCGATCGGACGAAGCCGGCGATCGCACGACTCTGGAGAGGGACCTTTCCGGGCCTCCCAAGAGCGCCAAGAGGACTCTACCCTGTCCTTCTGTTTACCCCCGAGAAGGTGGTCAAAGAGATCGAGGCCCTTCTCCCTTAGTGGAGAGGGACAAAGCTCCTAAAAGAAGCCGCAGGAAGAACCCAGAGAGCGGGATAAATGCCGCGGCCGAGGAAAGATCACGACCCACGCCCTTCCTCTTCGAGGGCGTACCATCCGCTCAAGCTGATCCCTTGAGGCCTGGGCCGCGGATAATCACGCAACCGGGCCTCCTTGGACTTCACCGGAGGGAACGCTTCGGACGGCCCAGTTGCAATCGGGCAGCACGTCTTCGAGGACGAGGGTCGAGAAGATGAGCACAGGTCGCAAGCCTGCGGTCGTGCTCAAGGCCTAAGCAGTAGACACGGAGTGTGGATCCGCCAGACATCTTCTGCCCGCATGGGCATCTCCAACTGGAGTCGATTTGTCCATCGCAGCCGAGGGATAGAAGATCAAAGTCTTTTTCGCGAAAATTTATTTTTAAATCCGCAAACGGAGAAATAGGAACCAGTCTCAAACGCAGAGCGTTAAGGAGGGAACCTGAGCTTCCAAGCGGTAAGGAAGATCTGGCGTCATGGGGCGGAGCCGAGAGTTATACCACCCGGGTGGGTGGGAAGAGCAAGCTTGAAGACCTTCCGGCAAGATTTAAAGCGGCAAGGATACCTGCCAATGAGTGTGGATGAACAACATATCCATGTCCCTAGAAACAGCTCTTGCAGCAGGTTACACCATTAGGACCGATTCCCAAGCAATTATGGAAATCCCTCTCAGACAGGAGGAGGATAGTGAGAGATCGTGAGTTGAACCGGAGCCTAGGACAGTAGTCCCTAAAGGGCTGCTAGACCAAAACCAGCTCTTCGCCTTGAGGCAACGTCCAGGCTATAATGCCTAATGAAGGTGTGCACGGTGCTCCAAGTAGCTGCTGCACAGATGGCGGAAGTGGAAACGTTCTTCATAGCAGCAAGGGAGGTAGCCACCCCCTTTGTGGAATGTCCCTTGACCGAGTCCGGCAGAGACTTATGCTTTTGGTAACAGAACGTGATGCAATGTATGAGCCATCTTGAAAGAGATTGCTTAGACACCGGAGCACCCAGCATCCTGTGGGCGAAGGAAACAAAAAGCTGATCAGATTTACGGTGTTGTCTGGTTCTGGCCAGATAGTACCTAAGACACCTATGTGCATCGAGTGTGTGCAGCAGGGCCTCTCCTCTACTGGAGTACTTACGGAAGTACACCAGGAGGTCAATATCCTGGTTAAGAGTAAGGGCTGAGACCACTTTAGGAAGAAATTTTGAACTTGTCCTTAGGGACACCCTGTCCTGGTGAAAAACCAAATAAGGTTCTTTGCACAAGAGTGCATGGAGCTCAGAATTCATTCTGGCAGAAGTGACAGCAACTAAAAATAACGTCTTACATGCGAGGAGGCGTAGCTCGTAATCCGCGGCTGGTTCAAAAGGGGGCAGCGTAAGCTGCTCTAGGATGAAGGGCAAGTCCCAAGGTGGAATGGGATCCTTAACTGGAGGCCTAAGGTGGAGAAAGCCGTGCAAAAAATCACGTGCGACTTCTAACTGGGATATGGACCATAGGCCTATGGGAGCATGATAGGCCGAGATGGTACAGAGGTGTACCTTTATTGAGGAGTAGGCCAAGCCTGCCTGAAAAAGGGACAAGTGGTAGTCTAATACCGAACCCACAGAACAATCCAGTGGGGAAAAGTCCCCGAGCTTGAGCCCAGAGACAGAATCTGCGCCACTTCATGGTGTACGTGGCACGAGTGGCCGGTTTTTTAGCAGCCGCTAAAACATCTGCTACCTCGTGCGAGACCCCGTATCGCATGACTGCTATGTCCTTAGGAGCCCGGCATGCAGGCTCAGAAAGCGTAGGTCCGCATGAACCAAGGAGCCTGCCTCCTGGGGCAGCAAGTGAGAGCTGCGTGGCAGAGGTACTGGCAATTCCTGAGCAAGTTGGTACAGCAAGGGGAAATAAATCTGCCTGGGCCAAAAGGGCA
Source organism: Neoceratodus forsteri (assembly GCA_016271365.2). Taxonomy (NCBI): domain Eukaryota; kingdom Metazoa; phylum Chordata; order Ceratodontiformes; family Ceratodontidae; genus Neoceratodus; species Neoceratodus forsteri. The sequence continues at coordinate 369,759,146 of CM028137.1, forward strand.
TGATTAATATCAGAGTCGCCTGCTCTCTGCGTGGCTTAGTTGGTAGCACATCCGCCTCTGGACCAGAAGGCCATGGGTTCTCATCCCACACCGGGATTGGACTTGCACCTAAAAAAAAAAAAAATCGCTGGCATCCGAGTGCAGTATTTGGGGGCTGTACTGCTGGGATGTGCGCGTCCTGGATGAGCCGTTAAACCGAGGTCCCTTCCTGCCCATCCTAGTGTTGTCCTGGTGGGTGTCCAGGTGGAAGTAAAGAACCCAGGGCACTCTTCGCAAAGAGCAGGGAACATTCCCCGTGTCCTGGCCAACAGTCCCCTTCCCATAAACTGGTTCATGCAATTATCCAGGCTGTGTGTGGGTGATGATGTGCAATATGGCCACCACCACACATTCAGTCACTTCACTACCAGTCTAGCATTGTTTGTAAAGCGCTTTGGGATACTGTGTATGAAAAGTGCTATATAAATGCTGATTCTTCTTCTGCGGAGTTTCAGAAGAACCCTCTGGATAAATGGGAAGGGAGGGACGGCGTAGAGGAATCTGCCCGCCCAAGAGAGGGACAACGCATCTCGCCAGAAAACACCAGGCCCTGGATCTAACGAGCAGAAACTGGGCAGTTTTGCATTGGTAGGGGACGCAAAAAGGTCTAACTCTAGTGTCCCCCATCTGCAAAACAAATCCTCTACAACCTCTTGGAGTGGTTCCCATTCGTGGACTCTGGCCTCAGAGCGGCTCAGACTGTCTGCGATAACGTTGTCCACTCCTGGAACATGTACTGCAATAATATCTGCACCGTGTTGAAGTACCCAATCCCACAAGCTCATGGCTTCTCTGCAAAGAGGGTAGGAATGACTGCCTCCTTGTTTGTTGATGTAGTACATCACCGCGGTATTGTCTGTTTGCAGCAGAAGAGTACCCTGTGGAATCTCCAACTGGAAGGCCTGCAAGGCATATAGGACCGCTCTCATCTCCATAATGTTTATGTGAAGGTGAGATTCCTGGGTCGTCCACGAGCCCTGAGACCTGACACCATTGAGGTGTGCCCCCCAACCAGACGCCGAAGCTTCCGTGGAGAGCGACACGATCAGAGACGGTGCAACGAAGGGGACTCCTATCGAAAGGTGCTCTGGGACGAGCCACCATTGCCAATCCCGGATGACTGCCTTCGAGATCTGGATTGGATGCTGCAGATGGTCTTGCTTTTGATCTCACTGCACCCTTAACATCCACTGGGTCACCCACATGTGGAGATGGTCTGAAGGAACTGTTGCAATGGCCACAGCCATGTGTCCGAGCAGGCAAAGGACCAATCTTGCCGAAACGGTCTTCCTCGCCAAAATATCACCTATGAGGGATCTGATGTGCTCCGCTCTGTCCAGGGGCAAGAAGGCTTCCCCATGGATGGTGTCCAGGATTGTGCCAATGAACTGCAGTCTATGAGATGGAACGAAGTGCGACTTCTCCCGATTGATGGTGATGCCCAATGATCCGAAGAGGGAACGAGTACAATGAATCGCGGACATCAGGGCCTCCTGAGAGGGGGCCATAAGGAGCCAGTTGTCCAGGTAGGAGAACACATAGTGTCCCTGTCTCCTGAGAGCTGCCGCCACGACTGCCATACACTTCGTGAATACCAGAGGTGCCGAGGACAGTCCGAACGGGAGGGCTTGGAACTGAGAATAGCGACCCAGAAACTTGAAGTGCCCAAGCTATCGGGATATGCAGGTAGGCATCCTGCATGTCCAGTGACGCTAAGAAGGCGCCCTGCTTGAGCATGGGAATTACCCTTGAAAGAGTCACCATGCGGAAGCGTTGGTGTAGCACTGAAGCACTGAGGTCCCCTGTCTTTTTGGGAAGCAGAAAGAAGTGGGAATAATATCCTGCGCCTCTCTGATTCTGTGGTACGTGCTCTATGGCCTCTCTGTCCAGAACTGCTAGCACTTCCTGCTGAATGAGCCGGGCATGCTGACCCGAGTAACAGGAAAGCAGGGCAGGTCTTGAAGGTGGCTTACTGTCTGCCACCCTGAAAGGTAGCAGGAGATGCGACCCCCGACCTTTTCTTCCCATTGATCCAGAGGAGGGGCCGGGGCCAGAAAGGAGTCATGCTGTGGCAGCGTTGCTTCCCACGGGCTGGGTCGGTTTAGTGCATCTCTGACCTAGGCCTGGGGAAGACCAAGACTGAGCCTTGCGATTGAAGTTTCCCCTTTGCTGCTGGCCGGAACGTGGCTGTTGCCGTTGTTGCCAGCCGCGAAAGCGATTCTGGTTCCTACGAAAAGAGCCAGTCTTGGGTCTGTACATGGCCTATACAGTTCTCACCGCCTTGCCAGCGTACTGCAACTTGGTGATTACCTTTTTGGATTCACCAAACAGGACATCTCCGTTGTAGGGGACGTCCAGGATATTTTTCTGGACGTCTGGAGTAAATCCGGAGACTTGAAGCCACGAATGTCTCCCAAGACAGATGCCCTAGGCTACTCCCCTGGCCGCAGAGTCATAGGCGGCTCTCAAAACTTGGGTCCCCACATCTGACCCTGTGTGAAGAAGGTTTAAAGGTTCCTCCACCTGCTCGCCATCCGGAAGGGCTTTGACCAGGTCCTGGCCCTGTTCCCATAGGGCGTTCTGAAACTGAACCATGTGTGTTAGGTAGTTCAGAGACCAGAGGGAGCATGTAGCAGCTGCACACATGCGCCTCCCCAGTGAATCCAATTGCTTGGATTTCTGGTCCGGTGGCTAGGTGCTCAGATGCTGCAGCAGTTGAGACCGGTCATGCGAGGCCGTGATGACCAGTGAATCAGCCGGGGGTTATTGCACCAAGTACGGGTCCTCCAAAGGAGCCCTGTACAGGCGGTCAGCCTTCTTCGGCAAAGTGGGGGTGGAGTGTGGATGTTTCCATGCGACCTTGGTGACGTCCGTGAAGGTATCCACCAAGGGTGGCACCACCACAGACTTAGGGTCTTTCTGCTGAACATATCTAGCTAGGCGCGGTCGTTCGGGGTCTAGATCTTCTGTCTCCCATCCCATATTCTCCTGGATGTGCCACATGATTTCAGCAAAGGAGGGATCATCCGGAGGTGACCTGGGGAGGTCTCGTGGGTCAGGTGATGGGAGACTGATGGGAAAAGAAGATCTGGAGGTATCAGATGAGTCCGGTCTTGAGTCGTCCCCCTGCGGAGTGGACCTTCTTCCTCTGGGTCGCTTGGGGCAGAGAGACCCTGAGGGAGAACGTGAAGGGGGCCTTCTCCTTTCTCTGGATATACCCCTAGGAGGTGGTGAAGGCTCCCTGGGAGTCGGGGGGATCTGCCATCTGGACCCGGGGGAAGAAGGAGGCTTTACTGAGACCACATCCACCATGATAGTATCCCACCAAAATGTGAAGAGATCTTTAACTTCCTGTATGTTCACGCTGCATGACAGGCCAGGTGTCGGGGTTGGACCGTCGCTGGTGTCAGGTCTGGGGTTGTCGCCGGTTTGGGCGAAGGCTCTCGAGGAAGCCCGGCATCTTCTGTGTCGCCTGCTTGGTCATCAAGCAATGTCGAATTCTCCTCCGATGAACCCCAGCAACCGGTATTGACCGGTGATGGGAGGGCAGTTGGCTCCAAAGGTCGCTTGACTGAAGTCGGGTGATTGAGGGATGTCTGGTTTGTCGGGCGTTTAGCCGGTGATGCATCGGCAGCCCACTTAGGCTCAGACGGCCGCCTGAGGGACATCAGGTCCTTGGTCTTCCTGGGGGGTCGGGTCTCCGGCATCTGTACGAAGAAGTAGAAACTGACTTCGAGGAAGACTTGGACCGACGGTGGTTGGAAGACTTCCCTGAGGCCCAGGAGGGCGTAGGAGATGGAGCCGAAGTCCTGGAGGTCTTCAGCATGTGGAAAGAAGCCGAAGGACCACCCGAGGATCTGACCTTGACCGGTGGAGGCTGAGAGTGAGCCCTGGAGGGAGAGCGGTCTGAGCGTGTGAAGCCAGAGCTGGTGCGTAAGTCCAAGGCCCGGTTCGGTGATCTGGACCTGGCCTTCTCCCAGTGTTATGGGACTTGGAGGCCGACTCACCTCTGGAGGCAGGGTCTTTTTCAATGATTTTCAATTTTTCTTTTAATAGGAACCCCTGGAATGCCTTTTGATGGCATATCCTGGTGCGGCTATTAAATTGCTGGCAAATAGAGCAGGCCTTGGTGTCGTGCTCCGGGCCTAGGCACCACAGACAGGCCATGTGGAGATCCTTGAAAGGGATCTGTTTGCCGCAGGCAAACTTGGAGGGGTGTCCTTCTGTGGAAGGAGTACAAGATGCAGATATTTAGCAAAGAAAAGTTTGCTGAAGACGTTCGAGTCGTCGTTCGCTGATGAGATTTCCGTGAGGCAGACGCTGACGAGTCGACAGCGGAAAAGAAATGGGGATTCTGGTGACCGCCCCCTTTTACATGATGCCTGATGTCAGGGGCAGAGCCGATGTTGGGGACGGTCCCCGCTGGATACTGCTAGCTAGAAAATTTCCGTACGATCCTGGCGCCTGCTGGATTCAGTCCTAATGGTGTAACCTGCTGCAAGAGCTGCTTCTCGAAGTAAGATCTACAAAACTGCCAGCTACCATATAGGTAGAGGTACAAGGAATTGCAGCAAAATATAAGAGACATCAAATCCAAACTCCAAGAAATTGCTGATCATAGAATACAGCAGGCCCTAACATTTTTACAGCAATCTAACTACGAAGGTGGTACTAGGGGCAGCTGCACTTTGGCCCAGAAGAAAAAATTACTCACCTTAGTAATGTAGTTTCTTCTAATGGAGTCTTGCTGTATTCTGACTATTGCAGTTAGGTTCTGCCTTTCAACTACCCCGGAGAACAAAGAGTTAACTTTCCATGGCCAGCATGGAACGTTCAGTGCGAGCTCGGTTGAAGCCCCTGTCTGCTGCTGTTTAAACTCCAACCGTCAGATCTTTACAAGCAATACTCACTAAAAGTTCTGTGTGGAAACTGTAAAACTCACTAGCCAACCGGCAACTAAATTTATAAAAAGGGTTTTTTTGGTTTCAAAGCAAAGTCTCAAGTCAGGAAACCCAACAAACAAAACCCAACACACACCTAAAGTAAAGGAGGGTGAAAAAGGGGCACCCCTAGGGTGCTAACACTGCTCCTGCCCACCCACATCCCGAAAACCAGGTTCGGGGGAGAATACAGCAAGACTCCATTAGAAGAAACAACATTACTAAGGTGAGTAAAGGAGGGACAGAACCTACTTTGGGAATAGGGTCTGAAGTACTGCTGTGCCAAACCGAGCATCACTCCTAGCCTGGATATCCAGAGAGTAATGCTTGGTGAATGTATGGACTGTTTTCCAGGTGGCTGCTTGACAAATTTCTAAGATAGGAATATCCCTGGCAGCAGCCAGGGAAGCAGCTGTACCTCTAGTAGAGTGAGCCCTCAGGCCTGAGGGTACGGTTCTACCCAGCTTTTCATAGCAGAACTGTATACAAGAGACAATCCACCTGGCAATAGATCTCTAAGTAGCAGGTTTGCCCTTACCGACCTCTCCATATGTGAGGAACAACTGGAGGGACTCAAACCTGTGACCCTTGGTACGCTCTATGTAGTAGCTGAGGGCCCTTTTAACATTCATGCTATGCAACCTCCTCTCTCCAGAGGAGGACTGGTCAGTGAAGAAAACAGGGAGAGACACAGACTTATTAAGGTGGAAATCTGAAACCACCTTAGGCAAAAACTTCCTGTTAGTTCTTAGGACCACTTTATCTCTACGGGAAGAGATGAAATCAGGCTCCACTGACAGGGCCTGCAATTCATTGATACGCCTGGCAGAGGTAATGGCTACCAAAAACAGTTTTTCAAGTCAAGTACTTAAGCTCTGCAGAGGACAAAGGCTCAAAGGGTGGTTGCACAAGCTGAGCAATGCAAACATTAAGGTCCCAAGCAGTAGCAGGGTCCCTAAAGGGGGGATTGGTGTGCAGCAATCCCTTGAAGAAGTTACAAAACGCAGGATGGGCTGACAGAGGAGAGGGCTTGCCTACTGACAAGAAGGCAGAAACAGCTGCCAGATGCACTTTAAGTGTAGCTGGCCTAAGTCCTAAGCCATTAAAATGGACCATATAGTCCAGAACTGTAAGCAACTCAGCAGATTCTGGAGAAATATGATTATTAGAGCACCAAATAGTGAACCTTTTCCATTTGGAGTTGTAAGTCTTTCTGGTGGAAGGCTTTAGAGAAGCCTTAAGGATATCCAGAACCCCTTGAGAAAGGTGCAGATCAGCAAACTCTAACTCTTCAAGAGCCATGCCTTGAGATTGAGAGACTTGAAGCTCGGATACCAAATCCTCCCCTGAGAGGATGTCAACAGGTTGTAATTCCTGGGAAGACACAGGGGAAGGTGGACTGCTAAGGACATCAACAGTGGGTACCAGGGCTGTCTAGCCCAGACTGGAGCAATCAGAATCACTTTGCATGGTTGAGACCTGATCTTGACTAACACTTTGAACAGGAGAGGGAAGGGGGGAAAAGCATACAGAAATTTCCCTTCCCTATTCAGAATCAGAGCATCCAGGGGGACTGAGCCCAAGACTGGGGGTCTGCAACAAAAGAGAGAAAGTTGGTGATTGTCTGGGGCTGCAAAAACATAGTACAGTTACGTAAGAACTTACCGTAACAGTAGATCTTCGAGAGAGGCTCTTGCAGTGGGTAATTACATATAGGACTGACGCCGGCCGGCGGCAGAACCCCACAGAAAAATTTCTAGCTAGCAGTCCCTGGCGAGGGACCGCCTCCACGTCAGCTGACCAACGTCATACGACATCGGTATAAAGGGGCGGTCCCGGACGCCCACCTTCCAGTTCTTTCCCGCCAATGGGTATATCAGAAACACCACATAAATTAACTAAAAGATTACTTACGATGGATTATACAATGGTTTATGAAAATTCTCCAATCTGATTGGCTGTTAGAGCCCAAAGGGGGTGTGATTATCAGAGTGCTCTAAGTTCCATGCCCTGCATGGAAGTTAACTCTTTCACCTCCAGAGCAGTTCTAATGGTGGGACAAACTGCAATAGTCATAATATAGCAAGACTTCATGTTGTTTGAAGCAGATGTTTCCATTCCTGGAAAAGGAGCTGAAAAAGCCTAGGGGGATGGAGGGCGGGAAGGTATTACCTACTGCAAGAGCCTCTCTTGAAGATCTACTATTACAGTAAGTTCTTATGTAACTGTACCATCTTACTTCGAGAGGGCTCTTGCAGTAGGTAATTACATATAGGACTGAATCCCAAGCAGTCTGGAACAAAGAAAAGGCACCGGGAGGAGGAAACTACTCCAGAAATTAGCCCTAGCCTTGCAAGCCTCAAGACAGGAGGCCTCGCAAAACAGCCAGCCCGAAGCCTGCTCTACGGCGAGAGGCAATGTCCAAACTGTAGTGTTTCGTAAAGGTATGGACGGAAGTCCAGATGGCGGCAGCGCATATGTCTGCCGCAGACACATTCTTGAAACAAGCCGCAGAGGCCGCTACTCCTCTTGTGGAGTGACCTCTAACCTGACCCGGAAGGGTCTTCTTGTACTTGTCATAACAGAAAGTGATGCAATGAGCCAACCACTTCAACAGGCATTGCTTGGAAACAGCATTGCCTTCCCTTTTGCGAGCAAAAGAGATGAACAATTGATCTGTCTTTCTGAGATCCTTCGTCCTGTCGGTGTAGTATCTCAGAATCCGGTGAACATCCATGGTATGGAGTAAATATTCCCCTTCATTAGAGTACTGCGTAAAAAAGGCAGGTAGCACTATGGACTGATTTAAGGTAGACTCTGCTACTACTTTAGGTAGAAACTTAGGATTTGTGCGAAGAGCGACTCTTTCTTTGTGAAAAATCAAATAGGGGATTTTACACATGAGGGCCTGGAGCTCGGAAATTCTTCGAGCCAAAGTAATGGCCACCAAGAAGAGCGTCTTCCACGAAAGAAACTTCAGATCTGCAGAAGTTGCAGGTTCGAAGGGAGGGAGAGTAAGTTTCTCGAGAACAAAATTCAAGTCCCAAGGGGGAGCAGGGGTACGGATGGGGGTCCTTAGATGAAGGACCCCTCTGAGAAAGGTCTTAGAGACCTCCAGTTGAGCGAAAGCTTTATCTGTGAAGGGAACATGGTAGGCTGAGATAGCAGCCATGTGAACCTTCAGGGAGGAATGGCTGAGACCCAGGTTGAAGAGATGACGCAAGTACTCCAGCAGAAAAGCCACTGAACAGGAGAAAGGCTCCACGTTCTTGGAGGCTGCCCAAATAGAGAATCTCTTCCACTTCATGGCATAAGTGGACCTGGTGGAGGGTTTTCTAGCCTCCACTAAAATCTCCACCACTTTTGGAGAGACGCCAAAACGGGATTGGGCTAGGTCTGCAGGAGCCATGCATGTAGTTGAAGGGATTTGAGGCCTGGGTGGACCAGGGTCCCCTGATCCTGGGTCAGCAAACCTCGAGATAGAGGAAGAGGAAGAGGAGGAACCTCTGAGTATTGTTGTGGAAGAGAGAACCAGATTTGCCTGCGCCAGAAAGGAGTGATCAGAATCATTCTCGCTCCTTTTGTGGTTAGTTTCTGCAATACTCATGGGATCAGAGGGATTGGGGGAAAAGCACAGACAAATCAGTCCTTCCAGTCTAGAGACAAAGCGTCACTCCAGAAAGCGCCTCGCTCTGGAACGAGTAAGCAAAAGGTGGGAAGTTTTGCGTTTTGGGGAGAGGTGAACAGGTCTACCTGCTGAGTCCCCCAAAGCTGAAAGATATCGTCTAGCACCCTTTGGTCCAATTCCCACTCGTGTGCCAGGGCAGAGGAGCGGCTTAGCTTGTCTGCCAGAGTGTTGTCGACTCCTGGAACATGAATCGCCGTGAGGTGAAGGTCGTGTTGAGTTGCCCAATCCCAAACCCTCATTGCTTCCCTGCATAGAGGGTAGGAGCGTGTTCCTCCCTGTTTGTTGATGTACCACACCATACACATGTTGTCCGTCTGGATGGCTAGGTGGTCAGGAAGAATGTAATGGTGAAGGGCTTGGAGAGCGTATAGCACAATTCGAAGCTCGAGCACGTTGATGTGGAGAGCTTGTTCCAGTCTGGTCCATAAGCCCTGGGTCCAATGAGGGCCCAGACGGGCTCCACAACCTTCGCCTGATGCATCTGTGGTCAGAGTCTGGGAGGGGGGAAGATGAAAGAAGGGGACCCCTACCGAAATAGATTCTCTCGAACCATCCACCATTGCAAGTCTCGTACCATCGGCGATGAGATCAGAACTAGTTGATCTAGGTCATCCACAAGTTGATCCCACTGGGAGCTTGAAGAGTCCAATGAGAGATCCTCATGTGGAGTCGAGCTCGGGGGACCGCCAAAAGTAAGCCGCCATGAGCCCCAGAAGACGGAAGATCGACCTCGCCGGAACCCTCCTGCGTTCTGATAGCAGGGAAATCTGGGATTGAAGAGAGGCCGCCCTGTCTGGAGGCAGGAAGGCCTTGCTCACCGTCGTATCGAGGATAGCCCCGATGAACTGTAGCCTCTGGGAAGGGTCCAGATGAGACTTGGAATGGTTGATGGTAATACCCAGGCAAGAGAAAACCTGCTGGGTGAGGGAGAGAAAATGCAAGAGTTCCTCCCTAGACGAGGCCGCCAGGAGCCAGTCGTCCAGGTAAGGGAACACCTGTACTCCCATTGTACGCAGGTGGGCCGCTACCACAGCCAGGCATTTGGTAAATACTCGGGGCGCAGAGGAAAGACCAAAGGGAAGCGCCCTGAATTGGTAGTGGTCCCCCGAAACGAAAAAAACGAAGATACTTGAGGTGAGAAAGGCGAATGGGAATGTGCAGATAGGCATCCTGCATATCCAGCGCACAAAGCCACTGACCTGGCCGAAGGAGAGGCAGAAGGCTCTGCAGAGAGAGCATCCTGAACCTTTTGTATTCCACATAAAGATTCAAGGAACTGAGATCTAGAATGGGTCTGAGATGTCCCGTCTTCTTTGGGACCAGGAAGAAATGAGAATAGTAACCCGTCCCTTGAAGATGAAGGGGGACGGGTTCTATCGCCTGCTTCGTGAGAAGGGCCGAGATTTCTTGTCGGACCAAAGGAAGATGATCCCTTGAATAGGACGACTTCAGGTTGGGTGGCGGGGTGGTTTCTGAAGAAACTCTATGGAGTGCCCTTCCGCTATAAGCTGGAGCACCCAAGAATCCGTGGTTATCCTCTCCCAACCCAGAAGGTGGAGGGGAAAACCTCCGTCCTACCCGGTTCCTCCAGGGGTCTGGAGGCGGTGGGAGAGGAAAGGAGTCAGATGGTGTGGGGCAGCGCCACAGCTGAGGCACCCGCTGCTTTTTGGGTGGGGGCAGGGGCCTGGCAGCTGCAGGAGCCTGACGCTTAGTGGCCCGCCTTCCTTGGAGTTCATTGTGGGTAGACTCCGTCTCATGGGTGCTGACGCGCCTGCTGGTGTTGGGGACGGTACATGAATCCACGGATTTCAGAGCCGTCCCCTTCTCTTGCAGGTCGGTGATGATGTCTTTGACATCACCGCCGAAAAGCACTGACCCCCTGAAAGGTGCCTTCTGAATGGCGGATTGCACCTCTGGGACCAAACCTGACACTCGGAGCCAGGCACGACGCCGTAGACTCACGGCGAAAGCGGAGCTCCGCCCTGCAGTGTCCACTGCATCGTATGTCGCCTGCAAAATGTGGCGACTGGCCGAACGAGCAGAATGGACGAGGTCTGCTAACTCCTGTTTGACTTGGGAGTGAGGTAAGGAGTCCAGCTTGGATTCCGCCAGCTGTCACGGGCAGGTCCAGATGTTCGGCAAGTTTAAGTCGCTGAGGATCTGGTTCCAAAGAGCGCCACTGGTGAACTTCCTGGATTTTTCTAAGCAACTCCATGAAGGATGGATCCTCCGGAGGAGACTTCGGAGGAGTCCACGGTCAGGGCTTAGACAGAGAGCGGGGCTCGTCCTCTCTCTCGGAAGAATCCGAGAGGGAAGAAGAAGCAGAAGAAGAGTAAGACTCCCTTACTCGAATAGGGGGAGGAACGGGTTCCTTGGGTGGTACCCGTAAACGCGTGTCCTGCCCCTCTTGGGATCCAGAGGGAAGAGCCCTGGAGTCTGGAGGCGGTGAGGAGTGTGCCACCTCGGACATACGGGAGCCTGCACCGTCGTCATAAGGCGGCTCTCTACCTCCTTAGTGAGTTGAGCCTTGGCCTCGGCCCACCAAGAGGCCAGAGTCTCCTGCAGATCCACCGGCGGCGGTGGAGGTGGAGGAGGAGGGGGAAAGGTGTACGGGTTGTACCCGTAAGGCGAGTATCCGAAACTCTGCTTCGGGAAACCCGGCGTCTGGTATTGTGGCGTCGGGTACTGCGGCGGAGGAACCGGCGTCGGGTACTGCGGCGCTGGATACTACGGTCCCGGGTACGACGGCGTCAGGTAAGACGGCGGGTACCCGGAAGCTGGGGGAGCTGCCGGAGCAGACAGCCCAATCGGCGGCCTCATGGGTGGGTCCACATTAAGGGGTCCGGAAGGCCCGACGGAAGGGGGATATCCCCTGCCAGCGTCGGGGCCGGCGTCCGTGGGGCAGACGTCAGATCAGGTTCCATCGGAGGAGGGTCTGACGGAGGAGGAAAATCCCCCGCATCGCCCGGGGATGGAGGAGAGAAATCCCCAGGGTCGGGCTGGGTTGACTCAGGCTCCCCAGACATCAGCGAAGGCTGCGGGAAACCGGGTTAAACGGACGTGAGGAGGGGGTCCATCGTCTGTTCCGTCGCACGTCGGAGGAGCCGACGTGCGGCTTACGGGAGCCCTCACCGGAGGTGGGCCGATGGTAAGGGACGGCCTGGTCAGAGGGGGAAGTGGTCGTGCGCCGCCCCAAAGGGACGGGCGTCTTATCGACCCTCTCCATGCGGACGTCAGAGGAGCAGACGTCTGACAGAGGAGTCGCCCATGCCAGTAGGCCGCAAGCCTGCGGCCGAACCGGGGGCGGAGGCCTCCATTCGCCCGGAGGCGCCCACAAGGCCCGAGCGCGAGCGAGACGGGTGGGCTGACGCCTCCTCCCAACCCTTGGAGGCTGCCGAACGGTCCCCTGGGGGGGACGTTACCTGGGCCACGCCCGGCGGAGACGCGGTAGAGGAGGACTTCTCCCGGTGCCTCTCCTTGTCCTTCTTCCGATGTCCTTCGGGGGAAGTGGACGCTTGCCTCAACTTTTTCAACTCCTCTTCCATAGAAGATATCTTTTTCTTGAGGAAATGGGCTTCCAGGGACTGTTGGCGCCGTTTACGGGTAGCCGCGTTGAAGTTGAGGCAATGCTGGCACTTATCGACCGGGTGATCGGGGCCTAGCAGAAAAGGCATAGGAATGGCCGTCCTTGTGTGGCAGTTGGCGCTGCACAAGTCGCACTTGTTTTTGTGCTCGGAGGTGTAGTGGACGGCTATACACCGGTCATATACCTGACGTATTGAAAAAAAAAAAAAAAGAATAACTATTTTTCGCAAAACCCATCTGAAAGGTAGGCTGACGTTGATGAACTTACCATGGTGAGCTGCACGAGCCAACAGCGGAAAGAACTGGAAGACGGGCGTCCGGTTCGCTCCCTTTATAACAATGGCCGATGACGCCGGTCACCTGACGTGGGGGCGGTCCTCCGCCAGGGACTGCTAGCTAGAAATTTTTCCGTGGGGTCCTGCCGCCGGCCGGTGTCAGTCCTATATGTAATCACCTACTGCAAGAGCCCTCTCAAAGTAAGATCTATCTGTGGAGTGCCCCATCTCGAGAAAATCACCTTCAAAACTAGGGTATCTAGGGTCCATTCATGATGGCCCTGGGATATCCTGCTGAGAGCACCTGCTAGGACATTGTCCTTCCCTGGGAGGTGAACTGCTATCAGAGAGGTTTGCAGGAAATAGGCCAGGGACCACAACTTCATTGCCTCTGTGCACAAGGCCGTAGACCAAGTGCCTCCTTGCTTGTTGATGTACCACATGGTGGTGGTGTTGTCTGTTCTGATCTGGACCACCTTGTTCAGTACAGATTTGGAAAAGGCTTGCAGTGCCAGAAACACTGCTCTGAGTTTCAAGAGACTGATGTGAAGCAGAGATTCTTGAGGTGACCACAGTCCCTGGGTGGTAAGATCCCCCAAGTGGGCTCCCCAGCCCAGCAGGGAAGCATCTGTGGCGAGTATCACTGAATGAGACTGCGTGACAAAAAGAACTCCTTGTCTCAAATTGTCCTGATCCTGCCACCATTGCAAAGCCAGATCAGGGTTCGGGTCACTGGGACTAGTTTGGCAAGGGATTCCTTTCTTTGGGACCAGAAGGCTCTTAAATGGAACTGAATGTCCCTCATCTGGAATCTTGCTCCCTGGACCACTGCTGTGGAAGCTGTCATGTGGCCCAGAAGCTGAAGGAAATGCCCCGCTGGTCGAGACACCAGCAGGGTGAATGAAGAGGCCAGTTCCATAAGGGTCCTTGCCCTGTCCAGGGGAAGGAAGGCTCTTGCCCTTACAGTATCCAGTTCCGCCCCTATGAAGGTGAGGAACTGTACTGGCTCGAGAACTGACTTTGGAAGGTTGAGGAGGAATCCTAAGGAAGTGAGCACTTGCTGAGCTACTTGCAGATGTGACTTGACTTGGTCTGGAGACTAACCCACCATAAGCCAGTCGTCCAGATATGGAAAGATGGAAATCTTTTTTCTCCTTAGGAAAGCAACCACTACTGCCAGGGACTTTGTGAACACCTTTGGGGCTGATGTTAGGACAAAGGGCATTGCTCTGAATTGATAGTGGCCTGAGGGCAACTCGAACCTTAGGTACTTTCTGTGGGAGCACCTGATGGGAATGTGAAAGTAGGCATCTTTGAGGTTCAGGGAGGCTAGCCAGTCCCCTGGCCTTAGAGAGGGCAGAATTATTCCCAGAGTCACCATTTTGAACTTTGGTTTTAAAAGGTGCTTGTTCAGATATCTTAGACCAGGATGGGCCGCCATTTTCCTGTTTTTTGGGGGTTAGGAAGTACCTGGAGTACAATCCTTTGCGTAGGGTAGGAACCTTTTCTATGGCTCTGAGAGTCAAGAGGGAAGAAACCTCTGCCTCTAGGGCAAGGGTCTTTGATTGATTTGCAAGTGGAAAGGATCTGGTTCTCATCTTGGGAAATTTTTTGAAGCTGAGAACCAGTCCCTGGCTTACTACTTCCAGGACCCACTTGTCTGATGTCAGAGACTTCCAGTCCTGGACAAAGTAAGCCAGCCTGCCCCCTACAGGTATTGGAGAATCGGCCCGGGCAGACCCATTAGGGTGTCTGCTTGTCAGGGGCTTTAGGCTGAGGGGTGGAAGCAGGCCTGCTCATTCCCAGTCTACCTCCCCCTCTGAGCATAAGCAGAAGAGGAGGGCTGGGCTTGGTAAAAAGGCCTTTGAAGGGCCTGCCCCTGGAGTGTTGTCTTTGAAGAGTGGCCTGCCTTTCTTTGGCTTGAGCACTCCTGTAGGTGGTCCTGTACTCATCCATCTTTTTCATGTAGTTCTCTGTCTGCTCCCCAAACAGAGAATTACCAATAGCAGGGAAATCCATGGCCTTAGCCTGGGTGTCCTGTGATAGGCTAATACATCTGAGCCAAGCCATCCTCTGAAGGGCCACAGATGTAGCCATGACTCTAGATGAAACATCACTGGAGTCCACAGCAGCATGAAATTGCACCTTGGATGCCTCAATCCCATCCGCAGCCACCTGCTCCAGCTCCTTGGCAAGCTGGTCAGGGGCCTGTTTAGCCACAGCCAGCACAGTGTCCCACATGGACTTCTGGTATCTAGCTGTGTAGGCCATATAGTTAGCCTGCCTGAGTCCCAAAGATGTTGCCATGTACTGCTTCTTTGCCATGGCATCAATCCTTCTGGAGTCCTTATCTGAGGGGTGTGATGCCAAGGGAATATTTGCCTTATCACAGGCAGCAGCCTGCACTACCCCAACATGGCTGCATTGCTGAGAAAGGAACTCAGTGTCCGAGCCTGAAAGGGTATACCTCTTGTCCATTCGTCTGTCCACAGGAGGTATGGAGTTAGAAGTCTTTAGAATTTTAAATGTCTGTTTCCCAAAAGATATATGGAGGAAAATAGACAGCCTCCTGGACTCTGGGATGTCCATCATTTCAACAAATTCAGGCTCCACCTGATCCTCTACTGCTTCTTCCATTGGAAGCTGGATGGTTTCAGCCACTTTCTTGTAAAACATAAAGTGGGAAGGGGACTCAGAAAGCCTAGGAGGAGAAACACCTGAAGGTCTGTCTGGGGAGATGTCCGGGTCGACAGGCACACCCAGACTTTCATAATCACCATCCTCACTCTCCCTCCTCCTCCTCCGGTTCATAAAATTCTTCTAAAGCATAATCCGGAACCGGGGGAACCGACCGAACTGAGCCCCTGCCAGATGGTGCCGGCTCGGCCAGAACCGAAGTCAGCGATTGAACTATCCTTATCGCTTTTGGCTATTTCATCAGCGGTCGGAGAAAGAACTTGTGGATCTGAACCAGATGATTTTTCTCTTCTCTTTCTTTTAACCGGAACCGACTCCTCAGAATCGGCTCTCCTTTTGCCCGAAGAAGTTTCGCCCTGGTCAGAGGGCACTCCTTCTGGTTTGGTCAGAACTGAACCGGGCTGGCCATCCGGGTCAGCGAACTTCTCGGCCTCCCTTTCCCTCAGTCCACCTACCACCTTATCCAGGGTAGCTTTGGGAAAACTTTTACAAATTTGTCAGTCTGAATCGAGGTGGTCAAACCCCAGATAATAAACACAGGAGGTGTGGGGATCAGCCTTAGCAAAGGCTTCCCCACACACACTGCAGTGTTGAAACCCAGTGGGCCCAGTTTTTTTCTTGGGTTTCTCAGACACGGCCAATCCTATCCAAAACGTACCCTTTTTCCGGCAATCCACCAGGCAAGACTCCCCTATCGGTTCCTGACCGTGTTACGGGTCTTGGAAAAAAAACGTAATTAAATCAGTTTTTTTTTTTTTTTTTTAAGAACCAATACGGATCGGTTACCACACTCTAAACAAATTCAAAACTTTTTTAAGACTAAACTGATCGGTTCAAACCAAACCAATCCGAAATTTACAAGTTCCACACAGAAACTAAATGTAAAACCTATCTAGTACTCATGGTACCACAGACAGAGACTTAAACCGACAGATTCGGTAGCAGAAATTCGGTCGAAACCGAGCGAAAAACAACACTAACTGACTTTTTTGAGCTGAGCAAAGGAGAAATCTCCGGAGCGACTGTTCAGTGAGCCTGAGTAAAGAATTTGACGGTTGGAGTTTAAACAGCAGCAGACAGGGGCTTCAACCCAGCTCGCGCTGAACGTTCCATGCTGGCCATGGAAAGTTAACTCTTTGTTCTCCGGGGCAGTTGAAAGTCAGGACCTAACTGCAATAGTCAGAATACAGCAAGACTTCATGTTGATTGAAAATAAAGATGCGCAAAAAGGAATCTCCCATCCTTAAAATCAAACACTCTGTCACCAAACAAATGCTTTATCAGGAAGACCATGTTCGCTTGCCCTTCACATCCTACTATCAAACACTATACCAAGCAGCCCCTCCAACAACGGCAGCTACCAGAAGTGACTTTTTATCTTGACTACAGTTACCAAAACTCAGAGAAACAGCGTGGGGCCCTCAAGGCTGCTGTGGGGGCACAGGAGCTCTTACAGCATATCAAGGCAGCAAAGTTCTTGAAGTGTCCAGGACCAG
Organism: Neoceratodus forsteri; assembly: GCA_016271365.2. Taxonomy (NCBI): domain Eukaryota; kingdom Metazoa; phylum Chordata; order Ceratodontiformes; family Ceratodontidae; genus Neoceratodus; species Neoceratodus forsteri. Next base: position 369,775,866 of record CM028137.1, read on the forward strand.
ACGGCTTCGTAGCCGAATGGTACAAAACATTTTCTAAACTATTATAGTCGTCTTATGCTGGGGACATACAGAGCAGTGGTTGAGGGGAGTTTCCACCGGGGCACACGGTTATAGCACCCATCCTTAAACCGGATAAAACGTTAACAGAAAAGTACAGTTACGTAAGAACTTACTGCACAGTAGATCTTCGAGAACAGCTCTTGCAGCAGGTTACACCATTAGGACCGGCCGCCAGGCGCCAGGACCTAATGGAAAAATTCAGCTAGCTAACTACAGCGGGACCGCCTCGACGCCGGTCCCGCCTCCGGCGCCAGGCGTGGTATTAAAAGGGGGCGGTCCCGCCCAGATTCCCCTAGTTCTCCGCCGAGACTCTTGCCGCAGGCTGACATCAAAATGGGAGACCTAGGATTCATTGGCCAGAAGACAGAAAGATAACAATTCCTGCTCAGAAAGACTGAGCCATGCTTCCTCCAAGGGGAAGGTGGGATGGAGGTCCTGCTGCAAGAGCTGTTCTCGAAGATCTACTGTTACGGTAAGTTCTTACATAACTGTACTATCTTACTTGAGACACAGCTCTTGCAGCAAATTACCCATTAGGACTGATTCCCAAGCAGTAGCGCTGTCAGAAAATCCGGGAGGAGAATTGAAGGATAAAAACCAGGTCCTGAACCTAGGACAGGAGACCCTGAAATGCGGCCAAACCAAAACCAGCCCTTCGCCGAGGCGTGTCCAGGCTATAATGCCTGATAAAGGTATGCACAGAACTCCAAGTAGTGCAGCGCATATAGCAGAAGTAGAAACATTTTGAGCGCTGCAAAGGAAGTAGCCACCTCTAGTGGAATGACCCGGACTGTACCCGGGAGGGACTTTGTTTGATACCATAAAGTGAAAATACACTGGACAAGCCAGCGAGAAAGGGACTGTTTGGATATTGATTGGCCCATCATTCTCTCAGAGAAGGAAATGAAAAGCTGCTCAGAACTACGAAAGGACTGAGTTCTGTTGAGTAAAACCTCAGGCTGCGGTGAACATCCAGGGTATGGAGCAGAGCCTCTCCTCTATTAGAGTAGTTGGAAGTAGACCGGAAGGTCGATATCCTGGTTCAGAGTGAGTGAAGAAACCACCTTAAGCAATTTAGGTTCGGCCTCAGGGATACTCTGTCCCGTGGAAAACTAAATAAGGCTCTTTGCACATGAGAGCGTGAAGTTCAGAAATTCTTCTTGCCGAGGTAACAGCAACTAAAAACAACGCTTTCCACGACAGAAACGAGTCGCAATCCGCGGCAGGTTCAAAGGGGGCGTGGAGCTGTTCAAGGACAAAAAGCAAATCCCATGGAGGCACAGGGTCTCTAATAGGAGGCCTAGGTGCAACACTCCTAAGAAATTCCGAGGCGTCCACCTGAGCCACTGTACGATTTCCACCGGAGGTGGTAAGTCGAAATGGCACAGAGGTGCACTTTAATAGAGGAGAGGCTAGACCGAATGAAAGAGGGAGGCAAATATTCTAATATTACTCCACAGGACAACCTAAAGGGAAAGGTCGCGTGCTCGCGACCATACACTAAAAGCAGCGCCATTTCATGGCGTCATCCATATCGTTGCCGGCTTTCTGGCTGCAGAAAGGACTTCTGCAACCTCTTGCGAGACCCCGTGACACAAAATGGCTATGTCTCTAGGAGCCAAGCATGCAGGTTCAAGGAACGTAGGTCCGGGTGGACAAGTGAACCCTTCTCCTGAGACAGTAAGTGGGAGCTGAGCGGCAACGGGAGCGGGGGTTCCCGAGATAGCTGAATCAACAAAGGGAACCAAATCTGTCTGGGCCAAAATGGGGCCACTAGGATCATTATTGCGTGCTCCCTGCGCAGTTTGAGAAGAACTCTCTGGATCAACGGGAAAGGAGGGAAAGCGTGGAGGAATCTGTTGGCCCAGAGAGGGATAACGCTGCCGCCAGAAAACACCAGGCCCTGGATCTAGCGAGCAAAAATTGGGCAGTTTTACGTTGGACGGGAGGCAACAAGTCCAGATCTGGAGTTCCCCATCGAAGAAACAGATCCTCTGCTACCTCTTGAAGGAGTTCCCATTCGGGACTCTGGCCTAGAAGCGACTCAGGCCGTCTGCAGCCGTGTTGTCCACTCCGGGAGCGTGCACAGTGATCAGATTCGGCGCCGTGTCTGATTACCCAATCCCACACTCATGGCCTCCTGCAAGGGGTAAGGTGTCGCTCATGTTTGTTGAGTAATACATCACCGCCGTGTTGTCTGTCTGAAGTAGAAGAGTACACGGTGGGATAACTGACTAGAAAGGCCTGCAGGGCATAAGGACCGCTCTCATTTCCAACACGTTGATGTGAAGGTGAGCTTCCATCTGGGTCCCATGCCCTGGGACTCTACCCGTCACGTGCCCCCACCCAAGACCGGAAGCGTCTGTGGTGAGGTGACCTCGAGGCGGCGCAATGAGCAGGGACGCCTGATGAGGCGCACCCTGGGAGCTAGCCACCACTGCCAGTCTTGAATCACTGAATTCGTGAGTCTGACCGGATGCTGCAAGTGGTCTTGCCTTTGGTCCCATTGCACTTTGAGCATCCACTGAGTAATGCGCATGTGAGTCTTGCGAAGGGACAGTAGGAATGGCCGCAGCCATGTGTCCGAGCAAGCAAAGGACCGACCTGGCAGGTACAACCTTGCTAGTGATAGGTCCCTTATGGGGATCTGATGCGCTCCGCTCTGTCGGCCGGAAGAAAGGCTCTTCCCGAACAGTGTCCAGAACTGCTCCTATGAACTGCAGTTTCTGCGCCGGTACCAGGAGAGACTTCTCGTAATTTATGAGGATGCCCAGGGATCGGAACAGATCCTGGGTGCTCTTGATTACAGAAGCAACGTCTCTCTGGGCTGACATGAGAAGCCAATCGTCCAGGTACGGGAACACGTGGCCCTGTCTCCTCAGAGGCGCTGCCACGACTGCCATGCACTTGGGTAAGACCCTCGATCGGAAGACAGTCCGAAAGGAAGGGCTCGGAACTGAGCGTGGTGGTCGGCTTCGAGCGGCAGGAACCTCCTGTGCGCCTGAGCCATAGGGATGTGCAGGTAGGCATCCTGCATGTCTAGAGACGCTAAAAGGCGTCCTGTTTGAGCATGGGGATAAGACCTGGAAGGGTCACCATCACGGAATCTCTTGTAAGTGACCGACACATTGAGGTCGCTGAGGTCAAAGATTGGACGGAGGTCCCCTGTTTTCTTGGGAACCAGGAAAAGTAGAATAATATCCTAGTCCTCTCTGGTTCTCTGGGGCGTACTCTATCGCTCCCTTCCGTAGTAGCCTTGATACTTCTTGCCAGATCAAGGCTTTGTGCTGCCCTGATACGGAAGAGCAAGGAGGCCTCGGGGTGGCTTTCCTGCGAATTCTATAAAGTGGCCTAGACTGACCAACTGAAGAACCCACCTGTCGGTGGTAATGGCCTGCCATCCCGGCAGGAAGTTATAATCGACCCCGACTATAAACTCCGTTGATCCTGAGGGGCGGCGGCGAGGAGTCAGGCTGTGGCGGCAGATGGACCTGCTGGCTGGGCCTGCCTAGGAGAAACGCTGGCCTCGGCTGGCGGGGTGTTTCCCTGGGCTCTCGAAAACCAGAGCCCCTCTGAGGTGCATGCGGAGAGGGTCTGTTGCCTCTGCGTCAGCGCCTGCAGCAGCTTTGGTTCTCTGAAAGGAACCAAGCTTGAGGTGGGTACATGGCCTGAACCGACCTTACTGCCTTCCGGCCTCTTGGAGTTTAGTAGGGATCTTTTCTGTAGGATTACCAAACAATACTTCTCCCTCAAAGGGCGTCCAAGATGTTCTTTTGGACGTCCGGGGTAAACACGGAGGCAGCGCAGCAAGAGTGTCTCCGGAGGCACGCCAGAAGCTGCTGCTCGGGCCGATGAGTCCAGCGGAGTCATCAGCGGCTCTTAGCATGGGTCCCCGTCTGAACCCGTGCGGAGGGCTGGAAGCATCTCCTCCTTCTGCTCACCTCCGGGCATCTTTCAGCCGCTTCAGACCCTGTTCCCTAAGCGTTCTGGAACTGAACCATGTGGGTTAAATAGTTCAGGGATCTGATGGCGCAGGTAGCGGAAGCATCGTGCGCCTGCCAATCATCCAGTTGTTTGGACTCTGGGTCCGGTGCTTGGGTGCTCAAATGTTGTAGCCTCTGTGACCGGTCATGTGAGGCTGTGATGACCAGAGAATCGGTCTGAGGGATGCTGCGTCAAGTACTGGTGCGTCCTTAGGAGCCTTGCCTGGCGATCAGCTTTCTTGGTCTCGCGGGAGGAGGTGTGGGCAGCTTCCACACTGGCCTTGGTGACATCCACGAAAGTGTCAACCAGGTGGTACCACCACAGAGCTTGGGGTCCTTTTGCGAAGATATTTGGCGAGTCGCACTCTTTGGGGGTCTAAGTCTTCACATCCCATCCCATGTTCTCTTGTATATGTCTCATATAATATCAAAGGGCAGGATCCGGAGGAGATCTAGGCATCTCACGTGGGTCCGGAGAAGGATGGAGAGTGGAGATGGGGATCTAGAGGAGTAGTCTGATCCCGTGTCCTCCGTTGGGCGAGCGTCGGCGTCTCCTGGATCTCTTGGGGCTGGGTGATCCAGAAGAGGATTTCGACGGAGGTCTCCGTTTATCAGGTCTCCCCTGGAGAGGTTCTAGGCTCCGGGGAGGAGGAACCAGACCTGCCGACCCGATGGCGGGGGGCAGGAACCGGAGTAGGAGGAGGAGGAGTAGGAGGGGGACCATGTCTTTTAATGGTATCCACCAGTAGGTGAACAGATCTTTCACCTCCACTAGAGAGAGCCCGGCCGCGGGTGCGGTGGGCGGTCGTCGGGTCAGCGTCGGCTCCACAGGGGCTCTGGTAATGGCGGGATCCTGGGAGTACCTACGGGACCGGGGTCGCCCGTCTGGTCCTCGGGCTGCTCTAGGTCCTCCTCCGATAGAGGCTCCTGACCGATGTCGGTCGGAGGCAACAGGGCCTTCTTTTCAGGAGGGGCGGGCGTCGGTCCCCCTACGGCGTCCGCTGGGGATGTAATGGCGGCGTCGGTCGTCGGGCGGCCCGGTAACTCCAGGAAGAAGAGTGCCACGGCTGACGGCTGTCGAGCCGGCGTCTGGGCTACAGGCCTTTTTAAAGGCGTGGCTCAACGTCTTGCGTGGAGGCACCGGCGAAGACCTGGCGTCGGGTACGAGGCAGGGGAACCTGACTTGCGGTGGTGATGGTGTCGTTCCCCGGACTTCGCCAAGGCCCTGGAAGGGGAGGAAGGCCTGGCGGATTTCTCCTGAGATGAAGGTTTCTTGATTGCAGCCGGGGGAGATTTCGAACCGGAGCTACGGGACTCCGAACCCCTAGAAGGGACCTGGAAGGGCCTTCTCCTTCTCTTCTCCAGCGTGCTTGTGGACCTGGAGCTTCCCCTTGGAGGACATGGTCTTCAGTTGTTCCTCAGAAGAAAGCGCCTGCAAAGCCCTCTGCGCCCGGATCCGGGCCGGCTATTGAACCCTTGGCAAGATGGACAGGCCGGGTATCGTGGTCTGGGCCTAGGCACAGGACGCAGGCCGTGTGGGGGTCCCTTGAACGGATCTGCTTTCCACAAGCGCACTTGAAGGATGGCCCAAGTTGGTGATGACATCAAGATCTTGCTGAGATTCTGAAGATTTTTGAAAATTTTATCGAAAAGAACTATTCCATGGCGTCGTAGCGCTAGACTGGTAACAAAGGGGTCAGGTAGCTAAAGTCCGGCCAGTAGGAAGAACAGGGAATCTGGGACGCCCCTTTTTGTACCACGCCTGGCGCCGAGACGGGACGACGTCAGCGGTCCCGCTGTAGTTAGCTAGCTAGAATTTTTCCGTGGGGTCCTGGCGCCTGGCGGCTTCGGTCCTAATGGTGTAACCTGCTGCAAGAGCTGTGTCTCGAAGTAAGATCAACATCTTATAGACTGATTTCCATTCTACATGTGGACTACAAAAACTGCATGGGAATATGGGCCGCCTGTTTAGAATGTCTGTTACCCACCCTAATACATCCAGACCAGACAAGGTTCATTAAACACAGATGCACAACTTACAACATAAGGCGCATACTCCTCCTTATGGAATATATCCAAACTAGGAGGATCCCTGCAGCCCTCCTCAGCCTAGACGTGGAGAAGGCATTCAACAGGGTGTCCTGGGACTTTCAATGGGACACCCCGTCGGTATTTTCAGTTTCCTGAACCTTTTGTAAAATGGTTACAAAATATTTACCAGAGACCCCAAGTATATAACAGTGCAAATGGTGCTCCATCTTCCCCTTTACCACTGCAGCAGGGCACCCGACAGTTATGGAACCACTGGCTGCTGCCATAAGGCTGGAAAGATATTTATTTATTTAACAAATCAGAAAGACCTTGAGCCAAGGGCTCTTTTACAGAGGTTCCACATCAAGTCACAAGAATAACAAATTACAATGGTTTCAGTTAGTACAACATGAGGAAAATTAAATAAACAAAAGAATAATATGGCAAGATAAATAGTGTGTCAAGTGCAGCCAGTGGCCTTACCTAAAGAGGGGTGAAAGGGATTACAAGGAGAGGATGGGGGGTGAAAGGAGCAAAATAAGAGTAAAGAGGGAGCTGCCACAATGTAGCTTATGTAGGAAAAGACCCACGGGGGGTGGGGGTGTAGAGGGAGAGAACAAGGTGGGGAGGGGTGAGTGGAGGAGTAGAAGAAGGGGAATGAGGTAGTTTGAAACGAGGGCAGGGATGGGGACAGGAAAGGTATGAAGGAAGGAAGTGCTTTATATGGTAAGGCTATACAGGGGCAAATGGTAATAGAGGGAGGTCCCAGTACATTTAGCTGTCTGCAAAGATTAAGTATAGCAGTCACAAGATGCTCTGGAAATTAGGAATTGACGCAGCTTCCACTTAAATGTTCCCAAGGTTGCAATCGTCGCAATCTCAGGAGGAAGGGAATTAAATTAGCCGCTTTAACTGCAATGGGTTGCTGTCTGAGTGAGGTTCGACAGTGGGGGACAGTAAAAGTTTGGCTCACAGAACTTTGTGTATTACAAGTGCCCCAGAAGGGACTGAAAGGCTGAAGGGAACCTGGTGGTAGGAGAACAAGAGCTGCCTTCTTAGCCAGAAGGCAGGCTTGATATTCAGATAGGTGGAGGGAATCCCATTAGGGCAACAGGAATACAAAATCTCTCTCTTTGCAGATGATGTCCTCCTAACAGCAACGTCCCCTGAAACATCAATACCCACCATCTGTGCAAAACTGCATATCTTTAAAAAAGCAGCCAATTTTAAGCTTAACCTATCCAAAAACAGATGTTCTTCTCTTGAATTTTGTTCCTTCAGAGTCATGGAGAAGAGCCTACCCCTTGAAATGGCTACTAACCAAAATAAAATACTTGGGCATACACATCTCTAAGATCTGACAGACAATCTTAAAGTGATCAATTATGAATTGCTGTCCATATAAATACAAAATGATTTGAATAAATGGAGAAGCTCTACCTCACTTTCTTTCAAAGGATAGAAATAATCTGAATGAACATTCTTCCCCACCTGCTGTACCCATTTCAGAATACAGACACGTATCCCTCAAGTTTCTATTTTAGATCATTGGACTAGGATGGTATCCAATTGGGTGGGTGTGTGTGTGAGACCTTGGGTGCGTCTCTCTATCCTGCAACTCTCCATGGCACGGAGGGGTGGGGGTTGTTAACCTGCCTAATTTAGAATTATATGCCAAAGCTGCCTTTCTCAAAATCTCACTTCTCTGGCTGTCCCCTTCCTTTATAGCTCCCTGGAAAAGTGTTCAATTCAATATTAATGACCTGTACGAAATCAAAAAAATGTCTGCTACCAGAGGAAGATCCCCACGGCTTGGTGTTCTCACCAAATATACTGACAATGTCTTAAAAATATGGCACCAAATTAAAAACACACCCAGCCCTACAAAACAATTTTTTTTTTTTTTTTTTTTTTTTTTAAACAGACTCATATCAGAGGATGAATACTTTACCCCAGTACACTCAGATTGGGGATTAATCTCCTGGAGGAGGCTGGGGCTTTCATATTATTATCAATTCCTAGGGCAAAGTGGAATTCTTCCCTTCGACAGTTTACAAAGAGTCCACAGGCTCCCCACCCAAGACTTTTTTAGAAACCTACAGGTCAGGAATTATATCCTATGCTAGAAAATAAATGTCACACAATTACCCACCCTACTGAGCATGTTCAGAGACTTTATGGCTGGTTCAACATGGAAGCACATAATAGGCTTAGTGTATAAAATCCTACGGGAATACGTGGGAGACTCTACTCAAATGGTCCTAGAGGGTTGGAGAAAGGACCTGGACACGACAGAGGACGGCTGGACGAAAACATCAATAGCAGCTATTAAAATAGCACGCTCAAATATTTGAAGGGCGTTTGAATGGAAGTGTCCGAGTAGGTTTTTCCCCTCCCCATCAGTTCTAGCAAAATACCTTCCAGCTTCCTATGGGGCCTGCTGGAGGAACTGTGGGTGCAAACTAGCAGACCTTGGCCACATTTTCTGGTCTTCTCCCATGCTTACATCCTTCTGGTGCTCCTTACAGGAGGAACTGAGGGACTGTTTGGGAGACTGTGTGGAGCCAACAGCAGAAACGGTACTATAGTGTATAGTGGAATGCTGTTATGCATGAAATTCCATGCCTGGAATATGCTTGTTCTGCTGCAGTAGTGATGTAATTATGTTGTTCTGCTGCAGTAGTGATGTCACTACTGCAGCAGAACCACTTGGAATCCTGGCACATTGTTGCTTTCCTCTATTTAATTCTGTGGTGACAGTATTCTAGAACCTCTAGAGACTTTTCAAGTCAGTTTCATTATGAAAAAGAGAGAAAAAACCCACAAAGCACACATTTCACATAGTACTACTATACACTATAAAAAATACAGGATGAGCAACTTTATGCACAACCTGTGTGTTCTGTCACCTCGGGGTTCTGATTCCCGTGGACCTCTCGAGCTTCGATCTCGAGGTCAGAGGGAAACAGAACCTCTCTGTGGCAGAACACACTGGTTGTGCATAGTTGCCCATCCAGTATTCTCTATGTTGTCCATCTTTCCCGAACACCATCCACCCTGGAATGCAGCCAGAAAGGCTATAACACAAAGATGGATGTCCACCAAAATCCCCACCCTGATGGAATGGCGACAAATTGCTGGGGATATACGACGACTGGAAGGCCTAACAGCAGCACTCCATAATAAGCTTAAGCAATTTAGAACCAGGAGGAGATGAATTTGGGAGGGGGGTGCCTCTGGGACCACCGAATGAAATATAATCCTTCCTACAGGGAGGCTGTTATTAAAATACCCAGAGTATTTAGATAATATTAGAAGATAGGAACTGAATGATACAATGAAAATGTATCTAGGATGCGCATGGCTCTCTCTAGGCTGTGTATGACTCTTTCTCTGTATTACTATATAATTGCAAACCAAAGGTGAGCAAAACTGATTCACATATGTGCAAAATAATGACCACTTACTTCATCTGTACAATATTATGGATATGAAAAGTGACATTTAGTGTACTATGGTGACCCCAGTCTATTTGTATGTGATGCTTCTACCAATAAAAAATATATATAAAAAAAAAAAAACACTAATGTGAAATACAAGCTGGACTGCATCTAAATATGTTCTGGTAAACTTCTCCTGAAGGCGTCAGCAGCTCTTTAACAACATCAATTGGATCCATTATTCATTCTGATCACGCAGCTATAGAAATAAATATCATATTAAAACAATTTAATACCAGAAGACCAAAAAGATGGGAGTTTTAATAATGACCTACTAAAAAGATGAATTCAAAAAAAAAAAAAATTCAATAACTTGTATGAAAATATTGGTACTTCAATTATTCTGGCCAACAAACTACCTCATCCCTTTGGGACCCCTTCAAGGCAGTACTGAAGAGGATCATGATCTCTTCTCAAACTTTGTTTAACAAGCAAAATAACCAGTTAGACCAACAATTAGACAAAAAACTTAAAATCACTTGATGCATTAATTACGCAAGCAATAACATACAACGAGGTGTGGGTTATCGCCTGATAAGAGCACACCCAAGGGTGTACTTGGCACTTGCGCCGAGTGCCTTATGCCTCTGGGCGTGCTCTTATCAGGAGATAACCCACACCTCGGAGTGTGTTACTGCACTTATAAAATGGGCTGTCTGGTAAAGTAATCAATTTAAAAAATGCAGATAGAAAATGTACATTAAAAAAAGACAAAAAAATGTGATTTGTAGAAAAAGAGAAAAAGTAGTCCTTTGTCATTGTGTTTTAATAGAGCGGTTTGATTTGGTAGGAACCTTGTCTCTGTTTCTCAGCCAGGTAGATATAAACAGCTTTTTATTTGTTTATATATTATTTATATTTTGCTTAATTTACTCGCTTTTAGTTGAAGCATCAGCAAGACAGCATGTCCCTGTGGACAAGTATCGACAAGGGACCGTGTTTCTATGGAGTTTTAGTTGAGTAAGCAAGGGTGTGTGATGGTGTCTCCTCTTCATTTGCAAGGCAGTATGCTTTTTTTCTGTGGACTTTGTTTTTTTTGAAGGGGGGACTTCTCTTGAAGACATCTGCCTGTGGTCAGAGCGAGCGTGTCCCTTAGCGGCTGCCATACGGGAGCTTTTTCTGCTTTAAGGTTTTCAAACCGCAACGGTTGTGGTGAGAAAATAAATTAGTTTTCTTTCAGGATTATTGAAATGTGCTCCAGTGTGTTTTGTAATTGTTTATTCTTGAGCCTGAAATTTAGGACACAGAAAACGGAAGGGTGGCACGATAAGATGGGGTCTGGAGATTTGAGGAGGAAGGTGGAACGAGAAATCCAAACGAGAGGAGCCGAGCGAAATGTTGGTGAAATTTAGTAAAATAAAATGACAGCATGTTACCTCGAAGCGCTCACTCTAAAGAGGCTGTGCGATTTTTTTTTTTTTTTAAATCAGGTTCAGTGGTTTTCAGTCCATTTTACTGATGGTTGAAATGCGTGCCTGCATGATGAGACCACAGTTGTATGCTAGCACTTTAATGAGCTGTGCCAGTCGGTGGTTTTGTTTCCGACTGGCACAGCTCAGTGATTTGGCGTTATGTGCCCTTGGGGTAGAGGGTAGTCCCGGTTGGCTACAGAAGGCTCAGAAGAATGGAGAATGCGAAGCTGAGACTGTTTCATGCCCGCCCCCCTCAGCAGGGCTCGCTGCACGGGATGCCTTCTCGAGGCCGTGGACCCCGGGCCTCTTCTACGCCTTTCCCCCATTTCCCTTGATCCACAAGGTGCTTCTCAAGGCGAGGAGGGACAAGGCGCAGGTGATTCTGGTAGCCCCAGACTGGCCCCGCCAGTTCTGGTATCCAGATCTCCTCAGTCTCAGCTCCAGGCTCCCGAGGCGGCTTCCAGCCCTCCTGGACCTGATCTCAGTCAGTCAGGGAAGGTATTCCATCTGGACCTTCAATCCCTGCACCTGAGCGGCTAGAGTTCCAGGCCTTGGGTCTTTCCGACGAGGTCCTCAACGTCGTTGAGGCGTCCCGTAAGGAGTCAACCAGAAAATGCTACGCCTTCAAATGGAAGAGATTCCCCATTTGGTGTCAGGGCAACGGTCTGGACCCTTCCTCCTGTTCCTTGGCAAGCATCCTGGACTACCTGTGGTCCCTTTCTCAGCAAGGCCTTTGGTCGACGACCCTTAAGGTGCACCTGGCCGCCATCTCTGCTTGCCGGGTGCGGGCCGGGAAGCAGTCGGTGGCGCAGGAAAAGGTGGTTGGGCGCTTTTTCAAAGGCCTTGATCACATATCCCCACTGGTGCGACAACCTCCACCTCCGTGGGATCTACTGCTGGTATTGGCTAAGCTCATGGGCAAGCCATTCGAACCGATGCACAGGTGTGACATCTCTCACCTGTCGTGGAAGACCACCTTCTTGGTGGCTATCACGTCAGCCAGAAGGATGGGAGAGCTCCAGGCGCTTTCCATCGAGTCTCCTTATCTGGTCTTCCACAGGGACAAGGTTGTCCTGCACCCCCACCCGAAATTCCTTCCGAAGGTGGTGTCGGAGTTTCTGTAACTAGGTGTTGACTCTGCCGGTGTTTTACCCCAATCACACCTCGGAGGCCGAATATGGGCTCCATACTTTGGACCCTAGAAGAGCGCTCGCTCATTACAAGGAGCGGACGGCTGAAGTTCGGGGAGAGATTCGCCAGCTGTTTGTCACCTACCCTGAAACCGCACCTGGCAGACCTGCAGCCATGCGAACGATAGGCAGGTGGGTCACCTCCTGCATAGATCTCTGCTATAGGTTGGCGGGCATGGAGCCTCCCAGAGGGATAAGAGCTCATTCTACTCGCCATACCGCTGCATCAGTGGCTGCTTCCAGGGATGTCCCTATCCAGGAAATCTGCAGGGGTGCTACCTGGAAGTCAGCACACACCTTCGTCACCCACTACCAGATCGACCTTGAGTCACGCCGGGATGCTGGTTTTGGGGCCTCGTTTCTCCATTGTTTATTTCCCAAGTAGGGGGTGTGCGCCTTGCCTCCCTCCTCCTGGAGAACTGCTAGGAGTCTGCCCGACAGTGTGGATGAACAACATATCCATGTCCCTAGAAATTCAGGTTACTCACTTGTAACAGGAGTTCTAGGAATGGTATATGCTGTTCATCCACACGACCCACCCGACCTCCCCGGCTTCGATGCATAACCTGGCTTCCAGCGGGCTAGATCTGGCGTCATGGGGCGGAGCCGAGAGTTTTACCACCCGGGTGGGTGAGATGAGCCAGCTTGAACACCTTCCGGCAAGATTTAAAGCAGCAAGGAACCTGCCAGAAACTGTGGATGAACAACATATCCATGTCCCTAGAACAATCCATTACAGAGACACTGTCAACCTTTTTTTTTGCATCATATTTCTAGTAAAAAACCCACATTTTATGAGTGCTTACCTATTCTAAAACCCGTTGCTGTTGCTGTTTTTCGTATCTGCCTTTTTGCTTAGCAGGACTGAAATGCATGCTAAAATATAGTTACAAACAACTGTTTTGAATCCTGGATCTATTTTTACTGCATACTTCCAGAAACGGAAATTACGTACTTACCGTAATTATTCATCTTCTTGGACAGTCTCCATCACTCATTCACACTAGTGGGATAGTGCCGGGGGCGCCAGGACCAAGCGGGAGCCAACATTTTTCAGAAGGGCCAGCGCCGAGGTAGGACCATGCACGCGCGGCACCACGAGACTGACTCGCGCCTGTGTAGGCTATCTCGGCGTCGACCCTCCAACCGCCTCAGTACCTTTTCGACCAAGGAGGTGCAGCGTAACTAATGAGAATAACGCATTCTGAGTTTCTGGGCCTGAGAGGGCCCAGATGGCCTTTGTAAGAAAGGTCAAAGAACAATGCCTTCACAGTCCGAACCACAGGCCATGAAGACCAGGAAAGAAAAACGAGTGAACCCAGGGGATGGTGGGTGGGCGTGTGAATGAGTGATGGAGACTGTGCAAGAAGATCAATAATTACGGTAAGTACGTAATTTCCATATCTTCCTGGACTAAGTCTCCATCACTCATTCACACTAGTGGGAGAGTACCAAGCTAAAATCAACAACCCTGAGTAGGGTGGTAGGAGATAGGGTTCACTCAGAAAGGACAGCCAAGGACAGTCCTGTTAATAAAAAGAGCTGTCTTGTAAGAGCATCTATAACATAGTGCCTACAAGATAAACGCTCGAGTTGTAAGTCGTCACCTTGCTGACAACTACAATGGGCAAAAAATTAAAGTCTGCCAAGCAGCCGCAACTACTCTAGGAAAGCGGCAAGAACTTGGCCTCACGATTTGATCTAGGACGAAAATTAATAGTGTCAAAGACATGCACTAATCTAATGTAAAGGACCTCAGGAACTGCAAGAGCCGGAGGTAAAGTTTACAGGTTCAGGGTAGTATGACTGTATGTGAATATTTGCGAAGCTACCTTAGAAAGAACCTACTTGACCAATGGTCAAGAAGAAAAAATTACTCACCTTAGTAATGTTGTTTCTTCTAATGGAGTCTTGCTATATTATAGACATTAGCAGTTTGTTCCAGCTCTAGAACTGCCCCGGAGTGAAATGGTTAAAACCATTCCAAAATAGAATTTTGGCACGAGAGCAGCTCTATCTGTGTCATTTCAAACTTGAACTGTCAGATCTCTACGAGCCAAACTCACTAAGGTCTGTGTGGTAGCTGTAACCTACACTAGCCAAATGGCTACCAAAATAATAACAACCATTGATGGTCCCAACACCCAAGACTCAAGTCAGGGGACCAGAAATACTAACACCATTCTAATAATATGAAAATGGAACATAAGTATAATAAAACACACACGCAGCGTACACATACACACCCCAAAGTCCCAAAGGGGACAAAATGCTAACAGGACATAAGTAGTGCCCACACTAAGTTGCCCGCACCCCACCAAGTAGAGGTTCTGAGAGGGCAGGTTGGGGAGGTCTATAATATAGCAAGACTCCATTAGAAGAAACAACATTACTAAGGTGAGTAATTTTTCTTCAAACAACATGAAGTCTTGCTATATTATAGACATTAGCAGAATACACAGCAGTACCTCCATGGAGGGGGCAGAACCTACTTAGGAATAGGCTCTGAAGAACAGCTGTGCCAAACCGAGCATCTCTCCTGGCCTGGACATCCAGGAGTAATGCTTGGTAAAAGTGTGTACCGTTTTCCAAGTCGCAGCCTGGCAAATCTCTAATAAAGGGATATCTCTGGCAGCAGCTAGAGACGCAGCTGTACCCCTGGTAGAATGAACCCTCAAACCGGTGGGGGGCTCTGCCCACTTTCTGATAACAAAATTGGATACAAGAGACAATCCACCTGGCTATTGATCTCTTAGTGGCAGGTTTGCCTTTCCCAATTTCACCACAGGTAAGGAAAAGTTGGAGGGATTCGAACCTGTGACCTTTGGTATGCTCAATATAATAACTAAGAGCTCTCTTAACATCCAGGCTGTGCAACCTCCTCTCACCCGAAGAGGAGTGATCAGTGAAAAATACTGGAAGGGAGATAGATTGATTAAGACGGAAATCTGAAACCACCTTAGGCCAAAACTTCCTATTAGTCCTAAGGACTACCTTATCCCGTGAAAGAAATAAAGTCAGTCTCCACTGACAAGGCTTGCAATTCACTTATCGCCTGGCAGAAGTGATAGCCACTAGAAAACAGTTTTCCAAGTTAGGTACTTAAGCTCTGCAGAAGACAGAGGTTCAAAGGGGTTGCATTAACTGGGCAATGCAAACATTAAGGTCCCAAGCAGGGGCGGTTCCGAAAGGAGGATTAGTATGGAGTAATCCCTTAAAAACTTGGAAAACACAGGATGAGAGGAAAGAGGGATTACTTCCTGCTGACACAAAAGCAGACACAGCTGCCAAATGAACTCTCAGGAAGCTGGTCTGAGACCCAAGGAATTAAGATGTACCATGTAATCTAACAAAATGGGCAATTCAGCAGATTCTGGGAAATATTTTCCAGCACACCAAATGGAAAACCTATTCCATTTAGAACTATAAGTAGCCTAGTGGAAGGCTTTCTGGAAGCCTTTAGGATCTCAAGAACACCCTGAGAGGTGTAAATCAGCAACTCTAACTCCTCAAGAGCCAGGCCTTGAGGTTGAGGGATTGAGGTCCGGATACCAAACCCTTCCCTGGGCACAAGTCAACAGATTGTGATTCCTGGGGAGGCACAGGGGAAGATGGACTGTCAGAGACAGAAGGAGTGGGTACCAGGGCTGCCTGGCCCAATCCGGGGCAATCAGAATCACCCTGCAAGGCTGAGATCTGATTTTGACTAGTACTTTGAATAGGAGAGGAAAGGGGGGGAAGCATGAGGAACTTCCCTCCCAATCCAGAAGAAGGGCATCCAGGGAACTGAGCCCAGCACTGGAGGCCTGCAACAGAACAGAGGAAGTTTGTGATTGTCTGGGGCTGCAAAGATCTATCTGAGGATGCCCCACCTGGCAAAAACTATCCCCAGCACTTGAGGATCCAGGGACCATTCGTGATGGCCCTGGGAAATCCTGCTGAGGGCATCTGCTAGGACATTGTCCTTCCCTGGAAGATGAACTGCTATGAGGGAAGTGTTCAGGAATAGGCCAGAGACCACAACTTCATTGCCTCAGTGCACAAGGCCGAAGACCGAGTGCCCCCTGTTTGTTGATGTACCACATTGTTGTGGTGTTGTCTGTTCTGACTTGTATCACCTTGTCGTGGACAGATGCAGAAAAGCTTGAAGAGCTAAAAGACAGCTCTGAGTTCCAGCAAATTGATGTGGAGCAGAGATTCCTGGGGACCAGACTCTAGTGGAAAGGTCGCCCATGTGGGCTCCCCAACCCAGAAAGGAAGCATCTGTAGTGAGAGTCAAGTCGTGAGAAGGGAAATGAAGGGGACCCCGCCTTAATTGCTCTGATCCTGCCACCACTGGAGAGCTAGGATCAAGGTTGAGTCACTGGGACCAACTTGGAAAGGGGTCTCTCTCTGAGACCAAAAGGTTCTCATGTGAACTGAATGTCTCTCATCTGAAATCTGGCCCCTGCACAACAGCTGTGGATGCAGCCATGTGCCCCAGGAGCTGCAGAAAGTGTCTTGCTGGTCGAGAGACCCGAGAGTGAAGGAGGAGGCCAGAGCCACTAAATTCTTACCCTTTCTGGGGAAGAAAGGCTCTGGCTAGCTTTGTGTCCAATTCTGCCCCTATAAAGGTGAGTACCTGGACTGGTTCCAGAACCGACTTTGGTAGGTTTAGCAGAAAACCCAGGGAGGTGAGAAGCTGCTGGGTGACCTGCAGGTGAGATTTTACCTGTTCTGGGGACTGGCCTACAATGAGCCAGTCAGTCTAGATAGGGAAAAACAGCAATCCTCTGCCTCCTTAAGTGGGCCACTGCCACTGCTAGACACTTTGTGAATACCCTTGGAGCAGAGGTAAGGTCGAAGGGCATTGCTCTGAACTGGTAATGACCTGAGGGCAGTTCGAATCTGAGGTACTTTCGATGGGATCTTCTGATTAGGACATGAAATAGGCATCCTTGAGGTCCAGGGAGGCTAGCCAGTCCCCTGGCCTTAGGGAAGGTAAAATCATTGCCAGAGTTACCATTTTGAACTTTGGTTTTAAAAGATGCTTGTTCAGATATCTGAGATCTAAAATGGGCCGCCAGTCTCCTGTCTTTTTTGGGGTAAGGAAGTATCTGGAATACAGACCCCTGCCCTGATGCAGGGGAGGAACCCTTTCTACTGCTCTGAGAGCTAACAGAGATGAGACCTCTGTTTCCAGAGCGAGGGTCTCTGAAGCACTTGCAGGTAGCAAAAGTCTGCTCCTCAACTTGTGAAACTTTCTGAAGCTGAGAACCAGACCCTGGCTTACTACTTCCAGAACCCACTTGTCTGAGGTTAAAGAAGCCCAATCCTGACTGAAGTAAGCCAGCCTGCCCCCCACTGGTACAGGAGAATCGGCCCTGGGCACCCCATCAGGTTGCCTGTTTCGCAGGAGCTTTAGGCTGGGGTGGGAGCAGGTCTGCCCACCTGCCTGCCCTGCCTCTGAAGAAGCCCCTCTGAGCATAGGCAGAGGAGGCCTGAGTCTGGTAGAAAGGTTTGTGAAAAGGCCTACCCTACCCCTGGGGGCATGCCTTTGAGGAGTGGCTTGCCTCCTCAGCTTGGGCAATTTTGTAAGTAGTCCCATATTCATCCATCTTCTTCATGTAATTCTCTGTCTGCTCTCAAACAGAGAATTTCCCACCACAGGAAAATCCATAGCCTTAGTCTGGGTATCCTGTGACAAACTAGACACCTGAGCCAGGCCAACCTACTTAAAAGCTACAGATGGCCATGACCCTAGAGGAAACATCATTAACATCCACAGCAGCATGAAACTGAACCTTAGAGGCTTCAATGCCATCAGCAGCCACCTGTTCTAGTTCACAGCCAGCTGGCCATGGGCCTGCTTGGCCAATTGCATAACAGTATCCCATCTAGATTTCTGATACCTAGCTACATAAGCCATATAATTTGCTTGCCTGAGACCCAGAGAGGCTGCCATATACTGTTTTTTTGCCATGGCATCAGTCTTCCTGGAATCCTTGTCAGGAGGATGTGAAGCCAAGGGAATATTAGCTTTATCACAGGCAGCAGCCTGAACTACCCCAACATGACTGCATTGCTGAGAAAGGAATTCTGTATCAGGGCCTGACAATGTATACCTTCTGTCCATCTTTTCATCTACAGGAGGCACAGAATTAGGAGCTTTTAAAATTTTAATTGTTTGTTTCCTAAAAGACTTATGTAAAGGAATAGACAATCTCCTAGACTCTGAATATCCATCATTTCTAAATCAGGCTCCTCTTGCTCATCCACAGCCTCTTCTAAAGGAAGCTGAGGATTTCAGCAACTTTTAATAAAACATAAAATGAGATGGGGACTCAGAGCAGCAGGGGAGATTCTAAAGGTCTGTCTGGGGAGACGTCCGGTTCAATGGTCACACCCAGACCTTCCCAGCCACATTCATACTGTTCATAATCCTCCTCCCTCCTCTGGTTCACAAAATTCCTCAATATCATAATCCTGAACCACTGGGACGGACGAACCGACCTTTTACCAGATAGTGGTGGTTCGGACGGACCCTGGAGACAAGTGACTGGACAATTTGTATGGCTTTTGCTATCTCTGCAGCAGTTGGAGAAGGAATTTTGACCCAGACCTGCTGATTTTCTTGTTTTCTTTACTGGAATTGGTTCCTCAGAACCAGCTTTTCTTTTGCCCGAGGAAGTATGGCCCTGGTCAGAGGCACTCCTCTGGTTCGGTTGGCACCGAACCGGCTGGCCATCCGGTCAGCGGACTTTTGGCCTCCTCGCCCTGAGCCTGCCCAATCTTTTTCCAGGGTGGCTGCAGGAAATTTTACATACCTGGCAGTCTGACTGAGGTGGTCAAACCCAGACAATAAACACATGTGGTGTGTGGGTCAGCCTTGGGAAAGACTTCCCACAAACATCACAGTGTTGGAAACCCAGTGGGCCAGTTTTTCTTTGGTTTCTCAGACATAATGCCAGCCTAACCAAAACTTGCCCTTTGAACGGCAGTGCCAAAGGCAAGACACCCTTATCGGTTCCTAACCGTGTCACGGGTATTGGAAAAAAAGTAATAAATCCGTTTTTTTTAGAACCGATAAGAACCGGGAACCGCACTCTAAAATAGTAACTTATAGTTTTAAATGAGTTTTAAACCCACTGATCGGTTCAAAACCGAACCGATAACTTACAAGTTCCACACAGACAAAACCTTCATTTACTTACGGTTACCACAGATGGAGCTTGAACCGAATGGTTTTGCGGTTAAAATAAAACTATTCTCGGTTAAATCCAACCGAGAAAACACTTTTAAACCAAGAAATGAACCGAGCAGAAGGAGAAATTCGAGCGACTGTTCACTGAGGCGGAGTAAAGAATCTGACAGTTCAAGTTTGAAATGACACAGATAGAGCTGCTCTCGTGCCAAAATTCTATTTTGGAATGGTTTTAACCATTTCACTCCGGGGCAGTTCTAGAGCTGGAACAAACTGCTAATGTCTATAACATAGCAAGACTTCATGTTGTTTGAAAGAAGCATGTCATCTGTTAAGATGAAGCAAACATGGAAGTAGGAATCTAAGTTCCGACTTGCTGAAGAGTCACTTCTGTTGCTGCAAGGCTCTGATCAGGAGAAGAAAGCCTGATTAAACAAAAAGGGGACTAACAGACTGGTTAGATGCCTAGGTTTTGGAAATATCTCGGAATAAGAGAAATTCTCTAGAGAAAAGAGGTGAGCTATACCACTGCTGGATCGGACTGCCCCTAGGGGTAGAAGAAAACAGGTACTCTTTACTGAGGTTGAGCGACACTGCCTCAGGGTTGAGCGGAACCTGATCAGATCCAAGTGTGGATTGCGAAATTCCAACTAGGCCCTGTGCTGTGATAATTCTGATCCCCCCACACACACACCTTTATTTTTTTTTAAATCATTAGTCCGAGCCTGACAAGGTTGTTGGCTGCTATTTGGCAAGGATTGCCTGATACAAAAATGACAAGGATGTCATCCTCTGAGGAGCAGGAGGAGCCTGAAGATCCATAACTGAACCCCTGACTGGACAAATAATAGCTAGACAGATGTTAACTACCTGTGGAAGCAGCCACCAGAGGGCAGCATCAAAACGGGCTGTATACCCCTATCAAAGGGGGACAGTCTGTGCAGCTCCCGACCATTGAATTAAAATGTTCCAAAGAGTGTAATTGTCTTGACCACTGAAAAGTCTAGACGCAGAGGTATATAGTCCACAGATCCAGTCTGAACACTATGGTGGATCCCATAAATGAGGAACTACTAAAAGAGCTTGCATCACAGACTCTGATGATAGAGAGGGTGTGTCTTTCAGTATATAAAATTAGTCATCCGCTGTATCACTGACCAGAAGGACAGGGAGAGACTCATCCAGATGCCTTTCTACCACAGAAGGACCCCAAAAAGAGGTCTTGGTTAGAGCCACTAGAGACTCCGCCACCAGGAAGGGTGTCGAGGAGCTTGGCACCACATAGGGGGCTGAGAAAGTGCTGAGCGGAATGAGAGATTCTGCTGACAGAAACAGAACAGAAGAGTCCCATCAGCGGAAAATCGCTGGATGAGGAGATCCGATGCAGACCGCCACCCACTAAAACGTGTGGAAATAATCCGCAGAATAGGAATTCATTCCATGGAAACATCCCAACACAAGTCCTGCGGAAAAGAGGTCTGCAAACACACATCTTTCCCAAGTTCTGTCAGACAGCACCAACTGGCACCCCTGCGGCACTAGCATCACTCGTGGCACAGGAGGGCACGAAGCAGTAACCATGCCAACCTGAGAGACACCAGAGGGCACCCACGGCAGAACCCGCAGGTATCCTTGGTACCAACGGCAGCAATGGCACGCAAGGGCACCCCCGACGCCCATGGCACCCAATAAACCCATGCCACCCGCGGGTGCCAGGTGCCACCCGCAGCACCCGTGGGCATCAGTGGCACCGTGAGACACCCACAGCACCGCTAGCGGCGCCGATAATGATCACGGCGCGCCGAAGCACAGCGCTGAGTAACGGCGCCGACCCACAGCACCGAGCACGGTGCCAACTGCAGCACAGAGCACGGTGCCGAAAGCGCAGCGCCGAGCCATGGTGCTGGCCTGCAGCTGCATCGAGTTGAACCACGGCACCGAGCAAGCCACGGCGCCGACTGCGACACCCAGTACGGTGTTGATCACGGCACCGAGCGCAGCACCGAGCCACGGCGCCAACTGCAGCACCCAGTACGGTGCCAAGCGCGGCACCGAGCCACGGCGCCGAATCCCAGCGCCAACCCAAACATCAGCGGTGCCGCCTTTGGCACCCATGCCAAACCAGAGGCACGGCACCGGACCTGCAGCGCCACCAAGGTGTCGGGCACAACGCCAAGAAAAACACCATGGAAAGCCAATGGAAAAGAAGAGAAAGGTGGTGCCCGTGCCAACCCCTGCATGGAAAAGGAGAGGGGGGGGTAGGCACGAGGGGCTAACAGGATGGCGAAGGCATCAAGAGGGCACCGCGCTCATTCAGATCCAATTGACCCGGCTCCGGTCCAACGGCTCCGAGGCCCCGAAACCAGGAACACAACCAGGAAAAAAGAACTCAAACCCCCTGCTCCACAGGAGCGGCCCAGAGGTGAAACTGCTCACCGGAACTCCAACGAGGACAGAGATGGAGTCCGGAGTCGAGAATGCAGCCATTAGGAGCGGGGCCAAGGGGAAACCCACCAAAGTCAGTTCAGGCCTATCGCCCCTAGCAACAAACAATCCTCGTGCAGACATACCAACGGGCAACCTCGAGCGGCACCAATCCTTCTTCCCCAAACAAAGAAGAAGAGCTCGAGGCTAAGCGGAGCTCAGATCCCTGGCACCGCCAGATTTGCGGAGCCGTGGACTGTCCTCCCGCCGAGCACAGGACTGTCCGTAGTCAGACCTCCAATTACTGGCAGAAGGCACAGCCCTCTGCCATAACAACTTTCAACGAAGTCTTCCTACCGCCACCGCCACCGCCTGAGGACGACTCTGTGGATGGCAGGAAAGAATTTCTTCATAATCTTCTTATTCGTAAAATAAAAATTACTACTAAATAGTTAAATTAAACTCTTAAATTAAACACTAAAAGCTGCTGTCGTGATAGACGAAACTTTGACTCCGCCGAGGCAGCGACGCCGACATCCAAGCGCACTGATGGCGGGAGAAAAGGAACTGAGGCAGTTGGAGGGGTTGACGAGAGATAGCCTACAGGCGCGAGTCGGTGTCACAAGGCGTGGTCCCACCTCAGCGCCGGCCCTTCAGAAAAATTTTGGCTCCCGCTTGGTCCTAGCGCCTCCGGCGCTATCCCACTAGTGTGAATGAGTGAAGGAGACTTAGTCCAGGTAGATCAAGAGAACCACCACCAAATGGTGCAGCTATTCATGATACAATACTCTCCTCTACTCCCAAAGCATAATGAGTGGTTAGACCGTGTTGGGGGTGTTCCTAGGTCCAGCAACAATGCAGTGGGAGTTGGTCAAGGAATGTAAACAAAAATGTTTTGTTGTGGTAACCCCAGTATAGTGGGCAGTTTGCTTTTCATTGTTTAACAGGAAAAAAAAAACAGAATCAAACAACCAACTAAATCAGCAGTCTCTACAGAATGTAAACAATCATAAGATGTGTTTTTTAAACGTGGGACACTCCGTGGCCTAAGGAGGTTGCCAGTATCTCTTTAATAATATCAAAAAAGTTAAGAGGGCGAGCTATCTACATGGTGTTAAAGCCGGAAAATTACTTGCCAATAAGCTTAAAAAAAAAAAAAAGATGCAAATAGATCATCATTACTGGTCTAAAAGATAAACAAGGAAGATTAATGAATAATCAAAAAGATATAGAGGAGATTATGATAAATTATAAAGATATTTATAAAAAAGAATGATTTTACACAACAGGCAATAGATGATTTTCTGGAAACGGCTAACATTCAAACTTATATATATGGAATATTACTATATTGCCATAGAGAAAATTTAAAAAGTTATTGATGAGTCACCCAAAAATTAAAACCCACAACCAGATAGGATCACTTCTGAATTTTATCAGCAGTTTACAGATTCGACTGCTCCATGGATTTATCAAATCACCAAGGAAGGGTTAGATGGAAAATGTGAGTTGCCGCCAGCCATGTAAGTATTAATAGTACTAATTCCTAAAGAATCAAAATGATTGTGAATAACTAATTGAAAAAATACTACTTCATATTCATAAAGCTCAAGCATGGTTCATCCCAGGTAGGGCCATCACTACGGCAATCAGGAAAATCCAATTATTGACAGAACATATACAGCAAAAAACAGCTATATACTACACATTAGCTTTGGACGCATCTAAAGCATTTGATTTAATTCAAAGAGATTACATGTTTACTGCATTGAATAGGTGGGGAAGAAAAAATTACTCACTATAGTAGTCTTATTTCTTCTAAGGGATTGTTCAATATGATTAAACTAATGCAGTCAGCCTCCTGTGTTGGACTGCCCCAGAGATAGTGGAACATATGCAAATGATGAAACACCCAATTGGCTTGTGCCACCATTTAAACTGCTGCCCCTAGTCAACTGCTGTGTTCTAGAATGCTCAGATTCACTGGAAATATGTGGGGTAAGACCCCTTAGCTAAACTACTCTAATACTAACACTATTAACCTCCGATACGATTTTCTCAAAACTAAGTCACAGAGAACCAGAAAAGGGGAAACAACCAAGCCTTCCGGTTTTAAAAAGTTCATCAAAAAACTAGGGTATGAACTCCAACAGTAAGGTAAAGGACCAGATGGCACACAGAGTCCACCCAACTGGTTCCGTAAGGGGAGGCAAAGTGGGAGGTTTAATCATACTGAAGAATCACTTAGAAGAAAGTACAGTCAAGTAAGAAAAAATTACTCACCTTAGTAATGTTGTTTCTTCTAATGGAGTCTTGTTATATTATGACAATTAAAGTTTGTCCCACCATTAGAACTGCTCCGGAGGTGAAAGAGTTAACTCCCATTCTAAGAATGGAACTTGGAGCGCAAGCTAGGTTAGAGAAGCTCTGTCTGGGTTATTTCAAACCCAAACTGTCAGATCTTTATGAGCAAAACTCACTAAGGTCTGTGTGGAAGGTGTAACCTACACTAGCCAACTGGCTACCTGACTATTAACACATATTCCTGGTCCCAACACAAAGACTCAAGTTAGGGGACCAGAAGTAATAATATAATAAGCAATAATATAGGATAAAATAAAAACACCACACCCCAAAACCCCAAGAAGGGGTGGAAGAAAAAATTACTCACCTTAGTAATGTTTCTTCTAATGGAGTCTTGCTATATTATGACAGTAGCAGTTTGTCCCACCACTAGAACTGCTCCGGAGGTGAAATGGTTAATACCATTCCAAAATAGAACTTTGAGCACGAGCTCTAAGAAGCAGCTCTATCTATGTAATTTCAAACCTGAACTGTCAGATCTTTACGAGCAAAAACTCACTAAGGTCTGTGTGGAAGCTGTAACCTACACTAGCCAAATGGCTACCTAAATATTAACAACCATTGTTGGTCCCAACACCCAAGACTCAAGTCAGGGGACCAGAACTACTAACACAATTCTAACAACATGAGAATAAAACAACAGTATAATAAAACACACACACCCCAAACTCCCAAAAGGGGAGAAACGCTAAAAGGGCATAAAATAGTGCCCACACTAAGTTGCCCCCCACCCAAGTAGAAGTTCTGAGAGGGGCAGGCTGGGGAGGTCATAATATAGCAAGACTCCATTAGAAGAAACAACATTACTAAGGTGAGTAATTTTTTCTTCAAACAACATGAAGTCTTGCTATATTATAACAGTAGCAGACTACACAGCAGTACCTCCATGGAGGAGGGGCAGAACCTACTTAGGGAATAGGCTCTGAAGAACAGCTGTGCCAAACCGAGCATCTCTCCTGGCCTGGACATCCAGGGAGTAATGCTTGGTAAAAGTGTGTACCGTTTTCCAAGTAGCAGCCTGGCATATCTCTAATATAGGGATGTCTCTGGCAGCAGCAAGAGACGCAGCAGTACCCCTGGTAGAATGAGCCCTCAAGCCAGAGGGGGGATCTCTGCCCAGTTTCTGATAACAAAATTGGATACAAGAGACAATCCACCTGGCAACTGATCTCTTAGTGGCAGGTTTGCCTTTCCCAACTTCACCATAGGTAAGGAAAAGTTGGAGGGATTCAACCTGTGACCTTTGGCACTTCTATATAGTAACTAAGAGCCTCTTAACATCCAGGCTGTGCAACCTCCTCTCACCAGAAGAGGAGTGATCAGTGAAAATACTGGAAGGAGACAGATTGGTTAAGATGGAAATCTGAAACCACCTTAGGTAAAACTTCCTATTAGTCCTAAGGACTACCTTATCCTTGTGGAAAGAAATAAAGTCAGTTTCCACTGACAAGGCTTGCAACTCACTTATGCTGCCTAGCAGAAGTGATAGCCACCAGAAAACAGTTTTCCAAGTTAGATACTTAAGCTCTCAGAAAACAGAGGTTAAAAAGGGGTTGAATTAACTGGGCAATACAAACATTAAGGTCCCAGGCAGGGCCGGTTCCCGAAAGGGTGGATTAGTATGGAGTAATCCTTAAAAACTTGGAAAACACAGGGTGAGTGGAAAGAGGGGATGACTTTCCTGTTGACACAAAAGCAGACACAGCTGCCAAATGGACTCTCAGGGTAGCTGGTCTGAGACCCAAGGAATTAAGATGGACCATGTAATCTAATACAATGGGCAAATCAGCAGATTCTGGGAAATATTTTTCCCAGCACACCAAATGGAAAACCTTTTCAATTTAGAACTATAAGTAGCCCTAGTGGAAGGCTTTCTGGAAGCCTTTAGGATTTCAAGAACACCTTGAGAGAGGTGTAAATCAGCAAACTAACTCCTCAAGAGCCAGGCCTTGAGGTTGAGGGATTTGAGGCCCGGATACCAAACCCTTTCCTGGACACAAGTTAACAGGTTGTGAATCCTGGGGAGGCAAAAGGGAAGATGGATTGTCAGTGACAGAAGGAGTGGGTACCAGGGCTGCCTGGCCCAATCCGGGGCAATCAGAATCACCCTGCAAGGATGAGATCTGATTTTGACTAATACTTTGAATAGGAGAGGGAAGGGAGGGAAAGCATAAAGAAACTTCCCCTCCCAATCCAGGAGAAGGGCATCCAGGGGGACTGAGCCCAACACTGGAGGCCTGCAACAGAACAGAGGAAGTTTGTGATTGTCTGGGCTGCAAAAGATCTATCTGAGGGGTGCCCCATCTGGCAAACACTATCCCCAGCACTTGAGGATCCAGGGACCATTCGTGATGGCCCTGGAAATCCTGCTGAGAGCATCCGCTAGACATTGTCCTTCCCTGGAAGATGAACTGCTATGAGGGAAGTGTTCAGGGAATAGGCCAGAGACCACAACTTCATTGCCTCGGTGCACAAGGTCAAGACAAGTGCCCCCCGGTTTGTTGATGTACCACATTGTTGTGGTGTTGTCTGTTCTGACTTGTATCACCTTGTTGTGGACAGATGCAGAAAATGCTTGAAGAGCTAAAAGACAGCTCTGAGTTCCAGCAAATTGATGTGGAGCAGAGATTCCGGGGACCACACTCCCTGAGTGGAAAGGTCGCCCATGTGGGCTCCCCAACCCAGAAGGGAAGCATCTGCAGTGAGAGTCAAATTGTGAGCAGGGGGAATGAAGGGGAACCCCAATCTTAAATTGCTCTGATCCTGCCACCACTGGAGGGCCTGGATCAAGGTTTGAGACACTGGGACCAACTTGGAAAGGGGGTCTCTTCTCTGAGACCAATAGGTTCTCAAGTGAAACTGAATGTCTCTCATCTGAAATCTTGCTCCCTGCACAACAGCTGTGGATGCAGCCATGTGTCACAGGAACTGCAGAAAGTGTCTTGCTGGTCGAGAGGCCTGCAGGGTGAAGGAGGAGGCCAGAGTCACTAAATTCGTCACCCTTTCTAAGAGAAGAAAAGCTCTGGCTAGCTTTGTGTCCAACTCTGCCCCTATAAAGGTGAGTATCTGGACTGGTTCCAGAACCGACTTTGGTAGATTTAGCAGAAAGCCCAGGGAGGTGAGAAGCTGCTGGGTAACTTGCAGGTGAGATTTTACCTGTTCTGGTGACTGGCCTACAATGAGCCAGTCGTCCAGATAGGGAAAGACAGTAATCCTTTGCCTTCTTAAATGAGCAACTGCTACTGCCAGACATTTTGTGAATACCCTTGGGGAAGAGGTGAGGCCGAAGGGAATTGCTCTGAACTGGTAGTGACCTGAGGGCAGTTTGAATCTCAGGTACTTTCGGTGGGAGCTTCTGATTAGGACGTGAAAATAGGCATCCTTGAGGTCCAGGGAGGCTAGCCAGTTCCCTGGCCTTAGAGAGGGTAAAATCATTGCCAGAGTTACCATTCTGAACTTTGCTTTCAAAAGGTGTTTGTTCAGATATCTCGGGTCTAAAATGGGCCACCATTCTCCTGTCTTTTTTGGGGTAAGGAAATATCTGGAGTACAGACCCTTGCCCTGGTGTAGGGGAGAAACCCTTTCTACAGCTCTGAGAGCCAGGAGGGTTGAGACTTCTGTTTCTAAAGTAAAGGTCTCTAAAGAGTTTGCAGGTGGGAAAGATCTGATTTGTCTGAAGTTAGAGAGACCCAGTTCTGAACGAAGTAAGCCAACCTGCCCCCTACAGGTAAAGGAAAATAGGCCCTGGGCACCCCATCAGGGTGTCTATTTGGCAGGTGCTTTAGGCTGAGGGGTGGGAGCAAGCCTGCCCACACCCCGTCTGCCTCTCCCTCTGAAGAACCCCCTCTGAACATAAGCAGAGGAGGCCTGGGTTTGGTAAAAAGGCCTGTGAAAAGGCCTACCTCTACCCCTGGGGGCCTGCCTCTGAGGAGTGACTTGCCGCTCCTTAGCCTGAACCCTCTTATAGGTAGTCCTATATTCATCCATTTTCTTCATATAATTCTCTGTCTGCTCCCCAAACAGAGAATTTCCAACCACAGGAAAATCCATAGCCTTAGTCTGGGTATCCTGTGACAAGCTAGTATACCTGAGCCAGGCCAACCTACGAAAAGCTACAGACGTAGCCATGACTCTAGAGGATACATCATTAAAATCCACAGCAGCATGAAACTGCACCTTAGATGCCTCAATGCCATCAGCAGCCACCTGTTCCAGCTCATTAGCAAGCTGGCCAGAGGCCTGTTTGGTCAAAGCCATGACAGTGTCCCATCTAGATTTTGATACTTGCTACATAAACCATGTAATTTGCTTGCCTGAGTCCCAAGGGCGCTGCCATGTATTGTTTTTTAGCCATGGCATCAATCTTCCTGGAATCTTGTCAGGAGGATGTGTAAGGAATATTAGCTTTATCACAGGCTGCAGCCTGAACCACACCAACGTGACTGCATTGCTGTGAAAGGAATTCTGTATCAGGACCTGACAGAGTGTACCTCCTGTCCATCTTTTGTCCACAGGAGGCACAGAATTAGGAGTTTTAAAATTTTTATTGTTTGTTTCCTAAATGATTTATGCAAGGGAATAGACAATCTCCTAGACTCTGGAATATCCATCATTTCTACAAAATCAGGTTCCTCTTGCTCATCCACAGCTTCCTCCAATGGGAGCTAGAGAGTTTCAGCAACTTTTCTGTAAAACATAAAGTGAGAGGGGGACTCAGAAAGCGAAGGGGGAGATTCAAAAGGTCTGTCTGGGGAGATGTCCAGTTCAATGGGCACACCCAGACCCTCCAAGTCACATTCATACTGTTCATAATCATCCTCTCCCGCCTCTGGTTCATAAAACTCTTCAACATCATATTCCTGAACCGGTGGAACCGACCGAACCGACCTTTTACCAGACAGTGGCGGTTCGGACGGAACCAGAGAAAGTGACTGGACAATCTGAATAGCTCTTGCTATCTCTGCAGCAGTTGGAGAAGGAATTTTGGGCTCCACACCTGATGATTTTCTTGTTTTCTTTACTGGAACTGGCCCCTTCAAGCCAGCTTTACGTTTGCCCGAGGAAGTCTCGCCCTGGTCAGAGGGCACTCCCTCTGGTTCGGTTGGCACCGAACCGGGCTGGCCATCCGGGTCAGCGGACTTTTTGGCCTCTCGTTCCCTGAGCCTGCCAACTCTCTTATCCAGGGTGGCTGCAGGGAAACTTTTACAAATCTGGCAGTCTGACTTGAGGTGGTCAAACCCCAGACAATATACACATGTGGTGTGTGGGTCAGCCTTGGCAAAGACTTCCCCACAGACATCACAGTGTTGAAACCCAGTGGGCCCGGTTTTTCTTTTGGGTTTCTCAGACATAATGCCAGCCTAACCAAAAACTTGCCCTTTTAAACGGCAGTGCCAGGCAAGACACCCTTACTGGTTCCTAACTGTGTCATGGGTCTTGGAAAAAACCGTAATGAAATCCGTTTTTTTTAGAACCGATAAGAACCGGGAACCGCACTCTAAAACCTTAAATTTCAAGTTTTAAAACAAGCTGATCGGTTCAAAACCGAACTGATAACATTTACAAGTTCCACACAGAAAATAAACTGTAATTACTACGATAACACAGACAGAGCTTGAACCGATCGGTTTTGCGGTTAAATAATAATATTCTCGGTTGATTTGAACCGAGAAAACACTTTAAACCAGAAATGAACCGAGCAGTAGGAGAAATCTCCGGAGCGACTGTTCAGTGAGACGGAGTAAAGAATCTGACAGTTTGGGTTTGAAATAACCCAGACAGAGCTTCTCTAACCGAGCTCGCGCTCCAAGTTCCATTCTTAGAATGGGAGTTAACTCTTTCACCTCCGGAGCAGTTCTAATGGTGGGACAAACTGCAATTGTCATAATATAGCAAGACTTCATGTTGTTTGAAGAACTTATCGTAACAGTAGATCTTCGAGAGAAGCTCTTGCAGCAGGAGAAACATACAGGAGTGACACCGGTCGGTGGCAGGACCCCACAGCAAACTTTTTCCAGCAGTAGCTAGCGGGGACTGCCCTCCTCGACGTCGGCCCCGCCCCCAACGTCCCACGTGGTATATAAGGGGCAGCGATTCCCAGCGTGCTCCAGTTCTTGCACCGCTGGAAGCACCGGCAGACGGAACATCCGATAACTAAACGGGGAAAAAAACAGCAAAAGGCAATTTCTGATCCAACAGCTAGACAGAAAAAATGCTCGGCAAATGCAGAGCGAAATCCTATCCCCCAGAGCAAAGAGGGAGGGAAGTATACCTGCTGCAAGAGCTTCTCTTGAAGATAGTACAGTTATGTAAGAACTTACCGTAACAGTAAATCTTTGAGAGAGACTCTTGCAGTAGGTAATTACATATAGGACTGACGTCGGCAGGCGGAAGGACCTCGAAAAATTTCTAGCTAAGAAGTCCTGAAGGGGACCGCCCACGCCAGGTGACCGCATCAGACGACGCCGGTATAAGTGCGGTCCCGGACACCCGACGAGAGAAGCTGGATATCTCCCTTAATGGAAAAGGAGCTAAAAGCCTAGGGGATGGGGGCGGGAAGGTATTACCTACTGCAAGAGCCTCTTTCTAAGATCTACTGTTATGGTAAGTTCTTACGTAGCTGTACTATCTTACTTCGAGAGGGCTCTTGCAGTAGGTAATTAATTACATATAGGACAGAATCCCAAGCAGTCTGGAACAAATGAAAGGCACCGGGAGGAGGAACTACTCCAAGAAGTAGCAAAAAACCTTGCAAACCTCAAGATAGGAGGCCTTGCAAGACAGCTAACCCGAAGCCTGCTCTACCGCGAGAGGCAATGTCCAAACGAGCGTCTTCCACGATAAGAACTTCCAAGTCTGCGGAAGCCGCAGGCTCAAAAGGAGGAAGGGTAAGTTTCACGAGAACAAAGTTCAAGTCCCAAGGGGGAGCAGGAGTCCGAGCAGGGGGCCTGAGATGAAGGACCCCTCTGAGAAAGGTCTTGGATACCTCCAATTGGGCAAATGCTTTATCAGCGAAAGGAAAATGGTAGGCTGAAATAGCAGCCATGTGAACCTTCAAAGAGGAGTGACTGAGACCCAGGTCGAAAAGATGACGCAAATAATCGAGCAGAACGGCCACAGGACAGGAGAAAGGCTCCACGTTCCTGGAGGCAGCCCAAATGGAAAACCTCTTCCATTTCATAGCGTAGATGGACCTAGTGGAGGGTTTTCTAGCCTCCATCAGAATCTCGGCCACCTTAGGAGAGACGCCAAAACGGGATTGGGCTAGGTCTGCAGGAGCCATGCATGAAGTTGAAGAGACTTGAGTCCCGGATGGACCAGGGTCCCCTGATCCTGGGTCAGCAATCCTCGAGATAAAGGAAGAGGAGGAACCTCTGAGTATTGTTGTAGAAGAGAACCAGATTTGCCTGGGCCAGAAAGGGGCAATCAGAATCATTCTTGCTCCTTCCAATGCAAGTTTCTGCAGCACACGAGGGACCAGAGGAATTGGGGGAAAAAGCATAGATGAATCTGTCCTTCCACCTTAGAGAAAGCGCCTCGCTCTGGAGCGAGCGAGCAAAAGGTGGGAAGTTTTGCGTTTTGGGAAGAGGCGAACAGGTCTACCTGTGGAGTCCCCCAAAGCTGGAAGATGCCATTTAGAACCTTTTGGTCCAGTTCCCACTCGTGTGGCAGAGCCGAAGAACGACTTAGCTTGTCTGTCAAGACATTGTCGACTCCTGGAACATGGATCGCCGTGAGGTGAAGGTTGTGGAGCGTTGCTCATTCCCAAACCCTTATTGCTTCCCTGCACAGCGGGTAGGACCGAGTCCCTCCCTGCTTGTTGATGTACCACACCACGCACATGTTGTCTGTTTGGACAGCTAGGTGACCGGGAAGGATGTATTGGTGAAGGGCCTGGAGAGCATATAGTACTGCTCGTAGCTCGAGCACACTGATGTGGAGAGCTAACTCCAATCTGGACCATAACCCCTGGGTTCAGTGAGGGCCCAGATGGGCCCCCCAACCTTCGCCTGATGCGTCTGTGGTCAGAGTCTGGGCGGGGGGAGGATGAAAGAAGGGGACCCCCCGGAACAGGTTCTCTCTAACCATCCACCATTGCAAGTCTCTTGTCATCGGCGAGGAGATCAGCACCAGATGATCTAGGTCTACAAGTTGATCCCACTGAGAGCGGAGAGTCCACTGAGAGATCCTCATGTGGAGGCGCGCACGGAACCGTCGGGATGGCAACCGCCATAAGCCCCAGAAGACTGAGCACCAACCTCGCTGGAACCTTCCTGCATTCCGAAAGAAGGGAAATCTGGGACTGGAGGGAGGCCCCCCCTGTCTGAAGGCAGGAAGGCCCTGCACACTGTCGTATCGAGGATTGCCCCGATGAACTGGAGTCTCTGGGAGGGGTCCAGATGAGACTTGGAATGGTTGATGGTGATATCCAGACCAGCGAAAACCTGCTGGGTGAGGGAGAGAAAATGCAGGAGTTCCTCCCTGGACGAGGCCGCCAGGAGCCAGTCGTCCAGGTAGGGAAAAACCTGAACTCCCAAAGTACACAGGTGGGCCGCTACCACTGCCAGGCATTTGGTAAAAACTCGGGGGGCCGAGGAAAGACCAGAGCACCCGGAAGTGGTAATGATCCCCCTAGGAAGCAAACCGGAGGTACTTTCGGTGCGAGGGACGAATGGGGATGTGCAGGTATGCATCCTGCATATCCAGTGCACAAAGCCATTGGTCCGGCCGAAGAAGGGGCAAGAGAGTCTGAAGGGAGATCATCCTGAACTTTTTGTATTCTACATAGAAGTTCAGGGAGCTGAGATCGAGAATGGGTCTGAGATCTCCCGTCTTCTTTGGTACAAGGAAGAAATGGAATAGTAACCCGTCCCATGAAGGTGAGGAGGGACGGGTTCTATGGCCTGCTTCGCGAGGAGAGCAGATATTTTTTCCCTGACCAGAGGAAGATGGTCCCTTGAGTAAGAGGAGTTCGGGGGGGGGTGGCATGGAGGTTTCTGCAGAAACTCTATAGAGTGCCCCTCTGCAATAATCTGCACCCACGAATCCGATGTTCTCCTCTCCCAACCTGGAAGGTGGAGGGAGAACCTCCCTCCTACCGGTTCCTCCGGGGAGTCCGGAGGCGGTGGGAGAGGGAAGGAGTCAGGTGGTGTGGGGCAGTGCCGCAGCTGGGGTATCCGCTGCTTTTTTGGGCGGCGGGAGCCTGGCAGCTGTGGGGGCCCGACGTTTAGTGGCCCTCCTTCCTTGGGGTTTCGCTTGAGGCCGGCTGCGTCTGTGAAAAGGACGCGCCAGTGGGGATGGGGATGCACATGGAATCCACAGATTTCAGGTCATTCCCTTCTCTCAGAAGTCGGTGATGATGTCCTTGACATCACCACCGAAAAGCACCAAACCCCTGAAAGGTGCTTCTTGAATTGCTGACTGCACCTCCGGACTAAACCTGACACTCTGAGCCAGGCGTGACGCCAAAGACTTACGGCGAATGCGGAGCTCCGTCCTGCGGTGTCCACTGCATCGTAGGTCGTCCTCAGAATGTGACGACTGGCTGAACGAGCAGAACAGACAAGGTCAGCTAACTCCTGCTTGACGTGGGAGTCAGGCAAGGAGTCAATCTTAGATTCCGCCTGGGTAAGGACAGCCTTCTGGTAATCCCCCATATGTGCTACATAGTTTAGGGCCCTGATCCCCAGTGTGGAAGAAGCATAGATCTTCCTTCCATACTGATCCAGAAAGCGAGATTCCTTATCTGGAGGAGACAAGCTCAAATGTTTAGGGTGTGCTGACCGGCCGTGAGCGGCGCTAATCACAACCGAGTCTGAATGGGGTGAGAATCTAAAAGTCTACACCCTCCGGAGCCTGGTATAGCCTGTTGGACTTCCGAGGAAGTGGGGCTAAAGCCGACGGTTGTTTCCAAATAGTGGAAACAAGGTGGGCATGAGGCTCGATCTAGGGTGGCACTAGAGTAGGGGCCGTAAGGGGCAGGTCCAGATGTTCGGCGAGTTTAACCCGCTGAGGATCTGGCTCTAAGGAACGCCACTGATGTACTTCCTGGATCTTCCTGAGCAACTCCGTGAAGGAAGGATCCTCCAGAGGAGACTTCGGAGGAGTCCTAGGCCGGAGCTTGGACGGAGAGCGAGGCTCGTCGTCTTTCTCGGAGCATCTGTCTGAGGAATCCGAGGAGTCCGAGAGAGAAGAAGAAGAAATTGAAGCAGAGTAAGACTTCCTGACTCGTCTAGGAGGAGGAACGGGTTCCTTAGGGGGAATCCCGGGATGCGTGTCCTGCCCCCCTCTCTGGATCCAGAGGAAAGAGCTCGGGAATCCGGAGGCGGAGTGGGAGTGTGCCGTCTAGGGCGTACGGGGCTGGAGGTGGCACCGTCGCCGTGAGGCGGCTCTTGACTTCCTTGGTGAGCTGAGCCTTGGCCTCAGCCCACCAGGAGGCCAGAGTCTCCTGAAGATCCACCGGCAGCCTAGGGGGCGGTGGAGGAGGAGGAGGAGGGGGATAGTTGTACGGATTATATCCGTAAGGCGACTATCCGTAACCGGCCGCGGGAATACCGAGCTGGTATTGTGGCATCGGGTACTGTGGCCGGTGGAGTTGGCGCTGGGTTCTGGCG
The DNA here is from genome assembly GCA_016271365.2 of Neoceratodus forsteri. Lineage (NCBI taxonomy): Eukaryota > Metazoa > Chordata > Ceratodontiformes > Ceratodontidae > Neoceratodus > Neoceratodus forsteri. The sequence continues at coordinate 369,810,626 of CM028137.1, forward strand.
AAGCAGGATAACGCGGACCCGGGTAAACTACGCTGGCTAGACGGCGGATACCCATGGGTGGACTCGGAGGAGCTGCCGAGCAGACGCCCAGTAGGGAGCTCCACGGGTGGATCAACCGTGATAGGCCCGTGGGGTGGAGGGCCCGATGGGAGAGGAATATCCCCCGCTGGCGTCGAAACCAGCGTCTGTGTCGGGGCCGGCATCGGCGGAGCCGGCTTTGGGGCCGACGTCAGATCTGGTTCAGTGGGAGGAGGATCAGACAGCGGAAAAGCATCCCGAGCATCGCCTGGGGACGGAGGAGAGAAGTCCCCGGGGTCAGGCAGGGGGGATTCGGGCTCCCCGGACGGCAGCGAAGACTGCGGGAAACCTGGGACGACAGACGATCTGTCGTAGGCTCCGGCGCCGCACGTTGGAGGAGCCGACGGGCGACTTAGGGGTCCCTGGTCGGAGGCGGCCGAGGGTGGGAAGCGGCCAGGTCCGAGGGGACACTGCCGCGGCGCTTTATTCCGAGGGTCGGGCGCCTTAGCGCCTTCTCCCAGCCGGGCGCTTGAGGAGCAGACGTCCGCTTATGGGAGGCGCCTGCTGGCCAGCAGGCTGCAAGCCTGCGGCAGTACTGGGGCAGAAGCCTTTGCCCAGAGGCAGCCGAAGGGCTCGAACGCGAACCCGACGGGCAGGCCTCCGCCTCCAAAGCCTTGAGGCTGCCGCGGGCGCATCCTCTGAGGACGTTACTTTTAGCCGCTGCCCAGCCGGAGTCGGAGGGAGGGGAGGCCTTCTCCCGTGCCTTTCTTTGTCCCGCTTCTTGTGTTCTTCTGGGGAGGTCAACGCCTGCCTAAGCTTCTTCAACTCCTTCTCCATTGCAGACATCATCTTTTTAAGGAGATGGGCTTCCAAAGAGTGCTGGCGTCGTCTGCGGGTGGCCACGTTGAAATGCAGACAATGCGGGCACTTTTCGACTGCGTGGTCGGGGCCTAAGCAAAAAAGGCAGAGGGAGTGACCATCCTTGTGAGGCAGTTGGGCACCGCACGAGTCGCACTTATTTTTTGAAGGGGACGACATAAACCGACATCCACCTGACGAATAAATTGAAAAATACTGATACTTTCGGTAAAAAGCGACGAAGCAACAGGGCTGAAACACGAACTTCACATGAAACGCTACACGAGCTGGCCGGCGGAAAGAACTGGAAAGCGGGCGCCCAGGACCACCTTTATACAGACGTCATCTGACGCCGGTCACCTGACGTGGAGGCAGTCCCCGCCAGGGACTGCTAGCTAGAAATTTTTCCGTGGGGTCCTGCCGCCTGCCGACGTCAGTCCTATATGTGATTACCTACTGCAAGAGCCCTCTCGAAGTAAGATCTACTGTTACGGTCAGTTCTTACGTAACTGTATTATCTTACTTCGAAAGGAAGCTCTTGCAGCAGGTAACACATATTGGACAGAGTTCCAAGCAGTATATAGAGAATACAAGATGTGCAATTATGCAGAACCAGTGTGTTCTACCACAGAGGGATTCTGATTCCCTCTCACCTTGAGAGCGAAGCTCGAGAAGTCTATGGGAATCAGAACCCCGAGGTGGCAAAACACACTTGTTCTGCATAGAGTTGCTCATTCTGTATTTTTTTATAGTGTACAGTACTGTGTGAAAAATGTGTTTTGTGAGCTCTTTTGCTTTCAAAATGAAACTGACTCATACAGTCTCTAGATGTTCTAGAATGCTGTTCAACCCCAGAAGGTAGAACAGCATTCCATGACATTTGAACTGTGGTAGAACAGCATTCCATGACACTGGAACCGTGGTAGAACAGCATTTTGAAAGGGATGGAATTCTATACAGAACAACATTCCACTCTACACTATATAGAGGATAATGGCTGGAGATCAGGTGATAACCACGCTGTAATCACCTTGAGTGGTTGCTAGGGCAACATGATAAACCTCGAGAGCGCAGTTCGGGAGGTTTACTGTAGCCCTAGCAACCACGAGAGGTGATTTCAGTGTGGTTATCACCCGATCACCAGCCATCATCTTTTACAGTGTATGGTCAAAAAAACACTGTTTGCATTCTATGTGTGAGAATTATGGAACTCTGGTGAATTCTTTTTTGTTATGCCACTGTTTGGAAGTTCCGAAGTGTGGTTAACAACTTTTAAAATTCTAAAGAGTTTATAACAAAGCTGTGTAACTGCTGATTATGGTGGTTAATAGGCACTTACCATACATTATAAACTGAAGACAACTGCCTGGGGAGGTAGGAGAGGAACAGAGGAAGGAAAAGAGGTATATCCTCATGAGTTCAGACCCTGCAGAACTGCCCGGCCGAAGCCTGTTCTGTGTCTAGAGGCTATGTCTAGACTGTAGTGCTTGCTGAAAGTGTGGACCGAGTGCCATGTGGCTGCCGCAGATATCCGAAGCTAAGACCCTTTTAAGGGCTGCAAAGGAGGCTGCCACTGCTCTAGTGGAATGACCCCTGATCAGGCCCAGTAGTGGGTGTGTTATGCTTTTGGTAGCAGAATGTGATGCAGTGCACCAGTCACCTAGAGAGAGTCTGCTCAGAAACCGGGCTGCCCAAGGAACGTGGGTCGAAAGAAACAAACAACTGATCAGATGATCTGGTCCCCTTGGGCCTAGACAAGCAAAACGCAACGTGCGATGAACGTCAAACGTATGGAGAAGCGCCTCACCACAACTAGAGTGATCAGGGTAGCAGACTGGGAGTTGAACATCCTGGTTCAGTGTCATTTCAGACACAACTTTGGGGAGAAACTTAGGATTGGTACGCAAAGCTACCCTGTCTCTGAAAAATCAAATAAGGCTCCTTACACACCAGGGCCTGCAGCTCGGAAATTCTTTGAGCATAAGTAATGGCAACTAAAAATAACATTTTCCAAGAAAGAAAACGTAGCTCGCAATCTGCAGCGGGGTTCAAAAGGTGGGAAGGTAAGCTTCTCCAGGATAAACGGAAGGTCCCAAGGAGGGACACAGTCCTTAATAGGGAGCTTAATGTGAAGAATGTCTCTGAGGAAGGCATAGGTAACCTCCCATTGAGCCATTGTTCTGCCCCGGACAGGAGTATGGTAGGCAGAAAGAGCGGCCAGGTGTACTTTCATGGAGGAGTAACTCAGTCCTGATTCTGACAGGGATAATAGATATTCCAGCAAAGTGCAAACCAGACAGGCCCAAGGATCTATGCGGCGTGCTACAGTCCACAGGCAGAACCGTTTCCACGTCATTGCACAAGTGGTTCTCATGGAGGGCTTTCTCACCTCCACCGGGACTTCAGCTATCTTGTCTGACACCCCAAATCGAAGCTTGGCTAAGTCTTGAGGAGCCAGGCATAAAGGTGAAGAAACCACAAGTTCAGGTGAACAAGAGTCCCACTGTCGTGAGAAAATAAATGAGTCATGTGAGGAAGTGAAACTGGTAGCACCACTGCCAGCTGCTGCAGCAAAGGGAACCAAATCTGGCAAGGCCAGAGAGGTGCAATGAGGATAATGGCGGTTCCCTCCGATTGCACCTTGAGGAGGACTCCCTGAGTGAGCAAAAAAGGAGGAAAGGCATATATGAATCTCCCCTTCCAGGCGAGGGATAATATGTCTTGCCAGAAAGCACCAGGCTCGGGATCTAGTGTGAAAAAACTGGGCAGTTTTGTGTTGGTGGAGGACGCGTAGAAATCCAACTCTGGTGTCCCCCATCTGGAGAAAAGGTAGTCTGCCACCGAGCAGGAGTGACAACTCGTGTACTTGAGACGGTCTTGCTGAGGGCATCTGCGAGTGTGTTTTGAACACCTGGAACGTGGACCACTGTGATGGTCAACTGGTGGGCTATGGCCCACTCCCACACTCTCATAGCCTCCCTGCACAGGGGGTAAGAGTGTGTGCCTCCCTGTTTGTTGAGGTAGAAGACCACCGATGTACTGTCCGTCTGGGCCAGAAGGTGACCGGGCGTGATTGAAGGTTCCAGGGCTTGGAGAGCATAGAGGACTGCTCTCATCTCCAAGACGTTGCTATGGAGAGATTCCTCGGTCAGAGACCAAGACACCCTCTATCTTGTATGCTCCTAGGTGCGCCCTCCCATCCTGAATTTGAAGCGTCCATGGTCAGGATCTGTCTGGGAGCTTCCTTCTGAAAGGGAATCCCTCCTGTAAGGCAGGGGAAGTCATCCACCAGAGGAGTTCCTTGCAGACTGGCTCTGTTATGGAGACAAGCATGTCCAGATTGTCCCACCTCCGGTTCCACTTGAACCTGAAGAGTCCACTGAATGGTCTTCATCCAGAGTCTTGCAAAGGGAACAGTAATGATGGCAGCCACCATGTGACCCAACAGCCGGAGGAGCAATCTGGCTGGCACAGAGAAGACAGAATATACCTGCCTGTCTAGATTCTGAATGCGCTCTGCCCGGTCTTGAGGTAGGAAGGCCCAACCCTGAACGGTGTTTAGAAGAGCCCTGATGAACTGTAGGAGTTGTACGGGGCTGAGGGACAACTTGGCTGGGATGATGGTAATCCTCCGGCTCCAGGAAGGTGTCCCTGATGGCTGCCTGGAGTTGAACGCTGGAGTGTGTTAGGAATAGTCAGTCGTCCAGGTATGGGAACACGTAGTGTCCCATCCTGCAAAGCGCTGCGGCAACCACCGCTAGGCACTTCGTAAACACCTCTGGTGCAGAAGAGAGACCAAAGGGCAGGGCCCTATACTGGAAGTGCTCGCCCTGGAATGCAAACCGAAGGTATTTTTGGTGACCTTCAGCTATAAGGATGTGGAGGTAAACATCTTGCATATCCAGGTATGCTAGCCAGTCTCCCTGACGCAGCATGGGAATCAGACTGTGCAGTGCAACTGTCCTGAAACATTTGTATGCGACTGCCAAGTTTAGGTCGCTGAGGTAGAGGACTGGCCTCTAGTCTCCTGACTTCTTCTGAACTAGGAAGAAGCAGGAATAGAATCCAGTGCCCCTCTCTTGCAAAGGAACCGGCTCTATAGCATTTTTGGACAGCAGTGCCCAAATCTCCTGCCAGATGAGGCCTGCATCTCCTGCTGAGTGACAGGATGGGGGCGAGCGCACACAAACTTTACAGAATGCCCATGTTCTATGAGCTTGTGAACCCAATTGTCGGAGGTCACTTGTCTCCAGGCTTCTTGATAAAGAAAGGAGCGACCTCCTGCCTGAGGTACTTGGCGAGCCTCATACGTTCATGGCCCAAGTCCTCCATATCCCATCCCATGAACGACGGGTCGTCCAGAGGTGATTTTGGTCAATCTTCAGGTTCATCAGATGGAGGATCCTCAAAAGAAGTGACCAAGGAGTGCAACATATGGTAAGAGTCCATGGAGGAGACTAAAGGAGATCTGTGTCTCCTATGCTTGTGCCTGCGCCTATCCAAGGGGCTAGAAGTATTGCAGCTCCTGGAGCAGGACCTAGGACCCCTTCTTTTCTCCATCCATTTGCGAGGTCTCTCGGGAGACAGATGTTTGCCCCTGTCCTCATGGGAGCGGGGTTGAGGAGGTACCTCTTCAATGGGCTGGGGGGGAATCTCCTCTCTAGGGATCGGTGCAGAGTCAGGATCGGCCAGAGTAACCAGTGTGGGGGCCACCGGAAGAATATCCGGCTTAATTGTTTCCTCACCAGTGTGAAAAGAGGTCCTTGATCTGGCTCAGGTTAAGCCTGGGAGAACCAGGAGCTGGGTCTGGCGATGGTTCTGGAGCTCTGGTGTCTGTACTGTCGTCAGTCCAGTCTGGCGTCGGGGTATCATGATTGTCAGGGTCATCCACGGGTCCTGAAGGGACATTGCAGGCCAGCATCTGGTCAACTGGCATCTGGTCATCGTCTACCCTGGCGTTGGTAGGGGAGGACGCCAGGGGCAGCAGAGACTTTGCCAGGGGAGGAAGCAGGGTGGCCTTGGTAGTGCAGTTAGCAGGCTTGCGTCAGTGGGGTTCTGACACGAGCTTGGAGTGCTTATCAGCAGGATGCTTGTCCAACGATGGAACCTGGTGCTTCTCCTAAGACTCAGAGGCATGTTTGGGGGGGAGGGAGGGAGGAGGACCTCCCCGCCAACAGGCCCGAAGATTTCACCTTCTCCCGGAGGTCAGCACTGCATGCAGAGGCCGACCGGGAAGCAGAGTGTGACGGGTCAGACGAACGGCCCAACGAGGCTGAGGGAGATTTAATCTTCAGGGGCTGAAGAGTAGCAGAAGGCCCAGAAGACTTCTCCTTAGCCGCAGAACCTCTAGAGGAGACCAGGGCCTTGACCACTGTAAGTTGGGAATCGTGGCCTAACAACTCAGATCTAGAGGTCGTGTGGGATCCAGAAGTTCTCGATCTGGACAAGGACCTCTCCCTATCTCTGTCTTGCTCTCTGCACTTTTCCTTAGGCTTTGAAGAGTGGTGTTTCCCCAAAGATTTGAGAGAGCGATGGAGCGAATCCACTTCAGAGGAGGATTCCCACTGCATTGCTGCTAATTGCTGCTGAGCCAGAAAAGCCTGGAGAGATGGATGCGGGTCAGATTGCTGAAAGCCTGGCAGTAGGGGCAGGACAGAGTATTGTGGTCTGTGCCCAGGCCAAAAAACACAACAAGCAGGCCACGTGGCAATCATTGGATGGAATCTGCTTACCGCAAGTACACTTGTTTGTGTGCCTGGACGGGGTAGTCGACATGCAGGAGACTGAGGGGAGAAAAATGGTCGAAAGTTATGACTGGAGTCGAAAATAACGAGGTAGCGGTCAAAATGGCGAGAGACAGCCACGAAGCCTACATTCGCGTGTCAATGGCAGTAAAGAATTGGTGCAAGCTGGGGACCGCTGTGCCCCTTATATACCACGTGGGACGTCGGGGGGCAGGGCCAGTGTCGAAGAGGGCGGTCCCTGCTAGCTACTGCTGGAAAAGGTTTGCAGTGGGGCCCTGCCGCCGGCTGGCATCACTTCTATATGTGTCACCTGCTCCAAAAGCTTCCTCTCGAAGTAAGATACAAGATTACTATGGTGAGTAATTTTTTCTTCAAATCCCAGGAATTCTTCAATACGATTAAACTAATGCAACTACCAAGCAGTACCCTTTGGAGGAGGAGGAGGAGGATGATAAAGAACCTACTTGGGGAACAAGCTCTGCAGTACTGCTGTGTTAAATCTGGCATCCTTTCTGAACAGGGTGTCCAAACAGTAATGTTTTGTAAAGGTGTGTACCGTTTCCATGTGGCTGCTTTGTAGATTTCCAGAAGAGGGATATCTCTGGCAGCTGCTATGGAAGCAGCTGTGCCACGCGTGGAATGAGCCCTCATGTCTACTAGGGGGCTCTTTACCCGCTTTACTGTAACAGAACTGGATACACGCCAATATCCAACATGCAATGGATCTTTTTGGCAGCTGGCTTCCCTCTTCCCACATCCCCATAAGTCAGGAACAACAGAGTTTTGTCCTGCCTGTGGGCCTTGGTGTGGTCAAGGTAGTAGCTATGAGATCTCTCGACATCCAGGCTGTGAAGCCTGCGCTCACCTGAGCTAGAATGATTTGTGAAGAAGACTGGCAAGGTGACTGACTGGTTCAAATGGAAATCAGTGACTACCTTTAGAAGGAATTTCCTGTTTGTCCTGAGAGTTACCTTATCCCTGTGAAAGGAGATATAGTTCAGTTCTGTGCACAGGGCTTATAGTTCACTAACTTGCCTGGCTGAAGTAATGGCCACCAGGAAGATAGTTTTCCAAGTCACAAATTTGAGGTGTGCTGTAGCCATAGGCGCGAATGGAGGTTCTATGAGTTTGGCAATGCAGATGTTGAGATCCCATGATGGAACCGGTTTCCCTGTGGGCAGGATGCAGCTGAGCCAACCCCTTGAAGAACTTTCTAAAAATGGGGTTGGAGGCCATGGAAGTACCCTTACAAGCCGAGAGACAGGCTGAAACTGATGCCAGGTGAACCTTAAGGGTAGAAGGCCGGAGGCCCAGTGAGTGCAAGTGGGTGAGATGGTCCAACAGCACTGATAAACCCGCCTGTGAAGGCACCATGTTGTTCCTGTTACACCAAATGGAAAACCTTTTCCATTTGGAAGCACAGGTCTTCCTAGTGGATGGTTTCCATAACACCCTGAGAACACTGAGGACACTTTCAGAGAGATGCAAGCCAGCATACTCTAAGTCCTCAAGAGCCATGCCCTGAGCTTGAGGGACCCGAGATTAGGGTACAGAATCCTTCCTTGTTAGGTCAGGAGATTGTGCCTCTGAGGAAGGTGGATGGGCTGGGTCACTGACAGAGACAGCAAAAGGGAGTCCCACAGTTGCCTGTCCCAGTCTGGAGCCATCAGGATCATGATGGCTGGCTGGGACCTGAGCATGATCAGGACCCTGAGCAGCAGGGGAAATGGGGGGAAGGCATACAGGTGCTTTCTTGATCAGTCCAGTGCTAAGGCATCCATAGGTACAATGCCCCTCGCTGAGGGCCTGCAGCAGAAATGGGGGAGCTGGTGATTTACCAGAGAGGTAAAAAGATTCATCTCTGGGGTGCCCCATTTTCTGAATACTGTGTCTGCTGAGAGACCACTCACGGTGGTCCTGGTTGATTCTGCTGAGTGCATCTGCCAAGGTATTGTCCTTTCCTGGAACATGGATGGCTGAAAGGGATACCTGTAAGGAGTATGCCAGACTCCAAATTTTCATTGCTTCTGTACACAGCAAGGTGGACTTTGGACCCCCCTTTTTTGCTTGTTGATGCAGTACATGGTTGTGGTATTGCCTGTCCTGACTTGTACCATCTTGTTCTTTAAGAGAGATGCAAGGCAATGAAGAGCCAGGTGCACTGCCCTGAGTTCCAGCAGGTTTATGTGCAAAAGTGACTCTGCAGGGGACAACGTGCCATGCACAGTGTGCGCCACTAAGTGCACTCCCCATCCTAGGAGGAACGCATCTGTTGTAAAGACCAGTGTGGGGGACTCTTGCCAGAATGGTACCCCTTCTCTGAGATTGTCCCTGTGCTGCCACCATTGCAAGGCTTGAAGCAGGGACTCTGTCACTGGTACAAGCTTTGACAGTCTCTTCTCTGAGACCAATGATGCCTTAAACAGAACTGCATGTCCCTCATCTGGAACCGTGCCCTTAGTACAGTCCCTGTGGCGGCAGTCACGCGGCCCAGTAGCTGTAGGAAATGTCTTGCTGGCCTGGGTGTTCTGAGGCAAAAAGAGCTTGCTATCTGTAGGATGCTGTCTGCTTTGTCCTGAGGGAGAAAAGCCCATCCCCCCTCAGAGTATCCAGTTCTGCTCCTATGAAGTTCAATAGCTGAACCGGCTGGAGCACCAACTTTTGGACATTTATCAGGAACCCCAGTGACTCTAGGGTGCTCTGAGTGACTGCAAGGGTGTCCTTTACCGGTTGTTGTGATTGTTCAATGACTAGCCAGTCATCTAGGTAAGGGACTACTGTGATGCCTTGCCTTCTTAAATATGCCACCACCACTGCCAGGCACTTCGTGAAAACCCTGGGAGCGGAGGTTACACTGAATGGCAGAGCTGCAAACTGACAGTAACCAGAGGGTAGTCTGAACCACAGGTACTTTCTTTGAGATTCCCTGATGGGAATGTGGAAGTATGCAGCCTTGAGGGCCAAGGAAGTTAGCCAGTCTCCCTGTTGGAGTGTGGGAAGAATCAATGCCAGAGTTACCATGTTGAAGTCTGGCTTGGTGTGGTGTTTTGTTCAGAAGTCTTACATCCAAAATGAGTTGCCACTTCCCATTTTTTTTTTTCCCCAGAGTCAGGAAGTATCTTGAGTAGACACCTCTTCCCCTCTGGGAAAGGGGAACAGGTTCCACTGCTTTTGCCTGCAGAAGGCTGGACACTTCTGATTCCAGAAGTGCCCTTTCTGCTGGAGTAGCTGGACTGAAATGCCTTGCCCTCAGTTTGGGGAATAATTTGAAGCTGAGGGAGAGACCCTGGCTCACTATTTCCAGGACACGCTTGGCTATGGTGATCTTTTTCCAAGCCTGGAAATAGTGAGCCAGCCTGCCCCCCTACTGGTAGTGGTGAGGCGACCCTGACAAGCATGTCAGGGGTCTTGCTCAGCCTGGGAAGCTGGGTTAGAAAGTTTGGCTCCCCTTCTGCCCCTGCCTCTGAATTACCCTTTCTGCTGCTGGTAGTCGGGGAGGGCTCGAGCTTGGAAAAAAAACAAAAAAACGGCCTAGTGTAGGCTCCTCTACCCCTGCCTCACCTTCCCTCTGGTCTATATGAAATAGTGGCTTTCTCCTTGGTGGCGTTACTCTTGTATGTGGATTTGTACTCATCCATCTTCTTCATAGAAGCCTCTGCCTTATCCCCAAACAGTGAGCTGTTCTCACATGGGAAGTCCATGACTTTAGTCCGAGTGTCCTGGGTAAGGTTTGTGGCTCTGAGCCATGTAAACTGCCGCAGGGACACTTAGTGCCATCCACCTGGCTCCGGTTTCATTGGCATCCACAGCCATATGAAACTGATATTTAATGGCCTCCAGTCCACATCTTGCTGTTTCGATAAGGTCAGCAACCAACCCCTGAAGAGCTTTGTTAGCTACAGCCAGAACTGAATTCCAGAGTGACTTCTGGTACTGTGTAGCATAGGCCATGTAGTTTGCCTGTCTAATGCCCAGAGAAGCAGTCATGTAACCTTTTTTTGGCCATACTGTCCATTTTTCTGGAGTCCTTATCCGGAGGATGAGACAAAACTCCTTCATGGTCGGGGTGAGGGAGGGGAAACTCTGCCCCAATTCTGGCCAGTTGGTACTTCTTATCCACCTTCTTGTCTACAGGTAAGACAGAGGTGGGAGTCTCCAGAATCTTTAAAATCTGCTTCTTCAGAGATCTATCGATCGGAAGCAGCAAGCGTTTGGTGGGTGTTGACCCCATCATTTCCAAAAATTCAGCTTCCTCTTCATCCTCAACTCCTGCATGAGTGGAGAGATAAAGGGCATCCACCATCTGCTTTACAAGTGTAGTGTGAGGAATAATCCTCAGGCAGTCTGGGAGAAGACCTGAACTGCTCCGGAGAGACCTCTGGTTCGATAGGTTCCCCCAAACTCCCTCTTCCTCCTCTTCTTCCTTGAACTCCTCCATAAGAGGGGTCAGATTCCTGGGAATATGGAACCGATGCTGGAACCGGTACTAGAACTGGAGGAGGAACTGGAGTTTGCTGTTGCAGAACTGCAGTGGAGTAGTGTTTTGCAATGCCTGAAAAACTTTAAGGGCCTGTGTAATTTCCTTAGCCAAAGACTTGGCCAGTTCATCCACCAAGAGCTCCTTTACTTTTTCCAACAGGAGGTGCAGTGACATGCTTTTGTTTATATTTTATTTAGTCGGTTTCCCAGAATGTTTAGATTTAGAAGATGCACCTTTGTCAGAGGGTCTCGTTTTAGTTTTCTCTTTTTTTAGAGCAGGAAGAACCTGGTTCCTCTGTAGGTTGCTTGACCAGTACAAAAGGGATCGACATTCTCTTTTTGAACCGTTTGGCTCTTTTCTCTACGGTCTTAGCAAAGAAAGTCTTACAAATATCGCAATCTGCCTGGAAATAAGCAGCCAAGACTGAATAAGCAGAGGTCATGTTGGTCAGCTTTTGCAAACACTTCACTACAACCTAAGCAATTTTTAAAACCAGTAGGCCCAGTTCTTTTCTTTGGACTCTCTGACATAACCACACAGTCTTCACCAATTGAAGGAAAACTTGACAGTCAAGACAGTACTGCCAAATTATACTTTAGAGATAACAAATACACATATAAAAAAGGGAACAGGAGCACAATCTGTTCCTGAATGTGAAAAGAACCGCAAACTTACTGAAAATCAATCCCCCAGTCCACAGGACCGTAGACAGACCAAACTTAAGGTCCAGTTAGAACTTTAAAATTTAAATTTAAACCTTTGTCGGTTCCTCTTCTGTGTCTCAGAACCACTGAGGAACCGCAAAATATAACCAAAACACCAACACTAGGCTAACTAACCTGGCAAACCTAAAGTAGGGGCAACACTTGAAAGAAACTAAAGAATAATTTACTTTTTGGCAGAAAATAAATCAAATCATCAGCCAAGCTGAGGAGCGATCTCTGAGGCATCTTAACTAGGCAGGCGGAAAAATGAATCTGAACATTATATAATGCAGCAGTTAACTAGGAGCAGCAGTTTGAATGGTGGCATGAGCCAATTAGGTGTTCCATCATTTGCATATGTTCCACCATCTCCAGGGCAGTTCAACACAGGAGGCTGACCGTGTTAGTTTAATCATACTGAAGAATTCCTGGGGTTTGAAGCTCCCTCTTTCTCTTCCCCTTGTACTTGTGGTCTGTAGATCACTCTCATACGTATTTTCTTGCCTAAGGGCGTTGGGAGGTGAACCTCAGCAAGTCAATTTCCCCCTTTGCTTCCTGACATGATATAGTAGTGTTCCCCATTGCCTGAAAATACAGAGCAGAGGTAAAAGGGAATGGGGCAGAGTCAAGCACAGGAAGCATGGAATGTATAGTGAGAAGCAACGGATTAATTTTCTATGCCAGAACAATGCCAAGAAAGTCTTACTGACACACAGGGAGGTTGCACAGCACAAAATAATTAAATGGCCAGCTTTCCTAGTACCTCAATAAAATGTTTGTGCCCTTAAAAATCAAGCAGTTGCATTTTGTAGTCCCCCCAACCCGGCCACTCTCCTGTGAGACTGTCTCTTCTCCACTACAGCAACTGCTGTATATTGTACTTTTTTGTGGATGCAGGTAGTAATACATTCTACACCACTTTTGAGACAAATTATTTTTAAATTATTAGCCTTGTCGTTGCCCCTAATAGACTCAACCTGGTTATACACACACACACATAATGATAGCACTACTGCAGCAGAACAAGCATATTCCATGCATAGAATTCCATGCTTAACAGCATTCCACCACACACACAATGTAAGCAGATGTTCCCAGCAGCAAAAACTGTCCAGGGGTAGAGAAGTAATTTGTTTTATTTAGCTTTTATGATCTGCAAGTGCAGATCTGCTACTCAGCAGCTTGAATGGCCTAGCCTGCATGTCCAGATTTCTCCCTCCCCCACAGTGTGTGTGTGTGTGTGGGGGGGGGAAGCTACCTTCTTTGCAGAAATAAATAAATAAATAAATAAATAAATAAATAAAGAGATTTCCTCTTTCTTTTTTTAAACTAAATATATTTTTCCTAGTACGAACAGCAGTTCCGAGTACACAGATGATTCTACAACCAAGGAAAAGCCCTTCAACACAAATGGGTCATCTAGACAGTTCAGGAGCAGACCCTCGAGTGACAGCAGCACAAACAAACACAGCTCTTAGTGCATTTGCTGCTCCACTTGACAGGGCTGCCCATCTCGACCATCATCAATCACTGGCTCTAGGTTCCTGCAGTACTACTGCCAGTCTCCATACCTCTACTACGCTCACGTGATGCCCACAGGATTGCCAAACTGGTTGGGCACTAGAAAACAATCATCTGACTTTCTCTCCCAGTGCAGCTCTCATGTCAGCTCTCAGGTTTCCACTTTTTTCCTTAACGCATAAGTATGCTGTGCGACCCACTGAAAATGGCTCTGATGCAATTTAAAGGTACAGGTGCTATTAAAGCTTTGTGGTTGCCAAGCTAATTGCAAGACAGCCCTTGCAAATAAGCTGACAGCTTGCCACACACCTTAAATGAACGGGGAACACTGAATAGTGCTACACCTCCGTCTTTGCCTCTCCCTCTATCCTGTCTAAACATTGCATAACCTGGCACTGACAAGTTCCAGTCATTCTCTGTGGCTCATGTGACAGGGCTGAATACAGCCCTGCTCTATTTATTATGCAGAAAGTTTAAAAGCAAGGGTCTGCTCTATCCGCTTCTGTCTCTTGTCTGTCTTGTGAGACCTAGGAACTGATCACTACGACAGTTTTGCAATTCTCCGCCTCTCGCTAGCTCTTAGCCTTCACTTGCCATTTTTCTCAGTCTTCCTCCTCCTTCCATATCAGCTGGTATAAAAATATGTGAATCATTTTGTGGAAATGCAACTGATAGAGATCCCTTTGTTTAAAAATGTATATAGTTGTACTGTTAAAATGACTGCAAAGCTATTTGGAACTCAAGAGGTTAACCTGAGAATGCTGGATGCAAAATCTCTGCAGAGTTGGCTACAAGAGGACAGTTCTGGGTCATTATGCTCTTTTTGCTGCACCTGCAAGAACACTGCAAACTTACAAGAACATCGTGTGAGAAGCATGCTATTTTCTTAACAAGTTTCCCAGACACAGAATTATAAAAAGCATTGCAATGTTTTGCAAGGGAGAGAGAGAGAGAGAGAGACTGAACGACACATCTGAAACAGAAGAAACACTCAGAAGTACTCTGTCTTCTATGTTTGTACTGCCATTGTAAATAGTTATACTGAACAATTTTTATTTATTTTGCAGTTAATAAAAAGTAATTTGCGAATTTTACAACTGCTTCTGGTTTTCCTACGCTTCCTGACCTGTGCCTCGACAACAGATGGTGCTAGTAGGGAGATTTACGCTGTGCATACTCTAAGCCAAGAGTTTTGTGTGTGGGTACTAGACCTGGTACCAAGGAAGCATAGAAGATAGATATGGATCAGGAAATGAGAATTCCGAAGGTTGAAAAAATGTGAGTTAAAACTTCTCTGATTGCTATGCTGCATATGCACCGAACTGTAAAGATTATAAGCTACTGTAATGTTAAAGGAAAATTTAACGAAAGTTTTGGAAACCTGTATTTTTTTTTTTTTTTTTTAAACAGGTTCCCTCTTAAAGAGGCGAGGGGGCGAAGTTTATGCGACAGGGCTGAATAAGGCCCTGCCCCATTTGTTATGCGGAAAGAGTTTAAACACAAGGGTCTGCTCTATCTTCTGCTTTACGTCTCTCGTCTGTCTGGTTGCGCTGCCAATTTTTCTTGTGAGGCCTAGGAACTGATCACTCCGAAGGTTTTGCAATTCTCCACCTCTAACTAGCTCTCTGCCTTCACTTGCTGTTTCTGTCCGTCCTCCTCCCCCTTGCATATCTGCTGGTATGAAAATATATGTGAATCATTTTATGGAAATGCAACTGATACGGAGATCTCTTTGTTTAAAAATGTATATAGTTATACTGTTGAAACGATTGCAAAGCTATTTGGAACTCAAGGGGTTAACCTGAGAATGCTGGATGCAAAATATCTGCAGAGCTGGCTACAAGAGGCCAGTTCAGTGTCAGTATGTTCTTTTTGCGGCACATGCAAGAACACTGGAAACCTAGAAGAACATTGTGTGAGAAGCATGCTGTTTTCTTAACGAGTTTCCCAGGCACAGACTTTTAAAATGAGCTGCAATGTTTTGCACGAGAGAGAGACAGAGATTTGAAACCGAGACGAAACACTCAGAAGTAGTACTCTGTCTTCTGTTTGTACTGCCATTGTAAACAGTTATACTAAGCAATTTTTATTTTGCTGTTAATAAAAATGCGATTTGCAAATTTTACAACTGCTCCTGGTTTTCTGTGCCTCGACAGCCCAAGTTTCTGTGATGCTACAAGGTCTCTCTGCCATCAATGCCCAGAGCTCACTGATTTTATTACCCAGTCTCCTGGCACCAAGTACACCCCCTTCCAACTAGCTCTGTAAATGGTTATACTGAACAAATTTTTTTTTAATTTTGCTATTAATAAAACGCAATTTGCGAATTTTATAACTGCTCATTATTTTCCTATGTCTCTTGACCTGTGCCTTGATGACAGCCCAATTTTCTTGGATGGCTACAAGGTCTCTCTGCCACCAATGCCTACAGCTAACTGATTTTATTACCCAGACTCCTGGCATTAAGCACCCCCTTCCAACTAGCTCCAGATTCTCTTTTGCTGTTTTGTGATCCTACACCCGCATCCCTTCTCCATTACCATCTTATTTTTCCTACTGCTTTCAGACCCACAACAGCCTTCCCCCACTCTTTGCCTCTTGTACTACTCCTGTTTGAACCTCAACCTTATCTTTACCCATCCTACTATTAACAGCCCCCCGTATAGATGGAGCACTAGGTAGGTTCCCCTCCCTCACACCCTTTACTGTGGTTCCCCTAGCCTCAGTGTCTCCCTGCAGTCGGTTTAACTGTCTTAATGTAGATGTCAAACTTCTGCCCCAGAGCACTGGTCCCCTCTAGTCAGGTGAAGGCCATCATCTATGAAAAGCCTCCTGTCCAAGAAGCCCCCCGTGGTACCTTTTATCCTGACACCATCCCTCTAATAACCCATTTAATTTCTCTATTTCTTCCTCCTTACTCAATCTTTCCCTCCACAACTACTCCACACAGGGCGGACCTCAGAAAACTCTACAAGAATTGAGTGTACAACTAAATCAGCTAATCCTCTTCCTTAGACCTCTTCTCCTCAGGCCCCAGTCAGGATCAACTCACCTCTGTATGCCATCTGAGGTGCTTGCCTTCTTCTGCGCTGCCTTCCTTCCCTTTGAGGAAGAGTTTTGTCTCGGTAGTGCCATCCTAACAGGACTGGCAAGGCTGATGTCTTCAGTCTCACACGGGATATTCTACCAAACCAAAAGAAAAACAAATAGAATATAAACAGTGCTCAAAGGCAACTAAAGAAATAAAACACCTTTTGTTGCCTGTGTAGTCCTTAAGAGTCACCAGTCACAATTAAAATGTGCAGCACTGGACTGAAATCCAAAGTAAAGGGTTAAAATGTGAAGCACATTTTTTAATTTACAGCTGAAGCTTGGAAATCCTTCAGGCAGAAGTAATGGCAATCAAAAAATGAAAATTACGCACCTACCATAAATTTTGATCTTCCTGTGTATCTTCACCATTCATCACTGGTGGGTGTCAGCTGGAGGCACAGCACCCTGCAAGAGCTTTTTTTTTTTGCATTCGTCTGAAGGGGAGGAGTCAGCACCACTGTGCCACCCACAAGGCGGATGCATGGCGTTGCACTCACGGGTTGGCTATTACTGCCCCCCCCCAGTTCTGCACACCGGTGAGAGGAAAAAAGTGATAGTGAAGGCCGGGGCAAAAAAGTCCAAGGGACAGAAAAAAGAAAGGAATGTACTCAGAAAGGAATATGTTGGGGGGTGTCAGAGAGCCACATTCATGACTGGAGGTTTTTCCCCGTCGCTCTGCACCGTGCTCAACAGAAACCTGCTTAAAATAATTTCTAAGCGACTTTTTCATAAATATTTTGATATCATCTAGTGGCTCTTTAATTAATGAGAATAAAGATACCTAATATAATATGGGACGACCAAAAGGAACCGCCGGAGGCTCCGGTCAAAATTCTACCTCACAACCCACACGGGCTCCTCATGGTAACCTGCACACAGCAGGCCCGAAAGGCTCGGGAGACTCTATGCCTTGGGACACTGTCTTGGATGTGGTCAGACAAAAGGACTGCAAGCTTGAAAGAGTCTTGGAGAGGCTGGGGGCACAGGACATCAAAACTGAATCAGTGAAAAAGACTGCCACGGAAGACAACGATCGATTGCAGAAGACCCAAGCGGCTATTGCCAAGTCAACAACCGAGATCAACCACTTACGTGCTCGTATGGTCACTGGAAAATGCAAGCCATGCAATAAATTTGCGATTGGTAGGCATTCTGGAGGGCATGGAGGGAGAGAACGCGCTAGCTTACCTCAAAAAATGATCCTTCAATAGTTTCCCCTCGATCTCCAGCTAGATCTAGACTCCCTCAAGATGGTCTTCCGTATCAACTTCAGACGGGCCCAAGGCAACACTATGACACCACACACCATCATGTTGGTGACTACCGGAACTGATATACGGGACATGATATTACAATGGGCAAGAATCAACTACCCAATGAGTATGGAAAGTCATGAAATTAAAATATTCCCTGACTGGTCTTTTGCCACTCGTTCCAGGCGCAAGTTATTTGACCCGCTCCAAAAACAATTCAGAGGCCTAAGGGTGGCTCACCTTACCCTGGCACTGGTACGCCTCTGTATATGGGGAGACATACCAATACAATGATACAGACAAGGCAGGAAAAGGTAGATGCCATTGTGTTAGAATTTCAGCAGCAACTGGCAGATGCTCAAGGGCAACCACAGGATTCAGATGAAGATATCTGAGGTATGGAGGTTTATACTACAGGTCCTCTTAACTGAGAAGGAAAATAATCAACGTGGAAGGTTGGGACATCACCTTAATGACTACTGGTACTTTCTCCTTAAATGTAACTCTCCTTGCTCTAAGGGAGAGCTATTACATGATTGACTGGTTTCCCATTCCAGCATGACACTCTTGGTTTATTTTATATTATTTTCTGTTGATTGTCCTTTTCTTGAAATATAACTATAACAGCCATGCGTTACAAATGGCGTTTACAACGAGGTGCGCGACATTGTGGGGATAATTTTATTTTTGACAGCTGAGATAGTAATAGGTGGTAATCAATCACTCATAGGAGAAATCAACTTGGTAAAGCACCTCAAGAGCCAAATAATTAGAGCCATGTGGAATACAGAATATAGTTTAGAAGGTCACCTGATAGAAATGTATGCTTGTGAAATAATTAAAATCACTCAGGTTCTTGGTGGGATTGATGCAGCTTTGGGGAGAAAAGTACAGTTAGGTAAGAACTTACCGTAACAGTAGATCTTCGAGAGAGGCTCTTGCAGTAGGTAATTATATATAGGACTGACGGCAGGCGGCAGGACGCCACAGAAAAATTTCTAGCTAGTAGTCCCTGGCGGAACCTTCCAAATCAGGTGACCCGGCGTCAGGACGACGTCAGTATAAAGGGCGGTCCCGGATGCCCGCCTTCTAGTTCTTTTCGCCACGGCCAGAAAGGCCGGACAAGAGAGGAGCGGATATTTCCTCAATGGAAAAGGAGCTGAAAAGCCTAGGGGATGGAGGGATGGATATTTACTGCAAGAGCCTCTCTAGAAGATCTACTGTTACAGTAAGTTCTTACGTAACTGTACTATCTTACTTCGAGAGGGCTCTTGCAGTAGGTAATTACATAGAGGACAGAATCCCAAGCAGTCTGGAACAAATGAAAGGCATCGGGAGGAGGAGGAGGAACTACTCCAAGAAGTAGCAAACAACCTTGCAAACCTCAAGATAGGAGGCCTTGCAAGACAGCTAACCTGAAGCCTGCTCTACAGCGAGAGGCAATGTCCAAACTGTAATGTTTCGAAAAGGTATGGACGGAAGTCCAAGTGGCGGCAACACAGATGTCTGCCGCAGACATATTCTTTAAACAAGCCGAAGAGGCTGCTACTCCACGAGTCGAGGGACCTCTAACTTCACCCGGTAGGGTCTTGTTGTACTTGTCATAACAGAAAGTGATGCAATGAGCCAACCACTTTGATAGGCATTGCCTGGAGACAGCATTGCCTGCCCTTTTGTGAGCAGAAGAGACGAACAACTGATCAGTCTTTCTGAGATCCTTCGTCCTATCGGTGCAGTATCTCAGAATCCTGTGGACATCCATGGTACGGAGCAAGTATTCTCCTTGGTTGGAGTACTGCATGAAAAAGGCAGGTAACTCAATAGACTGATTTAGGATTCGTGTGAAGAGCTACTCGTTCTTTGAAAAAAAAAAAAAATCAGATAAGGGATTTTACACATAAGGGCCTGGAGCTCAGAAATTCTGCGAGCAGAAGTAATGGCCACCAAAAAGAGCGTCTTCCACGATAAGAACTTCAAGTCTGCAGAAGCCGCAGGCTCAAAAGGAGGAAGGGTAGGTTTCTCGAGGACAAAGTTCAAGTCCCAAGAGGGAGCAGGAGTCCGAACAGGGGGCCTGAGATGAAGGACCCCTCTGAGAAAGGTCTTGGATACCTCCAATTGGGCAAATGCTTTATCAGCGAAAGGAAAATGGTAGGCTGAAATAGCAGCCATGTAAACCTTCAAAGAGGAGTGACTGAGACCCAGGTCGAAAAGATGACGCAAATAATCAAGCAGAACGGCCACAAGACAGGAGAAAGGCTCCACGTTCCTGGAGGCAGCCCAAATGGAAAATCTCTTCCATTTCATAGCGTAGGTGGACCTAGTGGAGGGTTTTCTAGCCTCCACCAGAATCTCGGCCACCTTAGGAGAGACGCCAAAACCGGATTGGGCTAGGTCTGCAGAAGCCATGCATGAAGTTGAAGAGACTTGAGTCCCGGATGGACCAGGGTCCCCTGATCCTGGGTCAGCAATCCTCGAGATAAAGGAAGAGGAAGAGGAGGAACCTCTGAGTATTGTTGTAGAAGAGAGAACCAGATTTGACCGGGCCAGAAAGGAGCGATCAGAATCATTCTCGCTCCTTCCAATGCAAGTTTCTGCAGCACACGAGGGACCAGAGGAACTGGGGAAAGAGCATAGACGAATCTGTCCTTCCAGCTTAGAGACAGAGTGTCGCTCCAGAAAGCGCCTCGCTCTGGAGCGAGCGAGCAAAAGGTTGGAAGCTTTGCGTTTTGAGAGGAGGCGAACAGGTCTATCTGTGGAGTCCCCCAAATCTGGAAGATGCTTTTTAGAACATTTTGGTCCAGTTCCCACTAGTGTGGCAGAGCCGAAGAACGACTTAGCTTGTCTGCCAGGACATTGTCGACTCCCAGAACATGGATTGCCGTGAGGTGAACGTTGTGAAGCGTTGCCCATTCCCAAATCCTCATCGCTTCCCTGCACAGCGGGTAGGACCGAGTCCCTCCCTGCCTGTTGATGTACCACACCACGCACATGTTGTCTGTTTGGACAGCTAGGTGACCGGGAAGTGAAGGGCCTGGAGAGCATACAGCACTGCTCGTAGCTCGAGCACATTGATGTGGAGAGCTAACTTCACTCTGGACCATAACCCCTGGGTACGGTGAGGACCCAGATGGGCTCCCCAACCTTCGCCAGATGCGTCCGTGGTCAGAGTCCGGGCGGGGGAAGGATGAAAGAAGGGGACCCTGGGAACAGGTTCTCTCGAACCATCCACCATTGTAAGTCTCTTGTCATCGGCGAGGAGATCAACACCAGATGATCTAGATCGTCTACAAGTTGATCCCACTGAGAGCGGAGAGTCCACTGAGAGATCCTCATCTAGAAGCGCGAATGGAACCGTCGGGATGGCAACCGCCATAAGCCCCAGAAGACGGAGCACCGACCTCGCCAGAACCTTCCTGCGTCCCGAAAGAAGGGAAATCTGTGACTGGAGGGAAGCGCCCCCTGTCCGAAGGCAGGAAGGCCCTGCACACTGTCGTATAGAGGATTGCCCCGATGAACTGGAGTCTCTGGGAAGGGTCCAGATGAGATCTGGAATGGTTGATGGTGATACCCAGACCAGTGAAAACCTGCTGGGTGAGGGAGAGAAAATGCAGGAGTTCCTCCCTGGACGAGTCCGCCAGGAGCCAGTCGTCCAGGTAGGGAAAAACCTGAATTCCCAAAGTACGCAGGTGGACCGCTACCACCGCCAGGCATTTGGTAAAAACTCTGGGAGCCGAGGAAAGACCAAAAGGGAGCGCCCGGAATTGGTAATGGTCCCCCTGGAACGCAAACCTGAGGTACTTTCGGTGCGAGGGGCGAATGGGGATGTGCAGGTATGCACCTGCATATCCAGTGCACAAAGCCATTGGCCCGGCCAGAGAAGAGGTAAGAGGGTTTGAAGGGAGAGCATCCTGAACTTTTTGTATTAAAAATAGAAGTTCAGGGAGCTGAGGTCAAGAATAGGTCTGAGATCTCCCATCTTCTTTGGTACAAGAAAAAATGGAATAGTAACCCGTCCCGTGAAGGTGAGGTGGGACGGGTTCTATGGCCTGCTTCCCGAGGAGATCAGATATTTCTTCCCTGACCAAAGGAAGATGGTCCCTTGAGTAAGAGAAGTTCAGAGGGGGGTGGCGTGGAGGTTTCTACAGAAACTCTATAGAGTGCCCCTCTGCTATAATCTGAAGCACCCATGAATCTGATGTTATCCTCTCCAAACCCGGAAGGTGGAGGGAGAATCTCCCTCCTACCGGTTCCTCCGGGGAGTCCGGAGGCGGTGGGAGAGGGAAGGAGTCAGGTGGTGTGAGGCAGTGCCGCAGCTGGGGCACTTGCTGCTTTTTTGGGCGGCGGGGGCCTGGCAGCTGTGGGGGCCAGACGTTTAGTGGCCCGCCTTCCCTGGGGTTTCGCTTGAGGCCGGCTGCGTCTGCGAAAAGGACGGCGCTGCGGGGGATGGGGACGGTACAAGGAATCCACAGATTTGAGGGCCGTCCCCTTCTACTGCAAGTCGGTGATGAAATCCCTGACATCACCACCGAAAAGCACCGAACCTCTGAAAGGTGCTTCTTGAATTGCTGACTGCACCTCCGGGACCAGACCTGACACACAGAGCCATGCGTGACGCCGAAGACTTACGGTGAACGCGGAGCTCCGTCCTGCGGTGTCCACTGTATCGTACGTCGTCCTCAGAATGTGACGACTGGCCGAACGAGCAGAACGGACAAGGTCAGCTAACTCCTGCTTGACTTGGGAATCAGGCAAGGAGTCAATCTTAGGTTCCGCTGGGGCAGGACAGCCTTCTGGTAATCCCCCATATGTGTCACATAATTTAGGGCCCTGATCCCCAGTGTGGAAGAAGCATATATCTTCCTTCCATACTAATCCAGAAGGCGAGATTCCTTATCCGGGAGAGACGAGCTCAAACGTTTCGGGTGTGCTGACCGGCCGTGAGCGGCGCTAATCACAACCGAGTCTGCACGGGGGTGAGAGTCTAGAAAGTCTACACCCTCCGGAGCCCGGTATAGCCTGTTGGACTTCCGAGGAAGTGGGGCTAAAGCAGATGGTTGTTTCCAAATGGTGGAAACCAGGTGGGCATGAGGCTCGATCCAGGGTGGCACTAGAGTAGGAGCCGTAAGGGGCAAGTCCAGATGTTCGGCGAGTTTAACCCGCTGAGGATCTGGCTCTAAGGAACGCCACTGATGTACTTCCAGGATCTTCCTGAGCAACTCCGTGAAGGAAGGATCCTCCGGAGGAGACTTCGGAGGAGTCCTCGGCCGGGGCCTGGACGGAGAGCGAGGCTCGTCGTCTTTCTCGGAGCATCCGTCGGAGGAATCTGAGAGAGAGAAGAAGAAGAAGAAGAAGAAGAATTTGAAGCAGACAAAGACTCCCTAGCTCGTCTAGGGGGAGGAACGGGTTCCTTAGGGGGGGATCCCTGGACGCGTGTCCTGCCCCTCTCTGGATCCTGAGGGGAGAGCTCGGGAATCTGGAAGCGGAGAGGGAGTGTGCCGTCTGTGGCGTACGGGAGCCGGAGGCGGCTCTCAACTTCCTTGGTGAGCTGAGCCTTGGCCTCAGCCCACCAGGAGTGCAGATTCTCCTGAAGATCCACCGGCGGCCTGGGGGACGGAAGAGGGGGATAGTTGTACAGATGATATCCGGGTGAGCATCCATAACCCGCCGCGGGAATACCGAGCTGGGTACCGCGCGCCTGCGCAGTCGGCGATACCCAGGTACCGGAGGAGCTGCCGGAGCAGACGGCCCAGCAGGGAACTCCACGGGCGGATCAACCGTGATAGGCCCGTGGGGTGGAGGGCCCGATGGAAGAGGAATATCCCCCGCCGGCGTCAGAGTGGCCGGCGTTGGTGGGGCCGGCGTCAGATCCGGTTCTGTCGGAGGAGGATCTGACGGCGGAAAAGCATCAAAAGCATCGCCTGGAGACGGAGGGGAGAAGTCCCCGTGGTCAGGCGGGGGGGACTCGCGCTCCCCGGACGGCAGCGAAGAACCTGGAACGGCAGACGTTGAAGGGTCTGTTGTAGGCTCCGATGCCCGGCACACGTCGGAGGAGCCAACGTGCGACTTAAGGGGTTCCTCGTCGGGGGCGGGCCGAGGGTGGGAGGTGGCCCGGTCTGAGGGGGACACTGCCGTGCACCGCCCCGGAGGGTCGGGCGTCATAGCGGACTTCTCCCGGTGGACGTCGGAGGAGCCGACGTCCGGCTTATAAGAGGTGCCCACACCAGCAGGCCACAAGTCTGCGGCAGTACTGGGGGCAGAAGCCTCCTTTTGCCCGGAGGCACCCGGTGGGCTCGAACGCGAACCCGATGGGCGGGCGGACGCCTCCTCCAAAGCCTTGGAGGCTGTCATCTAGCCCCCGGAGATGTTATGTAAGCGCCGCAGCTCCAGCCGGAGTCGCGGAAGAGGAGGCCTTCTCCCGGTGCCTTTCTTTGTCCCGCTTCTTGTGTCCTTCTCGGGAGGTAGACGCCTGCCTAAGCTCCTTCAACTCCTTCTCCATTGCGGACATCATCTTTTTAAGGAGATGAGCTTCCAAAGACTGCTGGCGTCGTCTGCGGGTGGCCGCGTTGAAATGCAGGCAATGCGGGCACTTGTCGACCGCGTGGTCGGGGCCTAAACAAAAAAGGCAGAGGGAGTGACAGTCTTTGTGAGGCAGTTGGACGCCGCACGAGTCCCACATTTTTTGAAGGGGACGACATAAACCGACGTTCACCTGACAAATAAACTGCAAAATACTGATACTTTCGGTAAAAAACCGACGAAGCAACAGGGCTGAGCACGAACTTCACCGTGAGGCGCTGCACAAGCTGATGGCGGGAAAGAACTGGAAGGCGGGCGTCCGGGACCGCCCCTTTATACCGGCGTCATCAGCGCGGTCACCTGACATGGGAGTGGTCCCGCAGGCTGTTAGCTAGAAATTTTTCCGGGTCCTGCTACTCGCCGCATCAGTCCTTATATGTAGGGTTTCCGTTATAACCGATAAACACCGGAAAAACATCACCATGGTGAAAATCGGGAAATCAGTTATAACCGAAAAACACCGAATTTCATTGTGTCCCCACTCTTCCAGCTGACCAACTGTGAGCTGGATATGTGAGTGGATCGTGATTTTTTTGTATTACACCTTTCATTTATATGGTGGAACTGAGCTCTAATACTGTGCTGCTTGCGCCTAGCTCACCATCACCGTCTACATATTTATATATGTATGGTTCTACAGTTATGGTGCACTATTTTGTAAAACTAAATGCAGTATATTAATATAGTGCAATATCTATGGTGCTAACATGCACTAGTCATGGCACACAGTCTGAAAAAGCGTAATATCTGTTTTTTAACTTGAGTGAATAAACACTGATTTATAAAGATTTTTGTTGTCCGAGAAATTGATTACACCTAAAATAACATTTTTGGTACTTCTGAAAGGGGGAGAAAAATGTCAAAAATAAACACCTCCCCCCCCCCCAAAAAATAAACACCAAAACCGAAACCCTACCTATATATATACCTACTGCAAGAGCCCTCTCAAGTAAGATCAGCTCTGCAGCAGGTTACACCATTAGGACTGAAGCCGGCAGGCGCCAGGACCCCACAGAAATTTTCTAGCTAGCAGTCTTCAGCGGGACCGCCCAATTTCATTCCACGCGCAGGCGAGTAAATATGAGGCAGCCCCCATAATCCTCAGTTCTCCACCGGAGACTCCCGGCCGCTGGATGACATCAGAAGAGGAGACCGAGAATCCGCCACCAGATGGCCGAGACTACAGAATAGGAACGTCCCATCCCGTAAGATGGGTGTCTGACTACGACCTACCTCCAAAAGAAGGGGGACGGTGGGAAGGAAGGGACCTGCTGCAAGAGTTGTTCTCGAAGATCTACTGTTACGGTAAGTTCTTACGTAACTGTACTATCTTACTTCGAGATACAGCTCTTGCAGCAGGTTACACCGTTAAGACTGATTTCCAAGCAATAGTGGCAATCATGCGCCACTGGGAGCAGGAAAGAAAAAATTACTCACCTTAGTAATGTTGTTTCTTCTAATGGAGTCTTATTGTACTATGACATATGCAGTATAACCCCAGGTTAGAACTGCTCCGGAAGTGAAAGAGTTAACTTTCCATGCAGGGCATGGAATCTTGAGCGCTAGTTCGGTTGAACACTCTGTCTGTTTAAACTGTCAGATCTTTACGAGCAAAACTCACTAAGGTTCTGTGTGGAAGCCGTAAACCTACACTAGCCACTGGCTGCTAACTACAAAAAACACATTTTTGTTCTTGATCCCAAAACAAAGAATCAAGTCAAGGGATTCAAGAAAGAAAAAATAAGCATAACACTTAAGCACCCTAAGAAAGGGTGAAAATAAAGTGGGCATCTATGAAGTGCCAACATTGCACTGCCCACCCACATCCCAAAAATAGAGGTTCTGAGAGGGGCAGGCTGGGAGAGGTCATAATATAGCAAGACTCCATTAGAAAACAACATTACTAAGGTGAGTAATTTTTCTTCAAACAACATGAAGTCTTGCTATATTATGACATATGCAGACTCACAGCAGTACCTCCATGGAGGAAGGACAGAACCTACTTGGGAAATAGGCTCTGAAGCACAGCTGTGCCAAATCGAGCATCACTCCTAGCCTGGATATCAAGGGAGTAATGCTTAGTAAAAGTGTGAACTGTTTTCCAGGTAGCTGCTTGACATATCTCTAGGATAGAGATGTCTCTGGCAGCAGCCAGAGATGCAGCTGTACCTCTGGTACAGTGAGTCCTCAGGCCTGAGGGAGGAATCTTACCCAGTTTTTCATAGCAGAATTGGATACAAGAGACAATCCACCTGGCAATGGATCTTTTAGTGGCAGGTTTCCCTTTACCAACCTCACCATAGGTGAGGAACAATTGGAGGGATTCGAACCTGTGACCCTTGGTACGCTCTATATAGTAACTAAGGGCTCTTTTGACATCTAAACTGTGCAATCTCCTCTCACCAGAGGAGGAATGGTCAGTGAAGTACACAGGAGAGACATGGATTGATTAAGGTGAAAGTCTGAAACCACCTTAGGCAAAAACTTCCTGTTAGTCCTGAGGACTACCTTATCTCTATGAAAGGAGATGAAATCAGGCTCCACTGACAAGGCTTGTAGCTCACTTATGCACCTGGCAGAGATGATGGTTACCAGAAACACAGTTTTCCAAGTCAAGTACTTCAGCTCTGCTGAAAACAATGGCTCAAAAGGCGGTTGCATAAGCTGAGCGATGCAAATATTAAGATCCCAAGCAGGGGCAGGATCCCTGAACGGGGGGTTGGTGTGAAGCAACCCTTTAAAAAACTTGAAGAACACAGGGTGAGCTGATAAAGAAGAGGGCTTACCTGCTGACAAGAAGACAGACACAGCTGCCAGGTGCACTTTTAGGGTAGCTGGTCTGAGCCCCAAGGAATTCAAATGCACCAAATAATCCAGGATCGTGGGCACACCAGCAGATTCTGGGGAAATATGTTTACCAGCACAACATATGGAAAATCTTTTCCATTTTGAATTATAGGTAGCCCTGGTGGAAGGTTTCCTAGAGGCCTTCAAGATATCCAATACACCTTGAGAAAGGTGTAGGTCAGCAAACTAACTCTTCAAGAGCCAAGCCTTGAGATTGAGAGATTTGAGGTTCGGATACCAAACTCTCCCCTGGGCACAGGTTAACAAGTTGTGATTCCTGGGACGGCATAGGGGAGGGTGGACTGCTAAGGACATGAGGAGTGGGTACCAAGGCTGCCTGGCCCAATCTGGAGCAATCAGGATCATCCTGCAGGATTGAGACCTGATCCTGACTAGCACTTTGAAAAGAAGAGGGAAGGGGGGAAAGGCATAGAGAAACTTCCCTTCCCAACTGAGAAGGAAGGCATCCAGAGGGACTGAACCCAACACTGGGGGCCTGCAGCAAAAAAGGGGAAGTTGGTGATTGTCTGGGGCTTCAAAGAGATCTATTTGCGGAGTGCCCCATCTGGCAAATATTACCTCCAGTACCAGGGGATCCAGTGCCCATTCGTAATGGCCCTGGGAAATCCTGCTGAGAGCATCCGCTAGGACATTGTCCTTGCCTGGGAGGTGAACTGCCGTAAGGGAGGCGTTCAGAGAGTAAGCCAGAGACCACAACTTCATTGCTTCTGTGCACAAGGCCGTAGACCAAGTGCCCCCTTGCTTGTTGATGTACCACATTGTAGTGGTATTGTCTGTTCTGATCTGAACAACCTTGTTCTGAACAGATGTGGAAAAAACCTGGAGTGCTAGAAAAACTGCTCTGAGTTTCAGCAAATTGATGTGGAGCAGAGATTCCTGAGGGGACCACAGCCCTTGGGTGGAAGGTCGCCCATGTGAGCTCCCCACCCCAAGAGGGATGCATCTGTAGTAAGGGTCAAGGAGTGAAGACTGGGGAGTGAAGGGAACCCCCTGTCTCAGATTGCTCTGATCCTGCCACCACTGAAGGGCCTGGATCAGGGTTCGAGTCACTGGGATCAATTTGGTTAGAGGATCTGTCCTTTGAGACCAAAAGGCTCTCAAATGGAACTGGATGTCCCTCATCTAAAATCTTGCTCCCTGCACTACTGCTGTAGAAGCAGCCATGTGCCCCAGGAGCTGTAGAAAATGCCTTGCTGGTCGAGAGACCTGCAGGGTGAAAGAAGAGGCCAGAGACACGAAGGCTCTGGCTTCTTTTGTGTTCAGTTCTGCACCTATGAAGGTGAGAAGCTGGACAGGCTCCAGAACTGACTTTGGAACATTGAGAAGGAAACCTAGAGATGTCAGCAGTTGCTGGGTTACTTGTAAGTGTAGTTTGACCTGTTCTGGAGACTGGCCTACAATGAGCCAGTCGCCCAGATAAGGAAAGATGGCAATCTTTTGCCTTCTTAAATGAGCAACTGCTACTGCCTGGCATTTTGTGAACACCCTCAGGGCTGAGGTGAGGCCGAAGGGCATTGCTCTGAACTGGTAATGGCCTGAGGGCAGTTCGAATCTGAGGTACTTTCGATGGGAGCTTCTGATGAGAACATGGAAGTAGGCATCCTTGAGGTCCAGGGAGGCTAGCCAGTCCCCTGGCCTTAGAGAGGGTAAAATAATTCCCAGAGTCACCATTTTGAACTTTGGTTTTAAAAGGTGCTTGTTTAGATACCCGAGATCCAGGATGGGCCGCCATTCTCCTGTCCTTTTTGGGGTAAGGAAGTACCTGGAGCACAAGTCTTTGCCCTGGTGTATGGGTGGAACCCTTTCCACAGCTCTGAGAGCCAGGAGGGAAGAAACTTCTGCTTCCAGGGCAAGTGCCTCTGATGGGTTTGCAGGTGGAAAAGACCTGGCTCTCATCTTGGAAATTTTTGAAGCTGAGAACCAGTCCCTGGCTTACTTCCAGGACCCACTTGTCTGATGTTAAAGACTTCCAGTCCTGGACAAAGTAAGCCAGCTACCTCTACCGGTAGTGGAGAATCGGCCCTGGCCACCCCATCAGGGAGCCTGTTTTGCAGGGGCTTTGGGTGAGGGGTAGAAGCAGGCTTACTAGAACCCCTTCTGCCCTTCCTCTAAAGAACCCCTCTGGGCATAAAGCAGAAGAGGCCTGGGCTTGAAAAAGGCCTATGAAAGGGCCTGCCCCTACCCCTGACATGCTGCCTTTGACGAGTGGCTTGCCTTTCTTTGGCCTGTGCACTTCTATAGGTGGTCCTATACTCATCCATTTTCTTCATATAATTCTCTGTCTGCTCCCCAAACAGAGAATTGCCCACAACAGGAAAATCCATAGCCTTAGACTGAGTATCCTGTGACAGGGCAGTACATCTGAGCCAGGCCATTCTGCGAAGAGACACAGATGTAGCCATGACTCTTGATGAAACATCATTAGTCTCTACTGCAGCATGAAATTGCACCTTGGATGCCTCAATACCATCCGCAGCCACCTGCTCCAGCTCCCTGGCAAGCTGGTCGGGGGCCTGTTTTGCTAGGGCCAGGACAGTATCCCATCTGGATTTCTGGTACCTAGCTGCATAAGCCATATAATTTGCCTGTCTGAGTCCCAAAGATGCTGCCATGTACTGTTTCTTTGCCATGGCATCCATCCTCCTGGAATCCTTTTCAGGAAGGTGAGAGGCTAGAGGAATATTAGCCTTGTCACAGGCTGCAGCCTGCACTACCCCCACATGGCTGCACTGCTGGGAGAGGAACTCCGTATCACAGCCTGATAAAGCATACCTCTTGTCCATCCTTTTATCCACAGGGAGGATAGAATGAGGAGTTTTCAGAATTTTTACTGTCTGTTTCCTGAAAGATTTGTGCAAGGGAATAGACAGTCTCCTAGACTCTGGGATATCCATCATTTCCACAAAATCAGGCTCTTGATCATCAACAGCTTCCTCAACAGGGAGTTGCAGAGTCTCAGCAACTTTCTTGTAAAACAAAAAATGAGAAGGGGACTCAGCCTGGGAGGGGACACCCGAGGGTCTGTCTGGAGAGATGTCCGGTTCAATGGGCACATCCAGACTTTCAAAATCACACTCACTCTCCTCATACCCCTCCTCCCCTTCCTCCGGTTCACAAAAATCCTCAAAATCATAATCTTGAACCGGGGGGAACCGTCCGAACCGAGCGCTTCCCTAATGGTGTCGGTTCAGACGGAACTGGGGAAAGAGACTGGACAATGTGAATAGCTTTGGCTATTTCCTCAGCGGTTGGAGAAAGAACTTTTGGCCCCAAACTAGCTGACTTTCTAGTCCTTTTAGTTGGAACCGGCTCCTCAGAGCTGGCTCTTCGTTGCCGAGAGTATCGCCCTGGTCAGAGGCACTCCCTCAGGTCGGTTGGAACCGAACCGGGCTGGCTCATCGGGTCAGCGGACTTTATAGCCTCCTTTCCTGAGCCTACCAACTCTCTTTCCACGCTGGCAGCAGGAAAATTCTTACAAATCTGGCAGTCTGCATTGAGGTGGTCAAACCCACACAATATACACAAGTGGTGTGTGGGTCAGCCTTACAAAGGCTTCCCACAGAGAGCCACAGTGCTGAAACCCAGTGGGTCGGTTTTCTTTTGGGTTTCTCAGACATAGTGCCAGTCTAACCAAAACTTGCCCATTAATGGCAATCCGCCAAGCAAGACTCTCTTATCGGTTCCCAACCGTGTCACGGGTCGTGGAAAAAACCGTAATAAAAATCCGTTTTTTTTAGAACCGATAAGAACTGGGAACCGCACTCTAAAGGACTAGAAAGTAATTTTAAACCCAATCTGATCGGTTCAAACCGAACCGAAAAGATGTTTACAAGTTCCACAGAGAAGAAAATAAACAAAAGCCTATCTATTACTTACAATACCACAGACAGAGCTTGAACAGACGATTGTGGTTAAATTTCAGTAAAATAAACCAAGAATTACACTTTTAAACCAACAAGCGAACCGAGCAGCAGGAGGAATCTCCGGAGCGACTGTTCAGTGAGGCTGAGTAAAGAATCTGACAGTTTAAGTTTGAGCTACAACAGACAGTGTTCAACCGAGCTCGCGCTCAAGATTCCATGCCCTGCATGGAAAGTTAACTCTTTCACCTCCGGAGCAGTTCTAACCTGGGGTTATACTGCATATGTCATAATATAGCAAGACTTCATGTTGTTTGAAGGCAGAGATCTCGATATTACTCGAGCCTAGGACAGAAGTCCCTGAAGGAAGGCTAGACCGAACCCTGCTCTTCGCCTTGATGCAATGTCCAGACTGTAATGCCTGATAAAGGTATGCACAGAGCTCCAAGTAGCTGCAGCGCAAATAGCTGAGGTGGAGACGTTCTTTACTGCCGCAAAAGAAGTAGCCACCCCTCTTGTGGAATGACCCTTGACCGCGCCCGTTAAGGGTTTATTGCGCTTGTCATAACAGAAAGTAATACACTGGATGAGCCACCTCGGGAGTGACTGTTTGGAGACCGGAGCTCCTTTCATCCAGTGAGCAAAGGAGATGAAACGTTGGTTCGCCTTTCAAAACTGTTTGGTTCTGGTTAGATAGTATCTGAGGCACCGATGCACGTCGAGGGTGTGCAGAAGGGCTTCTCCTCGATTAGTCTACCTTGAGAAATACACTGGTAAATTAATATCCTAGTTAAGGGGGAGGGCTGAAACCACCTTAGGCAAAAACTTTGAGTTTGTCCTTAGGAACACACTGTCCTGATGGAAAACCAAATAAGGCACTTTGCACATAAGAGCATGCAATCCCGAGATCCTTCTCGCCGAAGTAACAGCAACTAAAAATAACGTTTTCCAAGGGAAAAAAACGTAGCTCACAATCCGCGGCTGGTTCAAAGGGTGGCAGCGTAAGCTGCTCCAGGAAGAAGAGTAAATCCCAAGGAGGAACTGGATCCTTGATGGGCAGCCTAAGGTGGAGGACTCCCCTTAAGAAGACACAAGTAGTGTCCAGCTGGGCTACCATTCGATGGCCTACTGGGGCATGGTAAGCATAAATTGCACAAAGGTGCACTTTAATCGAGGAGTAAGCCAGTCCGGAGTGGAAAAGGGAAAGCAGGTAGTCCAGAACCAGCTTTTCGGAACAGTCTAACAGCGAAAAACCACACGCTTGAGCCCACAAACAGAATCTATGCCATTTCATGGCGTACGTTGCATGGGTTGCCGGTTTTCTGGCGGCAGAGAGTTCGTCTGCCATTTCTTGCGAGACCCGTATCGCATCATGGCTATGTCTCTAGGAGCCAAGTGTGCAGGTTCAATGAACGCAAGTCTGGGTGGACCAATGAACCCGCCTCCTGAGACAAAAGATGGGAGCTGACTGGCAAAGGAACTGGAGGTTCCCGGGATAGCTGGTGCAGAAGAGGGAACCAAATTTGTCTGGGCCAAAAAGGCGCGATCAAAATGAGCGTCGCCTGCTCTCTGTGAAGTTTTAACAGAACACTCTGGATCAACGGGAAAGGAGGGAAGGCATAGAGGAATCTGCCCGCCCAGGGGAGGGACAACGCGTCTCGCCAGAAAACATCAGGCCCTGGATCTAGCGAGCAAAAATTGGGCAGTTCTGCGTTGGATGGGGACGAAAGGTCTAACTCTGGGTGCCCCATCTGTGAAACAGATCCTCTGCCACCTCCTGCAGAAGTTCCACTCGTGGACTCTGGCCTGAGAGCGGCTCAGACTGTCTGCGACGGTGTTGTCCACTCCTGAGACATGTACTGCAATTAGGTTTGCGCCGTGTTGCAATATCCACTCCCACACTCTCATGGCCTCCCTGCAAAGCGGGTAGGAGTGAGTGCCTCCTTGTTTGTTGAGGTAATACATCACCGCGGTATTGTCTGTTTCTAACAGGAGTGTACTCGGTGGAATCTCTGACTGGAAGGCTTGCAGAGCATAAAGGACGGCCTTCATTTCCAAAATGTTGATGTGGAGATGAGACTCCTGGGCTGTCCAAAGGCCCTGAGACCAAACACCGTCCAGGTGTGCTCCCCACCCGAGCCCTGAGGCGTCTGTGGAGAGTGTCACAGTCGGAGACGGCACTATGAAGGGAACCCCTGCAAAGAGGTTCCCCAGATTTAGCCAACGTTGCCAATCCTGAATCATGGCATTCATGATTCGGATTGGCTGCTGCAGATGGTCTTGCCTTTGGTCCCACTGCACCCTTAGCATCCACTGGGTCACCCGCATGTGGAGACGTGCCAGCGGGACTGTTGTAATGGCTGCAGCCATGTGTCCGAGCAGGCGAAGGACTGATCTGGCCAGGACGGTCTTCTTCACCGACAGGTCCCTGATGAGGGATCTGATGTGTTCCGTTCTGTCCGAGGGAAGAAAAGCTTTCCCTCTGACGGTGTCCAGAACTGCTCCTATTAACTGCAGTTTCTGGGATGGCACCAGGAGTGACTTCTCGTAGTTGATGAGAATACCCAGTGACTGAAAAAGGGACTGGGTGCAGTGAATGGCCGTCATCAGTGCCTCCCTGGAGGGCGCCATGAGAAGCCAGTCGTCCATGTATGGGAACACGTAGTGGCCTTGACTCCTCAGAGACGCCGCTACAACCCGAAGGGAAGAGCTCAGAACTGATAATGGCGGCTCTGAAACTTGAAGCACAGGAACCACCGGTGCGCTTGAGCAATTGAAATATGCAGGTAGATGTCTGCATGTCCAAAGACGCCAGAAAGGCGTCTCGCTTCAGCATGGGAATTAAGCCCGGAAGGGTCACCATGCGGAAGCATTTGTAAACGACCGACAGGTTGAGGTCGTTGAGGTCCAGTATAAGACGGAGGTCCTCTGTTTTCTTTGGAACCAGGAAGAAGTGAGAATAGTACCCTAGTCCTCTCTGGTTCTCTGGAACGTGCTCTAAGGCTTCTTTTTCCAGAAATGCAAGCACCTCCTGCTATATGAGCAGGGCATGCTGACCCGAATATCGGGAAAGCAGGGGAGGTCTTGTGGGTGGACTGCCTACAAATTCCATATAGTGGACTTTTTTGACCAGTTGCAGAACCCACCTGTCGGTGGTGATCGACTGCCACCCTGGCAAGTGGCGTGCGATTCGACCCCCAACTTTCTTTTCCCATTGATCCTGAGAAGGGGCGGGGGCCGGGAAGGAGTCGTGCTGTGGCAGCGTTTGATCTGGCAGGCTGTGCCGACTTCGCAAATCATTGACCTCTGCCTGGGGATGACTTGGCCTGGGCTTTGCAGGTGAAAGTGCCCCTCTGCTGTTGGCCGGAACGTGGCTGTTGCCTTTGTAGACAGCCACGGAAGCGGCTCTGGTTCCTACGAAAGGAACTGGAGCGAGACCTGTACATGGCCTGTACAGATCGGACTGCCTTCCCTGTGTCCTGAAGTTTGGTGATTACTCTCTCGGAGGCTTCACCAAATAGGACCTCGACGTTATAAGGAACATCTAAAATGTACTTCTGGACGTCCTGGGTAAAACCGGATACACGGGGCCAAGAGTGTCTCCGGAGACACACACCTGAGGCTGCAGCTCTGGCTGAAGAGTCCGCAGAATCGTATGCGGCTCTGAGCACCAGGGTCCCCACATCCGAACCCGTGTGGAGGAGGTTCAAGAGCTCCTCCGTTTGGTCGCCATCAGGCATCTTCTCGACCAGGTCCTGTCCCTGTTCCCACAGTGCGTTCTGGAATTGAACCATGTAGATGAGGTAATTCAGTGACCTGATGGCGCAAGTCGCAGCCATGTACGTGCACCTACCCAGGATATCCAATTGCTTGGATTCCTGGTCTAGTGGCTGTGTGCTCAAATGCTGAGGTCTCTGAGACCGGTCATGCGAGGCAGTGATGACCAGGGAGTCAGCCAGAGGATGGTTCGCCAGATACTGGTCCTCCCTAGGGGCCTTGTATAGGCAGTCAGCCTTCTTCGGCACTGCTGGAGTGGAATGCGGACGTTCCAGGCAGCCTTGGTGGCGTCCATCAGAGGTATCCACCAAGGGCGGCACTACCACAGGCTTCGGGTCTTTCTGCCGAAGGTAGCGGGCAAGGCGCTGTCTCTCGGGGTTGAGCTCTTCAGCATCCCAGCCCATATTCTCCTGGATGTGCCTCATGATCTCCGCGAAAGAGGGATCATCCAGAAGAGACCTGGGTAGGTCGTGTGGGTCCGAAGAGGGAATGCTGATAGGAGAAGTAGATCTGGAGCGCCCTGAGGGGTCAGATCTAGAATCCTCCCCAGACGGAGTGTACCGGCGTCGTCTGGGTCTTTTGGAACTGGGTGACCCTGACGTGGATCTGGATGGAGGTCTTCTCCTTTCTGAGGATCTGCTCCGAGGAGGAGTGTTTGCTCCTTGGGGGTTGGCGACCGTTCTACAGACCCCCTGGGCAAAGGAGGGGGCGTAGACAGTGAAGGAGTAGGAGGAGTCGGAGTAGGAGGAGGACATGTGGCAACCACATCTTTTCTGATGGTGTCCCACCAGAAGGTAAAGAGCTCCTTTACCTCTGCCAAGTTCATGCCCGGCGTCGGCGGCCTGTCGCCGAGGTCGGATCCCGAGGGTCTCCCGCTCCGGGAAAGGTTCCCGTGGGAGCCTGGCGTCTCAGTGTCGCCAAGTCTGGTCCTCGAGCTGTGTGGTATCCTCCTCCGACAAGTCCTTCCAACGGCGTCAGCAGCAGCCCAGTGTCTCGGTCCTCTTCTCTGGGGTAGCGGCGTCGGGCCCCTGGCCAGCCTCGAGATGAACGCCTGGCCGGCGACGGGTGTTTTGGTGTCGCCGGCCCCTGGGAGCACCGGTGATGCTTGGCCAACATCGGGTGGGCCGACGTCAGGTCCGACATCTGTTTGAGGGACGTCAGGTCCTTGGTCTTGCGAGAAACTGGATCCGACCCACACGGAGGCTGAGAAACCGACCTGGCGTCGGAGTCCTGCCGGCCGGAAGAAGATTTATGGCACTCCCCAGACTTTGACGAGGCCATAGATGGAGTGGAAGATGCCGACAGCCTGGAAGTCTTCAGGGGCTGCAAAGAGGAGGAACTGCTGGAGGATCTGACCTGAACCGGAGGAGGTTGCGATTGAGCCCTGGAAGGATAGCGGTCCGATTGCGAGCCGGAGCTTCGGGAGTACGAGGCCCTCGCAGAGGACCTGGGCCTTTCTTTTTCCCGGTGTTTATCCCGGTGCTTGTGGGTTTTACCCAACGACTCCCCCCTGGAGGAAGGTTCTCTGTCCATGGTTTTCAGTTTCTCCTCTAAGAGAAACGCTTGAAGGGCCTTCTGGCAGCAGATTCTGGTGCGACTGTTGAAGCCCTGGCAGAAGGAGCAGGCCTTATTGTCGTGTTCTGGGCCTAGGCAGTGCACGCAGGCCGAATGTGGATCCTTGAAGGGGATCTGTTTGCCGCAGGCACACTTCGATTGGTGACCCTCCAGAGAAGTAGTTGGAGAGGACGTCAGTTGAATCCAAAGTCGTGAAGGAAGATGAAATCGTCGTAGCTCTAAAGGTCGTCGCACGCTAGAAAAAGAACCGAGAAAATGATACTTGCGATGTCGATGGTGGGAAAAGAACTGGGGATTATGGGAGGACTGCCTCCTTATATACTACGCCTGACGTCGGGGGTGGGACAGACGTCGGAGGCGGTCTCCGCTGAAGACTGCTAGCTAGAAAATTTCCGTGGGGTCCTGACGCCTGCCGGCTTCAGTCCTAATGGTGTAACCTGCTGCAAGAGCTGTATCTCGAAGTAAGATTAAAGTATCTACTAACCAGACGCTAAGTAAGTGGGAACAGAGGCTATTTTGGTCACAGATAGCAAATGCTTTGCATGTTTAACTATGTCTTTATCCTACTGGTTTAATGTGGCTGGCTATGCTAAAATCATATTGAATGAATGTTATAAACGAGGACAGAACCCCATATAATGTATCACAATTCAGTGGATTAATAATACTGATGCTAACATATCTGTATCGCGGAGAACGTAGGAGCTATTGTAACCTTGCTCCATTGAATGTAATGCTTCGGCATGTTCATGTTAAAATGAATAAAAGTTAAAAAAAAAAAAAAAAAAAAAGGAATATGCTGACCAGAGGAAGACCTGTGGGTGTGGAGCTGGCCCCAGCCCCTGGACAGCCGGAGAGACGGGAAAAGAGAGAAGAGAACAGAACAAGAAAAAGAGGGAGGACCCAAGAGGGGAAGACTCCAGCACGGTGCCCTGACCCCTCCTGCTCAGCGGAGCCAAGGAGATCCAGGCCAAGTTGTCTGACACAGTTTAACCAGCCCAACTACACCGGTGGTGTGAGCCTCAAACCCTTACAGGGACTTCGGACAGCTGCAGCTGGATCAGAATTGTAGGCACTGCCAGCGTGCCCCCTCCCTATATGGTAAGAAGACACCCTTGGACAGGGTTCCTCCTCCTTGGTTGGCTGCCATCTCAGACTCAAGGAGCGGGCTCTATCCAATGGACCATGTGCCCCGCTTAGGAGAGAAGAAATCTAGCTAGGACAGGGTAAAAGTGGCAGGAGAGTTTATGGAAGCCCCCGGACGCGCAGACTTCACTTGCTCTCCTACCAGCATGAGAGCTTCAGCTTTCTGGAAGGGCCCAAACTGGGAAGACCTAGCACAACCCAGCAGAAAGGGAGGTGGGCGAGTGGGGGGGCCTGTCCAGGGACTGAGGCCTTGAGGGGTAGGAGCGTGGGGATTCAGTGATGAATGGTGAAGATACACAGGAGGATCAAGAATTACGACAGGTACGTAATTTTCTTATCTTCCCTGTGTCAATCTTCACCATTTATCACTGCTGGGTGACTACCAAGATCCCCTGACAGGGGCCCAGCATTTTCCTGAGTGACGCAAGACCCTCAGCCGCCCCCCCATACGGGAACACTATAGTGGGTAGAGGACCCTCACAGGCCATTTAGGTCTGCGACTGGTCAGGGTGAGGAAGGGTCTCCTGATGGCAGGGAGAAGGAAGACACCCCTGCAGTGCCCTCCTTGCCCTGCTGGAAAACAGGTGGGTCCCCCAGAAGCGGAAGCAAGCACCCTATGCCGGGTCAAGGGTGACATCTGTGAGACGATGCCACGCAATCCGCCTGATGCTGATCGCCGTTCCTGCAAATCTGGAGGCTACCTCGTTGGCATCGTAAGACGCCCTTGCATGGTGCCTTGCAAGCTCCAGACCCTGAGCAGACAGGGCAATGGCTTGTCTGGTCATCTCCAAATCAGGCAGCTGCGCCAGCACTTGGCTGAGCAGTGACCACAACTGCCTGTTATAGGCAGCGTGGTGTGCCTGATGTGAAAAGATGCACAGCATAATGCACACCGAGGAGAAGACTTTCCGTCCCCAGCAGCCGAACTCCGCAGAGTCCGCATCCAGGGGTTGGTCGTGAATTGGGAGTCTATGCCCAGAGGGAGTTTCCAGGATCTCAACCCCTGAAGGAGGGTGAGACATAGTTCCTGGAGTTCCCTGGGGTGCGCAATACCTGCGCTGGCAGTCTCTGGGGAGGAATGACACTGCCAGGTACGTAACGACTCTTCCAGGAAAGGCACATGCCAAGGAGGGTGGGGTGCCACGAGGTGGTCCGCACTCAATTCGCCGAGGAATGCTAGAGTTGTCCGCTCAGGATTGCATCTTCCCAGATGGGATAGATGAAGCGTGTCCACCAGCCTCGCAAGAAAACGTGGATATCCCATCTAGTCAGCGCCAGAGGACAGATGAACTGTGGATTCCCGTTCCTCATTGGAGGAGGGCGAGGAGGCAGACGAGACCAAAAATTCAAAGTCAGATTGCTGCAGGGGAGAAAGGCGAAAGACCCTCTCATCCATGGCAAGCACATAACAGGGAAAGGCAGCAGCAGTGAGCCTGAACTGTTCCCAAGATAAAGGCCCTGTAGGGCCAACGTGACGTGGGAGCTGAGGGGAAGGATGCAGAGGCAAGGGGGAAGGCATCTCCGCACACGACCTCTGCCAGGGCTTGGAACCTAACAAGTGACCTCAAACATCTTGGAGGTCCACGGGTCTGCACAGCTGTCGGCCACCCAACTAGCTCGAAGCGGTTGGGGCTGAGCCCTGAAGGGGAAGCTCCCCTTTGAGGACATCGGGCCGCATAGGTCCAGAAGGGCTGGCCCCAGCCCCACCCAACAAGGTACCCCCAAAAGATATGAGGGAGAGAAACTGGGCTCAAGGTTTTGGCTCTGCCCCAAGCCCCACAGTGGAACTGTGGCCCTGCACCCCACTCCCTCAACCCCGTCGACTCAGAGGCTGACCTCTTCCTCACTCCCAGGGACGGGGGCACTTCCAGTCCCTCAGGCACCCCGAAGGGGGCTGAAAGAGAGGAGATACCTGCCACTGTCCTCACCTCGGGATCCCAGGCAGCACCAACACCAGAGTCGACATCCATCGGGGACCACCGGCCCTAAAGCCCCGGAGTCAACCGCAACAGCCGGGGCCGCTGGGGAGGGCATGGTGGCACCTAGCAAGGGAGGACCCTCTGACTCCGAAGAGTCAGGATGCCAGTAGGAGTCCTCCTTCTGATCATCCGGCTCCGGAGAGCTGGAGATGAAACAGACCTCCACTCTGGCATCCTTGGGGGCCCTCCCACCCATGGCGCCACATAGGCAGGCCCAGTGCTGCTTGCAACACCGTCTCAATCACCAGCGCTGGAATCCAAGATGGAGCTGGCGTTGGGGAGCCACCCGTGCCAGGCCCAGCAGCTGTGGGCCATGACACCGGTGAAGCCTTCGCCTCCAAAGAGGCGACTGCCAATCCAGTGCTCTGGGGCCAGACCGACCCTCTGGCACCATGGCAGGAGCCCCTGCCGTGGCAAGGCTGGAAAGGGCGGAGGCCCCCTCCTCCATGGCACGTATACAGACGGGAGGGGTCCCGGAGAAAGGGCGAAGGAACCTGCGCTTGGCGCCCCTGGTGCGATGGCATCCTCCAAAAAGTCATCGGCAGGCGAACAACTCTGAACGTATGGTGCTCAAACTACGGTCAACAGAGAAGCACGCGTCACACCAGTCCATATCATGCTGGGGACCCAGGCAAATTAAGCAATGGTCATGTCGAACCGTAGCAGACATCTGTTGGCTGCATGGACACGACGCATGGGACCGGACCCACTTTAGAGCACTTCTTGTCCCCAGAAGGACCCGACATGACTGACTACAACTAAACACAAAATACATAAAAGACCCAGCGCCACTTTAAAATAAAAGGAAAGATCTTACAGTAATCTGCAAAACGTCGCAGAGTAGTTCGGTAGACAGTAGAATTGAGATGGCAGCATCGTGAAAAGGTAGGCCGCAGTAGATTATGATGACTCACCTGGAGCATGAGCTGGCAAAGTGCTGCACTCTCAATGGTAAGAGAAGCAGAACTGAGGCGGGGAGGAGCAGGCGCCAGTTATAGCCAACCAGTGAGCATGACGCCATGCGTCCGCCTTGTGGGCGGCACTGTGGTGCTGACTCCTACCCCTTGAGGCATGCTCCCACGCGGTGCTGCGCCTCTGACTGACACCCACCAGCGATGAATGGTGAAGACTGACACAGGAAAGATCAGCGCTTTCCAAGAAAGGAACCGTAGCTCGCAACTTGCAGCTGGCTCAAAAGGAGGAGACGTAAGCTTTTCTAACATAAATAAAAGATCCCACTGGGGGGAGGGGGTCCCTCTTGGGAGGCTTGATATGCATAATACCGCGCAAAACAGTCTTGGACAAAATCATTTGTGCCAGGGTCATGCCCTCCATAGGTACATGATAAGCTGACAGTACAGAAAGGTGCACCTTTATGGACAAATAGCTGAGACCCTTGTCAGACAGGAAAAGAAGGTATTCCAGTACCGAATTCACCAGGCAGGTGAAATGATCCAGGAGATGGGATGACGTCCACAGGCAGAAACATTTCCATTTCATGGCATATGCAGGGTGGGACAAATCAGGTAGCCAGGTGGCCAAT
Organism: Neoceratodus forsteri; assembly: GCA_016271365.2. NCBI lineage: Eukaryota > Metazoa > Chordata > Ceratodontiformes > Ceratodontidae > Neoceratodus > Neoceratodus forsteri. The sequence goes on from CM028137.1 coordinate 369,851,621, forward strand.
GGCTACTTAAACTGGTTTGGCAACCAGATTGAGTTATTGGCCAACTTGGCTACTTGCCAAGCATTCGATCGGATGGCAGCACTCGGAAAAGACATCTCGCTCTAAGCTCCTCGTCGGCCTTCCTCCCTTCACTCATGCCGTAATTTATTTTTATGAATCAAACAGGTGTTTTTAAAAAAAAAAAAAAAAAAGGCACTTCTGGATTGCCAAGTACGGCGAACAATCAATCACCCATACAAGCAGTAAACCCCTGTTTTTTGGGGTTTTTTTTTTACATCCCACAGATAAAAAGAAAATCTTCTCCCAGTGAACACATCTGAAAAGTAAATCCGCGGTTCTACAGTTCTGAGGCTGCAGAAAAGCTCAACTGTCATTCATGCAGTACCACGAAGTGTTTTGCTGATGAACAGGTTTGGAAATATTCTCCGATATTATTCTACTCCCTAAGCTTATTTTAAATATAAGCACATATTCTTTCTAATTACTTTGACTCCTGCTCAAGCTTTATAATATAAATACACAAAAACTATTAAAAATCCAGACAGTTCCCTTGCTTAAGATGGATCCAAATGACAACCTCGTATACATGAGGGAAGAGATTAATGCCATGAAATGCCCTCTTCCTGATTTGGACAGCAGTTCAGATGATCTAAATGAACACATGCCAAAGAAATCTGCATCTGCCGCAGCTTTAACAGTGAATAATTTTCACCTCATACAAAGCTCTGTTTGAAAATAACTGACATGCACATTGATCTTAAAAAAGTAAAACAGGAGCTAGTATCACACACTATACGTATTTCTGATGTTGAAACAAGAGTCAGCAGTATAGAGATCTCAAAGAAAGGGTTAATGATCATCGTAAGATCAATAAACTAGAATCGAAATTGGAGGACCCTGAGAATGGAAACAGGAGGAACAACCTCAGAATCTTTGGTCTAAAGGAGAGACTTGAGGGACCAGATACACTTTCATTTTCCAACAATCTCCTCACAAAACTAGCTGGCCCTCCAAATGATACCAAATTCTATGTACTAGAGAGAGCTCACAGATCTCCTGAAACCTAAACCAAGTACAGGAGAAAGACCAAGATCATTTGTCATAAGATTTCTCAATTTTCAACAGAAGATTCATGTGCAACGGGCCCTTAGGGACAAAAACAATATAATGTATGAAGGCTGCAACATAAAAGTATTTAATGATCTTGCACCTGAGACTATACAAAAACGTGATGCATTCTTCCCTATTAAAATACGTCTTGAAGAAGCAGGGCTGAGGTATAGCTTGTTTTTTCTAACCCTGCTAAAGATTTGGTCCGCTGAAGGCACCAAGAAATACAATGGATATCTGGCTGCCAAGATGAGCTTAAAAACCTATTTACCTGCTTGGCTTAAAACATCTGACTTCCAAAACTAAAAACATGGTTAAAAAAAACAAACAAAAAAACTGGTTACTAACCTGTAACAGTAGTTCTAGGAGTGGTATATGTTGTTCATCCACACTGTCTGGCATTGTCCCTTTCCCCTTAAAATCTTGCCGGAAGTCTTCAAGCTGGCTCCTCCCACCCACCCAGGTGGTAAATACATCGGCTCCGCCCCATGACGCCAGATCTAGCACGCTGGAAGCCAGGTTGTGCACCTTAAGCCGGGGAGGTCTGGTGGGTGCATGTGGATGAACATCATATACCACTCCTAAAACTACTGTTACAGGTGAGTAACCTGTTTTTCTAGGAGCGTGGATATGTTAATCATCCACACTGTCTGGCTGACTCCTAGCAGTTCTCCGGGAGGAGAGAGGCAAGGCGCACACCCCTACTTAGGAAACAGAGATTGGAGAACCGAGGCCCAAAATACAGGTTACTCACCTGTAACAGGAGTTCTAGGAATGGTATATGTTGTTCATCCACACTCATTGGCAGGTATCCTTGCCGCTTTAAATCTTGCCGGAAGGTCTTCAAGCTTGCTCCTCCCACCCACCGGGTGGTATAACTCAGCTCCGCCCCATGGCGCCAGATCTGCCCGCTGGGAGAAGCTCAGGTTGTCTTGTCGAAGCAGAGGTTGGGTGGAACGTGTGGATGAACAACATATACCATTCCTAGAACTCCTCTTACAGGTGAGAGTAACCTGTATTTCTAGGACATGGATATGTTGTTCATCCACACTCACTGGCAGACTCCTAGCAGTTCTCCGGGAGGAGGGAGGCAAGATGCACACCCCAATACTTACTTGGGAAAGAGAGCTGGAGAACAGGCCCCAAAACCAGCATCCCGTGACTCAAGGTCGATGTGGTAATGGGTAATAAAGGTGTTTGCTGACTTCCAGGTAGCAGCCCTGCAGATTTCCTGGATAGGGGCGTCCCTGGAAGCAGCCACCGTTGCAGCAGTATGGCGGGTAGAATGAGCTCTTATCCCTCTGGGAGGCTCCATGCCCGCCAACTTATAGAGATCTAAGCAGGAAGTGACCCACCTGCTTATCATCCGCTGGCTGCAGGTCTGCCAGGTGTGGCTTCAGCGTAGGTGACAAACAGCTGGCGAACCTCTCCCAATTTCAGCCGTGCGCTCCTTATAATAAGCGCGCCTTCTAGGGTTCCAAAGTATGGAGCTCATATTCGGCCTCCGAGGTGTGATTGGGGTAGAACACGGCAGAGTCAACACCTGGTTAAGGTGAAACTCCGACACCACCTTCGGAAGGAATTTCGGTGGGGTGCAGGACAACCTTGTCCCTGTGGAAGACCAGGTAAGGAGACTCGATGGAAAGCGCCTGGAGCTCTCCCATCCTTCTGGCTGACTGGATAGCCACCAAGAAGGCGGTCTTCCAACAGGTGAGAGAGCACACCTGTGCATAGGTTCGAATGGCTTGCCCATGAGCTTTGCCAGTACCAGCAGTAGATCCCACGGAGGTGGGGGTTCCCGGACTGGAGGAAATGTGATCAAGGCCTTTGAAAAGCGCCAGACCACCTTCTCCTCACGCCCATCGACTGCTTCCCTGCCCGCGCGTAGCAGAGAGATGGCTGCCAGGTGCACCCTTAGGGTCGCCGACCTAAGCCCTTGACTAGAAAGGGACCATAAATAGTCCAAGATGCTTGCCAAGGAACAGGAGGAAGGGTCCAAGCCCTTGCCTGACACCAAATAGAAAACCTTTTCCATTTGAAGGCATAGCATTTTCTGGTCGACTCTTACAGGGACGCCTCAACTACATTGAGGACCTCGTCGGAAAGACACAAGGCCTGGAACTCTAGCCGCTCAGGAACCAGGCCGTCCAGGTGCAGGATTGAAGGTCCGGATGGAACACCTTCCCTGATTGACATGAGCAGGTCCGGCGAGCTGGAAGCTGCAGCAGGAGTCCTGGAGCTGAGACTGAGGAGATCTGGGTACCAGAACTGGCGAGGCCAGTCTGGGGCTATCAGAATCACCTGCGCCTTGTCCCTCCTCGCCTTGAGAAGCACCTTGTGGATCAAGGGAAATGGGGGAAAGGCGTAGAAGAGGCCCGGGGTCCACTGCCTCGAGAAGGCATCCCCCTGCAGCGAGCCCTGCTGAGGGGGCGGGCATGGAACAGACTCAGCTTCCGTGTTCTCCTGGAGGCAAACAGGTCCACCTGAGGTGTGCCCCAATGGGAGAACAGATGCTGTACTACCTCCGGCAGGAGAGACCACTGTGGGATGCAGCCCCTATCCGGCTCAGGGCATCGGCCAGGGTGTTGGAGGCTCCTGCCATGTAATGGCTAGAGAGTCCGCCTCCAGGCTGCTACGAGTGACCAAATCTGGAGAGCTTCCTTGCAATAGAAGCGTGGAGCGCGTCCGCCCCTGGCAGTTTAGATAGTACATGGGCGTGGTATTGTCCGCCTGGACCGACCACTTGACCCCGGAGGAACGGAGCAAAGGCGGTGAGAGCTAGGCGGACCGCCTGAGCTCCAGCAGGTTGATGTGGCATGGGACTCCCCGGGGACCAGAGGCCATGAGCCCGGTGTTCCCCAGATGGGCACCCCAACCCATCAGAGAGGCATCGGGTCGACAGAGGACCGCTGCCTGGGCGGACAACCGGGATGCCTCCTGCAAATGATCTGGAGCGGTCCACCACTGGAGAGCGTCCACATCCCCTGTGTCACCGACACAAGCTGGTCCAAGGATCCAGCGCTTGTGACCACTGGCTGGCCAGTCCCACTGAAGGGACGATGTTCCAGCCGGCCCAACGGACCACGCTGGTGCAGGCCGCCATGAGACCCAGGAGGCAGGAAGTCCCGGTGGTATGCAATTGCCCAACCAGAAATGATCGGGCAAAGAGGAAAGAACTCGGCTCTGTCCTACCGGGAGCCGCGCCTCTGCTCAAGAGAGTCGGCCATGCCCGATGAATAGAATCACCTGCTTCGCTCGAGTCTGACCTGGCCCTCGCTGATAAGGAGGCCCAGTTGAGAGCAGACCTGAGGGCCAGATCTCTGACCACCCCGCCTCCTTCCTGGAGGGAGCTACATCAGCCAGTCGTCCAGGTAAGGGTACACCCGACCCCTCGGCCTGCGGGAATGCTGTCACCACTGCCATGCATTTGGTGAAGACCCTGGGAGCTGGAGACAAGCCAAGGGCATGGCTTGAACTCGAAAAGGGATCCTTCCGCCGGAAGCGAAGGAATCTCCAGGTGAGACGGACGGATAGACGCGGAAAAACGCTGGCCCTGCAAGTCCAGAGAGCAGAACTATACGCCTGCCCAAGGATGGTATTATCTGAGCCAGAGTGACCATCCTGAAGGTTCGAGACCTTAGGAACTTGTTTAGGTCGTAGGTCGAGAATGGGCGCCAGCCCCCGTCTGCTTCGGAACCAGAAGTACCTGGACACAAACCCTGGGTCTGAAGGAGGGTCCCACCTCTCTTATCACCTCCTTCTGGAGGAGGAGAGCGTGTCGGCTCAGCGAGCCGTCAGTGAGCTGAGGACGAAGCCCCGAGGCGGCGGCTCTGAAGGGTGGTGCCTGCTCAATTCCAGAGGCAGGCCTCTTCCACCACCTCCAAGACCCACCTGTCCGTGGTAACAGCGGACCAGGCGGGCAGGAAGTGCGGGCGTCCCCGGGGCCCAGGGGTAAGGAGTGGAGGGAATGGGGGCGACACCCTCAGCCCGTCACTGGGCAGGCTTGGAAGAGGGACCGGCCGAGGGACCTCCTGGGCCTTTCCTCCCTGCCTCCTGTTAGAGGAAGCCGGGGCTTGGGTTTGGGATGCCAAGGCCGGAGCCTGCTGGCCCTGGACGTTGCTGGGCCAGCACGCCAGGCACAGAAGGACGAAGGGCTTAGGCTGTGGTTTGCGGCCTTTGTCCTTCTGAGCGAAGAGACCGAGTCCAAGGTAGCATTGGACTTCTCGATCCTCTGCAGGTGACCTTCCACTCCAGGGCTCAAGAGGTCAGTCCCCAAAAGGAACATCCGCCAACTTGTGCTGGGTATCAAGTAAAGGTGGATATCCTCAGCCAAGCCATGACGCATAGCCACCGCGCCACAACCGATCTGGCACATGAGTCCCCTATATCCAAAGCAGTCTGGAGCCGCTGTTTGGCCACTGCCCTGCCCTGGTCCCACACCTGCTTAACCGTAGTCTGCAGATCGGCGGGAAGATGAGGGATGACCTCATCCAGGGAGCCCAACAGGCATGAGAAAATGTGCCATGAGGATCTCCCGAACTGGCCTGACGAAGGCCGAGAGAGGCACGAGACTTTTCGCCCGACATAGTCCAATTTCTTGGACTCCTTGTCAGGAGGTTTGTCCAGATCCCTGGCGTTGCCGGCGCCCGGAAAACGCTGTTGGTAACAACCCTTCAGCAGAGGGGTGTTCCGAAAAACCGGACAAGGAACCGGTAGGGACCGCATACTTCCTGGCCATCCTGGCCGGGCTAGGGCAGGCAGGGAAGCAGGCGCTGCCAAAGCTCCAGTGCCGGACCCACTATGGCCTCGCCACCGAAAGGCCTCTGTCGAGAATCCTCGGTCCAGAATCTCCGTGAGGGGATACCTGGCCGTTTGGAAGCGGGTTCGAGCTCCATCCCGTGGACTCCGAGATGGCGAAAGCAGTCCTAGGAAGGACGACGGCTATCGTCCACTGACTGACCTCCTGAAGACTCAAGTCCAGTCGCTTGGAGAAAAGGAGGAACCATCTTTCGACTCGGAAGAGTCCTCGAAAGAGCTTCCTCTGGCCTGAGCCACCTTCACCTGCAGTGTCGGTCGGGAGTGAGGGTAACTGACAGCCGATGGGGTAGACCCTTAGCCGACCGAGGATCCTTGGTCGGGCCCCAATAGGTGGCTGTGGGCGGCGGAGGTTCCACCGAATCGGTGGAGCGCTGGTTTTGGCCGAACAACCAGCCTGGGTATAGGCTCCTCGGATAAGTCGAGGGGTTGTGTCGACGCTCGGTGACAGCCACTTAATGGCGGGGAAGGCGCGGGTCGGCTTACCCCCGCCAGGAGGAGCTGCAAATACGAGGTCCTCGCATCATCGACGAATTTACGCCGAAGCCTCCCCTCATCCAGGAGGAGGACGGTGGACGAGCGGTGACGCCGCTTACGCATGCCGAGACAGAGATCGCCTATGATGGTGGGATCGGCTGGACCCATGAGGAAAGTCCGGTGACCGAGACCGAGAGTCCGGAATTTCCGAGGTCAGTGCGGAGATGTCGGCCGGAACCGGCACTCCCTTCGGCTGCCGGATGGTCCATCCGAGGGCTCCGAGAACCGAGGCACAGGCGAGCCACACGGATCCCCAACTCCTCCCGGGGAACCGGGAGAGGGAATCTCGGCTGCTAAAGGCGACAGCCCTCCAACGGGTAGAAAATCTCGACTTGCTGCTGGAGTCTCGGTCAACTAACCTGGAGGGGACACCGTAGAGGCCAGTGGCCAAAGCCAGCGGTCGACCCGAAGCCGAGGCGGTCGGCGAAGACTCGGGGAAGGGACCTTCGCTCCCAAGAAGCGTCGGACGGAGGGACTGTCCCTGTCCTTCTTTTGGACCGAGAATAAGGTCCAGCAGACGTGAGCCCTTCTCCCTTAGTGGAGAGGGACAGACAAAGCTCCTTAAAGAAGCCGTGTAGGAAGAACCCAGAGAGAGGATAAATGCCGCCTCCTCGAGAGCGACCATCCGCCGAAGCTGATCCTGCAACCCCGCCGCCGACAGACACCGCCAACCGGGCCTCCTTGACTTCACCGGAGGGAAACGCTCGGACGGGCCCAGTTGCACCGGGCAGCACGGTCTTCGAGGACGTGAGGCGAGAAAGATGAGCACAGGTCGCAAGCCTGCGGGTCGTGCTCAAGGCCTAAGCAGTAGACACCGTGAGTGTGGATCCGTCCGAGACATCTTCTGCCCGCATGGGCATCTCCGAAATCCAGGAGTCGATTTGTCCATCGCAGCGCGAGGGATCAAGACTCAAAGTCTTTTGCAAAATTTATTTTTAAATCCAAAGCGGAGAAATAGGAACCAGTCTCAAACGCAGAGCGTTAAGGAGGGAACCTGACCAAGCCGGTAAGGAAGATCTGGCGTCATGGGGCGGAGCAGAGTTATACCACCCGGGTGGGTGGGAGGAGCAAGCTTGAAGACCTTCCGGCAAGATTTAAAGCGGCAAGGATACCTGCCAATGAGTGTGGATGAACAACATATCCATGTCCCTAGAACCAGCATTACGTAGTGACTCAAGGTCGATGTGGTAATGGGTAACAAAGGTGTTCGCTGACTTCCAGGTAGCAGCCCGACAGATTTCCTGGGTAGGGATGTCCTGAAAGCAGCCACTGAAGCAGCAGTATGGCGGGTAGAATGAGCTCTTATCCCTCTGGGAGGCTCCTTGCCCGCCAATTCATAACACAGACTTATGCATGATGTAATCCATCTTGCAATAGTCAAGCTGGTGCAGGATCTACCAGAAGCAGCTTCAGCATAGGTGACAAACAGCTGGCGAACCTCTCCCGAAATTCATGATCCTCTCCTTATAGGAGAATGCGTCTCAGGTCCAGAGTATGGAGCCTGCTCGGCATCGGACGAGTAGTTGAGGTAATATACCGGCAGAATCAACACCTGGTTAAGGTGAAACTCTGACACCACCTTGAGGAAGGAATTTGGTGGGCCTTGGGACAACTTTGTCCCTGTGAAAGACCAGATAAGGAGTCACCGAAGCGCCTGGAGCTCCCCTGTCCTTCTGGCTGCGTGATAGCCACCAGGAAGGCAGTCTTCCACAAGTCCGAGAACTCACACTTGTGCATGGATTCGAAGGCTTGCCCATGAGCTTTGCCAAAACCAACAAGAGATCCCATGGAGGTGGAGGTTCACGCACGGAGGATATGTGATCAGGCCTTTGAAAAAGCATCGATCACTGTCTCCTGTGCACCAATGGCTGACATGCCTTGCGGAAAGCAGAGATGGCTGCCAGGTGCACCTAAGGGTCGATGACCAAGGCCCCTTTAGAGAGGGACCAAGGTAGTCTAGAATGTGTAGCACAGGAGCAGGATAAAGAGAGTCAGGCTCTTTCCTGACACCAAATGGAAACCTTTTCCATTTGAAGGCATGACATTTCCTGGTCGATTCCTTTCGAGATGCTTCCACCACAATATAGACATCCTCGGAAAGACCCACAGCCTGAAACTCTAGCCGCTCAGGAACCAGGCTGTGAGGTGCAGGGATTGAAGGACCGAGTGGAAGACCTTTCCCTGGTTCAACGATATCAGGTCCGGCCGTGTACAAAGCCACTCAGGGGCCCTGCAGCTGAGGAGATCTGGATACCAGAACTGGCGTGGCCAATCTGGGGCTACCAAGATCACCTTCGTCTTGTCCCTCCTCACCTTGAGTAACACTTTGTGGATCAAGGGAAATGGAGAAAAGGCGTAGGGGAGGCCTGGCGTCCAGCGACCTCAAGAAGGCAACTCCTGCAGCGAGCCCTGCTGAGGAGGACGGGCATGGTACAGCCTCAGCTTGGTGTTCTCCCTGGAGGCAAACAGGTCCACCAACGGTTTGCCCCAACGGGAGAACAGATCGTAAGCTACCTCTGGATGGAGAGAACACTCGTGGGATATCTGGCCTATGCCGCTGCGAGCATCTGCCAGTTGGTTCGAGACTCCTGCCACATGGATGGCTAGGAGATCCATCCAACTTGGCTGACAAGGTCCAGATCCGGGCGCCTCCTTGCATAGCAGACAGGGAGTGCGTGCGCCCTGTTTAGGGTAGTACATGGTCATGGTATTGTCCGTCTGGACTTGAACCACTTGACCCGGGCTGAGGAGCCAACTGACAGTGCCAGTCTGACTGCTCTGAGCTCCAAAAGGTTGATGTGGCATGGGACTCAGAACCCGTGGCTCTGTTGTCCCCATGTGGGCTCCCAGCCCATGAGAGAGCATCCGGTCATAGGGCGACGTCGTGCTGGAGGCGGACAAGCAGGATTCCTTCTGCAAATGACTGGGGACAGTCCACCATTGAGGCATCCCACATCCTCTGGGTGACCGTGACCAGCTGGTGAAGAGACCCTGCGCTGAGACCACTGGTGCCAGCTCCCAGTGAAGGGGCACATGTGCAATCCGGACCCAATGGATACTGAGGTGCCGCCATGTAACAGGAGGTGCAGTGAGCCGGGCAGGCGCCAGGCGCCTAACCAGAAATGACTGGGCAAGGAGAAGAACCTCCACCCTGTCCACTGAGACAAGGCACTGGCTTGACAAGAGTCAAGCTCTGCCCCAGTGAAGCCCATCACCTGAGAAGGCAGGAGTTCGATTTGGCCTCGTTGATTAGGAGGCCCAGGTGGGAGCAGGTTGGAGGCAGGTCCCTGGACCTCTCCACCTCCTGTGGGAAGGAACCCGGCAGGAGCCAGTCGTCTAGATAGGGGTAAATGCGAACCCCTTGACACCGTAGATGGGCTGCCACCACTGCGATGCATTTGGTGAAGACCCTTGGGCCGATGACAGGCCGAATGGCATGGCTCTGAACTCGCACAGGGTCCCTTCAACGCTGAAGCGGAGGAACCGCTGATCGGACGGACAGATTGGGACGTGGTAGAATGCGTCCTGAAGATCCAGTGTACATAACCACATGTTTCGCTCCAGGGATGGTATGATCTGGTACAGAGTTACCATCTGGAAGGTGTGAGACCTGAGATACCAATTTAGGGTCGTGGAGATCTAGAATGGGGTGTCAACCAATGTCCACTTGGGCACCAGGAAATACCTGGAGACGAAGCCTGGGTCTGAAGGAGGATCCGGCACTGGAGCTACCGCCTCCTTGAGGAGGAGCTGAGCAATGTCATCCCGAAGGGCCGACTGGCCTGTTAGGATCCTTTCCTTCAGTGGGGAGCCTGGGCCCGGCTGGTGGGGTACTGCTCTAACTCTAGAGGCAGTCCCTGCCCGACCACTTCCAGAACCCACCTGTCCGAGTGATAGCGGACCAGGAGGAAAGAAAGTGGAGCCGAGCCCCCAGGAGGACCCAGAACATGCCTGAGGTGAAGGGAGGCCACCCGACCCGGCCACTGTGCAAGCTTGGAGGAGGAGGAGACACCGGACCAGCCGGCCTCCCTTATGGACCGTGTTGGGACCTTGTTTAGGCCTAGGGCGCCAAGCTTGAGCCTGCTGCTGTTGCTGACCTCCTTGGAAGGAGGGCTGTCTGACCACAGAGGAAGAATGCCAGAAGGGCTTCTTGCACTTCTGCTGGTTCTTGCCCGAAGAACCTTTAGCAGAGGTGGCATCCAAGGTGGCATTAGACTGATCAATGCGCTGTAGATGACCTGCCACTCCCGGACCGAAGAGGTCGGTGCCAAGGAAGGGCACGTCAGCTAGCTTGTGCTGAGTATCCGCGGGAAAGGAGGATAAACTCAGCCAAGCCCTGCGGTGAGTGGCTACCACGGCAGCTAGTGAACGGGCACAGGAATCACCAATGTCCAGAGCTGTCTGAGCTGTTTAGCAACAGCACAGCCCTGGTCCCGGATCTGCTTGACCGTGGTCTGCATGTCTGCTGGGAGATGAGGGAGGACTTCATCAAGCGACCCCAAAAGGGCGTGAGAGAAGTGTGCCATGATCACTGCTGAGCTAGCCTGACGAAGGCCTAGGGATGATGCTGCGTAAATCTTCCGGGCCCAGTGGTCCATATTTTTGGACTCTTTATCCGGAGGGCGGTCAGTATCCACAGAGCTGCCCGTTCACCTAAACACTGAGGCAGTCACAAGGCTTTCTGCCGAGGGATGCTCAGTAAAGCCCAGCAAGGACCCCATGGGCACTGCGTACTTGCGGGCCATGTGGACAGAGGGAGCCGGGCAAGAGGCTGGACGCTGCCAAAGTTCCAGCGCTGGGCCAACTATGGCTTCGGCCACTGGGAAGGCCTCCGTCGGGGTATCCCCCCTCTTGAGAATATCCATGAGAGGATATTCCACCTTCTTCTGAATGGACTGCAAAGGCATACCCGTGGACTCCGAAATGAGTCGAAGGATGCCCTTCCTCCATGCCTGTCACCGATAGCTCATCATGGGAGTGAAGGCCAGTAGTATCCGAATCCGAGGAGTCCGGATACAAGGGTCTCCCACCTAAGTCCCCCTCAATGTGTCTAGAGTGATCAGGAGTGACTGTAATGGACAACCTATGGGGCAGGCCCGTAGTTGGTCGGTCCTCCTTAGAGGGAGCCCTTCCTGAGGATGTTTTGGTGTGGTTCCACCAAAATTGGTAGGAAACCCGTAGCAGGCCGAGCGAACGTGCACGGTCCCACGGAGGAGAACCGGAGTACTCGGAACCGAGGGAGTCGGTGTCAGCCGAAGAGGCTGGGGCCAAGTAATGGCCGGTACAGCTGGAGCAGCCGGCTTTTGACCCGTTAAAAGAAGTTGCTGCCACATGAGGTCCTCATAACGTCGACGGAGCTTCTGTCTAAATTTCTCCTCGTGCGAGGAGGATGAGAACGGTGGCGGCGCCTCTTCCGGGAGTGTTTGAGACCCTTTCTGGGTTTACTAACTGACGGGGTCCTACTCCTCGATCGAGACCGACGGCGTTGGCTCTGTCGGTTGGAAGAAGCCGGATTCAGAGAGAACCAGGGTTCCGGCTCTTGTCCCTCGATCGGGATGCCCGAAGGACGGGTCTCCTCGTCTGAGAAGGAGAGAATGGGAGTCCTCTCCAAGGAGTTGGCAACAGGCGTCAGTGTGGCTCGACAGAAATCTCTGCGGTTCTGCCGTATCCTCAACTCGTGTCCTGGCTGACGGAAGGTCCGAAAGAAAAAATAACTCACCTTAGTAATGTTGTTTCTTCTAATGGAGTCTTGCTATATTATGACATATGCAGTATAACCCCAGGTTAGAACTGCTCCAGAGGTGAGAGAGTTAACATTCCATGCAGGGCATGGAATCTTGAGCGTGAGCTCTGTTGAACACTCAATCTGTTGTAGCTCAAACTTAAACTGTTAGATCTTTACGAGCAAAACTCACTAAGGTTCTGTGTGGAAGCCGTAAACCTACACTAGCCACTGGCTACCAACTACAAAAAACACATTTTTGTTCTTGATCCCAAAACAAAGACTCAAGTCAGGGGATTCAAGAAAGAAAAAAAGCTAAGAACACCTAAGCACCCTGAGAAAGGGTGAAAATAAAGTGGGCATCTATGAAGTGCCAACATTGCACTGCCACCCGCATCCCAAAAATAGAGGTTCTGAGAGGGCAGGCGGGGGTCATAATATGCAAGACTCCATTAGAAGAAACAACATTACTAAGGTGAGTAATTTTTCTTCAAACAACATGAAGTCTTGCTATTTATGACATATGCAGACTACACAGCAGTACCTCCATGGAGGAGGGACAGAACCTACTTGGAAATAGGCTCTGAAGCACAGCTGTGCAAATAGAGCTTCACTCTAGCCTGGATATCAAGGAGTAATGCTTAGTAAAGTGTGAACTGTTTTCCAGGTAGCTGCTTGACATCTCTAGGATAGGGATGTCCTGGCAGCAACCAGACAAGCAGCTGTACCTCTGGTAGAGTGAGCCTCAGGCCTGAGGAGAACCTTACCCAGTTTTCATTGCAGAATTGGATACAAGAGACAATCCACCTGGCAATGGATCTTTTAGTGCAGGTTTCCTTTACCAACCTCACCATAAGTGAGGAACAATTGGAGGGATTCGAATCTGTGACCCTTGGTACGCTCTATATAGTAACTAAGGGCTCTTTTGACATCTAAACTGTGCACCTCTCACCAGAAGAGGAATGGTCAGTGAAGTACACAGGAAGAGACATGGATTGATTAGGTGAAGTCTGATACCACCTTAGGCAAAACTTCCTGTTAGTCCTGAGGACCACCTTATCTCTATGAAAGGAGATAAAATCAGGCTCCACTGACAATGCTTGTAGCTCACTGCTTGCGCCTGGCAGAGGTGATGGCTACCAGAAGAAAAATTACTCACCTTAGTAATGTTGTTTCTTCTAATGGAGTCTTGCTATATTATGACATATGCAGTATAACCCCAGGTTAGAACTGCTCCGGAGGTGAAAGAGTTAACTACCATGCAGGGCATGGAATCTTGAGCGAGCTGGTTAAACACCCTGGCTGTTGAAGCTCAAACTTAAACTGTCAGATCTTCACGAGCAAAAACTCACTAAGGTTCTGTGTGGAAGCAGAAACTCACACTAGCCACTGGCTACTAACTTACAAAAACACCTTTTTGATCTTGATCCCAAAACAAAGACTCAAGTCTGGGGATTCAAGAACAACTTAAACATAACACCTAAGCACCCTAGAAGGGTGAAAGGAAGTGGGCACCAAAGAAGTGCCAACATTGCACTGCCCACCCACATCACAAAAACAGAGGTTCTGAGAGGGGCAGGCTGGGGGGGAGGTCATAATATAGCAAGACTCCATTAGAAGAAACAAATTTACTAAGGTGAGTAATTTTTTCTTCAAACATGAAGTCTTGCTATATTATGACATATGCAGACTACACAGCAGTACCTCCATGGAGGAGGGACTGAACCTACTTGGGAAATAGGTTCTGAAGCACAGCTGTGCCAAATCAAGCACCACTCCTAGCCTGGATATCCAGGGAGTAATGCTTAGTAAAAGTGTGAACGTTTTCCAGGTAGTTGCTTGACATATCTCTAGGATAGGAATGTCCCTGGCAGCAGCCAGAGATGCAGCTGTACCCCTAGTGGAGTGCGCCCTCAGGCCTGCGGGGGGAACCTTACCCAGTTTTTCCTAACAGAATTGGATACAAGAGACAATCCACCTGGCAATGGATCTTTTAGTGGCAGGTTTCCCTTTACCAACCTCACCACAGGTGAGGAACAATTGGAGGATTGAACCTGTGACCCTTGGTACGCTCTATATAGTAACTAAGGGCTCTTGACATCTAACTGTGCAATCTCCTCTCACCAGAGGAGGAATGGTCAGTGAAGTACACAGGAGAGACATGGATTGATTAAGGTGAAAGTCTGAAACCACCTTAGGCAAAGCTTCCTGTTAGTCCTGAGGACTACCTTATCTCTATGAAAGGAGATAAAATCAGGCTCCACTGACAAGGCTTGTAGCTCACTTATCGCCTGGCAGAGGTGATGGCTACCAAACCACAGTTTCCAAGTCAAATACTTCAGCTCTGCAAAACAATGGCTCAAAGGGGTTGCATAAGCTGAGCGATGCAAATATTAAGATCCCAAGCAGGGCAGGATCCCTAAGCGGGGTTGGTGTGAAGCAACCCTTTAAAAACTTGGAGAACACAGGGTGAGCTGATAAAGAAGAGGTTTACCTGCTGACAGAAGACAGACACAGCTGCCAGGTGCACTTTTTAGGGTAGCTGGTCTGAGCCCCAAGGAATTCAAATGCACCAAATAATTCAGGATCGTGGGCACACCAGAGAATCTGGGGGAATATGTTTACCAGCACACCATATGGAAAATCTTTTCCATTTTGAATTATAGGTAGCCCTGGTGGAAGGTTTCCTAGAGGCCTTCAAGATATCCAATACACCTTGAGAAAGGTGTAGGTCAGCAAACTAACTCTTCAAGAGCCAAGCCTTGAGATTGAGAGATTTGAGGTTCGGATACCAAACTCTCCCCTGGGCACAGGTTAACAAGTTGTGATTCCTGGGAAGGCATAAGGGAGGGTGGACTGCTAAGGACATGAGGAGTGGGTACTAGGGTTGCCTGGCCCAATCTGGAGCAATCATGATCATCTTGCAGGGTTGAGATTTGATTCTGACTAGCACCTTGAAAAGAAGGGGGAGGAAAAGCATAGAGAAACTTCCTTTCCAACTGAGTAGGAAGGCATCCAGAGGGACTGAGCCCAACACTGGGGGCCTGCAGCAAAAAAGGGGAAGTTGGTGATTGTCTGAGGCTGCAAAGAGATCTATCTGCGGGGTGCCCCATCTGGCAAATACTACCTCCAGTACTAGGGGATCCAGTGCCCATTCGTGATGGCCCTGGGAAATCCTGCTGAGAGCATCCGCTAGGAAATTGTCCTTGCCTGGGAGGTGAACTGCCGTGAGGGAGGCATTCAGAGAATAAGCCAGAGACCACAACTTCATTGCTTCGGTGCACAAGGCCGTAGACCGGAGTGCCCCCTTGCTTGTTGATGTACCACATTGTAGTGGTATTGTCTGTTCTGATCTGAACAACCTTGTTCTGAACAGATGTGGAAAAAACCTGGAGTGCTAGAAAAACTGCTCTGAGTTCCAGCAAATTGATGTGGAGCAGAGATTCCTGAGGGGACCACAGCCCTTGGGTGGAAAGGTCGCCCATGTGAGCTCCCCACCCCAAGAGGGATGCATCTGTAGTAAGGGTCAAGGAGTGAGACTGGGGAGTGAAGGGAACCCCCTGTCTCAGATTGCTCTGATCCTGCCACCACTGAAGGGCCTGGATCAGGGTTCGATTCACTGGGATCAATTTGGTTAGAGGATCTGTCTTTGAGACCAAAAGGCTCTCAAATGGAACTGGATGTCCCTCATCTGAAATCTTGCTCCTGCACCACTGCTATAGAAGCAGCCATGTGCCCCAGGAGCTGTAGAAAATGCCTTGCTGGTGAAGACCTGCAGGGTGAAAGAAGAGGCCAGAGACAAAGGTCCTTGCTCTTTCCAGAGGGAGGAAGGCTCTGGCTTCTTTGTGTTCAGTTCTGCGCCTATGAAGGTGAGAAGCTGGACAGGCTCCAGAACTGACTTTGGAAGATTGAGAGGAAACCTAAAGATGTCAACAGTTGCTGGGTTACTTGTAAGTGTAGTTTGACCTGTTCTGGAGACTGGCCTACAATGAGCCAGTCGCCCAGATAAGGAAAGATGGCAATCTTTTGCCTTCTTAAATGAGCAACTGCTACTGCCAGGCATTTTGTGAACAACCTCAGGGCCGAGGTGAGGCCGAAGGGCATTGCTCTGAACTGGTAATGGCCTGAGGGCAGTTCGAATCTGAGGTACTTTCGATGGGAGCTTCTGATGAGAACATGGAAGTAGGCATCCTTGAGGTCCAGGGAGGCTAGCCAGTCCCCTGGCCTTAGAGAGGGTAAAATAATTCCCCGAGTCACCATTTTGAACTTTGGTTTTAAAAGGTGCTTGTTTAGATACCAGAGATCCAGGATGGGCTGCCATTCTCCTGTCTTTTTTGGGGTAAGAAAGTACCTGGAGTACAAGCCTTTACCCTGGTGTATGGGTGGAACCCTTTCCACAGCTCTGAGAGCGAGGAGGGAAGAAACTTCTGCTTCCAGGGCAAGTGCCTCTGATGGGTTTGCAGGTGGAAAAGACCTGGCTCTCATCTTCAGAAATGTTTTGAAGCTGAGAACCAGTCCCTGGCTTACTACTTCCAGGACCCACTTGTCTGATGTTAAAGACTTCCAGTCCTGGACAAAGTAAGCCAGCCTGCCCCCTACCAGTAGTGGAGAATCGGCCTGGCCACCCCATCAGGAGCCTGTTTTGCAGGGCTTTGGGTTGAGGGGTAGAAGCAGGCTTACTAGAACCTTCTGCCCTTCCTCTAAAGAACACCCTCTGGGCATAAGCAGAAGAGGAGGCCTGGCTTGGTAAAGGCCTATGAAAGGGCCTGCCCTACCCCTGACATGCTGCCTTTGCCAGGTGGCTTGCCTTTCTTTGGCCTGTGCACTCCTATAGGTGGTCCTATACTCATCCATTTTCTTCATATAATTCTCTGTCTGCTCCCCAAACAGAGAATTGCCCACAACAGGAAAATCCATAGCCTTAGACTGAGTATCCTGTGAAAGGGCAGTACATCTGAGCCAGGCCATTCTGTGAAGAGACACAGATGTAGCCATGACTCTTGATGAAACATCATTAGAGTCTACTGCAGCATGAAATTGCACCTTGGATGCCTCAATACCATCCGCAGCCACCTGCTCCAGCTCCTGGCAAGCTGGTCAGGGGCCTGTTTTGCTAGGGCCAGGACAGTATCCCATCTGGATTTCTGGGACCTAGCTGCATAAGCCATATAATTTGCCTGTCTGAGTCCCAAAGATGCTGCCATGTACTGTTTCTTTGCCATGGCATCCATCCTCCTGGAATCCTTTTCAGGAGGGTGAGAGGCTAGAGGAATATTAGCCTTGTCACAGGCTGCAGCCTACACTACCTCCACATGGCTGCACTGCTGGGAGAGGAACTCCGTATCACAGCCTGATAAAGCATACCTCTTGTCCATCCTTTTATCCACAGGGAGGATAGAATGAGGAGTTTTCAGAATTTTTACTGTCTGTTTCCTGAAAGATTTGTGCAAGGGAATAGACAGTCTCCTAGACTCTGGGATATCCATCATTTCCACAAAATCAGGCTCTTCTTGATCGTCAACAGCTTCCTCAACAGGGAGTCGAGAGTCTCAGCAACTTTCTTTGTAAAACAAAAATGAGAAGGGACTCAGATAGCCTGGGAGGGACACCAGGGTCTGTCTGAGAGATGTCCGTTCAATGGGCACATCCAGACTTTCAAAATCACCTCACTTTCCTCATGCCCTTCCTCCCTTCCTCGGTTCATAAAATCCTCAAAATCATAATCTTGAACCGGGGAACCGTCCGAACCGAGCGCTTCCCTGATGGTGTCAGGTTGGGCGGAACTGGAAAGAGACTGGACAATCTGAATAGCTTTGGCTATTTCCTCAGCGGTTGGAGAAAGAACTTTGGCCCCAAACTAGCTGACTTTCTAGTCCTTTAGTTGGAACCGGCTCCTCAGAGCTGGCTCTTCGTTGCCAGTATCGCCCTGGTCAGAGGCACTCCCTCAGGTTCGGTTGGAACCGAACCGGGCTGGCCATCGGGTCCAGCGGACTTTATGCCTCCCTTTCCTGAGCCTATCAACTCTCTTTTCCACGCTGGCAGCAGGAAAATTCTTACAAATCTGGCAGTCTGCATTGAGGTGGTCAAACCCCACACAATATACACAGGTGTGTGTGGGTCAGTCTGTAGCAGCATTTCCCACAGAGGCCACAGTGCTGAAACCCAGTGGGTCCGGTTTTCTTTTGGGTTTCTCAGACATAGTGCCAGCCTAACCAAAACTTGCCCGTTAATGGCAATCCGCCAAGCAAGTCTCTCTTATTGGTTCCCAACCGTGTCACGAGTCGTGGAAAAAACCGTAATAAAATCCGGTTTATTTAGAACCGATAAGAACCGGGAACCGCACTCTAAAGGACTATAAAGTAATTTTAAACCCAATCTGATCGGTTCAAACCGAACCGAAAAGATGTTTACAAGTTCCACACAGAAGAAAATAAACAAAAGCCTATCTATTACTTACAATACCACAGACAGAGCTTGAACCGACGACCACGGTTAAATTTCGGTAAAATAAACCGAGAATTACACTTTTAAACCGACAAATGAACCGAGCAGCAGGAGGAATCTCCGGAGCGACTGTTCAGTGAGGCGGAGTAAAGAATCTGACAGTTTAAGTTTGAGCTACAACAGACAGAGTGTTCAACTGAGCTCGCACTCAAGATTAAAGGCATGGAAAGTTAACTCTTTCACCTCCAGAGCAGTTCTAACCTGGGGTTATACTGCATATGTCATAATATAGCAATACTTCATGTTGTTTGAAAGCCGGCAGCCGAGGAAGCGATCTCGACAATGGTCGAGACCCCTTGCTCCTGAGAGTCAGACCGCTCTCGGTCCCAGGAGCGTCTTCTTCGGGTAGAAGAAGATGGTTTTGGATCCTTATCCTTCTTGGATCGGGAGAAGTGCGAGTCCGAAGGCGCCTCACCCTTAGTAGGGAGAGACTGGCACAACCCCCGGAAGGATCCCGTGAAGGTGGAGCCCAAGTTGAGCGGCACGAAGAAGCTTCAGTTGGCCGAAGCTTGGGCAGCTTCCTCTTCGAGGGCCACCATCTGCTCAGCGGATCCTGCAGCCGCGGAAACCGTCCACCTGGCCTCCTTCGATTTCACCGGTGGACTTCGAAGCTCCGGTCTCCCCAACTTAAGGCACACCTTCCGGTCCTCCAGAACGGTGGATGGAAGGCCAAACAGATGCTGCAAGCCAAGTATCATGCAGGCCGAGGCAGTAGGCGCACAAGAGTGAGGATCGATTACGAGACATTTTGTCTGCAAGGACATCAGTGAACCCAGGGACGACGTTCCTCCATATCTGAAGTGTTCGGATCTGAATCAGAACCCCTTCAGTTTTAAGGCGCAGGCGCGCGAAAACTGTCGATTTGACTCCAGGGCCTATGGTACTGCAAGTAGCATGAGGGAACCTGTACCTCCAGCTGAAAGGAAGATCTGGCGTCATGGGGCGGAGCCGAGGTATTTACCACCCAGGTGGGTGGGAGGAGCCAGCTTGAAGACTTCCGGCAAGATTTAAAGGGGAAAGGGACAATGCCAGACAGTGTGGATGAACATATCCACGCTCCTAGAATGTCTGATACAATTGATCTCATGCTTGCTCATAGAGTTGCATTTTTTTGTCTCTCAACATTTGGCATTTGATTCAATCAGTGTCCATGTCATGGTAATCTTGCACATGATATGGTTCTGCTTAGTGGTCTGTTATTTAGAAGTATGCCACCATGAACAAATCTAACAGTCCCTTAGCTGTGTGAGGGTGCCTCTGGAGATGAAGGAAAAAAAATACTATTTAATCATTTTTTAAACAGTTTTGTACAAGGGAGGTAACACAGGTTTGCAAGTTTCCACACCTGACTGCTTTTAAAGTTAGTAATGCAGGGAAAATTCAGATACCATTACACTCCCCTGGTCAGATGAGGCTGCTCCTTGAAAAGCTAATAGAATTTACAATGGTTACGCTTATATTTTTGTTGGATTGGGCAGTGGTGGGTCTCTGTGTTTAAAGCAAAGCAATTATCTCCTACGAATGAATTTGGCTCATGGATACTGTTTCCTGCTTCTTGTCGTGGTGTGGGGTACACTGGTAAGTTTTATAGGACTGACCAAGTCTCAAGTAATGAGTCCGCATCTTCTTGAGCATTTACAGTTTTTCATTGGTACTTAATAAAACATCTGGCTTATGTTCACAAACAATGGTGAAGAGCAAAAGTGGAAATCACCATACAAATGATTTGCTTCTTTGCCCTGAGACTAACCACTGCTTTATTCAATTACTGCTGAGTTTTATAGGGGTAATATTCGTGGCCAAAATGCAGAAATTTTTATTTAATATACATGGGGAGTTTTCTCCATCTTTCTAAATCAATCAATTAAATCTTTACTTATCCAGGCAAACACCATTGAGCAAGCTCATTTACAAGGTGGACCTGCGTCACACAAGGTCAGAAACAAAACATTTATGTACAGGCAAGAAAACAAACATGTATATACATAATAAAATCAAGCAAGGTAACAAAAGTAATGGTGTAATATTAGAGTACATGGTACACTTTCTAAATAGGTACATATCCTATTCAAGGAAAAAGGAGGATGGTGGGAAGAGAGTTACATAAAAAGAAGAATATGCAGTATCAGATTAACAAAACCTAACACAATGCACAGGTAACAAGGGGTAGAGGAAATAAGGCAGGCACGGGTGGGGATGGTGCAGCGAATATACACTTCAAGAAGAGGTGGATTTACAAACTGGGTACTTGCAAGGAGGGGCAGGGAGAATGGAGGATTTCGGATATAGGGTTCCTAAGCAGTAATGTTCTAATATGTTTATGTTTTTGGTAGAGCAAAAATGACATCTTACACACAGGGGTGAGGAGTTGTTTCCCTTGTAATCTAATTTTTTGCAGTCGGGTGTGAGGGCTCTTGCGGCCACTTACCCAATCCTTACTTGGCAGGAGAAATTCAGCCATCTTTAATTTTTCCTTTCTGTAAATCTGTCTCTGGAATTCTGATGTACTTACGACGGCCTTCTTATGAAGCTGCTCGTGGTCCTTCTGGCTGCACGCCCACACAGAACAGGCTTGAGAACATGCGAGGCAGCCAAATGACCTTAACACTCCCTATTATAGGGGGAAATTGGGTAATTTGCTGATGCTCCATGGGTAGGCCAATTTTATCATGTTATCTATATCAAAATGGATGGTCCCAATCACAAAGATAATGAGTGCTCTAGCAAATTATAGCCAAAAGAATTTTTTTTTTTTTCTGATAAAATATCCACTCAACTTTACTGGGTGTGAACACTCGTGAGTGACTCTGCCCTGTTTTTTTTTGTTTTTTTGTTTGTTTTTGTGTTACTTTCAGGGTTGAGGAAATTTAAAAAGGAAACGAGTCTGTTATAGATCCCGGATAATTTTTTCTTAATTTTCTCTTGCTGAAAATGACACATGCAGAAACAGGTTAGAACATGACGCTGTTGCAGTTCGTATCCAAGACACAGATCTGAGGGCAAGACCATCCTTTTTTTTTTTTTTGGCTTCATTAAGGACAGGAAGAAAAAATTACTCACCTTAGTAATGTTGTTTCTTCTAATGGAGTCTTGCTGTATTCTGACAATTTGCAGTGAGGGCCAACCTTTGAACTGCCCCAGAGATGAAAGAATTAACTTTCCATGCCAGGCATGGAACGCTGAGCTCGAGCTCGGTTGAGACTCTGTCTTTTGCTGTTTGAACTCAAACAGTCAGATCTTTACGAGCTAAACTCACTGAGTGTCCTGTGTGGAAGTTGTAAACCTACACTAGCCAACTGGCTACTAAATATAATAAACAGATTTTTTGGTCCCAAAACAAAGACTCAAGTCAGGAAACCCAAAAAATGAAATAAACACAACACCCACTCACCCAAAGAAAAGGGGTGACAATAAAAAGGCGGGGCACCTCCTGAATGCCAACAATGCTACTGCCCACGCACATCCCAAAACAAAGGTTCTGAGAGGGGAAGGCAGCAGGGGAGGTCAGAATACAGCAAGACTCCATTAGAAGAAACAACATTACTAAGGTGAGTAATTTTTTCTTCAAGCAACATGAAGTCTTGCTGTATTCTGACAATTTGCAGACTACCAAGCAGTACCTCCATGGAGGAGCGACAGAACCTACCGAGGAAATAAGCTCTGAAGCACTGCTGTGCCAAACCGAGCATCACTCCTAGACTGGATATCCAGAGAGTAATGCTTGGTAAAAGTGTGAACTGTTTTCCAGGTAGCTGCTTGACATATCTCCAACATAGGAATATGCCTGGCAGCAGCCAGGGAAGCAGCTGTACCTCTGGTAGAGTGACCCCTCAGGCCTGAGGGTGGAATCCTGCCTAGTTTTTCATAAAATTGAATGCAAGAGACAATCCACCTGGCAATGGATCTTTTAGTGGCAGGTTTTCCCTTACCCACCTCACCATAAGTGAGGAACAGTTGAGGAGTCAAACCTGTGACCCTTGGTACGCTCTACATAGTAGCTAAGGGCCCTTTCACATCCAACTGTGCGGCCTCCTCTCACCAGAGGAGGAATGGTCAGTGAAGAACACAGGAAGAGACACAGACTGGTTAAGGTGGAAGTCTGAAACCACCTTAGGTAAAAACTTCCTGTTAGTCCTCAGGACCACCTTATCTCTATGGAAAGAGATAAAATCAGGCTCCACTGACAGGGCTTGTAACTCGCTTATGTGCCTGGCAGAAGTGATGGCCACCAAGAAAACAGTTTTCCAAGTCAAGTACTTAAGCTCTGCTGAGGACAAAGGCTCAAAAGAGGTTGCATAAGCTGAGCAATGCAAACATTAAGGTCCCAAGCAGGGGCAGGGTCCCTGAATGGCAGATTGGTATGACGCAATCCCTTGAAAAACTTAGAGAATACAGGATAAGCTGAAAGGGAAGAAGGCTTACCTGCTGAAAGAAAAGCAGAGACAGCTGCCAGATGCACTCAGTGTAGCTGGTCTGAGTCCCAAGCTATTAAGATGAACCATATAGTCAAGGACTGTGGGCAGGCCAGCAGACTCTGGAGAAATATGCTTCCCAGAGCACCATATGGAGAATCTTTCCATTTGGAATTGTAGAGTGCTTCTGGTGAAAGGCTCGAGAAGCCTTTAGGATATCCATAACACCTTGAGAGAGGTGTAAATCAGCAAACTCTAACTCTTCAAGAGCCAGGCCTTGAGATTGAGAGATTTGAGATCTGGATACCAAACCCTTCCCTGAGCACAGGTTAACAGGTTGTGATTCCTGGGAAGAAACAGGGGAAGGTGAACTGCTAAGGACAACAGGAGAGGGTACCAAGGCTGTCTGGCCCAGTCTGGAGCAATCAGGATCACCTTGCAGGGTTGAGACCTGATTTTGACTAGCACCTTGGACAGGAGAAGGAAGGGGGGAAAAGCATACAGGAACTTCCCTTCCCAACTGAAAACTAGGGCATCCAGGGGGACTGAGCCCAACACTGGGGGCCTGCAGCAAATGAGGGGAAGTTGCTGATTGTCTGGGGCTGCAAAATGATCTATCTGTGGGGTGCCCCATCTGGAGAAAATCACCTTCAAAATCAGTGGATCCAGTGACCATTCATCATGGCCCTGAAATATCCTGCTGAGAGCATCTGCCAGGACATTGTCCTTGCCTGGAAGGTGTACTGCTGTAAGAGAGGTGTTCAGGGAATAAGCCAGAGACCACAACTTCATTGCTTCTGTGCACAAGGCCGTAGACCAAGTGCCCCCTTGCTTGTTGATATACCACATTGTGGTGGTATTGTCTGTCCTGATCTGAACTACTTTGTTCTGAACAGACTTGGAAAAAGCCTGAAGTGCTAGAAACACTGCTCTGAGTTCTAATAGATTGATGTGAAGCAGAGATTCCTGAGGAGACCACAACCCTTGGGTGGTCAGGTCTCCCAAGTGGGCTCCCCACCCCAAGAGGGAGGCATCTGTAGTAAGGATTAGAGAGTGAGACTGAGTGACAAAAGGAACTCCCTGTCTTAGATTGTCCTGATCCTGCCACCACTGCAATGCCTGGATCAGGGTTCGAGTCACTGGATCAGTTTGGTCAGAGGATCCTTTTTCTGAGACCAAAAAGCTCTCAAGTGGAACTGAATGTCCCTCATCTGAAATCTTGCTCCCTGCACCACTGCTGTAGAAGTAGCCATGTGCCCCAGGAGCTGAAGAAAATGCCTTGCTGGTCGAGACACCTGTAGGGTGAATGAAGAGGCCAGTGTAATAAGGGTCCTTGCCCTGTCCAGGGGAAGGAAGGCTCTTGCCTTTACTGTATCTAGCTCTGCGGCGATGAAGGTGAGGAGCTGTACAGGCTCTAGAACTGACTTTGAAAGATTCAGAAGGAAACCTAGAGAAGTAAGCAGTTGCTGAGTTATCTGTAGGTGTAACCTGACTTGGTCTGGGGACTGGCCTACTATGAGCCAGTCGTCCAGGTATGAGAAGATGGAAATCCTTTTCCTTCTTAGGAAGGCAACTACTACTGCCAGGCATTTTGTGAACACCCTTGGAGCAGAGATTAGGCCGAAGGGCATTGCTCTGAATTGGTAATGGCCTGAGGGCAGCTCGAACCCGAGGTATTTTCGATGGGAGCTTCTGATGAGAATATGGAAATAGGCATCCTTGAGGTCCAGGGAGACTAGCCAGTCCCCTGGACTTAGAGAGAGTAGAAATATTCCCAGAGTCACCATTTTGAACTTTGGCTTTAAAAGGTGCTTGTTTAAATATCTGAGATCCAGGATGGGCCGCCATTCTCCTGTCTTTTTGGGGGTGAAGAAGTACCTGGAGTACAATCCTTTCCCTTTGTGTAAGGGTGGAACCCTTTCTATAGCTCTGAGAGCCAAGAGGGAAGAGACCTCTGCCTCTAGGGCAAGTGCCTCTGAAGGATCTCTAAGTGGAAAGGATCTGGTTCTCATCTTTGGAAATTTTTTTGAAACTAAGAACCAGTCCCTGGCTTACTACTTCCAGGACCCATTTGTCTGATGTTAAAGACATCCAGTCCTGGACAAAGTAAGCCAGCCTGCCCTCTACAGGTAGTGGAGAATCAGCCCTGGCAAACCCATCAGGGAGCCTGTTTGGCAAGGGCTTTACGCTGAGGGGTGGAAGCAGGCCTGCTTGTATCCCGTCTGCCTCTCCCTCTAAAGAACCCTCTATGAGCATAAGCAGAAGAGGAGGCCTGGGCTTGGTAGAAAGGCCTATGAAAAGGCCTACCCCTGCCCCTGGGATGCTGCCTCTGAGGAGTGGCTTGCCTTTCCTTGGCCTGAGCACTCCTATAGGTGGTCCTGTACTCATCCAGTTTCTTCATGTAGTTCTCTGTTTGCTCCCCAAACAGAGAATTACCCACAACAGGAAAATCCATGGCCTTAGTCTGGATATCCTAAGACAGGCTAGTACATCTGAGCCAAGCCATCCTACGAAGGGCCACAGATGTAGCCATGACTCTAGATGAAACATCACTGGAGTCCACTGCAGCATGGAATTGCACCTTGGATGCCTCAATACCATCCGCAGCTACCTGCTCCAGCTCCTTGGCAAGCTGGTCAGCGACCTGTTTAGCTAAAGCCATTACAGTGTCCCATCTAGATTTCTGATATCTAGCTGTATAGGCCATATAATTAGCCTGCCTGAGTCCCAAGGATGCTGCCATGTACTGTTTCTTTGTCATGGCATCAATCCTCCTGGAGTCCTTATCTGGGGGGAGTGTGAAGCCAAGGGTATATTTGCCTTATCACAGGCTGCAGACTGCACTACCCAAACATGGCTGCATTGCTGGGCAAGGAACTCCGTATCTGAGCCTGAGAGAGAGTATACCTCTTGTCCATTCTCTTATACACAGGAGGTATAGAATTAGAAGTCTTTAAAATTTTCATTGTCTGTTTCCCAAAGGACTTATGAAGGGGTATAGACAGCCTCCTGGACTCTGGGATATCCATCATTTCAACATAGTCAGGCTCCTCCTGGTCATCCACAGCTTCTTCCATAGGAAGCTGTAGAGTTTCAGCCACTTTCTTGTAAAACATGAAATGGGAAGGGGACTCAGAAAGCCTAGGAGGAGACACTCCTGAAGGTCTGTCTGGGGAGATGTCCGGGTCAATGGACATATCCAGACTCTCATAATCACACTCACTTTCCTCATACTCTCCTCCCTCCTCCTCCTCCTCCGGTTCATAAAATTCCTCTAAATCATAATCTGGAACCGACCGCCTTCCTAATGGTGCCGGTTCGGTCGGAACCGGGGATAGCGACTGAACAATTTCGCTTTGGCTATTTCATCAGCGGTCGGAGAAAGAAAGTACAGTTACGTAAGAACTTACCGTAACAGTAGATCTTCGAGAACAGCTCTTGCAGCAGGTTACACCATTAGGACTGAAGCCGGCAGGCGCCAGGACCCCGGAGACTTTTCTAGCTAGCTATCTTCAGCGGGGACCGCCCCCGACGTCGGCCCGCCTCCGACGTCAGGCGTGGTACAAAAGGGGGCGGTCCCACCAGAATCCCCAGTTCTCCCTGACTCCCGCCAGAGGTTGCAATAGCGAGGGAGACCGAGGATCCACCGTCAGTAGGCAAAAAGGAGTATGAAAACCCTGAGTAGAGAGAAGGGAATTTCCCCCAAGAGTGAAAACTAACTCCTGCGTTCGCCCAGCCATGCGGGGAAAACAACATCCTGCTGTTTGATCATTCAGACTGGCTGGCTGAAATATGCACCATCCTTTCTTCCCTCACTCCTCCGTCCTAGAGGAGCAACTGCGAGCGAAGACCTCCTCCAAGGGGGATACGGTGGGCGGGAAGGTACCTGCTGCAAGAGCTGTTCTCGAAGATCTACTGTTACGGTAAGTTCTTACGTAACTGTACTATCTTACTTCGAGATACAGCTCTTGAAGCAGGTTACACCATTAGGACTGATTCCCAAGCAGTAAAGCTTGACCCCTTCACATCGGGAGGAGGAAAAGGAAGAAGAAACCGAGGAGCAGCCGCCCAACCTCGATTCAGGACAGGAGGCCCTGCAGCACGGCCTGGCCGAAACCAGCCCTTCGCCTAGAGGCAATATCCAGACTGTGATGCCTGATAAAGGTATGCACAGAGTTCCAAGTAGCTGCAGCACAAATAGTTGAGGTTGAGACATTCTTGAGAGCTGCAAAAGAAGTGGCTACACCCCTAGTAGAATGGCCCCGGACGGAACCCGGGAGGGGCTTTTGTTTGGATTGGTAGCAATGAGAGATGCATTGCACAAGCCAGCGGGATAAGGATTGCTTAGACACTGGCCGACCTCTCATTCTCTGTGCGAAGGACACAAAAAGTTGCTTCAAAGCCCGAAAGGACTTAGTTCTATTGAGGTAATACCTCAGGCTGCGGTGAACATCCAGAGTATGGAGCAAAGCCTCTCCTCTATTGGAATAGTTCGGGAAGTAGACCGGAAGGTCAATATCCTGATTTAAGGTCAGAGCTAAAACCACCTTAGGCAAAAACTTAGGATTCGTTCTCAGAGACACTCTGTCTCGGTGAAAAACCAAATAAGGCTCCTTACACATCAGGGCATGAAGCTCAGAAATCCTTCTGGCTGAAGTAACTGCAACTAAAAACAACGCCTTCCAAGACAGAAAAGGAGTCCAAATCCGCTGGCTGGCTCAAAGGAGGGAGCGTGAGTTGCTCCAAAACAAAAAGGAGATCCCATGGAGGAATCGGATCCTTAATAGGAGGCCTAAGGTGCAGCACCCTCTCAGGAACTCCCGAGAAGGCCCAGTTGAGCAATGGTGCGGTGGCCCACCGGCTGGTGATAGGCCGAAATAGCACAAAGGTGTACTTTAATAGAGGAGTAGGCTAACCCCGAGTGAAAAAGGGAGAGGAGGTAGTCCAAGACTGCCCCCACAGGGCAACCTAAAGGAGAAAGGTCACGAGCTCGCGACCAAAGACAGAATCTACGCCATTTCATGGCGTAAGTAGCGTGAGTAGCCGGCTTTCTGGCTGCAGAGAGTACCTCTGCAACCTCCTGCGAGACCCCGTGTCGCATGATGGCTACGTCTCTAGGAGCCAAGCGTGCAGGTTCAAAGACCGCAGATCCGGATTTAATAGCGAACCTTGTTCTTGAGACAGAAGGTGAGAACTGCGCGGCAGTGGGAGTGGGGGTTCCCATGACAGCTGCGCCAGCAATGGGAACCAGATTTGTCTGGGCCAGAATGGGGCCACCAGAATCAAATGCGCCCGCTCCCTGCGCAGTTTGAGCAGAACTCTCTGAATCAACGGGAAAGGAGGGAAGGCGTAGAGGAACCTGTTCTCCCAGGAGATGGATAACGCGCCTCGCCAGAAAACTCCAGGCCCTGGATCTAGCGAGCAGAAATTGGGCAGTTTTGCGTTGGATGGGGATGCGAATAAGTCTAACTCTGGAGTTCCCCATCGAAGGAACAGATCCTCTGCTACCTCCTGAAGAAGTTCCCACTCGTGGACTCTGGCCCGGGAGCGACTCAGGCCATCCGCAATCGTGTTGTCCACGCCGGGAACGTGTACCGCGACTAGATTTGCGCCTGTCCGACTACCCAATCCCACACTCTCATGGCCTCCTGCAAAGGGGTAAGAGCGCGCCCTTGTTTGTTGAGGTAGTACATCACCGCCGTGTTGTCCGCCTGAAGCAGGATGGTACACGGTGGGATTAAGGACTGGAAGCCTGGAGGCGTAGAGTATCGCTCTCATCTCCAGAACATTTATGTGCAGATGAACTTCCAGCGGATTCCATCGCGCCTGAGACTTCACCCCATCTAGGTGAGCTCCCACCCAAGACCTGAAGCGTCCGTGGTGAGGTAATCTCCGAGGCGGCGCTGTGAAAGGGGCGCCCTTGGAGAGCGACCCGGGGACTAACCACCATTGCCAGTCCTGAATCACTCGTTTTGTAATTCTGACCGGGTGCTGCAGATGGTCTTGCCTCTGGTCCCACTGCCCCTTGAGCATCCACTGCGTTACGCGCATGTGGAGCCGCGTGAGAGGGACCGTGGGAATGGCCGCAGCCATGTGACCGAGCAAGCGAAGGACCAACCTGGCCGGAGCGGTCTGATTCGCTGATAGGTCCTCTATAATGGACCTGATGCGTCCCGCCCTGTCGCCTGGGAGGAAGGCCCTTCCCTGGACCGTGTCCAGCACTGCGCCTATGAACTGCAGGTTCTGTGACGGTACCAAGACAGACTTCTCCTGGTTTATCAAAATCTCGAGCGATCCGAACAGGATCTGAGTGTCCTGGATCGCTTGCAGAAGCGCCTCTCTGGAGGCGGCCATGAGAAGCCAATCGTCGAGGTACGGGAACACATAGTGGCCCTTTCTCCTCAGAGCAGCTGCCACGACCGCCATGCACTTGGTGAAAACCCTTGGAGCGGATGACAGTCCGAAGGGAAGAGCTCGGAATTGGTAATGGTGGCCTAAGAACTCGAAGCGCAGGAACCCCTGATGCGCCTGAGCTATGGGGATGTGCAGGTAGGCATCCTGTATGTCTAAGAACGCTAAATAGGCGCCTTGTTTTAGCATGGGAATGAGACCCGGAAGGGTCACCATGCGAAACCTTTTGTAAGCGACCGACAGGTTGAGGTCGCTTAAGTCCAGAATTGGACGGAGGTCCCCTGTCTTTTTGGGAACCAGGAAGAAGTGAGAATATCCCTTGCCTCTCTGGTCCCCTGGTACAGACTGAATCGCTCCCTTGTCCAAGAGAGCGACCACCTCTTGCCAAACTGTCAGCGGTGCTGACCCGAGTATCGGGAGAGCAGAGGAGGCCTGAGGGTGACGTTCAATTCTAAAAAGTGGCCTTTGCTGACCAATTGAAGAACCCACCTGTCGGTGGTTATTGCTTGCCAACCCGATAGGAAGCGGGCAATGCGACCCCCGACCGAAACGTCCCGTTGATCCTGAGGGGCGGGGGCCGGAAAGGAGTCATGCTGTGGCGGCTGAAGGGCCCGCCGGCTGGGTAGCCTTGGAAGGACGTTGACCTCTGCCAGCGGGCTGCTTCCCCTGGGATCTGCGGAAGCCAGAGCCCCTATGCTGTGTGGCGGAACGGGGCTGTTGCCTCTGAGTCCGCCCACGAAAACGGCCTTGGGTCCTACGAAAGGATCCAGGCCTCGGCCGTACATTACATCGCCTGGACTGTCCGGACCGCCTTCCCAGCTTCTTGCAGTTTGGTAATTATACGTTCTGACGGATTACCAAACAACACCTCACCTTCAAAGGTAGCGTCCAAAATGTTCTTCTGGACGTCTGGGGTGAAACCAGAGACACGAAGCCATGAGTGTCTCCGAAGGCACACGCCTGAAGCAGCCGCCCTGGCTGACGAGTCCGCAGAATCATACGCAGCTCTGAGTACCTGGGTTCCCACGTCTGAACCCGTCCGGAAGAGCTGAAGCATCTCCTCCTTCTGCTCACCTTCCGGCAGCTTCTCAGCCGCCTCCAGCCCCTGTTCCCACAAAGCGTTCTGGAACTGAACCATGTGGGTGAAATAATTCAGGGACCTGATAGCGCAAGTCGCGGAAGCGTAAGTGCGCCTCCCCAGAGCGTCCAGCTGTTTGGACTCTGGGTCCGGTGGCAGAGCACTCAAATGCTGCGGCTCTGGGACCGATCACGAGAGGCAGTAATGACCAGGAGTCAGCCAGAGGTTGTTGAGATAGGTACTGGTCCCCTTGGGGCCCT
Source organism: Neoceratodus forsteri (assembly GCA_016271365.2). Lineage (NCBI taxonomy): Eukaryota > Metazoa > Chordata > Ceratodontiformes > Ceratodontidae > Neoceratodus > Neoceratodus forsteri. The sequence goes on from CM028137.1 coordinate 369,882,470, forward strand.
GTACAGTCTATCCGCCTTCTTCCGGCACCGCCGGAGGCGAGTGAGGCACTTCCACGCCTTGGTGACGCCACAAAAGTGTCCACCAAGGGTGGCACCACCACAGGCTTAGGGTCCTTCTGTCAAGATACTTTGCCAGGCGAGCCTTTCAGGGTCAAGTTCCTCTGCTTCCCAACCCATATTTTCTTGGATATGTCTAAGGATATCCATGAAGGATGGATGGTCGGAGGAGACCTTGAGTCTCACGTGGTCCGCGAGGCGAGACCGAGAAGGAGATCTAGAAGAAAAATAAGTAGATCCCGTAGCCTCCGACGACGGCGACCAACGTTGCCTCCTGGATCTCTTGGGACTGGGCGACCCGGAGGACGACGATCTGGACGGAGGTCTCCTTCTAGAATGTCTGCCCCTGGGAGGAGTCACAGGCTCCCTGGGGACGGAATGGCCAGCCGACCTCACAGGTGAAGGTGGGGCCGGGGCAGAAGCCACTGGAGGAGGAGGAGGAAGGACTGGGGGTACCACATCCTTCCTGACAGTAGCCCACCAGTAAATGAACAGGTCCTTCACCTTGGCCAAGGACAGTCCCGACGTCGGCTCCGAGGACGAGGGCCGGACGTCAGGTCCCGGCGACGGTACCACAGGGATCTCGGGCGGTGGCGAGGGACCCCGGGTAGGCTCTTCGTGGCCGGGAACGCCCGCCTGGACATCGGGCAAGGCCGAATCCTCCTCGATGGGGGACTCCTGTCCGACCGACGTCGGAGGCGCAGGAGCCCCCCGCTCAGGCGTCGCGGACGTCGGACCCCCCACCGACGTCCGATGCGATGAAGAGGCCGACGTCGGCTCAGAGGAACGCTGGCGGGCGGCACCGATGGCGGTCTGGCGACGCCGGATCCCCAGTTTCTCAGCAGGGTGAGCTCCAAGGTCTCTGGGGAGAGGAAGACCGGGCGCGGGGCCAGAGGGGCGGGAGCCCGACTTGTGGTGGTGGTGGCGTTCCCCCGACTTCGCCAAGGCCTTTTGGGCTGAAGAGGAAGACGACAGCCTGGCGGTGGAGGCCTGAGCAGAGTGTGCAGCGGGGGCCGCAGCCGGGAGCGACAAAGGCCTGGCGGGAGAGCGGTCTGAGCGAGACCCGGAGCTCCGGGACTCGGAGGCCCGAACCGGCGACCAGGTGGGATCCCTGGACCTCTTCTTCTTTTCCGCGTGCCGGTGCATCGAATCCTCCTTGGAGGCCATCGCTCGGAGTTTTTCCTCAAGAAAGGCAGGCTTGAAGGGCCTTCTGCCGGCGGATCCTGGTGTGGCTATTGAACCCCTGGCAGAGGGAGCAGGCCTTGGTATCGTGGTCCGGGCCTAGACACCTGATGCACGCGGAGTGCGGGTCCTTAAAAGGAATTTGCTTGCCGCAAGCACACTTGGAGGAATGCCCGGTCGGAGAGGACATCAGACGGTTGTCTTGATTGCAGAAAGAAATCTTCCTCAGAAGAATCGAAGAACTCGAAAATTTTTAGAAAACCACGCGACGTGTAGCAAGAACTTTACCGGAGGTCGAAGCATGCACTGTCGACGGCGGGAAAGAGCTGGTGGTCTGGTGGGACCTTGCCTTCGCCACAGCGTGGGAGGCCGAGGCCGGCGTCGCGGTCCCAGCTGAAGATAGCTAGCTAGAAAAGTCTCCGGGGTCCTGGCGCCTGCCGGCTTCAGTCCTAATGGTGTAACCTGCTGCAAGAGCTGTATCTCGAAGTAAGATCTGTTGGATCCGCACCGGCTGATTTATCCCTTCTTGTTCTCTTAACCGGAACCAACTCCTCGGAATCGGTTCTCCTTTTGCCCTGGTCAGAACCAGGTTCCAACCAGGTTGGAACCGAACCGGGCTGGCCATCCGGGTCAGCGGACTTCTTGGCCTCCCTTTCCCTGAGCCTACCAACTCTTTTTTCCAGGGTAGCTGCAGGAAAATTTTTACAAATCTGGCAGTCTGAATCGAGGTGGTCAAACCCCAGACAATAAACACAGGTGGTGTGGGGATCAGCCTTAGCAAAGACTTCCCCACACACACTACAGTGTTGAAACCCAGTGGGCCCAGTTTTTCCTTTGGGCTTCTCAGACATGGCCAGTCCTAACAAAACTTACCCTTTTTGGCAATCCGCCAGGCAAGACACCCTTATCGGTTCCTGACCGTGTTACGGGTCGTGGAAAAAAACGTAATAAAGTCCTTTTTTTTAGTACTAATTACCACACTCTAAAAGCAGAAATAAAGTTTTTAAAACAACCTTATCGGTTCAAACCGAACGATCCCACGTTTACAAGTTCCACACAGAATAACAACAAAAATAAACCTATCTAGTACTCACGAAACCACAGACGGAGACTGAACCAATAGGTTATGGTTTAAATTCGGTCGAAAACCGAGAAAAACGGTACTTTAACCGACAAACTGAACCGAGCAAAGGAGAAATCTCCGGAGCGACTGTTCAGTGAGGCGGAGTAAAGAATCTGACGGTTTGAGTTCAAACAGCAACAGACAGAGTCTCAACCGAGCTCGAGCTCAGCGTTCCATGCCTGGCATGGAAAGTTAACTCTTTCATCTCCGGGGCAGTTCGAAGGTTGGACCTCACTGCAATTTATCAGAATACAGCAAGACTTCATGTTGTTTGAATTATGAACCAGCAAGGGACTGACATAAGAACACTTTCTCAAAAAATCTGAAATCATGTAATAATAAAATAATTGCTGACTCTCTCAGGCAAATTAAACAAATAACCCTGACTTTAGGCCTCAACTTGAGAAAAACTAGATCCCAACCAATCTGGAACAATCCCAATTTCTTAATAGATGGGAAAACTTTTAATAATAGAACCTGGATACACATAGAGAATACTGGATGGGCAACTATGCACAACCAGTGTGTTCTGACAGAGAGGGGTTCTGATTCCCTCTGACCTCAAGAGCGAAGCTCGAGAGGTTCATGGGAATCAGAACCCCGAGGTGGCAACACACACTGGTTGTGCAGAGTTGCTCATCCTGTATTTTTTATAGTGTACAGTACTGTGTGAAATATGTGTTTGCGAGTTCTTTTACTTTCAAAATGAAACTGACTCATACAGTCTCTAGAAGTTCTAGAATGCTGTTCTACCACAGTAGGGTAGAATCACATTCCATGACATTTGAACTGTGGTACAACAGCATTTTGAAAGGGATGGAATTCTATACAGAACAACATTCCACTATACACTATAAGGGTATTCTTTCAGTACAAGACATTTCCAGGCATGACTCTTTCCTGCCTTTGCTAGCATTGGTGGACAAATATGGAATCTCCCCTATGGAGGGCGCATTTTATGAATCAATACAACAAGCAATCCAAAACAAGTTAGATATGTCAGTACCCCTTAACGCAAATTCTATATCTTTTCTAGGATGCATGAAACTTTCACCGTCTACATCTATTTTAGATGCACTATTTATGGACTTGGTCAGGGGCCCTTCAACAGAATCAGTCAGGTGGTGGTCTCAAGCTATGTGGGTTCCAACTGATAATTGGGAAAATATATGGTCAGTGGCACATAAAACCTTCAACACAGTGGATCTCAGATTAATTCATTTTAAGACAATACATAACCTCTATTATACCCCATTTCAAAGCCATTTCAAAGGTTTAAGATGGGTTTATCTAATACTTTCCTTGTTACAAATGCAGACTTAGCTCTGGTATTTTAATTCACGTGTTCTGGTATTGCCCCCTTGTTCAACCACTATGGATGGAAGTAAAAAGTACAGTTACATAAGAACTTACTCTAACAGTAGAGCTTCGAGAGAGGCTCTTGCAGTAGGTAATTACATATAGGACTGACGTCGGCAGGCGGCAGGACCCCATGGAAAAATTACTAGCTAGCAGTCTCTGGCGAGGGACCGCCCCCACATCAGGTGACTGGCATCAGGAGACGTCGGTATAAAGGGGTGGTCCCTCACGCCCGCCTTCCAGTTCTTTCCCGCCACAGGCCACAAGTGACGGGACGAGGGAAAAGCGGATTTTTCCCTCACTGGAAAAGGAGCTGAAAAAGCTTAGGGGATGGAGGGTGAGTAGGTTTACCTACTGCAAGAGCCTCTCTCAAAGATCTGCTGTTACAGTAAGTTCTTACGTAACTGTACTATCTTACTTCGAGAGGGCTCTTGCAGTAGGTAATTACATATAGGACTGAGTCCCAAGCAGTCCGGAACAAGAAGCAGCAGCACACGGGAGGACGAAAGCTACTCAAAGCAGATCCTCTAGCTGTGAAGGCCTTAAGAAAGAAGGCCTTGCAGAACAGCGAGCCCGAAGCCTGCTCTACGGCGACAGGCAATATCCAAACTGTAATGTTTTGTAAATGTATGGACAGAAGTCCAAGTGGCGGCAGCACAAATGACAATCTTGAAATGTGCCGCAAAGGCAGCGACCCCTCTGGTGGAGTGACCTTATTTGACCCGGAAGGGTCTTGTTGTACTTGTCATAACAGAAGGTGATGCAATGAGCCAACCATTTAGACAGGCATTGCTTGGAAACCACACTGCCTTCTCTTTTGGGGGCAAAAGAGACAAAAAGTTGATCAGTCTTTCTGAGATCCTTTGTTCTGTTAGTGTAGTATCTCAGAATCCGGTGAACGTCCATAGTGTGAAGTAGACACTCCCCCTGATTGGAGTACTGCGTAAAGAAGGCGGGTAACTCTATGGACTGGTTCAATGTAGATTCCGCTACCACCTTGGGGAGAAACTTAGGATTGGTGCACAGAACCACGCGTTCCTTGTGAAAAATCAAGTATGGGATTTTACACATCAGGGCCTGGAGCTCGGAAATCCTCCGAGCAGAGGTAATGGCCACTAGGAAGAGAGTCTTCCATGAAAGGAACTTCAGGTCTGCTGAGGCCGCCAGTTCAAAAGAAGGCAAAGTAAGCTTCTGAAGAACGAAGTTCAAATCCCAAGGAGGGGCGGGAACTTGGACAGGGGGTCTCAAGTGAAGAGCCCCTCTGAGGAAAGTCTTAGAGACTTCCAGTTGAGCAAACGTCCCATCTGCGAAGGGAATATGGTATGCCCAAATGGCCACCATGTGTACCTTCAGAGACGAGTGACTAGACTCAGGTCGAAGAGGTGAAACACGTACTCCAGCAGTCGCCCAACTGAGCAAGATAAAGGCTCGAAGCCTTTTGAAGCAGCCCAGATTGAGAACCATTTCCACTTCATGGCATAAACAGACCTAGTGGAGGGCTTCCTAGCCTCCACCAAGATCTTAGCCACCTGGGGAGAAACCCCCAAAATGGGCTTGAGCTATGTCTGCAGGAGCCACGCATACAGTTGAAGGGGCTTGAGAACTGAATGAACCAGAGTCCCCTGATCCTGGGTCAACAGAATCCGTGACAGCGGAAGAGAAAGAGGAGGCTCCTCTGAGTATTGTTGCAGTAGAGAAAACCAAACTTGCCTGGGCCAGAAAGGAGCCATCAGAATCATTTGTGCTCCTTCTGAACCTAAGTTTCTGCAAGACACGTGGGATCAGAGGAATCGGGGGGGGGGGGCATAGACGAATCTGTCTCTCCAATCTAGAGACAGAGCGTCTCTCCAGAAAATGCCTCGCTCTTGAACGAGCGAGCAGAAGTCGGGAAGCTTTGCATTTAGAGCTGAAGCGAACAGGTCCACCTGAGGTGTTCCCCAACGTAGGAAGATATAGTCTAGGACCCCCGATCCAGCTCCCACTCATGAGCTTGAGCAGACGAGAGACAGTTTGTCTGCTAAGGAGTTCTCGACCCCCGGAACATGAATTGCCGTGAGGTGAAGGTCGTGCTGTGCTGCCCAATCACAGACTCTCATCGCTTCCCTGCAGAGAGGGTAGGACTGAGTCCCGCCCTGTTTGTTGATGTACCATACCACACACATATTGTCCGTCTGGACGGCTAGGTGGCCTGGAAGATAATGCAGGTGGAGGGCCTGGAGAGCGCAGAGCACCGCCCGAAGCTCGAGCACACTGATGTGCAGTGATTGCTCGAGCTTAGATCAAGAGGCCTGGGTCCGAAATGGACCAAGATGGGCTCCCCAACCTTCGCCCGAGGCGTCTGTGGTCAGAGTCTGGGAGGCAGGAGGAAGGAAGAATGGAAGTCCCCAAAGAATGTTCTCTCGAACCATCCACCATTGTAAGTCTCGAATCATGGGAGAGGAGACTAGGACCAAGTCGTCCACCAACTAATCCCACTGAGAGCAAAGCGTCCACTGAGAGACCCTCATGTGGAGCAGAGCACGAGGGACTGTCAGGATAGCAGCCGCCATAAGCCCGAGAAGGCAAAGAACTGACCTTGCACTGACCCATCTGCGGCCAGACAACAGGCTTATCTGAGTCTGCAGTGTGGCCGCCCTGTCCGGAGGCAGAGAGGCCCTGCCTAGGGTCGTGTCCAGTATCACCCCAATAAACTGAAGCCTCTGGGATGGGATCAAGTGAGACTTGGAATGGCTGATGGTAATACCTACACAGGCAGAGACCTTCTGGGTGAGGGAGAGGCAGTGCAGCAGTTCCTCCCTGGATGAGGCCACCAGGAGCCAATTGTCCAGGTATGGGAAAACCTGTACCCCCCCCCAGGTACGCACGTAGGCCGCCACCACCGCTAGGCATTTGGTAAAAACTTGAGGGGCCGAGGAGAGGCCAAATGGAAGTGCCTTGAACTGGTAGTGGTCCCCCTGGAAAGCAAAACGAAGATATCTGCGGTGAGACGGGCAAATAGCTATGTGCAGGTAAGCGTCCTGCATATCCAGAGCGCACTGCCACTGGCCCGAGCAGAGGAGGGGCAGAAGGCTCTGCAGTGAGAGCAGCCTCAACCTCTTGTACACCACGAAAAGATTTAGGGAACCGAGATCTAGAACAGATCTTACATCTCCTGTCTTCTTCGGGACCAGGAAGAAGTGGGAATAGTAACCCGTTCCTTGCAATGGAAGGGGGACAGGTTCTATCGCCTCTTTCAGCAAAAGTGCTGAAATTTCTTCCTGGACCAGAAGATGATGTTCCCGAGAGTACGACGACCTTGGGGGAGGGTGACGAGGTGGTTTCTGCAGAAACTCTATTGAGTGTCCTTCTGCGATTAGCTGGAGCACCCATGAATCCGATGTTATCCTCTCCCAGCCCGGAAGGTGGAGGGGAAAACCACCCTCCTACCGGTTCCTCCGGGAAGCCCAGAGGTAGTGGGAGAGGGAAGGAGTCGGGTGGTGTGGGGCAGCGGCACAGCTGAAGCTCCTGCTTTTTTTGGGCGGGGGGGGGGCTTAGCAGCTTGAGGTGGGGGGTGGGCCGATGTTTAGTGGCCCTCTTTCCCTGTGGTCTCACTTTGGGCAGATTCCGTCTGCGAAAGGGACGGCGCTGCGATTGATGGGGATGGAACACAGAATCAACAGACTTTAGTGACATCCCCTTTTCCTGCAGCTCGGTGATGATGTCCTTGACATCACCCCCCGAACAGCACCGAACCCCGGAAGGGTGCTTCCTGAATAGCGGACTGCACTTCCAGGACCAACCCTGACACTCGGAGCCAAGCGTGACACCGTAACCCTACGGCGAAAGCTGAGTTCCTCCCAGCAGTGTCCACTCCATCGTAGGTCACACGAAGAATGTGCAGACTGGCCGAACGTGCAGAGCGGACGAGGTCAGCCACTTCCTGCTTGACCCGAGAGTCCGGAAGGGAGTCCAATTTCGATTCCACCTCACTAAATCGCCTTCTGATAATCCCCCATGTGGCCAACGTAGTTCAGGACCCTAATACCCAGAGTGGAAGAAGCAAAAATCTTCTTGCCATACTGGTCCAGAAGGCGGGATTCCTTGTCAGGTGGAGACAAGCCAAGATATTTGGGTTGAGCTGACCGGCCATGAGCGGCGCTAATCACAACCAAGTCAGCACGAGGGTGGGAGTCCTAAAAGTCAACACCCTCTGGAGCCTGGTATAGCCTGTTCGACTTCCTGGAAAGTGGGGCTAAGGCAGACGGTTGCTTCCATATGGTGGCAATAAGGTCGGCATGAGGCTCGATCCAGGGTGGCACCAACGTGGGAGCTGTCACGGGCAGATCCAGATGCTCAGCAAGTTTTTCACGTTGGGGGTCTGGCTCCAAGGATTGCCACTTATGTACTTCCTGGATTTTCCGTAGCAACTCCGTAAAGGAAGGATCCTCCGGAAGGGACTTCGGAGGAGTCCTTGCTGGGGCTTGGACGGACAGCGTGGCTCATCGTCTTGCTCAGAAAAACCATCTGAAGGATCCGAGGTGTTCAAGGAAGAAGATGATGAGGAAGAGGTAGACTCCCTCTCCCGACGAGGGGGAGGAACAGACCCCTTGGGAATCCCTCGGGAAAGCGTGTCCTGCTCCTCTCTGGACTCAGAGGGTTAAGCCCTGGTGTCTGGAGGTGGGGAAGGAGTGTGTCGTCGCGAACGTATGGGAACCAGTACTGGCACCGTCGTCGGAAGATGACTCTCCACCTCTCTGATGAGCTGAGCCTTGGCCTCAGTCCACCAGGAGGCCAGAGTCTCCTGCAAGTCCACCGGCAGCTGAGGGGGCGGTGGAGGGGGATACGGGTATGGACTATACCCAAAGGGCGCGTATCCATAACCCGACGGCGGGAAGCCCGGCATCTCTTACTGAGGAGCAGAGTACTGCGGCGTCTGGTACTGAGGTCCCAGGTATGGCGGTGTCGGATACGACGTGGCCGGGTACCAGGAGGAGCTGCCTGAGCAGACAGCCCGGCCGGAGGCCCCACGGGCGGTTCTGGAGCGGAAGACCCGGCGTCGGCAATACCGGTGTAGGAGCCGGCAGCCAAGAGTCGGCATCCGGTCTGACGGAGGTGGACCGGAAACCTCAACATCGCCGGGGATGGGGTCAGGCTGAGGGGAGACAGCATCCCTGGAGGGCAGTGAAGGCTGCGGGAGCCGGGAACGATGGACGTGGGTGTGTGTGTGTGTGTGTGTGTGTGTGTGTGGTGTCTGCTCATCCACTGTGCAGATGTCACACGTACCGACGTGCGGCTTAGCAGTTTGATCCAGGCGGACGCCGGCGTCAGACTTGACTGACCCTTCGCTGGAGGCAGGCCGCCATGGAGGGCGGCCTGGTCGGGGCCAAGCAGCCTGGCGGGTCAGACGACTCTACCGACCTTCTCCGTGGGCGCCGGAGGAGCAGACGTCCGCTTATCGGAGTCGCCGCACTCAGTAGGCTGCCAAACCATGGCTTTACTGGGAGCAGAGGCCTCCACGAGCCCGGAGGCGCCCAAGCGTGAGCCAGACGGGCAGGCCGATGCCGACTTAGAAGCCTCTAAGGCAGCCATCGTAGAGCGGTCCCCCGGGGGGGGGCGTACTCTGTTTCACAGTGACCTCAGAGGAAGACGCGGTTGGAGAGGAGCCCTTGTCCCACTGCCCTTCCTTATCCTTTTTCTTGCGATGGCCTTCAGGGGAAGTCTACGCCTGCCGAAGCTTTTTTCATTCTTTCTCCATGGAGCTCATTTTCTTTTTTAAAATGTAGGCTTCCAGGGACTGCTGCCGCCTTCTCCGGGTGGCTGCATTAAAGCTGAGGCAGTGCTGGCACTTCACCAGATGGTCGGGGCCTAGGCAAAAAAGGACAGGGAATGGCTGTCCTTGTGCGGGAGTTAGGCGCCGCATGAGTTGCACTTGTTTTTGTGCTCGGAGGGAGTAGAGGACGACATACACCGACGGGTACCTGACGATGCTGAGAGAAAAAAAAAAAAAAATCAAAAATACTCTGTAAAACTACCGAAGGAACGTGACGAGCTGGGAACTTTTCCGCGAGGCGCTGGCATAAGCTAACAGCGGGAAAGAACTGGAAGGCGGCCAAAGACTGCTAGCTAGAAATTTTTCCGTGGGGTCCTGCCGACATCAGTCCTATATGTAATTACCTACTGCAAGAGCCCTCTCGAAGTAAGATCAATTATTTCAGAAGATCCCATGATCTCGGATTACATCCAGTTAGATACTTGCATACTAGGTCATTTTGAAGGAAACACTCTGGTTCAATGAACAGAAGCACACACTTCTTTTTATAAGCATATCCATTAGACATAGCATACTGAAGTACTGGTTGGAAGACACGGTCCCGACCATACAAGAAAGGAAAAATAACTTATTAGAGATCCTTAGACTAGAAAAATTAGTAAGAGATACTACAAAAAAATGGGCCACCATTCACAAGTGCCTTTGTACAGCCTTTCAAAATTAACCAATAACAGATCCATTTGATATTTATGAGAATAGACCTCTTATGATATCTTCTATTTTAGCATATGTGATGGGTATATCTTGTATGAAGGAGTATTCAGCAGGCTCTCAGATCTTGTTCACCTCTCTTATTTGTTCTTTTCTTCCGACATATTTCTTATACTCTAGGGTATTTCGACAGTCTTTCTTTTCTCTCTATTAGTTTATCTTTCTGATAAGTAAATAATGCCTTTGATAACATCTTAAATAAGACAGGTTATCAAAATTTAATTGATCATAAAAACTTAAAATACAGCTTGATATCCCAGCAGGTGGACTCACAGCCTATAATACTTACATGCTCATTTTTAGTTAGATATCAAGACTGGATATACTAGAAGATAGCTCTAGATGTATTAATTATCTTATATTGAGTCATCAACTCTCTTTTTAAGTATGTTTTTAATTAGATTGCCCTTAGTAGGTTATTTATTCACAATAATAATTATAATAGTTAAATGAGTTCTTTATTGGCATTCAACATGTTGCTTAATATGTTTAAGACTTTATTCTTTTCATTGTGAATGCAGTCCTATGTTAATTATGAGTGAAATATGTATTTATATTGTATTAATTAGTAAATGTATGCTTTGTAATATGTATTGAATTAGTTATGCAAACAATAAGAAAAAATTACTCACCTTAGTAATGTTGTTTCTTCTAATGGAGTCTTGCTATATTATGACAATTGCAGTTTGTCCCACCATTAGAACTGCTCCGGAGGTGAAAGAGTTGACTCCCATTCTAAGACTGGAACTTAGAGCATGAGCTCGGTTAGAGAAGCTCTGTCTGGGTTATTTCAAACCCAAACTGTCAGATCTTTACGAGCAAAAACTCACTAAGGTCTGTGTGGAAGCTGTAACCTACACTAGCCAACTGGCTACCTAAATATTAATGACTCTGTTGCTGGCCCCAACACAAAGACTCAAGTCAGGGGACCAGAAGTAATAATATAATATAAAATAAAACACCACACCCAAAAACCCCAAGAAGGGGTGGAAAACATATAATAAGCATAACTAGTGCCCACACTAGGCTACCCACCCCATACCCAAGTAGAAGTTCTGAGAGGGGCAGGCTGGGGGGGAGGTCATAATATAGCAAGACTCCATTAGAAGAAACAACATTACTAAGGTGAGTAATTTTTTCTTCAAACAACATGAAGTCTTGCTATATTATGACAATTGCAGACTACACAGCAGTACCTCCATGGAGGAGGGACAAAACCTACTTAGGGAATAGGCTCTGAAGCACAGCTGTGCCAAACCGAGCATCTCTCTGGCCTGGACATCCAGGGAGTAATGCTTGGTGAAAAGTGCACCGCTTTCCAGGTAGCAGCTTGACATATCTCTAAGATAGGGATGTCTCTGGCAGCAGCTAGAGACACGGCTGTACCTCTGGTAGAATGAGCCCTCAGGCCAGAGGGGAACTCTCCCAGTTTCTGATAACAAAATTGGATACAAGAGACAATCCACCTGGCAATTGATCTCTTAGTGGCAGGTCTCCCTTTTCCGACCTCACCGTAAGTGAGAAAAAGTTGGAGGGATTCGAACCTGTGACCCTTGGTACATTCCATATAGTAACTTAGGGCCCTCTTAACATCTAAACTGTGCAATCTCCTCTCACCAGAGGAAGAATGTTCAGTGAAAAACACTGGAAGGGAGATAGATTGGTTAAGATGGAAATCTGAAACCACCTTAGGCAAAATCTTCCTGTTAGTCCTGAGGACTACCTTATCCCTGTGGAAAGAAATAAAGTCAGTTTCTACTGACAAGGCTTGCAACTCACTTATGCGCCTGGCAGAAGTGATAGCCACTAGGAAAACAGTTTTCCAAGTTAAGTACTTAAGCTCTGCAGAAGACAGAGGTTCAAAAGGGGGTTGCATTAACTGGGCAATGCAAACATTAAGGTCCCAGGCAGGGGCCGGATCCCTAAAAGGTGGATTAGTATGAAGTAATCCTTTAAAAAACTTGGAAAATACAGGGTGAGCGGAAAGAGGGGATGACTTTCCTGCTGACACAAAAGCAGACACAGCTGCCAAATGAACTCTCAGGGTAGCTGGTCTGAGACCCAGGGAATTAAGATGTACCATGTAATCTAACAAAATGGGCAATTCAGCAGATTCTGGGGAAATATGTTTCCCAGCACACCAAATGGAAAACCTTTTCCACTTAGAATTATAAGTAGCCCTAGTGGAAGGCTTCCTAGAAGCCTTTAGAATTTCAAGAACACCCTGAGAAAGGTGTAGGTCAGCAAATTCTAACTTCTCAAGAGCCAGGCCTTCAGGTTGAGGGATTTGAGGTTCGGATACCAAACTCTCCCCTGGGCACAGGTTAACAGGTTGTGATTCCTGGGAGACACAGGGAAGATGGACTGTTAGGGACAGAAGGAGTGGGTACCAGGGCTGCCTGGCCCAATCTGGGGCAATCAGAATCACCCTGCAAGGCTGGGATCTGATTTTGACTAGCACCTTGAATAGGAGAGGAAGGGGAAAGGCATAAAGAAACTTCCTTCCAATCTAGGAGAAAGGCATCCAGGGGACTGAGCCCAACACTGGGGGCCTGCAACAGAAAAGTGGAAGTTGGTGATTGTCTGGGGCTGCAAAAAGATCTATCTGAGGGGTGCCCCATCGGGCAAAAACTATCCCCAGTACTTGAGGATCCAGAGACCATTCGTGATGGCCCTGGGAAATCCTGCTGAGAGCACCCGCTAGGACATTGTCCTTTCCTGGAAGATGAACTGCTATGAGGGAAGTGTTCGGGGAATAGGCCAGAGACCACAACTTCATTGCCTCGGTGCACAAGGCTGAAGACCGAGTGCCCCCCTGCTTGTTTTTTTTTTTCTGAACAGACGCAGAAAACACTTGAAGTGCTAAAAAGACAGCTCTGAGTTCCAGCAAATTGATGTGGAGTAGAGATTCCTGGGGACCACACTCCCTGAGTGGAGAGGTCGCCATGTGGGCTCCCACCCCAGGAGGGAAGCATCTGTAGTGAGGGTCAAGGAGTGAGACAGAGGAATGAAGGGGACCCCCAGTCTAAATTGCTCTGATCCTGCCACCACTGGAGGGCCTGGATCAGGGTTCGGGTCACTGGGACCAACTTGGAAAGGGGGTCTCTTTCTGAGACCAAAAGGCTCTCAAGTGAAACTGAATGTCCTCATCTGAAATCTTGTTCCTGCACTCACGGCTGTGGACACAGCCATGTGCCCCAGGAGCTGCAAAAGTGTCTTGCTGGTCGAGAGACCTCAGAGTGAAGGAGGAGGCCAAAGCCACCAAGTTCCTTACCTCTCTAAGGGTAGGAAGGCTCTGGCCTGCTTTGTGTCCATTCTGCACCTATGAAGGTGAGCACCTGAACTGGTTCCAGAACTGACTTTGGAAGATTTAGCAAGAAGCCCAGGAGTGAGCAGCTGCTGGGTAACTTGCAGGTGAGATTTTACCTGTTCTGGGGACTGGCCTACAATGAGCCAGTCGTCCAGATAGGGAAAGACAACAATCCTTTGCCTCCTTAAATGAGCAACTGCTACTGTCAGACATTTTGTGAATACCCTTGGGGAAGAGGTGAGGCCAAGGGCATTGCTCTGAACTGGTAGTGACCTGAGGGCAGTTCGAATCTGAGGAACTTTCGGTGGGAGCTTCTGATTAGGACGTGAAAATAGGCATCCTTGAGGTCCAGGGAGGCTAGCCAGTCCCCTGGCCTTAGAGAGGGTAAAATCACTGCCAGAGTTACCATCTTGAACTTTGGTTTCAAAAGGTGTTTGTTCAGATATCTGAGGTCTAAATGGGCCGCCATTCTCCTGTCTTTTCGGGTAAGGAAATATCTGGAGTACAGACCCTTGCCCTGGTGTAGGGAGAAACCTTCTACAGCTTTGAGAGCCAGGAGGGTTGAGACTTCTGTTTCTAGAGTAAAGGTCTCTAAAGAGTTTGCAGGTGGAAAGATCTGATTCTCATCTTTGGGAACTTTTTGAAGCTGAGAACCAGACCCTGGCTTACTACTTCCAGGACCCACTTGTCTGAAGTTAGAGACACCCAGTTCTGAATGAAGTAAGCCAACCTGCCCCTCACGGGTAAAGGAGAATCGGCCCTGGGCACCCCATCAGGGTGTCTGTTTGGCAGGTGCTTTAGGCTGAGAGGTGGGAGCAGGCCTGCCCACACCCAGTCTGCCTCTGCCTCTGAAGAAGCCCCTCTGAGCATAAGCAGAGGAGGCCTGGGTTTGGTAAAAAGGCCTGTGAAAAGGCCTACCCCTACCCCTGGGGGTCTGCCTCTGAGGAGTGGCTTGCCGCTCCTTGGCATGGGCACTCTTATAGGTAGTCCTATATTCATCCATTTTCTTCATATAATTCTCTGTCTGCTCCCCAAACAGAGAATTTTCAACCACAGGAAAATCCATAGCCTTAGTCTGGGTATCCTGTGACAAGCTAGTACACCTGAGCCAGGCCAACTTACTTAAAAGCTACAGACGTAGCCATGACTCTAGAGGATACATCATTAAAATCACAGCAGCATGAAACTGCACCTTGATGCCTCAATGCCATCAGCAGCCACCTGTTCCAGCTCATTAGCAAGCTGGCCAGAGGCCTGTTTGGCCAAAGCCATGACAGTGTCCCATCTAGATTTTTGATACCTTGCTACATAAGCCATGTAATTTGCTTGCTTGAGTCCCAAGGACTGCCATGTATTGTTTTTAGCCATGGCATCAATCTTCCTGGAATCCTTGTCAGGAGGATGTGAAGCCAGGGAATATTAGTTTATCACAGGCTGCAGCCTGAACCACACCAACATGACTGCATTGCTGTGAAAGGAATTCTGTGTCAGGACCTGACAGTGTGTACCTCCTGTCCATCTTTTATCCACAGGAGGCACAGAATTAGGAGTTTTTAAAATGTTATTGTTCGTTTACAAATGATTTATGCAAAGGAATAGACAATCTCCTAGACTCTGGTATATCCATCATTTCTACAAAATCAGGTTCCTCTTGCTCATCCACAGCTTCCTCCAATGGGAGCTGGAGGGTTTCAGCAACTTTTGTAAAACATAAAGTGAGAGGGGACTCAGAAAGCACAGGGGAGATTCTAAAGGTCTGTCTGGGAGATGTCCGTTCATCGGGCACACCAGACCCTCCAAGTCACATTCATACTGTTCATAATCATCCTGCCCTCCTTTGGTTCATAAAACTCTCAACATCATATTCCTGAACCGTGGAACCGACCTTTACTAGACAGTGGCGGTTCGGACGGAACCGGAGAAAGTGACTGGACAATCTGAATAGTTTTTATATCTCTGCAGCAGTTGGAGAAGGAATTTTGGGCTCCACACCTGCTGATCTTCTTGTTTTCTTTACTGGAACTGGCTCATCCGAGCCAGCTTTGCGTTTGCCCGAGGAAGTCTCACCCTGGTCAGAGGGCAACCGAACCGGGCTGGCCATCTGGGTCAGCGGACTTTTTGGCCTCTCGTTCCCTGAGCCTGCCAACTCTCTTATCCAGGGTGGCTGCAGGGAAATTTTTACAAATCTGGCAGTCTGAATTGAGGTGGTCAAACCCCAGATAATATACACATGTGGTGTGTGGGTCAGCCTTGGCAAAGACTTCCCCACAAGCATCACAGTGTTAAAACCCAGTGGGCCCGGTTTTTCTTTTGGGTTTCTCAGACATAATGCCAGCCTAACCAAAAACTTGCCCTTTTAACAGCAGTGCCAGGCAAAACACCCTTATCGGTTCCTAACCGTGTCACGGGTCTTGGAAAAAAACGTAATGAATTCCGCTTTTTTAGAACCGATAAGAACGGGAACCGCACTCTAAAACCTCTAATTTTTGTAACTTCAAGTTTTAAAGCAAGCTGATCGATTCAAACCGAACCGATAACATTTACAAGTTCCACACAGAAATTAAACTGAAATTACTTACATACCACAGACAGAGCTTGAACCGATCGGTTTTGGTAGTTAAATAATAATATTCTCGGTTGATTTGAACCGAGAAAACACTGTTTAAACCAGAAATGAACGCAGCAGTAGGAGAAATTCCGGAGCGACTGTTCAGTGAGGCGGAGTAAAGAATCTGACAGTTTGGGTTTGAAATAACCCAGACAGAGCTTCTCTAACCGAGCTCATGCTCTAAGTTCCATTCTTAGAATGGGAGTTAACTCTTTCACCTCCGGAGCAGTTCTAATGGTGGGACAAACTGCAATTGTCATAATATAGCAAGACTTCATGTTGTTTGAACAATTGTTTTGACAAAAACAAAAACTTGGCTACTTGCCTACAAAGCGACTGAGCCCTTAAAAAGAATGGTTACTACAAATATTGGTCTGGCTATCAGATTTTTAAAGTTAGAGGCCAAACTGACCACCTGCTCACAAACTGATTTGTTCCACCCTGGGCATATGTGGCCCTTGTTGAGGGTTTCCTCGCAGTCACTAGGACCTCCGCTACCCTTGAAGACACCCCATACCTGTCCCTGACTAGGTTTGCAGAAGCCATGCATACAGGTGCAGAGACTGAAGATTTGGGCGTACTAGAATTCCCTGTTCCTGGGAGAGCAAACGAGGAGATGGGCAAGGGAATTCGGAGGTTTCAATGCCAACTGTTGGAGCAACAGGAACGAAATCTGTTGAGCCCAAAATGGCACTATGAGAATCATGACAGCGTGTTCCACTTGTAGCTTGATTAGCACTCTCTGAAGTAGTGGGAAGGGAGGGAAGGCATGCAGGAACCTCCCTGTCCAAGAGAGGGACAACGTGTCTTGCCAGAAAACACCAGGCCCTGGATCGAACAAGCAGAAACTGGGCAGTTTGGCATTGAGTGGGGATGCAAAGAGGTCCAGTTCTGGAAGACCCCACATTTGCAAAAGGTCTACTACGTTTTGTAGTAACTCCCATTCGTGAGCCTGAGACAGTGTGTGGCTGAAGAGGTCAGCTAGGGTGTTTAGAACTCCTGGAAGGTGAACCACTCTGAGTTCCTGGTTGTGCTCCACTGCCCAGTACCAGACTCATGGCTTCTCTGAAAAGAAGGTAAGAATGTTTGTCCCCTTGCTTGTTGATGTAGAAGACCACTGGCATATTGTCTGACTGGATTAGTAGGGTAATGTAAATATTGTTTAGTGGGTAATGGTTCTCTTCTAGGTTCTTCGGCCCCCAATCTAGGCTTTCAAATTCAAGAAAAAATATAGGAAATCTTGGGGGGCCCTTTGAAGTAAACACTCTTCGCTCAAGTTATTGTTCTTCAATCTTTCTTTTTATTTCTCTTCCCCCTACGTTTCGCTTATATGCTTCGGTTGTTGGGCTCCCCCATGAGCAGCCATGAGGAACACAGAGTCCGCCCTGGGCTGCCCGCACAAGTGTGGCTATCTGCTTGGTGTCCTATACAAGCAATCAGCCTTTTTAGGGACTGCCAAGGTCATCGAGAGGTGCTTCCAGGCTACTTCTGTAACGTCTTGGAAGGGTTCCACTAAGGGTGGGACAACTAAGGGTTTTGGATCAGTGACCCCCAAGAACTTTGCCAAACGGCATCTTTCGAGGTTCAACTCTTCTGTCTCCCACTGATTTAGGAATTGGATACGTCTCATTACATCCAGGAAGGAAGAGTCATCTGGAGACTCAGAGTCTCTCTCCGGGTGTCTGCGGATGGAAGAGTTCGGTCATCCTCCGAGGAATCGTAGGAGGAGGAGCCTCCAGAGGATCCTTCTGAGGAAATAAAACGGGCGTCCCCTGGAGGAGGACCTGGACGGGTGGCGACCATGCCACAGTCACAATGGTGACCCATTTCCTTCATCCCCGGACCGGCCAGCGTCAGGGGTGGCAGAGGCGAACATGGGGGGGGGGGTGCACGGCTGTCTAGGTGGGGCCGGTATCCCCGCGGGGTTGATGACCTGCTCTGGTGGCCTAGGCAAAAGATCCCCTTTAATGGTATTCCACCAGCTATTTGAACAGAGCCCCAACCTCGACAAAAGTGACGACAGGGCCTGCCTGGGGTGCTGGTGTTAGGGGGCCTCTTGCGGTACAGTTTCCTCTGGCGTCGGGTCGGACGGTATCTTCTTGTCGGATGTCGGCTCTAGCAGGACGGTGTCCTCTGGCATCAGGTGCCCAGATGGCTGCTTGTCAGGCTCCCGAGGGAGAGGCAAAGGCGAAGAGGGTGGCGCCCGGTCTCTGGTATCCCCGGAGGCAAGCATCAGGTCCCCCGACATCGGGTCTGTAGTAAGGTCCTTGTTTGGGCCCTGCGGAGCGGGGGACGGTTTAAAGGGTGGAGTCTGGTCCAGCTCCGTAGTGTAGTCAGAGGGTGTTGAGGCCTGACGTCTGTCTGAAGCCTCGGACGACAACCATCTGGAAGGTAAGTAATGCTTCTGGAGCTCGTGTTCCTGGTGTTGTCAGACTCCGTCGTCCTGTCAGATGACCCAGAAACTACAGCCTTGGGGACAGCAGGTTCTGACCTCCCACCCCAAAAAGACTGCACCTGTCCTGCTGACCGAGACCGTACAGCATGCTTGTGGGGTCGGATAGCCAGGGACACGGGGGCTTGAGAAAGCCCGAGCCCGGAAGATTTCCTGCTCTGCGCCTGAGATGAGGCTGGGGGCTTCCTCAATGGTAACCCTGGGAGAGCTGGGGGGTGGGGGCAGAGTCTGACCTCGTGGCAGAGGACTTGGAAGTCTTCTGTGGGCACCTAGAACAGGATTCTGACCTCGACCTGTCCTTGTCCCGATGATGGTGCTTCCAGCTCAATTTCTTCTCTCGGGGTCCTTAGCTGAGGAGGAGAAGGCAGGCTGTGCCCGATGGAGTCTTGGTATTTTACTGTGCAAGAGTATGCTTTCAGGTGTTCAGTAATGATTCGGTTCTTATTGAAGCCTTGGCAGTGGCAGTCATTCAGAAAGTGGTCAGGGCCTAAGCACTGGGCAGGTAGGCCTAAAAGCAGTCTTTGCCAGGATATGCTTGCTGCACGGCACTTAGATTTCGCCATTTGATGAGGAAGATGGCTGAAGACATACACAAAACTAGTAATTTAACAGAAAAAAAGGTAACGGCGCAAAGCGTAGAAAATGGCTGTTGACTGGAAACAGGAGGTGCACGTGGGAGCCTATATGCACGTGGTTAATGCATGGGAAAAAACTGGGGTCGCATCCAGGGACCGCCTTTATACAACTAGTGACGCCGGGTGGGGCAGACATCAGGGGGCAGTCCTCCGCCTTAGACTGCTAGCTAGAATTTCTCTGTGGGGTCCTAGTGCCTGGAGGCATAGTCCTAATGGTGTTACCTGCTGCAAGAGCTCCACCTCAAAGTGAGATCATATTTTTAGTGTTAAATACAAGAAACTGTATCAGACTAACAGTAATTTTCTTTTTCTGTCAGCACCAACATTGTCAAGTAAGATTTATACATGGGTATGCATGCACACCAAATAGGGATCATTAGTACAGCTATGGCTTTAAAGAAGCTATGCCTGTAGCTTGGAATGTTGGCGTCAGTGTTCTGAGGCTCCAAGTTCTTACCCAACACATACCGCAGTTCAGTAAAGACTAGCCACCCAAAATACTACATAGGTTTTAGTGACATCAATGGCTCAAATGAATGGTTCTAAAGGACAACTGAAAATGACTGGTCAGGTGCCTGATGGCAGTCAATAGTAACAAACTAGAACTGCAATGTTTACAACACCAATTTTCTGAACTACTCCAATCACTAAGAAATATATATCGGACAGAAGAGGAGCGAATGAAACAAACAGCAGTGAGGACTTCCTGCAGTCCTTCACAAAGTGTGTACAGTACCAGAGTATTCTGTGCACATCTAGAGTATGGAGCAATGCTTCCCCTGCATTGGCATGCTCTGGATAATACACTGGAAGGTAGATGGCTTCATATAAAGCCAACTCTGACACCACCTTTGGTAGAAACTTAGGAACAGTATGTAGAGGCACCCAGTTTTTGTAGAAAAACAAATAAGGAGACTCACTCATTAGAGCCTTTATCTGAAATCCTTCAAGCAGAAGTGATGGCAACTAAAAAAAAATGCTTTCAAAGACAGGAATTAAAAATTACTCACCTTAGTAATTATATTTCTTCTAATGGAGTCTTGATGTATTCTGACAATTGCAGTGATTGCCAACCTTTGAACTGCCCCGGAGAACCAAGGGTTAACTTTCCATGCAAGGCATGGAACACTGAGCTCGAGCTCGGTTGAAGTCTCTGTGTGGAGTGTTTTGAACTCAAACCGTCAGATTCTTACGAGCCCAACTAAACTAAAAATTCTATGTGGAAATTGTAAAATTCTACTAGCCAACTGGCTGAAATGTTTTGGATTCCCAAGGAAGACTCAAGTCAGGAAACCCAAAAAACTAAACCCAATGTACTCAAAAATAATAAATAAGCACCCAAACAACAGGGAGGAGGGTGCAAGCAAATACGCCCCTTGGGTGCAACACTGCACCTGCCTACCCACTTCCCAAAAACAGGTTCTGAGAGGGGAGGCAAGGAGGGAGATCAGAATACAGCAAGACTCCATTAGAAGAATATAATTACTAAGGTGAGTAATTTTTTCTTCAAACAACATGAAGTCTTGCTGTATTCTGACAATTGCAGACTACCAAGCAGTACTTCCAAAGAGGAGGGACAGAACCTACTTTGGGAACAGGCTCTGAAGTACTGTTGTGCCAAACCGAGCATCACTCCTAGCCTGGATATCCAGAGAGTAATGCTTGGTAAAGGTATGGACTGCTTTCCAGGTGGCTGCTTGACAAATTTCTAGGAGAGGAATATCCATGGACGCAGCCAGGGAAGCAGCTGTACCTCTTGTGGAGTGAGCCCTCAGGCCTCAGGGTGGAGTTTTTCCCAGTTTTTCATAGCAGAATTGTATACAAGACACAATCCACCTGGCAATAGATCTTTTGGTGGCAGGTTTTCCCTTTCCCACTTCTCCATAAGTGAGGCTGGAGGGAGTCAAACCTGTGACCCTTGGTAAGCTCTATGTAGTAACTAAGGGCTCTTTTTGACGTCTAAACTGTGCAGCCTCCTCTCTCCTGAGAAAGAATGATCATTGAAGAAAACAGGGAGAGACAGACTGGTTTAAATGGAAGTCTGAAACCACTTTGGGCAAGAACCTTCTATTGGTTCTAAGGACCACTTTATCCCTATGAAAGGAGATAAAATCAGATTCCACTGATAGGGCTTGCAATTCACTGATACGCCCGGCAGAGGTAATGGTTACCAAGAACACAGTTTTCCAAGTCAAGTACTTAAGCTCTGCTGAAGACGCAGGCTCAAAGGGGGGGGTTACATAAGCTGAGCAATGCAAACATTCAAATCCCAGGCAGGGTCTCTAAAAGGGGAACTGGTGTGAGACAATCCTTTAAAAAATTTACAGAACACAGGATGGGAAGATAGTGAGGAAGGTTTCCCCACAGACAAAAATGCAGAAACAGCTGACAAGTGTACCTTGAAAGTAGCTGGTCTGAGGCCTAGGCCATTAAGATGGACCATATAATTCAGAACCGTAGGCAATTCAGCAGTGTCTGGAGAAATATTCTTCTTAGAAAACCAAATGCTGAATTTTTTCCATTTGGACTTGTAAGTCTTTCTGGTAGAGGGCCTTCGAGAAGCCTTGAGGATGTCCAGAACCCCTTGAGAAAGATGCATATCTGCAAACTCTAACTCTTCAAGAGCCATGCCTTGAGATTGAGGTACCAAATCCTCTCCTGAGAAGATGTTAACAGGCTGTAATTCCTGGAAAGCGACAGGGGAAGATGGACTGCTAGAGACAGCAACAGGGGTACCAGGGCATCTGGCCCATCTGGAGCAACCAGAATCACCTTGCAAGGTTGAGACCTTACTTTGACTAAAACTTTGAACAGGAGCGGGAAGGGGAGAGGCATACAGAAATTTCCCTTCCCAATTCAGAATCTGGGCATCCAGGGGGACTGAGCCCAAGACTGTAGGTCTGCAACAAAAGAGAGGGAGTTGGTGATTGTCCAGGGCTGCAAAGAGATCCATCTCTGGAGTGCCCCACCTTGAAAAAAATCACTTTCAACACTTGAGGGTCCAGGGACCATTCGTGATGGCCCCGAGAAATCCTGCTCCGTGCATCTGCTAGCACATTGTCCTTGCCTGGAAGGTGAACTGCTACAAGAGAGGCTTGCAGGGAATAAGCCAGGGACCACAACTTCATGGCTTCTGGGCACAAGGCCGTGGACAGAGTGCCTCCATGCTTGTTGATATACCACATGGTGGAAGTGTTGTCTGTTCTGACTTGAACCACCTTGTTCTGAACTGACTGTGAGAACACTTTTAGAGCTAGAAAAAATGTCCTGAGCTCTAGGAGATTGATGTGGAGAAAGGATTCTTGGGGGGACCACAGGCCCTGGGCAGTGAGAGACCCCATATGGGCTTCCCAGCCCAGAAGAGAACCGTCCGTGGTAAGGACCACTGAACAAGGCTGAGCAGCAAAAGGAACACCTCGTCTTAAATTGTCTTGATCCTGCCACCATTAGAGGGCTTGGATCAAGGTCAGAGTCACTGGGATCAGTTTGGTAAGGGGAATCCTTCCTCTGAGACCAGAAAGCTCTCAGGTGGAACTGAATATCCCTCATCCTGAATCTTGCCCCTTGGACCACTGCTGCTGAAGATGCCATGTGGCCCAAGAGCTGGAGGAAATGCCTTGCTGGTCGAGATACCCGAAGGCTGAAGGAAGAGGCTTGTTCAATAAGAACCCTTGCCCTTTCTAGAGGAAGAAAGGCTCTTGCTCAGAGTTTGTCCAGTTCTGCCCCTATAAAGGTAAGAAGCTGGACTGGTTTGATAACTGACTTGGGAAGGTTGAGAATAAATCCAAGAGAAGTAAGCACTTGCTGGGTCACTTGCAGGTGTGACTTGACTTGGTCTGGAGACTGATCCACAATCAGCCAATTGTCCAGATATGGAAAAATGGAAATCTTTTGCCTTCTTAGAAAGGCAGCTACTACTGCCAGGCACTTTGTGAAAACCCTTGGGGCTGAGGTTAGGCCAAAGGGCATTGCTCTGAACTGACAGTGGCCTGAGGGCAACTCGAATCTGAGGTACTTTCTGTGGGAGCACCTGATGGGAATGTGAAAGTAGGCATCTTTGAGGCTAGCCAGTCCCCTGCCCTTAGACAGGAAAGGATTATTCCCAGAGTTACCATCTTGACCTTTGGTTTTAAAAGATGTTTGTTTAGATATCTTAGGTTTAGGATGGGTCGCCACTCCCCTGTCCTTTTTGGGGTCAGGAAGTACCTGGAGTACAGTCCTCTGCCCCAGTGTAGGGTAGATACTCTCTCTCTATGGCTCTTAAGGCCAGAACAGAAGAAACCTCTGCCTCTAGGGCAAGGGTTTCTGAGAGATTTGCACGTGGAAAAGATCTGGCTCTCATCTTTGGAAATTTTCTGAAGCTGAGAACCAGTCCCTGGCTTACTACTTCCAGGACCCACTTGTCTGATGTAACAGACATCCAGTCCTGGACAAAGTAAGCCAGCCTGCCCCCCCTACTGGAATAGGAGAATCGACCCGGGCAGGTCCATCAGGGTGTCTGCTAGGCAGAGGCTTTAGGCTGAGAAGTGGATGCAGCCCTGCTCATCCCCCTTCTGCCGCTCCCTCTGAAGAAACCCCTCTGAGAAAAGGAAGAAGAGGCCTGTGCTTGGTAAAAAAGGCCTTTGAAAAGGCCTGCTCCTGTCCCAGACTGCTGCCTTTGAGGAGCTGCCTGCCTCTCCTTGGCCTGAGCACTCCTGTAAGTGGTCATGTACTCATCCATTTTCTTCATGTAATTCTCTGTCTGCTCCCCAAACAGAGAATTACCCACTACAGGAAAATCCATGGCCTTAGCCTGGGTGTCCTGCAAGAGGCTAGTACATCTGAGCCAAGCCATTCTCCGAACAGCCACAGATGTAGCCATGACTCTTGATGACACATCATTAGAGTCCACAGCAGCATGAAACTGAACTTTAGATGCCTCAATCCCATCTGCAGCCACCGCTTCCAGCTCCTTGGCTTGCTGGGGAGAGGCCTGTTTAGTCAGTGCCAGTACAGTGTCTCACCTGGACTTCTGGTACCTGGCTGTATAGGCCATGTAATTCGCCTGCCTGAGTCCCAAGGAAGATGCCATGTACCGTTTCTTTGCCATGGCATCAATTTTCCTGGAGTCCTTGTCTGGGGTGTGTGAAGCCAAGGGAATATTTGCCTTGTCACAGGCAGCAGCCTGCACTACCCCAACATGGCTGCATTGCTGGTATAAGAACTCTGTGTCTAAGCCTGAAAGTGTTTATCTCTTGTCCATTCTTCTATCCACAGGAGATATAGTGTTAGTAGACTTTAGGATTTTTTGTGTCTGTTTCCCAAAGGATTTGTGGAGGGGAACAGAGAGTCTCCTGAACTCTGGGATGTCCATCATTACTACATAATCAGGCTCCTCTTGATCTTTCACAGCCTCCTCCATAGGAAGCTGGAGGGTTTCAGCCACCTTTCTGTAGAACATAAAGTGAGAAGGGGAATCAGAAAGCCGAGGAAGGGAAACATCTGAAGGTCTGTCTGGGGAGATTTCCGGTTCCACAGGCACATCCAGACCCTCACTTTCACCATTATCATCCTCAAAATTTCCCCTGCTCTTCAAACTCCGGTTCATAAAAATCTTTGAGGGTATAATCTTGAACAAGGAGAACCAACCGAACTGAACCCCTGCCAGAAGGTGCCGGATCGGTCGGAACCGGACGGAACGATTCCGCAATCTTAATCGATCTGGCCATCTCTTCGGTGGTAGGAACATGAACCTCTGGATCCGAACCGGATGATTTTTCTCTTCTCTTCCTTTGAACCGGAACAGACTCCTCAGAATTGCCTCTCCTTTTGCCCGAAGAAGTATCGCCCTGGTCAGAGGGTACTCCTGGTTCGTTCGGAACCGAACTGGGCTGGCCATCCGGGTCAGCGGACTTCTCGGCTTCCTTTTCCCTCAGTCTACCTAATCTCTTCTCAAGGGTAGATCTGGGAAAATTTTTACATATTTGGCAGTCTGAATCGAGGTGGTCAAACCCCAGACAATAAACACAGGTGGTGTGAGATCGGCCTTAGCAAAGACCTCCCCACACTCACTGCAGTGTTGAAACCCAGTGGGCCCAGTTTTTTCTTGGGTTTCTCAGACATAGCCAACCTAACCAACTTACCCTTTTTATGGCAACCGCCAGGCAAGACTCCCTTATCGGTTCTTAACCGTGTCACGGGTATTGGAAAAAAACGTACTAAAACATGTTTTTTTTTTTTAGAACCGATAAGGACCAGTAACCACACACTAAGTAAAACACAGAACACAAGATTTCACTATCAACTGGCTGGTTCAGCCGAACCGACCGCACTTTTACAAGTTCCACACAGAAAAACAGAACAATTCTTATCTAGTACTCACGGCACCACAGACAAAGAATGAACAGACTAAGAGGATAACTTTTTCGGTTTTAAAAAAAAAAACGATGAAAACTAAAACTTTAACGTACTTTCAAACCGAGCTGAAGGAGAAATCTCCAGAGCAACCGTTCAGTGAGGCGGAGTAAAGAATCTAATGGTTTGAGTTTGAAACACTCCAGACAGAGACTCCAACCGAGCTCGAGCTCAACATTCTATGCCCTGCATAGAAAGTTAACTCTCTGTTCTCCGGGGCAACTTAAAAGTTGGGGATCACTGCAATATGTCAGAATACAGCAAGACTTCATATTGCTTGAAAAACAGAAGGGAACTCCCTGACAAAGGTTCTCCTGAACCATCCACCACTGCAAGTCCCGAACCATCAGAGAGCAAACCAGGGTCTCCCGATCCAAATCATCCACCAATTGATCTTACTGAGACCGAAGTGTCTACCGAGAGATTCTCATGTACAGCCGAGCGCGAGGCACCATCGGAATGGCAGCCGCCATGAGCCCGAAGAGGTGAAGGACTGATCTGGCAGTGACCTGCCTGCGGCTGGACAAAAGGCTGGCTTCAGCCTAAAGGGTGGCCGCCCTGTAAAAAGGCAGGAAGGCCATACCGGAAGTCGTATCCAGGATCGCCCCGATAAACTGGAGTCTTTGAGATGGGATCAAATGGGACTTGGCCTGGTTGATGGTAATACCCAAGCTGGTGAAAACCTGCAGGGTAAGGGAAAGGGAGCGCAGGAGATCCTCCCTAGATGGGGCCGCCAGTAGCCAATCATCCAGGTACGGGAAAACCTGAAGCCCCTGGGGACGCAGATGGGCTGGCCACAGAAAGGCATTTGGTAAATACTTGGGGGGTCGACGAGCAGAGACCAAATAGGAGGGCCCTGAACTGCTAGTGGTCCCCCTGAAAAGAAAACCGAAGGTATTTGCGGTTGGACAGGCAGACAGGGATATGCAGTTAGGCATCCTTTATGTCCAGTGCGCACAGCAACTGTGCCGGCTGAAGGAGGGGCAGAATGCTCTGCAGAGAGAGCATTTGGAACCTCTTGTTCTCCACGAACAGGTTCAGGGAGCTGAGGTCCAGGATTGGCCTCACGTCGACCGATTTCTTCGGAACCAGGAAGAATGGGAATAGTAACCCGTCCCCTGACGATTGAGAGGGACGAGCTCTATCGCCACCTTCCGAGGAAGGGCAGAGATTTCTTCCCGAACCAGAAGAAGGTGCTCCAGGGAGTAAGACGACCTTGGAAGGGGTTTTCTGGGAGGTTTCTGAAGAAACTCTATTAAGTGCCCTTCCACTATCAGCTGGAGCAACCAAATGTCTGACATGATCCTCTCCCAACCCGGCAGATGAAGGGAGAACCTCCCTCTTACCGGTTCCTCTGGAAGACCCAGAGACTGTGGGAGAGGAAAGGAGTTGGGTGGTGTGAGGCAGAGCAGCAGCTGGAGCTCCCGCTGCCCGTTTGGGCAGGAAGGCTTCGCAGCCTGAGGGGGCCAGTGTTCATTGGCCCGCTTCCCTTGTGGTTTCGCCTTGGCCCATGCACACTTGCGAAAGGGATGGCGCTGTGGTTGTGAGGCTCTGTACAAGGCGTCGACTTCCTTGAGAGCAGTACCCTTCTCTCGCAGGCCGGTGATGATATCCTTGACATCATCACCGAGCAGCACCGAACTCCTGAAGGGCGCATCCTGAATGGCAGACTGCACTTCAGGGACCAAACCTGATATTCAGACCCAGGCGTGTCGCTGCAAACCTGCGGCGAACGCTGAGTTCCTACCAGCAGCATCCACTGTATGAAGCGCAAAGCATGTGCCTACTGGCCGAACGAGGAGATCGGACCAGGTCTGCCACTTCTTCTTTGGTCTGTGACTCAGGAAGGGAGTCCAATTTATCTTCCACCTCGCTAAGAACGGCCTTCTGGTAATCCCCCATGTGGGCGACATAGTTCAAGGCCCTAATACCCAGAGTGGAAGAAGTGAAGACCTTCTTCCCATACTGGTCCAGAAGGTGGGATTGGATTTTAGGCAGCAACTCCCTAAAGGAAGGATCCTCAGGAGGAGACTTCGGAGGGGTCCTCGGCCTGGGCTCATCCAGAGAGCGTGGCTCGTCATCCAAATCGGAGCATCCATCAGAGTCGTCCGACGGATCCAAGGAGAATGAAGAAGAAGATTCCACCTCCTGACGCGTGGGAGGAACGGACCCCTTGGGAAGCGTATCCAGCTCCACTCTGGAACCGGAGGGCTCGCCTCTGGTATCCGGAGTAGGGGAGGGAGTCTCTCGGCTCCGATGTAAGGGGTCCGGAACTGGCGTCAGAAGACTGTTCTCCACCTCCCTGGTGAGCTGAGCCTTGGCCTCAGCCCACCAGGAAACCAGAGTCTCCCTCAAATCCACCGGTGGCTGAGGGGACGGTGGAGGAGGGGGATACAGATACTGAGGGTATCCGTACCCTGACGGCAGGTAGCCCAGTGTCAGGTACTGAGGCACCGTGTACTGCGGTGTCGGGTACACTGGCGTCAGAGGAATTGTCGGGTCTTCCGGCCCAGTGAGACGGACACCTGACAGGATCGAGCCCACATCCTCGGCATCCCCTGGAGAGAGGATGAAAATCCCCAGGGTCAGACCAGGGAGACGCTGGATCCTCGGAGGGCAGCGAACGCGGCGGGGAGCCAGGGACGGCGGACTGGACGTAAGGGTCCGGCGTCGGAAGGGTCGACGGTCGCCTTACCGGCACGGTCCGGGTGGACATCGGAGAAGCCGTCGTCCGACTAGCGGACCCAACGATGGGGAGGGCCGCGAAGGAGGAACGGCCATGTCGGACGGTTTAGCAACCGTGCGCTGCCCCAAAGGGTCGAGCGACTTAGTGGCCTTCTCCGGCGGACGTCAGAGGAGCAGATGTCCAGCTTACCGGAGCCACTCGAACTAGAAGGCTATGCGCTGGCGGCCTTGCCAGGAGTGGAAGCCTCCTTTGACCCGGAGGCACCTGAAGGGCCCGAGCGCGAGCTAGATGGGTGGGATGTTACCTTGAGCATGGTGACGCCAGCCAAAGTCGCAGTGGCCGAGGAAAAGGAGTCCCGGTCCCGGTGCTTCTCCTTGTCCTTTTTTCGGTGTCCCACGGGCGAAGTGGAGGCCTGACGAAGCTTCTTCAGCTCCTTCACCATGGAGGTCATTTTCTGTTTGAGGATATGGGCCTCCAGGGACTGCTGCCTCCTTCTGCAGGTGGCGGCCTTGAATCTCAGGCAATGCTGGCACTTCTCCACAGGGTGATCCGGGCCCAGACAGAAGAGTCACTGGGAGTGACCGTCCTTGTGCGGGAGCTGGGCACCGCACAAGTTGCACATATTCTTGTGCTCGGAGGGTGTAGGGGACAATATACACCGCTGCGATGACTGACGTGAATTTTGAGAAATTCGAAGATAAAGATGGTAAAATTACCGACGACAGACTGACGAGCAGGTGAACTTAACTGTGAGCAGCTTTCACAAGCTAACGGCTGGAAAGAACTGGAAGGCAGGCGTGGGGGACCGCCCATTTATACTGATGTTGACTGACATCGGACACTTGACGTGGGGCGTCCTCGCCTATAGACTGCTAGCTAGAAATTTTTCCGAGGGGTACTGATGCCTGCCGGCTTCAGTCCTATATGTAATTACCTACTGCAAAAGCCCTCACGAAGTAAGATCTACTGTTACAGGTGAATAACCTGTTCTTCTAGGAGTGTGGGTATGTTGTTCATCCACACTGTTTGGCAGACTCCTAGCAGTTCTCCGGGAGGAGGGAGGCAAGGCGCACACCCCTTACTTAGGGAACAGAGACTGGAGAACCGAGGCCCCAAAACCAGCATCCCGGCATGACTCAAGGTCGATGTAGTAGTACGTAATGAAGGTGTTTGCTGACTTGCAGGTAGCGGCCCGACAGATTTCCTGGATAGGGATGTTCCTGGAAGCAGCCACCAATGCAGCATTATGGTGGGTAGAATCAGCTCTTATCCCTCTGGGAGACTCCATGCCAGCCAACTCATAGCATAGACCTATGCATGATGTAATCCACCTTGCAATGGTCTGTTTGGCTGCAGGTCTGCCAGAAGCGGCTTCAGCATAGGTGACAAGAAAAATTACTCACCTTAGTAAAGTACAGTTACATAAGAACTTACCGTAAGAGCAGATCTTCAAGAACAGCTCTTGCAGCAGGTTACACCATTAGGACTGAAGCCGGCAGGCGCCAGGACCCCACGGAAATTTTCTAGCTAGCAGTATTCAACGGGGACCGCCTCTGACTTCAGTCCTGCCCCCAACATCAGGCGTAGTACATGAGGAGGCGGTCCCCCATAATCCTCAGTTCTCCCGCCGGAGACTCACGGCCGCTGGATGACATCAGAAGAGGAGACCAAGGATCTGCCATCAAATGGCAACCAAAGAGGCTGTAAATGCCTTATCCTAGGAGAAGGATGTTGCGACTATAACCTACCTCCAGTGGGGATGGTGGGAAGGAAAATAAATGCTGTAAGAGCTGTTCTCGAAGATCTACTGTTACGGTAAGTTCTTACGTAACTGTACTATCTTACTTCGAGAAACAGCTCTTGCAGCAGGTTACACCATTAGGACTGATTCCCAAGCAATACTGCAAATCACACACTATCAGGAGGAGGAAAGGTAAAAATTCTCGAATTACATCAAGCCTAGGACAGAAGTCCCTGAAGGACTGCTAGACCAAAACCTGCTCTTCGCCTCGATGCGATGTCCAGGCTATAATGCCTGATGAAAGTGTGGACGGAGCTCCAGGCAGCTGCAGCACAAATAGCTGAAGTGGATACGTTCTTCAAAGCTGTGAAAGAGGTAGCCACTCATCTGGTGGAATGACCCTTAACCGTGCCCGGTATGGGTTTATTGCGCTTCTGATAACAGAACGTAATACACTGGACGAGCCATCTAGACAGCGACTGTTTGGAAACGGGAACTCTCACCATTCTGTGGGAAAAGGAGACAAAAGCTGGTCAGATTTTCAGTGGTGTTTGGTTCTGGTCAGGTAGTATCTGAGACACCTGTGCACACCTAGAGTGTGCAGGAGGGCTTCTCCTCGATTAGAATGTTTTGGGAAATATGCTGGTAAATCGATATCCTGATTAAGGGTGAGTGCTGAGACCAACTTAGGCAGAAATTTAGGATTAGTCCGTAGGGATACCCTGTCTTGGTGGAAAAGCAAATAAGGTTCTTTACACACGAGTGCGTGTAGTTCAGAAATTCTTCTGGCCGCGGTAACGGCAACTAAAAATAACATTTTCCAAGAGAGAAAACGTAGCTCGCAATCCGCGGCTGGTTCAAAAGGTGGCAGCATGAGCTGCTCCAAGATGAAGGGTAGATCCCATGGTGGAATCGGATCCTTGATCGGGAGCCTAAGGTGGAGGACACTCCTCAGGAAGGCATGCGTCGTGTCCAATTGAGCTATAGTGCATTGGCCTACAGAGACGTGATAGGCTGAAATGGCAGAGAGGTGTACCTTAATCGAGGAGCAGCCAAACCAGAGTGGAAAAGGGACAGCAGATAGTCCAATACCAGCTTCACTGGGCAGCCCAAAGGTGATAAACCACGCGCTTGAACCCATAAGCAAAACCTGCGCACTTCATGGCGTAGGTCGCGTGGGTAGCCGGTTTCCTGGCGGCAGGGAGAATGTCTGCCACCTCTTGCGAGACCCCATGTCGCATCATGGCTATGTCTCTAGGAGCCAAGCATGCAGGTTCAGGGAACGTAGGTCCGGATGGACCAAACAACCCGCCTCCAGAGACACAAATGGGACCTGATTGGTAAAGGCACTAGAGGTTCCCGGGACAGCTGATGCAAGAGAGGGAACCAGATCTGTCTGGGCCAAAAGGGCGCGATCAGTATAAGCGCCACTTGCTCCCTCTGAAGTTTTAGAAGAACTCTCTG
This sequence comes from Neoceratodus forsteri, assembly GCA_016271365.2. Taxonomy (NCBI): domain Eukaryota; kingdom Metazoa; phylum Chordata; order Ceratodontiformes; family Ceratodontidae; genus Neoceratodus; species Neoceratodus forsteri. The sequence goes on from CM028137.1 coordinate 369,914,000, forward strand.
GATCAATGGCAAAGGCATAGAGGAATCTGCCTGCCCAGGAGAGGGACAACGCATCTCGCCAGTAAACACCAGGCCCTGGATCTAGCGAGCAAAAACTGGGCAGTTCTGCGCTGGATGGGGATACGAAAAGGTCTAGTTCTGGAGTACCCCATCTGCGAAACAGATCCTCTGCTACCTCCTGAAGTAGTTCCCATTCATGGACTCTGGCCTGAGAGCGGCTCATGCTGTCTGCAATGACGTTGTCCACTCCCGGAACATGAATGGCAATAAAGTTTGCGCCGTGTTGCAAGACCCAATCCCACACTCTCATGGCCTCCCTGCAAACTGGGTAGGAATGGGTGCCTCCTTGTTTGTTGAGGTAATACATCACCATGGAATTGTCTGTTTGTAACAGAAGTGTACCCGGTGGACTCTCCGACTGGAAGGCCTGCAGGGCGTAAAGAACTGCCCTCATCTCCAGGATATTTATGTGGAGATGAGACTCTTGGTCTGTCGACAGGCCATGAGACCAGACACCGTCAAGGTGTGCTCCCCAACAGAGCCCTGAGGCGTCTGTGGAGAGTGTCACAGTCAGAGACAGCGCTATGAAGGGGACTCCCGCTGAGAGATTCCTCGAATCTAGCCACCATTGCCAATCTCGAATTACGGCCTTTGTGATCCAGATTGGATGCTGCAGATGGTCTTGCCTTTGGTCCCACTGTACCCGTAACATCCACTGGGTTACCTGCATGTGGAGACGGGCTAGCGGGACTGTTGCAATGGCCGCAGCCATGTGTCCGAGCAGGCAAAGGACCAGTCTGGCAGGAACGGTCTTCTTTGCCTTAAAGTCCCTAATTAGGGATCTTATGTGTTCCGCTCTGTCCGGGGGAAGGAAAGCTTTCCTTTGGACAGTGTCCAGAACTGCACCTATGAATTGCAGAGTGTGGGACGGAACCAGGCGTGACTTCTCGTAATTGATAATGCCTAACGTCTCGAACAGAGACTGAGTGCAGTGAATGGCAGACATCAGGGCCTCCCGGGAGGGTGCCATGAGAAGCCAATTGTCCAGTTAGGGGAACACGTACTGGCCCTGTCTCCTCAGAGATGCGGCTACGACCACCATGCACTTCGTGAACACCCGAGGTGCAGATGACAGCCCGAAGGGCGGACCTTGGAACTGATAATGGCGACCCTGAAACTCGAAGCGCAGGAACCTCCTGTGCGCCTGAGCAATAGGAATATGCAGGTAAGTATCCTGCATGTCTAGGGATGCTAGAAAAGTGCCCTGCTTCAGCATGGGAATCAGAACTGGGAGGATCACCATGCGGAACCATTTGTACAGGACCGAGACGCTGAGGTCGCTGAGGTCCGGTATCAGACGGAGGCCCTCTGTCTTCTTTGGAACTAGAAAGAAGTGAAAATAATATCCTAGTCCCCTCTGGTTCCTTGGTACGTGCTCTATGGCTTCTTTTCCCAGAAGCGCGAGCACCTTCTGCTGTATGAGCAGGGCATGCTAACCTGAGTAACGGGACAGCAGGGGAGGTCTTGTATGTGGGTAGTCTAGAAATTCTATGAAATGGCCTTTCTTGACCAACTGGAGAACCCACCTGTCAGTGGTGATCGACTGCCACCCTAAAAAGTGGCGAGCGATGCGACCCCCGACTTTCCTTGCCCATTGATCCAAAGGAGGGGCGGGGCCCGGGAAGGAGTCATGCTGTGGCAGCACTGGTCCCTGCAGGCTGGGCCAGCTTCGTGTAACGTTTGCCTCTGCCTGGGGACGACTTGGCCTGGGCCTTATGCATAAAAGTGCCAATTTGCTGCTGGCTGGAACGTGGCTGCTGCCTTTGTTGCCGGCCACGAAAACAGCTCTGGTTCCTATGAAAGGAACTAGGCCTGGATCTGTACATGGCCTGTACAGATCAGACTTGCCTTCCCTGCGTCCTGGAGCTTGGTGATGACTTTCTCCGAGGATTCACCAAAGAGTACCTCGCCGTTTTATGGGACATCTAGAATATTCTTCTGTACATCCGGGGTGAAGTCAGAGACACGGAGCCAGCAATGTCGCCAAGAGACAAACGCCTGAAGCTGCAGCTCTGGCAGAAGAGTCCGCGGAATCGTATGTGGCTCTAACTACTTGGGTCCCCACATCTGACCCGGTGTGGAGTAGGTTAAGGAGCTCAGCTTTCTGGTCGCCATCGGGAAGCATTTCGACCAGGTCCTGGCCCTGTTCCCACAGGGTGTTCTGGAACTGTACCATATGGGTAAGGTAGTTCAGAGACCTGATGGCGCATGTAGCGGCCGCGTAAGTGCGCCTCCCCAGGGCATCCAATTGCTTGGATTCCTGGTCCGGTGGCTGAGTGCTCATAAGTTGGGGCCTTTGAGACTGATCATGTGAGGCCATGATGACCAGGGTGTCTGCCAGAGGTCGCTTCGCCAAGTACTGGTCTTCTCTCGGAGCCTTGTACATGCGGTCAGCCTTCTTCAGCACCACGGGAGTGGAGTGCGGGCGCTTCCACGCAGCCTTGGTAACGTCAGCGAAGGTGACCACCAAGGGTGGGACTACCACAGGCTTTGGGTCTTTTTGCCAAAGATAACGGGCAAGGTGTTGTCGTTCGTGGTCAAGGTCTTCAGCATCCCACCCCATGTTGTCCTGGATGTGCCTCATGATCTCAGCGAAAGACGGATCATCCGGGGGAGACCTGGGGAGGTCAAGTGGGTCAGGAGAGGAGATGCTGAGCGGAGAAGGAGATCTGGAGTAGTCCGAGGTGTCCGATCTGGAATCCTCCCCGGATAGAGTACATAGGCATCGTCTGGGTCGTTTGGGGCTGGGAGACCCTGATGGAGATCTGGAGGCAGGCCTTCTCCTGTCTTTAGATCTGCTCCTAGGAGGTGGAGTCTGTTCCTTGGGGGTTAGTGGTTGTCCTGCTGGCCCTTCAGGTGGAGGAGGGGGCGTAGGAGGTGAAGGAGTAGGAGGAGGAGGTTTGACGGGGACCACATCCTTTCTGATGGTGTCCCACCAAAAAGTAAAGAGTTCCTTTACATCTTCAATATTCATACCCGACGACGGGCCTGGCGCCGGTGGTCTGTTGCCAGGGTCGGGCGTCAGGTCCCCAGGTGTGTCCGGGGATGGTTCCCTTGGGAGCCGGGCATCCTCGGTGTCGCCTGCCTGGTTTTCGGGCTGTGGGGTGTCCTCCTCCATCGATTCCCTATGACCGGCGTCCGCCAGTGACGGGGAGGTCGTCTTCCGCTCTGGAGATGCCGACGTCTCTCTCCTGGCCAACGCCTTCGGATCCGGCGAACACCCGGCCAGCAACTGGTGTCTGGCTGGTGTCGTCGGCTCCTGTGAGCGCCTGGCTGATCTGGAATGTTTAGCCAACGTCGGGTCCGATGCCCTTTTCAGGGACGTCAGGTCCTTGGTCTTTCTGGGTGCAGGATCAGGAACTCTGGGCGGCTGGGAGACCGACCTGGAGTCAGTGTCCCGACGTCAGGTGGAAGAAGAGGACTTATGGCGCTCAGAAGACTTCAAGGAGGCCTTGGATGGGGTGGAGGAAGCCGACGGCCTCAATGTCTTGATCAGCTGGAGCAAAGAAGAGTCGCCTGAAGTCCGGACCTTAACGTGGGGGGGGGCTGTGACCGAGCCCTGGAGGGAGAGCGGTCCGATCTGGAGTCGAAGCTGCGGGAGTCCGAGGCCCGAGTTGGAGATCTAGACCTCACCTTCTCCCGGTGTTTATGGGATTTAGAAGATGTTTCTCCCCTGGAGAAAGGTTCTTGGTCCATCCTTTTTAATTTCTCTTTGAGGAGATATGCCTGTAGTGCCTTCTGACGGCAGATCCTGGTGCGGCTACTGAATCCTTGGCAAAAGGTGCAGGCCTTGGTATCGTGGTCCGGGCCTAGGCAACGCACGCAGGAAGAGTGAGGATCCTTGAAAGGAATTTGTTTTTCGCAGGCACACTTAGAAAGGTGACCCTCAAGCAATGGAGTTGGAGAGGACATGAGTTGTGCAAAGAAATTCACAGGCAGTTCTGTAGTCGTCGTACGCTAGGTAGAGAGAGAGACCATTGCTGGCGAGTCGACGAGTGGGAAAAGAACAGAGTATTATGGGGGACCGCCTCCTTATGTACTACGCCTGACGCCGGGGAGGGACCGACGTCTGAGGCGGTGCCCGTTGAATACTGCTAGCTAGAAAATTTCCGTGGTGTCCTGGCGCCTGCCGGCCTCAATCCTAATGGTGTAACCTGTTGCAAGAGCTGTTTCTCAAAGTAAGATTTAGGTTTCTTTTAATGGAATCTTGCTGTATTCTGACAAAATTCAGTTAGCCCCAGCACTTGAACTGCTCCAGAGATGAAAGAGTTAACTCTATGCTGAGAGCATAGAACGTTGAGCTCGTGCTTGGTTCAAACCTCTGTCTGCTGCACTTTCAAGTGTAACCGTCAGATTCTTACGAGCCAAGACTGAGTACACTATAGTGTGGAAATTGTAAAAACACTAGCCCTAAGAACAATCAAAAGTTTTGGAATCCCAAAAGACTCAAGTCGTGAACCCTGAAACAAAAAACTCAGTGAACTCAACATAACTTTATAACAACAAATAAAGATCCACTATGCCCATCTCCTCTAAAAGGAGAGGGAGCCAGTACACCGCTAGGGTACAGCACTGCACCTACCAGCCCACTTCCCAAAAACCAGGTTCTGAGAGGGGAGGCAGGTCAGAAGAAAAAATTACTCACCTTAGTAATTATGTTTCTTCTAATGGGAGTCTTGCTGTATTCTGACTACTGCAGTTAACCCCAGTCTTTAAACTGCCCTGGAGAACAAAGGGTTAACTTTCTATGCAGAGCATAGAATGCTGAGCTCGAGCTCGGTTGAGGTCTCTGTCTGGAGCCCTTTGAAATCCAACCGTGAGATTCTTCCGCGCAAAAACTCACTATCCTATGTGAAAATTGTACAATTTTTACTAGCCAACTGGCAACAAAAAGTTTTGGATTCCCAAAGGACGACTCATGTCAGGAAAACTAAAACCAAAAACCAACCCAAATAAGAATAATAATAAAACACCCAAACAAAAAGAAGAGGGTGTAAAAGGAGCACCCCTGAGGTGCAACACTGCACCTGCCCACCCACTTCCCAAAAACAGGTTGAGAGGGGAGGCAGGGAAGGAGGTCAGAATACAGCAAGACTCCAACAGAAAAACCATAACTACTAAGGTGAGTAATTGTTTCTTCAATCAACATGAAGTCTTGCTGTATTCCATCTACTGCAGACTACCAGGCAGTACCTCCATGGAGGAGGGACAGAACCTACTTTGGGAACAGGCTCTGAAGTACTGCTGTGCCAAACCGAGCATCACTCCTAGCCTGGATATCCAGAGAGTAATGCTTGGAAAAGGTATGGACTGTTTTCCAGGTGGCTGCTTGACAAATTTCTAAGAAAGGAATATCCCTGGCAGCAGCCAGGGAAGCAACTGTACCTCTGGTGGAAAGAGCCCTCAGGCCTGAGGGTGGAATTTTCCCTAGTTTCTCATAGCAGAATTGTATACAAGACACAATCCATCTAGCAATAGTTCTCTTGGTGGCAGGTTTGCCCTTTCCCACTTCCCCATAAGTGAGGAACAACTGGAGGGAATCAAACCTGTGACCCTTGGTATGCTCTATATAGTAGTTAAGGGCCCTTTTAACATCTAAACTGTGTAGCGTACTCTCTCCTGATGAAGAATGATCAGTGAAGAAAACAGGGAGAGACAGACTGACTCAAATGGAAATCTGAAACCACTTTGGGCAAGAACCTTCTATTGGTACTAAGGACCACTTTATCTCTATGAAAGGAGATAAAAATCGGGTTCCACTGACAGGGCTTGCAATCCACTGATACGTCTGGCAGAGGTAATGGCTACTAAAAACACAGTTTTCCAAGTCAAGTACTTAAGCTCTGCTAACGACATAGGTTCAAAGGGAGGTTGCATAAGTTGAGCAATGCAAACATTTAAATCCCAGGTAAGGGCAGGGTCTCTAAAAGGAGAATTGGTATGAAGCAATCCTTTAAAAAATTTACACAACACAGGATGAGATGATAGTGAGGAAGACTTCCCCACTGACAGAAAAGCAGAAACAGCTGACAAGTGCACCTTGAGAGTAGCTGGTCTGAGGCCTAAGACATTCAGATGGACCATATAATCAAGTACTGTAGGCAACTCAGCAGTATCTGGGGAAACATGTTTCTTGAAACCCCAAATGCTGAATCTCTTCCATTTGGAGTAACAGGTTTTTCTAGTGGCGGGCTTTCGAGAGGCTTTGAGAATATCCAGAACTCCCTGAGACAGATGCAAATCTGCATACTCTAACTCTTCAAGAGCCACGCCTTGAGATTAAGAGACTGAAGATTGGGGTACCAAATCCTCCCCTGAGAGGAGGTTAACAGGTTGTAATTCCTGGGAAAAGACAGGGGAAGATGGACTGCTAGGGACAGCAACAGGGGGTACCAAGGCTGTCTGGCCCAGTCTGGAGCAATCGGAATCACTTTGCAAGGTAGTGACCTTACCTTAGCAAAACTTTGTACAGCAGAGGAAAGGCATACAGAAATTTCCCATCCCAGTTCAGAATCAGAGCATCCAGAGGGACTGAGCCCAAGACTAGTGGTCTGCAACAAGAGAGAGAAAGTTGGTGATTGTCTGGGGCAGCAAAGATCTATCTCTGGAGTGCTCCACCTTGAAAAAAATCACCTTCAAGACCAGAGGGTCCAGGGACCATTCGTGATGGCCCTGTGAGATCCTGCTCAGTGCATCTGCTAGCACATTGTCCTTCCCTGGAAGGTGGACTGCTATCAGAGAGGTCTGCAGGGAATAAGCCAGGGACCACAACTTCATGGCTTCTGTGCACAAGGCCGTAGACCGAGTGCCTCCCTGCTTGTTTATGTACCACATGGTGGTGGTGGTGTCTGTTCTGACTGGAACCACCTTGTTCTGCACTGACTGAGAGAAAGCTTGCAGGGCCAGAAAAACTGCCCTGAGTTCTAGGAGACTGATATGGAGAAGGGATTCCTGAGGGGACCACAGTCCCTGGGCAGTGCAGGCCCCCAGATGGGCTCCCCAGCCCAGAAGGGATGCATCCATGGTAAGGACCACTGAATGAGACTGAGTGGCAAATAATAATAATAGTAATTTTATTTCTAAAGCGCCTTTCAGATTTTCAAAGCGCTGTACAAAACATATAATAAAAAGAAAACCAAACATAATACAATATAAAACATTCATAAAAACTACAATTTCATCAACAATTCATACAAAATACTATAAAAGGCAATGTGGTACAAATTAGTTTTTAAACCACTCAAATTCCCCCATGGAGGTGCACTGCCGTAACAGACAGGGTAGAGAATTCCAGAGAGTGGGAGCAGCGTAGGAAAACGCTCTACAGCTAGATGAATTTAGACTCACTCTCGGAATCTCTAGCAACCCCTCGTCGGCCGAGCGGAGCGATCGGCCAGGGCAGTAAGACACTAGAAAATCTTTCAGATAAGCTGGACCCTGGTCATGTAGGGCTTTAAAAGTCAATAAACAGACTTTAAAGGTGATCCGCCACCGAACAGGGAGCCAGTGCAGTTCATGCAGCACTGGGGTAATATGACAAGACCTACTGGTCCCCGTCAAAACCCGGGCCGCCACGTTCTGCACTAGCTGAATGCAGCAGATTTCAACCCCAGAAAGCCCAAAATACAGGGAGTTGCAGTAGTCCAGACGAGAGGACACAAAGGCGTGGACCAACGTACGTAGCATGTCAGACGGAACAAGGTGTTTCACTCTAGCGATATTCCTGAGGTGGTAAAAGGAAGTCTTGACGACTGCTGACACCTGCGAATGCAGTGTCAGCCTGTCATCCAAGATGACCCCTAGGTTAAGCACCCATTCAGAGGTCGGAAGTGACACACCCCCAAGAAAAATTCCTGAGAGTGCACCAACAGGCGACCCCTCTATCCGACAGCCCGGGTCCACCACCAAAACCTCTGCCTTTTCTGAGTTCAACTTCAGCCAACTAGAATCCATCCAACCCTGGATTTCTTTCAGACAGTTGTTAAACACAGAGAGCTCTATCCTGGTCAGGAGCAAAAGCCAGGTATAGCTGGGTATCATCTGCATAGCAATGAAACCTCAGCTTATACCGTCTTATAATGTCTCCGAGGGGCAGCATATACACCGCGAATAACATAGCAGACAGCACAGAACCCTGAGGCACCCCACATAACAAAGATGTTGGGCCAGAGGAAAAAAGCCCCGACACAACTCTTTGTAATCTCCCAGTGAGGAATGAGGTGAACCATCGAAGGACAGTTCCCGATATTCCACAAATCTGCCTCAGGCGTGCTAGCAACACCACGTGATCCACGGTGTCAAACGCTGACGAGAGATCAAGAAGAACTAGAATAGAACGTCTCTTCTGGTCTCTCGCCCTCAGGAGATCATTAAGCACCCGAACCAGCGCAGTCTCAGTGCTATGTCTTTTACGAAAACCTGACTGAAAGGGTTCGTAGATGCCATGGATGGTTAAATGGTTCTCCAATTGGGTCGCCACTACCTTCTCAGTCACTTTCCCAATAAAGGGTAGGTTTGAGATGGGTCTGTAGTTTGTGAAACAGTAAGGGTCCAAGGTAGCTTTCTTCAAGAGGGGTGCCACCACCACCGCCTCTTTCAGGGAGCTAGGAAACTCACCCGATTCCAAGGAGCACCAGACTATTTGCACAAGGATTGGACCGATGATGTCGCAACAGCTCAGTATTAGGGAAGTCGGTCCAGGATCCAAACTACAGCTCGTAGGGCGCACACCATGGATAATCCTCATGACATCCACGAAATCAGGTCTGCTGAAGGAACACCAAGAAGATTGAGGTACTGTGAACTCACGCTGTTCAACAGCATCCCCCTTAGAAGCCACTGGACGCAGATCCGTCCTGATGTTGGCCACTTTATTAGCGAAGAATTGAGCAAGCTCCTCGCACTCTAATTGAGAAAAAGCTTTCCAAACTTGTAGACAGGCTGGGTTGCACAGCCTGTCCACAGTTCGAAAAAGCTGAGCCGGTCGATTCCTGGCTACTGCAATCTCCCTGGACAGGAATTCTGCCTTCTTATGGGAGACTGCAGATTGATCAATCTAAGGCGGTCGGCATCAAGGGCGGATCCGCGCCAGCAGCGTTCTAATCTTCGCCCGTTTCCACATCTCCCTCAACATCCCATCAAACCAGGGCGCCTTGGGACGAAGGGAAAGGGGGCGTACACGAACAGGAGCAATAATATCCAGAGCCAATGTAATAGCCTTGTTATAGGCTGGCACCAAGGTCTCAGGACTACTGCTCGCCAACGTGGGGGACAAGAGGTCAATAACCGCCGCAAGGCCCTGGGGTGTAATATCCCATAAAGGGCGGTATCTCGCCATCTCCACAGGGGTAGGCCTTCTCAGGGGGATACTAAAATTGAACCTCACCGTGTAGTGGTCTGACCAAACTGGTTCCACCCCCAAATCGAAAACATCAATCCCAAGGAGAAAGACTAAGTCCAAAGAGTGCCCAGATTTATGAGTAGCGGTGGAAACCACCTGTGTAAAGCCCAAAGAAATCATTAATTGGAGGAAGTGATGACCAAATTGAGAGAATTTATCTTCGATCCAGGGGTTGAAGTCACCCAGAACCATCAATCTGGGCGACTCAAACGACATGTCAACGATGAAGTCTGCCACTTCCTGTAAGAACAGTTTCCCATTTCCTGGTGGACGGTAGATGAGTACGATTCGAACACCAACACCCACTACCACTGTGCACTCAAAGGACTCAGCCTCCCCCGTAACTACACTCATGAGGCCCAATTCTGTCTTAAAACAGACTGCAACCCCCCACCCTGTGGTCCAATCTCGGGCGGTGTATCACCGAATACCCGGCTGGAATCATAGCTTCCAACGTGGGGCCTGGATTTTCATCCAGCCAGGTCTTGGTGATACAAGCCAAGTCCGCCGAACTAACAAGATCAGCTATAATGCCAGTCTTGTTTCTGACGGACCTAGCACTGCATAACACCGCCCGAGCTGAACGAACCTCAGAGGCTGTCGAGCTCATCTGCCTACTTAATTCCATAGTGCCCTTGGGTATGGGCAGCAGACATGGTAAACCACGATCTGGGTTCCATTTCGCCCCAGGGTGCCTTCTAGATCTAACAACCCTGACATGAAAACCCCCCCTTGTCCATCCTCCCTGGTTCGCAGCCCCTCGCCCTCCTCCCTCTCCTTCGAGCAATTCCAAATGCTCTACAACGTTGATATACATCATAATGAAGAGGTGGAGGACAAAAAGGGTGGAGGGCGCGAAGAAAGGAGGATGACTAGCACACCACCATGGGGGTAACAGGCCGGCACATGCCGCTACAAAACTACTAAACACAACACTAAAAATTAAAGGAAACCCCAAAATAAATCTAATAAAATAATCTAAACTAAATCAATAACTTTCCAACCCTACCTTGAAGAAAATCAAGTCAATCTCAGTGAAAATAAAATAAAATAAAAATATATATATAAATAAAATAAAATCAAACAACTCAAAACTAAAATATACAATAACACAACCCTTCCCTCCCTCCCAGTCCTCTCACGACCAGGAGAAGAGAAAAAATAAATAAAATAAAGCCCCCAGCTCTCTCACCACCGAGGGCACTTTAAAGAAAAAGAAATATTTTACACTCTCACTGTAAAATATTAAACAAAATATTTCAAAACAAATAATTCAGCACTCTCACTGCAGAATATTTCAAAATAAACAATTCCCACTTAACATATAAAATAACATAACCCTTCCCCCCACCACTAGTCCTCTCACGACCAAGAGATGGAGGAAAAACAATAAAATAAATGGACACAAGGTCCTCTCACCACCTCGCTGTCCAACTCAAAAAGAAAAATTAAAAGTCACTGGGAAGGAGTCAAATTTGTTCACAGGCGGGAATCCATATGAAGAACCAAATGATCCATGAAAATCAGAAACATCAAGGGCTCAGGGCAGACAAATCTATCTCATGACCAGAGAAAGAGACCCCACTCCCTACTAGGCACACCACAAGATATCATGAGGCCCAATAAAGCACCCCAGGGCAGGGCACAACAGTAGCCCAGCCTGGGGGTCACGAGGGCAGAGAACAGCAGCCAACTCCTTGGCAACAAATTTTAATGCCCTCTTCGGACCGCAAAACAAATGGGGACCCAGCAGGCAGAAAGACTCAAATTAAGTCAGAGTCAGAAAGTCGGAAAGGTCCAGAATAGATGGTAGTCAAAGGCAGGATACAAATCCTAAACAGCCCAGATAAAGCCCAAACAGAGTAACCATTAACAAATCCAAAGTCCGGGAAAGTCTCGTGACAAATAGGGACCCACAGCATTTCAGCCATGAAACAGCAGATCCCACATCGTTCATTCATTCAACTGACGAAAAGGCATTCCAGAGCATCAAATGCCGAAAAAACACCTTCCTCTAATCCACCGAGTTTAACCACAGACAGAAGGAAACTGCTTCAAAACACAGCCAGGGAAACCCCTCGGCGATTTCTCAATTGCTCCACATGCCACACTCGTTTCTAATCCCACCGTTTCACAGTTTGCCTTCCAGATTAAAGTACGGCAGTTGCTTTAATGAGGCAAATACTCCCCTTGACCACCAAACCCCTACACTAGGTGGGGGGTTGAAAACCGAACTCCAGTTGTAGTTTCTACAGGAACATATCCAAATATGCCGAAATGAAAGAAAACAAATTAAAACCTCCTTATGTCCAGGCTCCCTAGGGTACAGGCTCTCCCTCAATTGCACCAAACTCCAATTCCGATTTCACCGAGCCTCCACTCGTATGTCCAGGCTCCTCAGGGTACAGGCTCTCTCCGTGATTAAGCCAAACTCCAATTTCGACTCCACCGAGCTTCCACTCGAAAGATAAAAAACGAAAAATAACAACGAACAAAAATAAACAATACAACATTAATCTCCATTAAATTATAACTTAAAGAAACTTAAAAATAGCGCAGCATAACAGCAGCAGCAGCACGTTCAGCCTAGCGGCCATCTTCTAGATACATAGAAATAATTTAAAAAAAAAAAGGGGGCACCTTCTTCACTTTTATCTCCAAATACTGGATTTTCACTATCTGGCACCCCTTGTCTTAAATTGTCCTGATCCTGCCACCACTGAAGGGCTTGGATCAGGGTCCGAGTCACTGGAATCAGTTTGGTAAGGGAATCCTTCCTTTGGGACCAAAAGGCCCTCAAATGGAACTGAATGTCCCTCATCTGGAATCTTGCCCCTTGGACCACTGCTGTAGAAGCTGCCATGTGGCCCAAGAGCTGAAGGAAATGCCTTGCTGGTCGAGACACCTGAAGGCTGAAGGAAGAAGCCAGTTCTATAAGAACTCTTGCCCTTTCCAGGGGAAGAAAGGCTCTTGCTTTGACAGTATCCAGCTCTGTCCCTGTAAAGGAAAGGAGCTGCACTAGCTCGAGAACTGACTTGGGAAGGTTGAGAAGAAATCCTAGAGAAGTGAGCACTTGCTGGGTCACTTGCAGGTCTGACTTGACTTGGCCTGGAGACTGACCCACTATTAGCCAATCGTCCAGATATGGAAAAATGGAAATCTTTTGCCTACTTAGAAAGGCAACGACTACTGCCAGGCACTTTGTGAAAACCTTTGGGGCTGATGTTAGACCAAAGAGCATTGCTTTGAACCGATAGTGGCCTGAGGGCAACTCGAACCGGAGGTACTTTCTGTGGGAGCACCTGATGTGGATGTGAAAATATGCATCTTTGAGGTCCAGGGAGGCTAGCCAGTCCCCTGGCCTTAGAGAGGGAAGAATTATTCCCAGAGTTACCATCTTGAACATTGGTTTTAAAACATGTTTGCTCAGGTATCTTAGGTCTAGGATGGGTTGCCCCTCCCCTGTCTTTTTTGGAGTAAGGAAGTACCTGGAGTACAGACCTTTGCCCCTGTGTAGGGCAGGAACTCTCTCTCTATGGCTCTTAAGGCCAGAAGAGATGAAACCTCTGCCTCTAGGGCAAGGGTTTCTGAGAGACCTGCAGGTGGAAAAGATCTGGGTCTCATCTTCGGAAATTTTTTGAAGCTGAGAACCAGTGCCTGGCTTACTACTTCCACGATCCACTTGTCTGAGGTAATAGACATCCAGTCCTGGACAAAGTAAGCCAGCCTGCCCCCTAACGGAATAGGAGAGTTGACCCGGGCAGACCCATCAGGGTGTCTGCTTGGCAGGGGCCTTAGGCTGAGGAGTGAATGCAGCCCTGCTCATCCCCCTTCTGCCTCTCCCTCTGAAGAACCCCCTCTGTGAAAAGGGAGAAGAGGCCTGTGCTTGATAAAAAGGCCTATAGCCCCTGCCCCAGACTGCTGCCATTGAGGAGTTGCCTGCCTCTCCTTGGCCTGAGCACTCCTATAAGTGGTCCTGTATTCGTCCATTTCCTTCATGTAATTCTCTGTCTGCTCCCCAGACAGAGAATTACCCACTACAGGAAAATCCATGGCCTTAGCCTGGTTGTCCTGCGAGAGGCTAGTACATCTGAGCCAAGCCATTCTCCGAAGAGCCACAGATGTAGCCATGACTCTTGATGACACATCACTGGAGTCCACAGCAGCATGAAACTGAACTTTTGATGCCTCAATCCCATCTGTAGCCACCTCCTCCAACTCATTGGCTAGCTGGGGGGAGGCTTGTTTAGCCAGTGCCAGTACAGTGTTCCACCTGAACTTCTGGTACCTGGCTGTATAGGCCATATAATTCGCCTGCCTGAGTCCCAAGGAAGATGCCATGTACTGTTTTTTTTGCCATGGCATCAATCTTACTGGAGTCTTTGTCTGGGGGGTGTGAAGCCAATGGAATGTTTGCCTTATCACAGGCAGCAGCCTGCATTGCTGATATAAAAACTCTGTATCTGAGCCTGAAAGTGTATACCCCTCTTGTCCATTCTTCCATCAACAGGAGGCATAGAATTGGGAGACTTCAGGATTTTTTGTGTCTGCTGCCCAAAAGATTTGTGAATGGGAACAGACAGTCTCCTGGACTCCGGAATGTCCATCATTTCCACACAATCAGGCTCCTCTTGATCCTCCATTGCCTCCTCCACACGAAGCTGGAGGGTCTCAGCCACCTTTCTGAAGAACATAAAGTGGGAAGGGGACTCAGAAAGCCTAAGGGTGGATACACATGAAGGTCTGTCTGGGGAGATGTCCGGTTCAATAGACACATACAGACTTCACCATCATCACCTTCAAACTCCCCCTCCTCCTCAAACTCTGGTTCATAAAATTCTTCGGGGTATAATCGTGAACTGGGGGAACCGACCGAACAGAGCCCCTGCCAAAAGGTGCCGGATCGGTCGGAACCGGGCGAAGCGATTCCACAATCCAAATCGCTCTGGCTATTTCCTCGGCGGTTGGAACATGGACTTCTGGATCTGAACCGGATGATTTCTCTTTGCGTTTTCTTTTTGTCGGAACCGAACCCTTGGGATCAGCTCTCCTTTTGCCCGAAGAAGTATCGCCCTGGTCAGAGGGCACTCCTTCTGGTTCAGTCGGAACCGAACTGGGCTGGCCATCCGGGTCAGCGGACTTCTCAGCCTCCCTTTCCCTCAGTCTACCTAATCTCTTTTCAAGGGTAGATTTGGGAAAGTTGTTACAAATTTGGCAGTCTGAATCGAAGTGTTCAAACCCCAGACAATAAACACAGGTGGTGTGGGGATCGGCCTTAGTAAGACCTCCCCACACTCACTGCAGTGTTGAAACTCAGTGGGCCCGGTTTTATTCTTAGTGTTTCTCAGACATGGCCAACCTAACCAACTTACCCTTTTTTTGCCAACCGCCAGGCAAGACTCCCTTATCTGTTTCAAACTGTGTCACGGGTCTTGGAAAAAAATGTACCAAACACGTTTTTTTTTCCTTTTTTGAACCGATAAGGACCGGTAACCACACACTAAAGTAAGATACAAGAATCAACAAATGATTGCTTCAGTCGAACCAATCCACATTTTTACAAGTTCCACGCAGAAAAACAGTACAAAACCTATCTAGTACTCACGGTACCACAGACAGAGACTGAACCGACTATGCAGAAATAAATTTCGGCTAAAAACCAACCGTAAACTGACACTTCAACCGACTTTCGAACCGAGCTGCAGGAGAAATCTCTGGAGCGACTGTTCAGTGAGGTGGAGTAAAGAATCTGACGGTTAGATTTCAAAGGGAAACAGACAGAGACATCAACCAAGCTCGAGCTCAGCATTGAAATGTTAAACCTTTGTTCTCTGGGGCAGTTTAAAGGCTGGGGCTAACTGCACTTGTCAGAATACAGCAAGACTTCAAGTTGTTTGAAGAATTACTCCCAGAGCCACCATTTTGAACTTTGGTTTTATGTGTTTGTTGACGTACCTTAAATCTAGGGTGAGTCGCCACTGCCCTGTCTTTTTGGGGTAAGAAGTATCTGGAATAAAGTCCCTTTTCCCTGTAACAAACAGGTACCTTCTCCACTGCTCGCAGGAGAAGAGAGGAGACTTCTGCCTCCAAGGCCTTTGTCTCCAAGGGGGAGTGAGGACTGAAAGATCTTGCTCTCATTTTTAGGAACCTTCTGAAACTGAGAACAAGACCCTGGCTCACTACTTCCAGGACCCATCTGTTTGAAGTAATAAACTCCCAGACCTGGGAGTAGTGAGCCAGCCTGCCCCCCACAGGAACTGGGGAGGTGACCCTGACAGATGCCTCAGGATGTCTCTTTGGCAGGGGGCTTGGAGTGAGTGGATGCTGGGGTCCTGGTCATCCCTCGTCTGCCTCTTTCCCTGAAGAACCCCCTCTGCTGGAATGAAGAGGAAACCTGGGCTTGGTAAAAAGGCCTGCCCCTGCCAGCCCTAAACTGCTGCTTCTGAGGAGTGGCCTGCTTCTCTTTTGCTGCAGCACTCCTGTAGGTGGTCCTGTACTCGTCCATCTTCTTCATGTAAGCCTCTGTCTGTTCCCCAAACAGAGAGTTACCAGTAACAGGAAAATCCATAACCTTAGTCTGGGTATCCTGTGACAAGTTGGTACATCTGAGCCAAGCCAATCTCCTCATGGAGACAGATGTAGCCATGACCCTGGAATGTACATCATTCGAGTCAACAGCAGCATGAAACTGGATGCCTCGATACCATCTGCAGCCACCTACTCCAGCTCCTTGACTAGCTGGGGAGGGGCACTCAGCCAGTTCCAGAACCGTATCCCACAAGCATTTCTGGTACCTGGCTGTATATGCCATGTAATTAGTTTGTTTGAGTCCCAAAGAAGATGCTAAGTACTGCTTCTTGGCCATGGCACTCACTTTCCTAGAATCCTTATCTGGGGAGTGGGATGCCAGGGGAATATTAGCCCTGTCACAGGCTGCAGCCTGCACTACCCCAACATGGCTGCAATGAGTCTTAAGGAATTCTGTTCCAGGACCTGACAACGTATATTTCCTGTCCATCTTTTTATCCAAGGAGGTATACAAGTTGGAAACCGCGAGATTTTTTGTGTCCGTTTCCCCAGGGATTTATACAGAGGGATAGACACTTTGTCTGATTCTGGGACATCCATCATTTCCATGAAGTCAGGTTCCTCCTGATCCTGGTTCAGCTTCCTCAACAGGGAGCTGAAGAGTATCAGCTACTTTCTTATAAAACAAGAAATGGGAAGGGGACTCAAAGTCTGGGAGAACACATACTGGAAGGTCTGTCTGGGGAGATGTCAGGCTCTACTGGCTCATCTAGACCTTCTTCTTCATCATACTCTTCTTCTCCATCCCAATCGCCCTCAAAGAAAACTTCTGGATCAATGTCAGACCAGGCAAAGTAACTGTACAATAGTGATCGCTTTTGCAATCTCCTCAGCAGTCGGACTATGGGAAGTCGGATTCGAACCAGCTGATTTAAGCTTTCTTTTACTAGGAACAGATTCCTTAGAATCGGCTCTCCTATTGCCCGCCCGGGTCAGTGGGCACCTCCTCAGGTTCGGTCGCAACCGAACCGGGCTGGCCATCCGGGTCAGCGGATTTCTCGGCCTCCCTCTCCCTCAGCCTACTCAAACATTTTTCCAGAATGGCACTGGGAAAGTTTTTACAAATCTGGCAGTCTTCTTTGAGGTGGTCAAGCCCCAGACAGTAAACACAGACGAGGTGAGGGTCAGCCTTAGCAAAGGCCTCCTTACACTCGGTACGCTGCTGAAACCCAGTGGGATCGATTTTCTTTTGGGGTTTGTCAGACATGCCGAAAAACTTAAAACAGTTACCCTTACCAGCTTTTACGCCAGGCAACTAAAAACTGATCGGTTCCATCTGTGTCACGGGACGGTTAAAAAAAATTCAGGAGGAGGGAAAAAAAAAAAAATTCGGAATTTTGTTTTTCTTTTTTTTTTTTTAAAGGAACCGATGAGTACCAAAAATTACAGTAAAATTTCTGAAAAGAACTCGAATATGATGGGTTTCGGTTCTAAACCAGACCGACTGGAGAAGAACCGAAGGCAAAACAATTTCCACAAGAAACACCAGAATTACAACAAAACTACCTACTACTACCACTTACTGTTACTGAGACAGAGGTAAGAAGACCGAAAATAAGGAAGCGGTTAGACAAAACTGACCAATTCAAACTACACCAAAGCAAAGTGTAGGAGGAATCTCCGGAGCAACTTCACAGTTAGGCGGAGTAAAAAATCTGATGGTTACACTTCAGAGTGCTAGAGACAAAGGTTTGAAAATCGAGCTCAAGCTCAACGTTCTATGCTTCTGCATAGAGTTAACTCTTTACTCTCCAGGGCAGTTCAAGTGCTGGGGCTAACTGCATATAGTCAGAATACAGCAAGACGTCATGTTGTTTGAATAGATACCATGAATTTATCTGGAGTTTTAGTATCTTAATGCCAAAAAGAGAGGTTAACAAGCATAAAGTATCTCTGCATTCTGCCACAAGTTAATTGTCATTGTAGGAGGTCAAGCTTAGTGCCAACGGTCAAATCAAAACATTTTTCTTTTATGTTTTAATTTCAGGTCCCTGGATGAAGTCTTTTACTTAAACTTTGAACTGAAAAACAATTGTGCTTTTCTCAATGATGAGGAGAAAATTATAAATAAAGGAAAATGTGTCTGCGTGTGGGGTTGGGGGATAGCCTATGGCAGACTAAAGGTTTCCTTTACTCTATCTTTTTGGCATTAAGATACTAAGTTAATAGCTCCAGATAAATTCAGGGCATCTATTTGTGTATAAGTATTAAATGTTGTCACTTTACACAGGACGGCTTAGTATCACTTTAAGTGATTCCTGCATAAATGTTGTCTCATTTGTGAGCACCTCAGATATGCCCCATAGAAGGCCCACTTGAGGGTTGAAGCGAAGGACTGATTTTCTGTGAGGCACCTAACTTGATTAAAATGCACCTTGTGCACTTTTGAAAAATCCGAAGCAAGTGCGGTACACTATTTTCTTCGAGTTCAATAAGCTGGCAGCTTTTCCACAGCACCACCGTTCCCAAGTGCACTTCCTGACTGAGAGTTGCCAAGACTGAGCCTGCTGGCCCTGGTGTTGCTGGGCTGGTGGACCAAAAGGGCTTTCACTTCTGCTGCCTGGAGCATTTGGGATCCTTCTGTGCGGATGTCACAGAGTTCAAAGTGGCACTGGAATTCTCGATACGTTGGAGGTGACCCTCCACACTGGGCCCAAACAAGTCAGTGCCCAGGAACAGAACATCCACTAGCTTGTGCAGAGTATCTGCCGTGAAGGTCGAGACCCTCAGCCAAGCCCTACAGCGCATGGCAACTGCGATCGCCACCAGGTGGGCACAGGAATCCCCCAGATCCAGAGCCATCTGAGGTTGCTGCCTGGCCACAGCCCAGCCCTGATCTCTGACCTGCTTGACCATGGTCTAGAGGTCTGCAGGAAGGTGAGGAATCACCTCATCCAAAAAAACCAAGAGAGCATGGGAGAAATGTGCCACATGACGGCCAAGCTCACCTGGCAGAGGCTGAATGATGAGGCAGCACAGACCATTTTAGCCACATGGTCCAATTTCTTGGACTCCTTGTCCTGCGGCTTGTCGATGTCCCCCGAAACACAAAGTTGGCCATCAACCCCTCAGCCGAAGGGTGCTCCATGAAACCCTGAGAGTACCGTCGGGTACCACATATTTGCAGACCATCCAGACAGAGGACACAGGGCAGGATGCGGGGCGCTGCCAAAGCTCCAGGGCTGGGTCGACAATGGCCTCGACCACTGGAAAAGTCTCTGGGGAGTCCCCTTTGTCCAGAACCTCTGACGGGACAGTGAGTCCACTTCTGGACAGACTCCAGTTTCATCCTCATGGACTCAGAGATGAGTCATAGGATTGCCCATGAAGGAAGTGGGTCCTTTCTCCGTTGAAATCCCCCCCATGGACTCCACGTTGACCGGAAGGGAGTGTAGTGAGAAATCCCTGGACTCAGCATAAAGCGGCCGACCGCCTGAGTCACCCTCAACCTGCCGCGGTCAAGCGTGAGGGTGACCAACCGCTGATGGGGAAGCCCCTTGGCCGGCTGAGACTCCTCAGTCAGAGCGCCGGTCAGCGGCTGATTGGGTGGCGGCTCCACCATTATCGGTGGAGAGGCCAGCTTCGGCCAAACCGAAACAGTCTGGACTGATCTCGCTGGGGGAAGGATGGTTTCAACACACTCTGCAGGAGAAATCTGTGTCGGCCTGTCAGGCAACAGCCAAGTGATGGCTGGTGTGGGAGTCAGGGTCGGTTTCGGATCAGCCACCACCAACTGCTGCTGCATCAGGTCTTTGTAGTGTCGGCGCAACTTGTGCCGAATCCTCTCCTCACCTGAGGAGGACGATGAAGACGAGGAATAGCATCGGCGCCGTGGTGCAGAGAGCCGAAACGCTGAAGATGGCGGGAGCTGCTTGACCCATCAGAAGAGGAAGACCAAGACCTCGGTCGCTGGTGGTGCCGATGGGGGATCTCGGAGGGAGCCGGGGAGTGCCGCAGCTCCTCCTGGTCTGGGTCGGTGACTGGAGGGAACCGCTCAGCGGACTGAGCAGCCCCTTCAGAGGTGATGGGCAGGCCCAGAGTCCTGAAAAGAAAGTTGCCGGCCTCTTCAGATGACAACTGGTCGACAGGGTCGAGAAAAATCTTGGCCGCATCATCGGCCGGCGTCTCAGCCAACTGGCTCGATGGGGTTTCTGTGAAGTCAGCCAGCGAAGAACATTACTGGTCCCAAGAACGTCGACGGTGAGCCTTCTCTTTTTCTTTCTTCGACTGTAAGTTGTTCCAACTGCTCGGCGGACCCCACAGCCACGGAGACCACCCAACGGGCATCTTTAGATTTGACCGGTGAATGTCATTTTTCCGGGCTGCCCAAATTCAGGCGGGCAAGGCAGTCTGAGGACCGTCACGTGAAACAACCAGCAAATGTCGGAGGCCTGGGGATCATGATCATTAGCCAGGCAGCAGACACACGTGGCGTGAGGGTCGGCACACGACATCTTCTGCCTGCATGGGCACTGGCAAAATCCAGGCATGGACCTGTCCTTAGCAGTCGCAATTGAAGATTGAGCTAAAGACAGAAACTCGTAAGTTTAAAGTAAATCTGAAGATTTTAAGCGCTAGGGCCTACTCAACGCAGGAGTGCTAAGGAGGGAACCTGCTTCTTCAAGTGGAAAGGAAGATCTGGTGTCATGGAGCAGAGCAGAGGGATATACCACCCAGGTGGGTGGGAGGAGCCAACTTGAAAACTTTCTGGCAACGCAGAAAGGACTCTGCCAGAACGTGTGGATTAGTACGCCATATCCACGTCCCTAGAACTGTTCTTGCAATTTGAGACTTGTAGATGGAACAACAAAATTCTCTTAGGACCAGCAGGGAATGGTTGCCTTCTCATGGTAGGTACACTGGAAATGCAGAACCAGTAAACTAAGGATTTGAAATAACTAAATAAATGGAGCAGCAGATGTTTGAGTTGGTACAGAGGGACTGGCTAAAGACCTGGATTTGTGTTGTGACCCCAAATTCCTCCAACATGCAGGTGGACTTCCCAGTGTGTCAGATTCGGGGGGGGGCACTCAGCAGGCTGCTGTACAGCATCCTTCTGTGGGGGTACTGTAGTACAATGTACATCGTGCGTAACCACTATGTCCTACCCCACCAACACAGTAAACAGTGTTGCATTGATGGCTTACCTTGAGGTGAAGGGTGGATGTTGTTCTAAGGGGAAAATAAAGGCAGTGGGGACGTAGTTCTAGGAGGTCAGAGAGTCCGTCCACACCGCAGTGGCCTACCACTATTTCCAGGTCTTCCAACCTGAAACACTGGATCACTACAGGAAGATAGTGTCTCACTGTGGAGAAGAACCCACAGGACAAGGGCAATAACACACTTGGTCTAAGGTTCCAGTCTGCAGCACTGTTAGGGCTGAACCTGCAGTACTCTCCATTGGGGGATAAAAAGGAAAAGAAAGCTTTGCCTGGTAGGGGATATGGGCTGTAATGTACATTGTGGGTGACCATCTAGCTTCCTTACTTTACCCCTTCCACTGAGCCAGTGTGATATTATGAGGGTGAAATCCCTGGCAGCACTGATGGCATTGAAGAGTCCCACGTATCACCAGCATCTGGTTCCCTTCAGCTGCTCCAGGTTGTGAAGAATTGAACACTGCAAAACCCGGGAATCGAGAATTTGTGTCTCTGGGGCTGGAAACGGGGGTCACTGTGGGATGTCTGTGCTGCCATCAGCCTCTTAGGGGAGCCAGTGAGATAAAGAACTGTGATACAGATTGGTAGGAATACCACAAAGCTGAAGAAAGACTAAGACAGACAGCTATCCAGTGGTTACAAAACAATTACAAAAAAAAAGTCAGAAGGTAATGAAAACCTGCACTACTGTCTTACCAGTTTATTATAGACTACACGAGCCAGCTCTTCATCTCGCTTAAGTTGTTCTTCCTCCTCTCTTCTTTGTTGTTCTCTTTTCCTGTTCTCCTCTTCCTCCTCAGCTAAAAGCTTTCGGATGTACTCTTCGCTGGCCTTCCGCTCCTCCTCCTCACGTGCTTGTCTCTCGGCCTCACACTACAACAAAATACCCAGATCAGGTTCACTTACACAGCAAACAGCTAAACACGTTAACTGCAGAAGTGACTCCTCACTTCACCACCCAGGCAAGAGTGTATCGGTACAGCTCGGCACAGACTTATGGGAGATACAGCTGGCACTAGCACGGCACTGACCTGGGCAACCACTAGCCAGTAAAGCTTCAATGCTAATAGTTTGTCATCCAACAGGAGAGTTTTCAAGTATTAAAGTATGCAAACCATTGAAATAAAAAATAAAAACACAAGCAGGACGAACAGGGAAGAGTGAAAACAAAAATTATTGTACATTTTGCCACAGAAAGGGGAATTGTAGTTTTCTCACCAGTAAGTGTAACTGTATGCAGGCTCCATCCATGGACAGGCAGTATAAAGGAATGAGCTGCCCTCCCAACTCAGCTGGTGACAGATTGAAAAGTCTGAAAGTTTAGGACACTCCAGTTAACCCATACACAGTACGATTACGTAAGATTCCCGGCACTTTTTCATCCAGCAGTACTGACGTGGGAACGCTCCCGGCATCACTCTGTATAAGGGAGGAGTTCCCCACACGCTCCAGTTCTTGCAAGGCCCCCCCTACCCCGGTCAGGCAGAGAGATGGTAACAAGCAATAGCCAGAAGTATGAAATGAAATTATTCCCTCACAAGAAGGGAAGACCAGCCTGAAAAGCACCCGATCCCTGGGAGGAGGAGGGCGGGAAATATACCTGCTCCAAGAGCTTCTCTCGAAATCTACTGTTTCGGTAAGATCTTACGTAAATATACCATCTTACTTCGAGAGGAAGCTCTTGCAGCAGATACCACAATTAGGACCGATTCCCAAGCAGTATCAACCTATAAACAACCCCTGGGAGAGGGAACAGTAAGGAAAGAAACAGCAGGAAAAGGGAGGGTCCCTCAGGAAACCAGGCTCTCCAGAACTGCGAGGCCAAACCCTGCTCTGCGTCTGGAAACGATGTCAAGGCTGTAATGCCCGACGAGGTATGAACAGAACTCCAGGTAGCGGCAGGGCAAATATCGGCTACTGGTACCCGCTTCAGTGCTGCGAAGGAAGCAGCGACAGCTCTGGTAGAGTGAGCTCTAACTGGCCCCAGGGTAGACCTGCTGTGCTTCTCATAACAAAAAGTAATGCAATGAACCAACCAGTGTGAAATCGTCTGCTTGGTGACTGGGCGACCTAAGGACCATTGAGCAAAAGATACAAAGAGTTGATCAGAATTCCTGTCTCCTTCTGTCCTAACCAGGTAATATTGGAGAGCCCTGTGGAAGTCCAAGGAGTGACGTAGGGCTTCCCCACCCCCATTAGAATGCTCCGGGTTAAACACCGGGAGCTGAACGGATTGATTCAGAGTGACCTCAGAAACTACTTTCGATAGAAACTTCGGGTTAGTGCAAAGATGAACCCTATCCTTGTGAAAAACAAGGTAAGGTTCTTTACACATGAGGGCCTGAAGTTCTGAAATTTGCCTCGCCGAAGTAATAGCTACCAAAAGCAAAGTCTTCCAGGACAGAAGACGGAGCTCAGCCTCAATAGCCAGTTCAAAGGGAGGAAGTGTAGGCTTCTCCAAGACGAAAAGGAGATCCCAAGGGGGAACAGGATCCTGGATGGGAGGTCTGATATGAAGAATACCGCGTGGGAAGGCTTTGGAAACCTCCATCTGAGCCACCATCTTATCTGATATAGGCAAGTGATAAGTGGAGATGGCGGCCAGGTGTACTCTGATGGAGGAATAACTGAGACCTGTCTCAGAGAGAAAGAGGTATTCCAGAACTAAATTACCTGGACAGATCAGCGGGTCCACCCTCCTGGCTGTGGCCCATACACAGAAACGTTTCCAATTCATAGAGTAAGGGGCCCTGGTAGCAGGTTTGCGCGCCTTGACCAGAACTTGCGCTACCTGACTGGACACACCAAATCTGGCTTTAGCTAGGTCCTGAGGAGCCAGGTATGCAGGTGAAGACGGCGCAGATTTGAATGAATCAGGGACCCACTGTCCTGCGACAGAAGATGAGAGGATAGTGGAAGAGGCAGTGGAGGTTCTGCTGCTAAACACTGAAGCAAAGGAAACCAAATCTGATGAGGCCATAGTGGAGCAATCAGAATGAGGATGGAGGGTTCTCACTGCGCTTTGAGGAGAACCTTCTGTAACAGCAGGAAAGGAGGAAACGCGTAGAGAAACCTCCCTTTCCAGCAGAGGGACGTGTCTTGTCAAAAAGCTCCAGGCTCTGGACCTAGCGAGCAGAAATTGGGCAATTTTGCATTGAACCATGACGCGACGAGATACAGGTCTGGTGTCCCCCACTGACAGAAGATGTGATCTGCGACTTCTTGAAGCAGCGCCCATTCGTGACCTTGCGATTTTGTCCTGCTAAGCATGTCGGCCAGTAGATTCTGTTCCCCTGGAATGTCTACCACCATCAGCATGAGCTGGTGTTCCAGAGCCCAGTCCCACACTCGCATGGCTTCCCGGCAGAGGGGGTAAAAGTGTGTGCCACCCTGCTTGTTGATGTAGATCATCACCGAAATGTTGTCCATCTGTACCAAGAGCTGGCCCGGCACTAGGACCGAGATCAGGGCTTGAAGGGCATAAAGGACCCTCTCAGCATCAGAATGTTGATATGCAGATCTTCCTCTGTTGAGGACCAAGAGCCTAGAGTGCAATGTGCCACCAAATGACCACCCCCATCCCGCGGATGACGCGTCCGTGGTCAGAATCTGTGATGGTGCCCCTATGTGGAAGGGGATGCTCGCCAGCAAATTCTTTTGACGACATCCACCAGCGTAATTCCCAGTAGACTGGCTCCGAGATCCAGATCGAGGCGTCCAAGGTGTCTAATGTTTGATCCCACTGAACCCCTAAGAACCGTTGGATGGTTCTCATGCGTAGGCGCACCAGAGGGACTGAAAATATGGCGGCAGCCATATGCTCCAAAAGCCTGAGGGGGAGCTTTGCAGGGACTCGAGGCTGAAGAAATATGGGATGCCAAAACCTGAATGCGACCTGCTCTGTCGGTGGGAAGAAACACCTTCCCGAGAGTGGTATCAGGAAAAAGCTCCGATGAACTGCAGGTTCTGGGCTGGGAGTAGATGAGATTTGTCCCTGTTGATGGTGATCCCCAAGCGCTGAAACAGCGAAATGGAGTCCCTGATGGTTTCCAACAGGCGAGACCTGAAGGAGCTAGGAGGAGCCAATCATCCAGATAAGGGAACACAAAGTGGCCCCGTCTCCGCAGTGCCGCAGCATCTACTTCCAGGCACTTGGTGAAGACTCTGAGGGCTGGAGAGAGACAGAAGGGAAGGACTCGGAACTGATAGCCCTTGTCTTCAAACCTGAACCTCAGAAATCTTCTATGACTCCTGGAGATAGGGATATAGAAGTAGGCATTCTGCATGTCCAGTGATGCCAGCCAGTTTCCTGCCGAAATGAGAGGCAGGAGAGTGGGGAAGGAGACCATCCTGAATCTCCGGTAGGAGACCCATTGGTTAAGAACGCTGAGGTCCAGAATGGGGCTGAAGTCTCCCAACTTCTTCGGGACTAGGAAGAAGTGAGAGAAGAACCCTCTCTCTTTCGGCTGGGGAAACAGACTCTATGGCATTTTTGTCCAAAAGGGATATCTCCCTTCTGACCAGCGCTCGGTGTTCCCTTGGATAACAGGATGGGGGCGGTGATCTGTCCGGCGGAACAGAGTCGAACTCTATGGAGTGCCCAAATTCCATGAGACAGAGTACCCACTGGTCGGAGGTCACTTGACCCCACGCATCCGCACAGAGGGAAAAACGGCCTCCGACCTGCCCCCTCCCGGACTGAACGTCTGGGGAAGGAGGGTAGCCTGGATAGTCAGGCGGTGGGAGGGTGGCAGTGGCTGCCTTGGCCTGTCTAGAGGAGGAGGCAGAAGAACCTCTGGCTCCACCCATGTGACTGAAGCCCCCTCGCTGCGAATGTTGTTGAAAGCGAGGCTGCTGAGGCTTATGTCCCCCACAGCCAAGAAAATTAGGCTTACAAGCTCGCCCGTTTCGGCCAGTACATGGACTGCACAATTCAGATTCCCTTGCCAGAGTACTGCAGCCTAGTGATGATCCTCTCTGTGTCTGCGCCAAAGAGCATGGAGCCCTTGAAGGGAGCGTCCAGTATGTGTCTGTAAATCTGGATCTAACCCAGAAACCCGAAGCCAAACATGGCGTCGGAGGAAAATGCCAGTGGAGGACGCCCTTGAAGAGGTGTCCGCAGAGTTATAGGCTGACCTCAGAACGTGGGTATATACTCGTCTGAGCCGGTCTGAAGCAGTTTTGCAAGCTCTGCCCGCTGAGGGCAATCGGGCATGCTTTGCACGATGTTCAACCCTTGATCCGAAAGGGCGTTCTGGAATTGGACCATGTGTGCCAGGGAGTTTAGACTCCTGATACTGCAAGTCGCAGCAGAGTACACCTTGCGCTCCATAGAATCCACCTGCTTTGACTGTCAGGCGGCTAGGTGCTCAGGTGTTTAGGCCTCTGCGAATGGTCGTGAGCTGCCGAAATCTCCACTGAGTCTGCTGTGAGTGGTTCGGCCAGAAAAGGATGGTCCTAAGGTGCCCAGTAAAGCCGATGAGCCTTTTTGGGCACGGCAGAGGACGACTGAGGGCGCTTCCAAGTCGCGAGGGTGACATCCTCAAAGGTGTCGACCATGGGAGGGATGACCACCATCTTAGGGTCTTTTTGGCAGAGGTATTTAACCAACCGCAGTCGCTCGGGGGCCAGGGCCTCAGTGTCCCAGCCCATGTTGGCCTGGATGCGCCTCATCACCTCCATAAAGCTAGGGGCATCTGGAGGAGATTTGGAGTGCCCCTCTGTGTCTCCTAGGTCCAGCTCGATGCCGGAGTCTGCATGCGAAGTGTCAGAGTCCACGTAAGAGTCTGGGGTTCATTCCTGTGACGATTCCTCTTGCGCCTCCCGCCTGGAGAAGAGCGGGAGGAACTACTGGACCTGGTCCTCCTCCTTTTCTCCTTTTGCTTTTTGGGTGCCGGCTCCTTATCCGCCCCTACATCTAATGGTTCTGGGCTATTAGGTACTGGAACCAGAACGGGTGTGGGAGGAGGTACCCCCGCGGCTAGATCTCACTTCACGGTGTCCCACCAGTGGGAGAAGAGCTTCTTGACCTGCAAGAGGTTGTTTGAGTGAACCAGGCGCAGGGGATACCAGCATTGGGTCCGAACCCTTATCCACTGGCGTAGGCCTAAGAGGCAGCGTCGGAGGGGCATCAGCGCCTCAGGCATCAGGCTCGGACGCAAGACGGACCGGCAACCGAAGTGATGGGGTCCCAGAAATGATGTCAGGAGGCACCAGGGTGGCCGGTGTCGGAAGAACAGTGACCGGTGGTGATATGACCTTTGCCAGGTCAGTGGGGCCGCGGGCGGACGTCAGTCTGGCGTCCGCTTGTCTTTACAGGCTGACAGATGTCCTTCAGAGGTGTGAGCCTTAGGGTGTTGGCCGTCGTGTTGTGGACTTCTCGACCAGTCGCCGAAGGCAGACGCCGGTCGGAGTCCCGAAAGTTCGGCGGCAAGGAGGAGGCCCTGCTGCCAGAAGACCCAGAGGCCTTGCTCGACTTCCAGGAGTCAGACTTCGAGGAAGAGCCTGAGCAGGAGGAGGTCTTACCTGCGCCTGGCGAGAAAGCCTTCTCGGCATGCGGATGTACCTTCAGAGGATGAAGGGCAGTTCCAGGAGACTTGGCCACAGAGAACCCAGAGGACGGTTTAAGGGCCGTGAGGTGGGAGTCATGCCCTGATGACCCGAACTTCAAGCCCGAGTACCTGGGCCTAGAGTGGGACCTTTCTCTGTTCTTTGTTCCCAGTGTTTGTGTTGCTTGTGGGCGGGAGGGTGGTCGGATTCCCCTGAGGAAGAGGCTCGTTCCACGGTGGCCAATTTTGATTCTGCTAGGAAGGCGGAAAGGGATTTCTGCCACCTGATCCTAGTGCGGGAGTTGAAGGCCGGATAATGGGGGCAGGCGTCTGCGTCGTCATCAGGCCTGAGACAGAAGAGTACGCTTAAATGGTCAGTTCTGGCGGTATCTGTCGCCCACAAGAGCATTTGTTAACATGCTCCTTTGAAGAAGAGGACATAGATGCATCTAAAAACCTTTCGAGAAAGGTGGAGAAGGATGCGATCGGAACTACGAACGGTAGTCGAGGCAAACTATCGCTGACCGCGTGGCGAGAAAGAACTGGAGCACGTGTGGAACTCCTCCCTTATATAGGGCGACACCAGAGGTGGAGCCGATGTCAGCGGGGGCCTTCCCACATCGGTACTGCTGGATGAAAAAAATGCCAGGAACCACCACCAGGTGGCGTAAGTCCTAATTATGGTACCTGCTGCAAGAGCTTCTTCTCGAAGTAAGATATGGAAATTACATACTTACTGTGATTATTGATCATCTTGGACAGTCTCCATCACTCATTCACACTAGTAGGGATAGCGACGGAGGTGCAAGGACCAAGCAGGAGCCTAAAATTTTCAGAAGGGTCGGCACCGAGACAGGACCATTCATGCGCGGCACCGCGAGACTAGCTCTCGCCTATGCAGGCTATCTCGGCGTCGACCCTCCAACCGCCTCAGTACCTCTTCGACGGAGGAGGTACAGCATAACTAATGAAAATAACTCATTCTGAGTTTCTGGGCCTGAGAGGGCCCAGATGGCCCTTGCAAGAAGGGTCAAAGAATAATGTCTTCTCAGCCTGAGCCATAGGATCATGAAGATCAGGAAAGAGAACGAGTGAACCAAGGACATGGTGGGAGGGCGTGTGAATGAGTGATGGAGACTGTCCAGGAAGATCAATAATTACGGTAAGTACGTAATTTCCATATCTTTCTGGACTAAGTCTCCATCACTCATTCACACTAGTGGGAGAGTACCGAGTTAAAACTAACAACCCTGAGTAGGGTGGATGAGATGGTGTTTACTTCAGAAAGGACAGCCAAGGACTGTCCTGCTAATAAAAAAGAGCAGTGTTGTAAAGAGCATCTAGAATATAGTGCTCACAACATAAGTGCTTGAGTTGTAACACCACTTTACATACGACTGTAATGGACACAAAATTGAACTCTACCAGGAAGCCGCAACCATTCTAGGAGAGCGGTGAGAACCTGGCCTCATAATTTGGTACAGGACCAAAATTAATAGTGCCAAACACATGTACTGATCTGATGTAAAGGACATCAAGAGCTGAAAAAGTCAGAGGTAAAGTCTTCTGGTTAAGGGAAGTCCGAAAAAGCGCAGATGAAAACAAGCAACAGGTGCAGACGCACTTGAACCCCTTACTTGGTGAGCAAGAAGGTGCAGGTGGGGTTAGCATATCAAGAAGGAGGGTTTTCAATCAGTCACTGAAACCCTCCTGATAGAAGCCCAAAGCATGACTTAGAAGCCTCTTGCGGTGGTCTAGTAGAACCAGATCCTACCCCCTTCATATTCTAAAAGGAATTATCCTGCCCCTGTGTGAACAACTGTAGCAGCAGTCTCTGAACTCAGGAAAGCGAGGAAAAATGTACCAGAGGACGTCTCCGCTGCAGAAAAACATTCCGACAGAAAAAGAAAACGGGTAGGATTTCTAAGGCAAATAGAGGCAAATGTGCGTCGAGGAGGGATGCAGCAGGACCAAGTAAGGGCTAACTCATACGTTGAAAGGGACTGAAAGTGGCAATGACTCAATACGGTGAGGCACTACTCACTCTGGCCTCCCTGAAGAGAGTAGGAAAGGAGTCTAGTTTGTTTGCTGAAAAACAAACATCACAACTCCATCACGCACTTGGAGAGGATAGTTTCGTGAGCGACTGGCACAGAACCAGTGCGCAGGAACTGAAGGTGTGAATATTTGAGAAGTTACCTCAGGAAAAAGACCTACTTGACCTTCGGTTAAGAAGGAGTGTATCGCCTGTTAACTTAAAGCAAGCAAGAAAGTAGAAACCCGAGTTCCGACTCGCTGGAGAGTCGCTTCCGTTGCTGCAAGGCTCTGCTCAAGAGAAGAAAGCCTAATAAAAAGAAAGAGGAATTAACAGACTGGGCATTCACCTAAGTCTAGGAAATGTCTCTGAAGAAAAAATTACTCACCATAGTAATGTTGTTTCTTCTGATGGAGTCTTGCTGTATTCAGACATAATGCAGTTAGCCCCAGCACTTGAACTGCCCCAGAGAGGAAAGAGTTAACTTTGTGCAAAAGCATAGAACGTTGAGCTCGGTTTTCAAACCTCTGTCTGTGGTACTTCCCAGTGTAACCATCAGATTCTTACGAGCAAACTAGCGAATATACTACAGTATGGAAATTGTTCATACATATAGCCAAAAGGCAAAAAGATTATTTTTGGGCCAAAAAGACTCAAGTCAAGAACCCAAGAAGGACAATATTTAAGTACAAAACACCAGAAAAAATAACATCTATCCCACCCAAGAGGGAGGCTACAAGGTACACCCCTGAGGTGCAACACTGTACCTGCCAGCCCACTTCCCAAAAACCAGGTTCTGAGAGGGGAGGCCTGAATACAACAAGACTCCATTAGAAAAAACAACATGGTGGGTAATTTTTTCTTCAAAAAACATGAAGTCTTCCTGTATTCAGACATAATGAAGACTACCAAGCAGTCCCCTATGGAGGAGGGAATGCAGAACCTACTTTGGGAACAGGCTCTGCAGTACTGCTGTGCCAAACCTAGCATCATTCCTAGCCTGGATGTCCAGGGACTAATGCTTAGTGAAAGTATGCACTGCTTTCCAGGTGGCTGCTTTACAGATCCCTAACAAAGGTATATCTCTGGCTGCAGCTAGAGAAGCAGCTGCACCCCTAGTCGAGTGAGCCCTCAGGCCTGAAGGGGGCGTTCTACCCAACTTGTCATAACAGAATTGTATACAAGAAACAATCCACCTGGTAGTAGTTCTTTTAGTGGCAGGCTTACCTTTCCCCACTTCACCATAAGTGAGAAACAATTGAAGACAGTCATTTCTACGTGCCTTAGTATGTTCAATGTAGTAGCTAAGGGCCCTCTTAACATCCAAACTGTGTAACCTTCTTTCACCTGAAAAAGATTGGTCAGTGAAAAACACAGGGAGAGATATAGTGTGGTTCAGATGAAATTCCGATACCACTTTGGGCAAGAACCTCATATTGGTTCTTAGGACCTCTTTGTCCCTATGGAAGGAGATGAAGTCAGGTTCAACTGACAGAGCCTGTAACTCACTAATCCGCCTGGCAGAACTAATAGCTACCAGGAACACAGTTTTCCAGGTCAAGTACTTCAATTCGGCCGCAGCCAGAGGTTCAAAGGGTGGCTGCATAAGCTGAGCAATGCAGACATTAAGATCCCAAGGCAGAGTGAGCTCCCTAAAGGGAGGGTTAGTGTGAACCAGACCTTTGAAAAACTTTCTGAAAACAGGATGAGATGCCAGGGAAAGTACAGTTACGCAAGAACTTACTGTAACAGTAGATCTTCGAGAGAGGCTCTTGCAGTAGGTAATTACATATAGGACTGACGCCAGCCGGCGGCAGGACCCCAAGGAAAAATTTCTAGCTAGCAGTCCCTGGCGAGGGACCGCCCCCACGTCAGGTGACCAATGCCATAAGACGTCGGTATAAAGGGGTGGTCCCGGACCCCCGCCTTCCAGTTCTTTCCCACCACAGGCCCAGAAGGCCCGGATGAGAGAGAAGCAGATATTTCCTTTCCTGGAAAAGGAGCTGAAAAAGCCTAAGGGGATGGAGGGCGGGAAGCTATTACCTACTGCAAGAGCCTGTCGAAGATCTACTGTTCTGGTAAGTTCTTACGTAACTGTAATATCTTACTTCGAGAGGGCTCTAGCAGTAGGTAATTACATATAGGACTGAATCCCAAGCAGTCTGGAACAAAGAAAAGACACGGGAGGAGGAAACTACTCGAAAGTAGCACTAGCCTTGCAAGCCACAAGACAGGAGGCCTTGCAAAACAGCCAGCCCGAAGCCTGCTCTATGGCGCGAGGCAATGTCCAAACTGTAGTGTTTCATAAAAAGGTATGGACGGAAGTCCAGGTGGCGGCAGCGCATATGTCTGCCGCAGACACATTCTTGAAGCAAGCCGCAGAGGCCGCTACTCCTTTTGTGGAGTGGCCTCTAAGCTGACCCGGAAGGGTCTTGTACTTGTCATACCAGAAAGTGATGCAATGAGCCAACCACTTCGACAGGCACTGCTTGGAAACAGCACTGCCTTCCCTTTTGCGAGCAAAAGAGACGAACAACTGATCTGTCTTTCTAAGATTCTTTGTCCTGTTGGTGCAGTATCTCAGAATCCGGTGAACATCCATGGTATGGAGTATGTATTCCCCTTGATTAGAGTACTGCGTAAAAAAAGGCAGGTAGCTCTATGGACTGATTTAAAGTAGACTCTGCTACTACTTTAGGTAGAAACTTAGGATTCGTGCGAAGAGCAACTCGTTCTTTGTGAAAAATCAAATAGGGGATTTTACACATAAGGGCCTGGAGCTCGGAAATTCTTCGAGCCGAAGTAATGGCCACCAAAAAGAGCGTCTTCCACGAAAGGAACTTCAGATCTGCAGAAGCTGCAGGTTCGAAGGGAGTAAGAGTACGTTTCTTGAGAACAAAATTCAAGTCCCAGGGGGGAGCAGGGGTACGGATGGGGGGCCTTAGATGAAGGACCCCTCTGAGAAAGGTCTTAGAGACCTCCAGTTGAGCGAAAGCTTCATCTGTGAAGGGAACATGGTAGGCTGAGATAGCAGTCATTTGAACCTTCAGAGAGGAATGACTGAGACCCAGGTCGAAGAGATGACATAAGTACTCCAGCAGAAAAGCCACTGAACAGGAGAAAGGTTCCACGTTCTTGGAAGCTACCCAAATAGAGAATCTTTTCCACTTCATGGCATAAGTGGACCTGGTGGAGGGTTTTCTAGCCTCTACTAAAATCTCTGCCACTTTTGGAGAGACGCCAAAACGGGATTGGGCTAGGTCTGCAGGAGCCATGCATGTAGTTGAAGGAATTTGAGGCCTGGATGGACCAGGGTCAGTAAACCTCGAGATAGAGGAAGAGGAGGAACCTCTGAATATTGTTGTATAACAGAGAACCAGATTTGCCAGGGCCAGAAGAAAAAATTACTCACCTTAGTAATGTTGTTTCTTCTAATGGAGTCTTGCTATATTATAGACATTAGCAGTTTGATCCAGCTCTAGAACTGTCCCGGAGTGAAATGGTTAAAACCATTCCAAAATAGAATTTTGGCACAAGAGCAGCTCTATCTGTGTCATTTCAAACTTGAACTGTCAGATCTTTACGAGCCAAACTCACTAAGGTCTGTGTGGAAGCTGTAACCTACACTAGCCAAATGGCTACCTAAATAATAACAACCATTGATGGTCCCAACACCCAAGACTCAAGTCAGGGGACCAGAAATACTAACACCATTCTAATAATATGAAAATGGAACATAAATATAATAAAACACACACACGTGCATACATACACACCCCCAAAGTCCCAAAGGGGACAAAATGCTAACAGGACATAAGTAGTGCCCACACTAAGTTGCCCGCACCCCACCAAGTAGAGGTTCTGAGAGGGGCAGGTTGGGGGGGAGGTCTATAATATAGAAAGACTCCATTAGAAGAAACAACATTACTAAGGTGAGTAATTTTTTCTTCAAACAACATGAAGTCTTGCTATATTATAGACATTAGCAGAATACACAGCAGTACCTCCATGGAGGAGGGGCAGAACCTACTTAGGGAATAGGCTCTGAAGAACAGCTGTGCCAAACCGAGCATCTCTCCTGGCCTGGACATCCAGGAGTAATGCTTGGTAAAAGTGTGTACCGCTTTCCAAGTAGCAGCCTGGCAAATCTCTAATAAAGGGATATCTCTGGCAGCAGAGAGACGCAGCTGTACCCCTGGTAGAATGAGCCCTCAAACTGGAGGGGGCTCTGCCCACTTCTCTGATAACAAATTGGATACAAGAGACAATCCACCTGGCTATTGATCTCTTAGTGGCAGGTTTGCTCTTCCCAACTTCACCATAGGTAAGGAAAAGTTGGAGGGATTCAACTCAGACCTTTGGCACGCCTATATAATAACTAAGAGCTCTCTTAACATCCAGGTTGTGCAACCTCCTCTCACCCAAGAGGAGTGATCAGTGAAAATACTGGAAGGGAGATAGATTGATTAAGATGGAAATCTGAAACCACCTTAGGCAAAACTTCCTATTAGTCCTAAGGACTACCTTATCCCTGTGGAAAGAAATAAAGTCAGTCTCCACTGACAAGGCTTGCAATTCACTTATGCCTCTGGCAGAAGTGATAGCCACTAGAAAAACAGTTTTCCAAGTTAGGTACTTAAGCTCTGCAGAAGACAGAGGTTCAAAAGGGGTTGCAATAACTGAGCAATGCAAACATTAAGGTCCCAAGCAAGGGCCGGTTCCCGAAAGGGAGGATTAGTATGGAGTATCCCTTAAAAAACTTGGAAAACACAGGATGAGAGGAAAGAGGGGATGACTTTCCTGCTGACACAAAAGCAGACACAGCTGCCAAATGAACTCTCAGGGTAGCTGGTCTGAGACCCAAGAAATTAAGATGTACCATGTAATCTAACAAAATGGGCAATTCAGCAGATTCTGGGGAAATATTTTTCCTAGCACACCAAATGGAAAACCTTTTCCATTTAGAACTATAAGTAGCCCTAGTGGAAGGCTTTCTGGAAGCCTTTAGGATCTCAAGAACACCCTGAGAGAGGTGTAAATCAGCAACTCTAACTCCTCAAGAGCCAGGCCTTGAGGTTGAGGGATTTGACGTCCGATACCAAACCCTTCCTGGGCACAAGTCAACAGATTGTGATTCCTGGGGAGGCACAGGGAAGATGGACTGTCAGAGACAGAAGGAGTGGGTACCAGGGCTGCCTGGCCTAATCTGGGCAATCAGAATCACCCTGCAAGGCTGAGATCTGATTTTGACTAGTACTCTGAATAGGAGAGGGAAGGGGGGGAAAGCATAGAGGAACTTCCCCTCCCAATCCAGAAGAAGGGCATCCAGGGGAACTGAGCCCAGCACTGGAGGCCTGCAACAGAACAGAGGAAGTTTGTGACTGTCTGGGGCTGCAAAAAGATCTAACTAAGGGATGCCCCACCTGGCAAAAACTATCCCCAGCACTTGAGGATCCAGGGACCATTCATGATGGCCCTGGGAAATCCTGCTGAGGGCATCCGCTAGGACATTGTCCTTCCCTGGAAGATGAACTGCTATGAGGGAGTGTTCAGGAATAGGCCAGAGACCACAACTTCATTGCCTCGGTGCACAGGGCCAAGACCGAGTGCCCCCTGTTTGTTGATGTACCACATTGTTGTGGTGTTGTCTGTTCTGACTTGTATCACCTTGTCGTGGACAGATGCAGAAAAAGCTTGAAGAGCTAAAAAGACAGCTCTGAGTTCCAGCAAATTGATGTGGAGCAGAGATTCCTGAGGGACCAAACTCCCTGAATGGAAAGGTCGCCCATGTGGGCTCCCCAACCCAGAAGGGAAGCATCTGTAGTGAGAGTCAAGTCGTGAGAAGGGGAAATGAAGGGGAACCCCGCTCTTAAATTGCTCTGATCCTGCCACCACTGGAGAGCTAGGATCAAGGTTCGAATCACTGGGACCAACTTGAAAGGGGGTCTTCTCTGAGACCAAAAGGTTCTCAAGTGAAACTGAATGTCTCTCATCTGAAATTTGGCTCCCTGCACAACAGCTGTGGATGCAGCCATGTGCCCCAGGAGCTGCAGAAAGTGTCTTGCTGGTCGAGAGACCTGCAGAGTGAAGGAAGAGGCCAGAGCCACTAAATTCCTTACCCTTTCTGGGGGAAGAAAGGCTCTGGCTAGCTTTGTGTCCAATTCTGCCCCTATAAAGGTGAGTACCTGGACTGGTTCCAGAACCGACTTTGGTAGGTTTAGCAGAAAACCCAGGGAGGTGAGAAGCTGCTGGGTGACCTGCAGGTGAGATTTTACCTGTTCTGGGGACTGGCCTACAATAAGCGAGTCGCCTAGATAGGAAAACAGCAATCCTCTGCCTCCTTAAGTGGGCCACTGCTAGACACTTTGTGAATACCCTTGGAGCAGAGGTAAGGTCAAGGGCATTGCTCTGAACTGGTAATGACCTGAGGGCAGTTCAATCTGAGGTACTTTCATGGGATCTTCTGATTAGGACATGGAAATAGGCATCCTTGAGGTCCAGGGAGGCTAGCCAGTCCCCTGGCCTTAGGGAAGGTAAAATCATTGCCAGAGTTACCATTTTGAACTTTGGTTTCAAAAGATGCTTGTTCAGATATCCCGAGATCTAAAATGGGCCGCCATTCTCCTGTCTTTTGGGGTAAGGAAGTATCTGAATACAGACCCCTGCCCTGATGCAGGGAGGAACCTTTCACTGCTCTGAGAGCTAACAGGGATAAGACCTCTGTTTCCAGAGCGAGGTCTCTAAAGCACTTGCAGGTAAAAAAGTCTGCTTCTCAACTTGGGAAACTTTTGAAGCTGAGAACCAGACCCTGGCTTACTACTTCCAGAACCCACTTGTCTGAGGTTAAAGAAGCCCAATTCTGACTGAAGTAAGCCAGCCTGCCCCCACTGGTACAGGAGAATGCCCAGGCACCCCATCAGGGTGCCTGTTTCGCAGGAGCTTTAGGCTGGCGGGGTGGGAGCAGGTCTGCCCACCCCTCATCTGCCCCTGCCTCTGAAGAAGCCCCTCTGAGCATAGGCAGAGGAGACCTGAGTCTGGTAGAAAGGCTCTGTGAAAGGCCTACCTACCCCTGGGGGCATGCCTTTGAGGAGTGGCTTGCCGCCCTTAGCCTGGGCACTCTTGTAAGAAGTCCTATATTCATCCATCTTCTTCATGTAATTTCTGTCTGCTCTCCAAACAGAGAATTTCCCACCACAGGAAAATCCATAGCCTTAGTCTGGGTATCCTGTGACAAACTAGTACACCTGAGCCAGGCCAACCTACGAAAAGCTACAGATGTGGCCATGACCCTAGAGGAAACATCATTAACATCCACAGCAGCATGAAACTGAACCTTAGAGGCTTCAATGCCATCAGCAGCCACCTGTTCTAGTTCACTAGCCAGCTGGCCATGGGCCTGCTTGGCCAATTGCATAACAGTAACCCATCTAGATTTCTGATACCTAGCTACATAAGCCATATAATTTGCTTGCCTGAGTCCCAGAGAGGCTGCCATATACTGTTTTTTTGCCATGGCATCAATCTTCCTGGAATCCTTGTCAGGAGGATGTGAAGCTCAAGGAATATTAGCTTTATCACAGGCAGCAGCCTGAACTACCCCAACATGACTGCATTGCTGAGAAAGGAATTCTGTATCAGGGCCTGACAATGTATACCTTCTGTCCATCTTTTATCTACAGGAGGCACAGAATTAGGAGCTTTTAAAATTTTTATTGTTTGTTTCCTAAAAGACTTATGTAAAGGAATAGACAATCTCCTAGACTCTGGAATATCCATTTCTACAAAATCAGGCTCCTCTTGCTCATCCACAGCCTCTTCTAAAGGAAGCTGGAGGGTTTCAGCAACTTTTTTATAAAACATAAAATGAGATGGGGACTCAGACAGCATAGGGGGAGATTCTAAAGGTCTGTCTGGGGAGATGTCCGGTTCAATGGGCACACCCAGACCTTCCCAGCCACATTCATACTGTTCATAATCCTCCTCCGGTTCATAAAATTCCTCAACATCATAATCCTGAACCACTGGGACCAGACGAACCGACCTTTTACCAGATAGTGGTGGTTCGGACGGACCCTGAGACAGTGACTGGACAATTTGTATGGCTTTGTTATCTCTGCAGCAGTTGGAGAAGGATTTTGACTCAGACCTGCTGATTTTCTTGTTTTCTTTACTGGAATTGGTTCCTCAGAACCAGCTTTTCTTTTGCCTGAGGAAGTCTGGCCCTGGTCAGAGGGCACTTCTCTGGTTCGGTTGGCACCGAACCGGGCTGGCCATCCGGGTCAGCGAACTTTTGGCCTCTCGCCCTGAGCCTGCCCAACCTTTTTCCAGGGTGGCTGCAGGAAATTTTACATACCTGGCAGTCTGACTGAGGTGGTCAAACCTCAGACAATAAACACATGTGGTGTGTGGGTCAGCCTTGGCAAAGACTTCCCACAAACATCACAGTGTTGAAACCAGTGGCCCGGTTTTTTTTGGGTTTCTCAGACATAATGCCAGCCTAACCAAAAACTTGCCCTTTTAATGGCAGTGCAGGCAAAGACACCTTTATCGTTCCTAACTGTCACGGGTATTGAAAAACGATCAATCCGGCTTTTTAGAACCGATAAGAACCGGAACCGCACTCTAAAATAGTAACTTTAGTTTTAAATGAGTTTTAACCCACTGATCGGTTCAAAACCGAACCGATAACTTCACAAGTTCCACACAGACAAAACCTTCATTTACTTACGGTTACCACAGATACAGCTTGAACCGAACGGTTTTGAGGCTAAAATAAAACTATTCTCGGTTAAATCCAACCGAGAAAATACTTTTTAAACCGAGAAATGAACCGAGCAGAAGGAGAAATCTCTGGAGCGACTGTTCACTGAGGCGGAGTAAAGAATCTGACAGTTCAAGTTTGAAATGACACAGAGTTGCTCTCGTGCCAAAATTCTATTTTGGAATGGTTTTAACCATTTCACTCCAGGGCAGTTCTAGAGCTGGATCAAACTGCTAATGTCTATAATATAGCAAGACTTCATGTTGTTTGAAAGGAGCGATCAGGATCATTCTCGCTTCTTCTGTAGTTAGTTTCTGCAATACTCGTGGGATGAGAAGAATTGGGGGAAAAGCATAGACGAAACTGTCCTTCCAGTCTAGAGGCAGAGCGTCACTCCAGAAAACACCTCGTGCTGGAACGAGCGAGCAAAAGGTGGGAAGTTTTGCATTTTGGGGAGACACGAACAGGTCTACCTGCGGAGTCCCCCAAAGCTGAAAGATATCATCTAGCACCCCTTAGTCCAATTCCCACTCGTGTGCCAGAGCAGAGGAGCGGCTTAGCTTGTCTGCCAGAGTGTTGTCGACTCCTGGAACATGAATCGCCGTGAGGTGAAGGTCGTGTTGAGTTGCCCAATCCCAAACCCTCATTGCTTCCCTGCATAGAGGGTAGGAATGAGTTCCTCCCTGTTTGCTGATGTACCACACTACGCACATGTTGTCCGTCTGGACAGCTAGGTGGCCGGGAAGAATGTATTGGTGAAGGGCTTGGAGAGCATATAGCACAGCTCGAAGCTCGAGCACATTGATGTGGAGAGCTTGTTCCAGTCTGGACCATAAGCCCTGGGTCCGATGAGGGCCTAGATTGGCTCCCCAACCTTCGCCTGATGCGTCTGTAGTCAGAGTCTGGGAAGGGGGAGGATGAAAGAAGGGGAACCCCCAAAACAGGTTCTCTCGAATCATCTACTATTGCAAGTCTCGTACCATCGGCGATGAGATCAGATCAGAACTAACTGATCTAGGTCGTCCACAAGTTGATCCCACTGGGAGTGAAGAGTCCACTGAGAGATCCTCATGTGGAGTCGCGCTCTGGGGACCGTCGGAATAGCGGCCGCCATGAGCCCCAGAAGACGGAGGACCGACCTCGCCAGGACCCTCCTGCGTTCTGATAGCAGGGAAATCTGGAATTGAAGAGAGGCCGCCCTGTCTGGAGGCAAGAAGGCCTTGCTCACAGTCGTAACGAGGATAGCCCCGATGAATTGTAGCCTCTGGGAAGGGTCCAGATGAGACTTGGAATAGTTGATGGTAATAGCCAGACAAGTGAAAACCTGCTGGGTGAGAGAGAGAAAATGCAAGTTCCTCCTGGACGAGGGCACCAGGAGCCAGTCGTCCAGGTAAGTGAACACCTGTACTCCCATTGTGCACAGGTGGGGCCTACTACAGCCAGGCATTTGGTAAATACTCGGGGGGGGCCGAGGACAGACCAAAGGTGAGCGCCTTGAATTGGTAGTGGTCCCCCTGAAACGCAAAACGAAGATACTTGAGGTGAGAAAGGCGAATGGGAATGTGCAGATAGGCATCCTGCATATCCAGCGCACAAAGCCATTGACCCGGCCAAAGGAGGGGCAGAAGGCTCTGCAGAGAGAGCATCCTGAACCTTTTGTATTCCACATAAAGATTCAAGGAACAGAGATCTAGAATTGGTCTGAGATCTCCAGTCTTCTCTGGGACCAGCAAGAAATGAGAATAGTAACCCGTCCCTTGAAGATGAAGGGGGACAGGTTCTATCGCCTGCTTCGAGAGAAGGGTCGAGATTTCTTCCCGGACCAAAGGAAGATGTTCCCTTGAATAGGACGACTTCAGGGGTGGGTGGCGGTGCGGTTTCTGAAGAAACTCTATGGAATGCCCTTCCGCTATAAGCTGGAGCACCCAAGAATCCATGGTTATCCTCTCCCATCCCAGAAGGTGGAGGGAAAACCTCCCTCCTACCAGTTCCTCCAGGGGGTCCAGAGGCGGTGGGAGAGGAAAGGAGTCAGGTGGTGTGGGGCAGCGCTGCAGCTGAGGCTCCCGCTGCTTTCTTGGGCGGAGGGGGCCTGGCAGCTGTGGCGGCCCGATGTTTAGTGACCCGCCTTCCCTGGGGTTTCGCTTGTGGCCGATTCCATCTGCGAAAAGGACGGCGCTGCCGGTGTTGGGGACGGTACATGGAATCCACGGATTTCAGAGCCGTCCCCTTCTCCTGCAAGTCGGTGATGATGTCTTGACATCACCACCGGCACCGACCCTGAAAGGTGCCTCTAAATAGCGGATTGCACCTCCGGGACCAAACCTGACACGCGGAGCCAGGCATGACGCTGTAGACTCACAGTGAAAACGGACCTCCGCCCTGCGGTGTCCACTGCATCGTACGTCGCCCGCAAAATGTGGTGACTGGCCGAACGAGCAGAACGGACGAGGTCTGCTAACTCCTGTTTGACTTGGGAGTCAGGTAAGGAGTCCAGCTTGGATTCCGCCTGGGTAAGGATGGCCTTCTGGTAATCCCCCATATGGGCGACGTAATTCAGGGCCCGTATTTCCAGTGTGGAGGAGGCGTAAATCTTTCTTCCATACTGGTCCAGGAGGCGAGATTCCTTATCCGGAAGAGACGAGCTCAGATGCTTTGGATGTGCCGACCGGCCGTGAGCGGCGCTAATCAGGACCGAGTCGGCACGAGGGCGAGAGTCAAGGTAGTCTACACCCTCAGGAGCCTGGTATAGCCTGTTAGACTTCCTGGGAAGTGGGGCCAACGCCGACGGTTATTTCCAAATTGTGGTAACAAGGTGGGCGTGAGGCTCGATCCAGGGTGGCACTAGAGTTGGAGCTGTCACAGGCAGGTCCAGATGTTCGGCGAGTTTAAGTCGCTGAGGATCTGGTTCCAAAGAGCATCACTGGTGAACTTCCTGAATTTTTCTAAGCAACTCCGTGAAAGATGGATCCTCTGGAGAAGACTTCGGAGGGGTCCTCGGCCGGGGGCTTAGACGGAGAGCGGGCTCGCTGTCTCTTCTTGAGCATCCTCGAAGAGTCCGAGGAATCCGAGAGGGAAGAAGAATAACTGTTTTCGTAAAATCGGAGAAGGTAGGGCTGACGAAGCACAAACTTTACCGCGAGGTGCGCAAGAGCTAACAGCCGGAAAGAACTGGAAGGCGGGCGTCCGGGACCGCCTTTTATACCGACGCCATAGGCCGGTCACCTGACGGGGGGGGCCTCGCCAGGGACTGCCAGCTAGAAATTTTTCCGTGGGGTCCTGCCGCTGGCCGGCACCAGTCTTTTATGTAATTACCTACTGCAAGAGCCCTCTCGAAGTAAGATCAGCCATTCCCTGCCGAATGGAATGCAGAGACAGCTGCTAGGTGAACCTTTAAGAGTGGCAGGCCTAAGGCCTAGACCATTCAGATGAACTAGATAGTCTAAGGTTGTGGAAATGTCTGCAGAATCGGGTAGGATGCCTTTCTGATAGCACCAAATACTGAATCGTTCCATTTGGAGTTGTACGTTTTTCTAGTGGAAGGTTTCCTGAAGACTTTCAAAATATCCAGAACTCCCTGAGAGAGATGTAGTGCTGCATATTCTAACTCTTCAAGAGCCAGGCCTCGAGACTCAGAGACTGGAGATTGGGGTACCAGACCCACCCCTGGGAGGAGGAGGACAGGAGATTGTATGTCCTGGGCAGAGACAGGGGACGTGGCACTGACAAGGGGTGTATGTCCTGGGCAGAGACACTGACAAGGACAGCAGAAAAGGATACCAAGGTTGTCTGGCCCAGTCTGGAGCCACCAGTATCACTGTGCAGGGTTGAGTCCTGATCTTGATCAGAACTCTGAACAGCAGAGGGAAGGGACAGAAGGCATAGAGAAACCTGCCCTTCCAGTCCAAAATGAGAGCATCCTGGGGAACCGTCTCCAGGACTGGAGGTCTGCAACAAAACAGAGAAAATTGATGACTGTCCAGTGCTGCAAAGAGATCTATGGAGTGCCCCACCTGGAGAAGATGACCTTCAAGATGTGAGGATCCAGGGACCATTCGTGATGTCCCTGTGAAATTCTGCTCAGAGCATCTGCTAGTACACTGTCCTTCCCTGGAAGGTGAACTGCTTCCACAGAAGTCTGAAGAGAATAGGCCAGAGACCAGAGCTTCATGGCTTCCGTGCACAAGGCCGAGGACCAACTGCCTCCCTGCTTGTTGATGTACCACATTGTGGTGGTGGTGTTCGTTCCGACTTGGACCACCTTACCCTTGACTGAATCTGAGAAGCTCTGCAGGGCTAGGAAAACTGCTCTGAGTTCCAGGAGATTGATATGAAGGAGAGACTCCTGTGGAGACCAGACCCCTTGAGCTGTCAGGGCCCCCAGGTGGGCTCCCCACCCTAGGAGGGAAGCATCCATAGTTAGAACTACTGATGGGACTTGAGGGAGAAATGGAATCCCTTGTCTGAGGTTGTCCTGGTCCAGCCACCACTGGAGAGCTTGGACCAGAGTCTGAGTCACTGAAATCAGTTTGGTAAGTGAATCCTTCATTTGAGACCAAAAAGACCTTAGATGAAACTGAATGTCCCTCATCTGGAACCTTGCTCCCTGCACCACAGCCATGGATGCTGCCACGTGGCCCATGAGCTGGAGGAACTGTCTTGCTGGGTGGGAGACCTGAGGTCGAAAGGAGAAGCGAGATCCACTAGGGCCTTCACCCTTGCCAGCGGAAGGAAAGCTTTTGCTTGTAAACTGTCCATCTCTATGCCTATAAAGGTAAGAAGCTGAACTGGTTCGGGGACAGACTTTGGAAGATTGAGAAGAAACCCCAGGGAACTGAGGAGGTCCTGGGTAGTTTGAAGAGCTGACTTGACCTGTAAAGATGACTGACCCACTAAGAGCCAGTCGTCCAGATAAGGGAAGACGGTGATACCCTGTCTTCTGAGGTAAGCCACCACTACGGGAAGGCACTTTACGAAAATCCGTGGAGCTGATGTTAGGCCGAATGGCATGGCTCTGAATTGGTAATGGCCTGAAGGCAACTCGAATCTGAGGTATTTTTAATGGGAGCACCTGATAGGAACATGGAAGTAGGCATCCTTGATGTCCAGAGATGCTAGTCAATCCCCTGGCCTTAGAGAGGAAAGGATTATTCCCAGAGTTACCATTTTGAATTTTGGCTTTACAATCTGTTTGTTCAAATACCTTAAGTCTAGGATGGGTCGCCACTTCCGTTTTCTTTGGGGTAAGTAAGTACCTGGAATACAGTCCTTTCCCCTCGTGCTGAGCAGGAATCCTTTCTACAGCTCTGAGAGCTAGAAGAGAGGAAAGCTCTGCCTCTAGGGCAATGGTCTCTGAGGCTGATGCAGGTGGAAAAGACTTGGCCTTCTTTTTTGGGAACTTTTTGAAGCTGAGGGCCAGTCCCTGGCTTACTACTTCCAGGACCCACCTGTCTGAAGTCACAGACTAATAGGACTGGAATAAGCAAGCCAGCCTGCCTCCTACTGGAAATGGGGAGTCTACCTGGGCTGACATCAGGGTGTCTGCTTGGCAGAAGCCTTGGACTGAGAGCAGGAGGGAGCCAAGGGGTGTATGTCCTGGGCAGAGACAGGGGACGTGACACTGACAAGGACATCATTAAAGGATACCAAGCTTGTCTGGCCCAATCTGGAGCCACCAGTATCACTGTGCAGGGTTGAGTCCTGATGTTGATCAGAACATCCCCATCCTGCCCCTCCCTCTGAAAAACCCCCTCTGTGGGAAGGGAGAGGAGGCCTCGGCTTGGTAAAAAGGCCTTTGAAAGGGCCTGCCCCTGCCCCTAGACTGCTGCTTGTGCTGAGTGGCTTGCCTTTCCTTGGCCTGTGCACTCCTGTACATGGTCATGTATTCATCCATTTTCTTCATGCAAGCCTCTGTCTGCTCCCCAAACAGAGAGTTACCTACTACAGGAAAATCCATAGCCTTAGTCTGGGTACCCTGTGAAAGGCTAGTACATCTGAGCCGAGCATGTCTTCTGAGAGACACAGATGTAGCCGTGACTCTAGATGCCACATCATTTGAGTCCACAGCAGCATGAAATTGCATTTTGGATGCCTCAATTCCAT
Organism: Neoceratodus forsteri; assembly: GCA_016271365.2. Classification (NCBI taxonomy): domain Eukaryota; kingdom Metazoa; phylum Chordata; order Ceratodontiformes; family Ceratodontidae; genus Neoceratodus; species Neoceratodus forsteri. Next base: position 369,958,650 of record CM028137.1, read on the forward strand.
CAGCAGCCACCTCCTCCAGCTCCTTGGCTAGCTGGGGAGAGGCCCGTTTAGCCAGTTCCAGAACCGTATCCCATCTGGATTTCTGATACCTGGCTGTGTAGGCCATATAAGTAGCCAGCCCGAGTCCCAAAGAGGATGCCAAATACTGTTTTTTGGCCATGGCATCCACTTTCCTGGAGCCCTTATCTTGGGGGTGTGAAGCCAAAGGAATGTTAGCCCTGTCACAGGCTGTAGCCTGCACTACCCCAACATGGCTGCAATGGCTATAAAGGAACTCCACAGCGGAGCCTGATAACAAATACCTCCTGTCCATTCTCTTATCCACAGGAGGTACTGAATTAGGGGTTTGTAAAATTTTGTGTGTCTGTTTCCCCAAGGATTTACTAAGAGGGATAGAGCGCCTTTTGGACTCTGGGATGTCCATCATATCCACAAAATCAGGCTCTTCATCCTCCTCTGCGGCTTCAACCAAGGGAAGCTGCAGGGTTTCTGACACCTTTTCGTAGAACAAAAAATGTTGAGAGGACTCAAGACAGCCTGGGAGGGGAGACACCTGACGGCCTGTCTGGGCAGATGTCCGGTTCAATGGGCACATCCAGGCCCCCCTCATTATCATCGCCACCACCAGGATAGTCTTCATCTCCCTCCCACTCCTCATAATAAACATCTGGATCTTAATCCGGAGGAGATGGATCCGACCGAACCGACCAATGAACCCGGTGGTACCGGTTCAGACTGAACTGGTCTAAGCGACTGAACAATGCTAATCGCTTTAGCTATTTTGTCCGCAGTTGGAGTGCGCGATACAGGATCCAAATCGGCAGACTTCAGTTTCTTTTTCAACGGAACCGACCACTCAGAGTCTGCTCTCCTTTTGTCAGAGGAGGTATCGACTAGGTCAGTATGCACCTCCTCAAGTTTGGCCGCAACCGAACCGGACTGGCCATCCGGATCCACGGACTTATCGGCCTCCCTTTCCTTCAACCTACTCAAGTTTTTCTAGAGAGGTTTTGGGAAAGTTTTTACAAATTTGGCAGTCTGACTGGAGGTGATCAAACCCCAGACAAACACAGATGAGGTGGGGGTCGGCCTTGGTAAAGGCCTCTCCACACTCAGTACAGTGCTGAAACCCAATGGGACTACCAAAATTACTCTACAACAGCTTTCGAGCTAGGTAATAACAACCGATCGGTAACAAACCGTGTCACGGGTTTTGAAAAAGAACCAGGAAAAGGCCCGGTTCATTTGAAACCGATCAGTACTGGAACACCACTCTAATCCCAGAAAATATTAATTTAAGATAGAAAACACAAGGTCAGTTCCAACCGGACCGAACGAAAAGAAACCGAAAATAACAAGCAATTTCCACACAGATTTTAAAATTAAACACAGTCACTACTTATCTACAACACTAACTGTACCGTAGACAGAGGCTAGAAATCCGAAAAACAATAAAAAGAATTGGTTTTAACCGAACGCTTTAGTTTTACCGAACCGAGCAGAAGAAATCTCCGGAGTGACTTCACTGTTAGGCGGAGAAAAGAATCTGACGGTTACACTGGGAAGTACCACAGACAGAGGTTTGAAAACCGAGCTCGAGCTCAACGTTCTATGCTTCTGCATAGAGTTAACTCTTTCCTCTCCAGGGCAGTTCAAGTGCTGGAGCTAACTGCATTATGTCTGAATACAGCAAGAATTCATGTTGTTTGAATGAGAGAAATCTCTTGGAGAAAGAGATGACCCATACCACCGCTGGATCGAACTACCCTAGGGGAAGAAGAAGTCAGGTACTCTTTACCGTACTCTGGAGACGAGCACCTCAGGGGCTGAGGTGGAACCTGACCAGATCCAAAAGGGTGGTATGGGGTAATTTCAGCTAGGCCCTGTACTGTGATAAATTTTCTTTTTTTTTTTTTTGTCCGAGCCCCAACAAGGCTTTCAGGCTATTTCGCAAGAATTGTCTGATACAAAATGATGAAGATGTTCTCCATCCGAGTGCAAGAGGAGCCTTAGCGTCCATACTGAAATCATGACTGGACTAATAATCACAGTTGGAGAGATGTTAACCACCTGTGCCGAAGAAGCCACCGAAGGGGCAATATCACAAGGGGGCTATATACCCCTATCAAAGGAGCGGAAGAGCGTGAGCGGCTCCCGAGCATTAAATTAGAATGTTCCAGAGAGTGTAATTGTCTTGACAACTGATAAAGTCTAGATGCAGAAATGTATGGTCCACGGACGCAGTATGAAATATTATAGTGGACCCCATTACTGAGGAACTACTGAAAATATTTTCTATCATGGACTCTGATGATAGAGACGACATGCCCTCCAGAATATAGAACGAGTCATCCGCTGCATTACTGACCAGAAGGACAGGGAAAGACCCATCTAGATGCACTTCTACTCCCGAAGGACCTCTAAGAGAGGTCTAGGTCAGAGCCACTAGAGACTCCACCACCAAGAAGGATGTCGAGGAGCTTGGTACCACGCAAGGAGCAGAGACAGTGTTGAGCAGAATGAGAGATTCCGCTGGCATAACAGTACAGCAGAGTTCCATCAGCAGAAAACCGCTGAATGACAAGATCCCACGTAGACCGCCACTCACTAAGATGTGTGGAAAAAAAATCCACAGAACAGGAATTCATTCTATGAAAAACATCCCACCACAAGTTCTGTGGAGAAACATAGAATTTGATGGCAGATAAGGACCGCTTGGCCCACCTAGTCTGCCCATTTTCCTAATGGAGAAGCTGCAGATCCTAGTTAACCAACGGTCTAATTCCTCCTACCCCCCTACTAGAATTGCCTTATGTCTGTCCCATGCATTCTTGAATTCCCCACTGTTTTTGACTCTACGACCTTCTCAGGAAGGCTGTTCCATGTATCCACAACCCTCTTTGTGAAGAAATACATCCTCACATTACCTCTGAGCCATCCCCCTACTATCTTCAAATTGTACCCCCTTGTTTTTGCACATCTCTTTTATTGAAAGATGCTACCCTCTTGGACTTTGTTGATTCCCTTGAGGTATTTGAAAGTTTCTATCATGTCCCCCCCCTCTCCCTCGAGACTATACATCTTTAGTTCCTTTAGTCTTTCTTCATACGTCTTCTGATGCAGACCCTGCATCATTTTGGTTGCCCTCCTCTGGACAGCCTCCACCCTGTCTATGTCTTTGTGGAGATGGGGTCTCCAGAACTGTACACAGTACTCCAGATGTGGTCTTACCAACTGTCTGTACAGAGGGCCAACAACTTCCTGTTTTCTACTGGTGATGCCTCTCCCTATGCACCCCAGTATCCCTCCAGCCCTCCTTACTGCCTTCTCACATTGCTGGCCCACCTTTAGGTCGTCTGATATGACTACCCCCAGGTCCCTTTCCATTTTTTTTGTTGTCAGTATCTCACCCCCATTGTGTACTCTTCCCCTGGGTTTTTGTTTCCCAGGTGCATTACTTCGCACTGAATCTAAGCTGCCATACATTTGACCATTCCTCCAACCTTGCCAAGTCCCTTTTCATCCTTTCCACCCCACCTTGTGCATCAACCATGTTGCAGATCTTTGTGTCATCTGCAAAAGACATACTTTCCCTTCCAGTCCCTCTGCAATGTCACTTATTAAGACATTAAAAAGGACTGGCCCCAGTATTGAACCCTACGGTACCCCACTAGTAACCCTCCTTTCTTCACTGTGGACTCCATTTACTATTACCTGCTGTGTCCTGTTGTCCAACCAGTGTTTTACCCAGGCTACCACCCTATGACCCACTCCCAGGCTGGCTAATTTGTTTATTAATCTTTTGTGCGGGACTGTGTCAAATGCCTTGCTAAAGTTTAGGTAGGCCATGTCCACAGCCCCTCCCTGGTCTACTGCTTTGGTCACCCAGTCAAAGAAATTAATTAGATTTGTCTGACATGACCTTCCCGCTGTGAATCCATGCTGCCTTGGGTCCTGTGCCCCACTGGCCTCTAGGTACTCAACAATTCTTTCCTTCAGAAGTGATTCCATCATTTTCCCTACCAATGAGGTCAAACTGACAAGTCTGTAGTTTCCTGCCTCTGTCTTGCTCCCACTTTTGTGAAGGGGAATCACATTCGCCCTCCTCCAGTCCTCAGGTACCACTCCATCCTCCCACGATTTATTAAAAAGGGTAGTCAATGGTGTTACTAGTCCTTTCCTTAGTTCTTTTAAAATTCTGGCATGAATCCCATCAGTCCCCATTGTTTTATCTACCTTCACTTTTAAGAGTTCTTTCAGAACCCTTGCTTCTGTGAAAGGACTAATATCAACCCCCCTATCCAGAGTGCTTCTATTGACCAGATTAGGTATTTCCCCCTGCTTTTCCACTGTGAATACTGAGCAGAAGTATTCGTTCAGTATCCCTGCTTTTTCACTGTCGCTCTCTGCCCAACCACCTTCCTCTTTGTTCAGCCTCCGTATCCCTGCCTTAGTCTTTCTTTGCTCCCTAATGTACCTATAAAAGGTTTTATCCCCCTTCTTAACCGAAATGGCTATCTTTTCCTTGGTATGGGCCTTTGCTATACTGACTGCTTTACCTGCTTCCTTCTGCAGAAGTCCGAAAAAGAAAAATGTGTCACCAATTCTGCCAGACAGCACCCGGTAGCACCCCCGCGGCACCAGCATCACTTGTGGCACAGGAGGGCACCAAGCAGTGCCTATGCCAACCTGGGCGATAGCCAATAGCACCTGCAGCCGGTACCTGCATGCCACCACCATCCATGCAGCAAGGCACCCGAGGGCATCCCGGACACCCATGGCAAGAATGGCAACCGAGGGCACGAGTGGCACCAATGGGCGCCCGCAGCACCCATGGGTGTCCCCAGCGCCATCCGCGGGTGCTCGGCACCACCGTGACACACGGCACCACTAGCGGCGCCGACAACGGCAGCAAGAGCACCCATGGCACCACACAGAGCGATGGCACCAGCCCACGGCGCCGACCAATGCACTGAGGTACAGCGCCAACCAAGGCACCAAGCCACAGTGCCGAAGGAAAATGCCAATGGAAATCCTGAGAAGGGGAGAAGGAAAAGGTGGTGCTTGTGCTGGCCCCTGCATGGAAACGGTAGAGGGGGTTAGGCACGAGGGGTCAACACGGTGGCAAAAGGCACCAAGACGGCACTGCGCTGATCTTGATCCAATCGAACCAGCTCTGATCCAACGGCTCTGAGGCCCAGAGACACCGAAATCAGGAACACAGCCAGGAAAACTGGAAATGTCAAACCCCTGCTCCACAGGAGCAGCCACAGGTGAAACTGCTCACCGGAGCTCCAACGAGGACAGAGATGGAGTTCGGAGTCGAGAATGCAGCCATTAGGAGCGGGGCCAAGGGGAACCCACTAAAGTCGGTTCAGGCCTATCGCCCTTCCCGATGAACAATCATCATGCAGATGTACCAAAGGGCAACCTCGAGTGGCATCGATTCTTCTTCCCCCAACAAAGGTTAAGCGGAACCGGATACCCTAGATTTGTGCATCGGTGGCCTGTCATCCCCCCCCCCAATTTATTAAGGATGGCGGACCAGAGACAGCCCCTCTGCCATAAAAACTTAAAAACGAAGTCCTCCCATCACACCGCTACCGGCTAAGGACGCACTCTGCTGATTGCAGGAAAGAATTTTTTTTTTTCTTCATAATCTTTTCTTGTTCGTAAAAATAAGAAATTACTACTAAAATATTAAACTAAACACTAAAAGCTGCTGTTGTATAAATGAAAACTTAGGACTCTGGCAGACGAGTATCTTTTCCTTGGTATGGGCCTTTACACCACATCCAACAATAAGCGCACTCGGCCGGCGGGAGAAAGGCTGAGGCGGTTGGGGGGTTGACACCGAGATAGCGCCTACACAGATGCGAGCTAGTCTCGCGGTGCAGCGCATGATTGATCTTGTCTCGGCGCCGACCCTTCTGAAAATTTTAGGCTCCCGCTTGGTCTTAGAGCCTACGGCGCTATCCCCACTAGTGTGAATGAGTGATTGAGACTTAGTCCAGGAAGATCTTCAGTTACACCTTCTGTCCAAGCCTGAAGGCCAAACTCCTAGAATGATACTGGGAAACAACATAAACAACATTGGCCTGCCACTTCAGGAACCCTTGGACTAAGAACGGCATACACTATAGAACAGAAAATATAAATCACACATGTATACAGCACTGAAAACTTGGGAGGGCCTGCCTGTCCACAGACAACGTCTACACACAACCAGAATTACCATGAAAGGAAATTATGATTCCCCTTTGTGTGTCAGCTTCTATGACCAGGCAACACAACAGAATGTGTCCTAATAAGCACTCCTGAACCAGAAGGGTCACTGCTGTATAATAGAGCCCGGGATCAGAGAACCTAAATTCATCCAGGAGAAAATTCCTAGAGAGGGCAAAGAAAGAGGGGGCAAGCAGCGACCATTTAGTGTCTTTCAGGGACACCGAAGCACACTCTGTGAGATGCAGCCATAACTCTAGTGTGCTTTGAGGGCCAAAAGGGCCAACATGTCCCAAGAAATGACAGGCCAGGACTATGGCCACACACAGCCATGTGACTGGTGAAGAATAGTTACTAGTAAAGTACAGTTATGTAAGAACTTACCATAACAGTAGATCTTCGAGAGAAGCTCTTGCAGCACATAACAGTTAGGAGTGTAGCCAGCACGCGACAGGACCCCATCGCACACTTCTAGCCAGCAGTCTATGGCAGGGACCCCACCCCCGATGCCATGCATTGTATAAAGGGTGGGGTGGTCCCCAACGTGCCCCAGTTCTTCCGCTGGAGACTCCAGCATCCAGACATAACATGATCCAAACCAGGTAACCGAGGTCGCTATCTCATGGAGTGATACATGTATCAGTAGGCATAGGTCGTATGCAGCAGAAAACCTCTTAGGGGTAAGGAGAGCAGGAAATATACCTACTGCAAGAGCTTCTCTTGAAGATCTACTGTTACGGTAAGTTCATACTTAACTGTACTATCTTACTTTGAAAGACAGCTCTAGAGGCAGGGAATACAGGACGGATTCCCAAGCAGTACAGAAACCTACCCAACCAGGGAGGAAGGTAACAGAAGAGTGGAAGGGAGTTCTCTTAGGAGAGGAGATCCTGCAAAACTGCGAGGCCAAACCCCACTCTACGTTGAGAGGCAATGTCCAGAAAGTAGTGCCTTATGAAGGTATGGACTGTGCGCCACATAGCAGCTGTGCAAATGTCAGATGCAGTTACATTTTTGTGTGCAGTGAAGGAGGCCACTATGGCCCTTGTGGAGTGACCCCTAATCGAGTCCAGCAGGGGCTTGCTGTGCTTTTGATAACCAAGGGAAATGCAATGGACTAACCACTTCGATAGGGTCTTTTTGGTCACAGGAGCCCCTTGTGTCCTAGGAGCAAAAGAAGAAAACAACTGGTCAGATTGTCTACGGTCCTTAGTTCTGGCCAAGTAAAACCGCAAAATACGGTGAACATCTAAGGTTTGAAGAAGAGCCACTCCCCTATTAGAGCGACTGGGGTAATATACCAGAAGTTGGATGTCCCGATTTAAAGTCATCTTGAACAACACCTTGGGCAGGAACGTAGGATTGGTTCTCAAGGCCACCCTGTCCTAGTGGAAAACCAAGTAATGCTCCTTACACATTGGGGCCTGAAGCTCAGAAAACCTTCGAGCCAAAGAAACGGCAACTGAAAAGAACGCTTTCCAAGAGAGGAAGCAAAGCTCACACTCCACAGCTGGTTCAAAAGGGGGTAAGGTCAGCTTCTCCAAAATGAACAAGTCCCAAGGAAGGACGGATTACTTCCATCTGTGCCACCATTCTGCCCTGTACAGGAATATGGCAGGCAGAAATGGCAGCTAAGTGCACCTTGACGGAGGAGTAGCCCAAGCCAGAGTCCAAGAGAGACAACAGGTACTCGAAAAGAGTGTTCACTTGACAGGCCAAAGGGTTTAGGTGATGAGCCATAGCCCAGAGACAAAAGCGCTCCCACTTCACGGCATAGGTCGCTCTGGTGGAGGGAAGGTATTCTAGCAGCCACCAGAATGTCAGCTACCTTGTCAGAGACTCCGAGGCAGAGTTCAGCTAAATTTTCAGGAGCCATGCATGTAGGTGTAACGACTGACAGTTCAGGTGACCCAGGGTCCAGTTGACCTGGGACAGCTGGTAAGTGGTCACAAGCAGGGTAACAGAGGGTTCCACAGCCAGCTGTTGCAGGAGTGGGAACCAGATCTGTCGAGGCCATAATGGTGTCACCAGGATCATTGTTGTCCCCTTCACTTGTACCTTGAGAAGGACCTTCTGAAGGAGCGGAAACGGGGGAAAGGCGTAGAGGAATCCCCCTTCCAAGAGAGGGACAACACATCTTGCCAGAAAACACCAGGACCTGGATCTAGTGAGCAAAAACTGGGCAGTTTTGCGTTGGCAGGGGAGGCAAAAAGATCCAGTTCTGGTGTTCCCCACCTGTCGAAGAGTTCGTCAATGACAGACTGCAGAAAAGTCCATTTGTGAGCTCTTGACCGAGCTCGGCCAGAGTATTCTGGACTCCGGGAACGTGGACTGCAGAGATCCCAAAAGAAAAAATTACTCACCTTAGTAATGTTGTTTCTTCTAATGGAGTCTTGCTGTATTCTGACAGTAGCAGTGAGTCCCAACCTTCGAACTGCCCCGGAGACGAAAGAGTTAACTTTCCATGCCAGGCATGGAACGCTGAGCTTGAGCTCGGTTGAGACTCTGTCTGTTGCTGTTTAAACTCAAACCGTCAGATCTTTACGAGCTAAACTCACTAAGGTCCTGTGTGGAAGCTGTAAACCTACACTAGCCAACTGGCTACTAAACATAAAACACATTTTTTTGGTCCCAAAACAAAGACTCAAGTCAGGAAACCCAAAAAATGAAAAACAACACCAAATCACCCCAAGAAAAAAGGGGTGAAAACAACAAGGTGGGCACCTACTGAGTGCCAACACTGCACTGCCCACCCACATCCCAAAAACAGAGGTTCTGAGAGGGGCAGGCAGGGAGGAGGTCAGAATACAGCAAGACTCCATTAAAAGAAACAACATTACTAAGGTGAGTAATTTTTTCTTCAAACAACATGACGTCTTGCTGTATTCTGACAGTAGCAGACTACAAAGCAGTACCTCCATGGAGGAGGACAGAACCTACTTAGGAAATAGGCTCTGAAGCACAGCTGTGTTGAAACCGAAGCATCACCCTAGCCTGGATATCCAGGGAGTAATGTTGGTAAAAGTGTGAACTGTTTTCCAGGTAGCTGCTTGACATATCTCTAGAATAGGATGTCCCTGGCAGCAGCCAGGAAGCAGCTGTACCTCTGGTAGAGTGAGCCCTCAGGCCTGAGGAAGGAACCTTACCCAGTTTTCATAACAAAATTGGATACAAGAGACAATCCACCTGGCAATGGATCTTTTGGTGGCAGGTTTCCTTTACCAACCTCACCATAAGTGAGGAACAGTTGGAGGAGTCAAACCTGTGACCCTTGAGTACGCTCTATGTAGTAGCTAAGGGCTCTTTTCACATCTAAACTGTGCAGCCTCCTCTCGCCAGAAGAGGAATGGTCAGTGAAGCACACAGGAAGAGACAGATTGATTAAGGTGGAAATCTGAAACCACCTTAGGCAAGAACTTCCTGTTAGTCCTGAGGACCACCTTCTCTCTATGAAAGGAGATAAAATAAGGCTCCACTGACAAAGCTTGTAATTCACTTATGCGTCTGGCAGAAGTGATGGCACCAGAAAATACAGGTTACTCACCTGTAACAGGAGTTCTAGGAATGGTATATGTTGTTCATCCACACTCATTGGCAGTATCCTTGCCGCTTTAAATCTTGCCGGAAGGTCTTCAAGCTTGCTCCTCCCACCCACCCGGGTGGTATAACTCTCGACTCCGCCCCATGACGCCAGATCTGGCCCGCTGGAAGCTCAGGTTGTGCGTCGAAGCCGGGATATGTGTAATGTAGATGAATAAGGCCATTCCTAGAACTCCTGTTACAGGTGAGTAACCTGGTATTTCTAGGGACATGGATATGTTGTTCATCCACACTCATTGGCAGACTCTAGCAGCGTTCTCCGGGAGGAGGGAGGCAAGACGACACCCACATACTTACTTGGAAAGAGAGACTGAGAACCGAGGCCCCAAACCAGCATCCCGGCGTGACTCAAGGTCGATGTGGTAGTGGGTAATGAAGGTGTTTGCTGACTTCCAGGTAGCAGCCTGCAGATTTCCTGGATAGGGACGTCCCTGGAAGCAGCCACTGCTGCAGCAGTATGGCGGGTAGAATGAGCTCTTATCCTCTGGGAGGCTCCATGCCCGCTAACTTATAGCAGAGATCTATGCAGGAGGTTGCCCACCTGCTTATCGTCCGCTTGGCTGCAGGTCTGCCAGATCTGGCTTCAGCGTGGGTGACAAACAGCTGGCGAACCTCTCCCCGAATTTCAGCCGTGCGCTCCTTATAATAAGCGAGCGCCCTTCTAGGATCCAGAGTATGGAGCCTATATTCGGCCTCCGAGGTGTGATTGGGGTAGAACACCGGCAGAGTCAACACCTGGTTAAGGTGAAACTCCGACACCACCTTCGGAAGGAATTTCGGTGGGGGGCGTGAGGACAACCTTGTCCCTGTGGAAGACCAGGTAAGGGAGACTCAAGGAAAGCGCCTGGAGCTCTCCCATCCTTCTGGCTGACGTGATAGCCACCAAGAAGGCGGTCTTCCACGACAGGTGAGAGAGAGCACACCTGTGCATAGGTTCGAATAGCTTGCCCATGAGCTTGCCAATACCAGCAGTAGATCACGGAGGTGGGGTTCCCGCACTGGAGGAAATGTGATCAGGCCTTTGAAAAAGCGCCAGACCACCTTCTCGCCACCGACTGCTTCCCGGCCCGCGCCCGTAAGCAGAGATGGCTGCCAGGCACCTCATAGGGTCGCCGACCCAAGCCCTTGACTAGAAAGGGACCATAAATAGTCCAAGATGCTTGCCAAGGAACAGGAGGAAGGGTCCAAGCCCTTGCTCTGACACCAAATGGAAAACCTTTTCCATTTGAAGGCATAGCATTTTCTGGTCGACTCTACGGGACGCCTCAACTACATTGAGGACCTCGTCGGAAAGACCCAAAGCCTGGAACTCTAGCAGCTCAGGAACCAGGCCGTCAGGTGCAGGGATTGAAGGTCCGGATGGAACACCTTCCCTGATTGACTGAGAGCAGGTCCGCGAGGTAGCTGGAAGCCGAGTCCTGGAGCTGAGACTGAGGAGATCTGGTACCAGAACTGGCGAGGCCAGTCTGGGGCTATCAGAATCACCTGCGCCTTTGTCCCTCCCGCTTTGAGAAGCACCTTGTGGATCAAGGGAAATGGGGAAAGGCGTAAAGAGGCCCGGGGTCCATTGCCTCGAGAAGGCATCCCCTGCAGCGAGCCCTGCTGAGGGGGCGGGCATGGAACAGACTCAGCCGCTGCTCTCCATGGAGGCAAACAGGTCCACCTGAGGTGTGCCCCAAAGGAGAACAGATGCTGTACTACCTCCGCAGGAGAGACCACTCGTGGGATGCAGCCCCTATCCGGCTCAGGGCATCGGTCAGGGTGTTGGAGGCTCCTGCCACGTGAATGGCTAGGAGATCCGCCTCCAGGCTGCGCACGAGTGACCAAATGCGGAGAGCTTCCTTGCATAGAAGCATGGAGCGCGTCTCGCCCTGGCGGTTTAGATAGTACATGGTCGTGGTATTGTCCGTCTGGACTCGGACCACTTGACCCCGGAGGAACGGAGCAAAGGCGGTGAGAGCTAGGCGGACCGCCCGGAGCTCCAGCAGGTTGATGTGGCATCGGGACTCCCTGGGACCAGAGGCCATGAGCCTGTGTTCCCAGATGGGCACCCCAACCCATCAGAGAGGCATCGGTCGACAGAGACCGTCGGCTCGGGCGGACGGAACGGGATGCCCTCCTGCAAATGATCTGGAACGGTCCACCACTGGAGAGCATTCCACATCCCTGTGTCACCGACTAAGCTGGTCAAGGGATCGCGGCGTTGTGACCACTGGCTGGCCAGTCCCCACTGGAAAGGCGCATGTTCAGCAGGCCCCAGCAGGACCACGCTGGCACAGGCCGCCATGAGACCAAGGCGCAGGAAGTCCCGGGCAGGCGCAGTGCCCAACCAGAAATGATCGGGCAAGGAGGAAGAACCTCGGCCCTGTCCGCTGGAGCCGCGCTCTGGCTCGGTTCGAGGCTCGCCCGATGAATAAAATCACCTGCTGCGCTCGAAGTTCCGACTTGCCTCGTTGATGAGGGAGGGCCAGTTGAGAGCAGACCTGGAGGGCCAGATCTCTGGACCACTCCGCCTCCTTCCTGGAGGGAGCTGCCTATCAGCCAGTCGCCCAGGCAAGGGTACACCCGACCCTCGGCGCCGCAGGGAATGCTGTCACCACTGCCATGCATTTGGTGAAGACCCTGGGAGCTGGAGACAAGCCGGGGGCATGGCTTGGAATCAGAGAGATCCTTCCGCTCGAAGCGCGAAGGAATCTCTGGTGAGACGGACGGATAGGGACGTGAAAAACGCGGCCCTGCAAGTCCAGAGAGCAGGAACTACATCACGCTGCTCCAAGGATGGTATTATCTGAGCCAGAGTGACCATCCTGAAGGTTCGAGACCTTAGGAACTTGTTTGGGTCGTGGAGTCGAGAATGAGGGCGCCAGCCCCGTCCGCTTCGGAACCAGGAAGTACCTGGACACAAACCCTGGGTCTGAAGGAGGGTCCACCACCTCTCTTACCACCTCCTTCTGGAGGAGGAGAGTGATGTCGGCTCGACGAGCCGCCAGTGAGGCTGGGGATCCCGAAGCCCCGAGGCGACGGCTCTGAAGGGTGGTGCCTGCTAAATTCCAGAGGCAGGCCTCTTCCCACCACCTCAAGACCCACCTGTCCGTGGTAACAGCGGACCAGGCGAAGACAGAAGTGCAGGACCGTCCCCGGGGACCCAGGGGATAGGTGGCGGGGATGGGGCGACACCCCTCAGCCGTCAACTGGGCAGGCTTGGAGGAGGGACCGGCCGAGGACCTCCCTGGGCCCTTTCCTCCCTGCCTCCTGTTGAGGAAGCCGCGGCTTGGGTTTGGGATGCCAAAGGCCGAGCCTGCTTGGCCTGACGTTGCTGGGCCCGTGGCGCGCGGGGCGCAGAAGAAGCGAAGAGGGCTTAGGGCTGTGGTTTGGCGGCCTTTGTCCTTCTGAGCGGAAGAGACCGAGTCCAAGGTGGCATTGGACTTCTCGATCCTCTGCAGGTGACCTTCCACCCCAGGGCCGAAGAGGTCAGTCCCCAAAAGGAACATCCGCCAACATGTGCTGGGTATCCGAAGTAAAGGTGGATATCCTCAGCCAAGCCATACCGACGACAAGCCCTGCGGCCGCCACCGATCTGGCACATGAGTCCCCAACATCCAAAGCAGTCTGGAGCTGCTGTTTGTACCTGCCTGCCCTGGTCCCGCACCTGTTAACACGTAGTCTCGCAGATCGGCGGGAGAGAGTGAGGATGACCTCATCCAGGGAGCCCAAGGGCATGAGAAAATGTGCCATGAGGACGGCCGAACTGGCCTGGCGAAAAGCCGAGAGAGGACGCAAGCGTGAACACTCGCCCGACATAGTCAATTTCTGGACTCCTTGTCCAGGAGGTTTGTCCACATCCCTGGCGCTATGCCGGGCGCCGGACGCTTGTCGGTAACCAACCCCTCAGCAGAGGGGTGTTCCAAAACTGGACAAGGAACCGGTAGGGACAGATACTTCCTGGCCATCCTGGCCGGGCGCAGGGCAGGAAGCAGGCGCTACCAAGTTCCAGTGCCGGACCCAATATGCCTCGGCCACGGAAGGCCTCCCGTCGGAGAATCCCTCGGTCCAGAGATCTCCGTGAGGGGATACCTGGCCCGTTTGGAAGCGGGTTCGAGCTCCATCGGTAGACTCCGAGATGAGCCGAAGCAGTCCTAGGAAGAGACGACAGGCTATGCGTCCATTGACTGACCTCCTGGAAGACTCCAAGTCCAGTCGCTTGGAGAAGGAGGAATCATCTCCGGACTCGGAAGAGTCCTCGAAAACTGCCTCTGGCCTGAGCCACCCTTCACCTGCCGAGGTCGGTCGGGAGTGAGGGTAACTGACAGCAGATGGGTGAAGCCTTGAGTCGACAGAGTCATGGTCGGAGCCCCAGTGGTGGCTGTGGGCGGAGGTTCCACGGATCGGTGGAGCAGCTGGTTTGGCCAACTCGCCTGGGTATAGGCTCCTCGGACAAGTCGAGGGGTTGTGTCGGCGTTCGGTGACAGCCCTTAATGGCGGGAAGGCGCGAGTGGCTTATTCCGGCCAGGAGGAGCTGTTGCAACATAAGGTCCTCGTACCGTCGGCGTAATTTACGCGAAGCCTCCTCATCCGAGGAGGAGGGCGGGACAGCGGCGACGCCGCTTACCAGCGTGCCGAGGCCGAGACCGCCTATGGCGGGAGGAGCGGCTTGGACCGCGAAGAGGTCGAGACCGGACCAGAGTCCCGAATTTCGGGGAGTCGGTGCGGGAGGTGTCGGCGGAACCGCACTCCTTCCGGCTCGGAAGGTCCATCCGAGGGCTCCGGAACCGGAGGCAGACGAGCCCACAGGATCCTCAACTCCTCCCGGGGACCGGGAGGGGAATCTCGGCTGCAAAGGCGACAGCCCGTCCAATGGGTCGAGAAAATCTAGAAACTTCATCGGTGGAGTCTCGGTCAACTGACCTGGCGGGGACACCGTGAGGCCAGTGGCGAAGCCGAGCGACGCGCAACCGACGGGACGGCGGCCCGGGGAGAAGGACCTTTCCCGCTCCCAAGAGGCGTCGCCGGAGGGACCTGCTGTCCCTCTTTTGGACGAGAAAAAGGTCCAGCAGGCGGAGCCCTTCTCCTTTAGTGGAGAGGGACAGACAAAAAGCTAGAAAAAAGAAGCCGTGTAGGAAGAACCCAGAAGCGCGGGATAAATGCGGCCAGGAAAATCTGACCGCGCGCCTCCTCTTCGAGGGCGACCATCCGCTCGAGCTGATCCATGGCTCCCGCGCCCGCGGACACCGTAACCGGGCCTCCTTAGACTTCACGGGAGCGCTTCTCGGGACGGCCAGTTACAATGGGCAGCACGGTCTTGAGGGCGTGGGCGAGAAGATGAGCACAGGTCGCAAGCCTGCGGGTCGTGCTCAAGGCCTAGGCAGTAGACACACGTGGAGTGTGGATCCGTCCGAGACATCTTCTGCCCGCATGGGCATCTCGAAATCCGAGTCGATTTGTCCACCGCAGCGCCGAGGGATCAAGACTAAGTCTTTTGCAAATTTTTTATTTTAAATCCATAAGCGGAGAAATAGGAACCAGTCGTAAACGCGGAAGGCGTTAGGAGGGAACCTGAGCTTCCAAGCGGTAAGGAAGATCTAGCGTCATGGGGCGGGCCGAGGAGTTATACCACCCGGGTGGGTGGGAGGAGCAAGCTTGAAGACCTTCCGGCAAGATTTAAAGCGGCAAGGATACTGCCAATGAGTGTGGATGAACAACATATCCATGTCCCTAGAACACAGTTTTCCAAGTCAACTACTTAAGCTCTGCTGAACACAAAGGCTCAAAAGGGGGTTGCATAAGCTGAGCAATGCAAACATTAAGGTCCCAAGCAGGGGCAGGGTCCCTGAATGGAGGGTTGGTGTGAAGCAATCCTTTGAAAAACTTGGAGAATACAGGGTGAGCTGAAAGAGAAGAGGGCTTACCTGCTGAAATAAAAGCAGAAACAGCTGCCAGGTGCACCTTCAGTGTAGCTGGTCTCAGCCCCAAGCTATTTAAATGAACCATATAATCAAGGACTGTGGGCAGATCAGCAGACTCTGGGGGAAATATGCTTCCCAGAGCACCATATGGAAAATCTTTTCCACTTGGAATTATAAATAGCCCTGGTGGAAGGTTTCCTAGAAGCCTTCAGAATATCCATTACACCTTGGGAGAGGTGTAAATCAGCAAACTAACTCTTCAAGAGCCAGGCCTTGAGATTGAGAGATTTGAGGTTCGGGTACCAAACCCTCCCCTGAGAACAGGTTAACAGGTTGTAATTCCTGGGAAGACAAAGGGGGAAGATGGACTGCTAAGGACATAAGGAGTGGATACCAGGGCTGTCTGGCCCAGTCTGGCGCAATCAGGATCATCTTGCAGGGTTGAGATCTGATTTTTGACTAGCACTTTGAACAGGAGAGGGAAAGGGGGAAAAGCATACAGGAACTTCCCTTCCCAACTGAGAACTAAGGCATCCAGGGGGACTGAGCCCAACACTGGGAGCCTGCAGCAAAAAAGGGGAAGCTGGTGATTGTCTGGAGCTGCAAAAAGATCTATCTGCAGGGTGCCCCATCTGGAAAATATCCCCTCCAAGACCAGGGGGTCCAGTGACCATTCGTGATGGCCCTGGGATATCCTGCTGAGAGCATCCGCCAGGACATTGTCCTTGCCTGGGAGGTGAACTGCCATGAGGAAGGTGTTCAGGGAGTAAGCCAGAGACCACAACTTCATTGCTTCAGTGCACACGTCCGTAGACAGAGTGCCTCCTTGCTTGTTGATGTACCACATTGTGGTGGTGGTGTCTGTTCTGACCTGGATAACTGTTCTGAACAGACTTGGAAAAAGCTTGAAGTGCTAGAAATACTGCTCTGAGTTCCAACAGATTGATGTGAAGCAGAGATTCCTGAGGGGACCACAACCCCTGGGTGGTCAGGTCACCCATGTGAGCCCCCTACCCCAAGAGGGAGGCATCTGTAGTAAGGATTAAAGAGCGAGACTGAGTGACAAAGGGATCCCCTTGTCTCAGATTGTTCTGATCCTGCCACCACTGTAGGGCCTGGATCAGGGTTCGAGTTACTGGGATCAAGTTGGTCAGAGGGTCCTTCCTTTGAGACCAGAAGGCTCTCAAATGGAACTGAATGTCCCTCATCTGAAATCCTGCTCTCTGCACTACTGCTGTAGAAGCAGCCATGTGTCCCAGGAGCTGTAGAAAATGCCTTGCTGGCCGAGACACCTGCAGGGTGAATGAGGAGGCCAGAGAGACAAGGGTCCTTGCCCTGTCCAGGGGAAGGAAAGCTCTGGCCTTTTCTGTGTCTAGCTCTGCGCCTATGAAGGTGAGAAGCTGGACAGGCTCTAGAACTGACTTTGAAAGATTCAGAAGGAAACCCAAAGAAGTGAGCAGTTGCTGAGTTATCTATAAGTGTAACTTGACTTGGTCTGGGGACTGGTCTACTATGAGCCAGTCGTCCAGGTAAGGGAAGATGGCAATCCTTTGCCTTCTTAGAGAAGCAACTACCACTGCCAGGCATTTTGTGAATACCCTTGGAGCAGAGGTCAGGACAAAGGGCATTGCTCTGAACTGGTAATGGCCTGAGGGCAGCTCGAACCTGAGTTACTTTCGATGGGAGCTTCTGATGAGAATATGGAAGTAGGCATCCTTGAGGTCCAGGGACACTAGCCAGTCCCCAGGCCTTAGAGAGGGTAGAATAATTCCCAGAGTCACCATTTTGAATTTTGGTTTTAAAAGGTGCTTGTTTAAGTATCTGAGATCCAGGATAGGCCGCCATTCTCCTGTCTTTTTTGGGGTAAGGAAGTACCTGGAGTACAACCCTTTTCCCTGATGTAGGGGGTGGAACCCTTTCCACAGCTCTGAGAGCTAGGAGAGAAGAGATCTCTGCCTCTAAGGCAAGTGTCTCCGAAGGATTTGCAGGTGGAAAGGATCTGGTTCTCATCTTTGGGAACTTTTTGAAGCTGAGAACCAGTCCCTGACTTACTACTTCCAGGACCCATTTGTCTGATGTCAGAGACTCCCAGTCCTGGTAAAAGTAAGCCAGCCTGCCCCCTACAGGTAGCTGAGAATCGGCCCTGGCAACCCCATCAGGGTGCCTGTTTGGCATGGGCTTTGGGCTGAGGGGTGGAAGCAGGCCTGCTTGTACCCCGTCTGCCTCTCCCTCTAAAGGACCCCCTCTGGGCATAAGCAGAAGAGGAGGCCTGGGCTTGGTAAAAAGGCCTATGAAAAGGCCTGCCCCTGCCCCTGGGAAGCTGCCTCTGAGGAGTGGCCTGCCTTTCCTTAGCCTGTGCACTCCGATAGGTGGTCCTATACTCGTCCATTTTCTTCATGTAATTCTCTGTCTGCTCCCCAAACAGAGAATTACCCACAACAGGAAAATCCATGGCCTTAGTCTGGGTATCCTGTGACAGGCTAGTACATCTGAGCCAAGCCATTCTTCGAAGTGCCACAGATGTAGCCATGACTCTAGATGACACATCACTGGAGTCCACTGCAGCATGGAATTGCACCTTGGATGCCTCAATACCACCAGCAGCCACCTGCTCCAGCTCCTTGGCAAGCTGGCCAGAGACCTGTTTTGCTACAGCCATAACAGTGTCCCATCTGGATTTTTGATACCTAGCAGTATAGGCCATATAATTGGCCTGTCCGAGTCCCAAGGATGCTGCCATGTACTATTTCTTTGCCATGGCATCAATCCTCCTGAGTCCTGTCCGGAGGTGAACTCCTCATACTCCTCTTCCTCCGTTCATAAAATTCTCTAATTCATACTCTTGAACCGTGGAACCGGCCAAACCGAGCGCCTGCCTGATGGTGCCGGTTCGGTCGAAACCCGGGAAAGCGACTGTACAATTCTGATCGCTTTGGCTATTTCTTCAGCGGTTGGAGAGGAAAGTTTTGGCTCCACACCAGCTGATTTTTCTTTTCTAGTTCTTTTAGCCGGAACCGATTCCTCAGAATCGGCTCTCCTTTTGCCCAAAGAAGTCTCGCCCTGGTCAGAGGGCACTCCTTCTGGTTCGGTTTGAACCGAACCAGGCTGGCCATCCGGTTCAGCGGACTTTTTGGCCTCCCTTTCCCTGAACCTACCAACTCTCTTTTCTAGGGTAGCTGCAGGAAAATTTTTACAAATCTGGCAGTCTGCACTGAGGTGGTCAAACCCCAGACAATAAACACAGGTGGTGTGGGGGTCAGCCTTGGCAAAGACTTCCCCACACACACTACAGTGTTGAAACCCAGTGGGCCCGGTTTTTCTTTTGGGTTTCTCAGACATGGTGCCAGTCCTAACCAAACTTACCCTTTTATGGCAATCCGCCAGGCAAGCCCCTCTTATCGGTTCCTGACCGTGTCACGGGTCATGGAAAAAAACGTAATAAAATCCGTTTTTTTAGAACCGATAAGAACCGGTAATCACACTCTAAAAGTACAATTTAAGATTTTTTAACAACTCGATCGGTTCAAACCGAACCGATGAACCGTTTACAAGTTCCACACAGAATAGAACAAAATATAACCCATCTAGTACTCACAAATACCACAGACAGAGACTGAACCGACAGGTTACGGTTTAAATTCGGTTGAAAACCAAGAAAAGCGGTATTTTAACCGACAAATTGAACCGAGCAGAAGGAGAAATCTCCGGAGCGACTGTTCAGTGAGGCGGAGTAAAGAATCTGACAGTTTGAGTTTAAACAGCAGCAGACAGAGTCTCAACCGAGCTCGAGCTCAGCGTTCCATGCCTGGCATGGAAAGTTAACTCTTTCATCTCCGGGGCAGTTCGAAGGTTGGGACTCACTGCTACTGTCAGAATACAGCAAGACTTCATGTTGTTTGAACAATGGGATATGACTCAATTCCACACCCTCACTGCTTCCCTGCAGGGGGATAGGAGTGTGTGCCTCCTTGTTTGTTGAGATAAAACACTACAGACATGTCTGTTTGCACAAGGAGGTGTCCTGAGCGGAGAACAGTGTTCAAGGCCTGCAGAGCGTAGAGAACAGCTCTCATCTTGAAGATATTTATGTGGAGAGATTCCTTGGTCACAGACCAGGAGCCCAGAGTCCTGTGAGTGCCAAGATGCGCTCCTCACCCCGAGCCTGAGGCATCGGACGTTAACACCTGGTCTGGCACCTCTCTTTCAAAGGCCCCCTCGAGCAACGAAGGGGATGACATCCACCACTGGAGTTCCTGATGGACTGGCGTCGTGATGGAGACTGGTTTATCCAAGTCATCCCATCTTTGGTCCCACTGGATGCGTAAAGTCCACTGGACTGTCTTCATGTGGAGTCTTGCAAGGGAGACCACGTGGCCTAACAGCTGTAGTAGGGTTCTGGCTGGCAAAACCAAGGCAGAACAAACGTGGCAAGCTATCCCCTAAAGACGGGCAGCCCTGTCTTGTGGCAGATAAGTCCTCCCTAGAACAGTATCGAGGTGTGCCCCGATAAAGTTCAGGTTCTGGGATGGGTTGAGGAAGGGTTTGGGAGCACTGATTGTGATACCTAGTTCCTCGAAAAAGAACAGGTGTCCCAAATGGCTCGCAGCAGTTGTACTTTGGATGGTACTGTCAGTAGCCAGTCTTCCAAGTATGGGAAAATGTAATGACCCATCCTTTGAAGTGCCGCTGCTACCACTGCAAGGCACTTGGTGAAAACCCTCAGTGCCGATGAAAGGCCGAAGGGTAGTGCCCTGAATTGAAAATGTCTTCCCTGGAAGGTGAACCTGAGGAACCTCCTCTGAAGCTTTGCCACAAGGATGTGTAGATAGGCATCCTGCATGTCTAGTGACGCCAGTCATTCCCTGCGATGGATCATGGGAAGCAGGCCCTGAAGGGTGACCATCCGAAACCTCTTGTACTCTACAAAATGGCTGAGTTCGCAGAGGTCCAGAATGGGTCTCAGGTCGCCTGACTTCTTCAGCACAAGGAAGAAATGCGAGTAGAACCCTTTTTCTCTCTGGACTAGGGCAACTGGTTCTATGGCATTCTTGGATAGCAGGGCTTGAATTTCTGTGTGAACCAGACCCGCATGTTCCATTGGTAACAGGATTGGGCGCCTGTCGGTGGGAGCTGGACAAACTCTGTGGAGCGTCCGTTGTCTAATCAGTTGGTGGACTCACTGATCAGAGGTCACTTTCTGCCAGTTTTCTGCGTAGCGCGAAAAGTGGCCTTTGATGCCTCCCGTTGGGTTCAAGGGAGGAAATGGGTCCGATCGGGAGTCAGGCAGTGCTAGGAGTGGGGGAAGCAGCTTGGGTAGGTTTGGCCGGGTGAGAGGAGGATCCGTCAGAGCCTCTATGGGCGCCTCTCTGGCTGTAGCCTTCCCGATGTGGCTGAAAATGGGGTTGCTGTGGCAAATGTCCCCCTCTGCCATGAAAACGAGACCTATGAAATTATCTGCTTCGGGCAGTACATGGACTGCACAGTCCGAACTGCTTTTCCAGAATCTTGTAACTTAGTAATAATCCTTTCTGTATCCTCACCGAAGAGGACTGAGCCTTGGAAGGGTGCATCAAGGAGATTAGATTGAAAGTCCTGCCCAAACCCAGAGACCCGGAACCAAGAGTGGCAACATAGGCATACTCCCGTCGCTGCCACTCTTGCTGCTATGTCTGCAGAATCGTAAGCTGAACGGAGGACGTGGGTGCCCACATCAGATCTGGTCTGCAAAAGTTTGAGGAGCTCAGCCTTTTGCGGACAGTCAGGGATTTCTTGAACAATATCCATCCCTTGTTCCCCGAGGGCATTCTGGAACTGAACCGTGTGTGTTAAAATGTTCAAGCTCCTAATGCTGCAGGTGGTGGAGGAATAAACCTTACAACCCATGGAGTCTACCTGTTTGGTCTCCTTATCTGGGGATTGTGTGCTGAAGTGTTTCGCTCTCTGGGAATGATCATGGGCTGACAACAACACCACTGAATCAGCTACACGATGCTCTGCCAGAAAAGATTGCTCTTTGAGGGTCCTATAAAGGTAATTAGCCTTCTTAAGGACTGCAGTGGAGGTATGTGGGTGCTTCCATGCCACCTGTGTGACATCGACGAAGGTGTCCACCAGGGGTGGTCTGACCACCGGCTTGGTATCTTTCTGCCTTTCTGGCGGAGGTACTGTGCCAAGCTCATTACTCTAACATCTAGGCTATACTGCCAGTCAAAAAAAAAAAGATTTGTAGCTACAGACAACATGACTCTAGAAGTAAGCAAAGTTAGTCACAATCTGCTACGGTGAACAGCAAGTAAAATGTTTTTGCACATCAAGTGCACACTGGGACCAGCCCCACATGTGTGTGGCACCCTTTGTGCTGACTGTTCCCCTTTATGAACATAACCTACACCATATCACAATTCAAAAATGGTACCTGCTCCTGTACCAGGAAGATCAACAAATCCAGTAGAAGGAATGAAAAAATTACTTACCCTAGTAATCTTGTTTCTTCCAAGGGAATCTTACTGTATTCTGACATAGCAGTATGGTCTCACCACAGGACTGCCTCGGAGTCGAAATGGTTAAAAGAACCTATGCTAATCATGGAATGCTAGGCTCGAGCTTGGTTTTCAAACTACTGTCCCTGGTATACTTCCTGCAATTGTCAGATTGTTACGGAGCATGCACAAAGCACTATCTAAACTATCCTAATAAAAAGACTAACACTCCCAAAAATAAACAATCCTCTTTAAATGGTGTGAGCATCACTAAGACTCAAGTCACAGATACCCAGAAAACAACCAACTTAACAAGTTTTAAAGACAATGTGGACAGCTAAAGTACAGTGCCAATAGGTTCCAGTAGGGGAGGCACTGTGTGAGCTCAGAATACAGTAAGATTCCCTTGGAAAAAATAAGATTACTATGGTAAATATTTTTTTCTTCAAACCTCAGGAAATCTTACTGTATTCTGACATATGCAGACTACCCAAACAGTACCTTTGGAGGAGGGCACACAACCTTTTTAGGAAATAGGCTCCGCAGTACAGCTGTGCCAAACCAGGCATCACTTCTTGCTTGGGTATCCAAACAATAATGCTTGGTAAATGTGTGAACCGTTTTCCAGGTAGCTGCTTTGCAGATTTCTAACAGAGGAATATTCCTAGCAGCTGTTAAGGAGGCAGTTGTACCCCTAGTAGAATGAGCCCAGAAGCCCACCGAGGGCTCCTTGCCCTCCTAACTGTAACAAAAGTGAATACAGGCAACAATCCAGCGTGCAACAGTCCTTTTTGCAGCTGGCCTTCCCTTTCCCCACTTCCTCATAGGTCAGGAAGAGCTGTGTATTGCCCTGCCTATGGTCCTCTGTGTGGTCTAAATAACAGCTGATTGCCCTCTTAACATCCAGGCTATGCAAGCCATGTTCCCCTGAACTGGAATGGTCACTGAAAAAAAAAACAGTCAAACTTTTCAGAAACTAAAGACTCTCAACCCTTATACACTTTTCTTTTTCTCTCTAATTTATACATGCGACTTTGAACAACACTGAATTTATTATATTTACTGTAGGTTCCAAAATTATCACAGCACCACAAAGTCAAATATATTCAAAACAGGCACTTTAGGCAATCTTTATAAGATAAACAATTCACTGGGTAAACGTTTTCAGGACCATCCTGTCCCTTCTTCAGACCCTATTAGTAGTTTTGTGTGCCCTGTTTCAAAAGAAAAATAAATCAAATATAAGTAACCCAAAGAGTTACAATTAATATAAAAATAGAGTGGGGAGGCGCTGTGGAGCCTGAACAAGATGGCAGCCATTGGATAGTGCTCAGCATTTTAGTGGAGTTTGAATCGCAAAATAAGAGACTAATTTGGGGGTACCTGCGATTATGGGTTAGAGGTACTCTGGGAATGTTTCCTTGCCAAAATGGGAAACCCACGACGTGATAAGCAGCAAACTGAGGGTGCTAAGGCGAAAACTTCGAGTAGTGCATCAGCCACGACATCTGGCCTACAGAACCAGACTTCCCCTGCAGATTATCCAGAGGAAGAAACTCTTCAATCCCTGGGGCTGAAAATAAATATATTGATATCTTCAGTGACGGGCCTCTCTGACAAAATAGATAACCTAGCCAAGCGGGTGACTACAGTGGAAACTGGGCTGGACAATGTCTCTAGAGCAACTGCAGAGGCTACAAAGCGGGGCCGATGTGGCTATGGGGGCGGTGACTGCAGTCATCAAGAAAAAAGGGCATTTATGCACCAGGCTGGAAACCCTTGAAAACCAAACCAGGGCAATGAACATCTGAATACTGGGACTTCTGGAGGGCTGAGAGGGGGACCACCTGCTGCAATTCATACAGGAGTGGCTACAGCAGCAATCTGGTGTGGAGGCAGCTGAGCACACTCAACGAATCCAAAAGGCCTACAGAACTGCAACGCAGGGCAAGCCAGTGAATCTGGAGGCACCATGCACGGCTGTAGCAGTCACTGAAGGTGTGGGCACAAGGGACTACCTATTGGCTTTGGCCAAGCAACGAAAAACTCTTATGCGATGGTCAAATTGTGTACCTATATCCGGCTATTAGCTACACTACACGGCAGCAGAGAAAGCAGTTCGATGGGACCAGAGCTATACCGAGGGAAGCTGGAATACCACACGGAATTATATTCCCAGCCCGTCTTAGAGTTGCCTATCAAGGCAAGATCTTTGTTTTTTCCGATTCGAAAGATGCCATGCACTGGGCCCAAAAACAGGTTCCAAGAAGGCGACGAAACGAACCCGGGGAAGACGTATCCTCCGAGGAAGACAGCGAGTCATGAAGACACAAGGATTAAATCTGTTATTCAGTTCATATGAGTGGATGGAAGACAAAATTACTCACCACAGTAATGTTGTTTCTTCTAATGGAGTCTTGCTGTATTCAGACATAATGCAGTTACCCCCAGCACTTGAACTGCCCCGGAGAGGAGAGTAACTCTATGCAGAAGCATAGAACGTTGAGCTCGATTTTCAAATCTTTGTCTGTGGTACTTCCCAGTGTAACCGTCAGATTCTTTTGAGCAAACTAATATACTATAGTATGGAAACTTCAAAAAATAGCCAAAGGGCAAAAGATTCCTTTGGAGCCCAAAAGACTCAAGCCGAGAACCAAAGAAGGAAAGGTAGTGACAATATTTAAGGAAAAAAAAAAAAAACACCAGAAAAATAATAACAACCCCACCCAAGAGGGAGGCTACAAGGGACACCCCTGAGGTGCAACACTGCACCTGCCAGCCCACTTCCCAAAACCAGGTTCTGAGGGAGGTCTGAATACAGCAAGACTCCATTAGAAGAAACAACATTACTATGGTGAGTAATTTTTTCTTCAAACAACATGAAGTCTTGCTCTATTCAGACATAATGCAGACTACCAAGCAGTTCCCTATGGAGGAGGGAATGCAGAACCTACTTTGGGAAGAGGCTCTGCAGTACTGCTGTAACAAACCTAGCATCACTCCCAGACTGGATGTCCAGGGAGTAATGCTTGGTGAAAGTACGTACTGTTTTCCAGGTGGCTGCTTTACAGATCTCTAACAAAGGTGTGTATCTGGCCGCAGCTAGAGAAGCAGCTGTACCCCTAGTCGAGTGAGCCCTCAGGCCTGAAGAAGGCATTCTACCCAACTTGTCATAACAAAATTGTATACAAGAAACAATCCACCTGGTAGTAGTTCTTTTAGTGGCAGGCTTACCTTTCCCCACTTCACCATAAGTGAGAAACAATTGAAGACCATCACTTTTATGTGCCTTAGTATGCTCAATGTAGCAGCTAAGGGAGCTCTTAACATCCTACTGTGTACCACTCTCTCACCTGAAGAAGAATGGTCAGTGAAAACACAGGGAGAGATGGACTGGTTCAGATGAAAATCTGATACCACTTTGGGCAAGAACCTCCTATTGGTTCTTAGGACCACTTTGTCCCTATGGAAGGAGATGAAGTCAGTTTCAACTGACAGAGCCTGTAACTCACTAATCCACCTGGCAGAAGTAACAGCTACAAGGAACACAGTTTTCAAGTACTTCAATTCGGCCGAACCCAGAGGTTCAAAGGGTGGCTACATTAGCTGAGCTATGCAGACATTAAGATCCCAAGGCGGAGTGGTCTCCCTAAAAGGGAGGGTTAATGTGGACCAGACCTTTGAAAAACTTTCTGATAACAGGATGAGATGCCAGGGAAGAGCCCTTCCCTGCTGAGAGGAATGCAGAGACAGCTTCTAGATGAACCTTCAGAGTGGCAGGCCTAAGGCCTAAACCACTGAGATGAACTAGATAGTCTAAAGTTGTGGAAATGTCTGCAGAATCTGGTAGGATGCCTTTCTGAGAGCACCAAATACTGAACAGTTTCCATTTGGAGTTATAAGTTTTTCTAGTGGAAGGTTTCCTGGAGACCTTCAGAATATCCAGAACTCCCTGAGAAAGATGTAGTGCTGCATATTCTAACTCTTCAAGAGCCAGGCCTTGAGATTGAGAGACTGGAGACTGGGGTACCAGATCTGCCTCTGGGAGGAGGATAGGAGATTGTATGTCCTGGGCAGAGAAGGGACGTATCACTGACAAGGACAGTAGTAGAGGATACCTAGGCTCTCTGGCCCAATCTGGAGCCACCAGTATCACTGTGTAGAGTTGAGTCCTGATCTTGATCAGAACTCTGAACAGCAGAGGGAAGGCATAGAGAAACCTGCCCTTCCAGTCCAAAATGAGAGCATCCTGAGGAACCGTCTCCAGGACTGGAGGTCTGCAACAAAACAGGAAGTTGATGATTGTCCAGTGCTGCAAAGAGATCTATCTCTGGAGTGCCCCACCTGGAGAAGATGACCTTCAGGATGTGAGGACCCAGGGACCATTCATGGTGTCCCTGTGAAATTCTGCTCACAGCATCTGCTAGTACGTTGTCCTTCCCTGGAAGGTGAACTGCTACCAGAGAAGTCTGAAGAGAACAGGCCAGAGACCACAGCTTCATGGCTTCTGTTCACAAGGCCGAGGACTGAGTGCCTCCCTGCTTGTTGATGTACCACATTGTGGTGGTGTTGTCCGTTCTGACTTGGACCACCTTGCCTTTGACTGCATCAGAGAAGCTCTGAAGGGCTAGGAAAACTGCCCTGAGTTCCAGGAGATTGATATGAAGGAGAGACTCCTGTGGAGACCATACCCCTTAAGTTGTCAGGGCTCCTAGGTGGGCTCCCCCACCTTAAGAGAGAAGCATCTGTATTTAAAACTACTGACAGAACTTGAGGGAAAAGTGGAACCCCTAGTCTGAGGTTGTCCTGGTCCAGCCACCACTGGAGAGCTTGGACTGGAGGCCGAGTAACTGGAATCAGTTTGGTAAGTGAATCCTTCATTTGAGACCAAAAAGACCTCAGATTATACTGAATGTGCCTCATCTGGAACCTTGCTCCCTGCACCACTGCCGTGGAAGCTGCCATGTGGCTCAGGAGCTGGAGGAACTGTCTTGCTGGGTGGGAGACCTGAGGTCGAAAGGAGAAGCGAGATCCACTAGGGCCTTCACCCTTGCCAGGGGAAGGAAGGCTTTTGCTGGTACAGTGTCCAACTCTGTCTATAAAGGTGAGAAGTTGAACTGGTTCGAGTACAGACTTTGGAAGACTGAGAAGAAACCCGGGGGCTGAGTAGGTCCTGGGTAGTTTGAACAGCTGACTTGACCTGTATAGGTGACTGACCCACTAAGAGTCAGTCGTACCAGATACGGGAAGATGGTGCTACCCTGTCTTCTAAGATAAGCCACCACTACTGCAAGGCACTTTGTGAATACCCTTGGAGCTGTAAGGCCGAATGGCATGGCTCTGAATTGGTAATGGCCTGAAGGCAACTCGAACCGGAGTTATTTTCTGTGGGACCACCTGATAGGAATATGGAAGTAGGCATCCTTGAGGTCCAGAGATGCTAGCCAATCCCCTGGCCTTAGACAGGGAAGGATTATTCCCAGAGTTAGCATTTTGAATTTGGGCTTTGAAATGTGTTTGTTCAAATACCTTAGGTCTAGGATGGGTCACCACTCCCCTGTTTTCTTTGGGGTAAGGAAGTACCTGGAGTACAGTCCTTTTCCCTTGTGCTGAGTAGGAACTTTCGCTATAGCTCCGAGAGCTAGAAGAGAGGAAACATCTGCCTCTAGGGCAAGGGTTTCTGAGACTGATGCAGGTGGCAAAGACTTGGCCCTCTTTTTTGGAAATATTTTGAAGCTGAGGGCTAGTCCCTGGCTTACTACATCCAGGACCCACTTGTCTGAGGTCACAGACTTCCAGGCCTGGAAGTAGTAAGCCAGCCTGCCTCTTACTGGAAATGGGGAGTTGACCCAGGCTGACACATCAGGGTGTCTGCTTGGCAGAAGCCTTAGACAGAGGAGGAGGAAGCAGCCCTGCTCATCCCCGTCTGTCCCCTCCATCTGAAGAACCCCCTCTGCGGGAAGGGAGAGGAGGCCTGGGCTTGGTAAAAAGGCCTTTGAAAGGGCCTGCCCCAGCCCGTAGACTGCTGCTTGTGCGGAGTGGCCTGCCTTTCCTTGGCCCGTGCACTCCTGTACGTGGTCATGTATTCATCGATTTTCTTCATGTAAGCCTCTGTCTGCTCCCCAGAGTTACCTACTACAGGAAAATCCATGGCTTTAGTCTGGGTATCCTGTGAAAGGCTAGTACATCTGAGCCGAGCATGTCTTCTGACAGACACAGATGTAGCCATGACTCTAGATGCCACATCATTGGAGTCCACAGCAGCAAGAAGAAAAAATTACTCACCTTAGTAATGTTGTTTCTTCTAATGGAGTCTTGCTGTATTCTGACAATAGCAGTGAGTCCCAACCTTCGAACTGCCCCGGAGATGAAAGAGTTAACTTTCCATGCCAGGCATGGAACGCTGAGCCCGAGCTCGGTTGAGACTGTCTGTTGCTGTTTTAACTCAAACCGTCAGATCTTTACGAGCTAAACTCACTGAGGTCCTGTGTAGAAGCTGTAAACCTACACTAGCCAACTGGCTACTAAATATAACAACAGAATTTTTGGTCCCAAAACAAAGACTCAAGTCAGGAAACCCAAAAAATGAAATAAATAACACCTACTCACCCAAAGGAAAGAGGGTGATAAAAAAAGGGTGGGGCACCTCCTGAGTGCCAACACTAATGTCCACCCACATCCCAAAAACAAAGGTTCTGAGAGGGGAAGGCGGGGGGGAGGGGTCAGAATACAGCAAGACTCCATTAGGAGAAACAACATTACTAAGGTGAGTAATTTTTTCTTCAAACAACATGAAGTCTTGCTGTATTCTGACAATAGAAGACTACCAAGCAGTACCTCCATGGAGGAGGGACAGAACCTACTTAGGAAACAGGCTCTGAAGCACAGCTGTGCCAAACCGAGCATCACTCCTAGCCTGGATTTCCAGAGAGTAATGCTTGGTAAAAGTGTGAACTGTTTTCCAAGTAGCTGCTTGACATATCTCTAAGATAGGAATATCCCTGGCAGCAGCCAGGGAAGCAGCTGTACCTCTGGTAAAGTGAGCCCTCAGGCCTGAGGGTGGAATCTTACCTAGTTTTTCATAGCAAAATTGAATGCAAGAGACAATCCACCTGGCAATGGATCTTTTAGTGGCAGGTTTTCCTTTACCAACCTCACCATAAGTGAGGAACAGTTGGAGGGAGTCAAACCTGTGACCCTTGGTACGTCTCTATGTAGTAGCTAAGGGTTCTTTTCACATCCAACTGTGCAACCTCCTCTCACTCAGAGGAGGAATGGTCTGGTGAAGTCACAGGAAGAGACACAGATTGGTTAAGGTGGAAGTCTGAAACCACCTTAGGTAAAAACTTCCTGTTAGTCCTGAGGACCACCTTATCTCTATGGAAAGAGATAAACTCAGGCTCCACTGACAGGGCTTATAACTCACTTATGCGCCCGGCAGAAGTGATGGCCACCAGAAACGCAGTTTTCCAAGTCAACTACTTAAGCTCTGCTGAGGACAAAGGCTCAAAAGGGGGTTGCATAAGCTGAGCGATGCAAACATTAAGGTCCCAAGCAGGGGCAGGGTCTCTGAATGGCGGACTGGTATGAAGCAATCCCTTGAAAAACTTGGAGAATACAGGGTCAGCTGAAAGAGAAGAGGGCTTACCTGCTGAAAGAAAAGCAGAGACAGCTGCCAGATGCACCCTTAGTGTAGCTGGTCTGAGTCCCAAGCTATTCAGATGGACCATATAGTCAAGGACTGTGGGCAGGTCAGCAGACTCTGGGGAAATATGCTTCCCAGAGCACCATATGGAGAATCTTTTCCATTTGGAATTATAACGTAGTTCTGGTGGAAGGCTTCCTAGAAGCCTTTAGAATATCCATAACACCTTGAGAGAGGTGTAAATCAGCAAACTAACTCTTCAAGAGCCAGGCCTTGAGATTGAGAAATTTGAGATTCAGGTACCAAACCCTTCCCTGAGCACAGGATAACAGGTTGTAATTCCTGGGAAGAGACAAGGGAAGGTGGACTGCTAAGGACAACAGGAGAGGGTACCAGGGCTGTCTGGCCCAGTCTGGAGCAATCAGAATTACCTTGCAGGATTGAGACCTGATTTTGACTAGCACTTTGAACAGGAGAGGGAAGGGGGGAAAAGCATACAGGAACTTCCCTTCCCAACTGAGAACCAAGGCATCCAGGGGGACTGAGCCCAACACTAGGGGCCTGCAGCAAAAAAGGGGAAGTTGGTGATTGTCTGGTGCTGCAAAAAGATCCATCTGTGGGGTGCCCCATCTGGAGAAGATCACCTCCAAAACCAGGGGATCCAGTGACCATTCATGATAGCCCTGAGATATCCTGCTGAGAGCATTGGCCAGGACATTGTCCTTGCCTGGGAGGTGTACTGCTGTGAGGGAGGTGTTCAGGGAATAGGCCAGAGACCACAACTTCATTGCTTATGTGCACAAGGCCGTAGACCGAGTGCCCCCTTGCTTGTTGATATACCACATTGTGGTGCTATTGTCTGTCCTAATCTGGACAACTTTGTTCTGAACAGACTTGGAAAAAGCTTGAAGTGCTAGACACACTGCTCTGAGTTCCAACAGACTGATGTGAAGCAGAGATTCCTGAGGGGACCACAACCCTTGGGTGGTCAGGTCTCCCAAGTGGGCCCCCCACCCCAAGAGGGAGGCATCTGTAGTAAGGAATAAAGAGTGAGACTGAGTGACAAAAGGAACTCCCTGTCTTAGATTGTTGTGATCCTGCCACCACTGCAAGGCCTGGATCAGGGTTCAAGTCACTGATATCAGTGTGGTCAGAGGGTCCTTTATCTTAGACCAAAAGGCTCTCAAGTGGAACTGAATGTCCCCCATCTGAAATCTTGCTCCCTGCACCACTGCTGTAGAAGCAGCCATGTGCCCCAGGAGCTGCAGAAAATGCCTTGCTGGTCGAGATACCTGTAGCGTGAATGAAGAGGCCAGTGAGATAAGGGTCCTTGCCCTGTCCAGGGGAAGGAAGGCTCTGGCCTTTTCTGTATCTAGCTCTGCGCCTATGAAGGTGAGGAGCAGAACAGGCTCTAGAACCGACTTTGAAAGATTCAGAAGGAAACCTAGAGAGGTGAGCAGTTGCTGAGTTATCTGTAGGTGTAACTTGACTTGGTCTGGGGACTGGCCTAATATGAGCCAGTCGTCCAGGTATGGGAAGATGGCAATCCTTTGGCGTCTTAGGGAAGTAACTACTGCCAGGCATTTTGTGAACACCCTTGGAGCAGAGGTTAGGCCGAAGGGCATTGCTCTGAATTGGTAATGGCCTGAGGGCAGCCTGAACCTGAGGTACTTTCGATGGGAGCTTCTGATAAGAATATGGAAATAGGCATCCTGGAGGTCCAGGGAGACTAGCCAGTCCCCTGGCCTTAGAGAGGGTAGAATTATTCCCAGACTCAGCATTTTGAACTTTGGCTTTAAAAGGCGCTTGTTCAAATATCTGAGATCCAGGATGGGCTGCCATTCTCCTGTCTTTTTGGGGGTGAGGAACTACCTGGAGTACAATCCTTTCCCTTTGTGTAGGGATGGAACCCTTACTACAGCTCTGAGAGCCAAGAGGGAAGAGACCTCTGCCTCTAAGGCAAGTGCCTCTGAAGGATTTGCAGGTGGAAAGGATCTGGCTCTCAACTTTGGAAATTTTTTAAGCTGAGAACCAGTCCCTGCCTTACTACTTCCAGGACCCATTTGTCTGATGTTAAAGACTTCCAGTCCTGGACAAAGTAAGCCAGCCTGCCCCCTACAGGTGGTGGAGAATCGGCCCTGGCAAACCCATTAGGGTGCCTGTTTGGCAGGTGGTTTAGGTTGAGGGGTGGAAGCAGGCCTGCTTGTACCCCTTCTGCCTCTTCCTCTAAAGAACCTCCCCTGAACATAGGCAGAAGAGGAGGCCTGGGCTTGGTAGAAAGGCCTATGAAAAGGCCTGCCCCTGGGATGCTGCCTCTGAGGAGTGGCTTGCCTTTCCTTGGCCTGGGCACTCCTATAGGTGGTCCTGTATTCATCCATTTTCTTTATGTAGTTCTCCGTTTGCTACCCAAACAGAGAATTACCCACAACAGGAAAATCCATGGCCTTAGTCTGGGTATCCTGAGACAGGCTAGTACATCTGAGCCAAGCCATCCTACGAAGGGCCACAGATGTAGCCATGACTCTAGATGAAACATCACTGGAGTCCACTGCAGCATGGAACTGCACCTTGGATGCTTCAATACCATTAGCAGCCACCTGCTCCAGCTCCTTGGCAAGCTGGCCAGGGACCTGTTTGGCTAATGCCATGACAGTGTCCCATCTAGATTTCTGATATCTAGCTGTATAGGCCATATAATTGGCCTGCCTGAGTCCCAAGGATGCTGCCATGTACTGTTTCTTTGCCATGGCATCAATCCTCCTGGAGTCCTTATCTGGGGGGTGTGAAGCCAAGGGTGTATTAGCCTTATCACAGGCTGCAGCCTGCACTACCCCAACATGCCTGCATTGCTGGGTAAGGAACTCCGTATTTGAGCCTGACAAAGTATACCTCTTGTCCATTCTTTTATCCACAGGAGGTATAGAATTAGGAGTCTTTAAAATCTTAAATGTCTGTTTCCCAAAAGACTCGTGTAAGGGAACAGACAGCCTCCATGACTCTGGGAGCAGAAATAAAGATTTTTAAACAACTTGCTTGGTTCAACTGAACCGATGAACCGTTTACAAGTTCCACACAGAATAGAATTAAAGTAAAACCTATCTAGTACTCACGAATACCACAGACAGAGACTGAACCGACAGGTTGCGGTTTAAATTCGGTTGGAAACCAAGAAAAACGGACTTTAACCGACAAATTGAACCGAGCAAAGGAGAAATCTCCGGAGCGACTGTTCAGTGATGCGGAGTAAAGAATCTGACGGTTTGAGTTCAAACAGCAAAAGACAGAGTCTCAACCAAGCTCGAGCTCAGCGTTCCATGCCTGGCATGGAAAGTTAACTCTTTCACCTCCGGGGCAGTTCGAAGGTTGGGACTCACTGCTATTGTCAGAATACAGCAAGACTTCATGTTTGAAATCGCATTTTGGATGCCTCAATTCCATCGGCAGCCACCTCCTCCAGCTCCTTGGCTAGCTGAGGAGAGGCCTGTTTAGCCAGGTCCAGAACCGTATCCCATCTGGATTTCTGGCACCTGGCTGTGTAGGCCATATAAGTAGCCAGCCTGAGTCCCAAATGCAAAATACTGTTTTTTGGCCATGGCATCCACTTTCCTGCACTTCTTATCCCCGGGGGGGGGGGGGAGCCAAAGGAACGTTAGCCCTGTCACAGGCTGCAGCCTGCACTACCCCAACATGGCTGCAATGACTATAAAGGAACTCTGCAGCTGAGCCTGATAACAAATACCTCCTATCCATTCTCTTATCTACAGGAGGTATTGAATTAGGAGTTTGTAAAATTTTGTCTGTCTGTTTCCCCAAGGATTTATGAAGAAGGATAGACAGCTTTTTGGACTCTGGGATGTCCGTCATTTCTACAAAATCAGGCTCTTCATCCTCCTATGCGGCTTCAACCAAGGGAAGCTGCAGGGTTTCTGCCACCTTTTTGTAGGACAAAAAAATGTGAAGGGGACTCAGAGCCTGGGAAGAGAGACATCTGAGGGCCTGTCTGGGGAGATGTCCAGTTCAATGGGCACATCCACCCCCCCCCCATCGTCATCATCATCAGGATAGTCTGTCTCCCTCCCACTCCTCATAAAAAGCATCTGGATCATAATCCGGAGGAGATGGATCCGACCGAACTGACCGCCGAACCGGCAGTACCGGTTCGGACGGAACAGATCTAAGTGACTGAACAATACTAATCGCTTTGGCTCTTTCGTCCGCTGTTGGAGAGTGAGATACTGGATCCGAACCGGCAGACTTGCACTTTTTCTTTGACAGAACCGACCCCTCGGGGTCAGCTCTCCTTTTGCCAGAAGAGGTATAGCCTAGGTCAGTAGGCACCTCCTCAGGTTCAGCCGCAATCGAACCGGGCTGGCAATCCGGATCTACAGACTTCTTGGCCTCCCTTTCCTTCAGCCTACTCAGTCATTTATCTAGAGTGGATTTAGGAAAGTTTTTACAGATTTGGCAGTCTGACTTGAGGTGGTCAAACCCCAGATAATAAACACAGATGCGGTGGGGGTCAGCCTTAGCAAAGGCCTCCCCACACTTAGTACAGTGTTGAAACCCAGTGGGGACCGGTTTTCTTCTTGGGTTTCTCAGACATGGCCAACCTACCAAATTACCCTATTGCAGCTTCCAAGCCAGGTAATGCAATAACTGATCGGTTACAAACCGTGTCACGGGCTTTTTAAAAGCACCAGCAAAAAGTCCGGTTCTTTTGAAACCGATCGGTACCGGAACACCACACTATCCCAGAAAAAATAAAATGAAAATTAACAAAGTCGGTTCCAAACCGGACCAACCGGGAAGAAACTGAAGAAAAGGACAATTTCCACTTTTTCACCAAAATAAAACATAGTCACTACCTATCTACACACTATCTGTACCATAGACAGAGTCTGGAAATCCGAAAATAACAAAAAAAAATATGCGGTTTAAACTGAACGCTTTACTTTTACTGAACCGAGCAGAGGAAATCTCTGGAGCGACTTCACTGTTAGGCGGAGTAAAGAATCAGACGGTTACACTGGGAAGTACCACAGACAGAGGTTTGAAAACCGAGCTCGAGCTCAACGTTCTATGCTTCTGCAGAGAGTTAACTCTTTCCTCTCTGGAGCAGTTCAAGTGCTGGGGCTAACTGCATTATGTCTGAATATAGCAAGACTTCGTGTTGTTTGAATTACCCCTTCAATTGGCAAAACTGTAGGTACTTTGTTACTTTCTTTTATTGGACTGGGTTGGAACATCCACGATGGACTCTAAACAACTATAAAGGACTTTTTTGATGTTATTGCAGTTACCCAGGGGTGTTAAGTTTAAATCGCTGACTTGAGTGGACATCCTTATGAATGCAGGGCTATGTATTTCAGTCTATTATATTGCTGGCTTATAGTACCTAGCCATAAATGTTTCTCTATGAAGCTGTCTAGTTTTATACCACCAAATCAGTGGCAGTAATTTGTAATTTTGCACTATCCTAAAGGGAGACTACACAGTTAGTGCACATATTGCTAATTAATGCATGGAGCCTTTCTCCTTTTCCTCCTATGAGGAAAAAAAATATACTGAGTTAAATATTTCGATTTTTATAGAACATTTCCATGCTGTTCATGGGCTCATCACGCAGCTTTTTCGCATAGTCACATTTAATGCTGAATTAAAATAGGAACACCCCCTCATGATGCATCTTTAAGTAGTAGATTTTTTTTTCATGTAATCGAGAGAAGTGGCAACCTCAATGTGTCTAATATATTTACATCTGTTATATCTCTGCTTGTAAACTGTACTTTAATGTTTACTTGAAATAATAAAGTTCAGAAAAAAAAATTAGAGTAGTTCTATAATTCTAAATTCAGGGGGAAAACACCTGTTATTTATTCTCTTTTTGATTCCAAAGTGTCCTTGATTTTCTGGCTCCTGGAAACTTTCTAAAAAAGAAGGTTATTTTACTATCTGTTGCCTTATATTCACTCTTAGTTAAAAAGATTCTAAAGGATATATTTATGAGCGATTTTTTACCTATAATAGGTCACAATCTTGTGAGAAGAATCCTAATTCCTTTGTGCCCGAATAGTGGTAGTGAGTAACCCTATGGATAAATACAGGTTACTCACCTGTAACAGGAGTTCTAGGAATGGTATATGTTGTTCATCCACACTCATTGGCAGGTATCCTTGCCGCTTTAAATCTTGCCGGAAGGTCTTCAAGCTTGCTCCTCCCACCCACCCGGGTGGTATAACTCGGCTCCGCCCATGGACGCCAGATCTGGCCCCATTGGAAGCTCAGGTTGTGCGTCGAAGCCGGGAGGTCGAGAGTCGTAGGATGAACAACATATACCATTCCTAGAACCTCGTTACAGGTGAGTAACCTGTATTTAGGACATGGATATGTTGTTCATCCACACTCATTGGCAGACTCCTAGCAGTTCTCCGGGAGGAGGAGGCAAGCACGACACCCCAATACTTACTTGGGAAAGAGAGACTGAGAACCGAGGCCCCAAACCAGCATCCCGGCGTGACTCAAGGTCGATGTGGTAATGGGTAATGAAGGTGTTTGCTGACTTCAGGTAGCAGCCCTGCAGATTTCCTGGATAGGGGCGTCCCTGGAAGCAGCCACCCCGTTGCAGCAGTATGGCGAGGTAGAATGAGCTCTTATCCCTCTGGGAGGCTCCATGCCCGCCAACTTATACAGAGATCTATGCAGGAGGTTACCCACCTGCTTATCGTCCGCTTGGCTGCAGGTCTGCCAGATGTGACTTCAGCGTAGGTGACAAACAGCTGGCGAACCTCTCCCGACTTTCAGCCGTGCGCTCCTTATAATAAGCTGCGCCTTCTAGGGTCCAGAGTATGGAGCCTATGTTCCGCCTCCGAGGTGTGATTGGGGTAGAACACCGCAGAGTCAACACCTGGTTAAAGTGAAACTCCGGCACCACCTTCGGAAGGAATTTCGGTGGGGGCGCAGGACAACCTTGTCCCTGTGGAAGACCAGGTAAGGAGACTCGATGGAAAGCGCCTGGAGCTCTCCCATCCTTCTGGCTGACGTGATAGCCACCAAGAAGGCGGTCTTCCATGACAGGTGAGAGAGAGCACACCTGTGCATAGGTTCGAATGGCTTGCCCATGAGCTTTGCCAGTACCAGCAGTAGATCCCACGGAGGTGGGGTTCCCTGACTGGAGGGAATGTGATCAAGGCCTTTGAAAAAGCGCCAGACCACCTTCTCTCCTGCGCCACACGACTGCTTCCTGCCCGCTACCGGTGCACAGATGGCTGCCAGGTGCACCTTAGGGGTAGTCGACCTAAGCCCTGACTAGAAAGGGACCATAAATAGTCCAAGATGCTTGCCAAGGAACAGGAGGAAGGGTCCAAGCCCTGTTCTGACACCAAATGGAAAACCTTTTCCATTTGAAGGCATAGCATTTTCTGGTCACCCTCACGGGACGCCTCAACTACACTGAGGACCTCGCTCGAAAGACCCAAGGCCTGGAACTCTAGCCGCCAGGAACCAGGCCGCCAGGTGCAGGGATTGAAGGTCCGGATGGAACACCTTCCTGACTTGACTGAGAGCAGGTCCAGGCGAGCTGGAAGCGCCAGAGTCCTGGAGCTGAGACTGAGGAGATCTGGGTACCAGAACTGGCGAGGCCAGTCTGGGGCTATCAGAATCACCTGCGCCTTGTCCCTCCTCGCCTTGAGAAGCACCTTGTGGATCAAGGGAAATGGGGGAAAGGCGTAGAAGAGGCCCGGGGTCCACTGCCTCGAGAAGGCATCCCCCTGCAGCGAGCCCTGCTGAGGGGGGCGGGCATGGAACAGACTCAGCTTCCTGCTCCTGGAGGCAAACAGGTCCACCTGAGGTGTGCCCCAAATGGGAGAACAGATGCTGTACTACCTCCGGCAGGAGAGACCACTCGTGGGATGCAGCCCCTATCCGGCTCAGGGCATCGGCCAGGGTGTTGGAGGCTCCTGCCACATGAATGGCTAGGAGATCCTCCTCCAGGCTGCGCACGAGTGACCAAATGCGGAGAGCTTCCTTGCATAGAAGCATGGAGCGCGTCCCGCCCTGGCGGTTTAGATAGTACATGGTCGTGGTATTGTCCGTCTGGACTCGGACCACTTGACCCCGGAGGAACGGAGCAAAGGCGGTGAGAGCTAGGCGGACCGCTCGGAGCTCCAGCAGGTTGATGTGGCATCGGGACTCCCGAGGGGACCAGAGGCCATGCGCCCGGTGTTCCCCAGATGGGCACCCCAACCCATCAGAGAGGCATCGGTCGATAGAGAGACCGCCTGCTCGAGCGACAAACGGGATGCCCTCCTGCAAATGATCTGGAACGGTCCACCACTGGAGAGCCGCCCACATCCCCTGTGTCACCGGCTACAGCTGGTCCAAAGGATCGCAGCGGCTAGACCACTGGCTGGCCAGTCCCCATTGAAGGACGCATGTTCCAGCGGGCCCAACGGACCACGCTGGTGCAGGCCGCCATGAGACCCAGGAGGCGAGGAAGTCCCGGCAGGCGTAATTGCCCAACCAGAAATGATCGGGCAAAGGAGGAAAGAACCTCGGCCCTGTCTCGGGCCGAGCGCCTGGCTCGAAGAGAGTCGAGCTGCGCCCGATGAATAGAATCACCTGCTTCGCTCGAGTTCGACTTGGCCTGCTGATAAGGAGGCCCAGTTGAGAGCAGACCTGGAGGGCCAGATCTCTGGACCACTCCGCCTCCTTCCTGGAGGGAGCTGCTATCAGCCAGTCGTCCAGGTAAGGGTACACCCGGACCCCTCGGCGCCGCAGGAATGCTGTCACCACTGCCATGCATTTGGTGAAGACCCTGGGAGCTGGAGACAAGCCGAAGGGCATGGCTTGGAACTCGAAGAGGGATCCTTCCACTCGGAAGCGAAGGAATCTCTGGTGAGACGGACGGATAGGGACGTGAAAAAACGCGTCCTGCAAGTCCAGAGAGCAGAACCACACGCCGCTCCCAAGGATGGTATTATCTGAGCCAGAGTGACCATCCTGAAGGTTCGAGACCTTAGGAACTTGTTTAGGTCGTGTAGGTCGAGAATGGGGCGCCAGCCCCCCGTCCGCTTCGGAACCAGGAAGTACCTGGACACAAACCCTGGGTCTGAAGGAGGGTCCACCACCTCTCTTACCACCTCCTTCTGGAGGAGGAGAGCGAGGTCGGCTCGACGAGCCGCCAGTGAGGCTGGGGATCCCGAAGGCCCCCGAGGGGCGACGGCTCTGAAGGGTGGTGCCTGCTCGAATTCCAGAGGCAGGCCTCTTCCACCACCTCCAAGACCCACCTGTCCGTGGTAACAGCGGACCAGGCGGAACGGAGTGCTGGAGCCGCTCCCTCCCCACGGGGACCCAGGGGGTGGGCAGACGGGAATGGGGGGCGACACCCTCAGCCCGTCACTGGGCAGGCTTGGAGGAGGGACCGCCGAGGGACCTCCTGGGCCCTTTCCTCCCTGCCTCCTGTTAGAGGAAGCCGGCGGCTTGGGTTTGGGATGCCAAGGTCGAACCTGCTGGCTCCTGACGTTGCTGGGCCGAGGCGCTGGGGCACAGAAGGACGAAGGGCTTAGGCTGTGGTTTCATGGCCTTTGTCCTTCTGAGCGAAGAGACCGAGTCCAAGGTAGCATTGGACTTCTCGATCCTCTGCAGCTGACCTTCCACCCCAGGGCTCAAGAGGTCAGTCCCAAAAGGAACATCCGCCAACTTGTGCTGGGTATCCGAGTAAAGGTGGATATCCTCAGCCTAAGCCATCGACGATAGCCACCGCGGCCGCCACTGATCTGGCACATGAGTCCCCTATATCCAAAGCAGTCTGGAGCTGCTGTTTGGCCACTGCCCTGCTCTGGTCCCGCACCTGCTTAACCGTAGTCTGCAGATCGCGGGAAGATGAGGGATGACCTCATCCAGGGGAGCCCAACAGGGCATGAGAAAAATGTGCCATGAGGACGCCGAACTGGCCTGACGAAGGCCGAGAGAGAGGCGAGCGAGACTTTTCGCCAACATAGTCCATTTCTTGGACCTTGTCAGGAGGTTTGTCCACATCCCTGGCGCGAGCCGGGCGCACCGAAAACGCTGTCGGTAACCAACCCCTCAGCAGAGGGTGTTCAAACCGGACAAGGAACCGTAGGGACCGCATACTTCCTGGCCATCCTGGCCGAAGGCGCAGGGCAGGAAGCAGGGCGCTGCCAAAGCTCCAGTGCCGGACCCACTATGGCCTCGGCCACCGGAAAGGCCTCCGTCGGAGAATCCCCTCGGTCCAGAATCTCCGTGAGGGGATACCTGGCCCGTTTGGAAACGGGTTCGAGCTCCATCCCGGTGGACTCCGAGATGAGCCGAAGCAGTCCTAGGAAGGACGACGGGCTATCGTCCATTGACTGACCTCCTGAAGACTCCAAGTCCAGTCGCTTGGAGAAAAGGAGGAATCATCTTCGGACTCGGAAGAGTCCTCGAAGAGCTGCCTCTGGCCTGAGCCACCCTTCACCTGCCGAGGTCGGTCGGGAGTGAGGGTAACTGACAGCCGATGGGGTAGCCCCTTAGCCGACCGAGAATCCTTGGTCGGAGCCCCAATTGGTGGCTGTGGAGGCGGAGGTTCCACCGGAATCGGTGGAGCAGCTGGTTTTGGCCGAACAACCGGCCTGGGTATAGGCTCCTCGGATAAGTCGAGGGGTTGTGTCGGCCGCTCCGGTGACAGCCACTTAGTGGCCAGGGAAGGCGACGGGGTCGGCTTACTCCCGGCCAGGAGGAGCTGTTGCAACATAAGGTCCTCGTACCGTCGACGTAATTTACGCCGCTTCCTCATCCGAGGAGGAGGATGAGGACGAGCGGCGACGTTGGGCTATCGCTGTGCCGGGACCGAGACCGCCTATGATGGTGGGATCGGCTGGATCACGAAGAGGTCCGACCGGCGAGTCCCGGAATTTCGAGGTCGGTGCGGGAGGTGTCGGCCGAACCGCACTCCTTCGCTCGGATGGTCCATCCGAGGGCTCCGAACCGGAGGCACAGGCAAGCCACGGATCCTCAACTCCTCCCGGGGAACCGGGAGAGGGAATCTCGGCTGCTAAAGGCGACAGCCCGTCAGCGGTCGAGAAAAATCTCGACTTGGTCGGTGGGAGTCTCGGTCAACTGACCTGGACGGGGACACTGTGAGACCAGTGGCCGAGTCGAGCGGCCCACCGGGCCGATTTGCCCACGACTCGGGAGAGGGACCTTTCCCGTCCCAAGAGCGCCGACGGAGGGACTTACCCTGTCCTTCTTTTGGACCGAGAATAAGGTCCAGCAGACGAGGCCCTTCTCCCTTAGTGGAGAGGGACAGACAAAGCTCAAAAGAAGCCGTGTAGGAAGAACCCAGAAGGCGGGATAAATGCAGCGGCCGAGGAAGATCTGACCCAGCCGCCTCCTCTTCGAGGCGACCATCCACTCGAGCTGATCCGCCCGAGACCCGCCCGCGGACACTGCACCAACCCGGGCCTCCTTGGACTTCACGGAGGAAGCGCTTCTCGGGATGGCCCAGCTGCAATTGGGCAACACGGTCTTAAGGGCGTAGGCCGAAAGATGAGCACAGGTCGCAAGCCCGCGGGTCGTGCTCAAGGCCTAAGCAGTAGACACCGTGGAGTGTGGATCCGTCCGAGACATCTTCTGCCGCATGGGCATCTCCAATCCGGGGAGTCGATTTGTCCATCGCGGCGAGGATGAAGACTGAAGTCTTTTCGCAAAATTATATTTTAAATCCACAACGGAGAAATAGGAACTCAGTCTCAGAACGAGAGCGTTATGAGGGAACCTGAGTTTCCAAGCGGTAAGGAAGATCTGGCCATGGGGCGGAGCTGAGTTATACCACCCGGTGGGTGGGAGGAGCAAGCTTGAAGACCTTCCGGCAAGATTTAAAGCGGCAAGGATACCTGCCAATGAGTGTGGATGAACAACATATCCATGTCCCTAGAAAAAATATTTATCATAAACACCAGGCAGCATCAAAAAGACTCTCTCAACTGCAATTTTTTTTTTTTTTTTTTTTTAATAAACGCTACACTTAATTTAAACACATTAAGCTGAATCCAGTTCATTCTTTAACTCTGATTCTTACCTTGTTACTAGGTAATGCTTTTATGCAGAGATTTACAGTATGTAAATTTGGTTTTGAAGTTTATAATTTGATCATGAACTTCCTATCACTTCACATTCAAAAAGAGTAATAGCTATAAATATGATTATGGTTATAGGCATGATATGGATCTGATAACACACATGAAAATTCCCCTAGAAAAAGTTTTTGGTTCTACTCCCACCAGTTTACGAGTGTAGAGCTTTATAAGACAGACCTCAGTATCAGTTCAAATAGTGGCCTTACACTAGCTGATTATAACATTCATTTTAAGAGTCACCCACTGTAGACAGTTAAAAATGTAGATAGAACTTAGAGAAATAAAAGGGGGGACCAGCGCAATATCACAGCGGTGGTTTCTAAAGTGACTGAGCCGCTCAGGACATCACAATGTGACGTCGTTATGCCCCATGGTAGCTTGATTTTAGGTGGCTCAGCCCCCTCCTTCTCTAGCGCGTGTCGAGAAGAGTGTGTTTGCTAGCTTCCGTGTCCTGAATAATGGTGACTGCTATAAGTAAAAAGTTTAATTAAAAATATAGAAAATAACATTCATGGTCGCTTGGTGCATTCTGGAAACTTGTGGTTTGGATTTACATACAAGAATTCGTTGAGCCACAGGGGAGTGTTTTTCCTAACGAGTTTTGCTGAGTTAATTAAAACTAAATGCAGCAATTAAATACAAGTATAATTACAAAGTTTAAAAGGATGTTTTAGAGCAAGCCAGCTCTTTAATTTAAAAATCTCCATTCACAGGATTTTCCCCGATGTAAAAAAATACAAGAAATAAAAACAACAGCCATCGGTAAAATGGCTTTTTGCCGAAAGTTAAGACTGCATAAAAGCATTACCCAGTAACAAGGTAAGAATCTGAGTTAAAGAATGAACTGGATTCTGCTTAATGTGTTGAATTAAGTGCAGCGTTTTAAAAAAAAAATAGCAGTTGAGAGAATCTTTTGGTGCTGCCTGGTGTTTATGATAAATATTTTTTATCCATAGGGTTACTCTCTCCTCCCTCCGGGCACAAAGGAATTGGGATTCTTTTTAAAAGATTAAGTGACCTATTACAGGTTAAAAAAAAAAAAAAAAAAATCACTCAAATATATCCTTTAGAAACTTTTTAACTAAGAGTGAATATAAGGCAACAGATAATAAAATGATAACCTTTTTTCAGAAGGTTTCCAGGAGCCAGAAAAATCAAGGATACTGTGGAATCAAAAAGAACAAACAACAGGTGTGTCCCCCCTGAATTTAGAATTCTAGAACCACACTATTCTTATATTAATTGTAACTCTTTGGGTTTCTTATATTTGATTTATTTTTCTTTTAAAACAGGGCACACAAAACTAAAAATATGGTCTGAAGAAGGGACAGGATGGTCCTGAAAACATTTACCCAGTGAACTGTTTATCTTATAAAGATTGCTTAAAGTGTCTGTTTTGAATATACTTGACTTTGTGGTGCTGGGATAATTTTGGAACCTATAGTAAATATAGAGAATATTGGATGGGTAACTATGCAGAACCAGTGTGTTCTGCCACAGAGGGATTCTGATTCCCTCTGACCTCGAGAGCAAAGCTCGAGAGGTCCATGGGAATCAGAATCCCAAGGAAGCAAAACACACTGGCTGTGCACAGAATTGCTCATCCTGTATTTTTTATAGTGTATAGTACTGTGTGAAATGTGTGTTTTGTGAGTTCTTTTGCTTTCAAAATGAAACTAGCTCATGCAGTCTCTAGAGGTTCTAGAATGCTGTTCTACCACAGTAGGGCAGAACAGCATTCCATGATATTGGAACTGTGGTAGAAATGGAAATTACATTCTTACCGTAATTCTGATCTCTCTGTGTACCTTCACCATTCATCACTTTTGGGTACTTGGCTGGAGGTCAACACCCCGCGGGAGCTTTTTTTTTGGAAGGGTGGAGTCGACATGGGTTGGCTGTTAGGTGTTGTCGACGCCACCCTCCTGCTAGTTCTGAGTCGCCATAGAGGTTAGAAAAAGGGCTGGAGGGTGGGACAAGGAAGTCCAAGGGACAGACAAAGAAAAGATGTAAAACTAAAAGAGACAAATGACAGAGGACAGAAGAATTTCGAAGACTAATAGGGATTGGGTAGGGGCCCCAATCTCGAA
Source organism: Neoceratodus forsteri (assembly GCA_016271365.2). Lineage (NCBI taxonomy): Eukaryota > Metazoa > Chordata > Ceratodontiformes > Ceratodontidae > Neoceratodus > Neoceratodus forsteri. The sequence continues at coordinate 370,002,726 of CM028137.1, forward strand.
GTAGAAAGGAAGAGGGAGGGTTAAGGTTTTAGAAGAAAAAATGAGGGGGGGGGGGGAGAGAGAGAGAAAGACAGGAGAAACATACCCTATAACCGTAATCCGTCTCCAGTTTATATAGGAACTGCGAAGGAGTAGCCAAAGGGCTAATTGCCAGAATTTCAGGCACAGAATTACTGGCAAACTCTCATAAGCAGAATCGGCTATTCTGGAAGAAAAGACAGGAAAACAGGGATATCCCCCCCCCAAAAAAAATGAGATTTTGATGCAAGAAACCTAGTTTCTTAAATTAACTGAGGTTAAGTTCATAGGACAAGGAAATCAAAGACTGACAGGAAGAAGTAAAGAAAAGGGGGCAACTGCCAACTTCCACCTCACAGGAGTGGACCCAAAGCACTGAAGGAGGAGTGCCCCCACCTCTGACCACTCTCCCCCTAAAGAAAACTATCCCATGTGCCCCAGTTTACCCCACTCCTGACCAACAGAAAAGAGGGAGGTGGAGGAGAGGGCACCGAGAGGGAGGGGGACCCAGACCCTGAGGCCCCAGGGGGATGGAGGGTGGATTAGAAAATGGTGAAGATACAGAAAGATCAGAATTACGGAGGACGTAATTTCGTATTTTATCTGTGCAATCTTCACCATATATCACCTTGGGGTGAGTGCCAAGCCCCCCCCCTCCCCAACAAGGAGTTTATAACCCTAAGGGGCTGAGTCTCTTAGCTCTCAGTGGGTGACACACTAAGAGGGAGAACCTTCACGGGTCTGGAGAGGCCCGAGTGTGGGGACAGTGAGACGGGGACCTCCCCGGAGGGGGTAGGAAGTTGCCCTAACAGGCGCCGCTTCACCCTACGGGAGAAAAGAAAGGTTCTCTGGTCGGCGGAGTAAATCACCTTACGCCGGGCCATGGGTGACAACCGGAAGAGACGCAGCCATGCCGTCCGCCTAGTGCAGATCGCTGTCCCTACGACCCTGGTAGCTACCTCACTGGCATGATACGATGCCCTTGTTTGGTGCCTTGCTAGCTCCAGGCCACGTGCAGAGTGTGCAATGGCTTGTCTGGTTTCCTCCGTGTCAGGCATCGAGGCTAGGAGCTGACCTAGCCAGGACCACAGGAACCTGTTATAGGTAGCACAGTGAGCCTGATGTGCAGATATAGAGAGAAGCAACCATGTAGAGTAGAAAGTCCTCCTACTCCAGAAGTCAAACTCCATGGAGTCTGCATATGGGGCCCAGTCACGGTGAAGGGCACAAAGCCCATCGGAAGTATCCAGCTGCGTCAGCCCTGAGCTAGGATGAGACAGACTACATGGAGACTCTTGGGGTGGGGTGGGGCACAATGCCTCTGGCGGAGATCCCTAGGGGCTGGGACTCCAGAAAAGGGTCTCTGCCAGAAGTGCACCCGTGCCTCCTGAAAGGAGCAGTCGGGGCGCGACTACAACAGTGTCCACACTGAAAATCACCCAGAAAGGCACACGTCAGATGCTCCAGATTGTGCTGAGTGGGTGGGGTGATATGCAGGTCCTCCAATATCCTCACAAGAAAACGCTGATACTGTGGACAGACTGTTCCTAGTCTCCTGAAGAGGAGGATGAGGAATCAGAGGACCTCAAAGGTTCAGAGGCTGGCTGCTCAGGGGGAGGTTGAAAAACCTGCCTGTCCATGGACCTAACATAAGAGGGAAATTGAGCAGCTACAGCCCTGAACTGCTCCTAGGAGAGAGGGCCGCTAGGACCAGGAATACCTGGGAGAGAAGGAGGAGGTGGCAGAGGAGAGGGGGCAGAGCCGACAACAGCAATCGGCTGTCCTCCGCCTGGGCTAGAGACCGCACCTGGAGCCCAAAGGGAAGAGGTAGCTCCGGAAAACTCAACAGCCGACAGCCGGTAACCTACACTTGAACTGCCTAGGCTGCAAACTAAAGAATCCCCCTGTGAGGTGACAGGGGCCGTGAAAGTCAAAAAGGATGGTCCCCTAACTCCAAAGAACAGGGCCATCTCAAGAAACCGAAAAAGAAGGGCAGAGATCTGCACGACGACTCCTTCTGGAACCCAGATGGGTCCCAGAAAAGGGTTCGCCGCGTTGAACCCCTACCCCTCAGAGTCCGAAGGAGCACATCTCCTCAAAAAAGCCAGCCTAGGCAGCTGGCAACCCTGGTCAGTCTCCGGAGGAACTATATAGGGAGCAGCACCCTCCCCTACTGTGGGTGCTCCGATCAGCCCCAAAGTTGGGCGATCCAGGTACACCACCTGAGGGGGTACCAACACTGAGGGGGTCAGAAAACCCTCAGAGGCCAGGCTGCAGAGCAATGGTGGCCTGCACCACTGCCTGCTGGTCAGCACCCGACACTGGACCCAGGAGCAACTGTCCGCTCCTCAGATGGGGGGCTGACTCCGGTCTGTCAAGGACACTACCAAGGTGTCCACGTGGGCAACCAACACCAAAGAGTGAGACGGCCTACCTGACTCAGAGTCCAACTGCGCCTCCAAGAGGTGGAGACCAAAGTCCTGTGCCAGACGGTAGGCGGACGCCAACTGCCATCCCGACTAAATGGGGCACCAGATCACAGTGTCTACACAAGTCTCTGAGCCAAGGCCCTCAACCGCAACGCGAATGGCACGCGAAGAAGACACGGCACCGAGGACGGCAGCAGTATCAGGGACTGGGCCTGTCACTGCGCCGTCCCAATCCACGGTGCCGTAAGCAGCGCCGAGGCCGGCGATCGCGCCCCTAAGATGGCCCCGTAAACACGCCTCGTGCAGCGAACACGATGAGATTGAAACCCTCACAGCGCCAAGTCCTCACTCAGTGTCGCAAGCGGCACCAGAGTAGGACATGGCACCATGAACGGCACCGAAGCGAGAAACAGTGAAGGACAGCGCCACAGGGCCTCTCACTGCACCGTCAGCACCATCGGCGCCGCGAACAGCGCAGACAGCAGAGATGGTGGCAAGCGACGGACCAGTACCGATGACGACATCATGAGGGCCCATGGCACTGCGAACAGCGCCGAGGTCCAAGACGGTGCCAACCGACTGCGTCGAGTATGGTGCCGACCCAATCATTCCGACCTGAGGAAACGACACCGGGGGAGCCTTCACCCTGAAGGGGCAATTGCCAATGCTGTGCCTCCCACCCGTTCCCCAAGGGAAACGGACTGGGCCTCCTGCACCGTGGAAGGGGCTTCTGCAATGGTGAGGCAACTAGGAGCAGAAGCCCCATCCTCCACGGTCCGTATAGAACCAGGAGGGGACCCGGAGGAAAGGCAGAGAGATCGTGGCTTGCCAGACGACTGCATAACCGTCCCCAGAAAGTCGGCAAAGCGTGTCCAACTTTCCACGCGCGCTGGATGACACGACGGTCCATGGAGAAGCAGAAGTCGCATGACTCCATGTCGTGTAGCGGGCCAAGACACGCGAGGCAACAGTCATGCTGGTAGGTGATGGAGTACTTACGACCACATGGGCACCGATGCATAGGGGGCCGCCCAGTCTTCAAAGTTTTCTTGCCCCGAGACATGACCTACGGAAAAAAGAAAAATTACTCACCTTAGTAATTGTGTTTCTTCTAATGCAGTCTTGCTCTATTCTGACTATTGCAGTTAGCCCCAGCACTCAAACTGCCCCGGAGAGAAGAGGGTTAATTTTCTAAGCAGAGCATAGATCGCTGAGCTTGAGCTTAGTTCAAACCTCTGTCTGCTACACTTAGAAGCACAACCATCAGATTCTTACGAGCTAATACTAACTACTAAGTGGAAATTGTAAAATTTTTACAAGCCAAATGGCAACCAAACATTTTGGATCCCCAAACGACTGGGAAGTCAAGAAATCCAAAAACAAAAACCAGGCAGTGAATAACTCAAGACTGTTAAATTAATAATATAACCCACTCCCCTCTCAAAAAGGAGGGAGTGCCCAAATGCACCCCTAGGTTGCAAAACTGCACCTGTCAGCCCACTTCCCAAAAACAGGTTCCGAGAGGGGAGGCAGGAAGGGAAGTCAGAATACAACAATACTCCATTAGAAGAAACATAATTACTAAGGTGAGTAATTTTTTTTCTTCAAACAACATGAAGTCTTGCTGTATTCTGATTATTGCAGACTACCAAGCAGTACCTCCATGGAGGAGGAAATCAAACCTACTTTGAGAATAGGCTCTGCAGTACTGCTGTACCAAACCGAACATCACTCCTAGCCTGGATGTCCAGGAAATACAGGTTACTCACCTGTAACAGGAGTTCTAGGAATGGTATATGTTGTTCATCCACACTGTCTGGCAGGTATCCTTGCCGTTTTAAATACTGCCGGAAGGTCTTCAAGCTGGCTCCTCCCAGCCACCCGGGTGGTAAAACTCTCGGCTCCGCCCCATGACGCCAGATCTGGCCCGCTGGAAGCTCAGGTTGTGCGTCGAAGCCGGGGAGGTCGGGTGGGTCGTGTGGATGAACAACATATACCATTCCTAGAACTCCTGTTACAGGTGAGTAACCTGTATTTCTAGGGACATGGATATGTTGTTCATCCACACTGTCTGGCAGACTCCTAGCAGTTCTCTGGGAGGAGGGAGGCAAGGCGCACACCCCCGATACTTACTTGGGAAATTGAGACTGGAGAACAGAGGCCCCAAAACCAGCATCCCGGCGTGACTCAAGGTTGATGTGGTAGTGGGTAATGAAGGTCTGTGTTGACTTCCAGGTAGCAGCCCTGCAGATTTCCTGGATAGGGACGTCCCTGGAAGCAGCCACCGATGCAGCAGTATGGCGGGTAGAATGAGCTCTTATCCCTCTGGAAGGCTCCATGCCCCCCAACTTATAGCAGAGATCTATGCAGGAGGTGACCCACCTGCCTATTGTCCGCTTGGCTGCAGGTCTGCCAGGTGCGGCTTCAGCGTAGGTGACAAACAGCTGGCGAACCTCTCCCCAAATTTCAGCCGTGCGCTCCTTATAGTAAGCGAGCGCCCTTCTAGGGTCCAGAGTATGGAGCCTATATTCGGCCTCCGAGGTGTGATTGGGGTAGAACACCGGCAGAGTCAACACCTGGTTAAGGTGAAACTCCGACACCACCTTCAGAAGGAATTTCGGTGGGACGCAGGACAACCTTGTCCCTGTGGAAGACCAGGTAAGGAGACTCGGCAGAGCGCCTGGAGCTCTCCCATCCTTCTGGCTGACGTGATAGCCACCAAGAAGGCGGTCTTCCACGACAGGTGAGAGAGTCACACCTATGCATTGGTCTGAATGGCTTGCCCATGAGCTTTGCCAGTACCAGCAGTAGATCCCACAGAGGTGGAGGTTCTCATCGGAGGGAAATGTGATCAAGTCCTTTGAAAAAGCCGAAGACCACCTTCTCCATACATCGACTGCTTCCGGCCCGCGCCCGTAAGCAGAGATGGCTGCCAGGTGCACCCTTAGGGTCGCCGACCTAAGCCCTTGATGAGAAAGGGACCACAGGTAGTCCAAGATGCTGCCAAGGAACAGGAGGAAGGGTCCAGGCCTCTTGCTCTGACACTAAATGGAAAATCTTTTCCATTTGAAGGCGTAGTATTTTCTGGTCGACTCTTGGGACGCCTCAACTACGCTTGAGGACCTCGCTAGAAAGACCCAAGGCCTGGAACTCTACAGCTCAGGAACCAGGCCGTCAGGTGCAGGGATTGAAGGTCCGGATGGAATACCTTCCCCTGATTGACTGAGAGCAGGTCCGGGCGAGCTGGAAGCTGCCTCGGAGCCTGGAGCTGAGGCTGAGGAGATCTGGGTACCAGTACTGGCGGGGTCAGTCTGGGGCTATCACAATCACCTGTGCCTTGTCCCTCCTTGCTTTGAGCAGCACCTTGTGCATCAAGGGGAATGGGGAAAGGCGTAGAAGAGGCCCGGGGTCCACGGCCTAGAGAAGGCATCCCCCTGCAGCGATCCCTGCTGAGGGGGGCCGGCATGGAACAGACTCAGCTTCGCATTCTCCCTGGAGGCAAACAAGTCCACCTGAGGTGTGCCCCAATGGGAGAATAGATCTTGTACTACCTCCAGCAGGACAGACCACTCGTTGGACACAGCCCCTAGCCGGCTTAGGGCATCGGCCAGCGTGTTGGAGGCTCCTGCCACATGAATGGCTAGGAGATCCACCTCCAGGCTGCGCACGAGTGACCAGATTGCGAGAGCTTCCTTGCATAGAAGCATGGAGCGTGTCCCGCCTGGCGGTTTAGATAGTACATGGTCATGGTGTTGTCCGCCTGACCCGGACCACTTGACCCCGAAGAAACGGAGCAAAGGCGGTGAGAGCTAGGCAGACCGCTCGGAGCTCCAGCAGGTTGAGGTGGCATCGGGACTCCCTCGGGGACCAGAGGCCGTGCGCTCGGTGTTCCCCCAGATGGGCACCCCAACCCATCAGACAGGCATCGGTCGATAGAGACTGTCGGCTCGGGGAGGACAAACGGGATGCCCTCCTGCAGATGAACTGGAACGGTCCACCACTGGAGAGCGTTCCACATCCCCTGGGTCACCGTCACTAGCTGGTCCAAAGGATCGCAGCGTTGGGACCACTGGCTGGCCAACCCCCATTGATGGGGGTGCATGTTCCAACAGGCCCAAAGGACCACGCTGGTACAGGCCGCCATGAGACCCAGGAGGCGCAGGAAGTCCCGGGCAGGGCGCAACTGCCCAACCAGAAATGATTGGGCAAAGGAGGAAAGAAACTCGACCCTGTCTGCCGGGAGCTGTGGCCTGGCTCGAAGAGAGTCGAGTTCTGCCCCGATGAAAAGAATCACCTGCTTCGGCTCGAGTTCCGACTTGGCCTCATTGATGAGGAGGCCGACCTGAGAGCAAACCTAGAGGGCCAGATCTCTGGACCGCTCCACCTCCTGTCTGGAGGGGGCTGCAATCAGCCAATCGTCCAGGTAAGAGTAAACCCGGACCCCTCAGCGCCGCAGGAATGCTGTCACCACTGCCATGCATTAGGTGAAGACCCTGGGAGCTGGAGATAAGCCGAAGGGCATGGCTTGGAACTCGAAAAGGGATCCCTCCGCTCGAAAGCGAAGGAACCTTTGATGCGACGGAAGGATAGGGACGTGAAAGAACGCGTCCTGTAGGTCCAGAGAGCAGAATCACACGCCGTGTTCCAAGGATGGTATTATCTGAGCCAGAGTGACCATCCTGAAGGTTCGAGACCTTAGGAACTTGTTTAGGTCGTGTAGGTCGAGAATGGGGCACCAGCCCCCCGTCCGTTTCGGAACCAGGAAGTACCTGGACACGAACCCCGGGTTTGAGGGAGGTCCGCCACCTCTCTCATCACCTCCTTCTCGAGGAGGGGAGGGAGAGCAATGTCGGCTCGAGCGAGCTGACAGCGAGAGCCGGACCCGAGGTGCAAGGCTCTGAAGGGTGGGGCCTGCTCGACTCCAGAGGCAGGCCCTTTCCTACCACTTCAACACCCACCGTCTGTGGTAATAGCAGACCAGGCGGAAAGGAAGAACTGAGCCGTCTTTCACGGGGGGAACCTGGGTGAGGTGACGAGGTTGGGGGCGACACCCCTCAACCGTCACTGTGCAGGCTTGGAGGAGGGACCGGCCGAGGGACTACCTGGGCCTTTACCTCCCTGCTTCCTAGAGGAGGAAGCCGCGGGCTTGGGTTTGGGATGCCAATAGCGAGCCTGCTGGCCCTGGTGTTGCTGGGCCGGACGTGCCGGGGACGCAGACGGACGAAAGGGCTTGGGTTGTGGTCTGCGGCCCGTGTCCCTCTGAGCGGATGAGACCGAGTCCAAGGTGGCATTGCACTTTTCGATCCTCTGGAGGTGGCCTTCCACTCCAGGGCCGAAGAAGTCGGTCCCCAGGAAGGGGACATCCACCAATTTGTGCTGGGTATTCGCTGTGAAGGTGGATATCCTCAGCCATGCCCGACGGCGCATAGCTACTGCGGCCGCGACTGACCTGGCGCATGAATCTCCAATGTCCAGAGCAGTCTGAAGTTGCTGCTTGGCCACTGCCCTGCCCTGGTCCCGCACCTGCCTAACCGTAGTCTGCAGGTCAGCCGGGAAATGAGGGACTACCTCGTCCAGGGAGCCCAAGAAGGCATGGGAAAAATGTGCCATCAGCACAGCCGAGCTTGCCTGACGAAGGCCAAGGGAGGACGCAGCGTAGACTTTTCGCCCGGCATAGTCCAATTCTTGACTCCATGTCGGGAGGTTTGTCCGACGCCCCTAGCGTTTCCGGCACGCCGAAAAACGCTGTCAGTAACTAACCCCTCGGCTGAGGGATGTTCCGAGAAACCGGACAGGGAACCGGTAGGGACCGCATACTTCCTGGCCATCCTGGCCGAAGGCGCAGGGCAGGAAGCGGGGCGCTGCCAGAGCTCCACGGCCAGACCGACGATGGCCTCCACCACAGGAAAGGCCTCCGTAGGGGAATCCCCTAGGTCCAATATCTCCGTGAGGGGATATTTGGCCCGTTTGGATACGGGCTCGAGCTGCATCCTGGTGGACTCAGAGATGAGCCTGAGAAAACCCAGGAAGGACGAAGGGCTATCGTCCAGCGACTGACCTCCAGAGGACTCCAAGTCCACTCGCTTGGAGAAAGGGAGAAATCGTCGACTCAGAAGAGTCCACAAAGAGCTGCCTCGGCCTGAGCCACCCCTCCACCTGCCGAGGCGGTATCGGGAGTGAGGGTGACCCGACAGCCTATGGGGCAGACCCTGAGCAGACCGAGAGTTCTGGTCGGAGCCCCAAACAGCGGCTGTGGAGGGCGGAGGTTCCACCGGAATCGGTGGGCAGCTGGTTTTGGCCGAACAACTGGCCTGGGAACAGGCCTCAGGTAAAACGAGGGTTGTTTCGCCGACATTGACAGCCACTTAATGGCCGGGAAGCGACGCGCCGGCTTGTTCCCGGTCAGAAGGAGTTGCTGCCACATGAGGTCCTCGTGATCGTCGGCGACCTGGCGCCGAAGCCCCTCACCGGAGGAGGACGACGAGCGGTGCCGAGACCGCCTACGACGGGCGGGATCGGCTGGACCGCCAAGGTCAGGAGACCAAGAACCTCGGCTTCCAAGGACGGTGCAGGAGGGACAGGTGGAACTGGCCTCGCCGGCTCGGAGGAACACCCAAGAGCTCCGAACTGGAGGCACTGGCAAGCCCTGGGATCCTCAACTCCCACCGGGAGCCGGGAGGGGATTTTCCGCCGCGATAGAGCACCATCCAGCAGATCGAGAAAGATCTCGACTGCGTCGACAGGAGTCTCGGCCAACTACCCGACGGGACACCGTGAGACCAGTGGCCGGAAGCCGAACATCGGGTCGGCGGCTTGCCAACTGGGGAGAGGGACCTTTCCTGCTCCCAAGAGCGTCGACGGAGGGACTTACCCTTGTCTTTCTTCTTGGATTGAGAAGAAGGTCCAGCAGACGTTGGTCCCTCTCCTCTAGTGGAGAGAGACAGACAAAGCTCCTTAAAGGAAGCTGTATAAGAGGAACCCAGGGAGAGCGGGATAAATGCCGTGGTCGAGGAAAATGCGGCCCGTGCCGCCTCCTCTTCGAGGGCGATCAGCTGCTCTGGCTGATCCGCCGAGCCCGCCGACACAGAAACCGCCGACCAGGCCTCTTTAGACTTTACCGGAGGAAAAAGCTGCGCCCAGTTGTTAACGGCAGCACGGTTCTCGAGGAAGTAGGCTGGAGAAGGAAGAGCACAGGTCGTAGCTTCGTGGGCGTGCTCAAGGCCTAAACAGTAGACACACGAGGAGTGCGGATCCGTCCGAGACATCTTACCTGCAAGGGCACCGCCGAAAACCGAGTCGACGGTTCCAACGTAGCCGTGAGGGATAGAAGACTGAAGTCTATAATGCAAAAACTTTTAAATTCGAACACTGAAGAATTAGGAACTAGTCTTATACGCGGAGCGTTAAGGAGGGAACCTGAGCTCCAAGCGTAAGAAAGATCTAGGCCATGGGCGGAGCCGAGTTTTACTACCTGGTGGGTGAGGAGCTAGCTTAGAAGACCTTCCGGCAAAATTTAAAGCGGCAAGGATAACTGCCAGACAGAGTGGATGAACAACATATCCATGTCCCTAGAAATAATGTTTGGTAAATGTATGGATTGTTTTCCAGGTGGCTACTTTACATATCTCTAGTAAAGGAATATCCCTGGCCGCAGCCAGGGAAGCAGCTGTACCTCTAGTTGAATGAGCCCTCAGACCTGAGGGAGGTATTTTGCCTAGCTTCTCATAGCAGAATTGAATACAAGAGACATGCCACCTGGCAACAGTTCTCTTAGTGGCAGGTTTGCCCTTCCTCATAAGTGAGAAACAACTGGAGGGAGTCAAACCTGTGAGCCTTAGAACGCTCAATGTAGTAACTAAGGGCTCATTTAACATCCAAACTGTGTAAACTTCTTTTTCCTGAAGAATGATCAGTGAAGAACACAGGAAGAGACAGACTGGCTTAAATGAAAATCTGAAACCACTTTAGGTAAAAACCTCGTGTTAGTTCTAAGGACCACCTTATCTCCATGGAATGAGAAAATCTGGCTCCACTGACAGAGCTTGCAATGCACGGATACGTCTGGCAGAGGTAATGGCTACCAAGGACACAGTTTTCCAAGTCAAGTATTTAAGCTCTGCTGAAGACATAGGCTCAAAGTGGGGTTGCATAAGCTGAAAAATGCAAATATTAAGAACCCAAGCATGGGTAGGATCCCTAAAGGGGGGATTGATATGAAGCAATCCCTTGAAAAATTTACAGAATACAGGGTCAGATGACAGTGAGGAAGGCTTTCCCACTGACAGAAAAGCAGAAACAGCTGACAAATGTACTTTGAGAGTAGCTGGTCTGAGGCCTAGGCCATTAAGATGAACCATATAATCCAGAACTCTAGACAATTCAGCAGTGTCTGGAGATGTATGCTTCTTGGAACACCAAACGCTGAATCTTTTCCATTTGGAGTTTTACGTTTTTCTGGTGGCAGGCTTTCGAGAAGCTTTGAGAATATCCAGAACCCCTTGGGACAGAAGCAAATCTGCATACTCTAACTACAGAAACATAGACTTTGACGGCAGATAAGGACCGCTTGGCCCACCTAGTCTTCCCATTTCCCTACCTAGAGGATAAGCTGCAGATCCTATTTCTTCCAACCACCCCACAAACATTGCCTTATGTCTGTCCCATGCATTCTTGAATTCTCCCACAGTTTTAGACCCCACAACCTCCTCAGGAAGGCTGTTCCATGCATCCACCACCCTCTCTGTGAAAAAAAATACTTCCTCACATTGCCCCTGAGCCGTCCCCCCTCTATCTTCAAATTGTGTCCCCTTCTTCTTGCACATCTTTTTCTGAAAGATTATACCCTCTTGGACTTTGTGGATTCCACTGAGGTACTTAAAAGTTTCTATCATGTCCCCCCCTCTCCCTCCTTTCCAGAAGGGTATACATATTAAGCTCCTTTAGTCTCTCCTCGTATGGCTTCTCTTGCAGACCCTGCATCATTTTAGTTGCCCTCCTCTGAACTGCCTCCATCCTGTCTATGTCCTTGCAGAGATGGGGTCTCCAGAACTGGACGCAGTACTCCAGATGGGGTCTCACCAACTGTCTGTACAGGGGGATAACAACTTCCTGTTTTCTGCGGGTGATACCTCTCCCTATACATCCCAGTATCCCCCAGGCCCTCCCTACCGCCTTCTCGCATTGCCTGCCAACCTTAAGATCATCTGATATGATTACCTCTAGGTCTCTTTCCATTTCTGTTGTTGTTACTACCTCCCTCCCCCACTGTGTAATCTTCCCCTAGGTTTTTGTTTCCCAGGTGCAATACTTTGCACTGAATCCAAGCTGCCATACTTCTGACAACTCCTCCAACCTTGCCAAGTCCCTTCTCATCCTTTCCACACCTCCTTGTGTATCAACCCTGTTGCAGATCTTTGTGTCATCTGCAAAGAGGCATACTTTTCCTTCCAGTCCCTCTGCAACGTCACTTATAAAGACATTAAAAAGGACTGGACCCAGTAATGAACCCTGCGGTACCCCACTAGTAACCCCTCTTTCTTCAGAGTGGACTCCATTTACACTTACAGTAGTGGCCAAAAATATTGGCGATCTTGCTCTTTTTCAAATAACTCACAATTTCCTCTAAACATAAGCTGAAATTACCAACAGTACAGTATTTGGTCTCCACAATTCTTTATTTCTCTGTTAATATTACATAACCTTTGTTTTTGATTCAGAATTTAGTATATCCTGTAAATCAGAAAATGAAAGGAAATGACATTGACAAAATTATTGACACCCTAGACTTAGTATATGGCAGCACAGCCTTTGGTCAAAATAATTGCAATCAACCGCTTCCTATAGCCATGGATGAGCTTCCTGCACCTCTCTACTGGCAGTTTGGCCCACTCTTGTGCAGACTGCTCCAGTTCTCCCAGATTTGAAGGGTGCCTTCTCCCAACTGCTGTTTTCAGATCTCTCCACAGGTTTTTAATGGGATTTAGATCTGGACTCATTGCTGGCCACTTCAGAACAGTCCAGCGTCTTGTCTTAAACCATTCCTGGGTGCTTTCTGAAGTGTGTTTGGAGTCATTGTCCTGCTGGAAGGCCAATGACCTTCGACGGAGACCCAGCTTTCTGACACTGGGTTCAACACTGTGACCCAAAATGGCAGATTTTATGATGCCATGCACATGTTCAAGGCACCCAGTGCCAGAGGCAGCACAGCAACCCAAAAACATCACTGAACCTCCTCCATGTTTGAATATAGGAAAGGTGTTCTTTTCTTTGAAGGCTTCATTTTGTTTTCTGTAAACACAGAGATGATGTGCTTTACCAAAAAGCTCTAATTTGGTCTCATCTGTCCACAAGACATTCTCCCAGAAGGATTTTGGCTTGTTCAGGTATGTTTTGGCAAACCCCAGTCGGGCTTTCTTATGTCTCTCTCTCAGCAGTGGGGTCCTCCAGGGCCTACCATATAACCCCCTTTCATTGAGTTGGCGACGCATGGTGCAAGTTGAAACTGTCGTACCTTGTGTCTGAAGCTCCGCTTAAATCTGTTTGGCAGTTGATCGAAGTGATTTCTCCACCGTTCGAACAATCCTGCGCTGCAATCTTCGATCAAGTTCAATCAAGTTCTCTCTTGCGGCCACGTCCAGGGAGGTTGGCTACAGTGCCATGGGCGTTAAACATCCTGATAACATTATGTACGGTGGAAACAGGAACATCAAGGTCTCTGGAGATTGATTTGTAGCCTTGAGATTGTACATGCTTGGCTACAATCTTCTGTCTGACCTCCTCAGACAATTCTCTGGCTGTCTTTCTTTTCTCTGTGCTCATTGCGGTACACATAGTGACACAAAACAGGAGAATGAGTCCTTTTCGTTATTCAAACTGGCTGAATGAGTGATTTTTATATTGCAGGCACCTGCAACTCATCATAGGTGAGTTCAATTCCGAAGTGAAGGAGCATCACCTGCTTGAAATCTAATTATTTCTAACTACTTCTAAAAGGTGCCAATAATTTTGTCCGGGCCATTTAAGGATTTCTCTGTGGAATAAGCTAAGACTTAGTACATTTTTCTACTTTTTGAGTTTTATTCCACTGCAAACCAACGAAAAACATATGTGGATACCAAAATATTTTTTAATTTCAGCAATTTTCTGGAAGGAATGGTGCATTATTAGAAAAACCTGCAAGGGTACCAATATTTTTGGCAACGACAGTACCTTCTGTGTCCTGTTGTTCAGCCAATGTTTTACCCAGGCTACCACCTTGGGACCCACTCCCAGGCTGGTTAATCTGACTACTAATCTTTTGTGTCAGACTGTGTCAAATGCCTTGCTAAAGTCTAGGTAGGCCATGTCCACAGCCCCTCCCTGGTCTACTACTTTGGTCACCCAGTCAAAGAAATCAATTAGATTCATTCGTCTGACATGACCTTCCCTCTGTGAACCCATGCTGCCTTGGGTCCTGTGCCCCACTAGCCTCTGGGTACTCAACAATTCTTTCCTTCAAAAGTGATTCCATCACTTTCCCCTACCACAGAGGTCAAACTGACAGGTCTGTAGTTTCCTGCCTCCGTCTTGGTCCCACTTTTGTGAAGGGGAATCACATCCGCCCTCTTCCAGTCCTCAGGTACCACACCATCCTCCCATAATTTGTTAAAAAGCATAGTCAGTGGTGTCACTAGTTCTCTGCTTAATTCTTTTAGAATTCTGGAGTAAATTCCATCTGGCCCCATTGCTCTGTCCACCTTCAGTTTTAGGAGTTCTTTCAGAACCCTTTCTTCTGTGAAAGGACTGGGATCAACCCACCTCTTCAGAGTGCTTCTGTTGATTGGATTAGGCAACTCCCCCACTTCCTCTTTCGTGACTACTGAACTGCAATATTCATTCAGTATCCCCGCTTTATCACTGTCACTCTCTGACCACACACTATCCATTCTATTCAGCCTCACTATCCCTCCCTTTGTCTTTCTACGCTCCCTGATATACCTATAAAACGTGTTATCCCCCTTTTTAACCAAGTTAGCTATCTTTTCCTCAGTTTGTGCCTTTGCTATTCTGACTACCCTCCCTGCTTCCTTCTGCCTTAACTGGCACAGTTCTGACCTGCTCCTTCTGTGTTTCCTTATACTTCCTAAATGCTATATTTTTCTCCCTAACCTTCACTGCCACCTCTTTTGAGAACCATAGTGGGTTTTCTTTTCTTTTGGATTAATTTCCTTTACACAAAGGCTTGCTGCCTCTGTGATGGCAGTTTTGATATTTGCCCATTGTTGCTCCACCCCTCCTTCCAGCCTGTTTGCTAGTGCTTTTCTAAGGCACTCTCCCATCTTGGCAAAGTCAGCCCTCCTGAAGTCCAGAACCCTCACTTTTGTATGGCTTGACTCTGTAGCAGAGTTTATCGTGAACCACACTGCTTGGTGGTCACTTGTTCCCAAATGGCTACCCACTTCTAGACCTGAGATCATTTCACTGTCCCCATTTGAGAGTACGAGGTCTAAGATTGCTCACTCATGAGAGGGTTCCAAAACTAGCTGTTTGAGGCATGCCACCTGAAGGGCATCAAGAATGGCCCTACTTTTGCATGTGGCTGCTGCAAAGGTGCTCCAGTTAACATCTGGCATCTTAAGATCCCCCATCAACAGTATCTCCCCTTTCTCTGCCATCCTAAGTATGCCTTCTATCATATCCTTGTCCAGTCCCTCCCCCTGACACGGGGGTCTATATACAACCCCTGTGCGGATTGTGGTGCCATTTCCAGTCTCTAAGGTGACCCACAGTGCCTCCTCTCCTCCCTGTTTACTCTTTTGTTCAGTTGCTTTTATCCCTTCCCTTACAGAGAGCTACACCCCCGCCCTTCCAGTCTCTCCTGTAGGTTGTGTACCCTGGTATAACATCCCAGTCATGGTTCTCTGTGTACCATGTTTCTGTGACTGCTACAATATCCACGCATCCCTCTTCCATCAAGGCCACCAGTTCAGGGAGCTTGTTGCCCAGACTACGGGTGTTGGTACTCATTACCCTCCATTTCTTGATGGCCTTACCCCTTTTTGCCCCATCCTGTCCTTATTGCATTTGTCACTTTCTCCAATTACCCCTGGCGTCCTCCCTACTGACATCTCTATGTTGGTGTCTAACTCATAGTACCCAGACATTTTTTTTTTTTTTTTTGGGGGCCTGATTTCCCTGCCCCCTTTCAGTGCCTCCCCCTTGGGTAGTTTAAATACTTGTCAATGAAGTATTTAAACCTATCACCTAGGATCCTGGTTCCCCTCCTGGACAGATGCAGACCATAACGCCAGTATAGGCCTGCATCCCCCCAAGTGGACCCCAGTCTCCTATGAAGCCAAATCCCTGAGCTCTGCACCAGTTTTTCAACCACTGATTGAATCCCATGGTGTGTAGCAACCTAGCCTCACCCATGCCATAGACAGACATCACCTCTGAGAAGGTTACCGAGTGTGCTATTTGTCTAAGGCCCCTCCTCATCTCCACAAACGCTTCTTGCACTGCTCTGATCCCTTTCTTAGCCAGGTCATTTGTCCCTAGGTGGACAATGACATCCAGCTCCCTTCCCTGTGCAGCTGCTCCGGCGATCCTTAGGATTTGCACCCTGTCTCTCCAAGCCATGGCACCAGGCAGGCACCTTAGCTCCCTCTCCCCTTCCTCCACCAGTTCTACCTTCCAAACAATGGAGTCCCACACCAGGAGTGGTTTCCTTCCCTCTCTTCAAGAGCCATGCCTTGAGATTGAGAGACCGAAGATTGGGGTACCAAATCCTCCCCTGAGAGGAGGTTAACAGGTTGCAATTCCAGGGAAGAGACAGGGGAAGATGGACTGCTAGGGACAGCAACAGGGGGTACTAAGGCTGCCTGGCACAGTCTGGAGCAATGAGAATCACTTTGCAGGGCTGTGACCTTATCTAGACCAGAACCTTGAACACTAGAGGAAAAGGAGGGGAGGTATATAGAAATTTCCCGTCCCCGTTCAAGATCGGAGCATCCAGAGGGACAGAGCCCAAGACTGGGGGTCTGCAACAAAACACAGGAAATTGGAGATTATCTGGAGCTGCAAACAGATCTATCTCTGGAGTGCCCCACCTTGAAAAAATCACTTTCAACACTGGAGGGTCCAGGGACCATTCGTGATGGCCCTGGGAGATCCTGCTCAATGCATCTGCTAGAACATTGTCCTTCCCTGGAAGCTGGACTGCTATCAGAGAGGTCTGCAGACAATAAGCTAGGGACCACAACGTCATGGCTTCCGTGCACAAGGCCGTGTACCGAGTGCCTCTCTGCTTGTTGATGTACCACATGATGGTAGTGTTGTCTGTCCTGACCTGAAAGACCTTGTTCTGCACTGACAGAGAAAGCTTGCAAGGCCAGAAAGACCACCCTGACTTCCAAGAGATTGATATGAAGAAGAGATTCTTGAGAGGACCACAGTACCTGCGCTGTGAGAGCCCCCAGATGGGCTCCCCACCCCAATACAGAAGCATCCGCAGTTAAGACCACAGAGTGAGACTGAGTGATGAATGGGGCTCCTTGTATGAGGCTGCCCTGATCCTGCCACCATTGGAGATCCTGGATCAGATGCTGAGTCACTGGAACTAGTTTGGTTAGAGAATCTTTCTTCTGAGACCAAAAGTCCCTCAGGTGAAACTGAATGTTCCTCATCTGAAATGTGTCCCCTTGGACCACTGCTGCAGAAGCTGCCATGTGGCCCAAGGAAGTGCCTTGCTGGCCGAGAGACCAGAAGGTGGAATGAAAAAGTCAGCTCTACAATAGCCCTTGCCCTGTCCAGGGGAAGAAAAGCTCTTGCTTTGCTTGTATCCAACTCTGCACCTATGAAGGTGAGGAGCTCTACAGGCTCAAGAACTGACTTGGGAAGACTGAGAAGGAATCCTAAGGAAGTGAGCACTTGCTTAGTCACTTGACTTCGTCTGGGGACTGACCCATAAGAAAAAATTACTCACCTTAGTAATGTTGTTTCTTCTAATGGAGTCTTCCTGTATTCTGACTATTGCAGTTAGGTCCTGCCTTTCAACTGCCCCCGAGAACAAAGAGTTAACTTTCCATGGCCAGCATGGAACGTTCAGCGCGAGCTCGGTTGAAGCCCCCGTCTGCTGCTGTTAAAACTCCAACCGTCAGATCTTTACGAGCAATACTCACTAGAAGGTCTGTGTGAAAACTGTAAAACACACTAGCCAACTGGCAACTAAATTTATTAAAAAGTGTTTTTTGGTTTCAAAGTAAAGACTCAAGTCAGAAAACATAAAAAACAAAACACAACACACACCCAAAGTAAAGGAGGGTGAAAAATAGGGGGGCACCCCTAGGGTGCCAACACTGCTCCTGCCCACCCACATCCCAAAATCCAGGTTCTGAAAGGGGAGGCGGGGGGTCGTCAGAATACAGAAAACTCCATTAGAAGAAACAACATTACTAAGGTGATTAATTTTTTTCTTCAAACAACATTAAGTCTTGCTCTGATTCTGACTACTGCAGACTACCAACCAGTACCTCCATGGAGGAGGGACAGAACCTACTTTGGGAATAGGCTCTGAAGAACTGCTGTGCCAAATTGAGCATCACTCCTAGCCTGGACATCCTGAGAGTAATGCTTGGTGAATGTATGGACTGTTTTCCAGGTGGCTGCTTGACAACTTTCTAAGATAGGAATATCCCTGGCAGCAGCCAGGGAAGCACCTGTACTTCTAGTAGAGTGAGCCCTCAGGCCTGAGGGCGGGGTTCTACCCAGTTTTTCATAGCAGAACTGTATACATGAGACAATCCACCTGGCAATAGATCCCTTAGTGGCAATGTTTGCCCTTACCGACCTCTCCATATGTGAGGAACAATTGGAGAGACTCAAACCTGTGACCCTTGGTGCGTTCTATGTAGTAGCTGAGGGCCCTTTTAACATCCAAGCTGTGCAGCCTCCTCTCTCCAGAGGAGGAATGGTCAGTGAAGAAAACAGGGAGAGACAGACTGATTAAGGTGGAAATCTGAAACCACTTTAGGCAAAAACTTCCTGTTAGTTCTTAAGACCACTTTATCTCTGTGGAAAGAGATGAAATCAGGCTCCACTGACAGGACTTGCAGTTCACTGATACGCCTGCCAGAGGTAATGGGTACCAAAAGAAAAAATTACTTAGTAATGTTGTTTCTTCTAATGGAGTCTTGCTATATTATGACATATTCAGTATAACCCCAGGTTAGAACTGCTCCGGAGGTGAAAGAGTTAACTTTCCATGCAGGGCATGGAATCTTGAGCGCGAGCTCAGTTGAACACTCTGTCTGTTGAAGCTCAAACTTAAACTGTCCGATCTTTACGAGCAAAAACTTACTAAGGTTCTGTGTGGAAGTCGTAAACCTACAGTAGCCACTGGCTACTAACTACAAAAATACATTTTTGATCTTAATCCCAAAACAAAGACTCAAGTCAAGAGATTCAAGAAAGAAAAATAAGCATAACACCTAAGCACCCAAAGAAAGGGTGAAAATAAAACAGGCATCTATGAAGTGCCAACATTGCACTGCCCACCCACATTCCAAAAAAGAGGTTCTGAGAGGGACAGGCTGGGGGGGAGGTCACAATATAGCAAGACTCCACTAGAATAAACAACATTACTAAGGTGAGTAATTTTTTCTTCAAACAACATGAAGTCTTGCTATATTATGACATATGCAGACTACACAGCAGTACCTCCATGGAGGAGGGACAGAACCTACTTGGGAAATAGGCTGTGAAGCACAGCTGTGCCAAATCGAGCATCACTCCTAGCCTGGATATCCAGGGAGTAATGCTTAGTAAAAGTGTGAACTGTTTTCCAGGTAGCTGCATGACATATCTCTAGGATAGGGATGTCCCTGGCAGCAGCCAGAGACGCAGCTGTACCTCTGTTAGCGTGAGCACTCAGGCCTGAAGGGGGAACCTTACCCAGTTTTTCATAGCAAAATTGGATACAAGAGACAATCCACCTGGCAATTGATCTCTTAGTGGCAGGTCTCCCTTTTCCAACCTCACCATAAGTGAGAAATAGTTGGAGGGAGTCAAACCTGAGACCCTTGGTACGCTCTATGTAGTAACTTAGGGCCCTCAACATCTAAGCTGTGCAACCTCCTCTCACCAGAGTAGGAATGGTCAGTGAAGAACACTGGAAGAGAAACAGATTGATTAGGGTGGAAATCCGAAACCACCTTAGGCAAAAACTTCCTGTTAGTCCTGAGGACTACTTTAGCCCTGTGAAAGGAAATAAAGTCAGTCTCCACTGACAAAGCTTGTAACTCACTTATGCGCCTGGCAGAAGTGATGGCTACTAGAAACACAGTTTTACAAGTCAAGTACTTAAGCTCTGCAGAAGACAGAGGTTCAAAGCAATGCAAACATTAAGATCCCAGGCAGGGGCAGGGTCCCTGAATGCTGGATTGGTATGAAGCAATCCCCGGAAAAACTTGGAAAATACAGGGTGAGCAGAAAGAGAAGAGGGCTTCCCTGCTGAAATAAAAGCAGAGACAGCTGCCAAATGCACTTTCAGGGTAGCTGGTCTCAGTCCCAAAGAATTAAGATGGACCATATAGTCCAAAACAGTGGGCAAATCAGCAGATTCCGGGGAAATATGCTTCCCAGAACACCATATGGAAAACCTTTTCCATTTAGAGTTATAAGTAGCCCTAGTGGAAGGCTTCCTAAAAGCTTTCAAGATTTCGAGAATACCTCGAGAAAGGTGTAGGTCAGCAAACTAACTCTTCAAGAGCCAGGCCTTGAGGTTGAGGGATTTCAGATTCGGATACCAGACTCTCCCCTGGGCACAGGTTAACAGATTGTGGTTCCTGGGGAGACACAGGGAAAGATAGACTGCTAAGGACAGAAGGAGTGGGTATCAGGGCGGCCTGGCCCAGTCTGGAGCAATCAGGATCATCTTGCAGGGCTGAGATCTGATTTTGACTAGTACCTTGAAGGGGGGGGGCATAGAGAAACTTCCCTTCCCAATCCAGGAGAAAGGCATAGAGGGGGACTGAGCCCAACACTGGGGGCCTGCAACAAAAAAGTGGAAGTTGATGATTGTCTGGGGCTGCAAAAAGATCTATCTGAGGGGTGCCCCATCTGGCAAAAACTATCCCCAGTACTCGGGGATCCAGTGACCATTCGTGATGGCCCTGGGAAATCCTGCTGATAGCATCTGCCAGGACATTGTCCTTGCCTGGGAGGTGAACTGCTATGAGGGAAGTGTTCAGGGAATAAGCCAGAGACTACAACTTCATCGCCTCGCTGCACAAAGCCGAAGACCGAGTGCCCCCTTGTTTGTTGATGTACCACATTGTAGTGGTGTTGTCTGTTCTGACCTGTACCACTTTGTTCTGAACAGATGCAGAAAAAACCTGAAGTGCTAGAAAAACAGCTCTGAGTTCCAACAAATTGATGTGGAGCAGAGATTCCTGAGGGGACCACAATCCCTGGGTGGAGAGGTCGCCCATGTGAGCTCCCCATCCCAAAAGGGACGCATCTCTAGTAAGGGTCAAGGAGTGAGATAGAGGGATAAAGGGCACCCCATGTCTCAGATTGCTCTGATCCTGCCACCACTGAAGGGCCTGGATCAGGGTTCGAGTCACTGGGATCAACTTGGATAGGGAATCTCTTCTTTGAGACCAAAAGGCTCTCAAATGGAACTGAATGTCCCTCATCTGAAATCTTGCTCCTTGCACTACAGCTGTGGAAGCAGCCATGTGTCCTAGGAGCTCTAGGAAATGCCTTGCTGGTCGAGAGACCTGCAGAGTGAAGGAGGAGGAGGCCAGGGCCACCAGGGTCCTGCACCTTTCTAGGGGAAGGAAGGCCTTGCTTTGTGTCCAGTTCTTGCACCTATAAAGGTGAGTACCTGGACAGGTTCCAGAACTGACTTTGGAAGATTGAGAAGAAAGCCCAGAGAGGTAAGCAGCTGCTGGGTAACTTGCAGGTGTGATTTGACCTGGTCTGGAGACTGACCCACAATCAGCCAGTCGTATAGGTAGGGAAAGATGGCAATCTTCTGCCTTCTTAAATGAGCAATTGCTACTGCCAGGCATTTTGTGAATACCCTTGGGGTAGAGGAAAGGCCGAAGGGCATTGCTCTGAACTGATAATGGCCTGAGGGCAGTTCGAATCTGAGGTACTTTCGATGGGAGCTTCTGATAAGAACATTGAACTAGGCATCCTTGAGGTCCAGGGAAGCTAGCCAGTCCCCTGGCCTTAGGGAGGGTAAAATCATTCAGAGAGTCACCATTTTGAATTATGGTTTTAAAAGGTGCTTGTTCAGATATCTTAGGTCCAGGATGGGCCGCCACTCTCCTGTCTTTTTTGGGGTAAGGAAGTACCTGGAGTACAGACCCTTGCCCTGGTGTAGGGGAGAAACCCTTTCTACAGCTCCGAGAGCCAGGAGGGTTGAGACTTCTGATTCCAAAGCAAGAGCCTCTAGAGGGTTTGCAGGTGGAAAAGATCTGATTCTCATCTTTGGAAATTTTTTGAAGCGGAGAACCAGACCCTGGCTTACTACTTCCAGGACCCACTTGTCTGATGTTAAAGACTCCCAGTCCTGGACGAAGTAAGCCAGCCTGCCCCCCCACAGATAATGGAGAACCGGCCCTTGGCATCTCATCAGGGTGCCTGTTTGGCAGGGGCTTTAGGCTGAGGGGTGGGAGCAGGCCTGCTTGTACCCAGTCTGCCTCTCCCTCTGAAGAACCCCCTCTGAACATAAGCTGAAGAGGAGGCCTGGGTTTGGTAAAAAGGCCAGTGAAAAGGCCTGCCTCTACCCCTAGGGGGCTGCTTCTGAGGAGTGGCTTGCCGTTCCTTGGCTTGTGCACTCCTATAAGTGGTTCTATATTCATCTGTTTTCTTCATATAATTCTCTGTCTGCTTCCCAAACAGAGAATTTCCCACCACAGGAAAATCCATAGCCTTAGCCTGGGTATCCTGTGACAAACTAGTACACCTGAGCCAAGCCAATCTACGAAAAGCCACAGATGTAGCCATGACTCTAGAGGACACATCATTAGAATCCACTGCAGCATGGATTGCACCTTAGATGCCTCAATATCAGCAGCAGCCACCTGCTCCAGCTCCTTGGCAAGCTGGCCAGGGCCTGTTTGGCTAAAGCCATGACAGTATCCCATCTAGATTTCTGGTATCTTGCAACATAAGCCATATAATTTGGTTGTCTGAGTCCCAAGGACACTGCCATGTATTGTTTTTAGCCATGGCATCAATCTTCCTGGAGTCCTTGTCAGGAGGATGTGAAGCAAGGGGAATATTAGCCTTATCACAGGCTGCAGCCTGAACTACCCCAACATGGCTGCATTGCTGTGAAAGAAATTCTGTATCAGGACCTGACAAAGTGTACCTCCTGTCCATCTTTTTATCCCAGGAGGCACAGAATTAGGAGCTTTTAAAATTTTTATTGTTTGTTTCCTAAAGGATTTATGTAAAGGAATAGACAATCTCCTGGACTCTGGCATATCCATCATCTCTACAAAGTCAGGCTCCTCTTGCTCATCCACAGCTTCCTCCAAAGGAAGCTGGAGGGTTTCAGCAACTTTTTTATAAGAGAGAAAATGAGAAGGGGACTCAAAGCCTAGGGGAGATTCTCCTAAAGGTCTGTCTGGGGAGATGTCCGGTTCAATGGGCACATCCAGACTTTCAAAGTCACATTCACACTGTTCATAATCATCCTCCCCCTCCTCTGGTTCATAAAACTCCTCTATATCATATTCTTGAACAGGTGGAACCGGCCGAACCAACCTTTTGCCAGATAGTGGTGGTTCGGACGGAACCGGGGAAAGTGACTGGACAATTTGGATTGCTCTGGCTATCTCTGCAGCAGTTGGAGAAGGAATTTTTGACTCACACCTGCTGATTTTCTAGTTCTCTTTGCTGGAACTGGCTCCTCTGAGTCAGTTACGCTTGTCTGAGGAAGTCTGGCCCTGGTCAGAGGGCACTCCCTGGCGCATCCGGTCAGCTGACTTTTGGTTCTCGCCCCTGAGCCTACCAACTCTCTATCTAGGGTAGCTGCAGGAAATTCTTGCAAATCGGGCAGTCTGCATTGAGGTGGTCAAACCCAGACAATAAACACATGTGGTGTGTGGGTCAGCCTTGGCAAAGGCTTCCCCACAGACACTACAGTGTTGAAACCCAGTGGGCCCGGTTTTTCTTTTGGGTTTCTCAGATATAATGCCAGCCTAACAAAAACTTGCCCTTTTTCCGGCAGTGCCAGGCAAGACACCCATATTGGTTCCCAACCGTGTCACGGGTCATGGAAAAAACCGTAATGAAAGTTTTTTTTTAGAACCGATAAGAACCGGGAATCGCACTCTAAAAAGCTTTTAAATGCTTCAGAATAAAGTTTTAAAACAACCTGATCGGTTCAAACCGAACCGATAAACATTTACAAGTTCCACACAGAAATAATCCTGTCTATCACTTACAATACCACAGACAAAGCTTGAACCGATCGGTTTGTGGTTAAAATAATAATAATCGCGGTTCAATTTAACAGAGAAAAAACTCTTTAAACCGAGAAATGAACCGAGCAGAAGGAGGAATCTCCGGAGCGACTGTTCAGTGAGGCGGAGTAAAGAATCTGACAGTTTCAGTTTGAAAAATATTCCAGAGAGCGTTTCTAACCGAGCTCGCGCTTAAGTTCCATGCCTGGCATGGAAGTTAACTCTTTCACCTCCGGAGCAGTTCTAATGGTGGGACAAACTGCAATTGTCATAATATAGCAAGACTTCATGTTGTTTGAAGGGGGTTGCATAAGCTGAGCAATGCAAATATTAAGATCCCAAGCAGGGGCAGCGTCCCTGAACGGAGGGTTGGTGTGAAGTAACCCTTTAAAAAACTTGGAGAACACAGGGTGAGCTAAAAAAGAAGAGGGCTTACCTGCTGATAAGAAGTCAGACACAGCTGCCAAGTGCACTTTTAGAGTAACTGGTCTCAGGCCCAAGGAATTCAAATGCACCAAATAATCCAGGATCATGGGCACGTCAGCAGATTCTGGAGAAATATGCTTACCAGCACACCATATGGAAAATCTTTTCAATTTTGAATTATAAGTAGTCCTGCTGGAAGGCTTCCTAGAGGCCTTCAATATATCCAATACACCTTGGGAAAGGTGTAGGTCAGCAAACTCTAACTCTTCAAGAGCCATGCCTTGAGATTGAGAGATTTGAGGTTCGGATACCAAACTCTCCCCTGGGCACAAGTTAACAGGTTGTGATTCCTGGGAAGACACAGGGGAAGGTGGACTGCTAAGGACATGAGGAGTGGGCACCAGGGCTGCCTGGCCAAATCTGGAGCAATCAGGATCATCTTGCAGGGTTGAGATCTGATTCTGACTAACACCTTGAAAAGGAGAAGGAAGGGGGGAAAAGCATAGAGAAACTTACCTTCCCAACTGAGTAGGAAGGCATCCAGAGGGACTGAGCCCAACACTGGGGCCCTGCAGCAAAAAAGGGGAAGTTGGTGATTGTCTGGGGCTGCAAAGAGATCTATGTGTGGGGTGCCCCATCTGGCAAATACTACCTCCGTAGGGGATCCAGTGCCCATTCGTGATGGCCCTGGAAATCCTGTTGAGAGCATCCGCTAGGACATTGTCCTGCTCCGGGAGGTGAACAGCCGTGAGGGAGGCGTCAGAGAATAAGCCAGAGACCACAACTTCATTGCTTCGGTGCACAAGGCCGTAGACAGAGTGCCCCCTTGCTTGTTGATGTACCACATTGTAGTGGTATTGTCTGTTCTGATCTGAACAACCTTGTTCTGAACAGATGTGGAAAGAACCTGGAGTGCTAGAAAAACTGCTCTGAGTTCCCGCAAATTGATGTGGAGCAGAGATTCCTGAGGGGACCACAGCCCTTGGGTGGAAAGGTCGCCCATGTGAGCTCCCCACCCCAAGAGGGATGCATCTGTAGTAAGGGTCAAGGAGTGAGACTGGGGAGTGAAGGGAACCCCCTGTCTCAGATTGCTCTGATCCTGCCACCACTGAAGGGCCTGGATCAGGTTCGAGTCACTGGGATCAACTTGGTTAAGGATCTGCCCATGAGACCAAAAAGGCTCTCAAATGGAACTGGATGTCCTCATCTGAAATCTTGCTCCTGCACTACTGCTGTAGAAGCAGCCATGTGCCCCAGGAGCTGCAGAAATGCCTTGCTGGTCGAGAGACCTGCAGGGTGAAAGAAGAGGCCAGAGAGACCTGGTCCTTGCTCTTTCCAGAGGGAGGAAGGCTCTGGCTTTTTGTGTTCAGTTCTGCTGCCTATGAAGGGTGAGAAGCTGACAGGCTCCAGAACTGACTTTGGAAGATTGAGAAGGAAACCTAAGGATGTCAACAGTTGCTGGGTTACTTGTAAGTGTAGTTTGACCTGTTCCGGAGACTAGCCTACAATGAGCCAGTCGTCCAGATAAGGAAAGATGGGAATCTTTTGCCTTCTTAAATGAGCAACTGCTACTGCCAGGCATTTTGTGAACACCCTCGGGGCCAAGGTGAGGCCGAAGGGCACTGCTCTGAACTGGTAATGGCCTGAGGGCAGTTCGAATCTGAGCTACTTTCGATGGGAGCTTCTGATGAGAACATGGAAGTAGGCATCCTTGAGGTCCAGGGAGGCTAGCCAGTCCCCTGGCCTTAGAGAGGGTAAAATAATTCCCAGAGTCACCATTTTGAACTTTGGTTTCAAAAGGTGCTTGTTTAGATACCCGAGATCCAGGATGGGCCGCCATTCTCCTGTCTTTTTTGGGGTAAGGAAGTACCTGGAGTACAAGCCTTTGCCCTGGTGTATGGGAGGCACCCTTTCCACAGCTCTGAGAGCCAGGAGGGAAGAAACTTGTGCTTCCAGGGCAAGTGCCTCTGATGGGTTTGCAGGTGGAAAAGACCTGGCTCTCAACTTGAAATTTTTGAAGTTGAGAACTCAGTCCCTGGCTTACTACTTCCAGGACCCACTTGTCTGATGTTAAAGACTTCCAGTCCTGGACAAAGTAAGCCAGCCTGCCTCATCGTAGTGGAGAATCGGCCCTGGCCACCCCATCAGGGAGCCTGTTTTGCAGGGGCTTTGGGGTAGAAGCAGGCTTACTAGAACCCCTTCTGCCCCTTCCTCTAAAGAACCCCCTCTGGGGATAAGCAGAAGAGGAGGCCTGGGCTTGGTAAAAAGGCCTATGAAAATGCCTGCCCCTGCCATGCTGCCTTTGAGGAGTGGCTTGCCTTTCTTTGGCCTGTGCACTCCTATAGGTAGTCTTATACTCATCTATTTTCTTCATATAATTCTCTGTCTGCTCCCCAAACAGAGAATTGCCCACAACAGGAAAATCCATAACCTTAGACTGAGTATCCTGTGACAGGGCAGTACATCTGAGCCAGGCCATTCTGCAAAGAGACAGATGTAGCCATGACTCTTGATGAAACATCATTAGAGTCTACTGCAGCATGAAACTGCACCTTGGATGCCTCAATACCATCCGCAGCCACCTGCTCCAGCTCCCTGGCAAGCTGGTCAGGGGCCTGTTTTGCTAGGGCCAGGACAGTATCCCATCTGGATTTCTGGGACCTAGCTGCGTAAGCCATATAATTTGCCTGTCTGCGTCCCAAAGATGCTGCCATGTACTGTTTCTTTGCCATGGCATCCATCCTCCTGGAATCCTTTTCAGGAGGGTGAGAGGCTAGAGGAATATTAGTCTTGTCACAGGCTGCAGCCTGCACTACCCCCACATGGCT
The DNA here is from genome assembly GCA_016271365.2 of Neoceratodus forsteri. Taxonomy (NCBI): domain Eukaryota; kingdom Metazoa; phylum Chordata; order Ceratodontiformes; family Ceratodontidae; genus Neoceratodus; species Neoceratodus forsteri. Next base: position 370,029,888 of record CM028137.1, read on the forward strand.
GCTCTGCTGGGAGAGGAACTCCGTATCAGAGCCTGATAAAGCATACCTCTTGTCCATCCTTTTATCCACAGGGAGGATAGAATGAGGAGTTTTCAGAATTTTTACTGTCTGTTTCCTGAAAGATTTGTGCAAGGGAATAGACAGTCTCCTAGACTTTGGAATATCCATCATTTCCACAAAATCAGGCTCTTCTTGATAATCAACAGCTTCCTCAACAGGGAGTTGCAGAGTCTCAGCAACTTTCTTGTAAAACAAAAAATGAGAAGGGGACTCAGATGGCCTGGGAGGGGACACCACTGAGGGTCTGTCTGGAGAGATGTCCGGTTCAATGGGCACATCCAGACTTTCAAAATCACACTCACTCTCCTCATACCCCTCCTCCGGTTCACAAAAATCCTCAAAATCATAATCTTGAACCGGGGGAACCGGCCGAACCGAGCGCTTCCCTAATGTTGTCGGTTCGGACGGAACTCGGGAAAGAGACTGGACCATTTGAATAGCTTTGGCTATTTCCTCAGCGGTTGGAGAAAGAACTTTTGGCCCCAAACTAGCTGACTTTCTAGTCCTTTTAGTTGGAACCGGCTCCTCAGAGCTGGCTCTTAGTTTGCCCGAGGAAGTATCGCTTGGTCAGAGGGCACCCTCAGGTTCGCTTGGAACCGAACTGGGCTGGCCATCCGGTCAGCGACTTTTGGCTCCTTTCCTGAGCCTACCAACTCTCTTTTCCACGCTGGCAGCAGGAAAATTCTTACAAATCTGGCAGTCTGCATTGAGGTGGTCAAACCCCACACAATATACACAAGTGGTGTGTGGGTCAGCCTTAGCAAAGGCTTCCCCACAGAGGCCACAGTGCTGAAACCCAGTGGGTCGGTTTTTTTTTGGGTTTCTCAGACATAGTGCCACAACTCAAACTTGCCCGTTAATGGCAATCCGCCAAGCAAGACTCTCTTATCGGTTCCCCAACGTGTCACAGGGTCGTGAAAAACGAATAAAATCCGCTTTAGAACCGATAAGAACCGGAACCGCACTCTAAAGGACTAGAAAGTAATTTTAAACTCAATCTGATCGGTTCAAACCAACCCGAAAAGACGTCTACAAGTTCCACACAGAAGAAAATAAACAAAAGCCTATTACTTACAATACCACAGACAGAGCTTGAACCGACAATTGCGGTTAAATTTCCGTAAAATAAACAGAGAATTACACTTTTAAACCGACAAACGAACCGAGCAGCAGCAGGAGGAATCTCCGGAGCGACTGTTCAGTGAGGCGGAGTAAAGAATCTAACAGTTTAAGTTTGAGCTTCAACAGACAGAGTGTTCAACCGAGCTCGCGCTCAAGGTTCCATGCCCTGCATGGAAAGTTAACTCTTTCACCTCCGGAGCAGTTCTAACCTGGGGTTATACTGCATATATCACAATATAGCAAGACTTCATGTTGTTTGAAACACAGTTTTCCAAGTCAAGTACTTAAGCTCTGCAGAGGACAAAGGCTCAAAGGGAGGTTGCATAAGCTGAGCAATGCAAACATTAAGGTTCCAAGCAGAAGCAGGGTCCCTAAAGGGGGGATTGGTGTGCAGCAATCCATTGAAGAACTTACAAAACACAGGATGAGCTGACAGAGGAGAGGGCTTGCCTACTGACAAGAAGGCAGAAACAGCTGCCAAATGCACTTTAAGTATAGCAGGCCTAAGTTCTAAGCCATTAAGATGGACCATATAGTACAGAACTGTAGGCAACTCGGCAGATTCTGGAGAAATATGCTTATTAGAGCACCAAATAGTGAACCTTTTCCATTTGGAGTTGTAAGTCTTTCTGGTGGAAGGCTTTCAAGAGGCCTTAAGGATATCCAGAACCTCTTGAGAAAGGTGCAGATCAGCAAACTCAACTCTTCAAGAGTCATGCCTTGAGATTGAGAGACTTGAGGTTCGGATACCAAATCCTCCCCTGAAAGGATGTCAACAGGTTGTAATTCCTGGGAAGAGACAGGGGAAGGTGGACTGCTAAGGACAGCAACAGAGGGTACCAGGGCTGTCTGGCCCAGTCTGAAGCAATCAGAATCACTTTGCATGGTTGTGACCTGATCTTGACTAACACTTTGAACGGGGAGCATACAGAAATTTCCCTTCCAATCCAGAATCAGAGGATCCAGGGGACTGAGCCCAAGACTGGGGGTCTGCAACAAAAGAGAGGAAGTTGGTGATTGTCTGGGGCTGCAAAAAGATCTATCTGTGGAGTGCCCCATCTCGAGAAAATCACTTTCAAAACTAGGGGATCTAGGGTCCATTCGTGATGGCCCTGGGATATCCTGCTGAGAGCATCTGCTAGGACATTGTCCTTCCCTGGGAGGTGAACTGCTATCAGAGAGGTTTGCAGGAATAGGCCAGGGACCACAACTTCATTGCTTCTGTGCACAAGGCCGTAGACAGAGTGCCTCCTTGCTTGCTGCTGATGTACCACATTGTGGTGGTATTGTCTGTTCTGATCTGGACCACCTTGTTCTGTACAGATTTGGAAAGGCTTGCAGTGCCAGAAACACTGCTCTGAGTTCCAAGAGATTGATGTGAAGCAGAGATTCTTGAGGTGGCCACAGCCCTTGGGTGGTAAGATCCCCCAGGAGGGCTCCCCAGCCCAGCAGGGAGGCATCTGTGGTGAGTATCACTGAATGAGACTGAGTGACAAAAGGAACTCCTTGCCTCAAATTGTCCTGATCCTGCCACCACTGCAAAGCCTGATCATGGTTTGAGTCACTGGGACTAGCTTGGTAAGGGAATCCTTTCTTTGGGACCAGAAGGCTCTTAAGTGCAACTGAATGACCCTCATCTGAAATCTTGCTCCCTGGACCATTGCTGTAGAGGCTGCCATGTGGCCCACAAGCTGCAGGAAATGCCTTGCTGGCGAGACACCTGAAGGGTGAATGAAGAAGCCAGTTCCATAAGGGTCCTTACCCTGTCCAGGGGAAGGAAGGCTCTTGCCCTTATTGTATCCAGCTCCGCCCCTATGAAGGCGAGGAGCTGTACTGGCTCGAGAACTGACTTTGGAAGGTTGAGGAGGAATCCTATGGAAGTGAGCACTTGCTGAGTTACTGCAGATGTGACTTGACTTGGTCTGGAGACTGACCCACTATGAGCCAGTCGTCCAAGTATGGAAAGACGGAGATCTTTTTTCTCCTTAGGAAAGCAACCACTACTGCCAGGCACTTTGTGAACACCCTTGGGGCTGATGTTAGGCCAAAGGGCACTGCTCTGAATTGATAGTGGCCTGAGGGCAACTCGAACCTGAGGTACTTTCTGTGGGAGCACCTGATGGGAATGTGAAAATAGGCATCTTTGAGGTCCAGGGAGGCTAGCCAGTCCCCTGGCCTTACAGAGGGCAGAACTTTGGTTTTAAAAGGTGCTTGTTCAGATATCTTAGATCCAGGATGGGCCGCCATTCTCCTGTTTTTTGGGGGGGGTTAGGAAGTACCTGGAGTACAATCCTTTGCCCTTGTGTAGGGCAGGAACCCTCTCTATGGCTCTTAGAGCCAGGAAGGAAGAAACCTTTGCCTGGAGGGCAAGGGTCTCTGATGGATTTGCAGGTGGAAAGGATCTGGTTCTCATCTTAGGAGATTTTTTTGAAGCCGAGAACCAGTCCCTGACTTACTACTTCCAGGACCCACTTGTCTGATGTCGGAGACTTCCAGTCCTGGACAAAGTAAGCCAGCCTGCCCCCTACAGGTATTGGAGAATCTGCCTGGGCAGACCCATCAGGGTGTCTGCTTCGCAAGGGCTTTAGGCTGAGGGGTGGAAGCAGGCCTGCTCATTCCCCGTCTGCCTCTCCCTCTGAAGAACCCCATCTGAGCATAGGAAGAAGAGGAGGCCTGGGCTTGGTAAAAAGGCCTTTGAAAAGGCCTGCCCCTGGACTGCTGCCTTTGAGGAGTGGCTTGCCTTTCTTTGGCCTGAGCACTCCTGTAGGTGGCCCTGTACTCATCCATCTTTTTCATGTAGTTCTCTGTCTGCTCCCCAAACAGAGAATTACCAATGACAGGGAAATCCGTGGCCTTAGCCTGGGTATCCTGTGATAGGCTAGGACATCTCAGCCAAGCCATCCTCCGAAGAGCCACAGATGTAGCCATGACTCTAGATGAAACATCACTGAAGTCCACAGCAGCACGAAATTGCACCTTGGATGCCTCAATCCCATCTGCACCCACCTGCTCCAGCTCCCTGGCAAGCTGGTCAGCGTCCTGTTTAGCCAGAGCCAGAACAGTGTCCCATCTGGACTTCTGGTATCTAGCTGTGTAGGCCATAAAGTTAGCCTGCCTGAGTCCCAAAGATGCTGCCATGTACTGCTACTTTGCCATGGCATCAATCCTCCTGGAGTCCTTATCTGGGGGGTGTGATGCCAAGGGAATATTTGCCTTATCACAGGCAGCAGCCTGCACTACCCCAACATGGCTGCATTGCTGAGAAAGGAATTCCGTGTCCGAGCCTGAAAGGGTGTACCTCTTGTCCATTCATCTGTCCATAGGAGGTATGGAGTTAGGAGTCTTCAGAATTTTAAATGTCTGTTTCCCAAAAGATTTATGGAGGGGAACAGACAGTCTCCTGGACTCTGGGATGTCCATCATTTCAACAAAATCAGACTCCTCCTCATCCTCTACTGCTTCTTCCATCGGAAGCTGGAGGGTTTCAGCCACTTTTTTGTAAAACATAAAGTGGGAAGGGGACTCAGAAAGCCTGGGAGGAGAAACACCTGGAGGTCTGTCTGGGGAGATGTCCGGGTCAATAGGCACATCCACTTTCATAATCACCATCATCATCCTCATACTCTCCCTCCTCCTCCTCCGGTTCATAAAATTCTTCTAAAGTGTAATCCGGAACCGGGGGAACCGACCAAACCGAGCCCCTGCCAGATGGTGCCGGATCGGCCGGAACCAAAGCTAGCGACTGCACTATCCTTATCGCTTTGGCTATCTCATCAGCGGTCGGAGTATGAATTTCTGGATCCGAACCGGATGATTTTTCTCTTCTCTTCCTTTGAACCAGAACAGACTCCTCAGAATTGGCTCTCCTTTTGCCCAAAGAAGTTTCGCCCTGGTCAGCGGGCACTCCTTCTGGTTCGGTCAGAACCGAACCGAGATGGCCATCCGGGTCAGTGGACTTCTCGGACTCGCTTTCCCTCAGTCTACCTACTCTCTTATCCAGGGTAGCTTTGGGAAAATTCTTTCAAATTTGGCAGTCTGAATAGAAGGGGTCAAACCCCAGATAATAAACACAGGTGGTATGGGGATCAGCCTTAACATAGGCTTCCCCACACACACTGCAGTGTTGAAACCCAGTGGGCCAGTTTTTTTTTCTTGGGTTTCTCAGACATGGCCAATCCTATCCAAAACGAACCCTTTTTTCGGCACTCCGCCAGGCAAGACTCCCCTATCGGTTCCTGACCGTGTTACGGGTCTTGTAAAAAAACGCAATTAAATCAGTTTTTTTAAGAACTGATACGGACCGGTTACCACACTCTAAGTAAATTCACAAACTTTTTAAGACTAAACTGATCAGTTCAGCCGAACCGATCCAAAATTTACAAGTTCCACACAGAAATTAAATGTAAAACCTATCTAGTACTCACGGTACCACAGACAGAGACTTAAACCGACAGATTCGGTAGCAGAAATTCGGTAGAAACCAAGCGAAAAACGACACTTTAACAGACTTTTTGAACCAAGCAAAGGAGAAATCTCCGGAGCGACTGTTCAGTGAGGCTGAGTAAAGAATCTGATGGTTGGAGTTTAAACAACAGCAGACAGGGGCTTCAACCAAGCTCACGCTGAACCTTCCATGCTGGCCATGGAAAGTTAACTCTTTGTTCTCCGGGGCAGTTGAAAGGCAGGACTTAACTGCAATAGTCAGAATACAGCAAGACTTCATGTTGTTTGAATGAGCCAGTCGTCCAGGTATGGAAATATTCTTCCTTCATAAAGAGGCCACTACTACTGCCAGGCACTTTGTGAAAAACCTTGGAGCCAATGTCAGGCTGAAGGGCACTGCTTTGAACTGGTAATGGCCTGAGGGCAACTTGAACCTGAGGTACTTCCTGTGGGAGCACCTGATGGGGGATGTGAAAGTAGGCATCTTTTAAGTTCAGGGAGGCTAGCCAGTCCCCTGGCGTTAGAGAGGGAAGAATTATTCCCGGAATCACCATCTTGAACCTTGGTTTTAAAAGATGTTTGTTCAGGTATCTTAGATCTAGGATGGATCGCCACACCCCTGTCTTTTTTGGGGTAAGGAAGTACCTGGAGTACAGACCTTTGCCCCAGTGTAGGGAAGGAACTCTCTCTATGGCTTCTAAGGCCAGAAGAGATGAAACCTCTGCCTCTAGGGCAAGGGTTTCGGAGAGACTTGCAGGTGAAAGATCTGGCTCTCATCTTCGGAAATTTTTTGAAGCCGAGAACCAGTCCCTGGCTTACTACTTCCAGGACCCACTTGTCTGAAGTAACAGACACCCAGTCCTGGATGAAGTAAGCCAGCCTGCCCCCTCCAGGGATAGGAGAGTCGACCCAGGCAGGACCATCAGGGTGTCTGCGTGGCAGGAGCCTTAGGCTGAGGAGTGAATGCAGCCCTGCTCATCCCCCTTCTGCCTCTCCCTCTGAAGAACCCCCTCTGTGAAAAGGGAGAAGAGGCCTGTGCTTGGTAGAAAGACCTATGAAAAGGCCTGCCCTAGATTGCTGTCTTTGGGGAGTTGCCTGCCTCTCCTTGGCCTGTGCACTCCTATAAGTGATCCTATATTCCTCCACCTTCTTCATGTAATTCTCTGTCTGCTGCCCAAACAGAGAATTACCTTCCACAGGGAAATCCATGGCCTTAGCCTGGGTGTCCTGAGAGAGGCTAGTACATCTGGGCCAAGCCATTCTCCGAAGAGCCACAGAAATAGCCATGACTCTTGATGACACATCACTGGAGACCGACAACTTTAACAGACTTTGAACCAAGCAGAAGGAGAAATCTCCGGAGTGACTGCTCAGTGAGGTGGAGTAAAGAATCTGACAGCTGGGTTTCAAAGTGCTGCAGACAGAGACCTCAACTGAGCTCGAGCTCAACATTCTATGCACTGCATAGAATATTAACCCTATGCTCTCCAGGGCAGTTTAAAGGCTGGGGCTAACTGCAGATTGTCAGAATACAGCAAGACTTCATGCTGTTTGAAAAATGTTTTATCTGCACAAGTGCCGTCTGACCTCGGGTAACCTCACCAAGTGGCGTAAGTCACAAGTGAGGTGCCAGAGGTCAAACAGCACAAGTGCAGATAAATCATTTATCTGACAGCTCACCATTATATATTTCATTTATGCAATAGGGATGCTTTATGTCAGTGCATGGACATTTGCTTTTGACTGTTTATCTTTGTTTGTTTTAAATGATAATTTCTGGGACTTTTTTTTAACTTTCCTAGTGTATGTCTGCCTAGTGTAGTAGTTGCTATTAAATGAAACACTACTCATTTTGTAGAAAACTTTGGGCTGAACAAATGGCATGCTCACAGCACAATGCTATTTTTTTTTTCATTTTAAAGTTATTTGCATTTGTCTGTAGAAAAAGTGGATAAAAAATTGAATTTTCTGCTTTTTTTTTTGCTAATTATAGAAAACTAAACGGTATCTATAAATGAAACCACTGATTTTGTAGACATTTTTGTGCTGAACAACTTCTATGCTGACAGTACTATTACTTTTTATTCTAAAATTATTTGCATTTGTTTGCCAAAAAGCGAACAAAACAGATATAATTCTCCACTGTGTTTTGCCAATAAATAAATCTATAAGGTATCTGTAAATGAAACACCACTCATTTGTAGATAATTCTGTGCTGAACAACTTTCATGCTCACAGTACTATGCTATCTTTTTTCGTTTTAAAGTTATCTGCATTTGAATATAGTTAGTACTGGTACTGAGGCCGAACATTCTAAATGAGTTCTGGAGTGATTATAACATATCTACTATGTATATAAATCTGTGATGATGAGTCTATGTGTATAAATGTGAGATTTCACATTTATACACATAGGTCAGATTTATTACATACGATTTTTGTCCATGTCTATTGCATAAATTAAGATTTCCTGGGGTTTGAATTACTATAAGTCTCGTATCCAGTAATGACGGCATAATAAGAGAGTGCAAACCTGCACTTAAATAGCTTCTATGGAAAAACACCAAAATGCAGGTTGACTATTGCTCTTGCATGCTGTACTCACCTTGCCAATCTGGGCCTCGTATTCCTCTCGCAACTCCCCAGGTTTACTCAGCAGAGGTGGAGGGTAGAAAGCGTGTGCTGTATCCAACAGAGAACAGACAATAGAAGAAAGAATGTGAGAAAAAGGTTGTACACAGATAAACAGAAAACTGCTGAAGGGGCAAAAGGATATTGGGATTATAATGTATGGTAGAACATTATTATAGGTAGAAATCTACCTTTTTATAACGTTTTACCATCGATGTGACGTCACGATGTTGTTAACCCATCGATGGTACATCACTTTGATGGGTTAACAACCAGGAACAGTCTGGGCATGTGTGCAGCTGGATCGGGACGGCCTTGAAACGGCCGCGACGGAGAGGGAAGAGCAGAGGGGACATAAAAACAAAACAGCAGTAAGAAACTACTTTCTTTTCTTAAAAAAACGAAATGGTACCATACACTGTAAAAGCTAATGTATGGTACATCGATGTGTAACCAGTTTTGTTAACCAATCTCGAGGTTACCACGGCAACGTAAACCTCTCGAGCTTCGCTCTCGATGTTTACATGGTCGCCCTGGCAACCTCTCAATGGTTTTAACAAACCGGTTAACCATTGATGACCATACATTATCCTCTATGTAAAAGCAGGCAATAGAACTGCACGCAGCACTCCAAAAGAGTGCGTTCAGTGACCATGTTACCTCCCTTCTAAGACTGTTCAGGCCCCACCTTATGCATACATACACCGTGTTTGCCTTCCCACAGGCTCTACTGCATTGAGAAGGTTTTCAAACAGCGCCAAGAAAAAAATTACTTACATAGTAATCTTGTTCCTTCCAAGGGAATCTTACTGTATTCTGACTTCTGCAGTATGATCTCACCATAAGACTGCTCCGGAGCCAAAATGGATAATAGAACCTATGCTAATCATGGAATGTTAGGTACGAGCTCAGTTTTCCACCACTGTCCCTAGTAAACATTCTGCAACCATCAGGTTCTTATAGAGCAAACATAACTACAAGCTATTTAAACTATACTTATAATTAAATAACCAATTAACACCACCCTCTCCCTTTATTTAAAAGTGTGGGCAACACTAAGACTCAAGTAACTAAGCCTAATAAAGAAACACTCACAGGTTTCAAACAGCATGGACAGCTGTGTTGCAGTGCCCATAGGTTCCAACAGGGGAGGTAGGGTGGGAGCTCAGAATATAGTAAGATTCCTTTGGAAGAAACAATATTACTATGGTAAGTAATTTCTTCTTCAAACCCCAAGAAATTTTACTGTATTCTGGACATATGCAGACTAATCAAGCAGCACATTTGGAGGAGGGTAGAGAACCTATTTAGGAAACTGGCTCTGCAGTACTGCTGTGTCAAACCTGGCATCACTCCTGGCCTGGGTATTCAGGCTGTAGTGTTTGGGAAAGGCATGAACTGTTTTCCAGGTAGCTGTTTTGCAGGTTTCCAACAAAGGGATATCTCTTGCAGCTGCTACTGAAGCAGCTGTACCTTATGTGGAGTGGGCCCAGAGGCCTACAGAAGGCTCTTCACCCACTTTGCTGTAGCAAAATTGGATACAGGCAACAATCCAATGGGCAATGGTCCTCTTTGAGGCATCTCTGCCCTTCCCCACTTCTCCGTAAGTCAGGAAGAGCTGGGTTCTATCCTGCCTGTGTTCTTTCGTGTGATCCAAGTAGTAGCGAATAGCTCTCTTGACATCAAGACTATGCAGTCTTCGTTCCCCAGAGCTGGAATGATCAGTGAAAAAGACTGGTAAGGTCATGGACTGATTAAGGAAGAAGTCTGAGACCACTTTAGGGAGGAATTTCCGACTGGTCCTAAGGACCACCATGTCACTGTGGATTGCTAAGTAATCTGGCCTGTGGATAAGGCCTGGAGCTCACCAATCCTCCTGGCGGAGGTGATGGCTACCAGGAAAGTACAGTTATGCAAGAACTTACCGTAACAGTAGATCTTTGAGATAGGCTCTTGCAGTAGGTAATTACATATAGGACCGACGCCGGCAGACGGCAGGACCCCACGGAAACATTTCTAGCTAGCAGTCCCTGGCGAAGGACCGCCCCCACGTCAAGTGACCAGCGTCAGGAGACGTCAGGATAAAGGGGCGGTCCCTGACGCCCGTCTTCCAGTTCTTTCTTGCCACGGGCCAGAAAGGCTGGACGATGAGGAGCAGATAGTTCCCTCACTGGAAAAGGAGCTGGAAAAGCCTAGGGGGATGGAGGGCGGGAAGGTATTACCTACTGTAAGAGCCTCTCTCGAAGATCTACTGTTACGGTAAGTTCTTACGTAACTGTACTATCTTACTTCGAGAGGGCTCTTGCAGTAGTTAATTACATATAGGACTGAGTCCAAAGCAGTCTGGAATAAAGAGAGGCACCGGGAGGAGGAAAAACTACTCCAAAAGGCAGTTCTAGCTGTGCAAGCCTCAAGATAAGAGGCCTTGCAGAACAGCCAGCCCGAAGCCTGTTCTACGGCGAGGGGCAACATCCAAACTGTAGTGTTTAGTAAAGGTATGGACGGAAGTCCAGGTGGCGGCAGCACAAATGTCTGCCGCAGACACATTTTTGAAACAAGCCACTGAGGCAGCTACTCCTCTGGTGGAGTGGTCTCTTACTCGACCCGGGAGGGTCTTGTTATATTTGTCATAACAGAAAGTGATGCAATGAGCCAACCACTTAGACAGGCATTGCTTGGTAACAGCATTGCCTTCCCTTTTATGAGCAAAAGAGACGAACAATTGATCAGTCTTTCTGAGATCCTTCGTCCTGTTGGTGTAGTATCTTAGAATCCGGTGAACATCCATAGTATGGAGTAAATACTCCCCCTTGATTACAGTACTGCGTAAAAAAGGCAGGTAACGTTATGGACTGATTTAGAGTAGACTCAGCTACTAATTTAGTGAGAAACGTAGGATTCGTGCGAAGAGCAACACGTTCCTTGTGAAAAATCAAGTACGGGATTTTACACATCAGGGCCTGGAGCTCGGAAATTCTCCGAGCAGAAGTGATGGCCACCAGGAGAGAGTCTTCCACAAAAGGAACTTCAAATCCGCAGAAGCTGCAGGTTCGAAGGGAGGGAAAGTAAGTTTCTCGAGAACAAAGTTCAAGTCCTAAGAGGAAGCAGGAGTATGGATGGGGGACCTCAGATGGAGGACCCCTCTGAGAAAGGTCTTGGAGGCCTCCAGTTGAGCGAAAGCTTTGTCTGCGAAGGGAACATGATAGGCTGAGAAGGCCGCCATGTGTACCTTCAGAGAAGAATGACTGAGACCCAGGTCAAACAGATAACGTAGATACTCCAGCAGAAGCCCCGCTGAACAGGAGAAGGGTTCCACGTTCTTGGAAGCAGCCCAGATAGTGAATCTTTTCCATTTCATGGCATAAGTGGATCTGGTGGAGGGTTTTCTGGCCTCCACTAAAAGCTCCGCCACTTTGGGAGACACTCCAAAACGGGACTGGGCTAAGTCTGCAGGAGTCATGCATGCAGTTAAAGTGATTTGAGGCCTGGATGGACCAGGGTCCCCTGATCCTGGGTCAATAAACCTCGAGACAGAGGAGGATCCTCTGAGTATTGTTGTAGAAGAGAGAACCAAACTTGCCTGGGCCAGAAAGGAGCGATCAGAATCATTCGCGCTCCTTCTGAAGCTAGTTTCTGCAAGACTCGTGGGATAAGTGGAATTGGGGGAAAGGCATAGACGAATCTGTCCTTCCAGTCTAGAGAGAGAGCGTCGCTCCAAAAAGCGCCTTGCTCTGAAACGAGCAAGCAGAAGATGGCAAGTTTTGCGTTTAGAGGGGATGCGAACAGGTCGACCTGTGCTGTTCCCGAAAGTTGGAAGATATTGTCTAGGACCCCTTGGTCCAGTTCCCACTCGTGAGTCAGAGCAGAAGAGCGACTTAGCATGTCTGCCAGAGTGTTGTCGCCTCCCGGAACGTGAATTGCCATGAGGTGAAGGTCGTGTTGTGTTGCCCAATCCCAAACCCTCACTGCCTCCCTGCAAAGAGGGTAGGACCGAATCCCTCCCTGTTTCTTGATGTCACACACCACGCACATGTTGTCCGTCTGTACGGCTAGGTGGCCGGGAAGGATGTATTGGTGAAGGGCTTGGCGAACGTACAACACTGCCCGAAGCTCAACCACACTGATGTGGACAGCTTGTTCCAGCTTGGACCAGGAGCCCTGGGTCTGATGAGCTCCCCAACCTTCACCCGAGGCGTCTGTGGTTACAGTCTTGGAGGGGGGAGGATGAAAGAAAGGAACTCCCCAAAACAGGTTCTCTCGAACCATCCACCACTGCAAGTCTCGGAGCATCGGCGAGGAGACCATAACTGGGTGATCTAGATCGTCCACCAGCTGATCCCATTGAGAGCTTAGAGTCCACTGAGAAATTCTCATGTGGCGTCGAGCGTGAGGAACCGTTGGGATAGCAGCCGCCATGAGCAAGAGAAGGCAAATGACTGACCTTGCAGAGACCATCCTGCGGTCAGACAGCAGACTTATTTGGGTCTGGAGGGTGGACGCCCTGGGAGGCAGGAAGGCCTTGCCCGTGGTCGTATCAAGAATTGCCCCAATAAATTGTAGTCTCTGGGATGGGTCCAGATGAGACTTGGAATGGTTGATGGTAATACCCAGGCAGACAAAAATTTGCTGGGTAAGGGAGAGGCAACGCAGGAGTTCCTCCCTGGACGAGGCCACCAGGAGCCAATCGTCCAGATATGGGAAAACCTGCACTCCCCTGGTACGCAGGTGGGCCGCCACCACTGCCAGGCATTTGGTAAACACTGGGGCCGAGGATAGACCAAACGGGGCACCTTGAACTGTTAGTGGTCCCCCTGGAATGCAAAACGAAGGTGTTTGCGATGAGATGGGCGAATGGGAATGTGCAGATAAGCATCCTGCATATCCAGAGCACAAAGCCATTGACCCGGCTGGAGGAGGGGCAGAAGGCTCTGCAAAGAGAGCACCCTAAACCTTTGGTATTCTACAAAAAGATTCAGGGAACTCAGATCCAAAATCGGTCTGAGATCTCTGGTCTTCTTTGGGACCAGGAAGAAATGGGAATAGTAACCCGTCCCTCGCAGATGAAAGGGGACGGGCTCCATTGCTTGTTTCAGCAGGAGAGCCGAAATTTCCTCCTGGACCAAGAGAAGATGTTGCCATGAATACGACTACTTCAGAGGGGGGTGGTTTCTGAAAAAAACTCTATTGAGTGTCCTTCTGCTATGAGCTGGAGCACCCAAGAATCTCTGGTTATCCTCTCCCACCCCGGAAGGTAGAGGGAAAACCTCCCTCCTACCGGTTCCTCCAGAAAGTCCGGAGGCAGTGGGAGAGGAAAGGAGTCAGGTGGTGTGGGGCAGCGCCGCAGCAGAAGCACCCGCTGCTTTTTTGGGCGGGGGCTTAACAGGCTGTGGGGCCCGCGTTGTAGCCCGCCTTCCTGGGTTTTGCCTTTGGCCGTATCTGGCTCATGAAAGGGACAGCGCTGCTGCTGATGGGGAAGGTACATGGAATCAACTGACTTCAGTGCCGTCCCCTTCTCTTGCAAATCGGTGATGATGTCCTTGACATCACCCCTGAAAAGCACCAACCCCCAGAAGGGTGCTTCCTGGATAGCAGATTGCACCTCCGGAAGCAACCCTGACACACGGAGCCAAGCATGACGCCGTAGGCCTACAGCGCAAGCTGAGCTCTGCCCAGCAGTGTCCACTGCATCGTATGTCGCACGAAGCATGTGTCGACTGGCTGAACGAGCACAGCGGACCAGATCAGACAACTCCTGCTTGACTTGGGAGTCAGGCAAGGAGTCCAGTTTGGCTTCCACCTGAGTCAGAATGGCCTTCTGGTAGTCCCCCATATGGCCGACATAGTTCAGGGACCTGATCCCTAGCGTGGAGGAAGCGTAAATCTTTCTCCCATGCTGATCCAGAAGGCGTGATTCCTTATCAGGTGGTGACGAGCTAAGATGTTTGGGGTTCGCCGACCAGCCGTGAGCGGCGCGAATCACAACCGAGTCGGCCCGAGAGTGAGAATCCAGGAAATCAACACCCTCTGGAGCCTGATATAGCCTGTTCGACTTCCTAGGAAGTGGGGCTAAAGCCGACAGCTGTTTCTATATAGTGGTAACAAGGTCGGCATGAGGCTCAATCCAGGGTGGCACCAATGTAGGAGCTGTCACGGGCAGATCCAGATGTTCAGCGAGTTTCAGACGCTGAGGATCTGGTTCCAGGGAGTGCCACTGATAAGCCTCCTGGATTTTCCTAAGCAACTCCGTAAAAGAAAGATCCTCCGGAGGAGTCCTTGGCCCGGGCTTCGACAGAGAGTGTGGCTCGTCGTCTCTCTCAGAGCAACTGCCTGAAGAATCCAAAGAGTCCGAGAGTGAAGAGGAAAGACCCCTTCCGATTCGGAAGGAACGGACCCTTTGGGAAATCCTGGGGAAGCGTGATCCTGCCTTCTCTGGATCCAGATGGAAGAACCCTGGAATCCAGAGGTGGTGAAGGAGTGTGCCGCCTCGGACATACGGGAACCTGGGACGGCACCGTCGCGAGAAGGCAGCTCTCGACCTCTTTGGTGAGCTGAGCCTTGACCTCAGCCCACCAGGAGACCAGAGTCTCCTGCAGGTCCACCGGCAGCCGCGAGGGCGGTGGAGGAGGAGGCGGCTGGGGATAAGGATACGGGCTATAACCGTATGGAGCGTATCTAAAACCTAGCTGCGGGTAGCCTGGCGTCAGGTGTTGTGGCGCCGGATACTGCGGTCCGGGTACGCCGGATAGGACAAAGGATACCCAGGAGCGGGGCTGCCGAGCAGACATCCCAGCCGGTGGCCTCATGGGCGGGTCCACAATGGAGGGCCCGAAGGGAGCGGGATGTCTCCCGGAGTTGGTAGGACTGGCGTCAGGGCCGGAGTCCAGGGAGCCGACGTCAGATCCGGCGCACCAGGTGGTGGAAGGACTGACGGAGGAGGAAGATCCCCAGCGGCCAGGGATGGAGGGGAGAAATCCCCGGGGTCGTGTTGGGGAGACTCTGGGTCCCCAGACTGCAGCGAAGGCTGCGGGGAACCGGGTATGATGGACGTGGGGGGGGGGGGTTCGTCGTCGGTTCCTTCGCCAGCCGGACGAGAGGCTTACGGGTGAGCTCCCGGCGGGCGCCGGAGGAGCTGGCGTCCGACTTATGAGAGCCATCACCGGAGGCAGGTCGAGTAGAGGCATCGGCCTGGTCCCGTGGAGTGAAGGCCGCGTGGATGTCGGAGGAGCTGACGCCCGACTTACCAGAGTCCCCTGCGATGGTAGGCCACAAGCCTGCGGAGGAACCAGGGGCGGAGGCCTCCAATTGCCCGGAGGCGCCCGCAAGGCCCAAGCACGAGCCAGACGGGCAGGCCAACGCCCTCTCTGAAACCTCCGAGGCGGCCGTCGAGGAGCTGTCCCCGGAGGGGACGTTACCTGTGTCTCCCGCGACTCGAGGGAGACGCGTGAGGAGCCTCTTGTCCCAGTGCTCTCCTTCTCCTTCAGATGGCCTTTGGGGAAGTGGATGCCTGCCTCAGTTTTTGAGCTCCTTTTCCATTGAACTCATTTTCTTCTTCAGAATATGGGCTTCCAGGGATTGCTGCCGCCTTTTCCGGTAGCGCTCGTAGCTGAGGCAGTGCTGGCACTTCTCGACGGGTGATCGGGGCCTAGGCAGAACAGGCACCGGAATGGCCGATCCCTGTGCGGAAGTTGGCTGACCACCGCATTTATTTTTGTGCTCCGAGGTGGTAGGACGCATATACATCGATGGTGGTACTGACGTTAGGCCTAAAAGCAATTATTTTGGTAAAAAACGACTAAAATAGGGCTGGACGGCTAACAAACTTTTCTGCGAGGCGCTGCACAAGCTAACGGCGGGAAAGAACTGGAAGGCGGGCGTCAGGGACCGCCCGCTTATACCAACGCTTCCTGACGCCAGTCACCTGATGGTGTGTCCTGACGGGACTGCTAGCTGGAAATTTTTTTCTGATGGGTCCTGCCGCCTGCCAGCGTCAGTCCTATATGTAATTACCTACTGCAAGAGCCCTCTAGAAGTAAGATATGAAAATTACGTACCTACTGTAATTCTTGATCTTCTCTTGTATCTTCACCATTCATTACTGCTTGGGTTAAGCCGGAGGCGCGCACCCGCTACGGGAGTTGTTTTTTTTTATTATTTTGGAGTCGGCTCCAACGGCGGTGCCCTCGAGCAAGACGTACTGCGTCATGCACGAGGGGCGGCCGTTAGGTGCCACAGACTCCTCCTCTATCTCAGTTCTATTAGCCGGAGAGGCGAAAATAAAGGGTAAGAAAAAAGGAAAGCGAGGCAAGAGAGCAGAGGGATAGAAAAAGGAAAGGATATAAACTGAAAAAGGAATAAGCCGATAGAGAATAGACATAGGAGAGAGAATTCCTACCCTAAGGGACCGCAGGGCCTCCTTTCCGGGGCGGCTCTAGGGGAGGAACAGAGAGAAGAAAAGGGAAAGTAGAAGAAGAAAAAGAGGCATGTCGAGAGGGAGAACAGTGCCCATCGAGCATTGGTTGAGAGGCTCATAGGCTCGAGACTAACAAGGGAGCAAGAATCCCAGTTGCTAGGACTGAGGGGAGGTTCAACCGAACCACCTGAACAGATTCGAATGATAGCAACATCTCTGAACTCTCAACATGCCAAGTCCCTACATCCTAGCTGAGGGCTCTTAGACTGCCCGGGCAGAACCTGTTCCGGGAAGAGCACCCACCAGGAAGGGGCTAAGTCCCTTCTCGCACCTTGTTAAGTGCTAACACAGCAGTGTATGGAAAGACTATGCCTTCACGAAGGCAGTTTTACGAAAGATAGAGTGGAACTCAATCAGACTCCCTAAGGCAAGCAGACGCTCAGAGCTGAGAAGTTCAATCAGCAGCTGGAAGAGGTCAAAATAATACCTGCCAGGGATTCCAAATTTTGCCGAGGCCGCGTCAGAACATGGCCTCTTAAGCTGGGAAACTGCATAACCTAAAAGAACGTATTTAGGAATCGCACCCTAAGGGCGGTCAGAAAGAGTTCCCTCAGAATTAAAGAAAGTACAACCGTGCTCGTTCCTCTTCACCTTGAGGAAAAAAGCGGATCATTCACTAAGAATGGAAAAACAGAATTTTTTTTTTTTTTTTGGCATAAAGGCCAAGGGAAGTAAGACGAATGAGACGTGAGGGGGAGACGCCACAGAAGGAGGCCACTGAGGGGAAGGTGGGTGGGTATCAGTAATGAATGGTGAAGATACAAGAGAAGATCAAGAATTACGGTAGGTACGTAATTTTCATATCTTCCCTTGTCAATCTTCACCATTCATTACTGCTTGGGTGAGTACCAAGCCCTCCCCTTAAAAAGGGGGTAGAACCCTGAGGGAACAAGACCCCCAGCCTCCTGTTGGTGAGAAACAGAAGGGGAAGACCCTGGCTAATACAGAGAGAAGCCTAAGTGGGAGAAGAGCTAGGAGGTGCCCCCCGAGGACAGGGAGACGGAGGAAGCCCCTGCAGAAGTCTCCTAGCTCTGGAGGAAAAAAGACGGGTTCCCCGGAAAGCGGAGCGCATTACCCTACACCGGGCCAGGGGTGACAACCTTGATAGTCGAAGCCATGCCGTCCACCTAATGCAGATCGCTGTCCCCGCAAGCCTAGAAGCCACCTCACTGGCGTCATAAGATGCCCTTGCTTGGTGTCTTGCCAGCTCCAGGCCTATAGCAGAGAGGGCAATAGCCTGTCTGGTGTGCTCCGTATCAGGCATTGATGCTAAAAGCCGGGAGAGCATCGACCACAAATGCCGATTGTAGGCAGCGTGGTGAGCCTGATGTGATGCAATTCAAGCCACCGCACGAGAAGAAGAGAACACTCTTCGCCCCCACCGGTCGAACTGTAGGGATTCCAAATCCGGTGGACGGTCGTGCGCCAGGCGGCGACGCCCGGAAGGAGTCTCTAGGTAGACCAAACCCGAGGACGGGTTGGGAAGGGTACCCAGGGATTCTGAGGGGCCACAATACCTTCGACGACAGTCTGCTGGGGCTGGAGAAAGGGCGGCTGGCTACTGCCAGGAATGGATAGACGCCCTGAAAGGGATAAGCCAGGAAGGTACCACCAGGTGCTGGGCACTGAATTCTCCAAGGAATTCACGCGGCCTCCGTTTCAGTATTGTCTCACCTAACGTAAGAGATTCGAAGATCCCTCACCATCCTCGAAAGGAATCGCTGATATTCAGTGAAATCAGCGTCGGAAGAAAGGTGAGCAAGGGGTTCCTCTCCCTCAGAGGAGGAAGACGAGGATGATGGAGAGCTAGAATGCCCAGAAGATTCCTGCGGCGGTGGGGAGAGTCGAAAGACCCGCTCATGCATATGTTCAACGTGATGAGGGAAGGCCGCGAGAACCTTCTGAACTGCTCCCAGGATAACGGACCATGAGGGACCGATATGGCCTGGAAGAGCGGGGTGGTAACAGAGGTACTGGAGAAGGGCATGTTAAGAGGCAACTGACCTCTGCTAGGGCTCTGAAACCGGGAACGGAGCCTGAGCTGGCGGGATCCCGACAACAAACCAGGCCGCAAGATGAGACCCTGGGGATGCGATGCCTGGAAGAGCCCGGGGATCCTCCTCAGACGAACCCGGACTGCACGGATCCAGAAGGGCAGTCACAGCAACGCCTACCGAGTGGGAAATCCGGGCTCAAGAGAGAGGGCGGGGTTCGGCGCTTACGACTCCTAGCCACTCCCCACGAGGGGTGGCCGGGCGGAGACCGGCGACGCAACGGCCCTCCCCCACCGGGCCGACCTCTCGGACTCAGAGAGCTCTCCCTCCCCGACTCCAGCTGCCCTCCCTCGGGGCGGCAACAGCACCCTGAGGGTAGCTGTCACAGACCCCAAGAGGGGGAGCCCCTCAGTCCCCACTACATCACCCCGGGACCACCCCAGCCCGAGGGCCCTCAGGAGGACAGGAGGGAACAGTGGAGGGGCCCACGCCGCTTAGCACACCGTACACCGGGACCCCAAAGAGAGTCAGGAGCCAGGATGGGTCCCTTATCCGGAATCACCGACCAAGAGGACGAGACCAGCAGAACTCTCGATGCTGGCAACCCCAGGGGTCCCGAGGAACGGCGCCGACGCACCCTAGCCCACCCGCGACAGCTAGGCCCGTCCTGGCTCCCCTGCCGCGCCAGTTAGGCTCCACGGTGCGCCCCGCCTGGAACCTAACTGGCTTCGCGGTAGCTTAACGGCGCTGCTCGATCACCGGAGTCGCAAGCGTGCCGATCCAAAACGGCGCCGGAAGATGGCGCCAGGTCCACTGGTGCCAGGCCCAGCAGGCGTTGGCCTCGACACTGGGAGCCTGCACCTCCGAGGAGGTGACTGCTGAGGGGGTCCCGCCGCGCCCCGAATGGGACTACGACGTTCCCCCGACACCGCGAGAGAAGCTTCTCGCAAGAGAAGAGGAGAAGCCTCCTCCTCCATGGACCGTGATAGGCCCAGGAGGGGACCCCGGGAAGGGCCTAGATCTTACCTGGGAGTCCTTGAGCGACGCCCCCTCTAAGGTCATACCTAGCCGAAGCTTGAACGCCGCGACTTTAGAACACGACGTACCATGGAGAAACAAGGCCGCACGCTGCCCATGTTGTGGTTGGGTCCCAGGCAACGGAGACAGATGATATGCCGGTCCGAGACGGAAAAATGCCGGCCACAGGAGCACCGACGCATAGGGGCGTGGCCCGCCTTTGACTTACACCTTGCTCCCGAACCGGACATGATGCGAACTAAACAAGGAAAAAAAAGCAATAAAGCACTCGGCACCGTAGATAGAAAACAAAAGGAACGGTCTTACCGGTGACGGCGTCGAGTGAGTCGTGAAAACCTTCTGAGAAAACGAGGAGTCTTGAAGAACCGAAAACACTATACGCTACCGCGCAGCAGGTGCAGCCTCGACGGCAGGAGAAACAGAACTGAGATAGAGGAGGAGTCTACGGCACCTAACGGCCGCCCCTTGTGCATGACGCAGTACGTCACGCTCGAGGGCGGCGCCATTGGAGCAGACTCCAAAAAAAAAAAAAAAAAACTCCTCAGAAGGGTGCACGCCTCCGGCTTAACCCAAGCAGTAATGAATGGTGAAGACTGACAAGGGAAGATCATTGTTTTTCATGTCACATCCTTAAGCTCTGCTGAGGACACGGGTTCTAACAGTGGTTGCATTACCTGCCCAATGCATATGTTAAGGTCCCATGCAGAACTGAGTTCCCTGTGATGGGGGTTCAAGTGCAGTAGACCCTTGAAGAACTTTCTGAATACCTGGTTGGTGGCCAGAAATGCCCCTTTTCCAGGAGAGATATGCAGAGACTGCAGCCAGCTATACCTTAAGGGTGGAAGGCTGAAGGCAACAGGAATGCAAGTGTGCCAGACAGTGCAAAAATGGAAACTGCGTACCTACTGTAATGCTTGATCTTCTTGGACAGAGTCTCCACCACTCATTCACACCAATGGGAACCCAGCAGGAGCCAAAAATTCTCAGGAGGGCCGGCACCTAGGTAGCGCCATGAGGAAGCAGCACCGCCAGCCCAGCTCTCGACATATAGACTACCTCGGCGTCAACCCTCCAACCGTCTCAGTACCTTTTTTACCGAGGAAGTGCAGCATAAAGTAACCTAGTGAAACTAATGTATGTCAGACATAATATAGTCTGAATGACCCGTACAAGAAGGGTCAACAGAGTCTTCGTAGCCCAACAATGAGGGGATGAAGACCAAAAACAGGATGAGTGAGCTCAAGGGATGGGAGGGCGCGTGAATGAGTGGTGGAGACTCCATCCAAGAAGATCAAAAATTATGGTAGGTACGTAATTTCCAGATCTTCCTGGACATAAAGTCTCCACTGCTCATTCACACTAATTGGAGAGTACCGGGCCAAAGTAATCCCCAGAGATGGGTTGTAGGAGAGAGGAGCTCACTTAGGACAGAAGCCCACTGAGGACTGACCTACCAAAGGACTGATGCTGTCTAGCATGGACATCCAAAACGTAGTGCTTCATGAAAGTGTGCACTGAACTCAAAGTGGCCGCACTGCAGGTGTCCAAAATGGGTGCATTTCGAATTTCTGACAGACATGCCACAGCTGCTCTGGTAGAATGCACGTACACTCTGCCTTCCAGCTTAACCTGTACCCAGGGCTCCAACCTGTTTTACTCATCCCATTTTAGGAAATACTCTTCACAAAAATGTTTTAATGAGTACCAGTACGCAACCAACATCCGTAAATACCCCACACTCCAAAAAACAGTACTTCATAACATAACTGGTAATTCAAAAGAAACAGTTTTTTCCCCAGGTTTACAGCACTTGTATGCATCTTAGTTTCATATTACTCACTATATTTTAAAACTGAGTAAATTACTCTTATCTGCCAACATTATCTGGAGCATTGTTGGCACCTGATTAATTCTTATCTAGAAAAAAACGACTGCTTTAAAAAAATGTACTCCTCACTCCACTCTGTGCAGACATTTGTACACATCGGAATTTGGTTTTACTCACCTCGCTTTCAAAATGAGGGATACGATACTCATCTCAAAATATGTTATCTGGAGGCCTGCCTGTGCCATGGAGTAGCATTAGCGAAGGCATGCCACTAGCCATGCGGAGATGCATCTGACAGCAACAGGCTGACCCAGCCGGGCTGTGCTAAAGGAGACAAATAGTTGTTTTGATGTGCAGATTTCTTTAGTTCTATCTAAATAGAACCGTAAAGCTCTCTTTATATCCAGAAAATGCAGGGTGTGCTCCCCCACATTCTGGAAGTTTGAGAAGTAGGCTGGAAGGACCAAAGGTTGATTTAGATGGAATTCTGAGACAATCTTGGGGAGGAACTTAGGGTGGGTCCTAAGAACTACCTTGTCCTTGTGAAACACAGTATACGGAGGGTCTGTGACCAAAGCATGTATTTCAGGCACTCTGCGGAGCGGAGGTAATGGCTACAAGGAAGGCGGTCTTCCAAGTCAGAAACTTCAGCTCACAAATAGTTAGGGGCTTAAAAAGGTTTCCAGGTGAGCATGTCTAGTAGAAGGTTAATGTCCCAGGCGGCTACTGGTCATCTGACTGGTGGCCTGGTATGCAGTATGCCCCTAAGAAGCCTCTTGACTACAGGTAGCCGAGCCAAATATACAGTGTACGGGCTCGTGGTACGCTGAGATCACGCAAAGGTGAACCTTTACAGTAGAGTATTGCAGACCTGTGTTCAACAGATCTAGAAGATACTCTAGGACTTTGTTTAGTGGGTAGAAAAAAGGACTGCAGGAGGATTTTGCGCACCAGATGGAGAATCGCTTCCATTTAGCCGTGTAAGTTTTTCGGGTAGCTGGCTTCCGTGCCACTAATAGAATGTCTGAGACCCTACGTGAAATGTTAAACCTGTTCACCTCCATCTCCTCAACAGCAAGGCATGGAGGTGAAGGGAGCTGGGACTTCAGGTTGGGATGGACCACTGGGCCCTGGGTCAGCAGGTTCGCATGAAGTGGAAGCCGTCTCTGAAGTTTCCGACAACCTGTTGATTAATGGAAACCAGCTCCGACGAGGCCAAAATGGGGTGATGAGGAAGATTCTGCCCCCCACGCCTCCAATTTGAGCAGTACCCTCTGAACTAGGAGAAGAGGAGGAAATGCGTATAGAAAGCGTCTTGTCCACCGCAGTCTGAATGCATCCTGACAAAAAACGCCAGGTTCTGGATTTCTGGAGCAGAAGAGAGACAGTTTTGCATTGAGTGGGGACACAAAAAGGTCCAGGTCTGAGGTTTCCCACTCTTCAAAGAGTGACTGCACGACGTCTGTGTCGGGAGACCACTTGTGAGGGTCTGCCTCCGTTCTGCTGAGACGATCTGCCAGATCGTTCTGTACTCCCGGCGGTAGACTGCCTGAATCAAAGCTTTGTCCTCCAGGCACCACTCCTACACCCTCATCGCTTCCCTGCATAAGGAGTAAGAGTGTGCTCCACCCTGCCTGTTGATGTAGTACATCACTGCTTTGTTGTCCGTCTGAAGGAGGATGATCTTGTGACAGAGTATATCCTTTAAGACTCGGACCGCATACAGGACGGCTTTCATTTCTACAACATTTATGTGAAGCTGAGACTTCTCATGACTCCACTGACTCTGGGTGTGGAGATCCTGACAGTGAGCTCCCCATCCCAGCAGGGACGCAACTGTGGTGATGGAGATCTGAGATTCCAGAGGGGCGAAGGGATAACCTTCCAGAAGGTAGTCTTCCTGAGTCCACCAGGTGAGTGACCATCTCAGAGGTTCCGTCACCTTGATGTGAAAGGACTGTGGGTGCGTAGTCGGTGACTACTGAGTGATGGGCATCAACAGAGTAGTCCACATGTGAAGATGAACCAAAGGCACAGTGAACACTGAGAATGCCATGAGACACAGCATCCATTGCATCGAGAGCTCTCGAACAGAGTCGTTCTCCTTGATAAAGTGAGCCATCTGAAAGATGTCATTCCTCCTGTCCTCTGGAAGAAAGGCTTTTGCACCGGAGGTATCCAGAGGAGCTCCTATAAAGAGGAGCCATTGGAAGGGCTGTAGCTATGACTTTCCCATGGACGTGAGGAATTTGGAAGTTGCAGCAACAGCTTCCTAAGTCTCTTGTCTGGAGGGACTTGCTAGAAGCCAATCGCCCAGGTATGGAAACACTTGAATTCCGAGCTTCCTCAGATGCGCTGCGAGAACTGCAATGCACTTCGTAAAAACTCGAGGCGCCAAGGATAGCCCAAAGGGCAGGACTCTGAACTGGTAGTGTTGACCCAATGCCACAAATCTGAGGTACTTATGGTGGTTTGGGTGTATGAGAACATGTTGATAGGCATACTGCATGTCCAGGGAGGCTAGCCAATCGCTTGGATGAATCAGAGGTAAAAGTGCACTGGGTGATATCATCTTGAACCTTTCCTTGTAAAGGAACCTATTTAACTTCCTGAGACGAAGAACAGGGCGCATGCCGCCTGTTTTCTTTGGAACTAGAAAGCAACAGAAGTAGAGTCCTGTGTTCCGCTGCTCCAGTGGAACTACCTGTACTGCCCTGTTGTTCAGAAGGCCTTGGATCTCGGAAGCAAGTATGTCTGACTGAGAAACAGAGCTTGGGCTGTCATTTGGGTGGAAGATCAAGTGGGGTTTCCGACAGACAGAGAGTACCCTTGCAGATGATACTGAGTACCCATTTGTCTGATGTTATTGACTTCCACCGGTCGTAAAACTGAGTCAGACGCCCTCCTACTACTGAGGAAGAGTACACCGCAGACAGCTGAAGTTGGACCTGGACCGGAAACTCAGAGGGTGGTACTGGGCGCTTTGGGGCTCTGTGCCTTCTGCTGCGCTTTCTTTTGCAGCTGAGAAGTTTGGTTTCTGATAAAGCCTCCTCTGCCTTTACCTTGAAAGGACTGACTTAGGAAACGGACACCTGTTCCCATCCTTTTGAGGGGCCGAAGAAAAAATTACCATAGTAATGTTTCTTCTAATGGAGTCTTGCTGTATTCTGACAATATGCAGTTAGACCGACCAGTTCAACTACCCTGGAGAACAAAGAGTTAAATCTATGCAAATGCATAGAACACTGAGCTCAAGCTCGGTTTTCAAACCACTGTCCTCGGTACGTTCTAGTAACTGATCAGATTCTATGAAGCAAAGAAAGAATTACTCACCTTAGTAATTAAGTTTCTTCTAATACAGTCTTGCTGTATTCGGACTATTGCAGTTAGCCCCAGCCTTTAAACTGCCCCAAAGAACGAAGGGTTAACTTTCTATGTACAGCATAGAATGCTGAGCTCGAGCTCGGTTGAGGTTTCTGTCTGGAGCCCTTTGAAATCCAACCGTCAGATTCTTACGAGCAAAAACTCATTAACTATTCTATGTGGCAACTGTAAAATTTTTACTAGTCAACTGGCAACAAAATGTTTTGGATTCCCAAAGGAAGACTCAGGTCAGGAAACCCAAAACCAAAAACCAATCCAAATAATAATAATAAAACAAACACCCAAACAAAAGCAGAGGGTGTAAAAGGAACACCCCTGAGGTGCAATACTGCACCTGCCCACCCACTTCCCAAAAACAGGTTTTGAGAGAGGAGGCAGGGAGGGAGGTCAGAATATAGCAAGACTCCTACATTAGAAAAAATATAATTACTAAGTTGAGTAATTTTTTCTTAAAACAACATGAAGTCTTGCTGTATTCTGACTATTGCAGACTACCAAGCAGTACCTCCATGGAGGAGGGAGAGAACCTACTTTGGGAATAGGCACTGAAATACTGCTGTGCCAAACCAAGCATCGTTTCTAGCCTGGATATCCAGACAGTAATGCTTGGTAAAGGTATGGACTGTTTTCCAGGTGGCTGCTTGACAAATTTCTAAGAAAGGAATATCCCTGGCAGCAGCCAGGAAAGCAGTTGTACCTCTGGTGGAGTGAGCCCTCAGGCCTGAGGGTGGAATTTTTCCTAGTTTCTCATAGCAGAATTGTATACAAGACACAACCCACCAGGCAATAGTTCTCTTGGTGGCAGGTTTGCCCTTTCCCACTTCCCCATAAGTGAGGAACAACTGGAGGGAATCAAACCTATGACCCTTGGTATGCTCTATGTAGTAGTTAAGGGCCCTTTTAACATCTAAACTGTGTAGCCTCCTCTCTCCTGAAGAATGATTGGTGAAGAAATACAGGTTACTCACCTGTAACAGGAGTTCTAGGAATGGTATATGTTGTTCATCCACACTCATTGGCAGGTATCCTTGCCGCTTTAAATCTTGCCGGAAGGTCTTCAAGCTTGCTCCTCCCACCCACCCGGGTGGTATAACTCTCGGCTCCGCCCCATGACGCCAGATCTGGCCCGCTGGAAGCTCAGGTTGTGCGTCGAAGCCGGGGAGGTCGGGTGGGTCGTGTGGATGAACAACATATACCATTCCTAGAACTCCTGTTACAGGTGAGTAACCTGTATTTCTAGGGACATGGATATGTTGTTCATCCACACTCACTGGCAGACTCCTAGCAGTTCTCCGGGAGGAGGGAGGCAAGACGCACACCCCCAATACTTACTTGGGAAAGAGAGACTGGAGAACCGAGGCCCCAAAACCAGCATCCCGGCGTGACTCAAGGTCGATGTGGTAATGGGTAATGAAGGTGTTTGCTGACTTCCAGGTAGCAGCCCTGCAGATTTCCTGGATAGGGACGTCCCTGGAAGCAGCCACCGTTGCAGCAGTATGGCGGGTAGAATGAGCTCTTATCCCTCTGGGAGGCTCCATGCCCGCCAACTTATAGCAGAGATCTATGCAGGAGGTTACCCACCTGCTTATCGTCCGCTTGGCTGCAGGTCTGCCAGATGCGGCTTCAGCGAGGTGACAAACAGCTGGCCGAACCTCTCCCGATTTCAGCCGTGCGCCCTTATAATAAGCGGGCCCTTCTAGGGTCCAGTGATGGAGCCTATATTCGCCTCCGAGTGTGATTGGGGTAGAACACCGCAGAGTCAACACCTGGTTAAGGTGAAACTCCGACACCACCTTCGGAAGGAATTTCGGTGGGGCGCAGGACAACCTTGTCCCTGTGGAAGACCAGGTAAGGAGACTCGATGGAAAGCGCCTGGAGCTCTCCCATCCTTCTGGCTGACGTGATAGCCACCAAGAAGGCGGTCTTCCACGACAGGTGAGAGAGAGCACACCGTGCATAGGTTCGAATGGCTTGCCCATGAGCTTTGCCAGTACCAGCAGTAGATCCCACGGAGGTGGGGGTTCCCCGACTGAGGGAAATGTGATCAAGGCCTTTGAAAAAGCGCCAGACCACCTTCTCCTGCGCCATGACTGCTTCTGCCCGCCGCCTGCAAGCAGAGATGGCTGCCAGGTGCACCCTTAGGGTCGCCGACCTAAGCCCTTGACTAGAAAGGGACCATAAATAGTCCAAGATGCTTGCCAAGGAACAGGAGGAAGGGTCAAGCCTGTTTCGACACCAAATGGAAAACCTTTTCCATTTGAAGGCATAGCATTTTCTGGTCGACTTACGGACGCCTCAACTACATTGAGGACCTCGCCGGAAGGACCTAAGGCCTGGAACTCTAGCCGAGGAACCAGGCCGCCAGGTGCAGGGATTGAAGGTCCGGATGGAACACCTTCCCCTGATTGACTGAGAGCAGGTCCGGGCGAGCTGGAAGCTGCCGCGGAGTCCTGGAGCTGAGACTGAGGAGATCTGGGTACCAGAACTGGCGAGGCCAGTCTGGGGCTATCAGAATCACCTGCGCCTTGTCCCTCCTCGCTTTGAGAAGCACCTTGTGGATCAAGGGAAATGGGGGAAAGGCGTAAAAGAGGCCCGGGGTCCATTGCCTCGAGAAGGCATCCCCCTGCAGCGAGCCCTGCTGAGGGGGCGGCATGGAACAGACTCAGCTTCGTTCTCCTGGAGGCAAACAGGTCCACCTGAGGTGTGCCCCAAAGGGAGAACAGATGCTACTACCTCCGGCAGGAGAGACCACTCGTGGGATGCAGCCCCTATCCGGCTCAGGGCATCGGCCAGGGTGTTGGAGGCTCCTGCCACGTGAATGGCTAGGAGATCCGCCTCAGGCTGCGACGAGTGACCAAATGCGGAGAGCTTCCGTACAGAAGCATGGAGCGCGGCCCCGCCCTGGCGGTTTAGATAGTACATAGTCGTGGTATTGTCCGCCTGACTCGACCACTTGACCCCGGAGGAACGGAGCAAAGGCGGTGAGAGCTAGGCGGACCGCTCGGAGCTCCAGCAGGTTGATGTGGCATCGGGACTCCCGCGGGGACCAGAGGCCATGAGCCCGGTGTTCCCCCAGATGGGCACCCCAACCCATCAGAGAGGCATCGGTCGACAGAGAGACCGTCGGCTCGGGGCGGACGAACGGGATGCCCTCCTGCAAATGATCTGGAACGGTCCACCACTGGAGAGCGTTCCACATCCCCTGTGTCACCGACACAAGCTGGTCCAAGGGATCGCAGCATTGTGACCACTGGCTGGCCAGTCCCCACTGAAGGGGACGCATGTTCCAGCGGGCCCAACGGACCACGCTGGTGCAGGCCGCCATGAGACCCAGGAGGCGCAGGAAGTCCCGGGCAGGGCGCAATTGCCCAACCAGAAATGATCGGGCAAAGGAGGAAAGAACCTCGCCCTGTCCGCGGGAGCCGCGCCTCTGGCTCGAAGAGAGTCGAGCTGCGCTCGATGAATAGAATCACCTGCTTCGCTCGAAGTCCGACTTGGCCTCGTGATAAGGAGGCCCAGTTGAGAGCAGACCTGGAGGGCCAGATCTCTGACCACTCCGCCCCCTTCCTGGAGGAGCTGCTATCAGCCAGTCGTCCAGGTAAGGTACACCCGACCCCTCGCGCCAAGAGGAATGCTGTCACCACAGCCATGCATTTGGTGAAGACCCTGGGAGCTGGAGACAAGTCGAAGGGCATGGCTTGAATTCGAAGAGGGATCCTTCCGCCGAAGCGAAGGAATCTCTGGTGAGAGGACGGATAGGGACGGAAAAACGCCGTCCTGCAAGTCCAGAGAGCAGAACCACACACGCGCTCCAAGGATGGTATTATCTGAGCCAGAGTGACCATCCTGAAGGTTCGAGACCTTAGGAACTTGTTTAGGTCGTGTAGGTCAGAATGGGCGCCAGCCCCGTCTGCTTCGGAACCAGGAAGTACCTGGACACAAACCCTGGGTCTGAAGGAGGGTCCACCACCTCTCTTACCACCTCCTTCTGGAGGAGGAGAGCTGATGTCGGCTCGACGAGCCGCCAGTGAGGCTGGGGATCCCGAAGCCCCCCGAGGGGCGACGGCTCTGAAGGGTGGTGCCTGCTCGAATTCCAGAGGCAGGCCTCTTCCCACCACCTCCAAGACCCACCTGTCCGTGGTAACAGCGGACCAGGCGGAACGGAAGTGCCGGAGCCGTCCCCCCAAGGGGGGACCCAGGGGTAAGGTGACGGGGATGGGGGCGACACCCCTCAGCCCGTCACTGGGCAGGCTTGGAGGAGGGACCGGCCGAGGGACCTCCTGGGCCCTTTCCTCCCTGCCTCCTGTTAGAGGAAGCCGGCGGCTTGGGTTTGGGATGCCAAGGCCGAGCCTGCTGGCCCTGACGTTGCTGGCCGATGCTACCAAAGGCTAGAAGGACGAAGGGCTTAGGCTGTGGTTTGCGGCCTCGTCCTCTGAGCGGAAGAGACCGAGTCCAAGGTGGCATTGACTTCTCGATCCTCTGCAGGTGACCTTCCACCCCAGGGCCGAAGAGGTCAGTCCTCAAAAGGGAACATCCGCCAACTTGTGCTGGGTATCCGAAAAGGTGGATATCCTCAGCTACGCCCGGACGAGACAGCCACTCGCGCCGCCACCGATCTGGCACATGAGTCCCCTATATCCAAAGCAGTCTGGAGCTGCTGTTTGGCCACTGCCCTGCCCTGGTCCCGCACCTGCTTAACCGTAGTCTGCAGATCGGCGGGAAGATGAGGGATGACCTCATCCAGGGAGCCTAACAGGGCATGAGAAAATGTGCCATGAGGACGGGCCGAACTGGCCTGGACGGCGCGAGAGGACGCAGCGGAGACTTTTCGCCCGACATAGTCCACTCTTCGACCCTTGTCAGGAGGTTTGTCCACATCCCTGCATTGCCGGGCGCCGAAAACGCTGTGGTAACCAACCCCCAGCAGAGGGTGTTCCAAAACCGGACAAGGAACCGGGGACCATGATACTTCTGGCCATCCTGGCCGAAGGCGCAGGGCAGGAAGCAGGGCGCGCCAAAGCTCCAGTGCCGGACCCACTATGGCCTCGGCCACCGGAAAGGCCTCAGCGGAGAATCCCCGTCCAGAATCTCCGCAGGGGATACCTGCGTCTGCTTGGAACGGGTCTCGAGCTCCATCCCGTAGACTCCGATGAGCCGGCAGTCCAGGAAGGACGATGGGCTATCGCCCATTGACTGACTTCCGAAGACTCCAAGTCCAGTCGCTTGGAGAAAAGGAGGAATCATTTCGGACTCGAAGAATCCCTCAAGAGCTGCCTCTGGCCTGAGCCACCCTTCACCAGCCGAGGTCGGTCGGGAGTGAGGGTAACTGGACAGCCGATGGTAGACCCTTAGACGACCGAGAATCCTTGGTCGGAGCCCCAATTGGTGGTTGTGAGGCGGAGGTTCACCGAATCGTGGAGCAGTTGGTTTTGGCCGAACAACCGGCCTGGGTATAGGCCCCTGATAAGTCGAGGTTGTGTCGGCTGCCCGTGACAGCTACTTAATGGCCGGGGAAGGCGACGGGCCGGCTTATTCCCGGCCAGGAGGAGCTGTTGTAACATAAGGTCCTCGCACCGACGATTTACGCCAAGCCTCCCTCATCCGAGGAGAGGAGGACGAGGACGAGCGGGCGACGCCGCTATCGCGGGTGCCGACCGACCGCCCATGACGGACGGGCTGGACCGCCAAGAGGTCCGAGACCGAGACCGAGTCCCGGAATTTCCGAGGTCGGTGCGGGAGGTGTCGGGCCGAACCGCACTCCCTTCCGCTCGGATGGTCCATCCGAGGGCCCCGGAACCGGAGGCACAGGCGAGCCCACGGGATCCTCAACTCCTCCCGGGGAACCGGGAGAGGGGAATCGGCCAAGAAGGCGACAGCTCTTTCTAATGGGTCGAGAAAATCTCGACTTCATCGGTGGGAGTCTCGGCCAACTGACCTGACGGGACAACGGAGGCCAGTGGCCGAAGTCGGAGCCGGTCGACGGCCCGGGAGAGGGACCTTCCCGCCTCCCAAGAGCGCCGACGGAGGGACTTACCCCTGTCCCTTCTTTTGGACCGAGAATAAGGTCCAGTAGACACAGCCTTCTCCTTTAGTGGAGAGGGACAGACAAAGCTCCTTAAAAGAAGCCGTGGTAGAGAACCCAGAGAGAGCGGGATAAATGCCGCGGCCGGAAGATACGTTCACGCCGCCTCCTCTTCGAGGGCTTACCATCCGCCGAGCTGATCCGCCGAGCCTGCCGCCATGACACTGCCAACCGGGCCTCCTTGGACTTCACCGAGGGAAACGCTTCTGGACGGCCCAGTGCAATCGGGCAGCACGGTTCCCGAGGACGAGGCCGAGAAAGATGAGCACAGGTAGCAAGCTTCCGCGGGTCGGCTCAAGGCCTAAGCAGTAGACACACGTGGAGTGTGGATCCGTCCGAGACATCTTCTGCCCGCATGGGCATCTCCGAAAACCGGGAGTCGATTTGTCCATCGCAGCCGCGAGGGATAGAAGACTGAAGTCTTTTTCGCAAAATTTATTTTTAAATCCGCAAACGGAGAATAGGAACTAGTCACAAACGAGACGTTAATGAGGGAACCTGAGCTCCAAGCGGTAAGAAAGATCTGAGCGCCATGGGGCGGAGCCGAGAGTTATACCACCCGGGTGGGTGGGAGGAGCAAGCTTGAAGACCTTCCGGCAAGATTTAAAGCGGCAAGGATACCTGCCAATGAGTGTGGATGAACAACATATCCATGTCCCTAGAATACAGGGAGAGACGTAGACTGATTCAAGTGGAAATCTAAAACCACTTTGGGCAAGAACCTTCTATTGGTTCTAAGGACCACTTTATCCCTATGAAGAGAGAAAATCAGGTTCCACTGACAGGGCTTGCAATTCACTGATATGTCTGGCAGAGGTAATGGCTACTTAAACACAGTTTTCCAAGTCAAGTACTTGAGCTCTGCTGAGGACACAGGTTCAGAGGGAGGTTGCTTAAGTTGAGCAATGCAAACATTTAAATCCCAGGTAGGGGCAGGATCTCTAAAGGGAGAACTGGTACGAAGCAATCCTTTAAAAAATTTACAGAACACAGGATGAGATGATAGTGAGGAAGACTTCCCCACTGACAGAAAAGCAGAAACAGCAGACAAGTGCACCTTGAGAGTAGCTGGTCTGAGGCCTAAGCCATTCAGAAGGACCATATAATCCAGAACTGTAGGCAATTCAGCAGAGTCTGGGGAAACACGTTTCTTGGAACACCAAATGCTGAATCTCTTCCACTTGGAGTTATAGGTTTTTCTAGTGGCAGGCTTTCGAGAGGCTTTGAGAATATCCAGAACTCCCTGAGACTGATGCAAATCTGCATACTCTATTCAAGAGCCATGCCTTGAGATTGAGAGACTGAAGACTGGGGTACCAAATCTTCCCGAGAGGAGGTTAACAGGTTGAAATTCCGGGTTAGATGGACTATTAGGGATAGCAACAGGGGGTACCAAGGCCATCTGGCCCAGTCGGGAGCAATGAGAATCACTTTGCAAGGTTGTGACCTTATCTTAACTAAAACATTGAACAACAGAGGAACGGGAGGGAAGGCATACAGAAATTTCCCTTCCCAGTTCAGAATATGAGCATCCATAGGGACTGACCCAAGACTGGGGGTCTGCAACAAAAGACAGGAAGTTAGTGATTGTCTGGGGCTGCAAAGAGATCTCTGGAGTGCTCCAATTTGAAAAAAATCACCCTCAAGACCAGAGGGTCCAGGGACCATTCGTGATGGCCCTGTGAGATCCTGCTCAGTGCTCTGCTAGCACACTGTGTCCTTTCCTGGAAGGTGGACTGCTGTCAGAGAGGTTTGTAGGGAATAAGCCAAAGACCACAACTTCATGGAATCTGTGTACAAGGCCGCAGACCGAGTGCCTCCCTGCTTGTTGATGTACCACATGGTGGTGGTTGTGTTTGTTCTGACTTGAGCCACCTTGTTCTGCACCGACTGAGAAAAAGCTTGCAGGGCCAGAAAAACTGCACTGAGTTCTAGGAGATAGATATGGAGAAGGGATTCCCGACGGGACCACAGTCCCTGGGCAGTGAGGTCCCCCAGATGGGATCTCCAGCCCAGAAGAGAAGCATCCGTGGTAAGGACCACTGAATGAGACTGAGTGGCAAATGGGACCCCTTGCCTTAAAGTGTCCTGATCCTGCCACCACTGAAGGGCTTGGATCAGGATCAGAGTCACTGGAATTAGTTTGGTAAGGGAATTCTTCCTCTGGGACCAAAAGGCCCTCAGATGGAACCGAATGTCCCTCATCTGGAATCTTGCCCCTTGGACCAATGCTGTAGAAGCTGCCATGAGGCCCAAGAGCTGAAGGAAATGCCTTGCTGGTCGAGACACCTGAAGGCTGAAGTAAGAAGCCAGCTCTATAAGAACTCTCTTGCCCTTTCCAAGAGAAGGAAGGCTCTTGCTTTTACCGTATCCAGCTCTGCCCCTATGAAGGTAAAGAGCTGCACTGGTTCGAGAACTGACTTTGGTAGGTTGAGAAGAAATCCTAAATAAGTGAGCACTTGCTGGGTCACTTGCAGGTGTGACTTGACTTGGTCTGGGGACTGGCCCACTACGAGCCAGTAGTCCAAATATGGAAAAATGGAAATCTTTTGCCTTCTTAGAAAGGCAACGACTACTGCCAGGCACTTTGTGAAAACCCTTGGGGCTGAGGTTAGGCCAAAGGACATTGCTCTGAACTGATAGTGGCCTGAGGGCAACTCGAACCTGAGGTACTTTCTGTGGGAGCACCTGAAGGGAATGTGAAAGTAGGCATCTTTGAGGTCCAGGGAGGCTAGCTAGTCCCCTGGCCTTAGAGAGGGAAGGATAATTCCCAGAGTTATCATCTTGAACGTTGGCTTTAAAAGATGTTTGTTCAGATATCTTAAGTCCAGGATGGGTAGCCACTCTCCTTTTTGTGGGTAAGGAGGTACCTGGAGTACAGACCTCTGCCCCAGTGTAGGGTAGGAACTCTCTCTATGGCTCTTAAGGATAGAAGCGATCAAACCTCTGCCTCTAGGGCAAGGATTTCTGAGAGACCTGCAGTTGGAAAAGATCTGGCTTTCATCTTCGAAAAATTTTTGAAGCCGAGAACCAGTCCCTGGCTTACTACTTCAAGGACCCACTTGTCTGATGCAACAGACATCCAGTCCTGGACAAAGTAAACCAGCCTGTCCCCTACTGGGATAGGAGTCTCGACCCGGGCAGACCCATCAGGGTGTCTGCTTGGCAGCGGCTTTAGGCTGAGGAGTGGATGCAGCCCTGCTCATCCCCTTCTGCCTCTCCCTCTGAAGAACCCCCTCTGTGAAAAAGGGAGAAGAGGCTGTGGCTGGTAAAAGGCTCATGAAAAGGCCTGCCCCTAGACTGCTGCCTTGAGGAGTTGCCTCGCCTTCCCTTGGCCTGAGCAGCTCTTACAAGTGGTCCTGCTCAGCTATTTTTCATGTAATTCTCTGTCTGCTCCCCAGACAGAGAATTACCCACTACAGGAAAATCCATGGTCTTGGCCTGGGTGTCCTGTGAGAGGCTAGTACATCTGAGCCAAGCCACTTTCCGACGAGCCACAGATGTAGCCATGACTCTTCATGATACATCATTGCAGTCCACGGCAGCACGAAACTACCTTTGCTGCCTCAATCCCATCTGCAGCCACCTCCTCCAGCTCCTTGGCTAGCTGGGGGGAGGCCTGTTTAGCCAGTGCCAGTACAGTGTCCCACCTGGACTTCTGGTACCTGGCTGTATAAGCCATATAATTTGCCTGTCTGAGTCCCAAGGAAGATGACATGTACTGCTTCTTTGCCATGGCATCAATCTTTCTGGAATCTGTCAGGGGGTGTGAAGCCAAGTGAATGTTTGCCTTGTCACAGGCAGGAGCCTGCACTACCCCAACATGGCTGCACTGTTGGCATAAAAACTCCATATCTCAGCCTGATAGTGTGCACCTCTTGTCCATCCTTCTGTCAACAGGAGGTACAGAACTGGGAGACTTCAGGATTTTTTGTGTCTGCTTCCCAAAAGATTTGTGAAGAGGTATAGACAGTCTCCTGGACTCTGGGATGTCCATCATTTCCACATAATCAGGCTCCTCTAAATCCTCCATTGCCTCCTCCACAGGAAGTTGGAGGCTTTCAGCCACTTTTCTGTAAAACATGAAGTGCGAAGGAGACTCAGAAAGCCCAGGAGGAGAAACACCTGAAGGTCTGTATGGGGAGATGTCTGGGTCAATCGGCACATCCAGACTTTCACCATCACCATATTCATCTTCCAACTCTCCCTCCTCCTCAAACTCCGGTTCATAAAATTCTTCCAGGATATAATCTTGAACCGGGGGAACCGACCGAACTGAGCCCCTGCCAAAAGGTGCCGGATCAGTCGGAACCGGGCGAAGCGATTCCACAATACAAATCGCTTTGGCTATTTCTTTGACGGTCAGACTACGAGATTCTGGATCCAAACTGCTCGATTTGTCTTTGCATTTTCTTTTTGTCTGAACTGATTCCTCGGGATCGGCTTTCCTTTTGCCTGAAGAAGAATCGCCCTGGTCAGAGGGCACTCCTTCTGGTTTGGTCGGAACCGAACCAGGCTGGCCATCCGGGTCAGCGGACTTCTCGGCCTCCCTTTCCCTCAGTCTACCTAATCTCTTTTCAAGGGTAGATTTGAGAACATTTTACAAATTTGGTACTTGAATCGAGGTGGTCAAACCCCACACAATAAACAGGTGGTGGGGCTCGGCTCAGTAAAGACCTCCCCGCACTCACTGCAGTGTTGAAACCCAGTGGCCCGGGTTTTTCTGGGTTTCTGGCATGGCCAACCTAACCAAACTTACCCTTTTTCGCAACCGCCAGGAAAGACTCCCCTATCGGTTCCTGATCATGTCACGGGTCTTGGAAAAAAATGTACTAAAACCCGTTTATTTTAGAACCAATACGGATCGGTAACCACACACTAATGTAAAATACAAGATTTACCTGAATGATCGGTTCAGCCGAACAGATCCACACCTTTTATAAGTTCCACACTGAAAACAGAACAAAACCTATCTAGTACTCACAGTACCACAGACAGAGACTTGAACAGACTATACGGAAACTAAATTTCAGTAGAAAACCGACCAAAAACCGACACTTCAACCGACTTCCAACCGAGCTGCAGGAGAAATCTCTGGAGCGACTGTTCAGTGAGGCGGAGTAAAGAATCTGACGGTTGCAGTTCAAATGACAACAGCCAGAGACATCAACCGAGCTTGAGATGAACATTCTATGCCCCGCACAGAAAAGTTAACCCATTGTTCTCCGGGGCAGTTTAAAGGCAGGGGCTAACTGCACTTGTCAAAATACAGCAGGACTTAATGTTGTTTGAACAGCTCTTGCAGCAGGTTACACCATTAGGACTGAAGCCGGCAGGCGCCAGGATCCCATGGAAATTTTCTAGCTAGCAGTATTCAGCGGGGATTGCCTCCGACGTCGGTCCTGCCCCTGACATCAGGCGTAATACATAAGAAGGCAGTCCCCCATAATCCCCAGGTCTCCCGCCAGAGACTCCCGGCTGCTGGATGACATCAGAAGAGGAGACCGAGGATCCGCCATCAAATGACAAAAAAGAGGCTGTAAATACCTTATCCTAGGAGAAGGGTGTTGCGACTATAACCTACCTCCAGCGGGGAAGGTGAGAGGGAAAGTACCTGCTGCAAGAGCTGTTCTCGAAGACAGTACAGTTACATAGAACTTACCGTAACGGTAGATCTTTGAGAGAGGCTCTTGCAGTAGGTAATTAGATATAGGACTGACGCCGGCAGGTGGCAGGACCCCACGGAAAAATTTCTAGCTAGCAGTCCCTGGCAAGGGACCGCCTCCATGCCCAGGTTACCGCATCAGGAGACGGCTGCAGCTGGGCGGTCCTGGATGCCCGCCTCCAGTTCTTTTTCCCACACAGCCAAAAGAGGCCAGACAAGAGAGAAGCTTTGATATTTCTCAATGGAAAAAGGAGCTGAAAAGCCTAGGGGATGGAGGGTGGAAGAAGCCATTTACTGTAAGAGCCTCTCTCTAAGATCTACTGTTACGGTAAGTTCTTACGTAACTGTACTATCTCACTTCGAGAGGGCTCTTGCAGTAGGTAATTACATATAGGACTGAATCCCAAGCAGTATGGAACAAAGAGAGGCACAGAGAGGAGGAAAACTACTCCAAAAGGTAGTTCTGGTTGTGCAAGTCTCAAGATAGAAGGCCTTGCAAAACAGCCAGCCCGAAGCCTGCTCTACGGCGAGAGGCAACATCCAAACTGTAATGTTTTGTAAAGGTATGGACGGAAGTCCAGGTGGCTGCAGCGCAGACGTCTGCCGCAGAAACATTCTTGAAACAAGCCATTGAGGCAACTACTCCTCTTGTGGAGTGGCCTCTGACTTGACCCGGGAGGGTCTTGTTATATTTGTCATAACAGAAAGTGATGCAATGAGCCAATCACTTAGAGAGGCATTGCTTGGAAACAGCATTGCCTTCCCTCTTGTGAGCAAAAGAAACAAACAATTGATCAGTCTTTCTGAGATCCTTCGTCCTGTTGGTGTAGTATCTCAGAATCCGGTGAACATCCATAGTATGGAGTAAATACTCCCCTTGATTAGAGTGCTGCATAAAAGGCAGGTAACTCTGTAGACTGATTAGAGTAGACTCAGCTACTACTTTAGGGAGAAGTTTAGGATTCTGGTTTGACTGAGCAACACGCTCCTTGTAGAAAAATCAAGCTATGGGATTTTACCTATCAGGGTTTGGAGCCCTGAGATTCTCCGAGCAGAAGTAATGGCCACCAAGAAGAGAGAGTCTTCCATTTAAAGGAACTTCAAATCCACAGAAGCTGCAGGTTCGAAGGAGGAGAGTAAGTTTCTGAGAACAAAATCTAAGTCCCAAGGGGAGCAGGAGTATGGATGGGGGTTCTCAGATGGAGGACCCTCTGAGAAAGGTCTTAGAGACCTCCAGTTGAACGTGAAGCCTTGTTCTGGGAAGGAACATGACAGGCCGAATGGCCGTCATGTGTACCTTCGGAGAAGAATGGCTGAGACCCAGGTCAAACAGATGACGAGATACTACAGCAGAAGCCTCGCTGAACAGGGAGAAAGGTCCACGCTTTTGGAGCAGCCCAGATAGTGAATCTTTTCCACTTCATGGCATAAGTGGATCTGGTGGAGGGTTTTCTGGTCTCCACCAAAATCTCCGCCACTTTGGGACACACTCCAAAACGGGATTGGGCTAAGTCTGCAGGATCCATGCATGCAACTGAAGGGATTTGAGGCCTGGATGGACCAAGGTCCCCTGATCCTGGGTCAACAAACCTCGAGATAGAGGAAGAGGAGGATCCTCTGAATATTGTTGTAGAAGAGAGAACCAAACTTGCCTGGGCCAGAAAGGAGCAATCAGAATAACTCGCGCTCCTTCTGAAGCTAGTTTCTGCAAGACCTCGTGGAGGTGGAATTGGTGAAAGGTATAGACTGATCTGCTTCTTCTGGTCTAGAGACAGAGCTGCCTCCAAAACCGCCTCGCCCAGAACGAAAGCTAATAGAAGACGGAAAGTTTTGTGTTTAGGGGGATGCGACTATATCGATTCCACGGTGTTCCTCAAAGTTGGAAGATAATGTCTAGGACCCTCATGGTCCAGTTCCCACTGTGAATCAGGCTGAAGAGTACTTAGCTTGTCTCGCCAGGTGTTGTCGACTCCTCAGAACATGAACCACTAGGTGAAGGTCGTGGCTGTGTTGCCAATCCCAAACCCCTCATTGCCTCCCTGCAGAGAGGGTAGGACCAAGTCCTCCTCTGTTCGTTGATGTCGCATCACCACGCACACGCTGTCCATCTGGTTGGCAGGGATGTATTGGTGCTGGGCTTGAGAGCGATAACACCGTTCAAGCTCGAGCACACTGATGTGGGAGAGCTTGTTCCAGCTTGGACCAGGAGCCCCGGGTCCGAAGGAGAGGGCTCAGATGGGCTCCCCAACCTTGCCTGAGGCATCTGTGGTTAGAGTCTGGGAGGGGGAAGGATGAAAGAAAGGAACTCCCCAAAACAGGTTCTCTCGAACCATCCACCATTGCAAGTCTCAAATCATCGGCGAGGAGATCAGAACTGGGTGTTCTAGGTTGTCCACTAGCTGATCCCATTGAGAGCAAAGAGTCCACTGAGAAATCCTCATGTGGAGTCGAGCACGAGGTACCGTCGGGATAGCAGCCGCCATGAGCCCGGAAAGGTGAAGGACCAACCTCGCAGAGAACATCCTGTGGTCGGACAACAGACTTATTTGGGTCTGAAGGGAGGACGCCCTGTCCAGAGGCAGGAAGGCCTTGCCTATGGTGGTATCGAGAATCGCCCCAATAAACTGTAGCCTCTGGGTGGGTCCAGATGAGACTTGGAATGGCTGCTGGTAATACCCAGGAAGGCAAAAACCTGCTAGGTAAGGGAGAGGTAATGCAGAAGATCTTCCCTAGACGAGGCCACCAGGAGCCAGTCGTCCAGGTACGGGAAAACCTGCACTCCCCTGGTACGCAAGTGGGCCGCCACCACTGCCAGGCATTTGGTAAACACTCAAGGGGCCGAGGATAGACCAAACAGGAGCGCCATGAACTGGTAGTGGTCCCCTTGGAATGCAAAATGAAGGTATTTGCGATGAGATGAAGAATGGGAATGTGCATAAGCATCCTGCACATATCCAGAGCACAAAGCCATTGACCCGGCTGGAGGAGGGGCAGAAGGCTCTGTAAGAGAGTATCCTGAACCTTTGTACTTACGTGAAAGATTCAGGGAACTGAGATCCAAAATTGGTCAGAGATCTCCCGCTCTCTTTGGGACCAGGAAGAAATGGGAACAGTAACCCATCCCTCAGAGATGAAGGGGACGGGCTCTATTGCTTGTTTCAACAGGAGAGCCGAAATTTCCTCCTGGACCAAGAGAAGATGTTCCCGTGAATAAGACTACTTCAGAGGTGGGTGACGGGGTGGTTTCTGAAGAACTCTATTGAGTGTCCTTCTGCTATGAGCTGGAGCACCCAAGAATTAGTGGTTATTCTCTCCCATCCCGGAAAGTGGAGGGAAAACCTCCCTCCTACCGGTTCCTCCGGAGGCAGTGGGAGAGGAAAGGAGTCAGGTGGTGTGGGGCAGCGCCGTAGCTGAAGCACCCACTGCTTTTTGGGCGGGGTTATGTGCCGGGGGCCCAGGAGTTTGTCAGGCCCACCTTCCTGGGGTTTTCTCGCCTTTGGCCGATTATGTCTGCGAAAGGGACAGCGCTGCTGCTGATTGGGACGGTACATGGAATCAACTGACTTCAGTGCCATCCCCTTCTCCTGCAAATCGGTGATGATGTCCTTCACATCACCCCCGAAAAGCGCCGACTCCCGGAAGGGTGCTTCCTGGATAGCAGATTGCACCTCCGGGACCAACCCTGACACACGGAGCCAAGCATGATGCCATAGGCCTACAGCGAAAGCTGAGCTCTGCCCAGCAGTGTCCACTGCATCGTACGAAGCATGTGTCGACTGGCCGAACGAACAGAGCAGACGAGATCAGCCAACTCCTGCTTGACTTGGGAGCCAGGCAGGGAGTCCAATTTGGCTTCTACCTGAGTCAGAATGGCCTTCTGGTAGTCCCCCATATGGCCGACATAGTTCAGGGCCCCGATTCCCAGCATGGAGGAAGCGTATATCTTTCTCCCATACTGGTCCAGAAGGCGAGATTCCTTATCAGATGGTGACGAGCTAAGACGTTTGGGGTTCGCCGACCGGCCGTGAGCGGCACTAATCACAACACAGTCAGCATGAGGGTGAGAATCCAGAAAATCAACACCCTCTGGAGCCTGATATAGCCGGTTCGACTTCCTAGGAAGTGGGGCTAAGTCCGACGGCTGTTTCCATATTGTGGTAACGAGGTCGGCGTGTGGCTCTATCCAGGGTGGCACCAGGGTAGGAGCTGTCACGGGCAGATCCAGATGTTCAGCGAGTTTCAGACGCTGAGGATCTGGTTCCAGGGAGTGCCACTGATGAACCTCCTGGATTTTCCTAAGCAACGTAAAAGAAGGATCCTCCAGAGGAGACTTCGGAGGAGTCCTTGGCCCGGGCTTCGACGGAGAGCGTGGCTCGTGGTCTCTCTCTGAGCAACCGTCGGAAGAGTCAGAGGGTGAAGAGGAGAAAAACTCCCTTTCCCGACCCGGGGGAGGGAACGGACCCCTTGGGAAGTCCCCAGGGAAGCGTGTCCTGCCCTTTTCTGGATCCAGACGGAAGAACCCTGGAGTCTGGAGGTGGTGAGGGAGCATGCCGCCTCAGACGTATGGGAACCTGGGACGGCACAGTCACCGGAAGGCAGCTCTCAGCCTCTTTGGTGATCTGAGCCTTGGCCTCAGCCCACCAGGAGGCCAGAGTCTCCTGCAGGTCCACCGGAGGCCACGAGGGCGGTGGAAGAGGAGTAGGCGGTGGATAAGGATACGGGCTGTAACCGTATGGAACGTATCCAAAACCCGGCTGTTGGCAGCCCGGCATCGGGTGTTGTGGCGTCAAGTACTGTGGCGCCGGATACTGCAGTCCCAGGTACGCCGGCGTCTGATAGGACGGAGGGTACCCAGGAGCCGGGGGGCTGCCGGAGCAGATGGCCCGGCCAGTGGCCTCAGGGGCGGGTCCATAGTAGAGAGCCTGGAGGGCCCAATGGGAGCGGAATGTCTCCTGGAGTCGGCAAGACCGACGTCCGGGCCAATGGCAGAGGCCCTGGCATTGCAGGTACCAACGTCGGAGAGGCCGGCGTCCGGGGACCCGACGTCGGTTAGGCGCAACAGGTGGCAGAAGGACTGACTGAGGCAAAAGATCCCCAGCTTCGCCCGGGGATGAAGGGGTCGAGTTGAGGAAACTCTGGTTCCCCAGACGGCAGTGAAGGGTGCGGGGAACCGGGTACGACGGACGTGGGGGGGTCCATCGTCGGTTCCTTCGCCAGCTGGACGTCGGACAAGCCGACGTGAAGCTTGGGGCGAGCACCCGGCGGGCGCCGGAGGAGCCGGCGTCTGACTTATGAGAGCCATCACCGGAGGCGAGCTGAGTAGAGTGATCGGCCTGGTCCGGTGGAGCGGAAGCCATGCACCGCCCCGGAGGGTCAGACGTCTTACCAGCCCTCTCCGGGCGGACGTCGGAGGAACCGATGCCTGGCATACCAGAGTCGCCCACAGTGGTAGGCCGCGAACCTGTGGCCGAACCAGGGGCGGAGGCCTCCAACTGCCCGGAGGCGCTCGCAAGGCCCGAGCCAGACGGGCGGGCGGACACCCCCTCTGAAACCTCCAAGGCGGCAGTCAAGGAGCGATCCCCCAAAGGGGATGTTACCTGCGTCCCGGCAACTCCTGAGGGAGATGCGGTGGAGGAGCCCTTGTTCCAGAGCCTCTCCTCCTTCTTCAGATGGCCTTCGAGTGAAGTGAACGCCTGCCTCAGTTTTTTGAGCTCCTTCTCCA
This sequence comes from Neoceratodus forsteri, assembly GCA_016271365.2. Lineage (NCBI taxonomy): Eukaryota > Metazoa > Chordata > Ceratodontiformes > Ceratodontidae > Neoceratodus > Neoceratodus forsteri. Next base: position 370,072,327 of record CM028137.1, read on the forward strand.
TAGAACTCATTTCTTCTTCAGAATATGGGTTTCCAGGGATTGCTGCCGCCTTTTCTGGGTAGTCGCGTTGAAACTGAGGCAGTGCTGGCACTTCTCAACCAGGAGATCAGGGCCTAGGCAGAACAGGCACAGGGAGTGGCCGTCCTTGAGCGATAGTTGGGTGCCGCACGAATCGCACTTATTCTTGTGCTCGGAGAGTGTAGGGGACGACATACACAGACGATTGTACTGTCGTTAGTCGAAAAACAATTTTTTCCCAGTAAAATAAACGACGAAGGTAGGGTCAACGACCACAAACTTTTCGCTAGGCGCTGCAACGAAAGAACAGCGGAAAGAACTGGAGGCGGTGTCCGGACCGCCGCTTATACCGCCTCCTGATGCTGGTCACCTGATTGGGGGCAGTCCTCTCAGGACTGCTAGCTAGAAATTTTTCAGTGGGGTCCAGCCGCCTACCGGTGTCAGTCCTACATGTAATTATTACCTACTGCAACAGCCCTCTCGAAGTAAGCTCTACTGTTACAGAAGTTCTTACGTAACTGTACTATCTTACTTCAAGAAACACCTCTTGCAGCAGGTTACACCATTAGGACTGATTCCCAAGCAATACTGGAAATCACACGTCATCGGGAGGAGGAAAGGTAAAAATCCTCGAATTACATCGAGCCTAGGACATAAGTCCCGAAGGACTGCTAGACCAAACCTGCTCTTCGCCTCGATGCGATATCCAGGCTGTAATGCCTGATGAAAGTGTGAACGGAGCTCCAAGTAGCTGCAGCACAAATAGCTGAGGTAGATACGTTCTTTAAAGCTGCAAAAAGAGGTAGCCACCCCTCTGGTGGAATGACCCTTAACCGTGCCCGGTAGGGGTTTGTTGCGCTTCTGGTAACAGAACGTAATACACTGGATGAGCTGCCTGGACAGCGACAGTTTTGAAACAGGAGCTCCCATCATCCTGTGGGCAAAGGAGACAAAAAGCTGGTCCAGTTTTCAGTGGTGATTGGTTCTGGTCAGGTAGTATCTGAGACACCTATGCACATCTAAAGTGTGCAGAAGGGCTTCTCCTCAATTACTTAGGGAAATACGCTGGTAAATCAATATCCTGATTAAGGGTGAGTGCTGAGACCACCTTAGGCAGAAATTTAGGATTAGTACTTAGGGATACCCCGTCTTGGTGGAAAACCAAATAAAGGTTCTTTGCACATAAGTGCGTGTAGTTCAGAAATTCTTCTGGCAGAGGTAACGGCAACTAAAAGAAAAAATGACTCACCTTAGCAATGTTGTTTCTTCTAATGGAGTCTTGCTGTATTCTGACATATGCAGTGATGTCCAACCTTTGAACTGCCCCGGAGACGAAAGAGTTAACTTTCCATGCCAGGCATGGAACGCTGAGCTTGAGCTCGGTTGAGACTGTCTGTTGCTGTCTGAACTCAAACCGTCAGATCTTTACGAGCTATACTCACTGGGTGTCCTGTGTGGAAACTGTAAACCTACACTAGCCAACTGCCTACTAAATATAATAAAAAGATTTTTTGGTCCCAAAGCAAAGACTCAAGTCACGAAACCCAAAAAATAAAGCAAAACACAACACCCACACACCCAAGCTAAAGTGGTGAGAAAAGAAGGGGTGGGGGCACCTCCCAAGTGCCAACACTGCTGCTGCCCACCCACATCCCAAAAACCCAGTTTCTGAGAGGAGAGGCGGGGGTCAGAATACAGCAAGACTCCATTAGAAGAAACAACATTACTAAGGTGAGTAATTTTTTTTTCAAACATGAAGTCTTGCTGTATTCTGACATATGCAGACTACCAAGCAGTACCTCCATGGAGGAGGGACAGAACCTACCGAGGAAATAGGCTCTGAAGCACTGCTGTGCCAAACTGAGCATCACTCCTAGCCTGCATATCCAGAGAGTAATGCTTGGTAAAAGTATGTACTGTTTTCCAGGTGGCTGCTTGACAAATCTCTAAGAAAGGAATATCCCTGGCAGCAGCCAGGGAAGCAGCTGCACCTCTGATAGAGTGAGCCCTCAGGCCTGAGGGTGGGATCCTACCTAATTTTTCATAGCAAAATTGAATGCAAGAGACAATCCACCTGGCAATAGATCTCTTAGTGGCAGGTGTTCCTTACCAACCTCACCATAAGTGAGGAACAGTTGAGGGAGTCAAACCTGTGACCCTTGCGAAGCGCCTATGTAGTAGCTAGGGCCCTTTTCACATCCAAGCTGTGCAGCCTCCTCTCTCCAGAGGAGGAATGGTCAGTGAAGAAAACAGGAAGAGACACAGACTGGTTAAGGTGGAAATCTGAAACCACCTTAGGCAAAAACTTCCTATTAGTCCTGAGGAACCACCTTATCTCTATGGAAAGAGATAAAATCAGGCTCCACTGACAGGGCCTGTAATCCACTTATGCGTCTGGCAGAAGTGATGGCCACCAAGAAAACAGTTTTCTAAGTCAAGTACTTAAGCTCTGCTTCAGACAAAGGCTCAAAAGGGGGTTGCATAAGCTGAGCAATGCAAACATTAAGGTCCCAAGCAGGGGCAGAGTCCCTGAAGGGAGGATTGGTATGCAGCAGTCCCTTGAAAAATTTACAAAATACAGGATGAGCTGAAAGGGAAGAATGCTTGCCTGCTGAGAGGAAGGCAGAGACAGCTGCCAGATGCACTCTTAGTGTAGCTGGTCTGAGTCCCAAGCTATTGAGATGAACCACATAGTCGAGGACTGTGGGCAGGCCAGCAAACTCTGGAGAAATATGCTTCCCAGAGCACCATATAGTAAATCTTTTCCACTTGGAATTGTAAGTGTTTCTGGTGGAAGGCTTTCGAGAAGCCTTTAAGATATCCAGAACACCTTGAGAGAGATGCTAATCAGCAAACTCTAGCTCTTCAAGAGCTAGGCCTTGAGATTGAGAGATTTGAGATCCGGATACCAAACTCTCACCTGAGCACATGTTAACAGGTTGTAATTCCTGGGAAGAGACAGGGGAAGGTGGACTGCTAAGGACAGCAAAAGAGGGTACCAGGGCTGTCTGGCCCAGTCTGAAGCAATCAGAATCACCTTGCAGGGTTGAGACCTGATTTTGACTAGCACCTTGAACAGGAGAGAGAAGGGGGGAAAAGCATGCAGGAACTTCCCTTCTCAATTGAGAACTAGGGCATCCAGGGCGACTGAGCCCAACACTGGGGGCCTGCAGCAAAAGAGAGGAAGTTGGTGATTGTCTGGGGCTGCAAAAAGATCTATCTGTGGGGTGCCCCATCTGGAGAAGATCACCTTCAAAATCAGGGGATCCAGGGACCATTCGTGATGGCCTTGAGATATCCTGCTGAGAGTATCTGCCAGGACATTGTCCTTCCCTGGGAGGTGCACTGCTGTAAGAGAGGCATTCAGGGAATACGCCAGAGACCACAACTTCATTGCCTCTGTGCACAAGGCCGTAGACAGAGTGCCCCCTTGCTTGCTGATATACCACATTGTGGTGGTATTGTCTGTCCTGATCTGAACTACTTTGTTCTGAACAGACTTGGAAAAAGCCTGAAGTGCTAGAAACACTGCTCTGAGTTCTAGTAGACTGATGTGAAGCAGAGATTCCTGAGGAGACCACAACCCTTGGGTGGCCAGGTCCCCCAAGTGGGCTCCCCACCCCAAGAGGGAGGCATCTGTACTAAGGATTAGAGAATGAGACTGAGTGACAAAGGGAACTCCCTGTCTTAGACTGTCCTGATCCTGCCACCACTGTAACGCCAGGATCAGGGTTCGAGTCACTGGGATTAGTTTGGTCAGAGGATCCTTTTTATGAGACCAGAAGGCTCTCAAGTGGAACTGAATGTCCCCCATCTGAAATCTTGCTCCCTGAACCGCTGCTGTAGAGGCAGCCATATGTCCCAGGAGCTGCAGAAAATGCCTTGCTGGTCGAGACACCTGGAGGGTGAATGAAGAGGCCAGTGAGATAAGGGTTCTTGCCCTGTCCAGGGGAAGGACGGCTCTGGCCTTTACTGTATCCAGCTCTGCCCCTATGAAGGTGAGGAGCTGCACAGGCTCTAGAACTGACTTTGAAAGATTCAGAAGGAAACCTAGAGAAGTGAGCAGTTGCTGGGTTATCTGTAGGTGTGACTTGACTTGGTCTGGAGACTGGCCTACTATGAGCCAGTCGTCCAGGTATGGAAAAACGGAGATCTTTTTTCTCCTTAGGAAAGCAACCACTACTGCCAGGCATTTTGTGAACACCCTCGGAGCAGAAGTTAGGCCGAAGGGCATTGCTCTGAATTGATAATGGCCTGAGGGCAGCTCAAACCTGAGGTACTTTCGGTGGGAGCTTCTGATGAGAATATGGAAATAGGCATCCTTGAAGTCCAGGGAAACTAGCCAGTCCCCTGGCCTTAGAGAGGGTAGAATTATTCCCAGAGTCACCATTTTGAACTTTGGCTTTAAAAGGTGCTTGTTTAAATATCTGAGATCCAGGATGGGCCAACATTCTCCTGTCTTTTTGGGGGTTAGGAAGTACTTGGAGTACAATCCTTTTCCCTTGTGTAGGGGTGGCACCCTCTCTATGGCTCTCAGAGCCAAGAGGAAGAGACCTCTGCCTCTAGGGCAAGTGCTTCTGAAGGACTTGCAGGTGGAAAGGATCTGGTTCTCATCTTGGCATATTTTTTGAAGCTGAGAACCAGTCCCTGGCTTACTACTTCCAGGACCCATTTGTCTGATGTTAAAGACATTTAGTACTGGACAAAGTAAGCCAGCCTGCCCCCTACAGGTGGTGGAGAATTGGACCTGGCAAACCCATCAGGATGCCTGTTTGGCAGGGGCTTTAGACTGAGGGGTGGAAGCAGGCCTGCTTGTACCCTGTCTGCCTCTCCCTCTGAAGAACCCCCTATGAGCATAATAAGTAGAAGAGGAGGCCTGGGCTTGGTAGAAAGGCCTATGAAAAGGCCTGCCCCTGCCCTGAATGCTGAGCCTCTGGGGAGTGTTCCCTTCTCTGTCTGAGCACTCCCATAGGTGGTCCTGTAGTCATCCATTTTCTTCATGTGTAGTTTTCTCGTTTGCTCCCAAAACAGAGAATTACCCACAACAGGAAAATCCATGGCCTTAGTCTGGGTATCCTGAGACAGGCTAGTACATCTGAGCCAAGCCATCCTACTTAAGGGCCACAGATGTAGCCATGACTCTCTAGATGAAACATCATTGGAGTCCACTGCAGCACGGAACTGCACCTTGGATGCCTCAATACCATCCTCGCAGCCACCTGCTCCAGCTCCTTGGCAAGCTGGCCAGGGACCTGTTTAGCCAGAGCCATTACAGTGTCCCATCTAGATTTCTGATATCTAGCTGTAAAGGCCATATAATTAGCCTGCCTGAGTCCCAAGGATACTGCCATGTACTGTTTCTTTGCCATGGCATCAATCCTCCTGGAGGCCTTATCTAGGGGGTGTGAAGCCAAGGGTATATTTGCCTTATCACAGGCAGCAGCCTGCACTACCCCAACATGGCTGCACTGCTGGGTAAGGAACTCCGTATCTGAGCCTGAGAGAGTATACCTCTTGTCCATTCTTTTGTCCACAGGAGGTATAGAATTAGGAGTCTTTAAAATTTTTATTGTCTGTTTCCCAAAGGACTTATGAAGGGGAACAGACAGCCTCCTGGACTCTGGGATATCTATCATCTCAACATAGTCAGGCTCTTCCTGATCGTCTACAGCTTCTTCCATAGGAAGTTGAAGAGTCTCAGCCACTTTTTTGTAGAACATAAAATAGGAAGGGGACTCAGGAAGCCTAGGAGGAGAAACCCCTGAAGGTCTATCTGGGGAGATGTCCGGGTCAATGGGCACATCCAGACTTTCGTAATCACCATCACTATCCTCATACTCTCCTTCCTCCTCCGGTTCATAAAATCTCTAAATTATAATCTGGAACCGCGGAACCGACCGAACCGAGACCCTTCCCGATGGTGCCGGTTCGGTCGGAACCGGGGTAAGCGATTGAACAATCCTTATCGCTTTGGCTATTTCATCAGCAGTCAGAGAAAGAAGTTGTGGATCCGCATCAGCTGATTTGTACCTTTTTCTTTTAACCGGAACAGACTCCTCAGAGTCGTTTCTCCTTTTGGCCGAAGAAGTTTCGCCCTGGTCAGAGGGCACTCCTCCTGGTTCGGTTGGAACCGAACCGGGCTGGCCATCCGGGTCAGCAGACTTCTTGGTCTCCCTTTCCCTGAGCCTACCAACTCTCTTTTCCAGGGTAGCTGCAGGAAAATTCTTGCAAATCTGGCAGTCTGAATCGAGGTGGTCAAATCCCAGACAATAAACACAGGTGGTGTGGGGTCAGCCTTAGCAAAGGCTCCCACACACATATTGAAACCCAGTGGGCCGGTTTTCTTTTGGGTTTCTCAGACATGGCCAGTCTTAACAAAACGTACCCTTTTTTCGGCAATCCGCCAGGCAAGACACCCTTATCGGTTCCTGACCGTGTTACGGGTAGTGGAAAAAACAGTAATGAAATACATTTTTTTTTTTTTTAGAACCGATAAGGACCGGTTACCACACACTAAAAGTAGAATAAACTTTTTTGAACCAACCTGATCGGTTCTAACCGAACCGATCCCACGTTTAAAAGTTCCACACAGAAGAACAAGAAAATAAACCTATCTAATACTCACGATACCACAGACAGAGACTGAACAGACAGGTTAGCAGTTAAATCGATTAGAAAACCGAGGAAAACGGCACTTTCACTGACTAAATTGAACCGAGCAAAGGAGAAATCTCTGGAGCGACTGTTCAGTGAGGCGGAGTAAAGAATCTGACGGTTTGAGTTCAAACAGCAACAGACAGAGTCTCAACCGAGCTCAAGCTCAGCGTTCCATGCCTGGCATGGAAAGTTAACTCTTTCGTCTCCGGGGCAGTTCAAAGGTTGGACAACACTGCATGTGTCAGAATACAGCAAGACTTCATGTTTGAAATAACGTTTTCCAAGAGAGAAAACCTAGTTCGCAATCCGCGGCTGGTTCAAAAGGTGGCAGCGTGAGCTGCTCTAAGATGAAGGGTAGATCCCATGGTGGAATCGGATCCTTAATCGGGGGCCTAAGGTGGAGGACACCCCTCAGGAAGGCACGCGTCGTGTCCAATTGAGCTATAGTGCGTTGGCCTATAGTGACGTGATAGGCTGAAATGGCAGAGAGGTGTACCTTAATCGAGGAGCAAGCCAAACCAGAATGGAAAAGAGACAGCAAGTAGTCCAATACCAGCTTCTCTGGGCAGTCCAAAGGCGATAAACCGAGCGCTTGAACCCATAAGCAAAACCTGCGCCACTTCATGGCGTAGGTCACTTGGGTAGCCGGTTTCCTGGCGGCAGTGAGAATGTCTGCCACCTCTTGCGAGACCCTGTCCTGCATCATGACTATGTCTCTAGGAGCCAAGCATGCAGGTTCAGGGAACGTAGGTCCGGATGGACCAAGGAACCCACCTCCTGAGAAAGCAAATGGGAGCTGACTGGTTAAGGCACTGGAGGTTCCCGGGATAGCTGATGCAGGAGAGGGAACCAGATCTCTCTGGACCAAAAGGGCACGATCAGTATAAGCGTCGCTTGCTCCCTTCGAAGTTTTAGAAGAACTCTCTGGATCAACGGGAAAGGGGGAAAGGCATAGAGGAATCTGCCTGCCCAGGAGAGGGACAAAATGTCTCGCCAGAAAACACCAGGCCGTGGATCTAGCGAGCAGAAATTGGGCAGTTTTGCATTGGATGGGGACGCAAAAAGATCTAGTTCTGGAGTCCCCATCTGCAAAACAGATCCTCTGCTACCTCCTGAAGTAGTTCCCATTCATGGACTCTGGCCTGAGTGCGGCTTAGGCTGTCTGTGATGACGTTGTCCACTCCCGGAACATCAATGCCAGTAAGGTTTGTGCCGTGTTGCAAGACCCAATCCCACACTCTCATGGCCTCCCTGCAAACTGGGTAGGAATGGGTGCCTCCTTGTTTGTTGAGGTAAAACATCACCGCAGAATTGTCTGTAACAGAAGTGTACCCGGTGGAATCTCCGACTGGAAGGCCTGCAGGGCGTAAAGAACTGCCCTCATTTTCAGGATATTTATGTGGAGATGAGACTCTTGGTCTGTCCACAGGCCCAGAGAACGGACAACGTTGAGGTGTGCTCCCCAACCGAGCCCTGAGGCGTCTGTGGAGAGTGTCACAGTCGGGGACGGCGTTATGAAGGGGACTCCCGCTGAGAGATTCCTCGAATCTAGCCACCATTGCCAATCACGAATTTGTGATCCGGACTGGATGCTGCAGATGGTCTTGCCTTTGGTCCCATTGTACCCGTAACCTCCACTGGGTTACCCGCATGTGGAGATGGGCTAGCGGGACTTTTGCAGTGGCTGCGGCCATGTGTCCGAGCAGGCAAATGACCAGTCTGGCAGGAACGGTCTTCGCCAAAAAGTCCCTGATTAGGGATCTTATGTGTTCCGCTCTGCCCAGGGGAAGGAAAGCTTTCCCTTGGACAGTGTCCAGAGCTGCACCAATGAATTGCAGAGTCTGGGACGGAACCAGGCTTGACTTCTCGAAATTGATGATAATGCCCGTCTCTAACAGAGACTGAGTACAGTGAATGGCAGACATCAGGGCCTCCCGGGAGGGTGCCATGAGAAGCCAATCATCCAGGTAGGGGAACACGTAGAGGCCCTGTCTCCCCAGAGATGCGGCTACGACCACCATGCCAGGAAGTACCTAGAGTACAGTCCTTTGCCTCTGTGCTGATACTGCACAGGCTCCACTGCCCTTGAATGAAGAAGAGTGGAAACCTCTGCCTCCAGCAGGGCTGTTTCTGCAGTGCTGGAAGGTCTGAAAACTCTCGCTGGCAGTTTTGAGGGCACCTTGAAAGTGAGAGCAAGACACTGACCTACTGTCTCCAGAACCCATTTGTCTGAAGTGATGGAATGCCAAGCCTGGAGATAGTAAGTCAGCATGCCCCCAATAGGGTAAGGGGAGGCAGCCCGAACAGAGCTCTAAGGGTGTCTGTTTTGCTGTGGTAGCAGACCGGGGGGGGGGTGGAGCCGGCCATGCCCATACCCCTCCCTCTAAAGAACCCCCTGGGTTGCTGGTAAGAGGGAAAAGCCTGGTGGAAAGGTCTGGGGTAAGGTCTGCCCCTGCCCCTCTGCTTCTGAGGAGTGGCAGCTTTCTGTTTTGCTGAAGCACTCCTGTATGCCACTCTGTACTCATTCATTTTCTTCATGTATGCCTCAGTCTGTTCCCCAAACAGAGAGTTCTGGACAAGGGGAAAATCCATGGCATTATTCTGTGTGTCCTGGGACAGGGTAGTACACCTCAGCCAGGAAAAACACCTGAGGGATACAGCAGAAGCCACAGCCCTGGAAGCTGCATCATTGGAGTCCACAGCCATGTGGATCTGGGACTTTGATGCTTGTACCCCCTTGTTGACCAGCTCCTGAAGATCAGCAGAAAGCTCAGGAGGGGCCTTTTTAGCCAACTGTTCCACAGCTTCCCAAAGGGACTTTTGATACCTGAAGGCATAAGCTATATAGAAGGCTTGCCTGATACCCAAGGAAGATGCCAGGTACTCTTTCCTGGCAAGAGAATCCACCTTCCTGGAATCCTTGTCAGGGGATAAGAGGCCAGGGGGATGCCAGCCATCTCACAGGCTGCAGTTTGAACCATCCCTAAATGACTACAATGGCTGGTTAAAGTCAGCACCATTGCCAGCCAGAAAGTACTTCCTGCCCATCTTCTTATCTAAAGGAGGAACAGAAGTAGGGGTTTGGAGGATCTTTAAAGTCTGCTTCTTAAGGGACTTATGAGTGGGAATCTAAAGTCCCTGGGACACAGGAAGATTATCATCTCACTGTAATCCTCATCCTCCTGCCTGACATCTTGTACAGAGAGCTGCAGGGTCTCAGCCACCTGCCTCATAAAAGCAAAATGGGAGGTAGCCTCAGAGACAGGCCTGGGAGGGGATTCATACTGAGGATGATCAGGAGAGACCTCAGGGCCAGTGAGTTCCCCTTCATCCTGTTCCTCCTCCTGCTCCTCGTCAGAAAAACAATACTCCTCAGGGTCAATGTGTCCTGAAGGAGTTGATCTAGTAACCATAACTGTTGGCTGCCCAGATGGTACCTGCAACGGTACGCCAAACCCAGATTGCAAAAAGACTGCACTATTCGGATGGCTTTTGCAATTTCATCCGCGGTTGGAACAGAGACAGATTGTTTAGGCGGTTCCGAACAGGAGTGTATGGCTTTCTTTGACAGAGTGGGCTCAGAAGCTGATTCCAAACGTCCTTTACCCGTCGCCGGTTCACCCTGGCTTGAGAGGTCGGTTGTCGGATCCGAGGGTTCGGTTGAACCGGAACCGGCCTCAGCATTCTTATCCATTCTTTCCTTCAGTTTACTGAGGCGCCTGTCTAAAGCAGACTGAGGGAAATTCTTACAAATATCACAGTCTGCTTGTAAGTGGTTAAAACCCAAACAGTACAGACAAACCAAATGTGGATCAGCTTTTGCAAACTGCTCCTCACACTTGGTACAACGCTGAAACCCAGTGGGACCATTTTTTCTCTTGGGTTTCTGTGACATACCCTAAAATTTGGAGCTTAACCCATTGACTTAGTTAGGCCGGTTAAGCAAGAAACAAATATCTACTTTATCCGGAGTGGCTTAGTTAGGCCAGAATAAAGAAATTAAGAAAATTACTCCTGAAGGCTTAGTTAGGCCAGGAAATAGAGAAAAAGTCCGAACCAGCCAACTGTTTAGCGCCAGCCAAAAATGAACCGAGAGCCCCCGGTTCTGGTCAGGACTTTGCACCGGATCCCAATACCATTAAATTTACAGACAAAAAGGGGAAAATCAGAAGTCTGGGCCCCTCACGGTTGCGGAACCGATCGGAAGCCAAACACTTACCCAACCTAGGAACACACACTATACTGAAAACAGCAGTTTGAGAACGTTTTTAAAATAAAGTGGTTGAAATTGAACCGACGAAACTCAGCTAGACCAAAGGCAGCGAGGAGAAATCTCCAAGGCGTCTTCACTGGTAAGCAGATTAGAGAATCTGATCAGTTACTAGAACGTACCGAGGACAGTGGTTTGAAAACCGAGCTCGAGCTCAACGTTCTATGCATTTGCACAGAGTTAACTCTGTTTTCCAGGGCAGTTGAACCGGTCGGTCTAAGTACATATTGTCAGAATACAGCAAGACTTCATGTTGTTTGAAGGGAGTCTAGCTGTCTTGATGGCTGGCCTAGTTTTCTGAGTGGTCTCCAGCGCCTGTTCTATCTGAGGTCCAAACAGATGCACACCGTTGAAAGTTAAGGCCATAATCCTTTGCTGGGCATCATTCGGTACGCAACCAAGAGTGGCGACGGATGCAAATGCCATCCGCCACCGCTCTGGAGGCAGTGTCGAAAGCATCCGTGGCAGCATTAAGCTGTTGATTATTGGACTCAATACCCCTAGTAATGGTCTGTAGGAGCTCGGAGTTAACCTCCAAATCGGGAAGAGCTTCTACCGTGGCTTTGAGCTAATGCCAGAGCGTATACTCGCACTGAGAAAAGTAACCCTGGTAAGCTAGCAATGCGCATGCCCAAGGTTGAAGCAGCAAAGACTCGCTTACCCCAGGGTGTCAATCTTGCGAGATTCTTCGTTTATTGAACGTGCTGTAGATTCTTGTGGAACAACAGCTTTGTCATTCTCAGCCAGAACCATGATGGCATCAGCAAAGGCTTGAGAGGCCAGAATGGGACGATCCTTGGGAGGGGCATATTTCCTATCTATGGACTTAGCCACAGAGGGAATTAGAGCAGAGTTATCCCACACCATCTGAGAGAGAGTCTCAAAAGAGGGCTGCAAGGGAGGGATTAAATCCATAGGGCTATCCAGAACGTGCAGATACTGCAGACACAGCAGCTTCCCAGGATCAATATCTGAGGTCTAGAGAGAGAGAGAGAGCAGAATTTAAATTTCTGAGCGGAGACTTAAAGGAAAGGTCCTCTACCAAAGGCTCTGTAGAAGGCATGTTCCCCACCCCTATGGTGGAATCATCATCCGAAGTAGTCTCCCAAATCAAAGATCAGGTTCAATGTCATCCACTGCCAATCCAAGAGGGACTGCATAGATAAGAAAGGGACGAATAGAAGAGGAAGGAGGAGCAGCAGAGAGAGAATCGGCGTCAAAAAATCTCTGAAACCCATGCAGTACCACCAGTGCTCCCAGTGGCACAGAGAATAAAGGCGGCATCGGCATAGGAAGCGGCACCAGGCATGTTGCCGTCAAGGACTGAGACACAGAGCAAGACGCCGACATAGCATACAGCGCCGCACGCAGTGCCGGAGAAGCAGACACCGAGCACAGTTTGCAAACTCCAATCTGAAGAAGTGAAATGAAGAAATTCAGCAGGAAATAAAGGCACCGGTGTGAACGACTGCACCGCAGCCATGTGAGAGGGATAGACACCGGGGCGCAGAGTCGATGACGCCACATGACTCTGAAGTCCCAACCGCCCCACCTGCAGGTCTGAAACCAACAAGCCCGAAGGCCCCAGCAACAAACTAGCTAGATCAGGCAGTCAGGACAACCTCCGCATCCACTGTTCCTCACACCCTCGACCCTGGACAAATCTATCAATGTACCCTGATATATCATCTACCGCTGTGATAGACCAACTAGAGGGGGAGGGGTTGCAATATATGTCAAAAGCAAATTCACAGTCACAGTCTTTGACTGTACCTCAAAGGCTAAGGAATTTGAATGCCTTGCTCTAAAATGATCACTTTCCAGCAAGAAATCACTCCTTATGGCAGCATGCTACCGACCACCGTCTGGTGGCTGGGCACTTCTGCCACACCTTCAAAACCTTCTTGACTCTGCTGATACAGAGTGTATTCTAATGGGTGATTTCAATCTAAATTGGAATGATGACAGCTCTAAGAAATTGAAGGATCTATGCGATGTTAATGGTCCGTTACAAATGGTGACTGCTATAACCAGACCTAACAGAAAAACCCTGAGCACAGCACCCTCCTAGACCTTATCCTAGTAAACAAACCTCACACTATCTCGCATACTGGAGTATTCTTCAACGATATAAGCGACCATTGCGCTACTGCCTGCATCAGTCATCCTTCCCAAATAAAAATGGCCTCCAAATTCAAACTGAAAAGATGGCTGAAAAAGTTCTGCCAGTACACTTTCCTGAAAGATCTAAGCAACATTCGTTGGCAGGATTTCTACCTAGCCCCCACCTTTAATGAGGCATTTAACATCTTTCACAGCCTCTTACTGGAGCTAATAGAAAAACACGCCCCACTAAGACTGATCAAATCAAAAAATAAAACTCCTGGCTGGTTCTCTCCCATCCTGAAGAAAGCACTTGGGGACAGGGACTACTGGTGGAAAAGAGCGAGGAAATCTCACCTGGAGGCTGACTGGTTAGCATTCCGTACCACTAGGAATGCTTGTACCAAGCTAATTAGGTCAGAAAAAGCTAGGTACTTCCAAAAAGAACTAGAAGACAATAAAAACAACTCTGCCAAATTTTGGAACATCCTCAAAGTCGTCGAAAGGTCAGTCCACTGCAACACCCCTTCCAAACAAAATTGTGTTTGATGGTACCACCCATACGGACAAAGCTGATATACTAGAAAAGCTTAATGATCACTTTGCCACTGCAGGGCTTGCCTTTGACACCGCACCTATCAACAAACTTAGCCCGGCAAGAGACTACACTGTTGGCTTCACTGATAATCACAACCATAACCAACTGCATCTCACCCCCTTCAGCTTCCTCACAATTACGTTCAAGCAAGTGGAGGACCTCCTCCTTTCTCTGGATACCAAAAAAAGAGTGCAGGTGCAGATAATATTGAACCTTACTTCCTAAAACTTGGCCATACCCATCTGACCGCCCCCATTACACACTTATTCAACACCTCTCTGATTCAAGGTGAGCTACCTGTCTTGTGGAAAGCTGCTCACATCCTACAACTATTCAAGAAAGGGGATCCGAGTGATCTGAACAATTACTGGCCTATTTCTATACTATCCGTCCTCTCTAAATTACTTGAAAAAATTGTCAACATCCAACTTAGAGAACATTTGGATTCACAAAAGTTGATAAACCCGGCTCAGTCCGGCTTCAGAGCCAAACACAGTACAATATCGGCTCTTGCCAAAGTAACTACAGACTGGCAAACGGCCTTGGACTCTAAGAAGCATGCATTTGCCCTCTTCCTTGATCTAAGTAAGGCCTTCGATACGTGGATCATACCATCATGCTTACTGCACTGAGTAACATCGGACTTGATAGTTCTGCCATTAAATGGTTCACCAGCTACCTAACCAATAGGTTACAACAAGTCAAAGCCATACGAGATCTGTACCCACAAAAATCCTTGTGAGGTTAGTTGCACAGGCTCCATCCTGGGCCCTATCCTCTTTGCAATATACATCAATAATCTGGACTCGTAGCTGGGCACAGCAAATGTGCACTTATTCGCAGACGATACTGTGCTCTATAACACAAATTCATCCTTGGATCTGGCCCATGAATACTTACAAAAAGACTTCGTCACCCTCCAGTACAACCTTCTTACTCATAAGCTCCTCCTCAACACCAAAAAGACTAAAGCAATGATTCTCTCACCAAAGTCTACTTCCGGATGTCCACATATCACACAGATCCGAACACTCTTAGATGAACCCCTTGAAGTAGTTGATACCTTTAAATACCTAGGGTTCTGGCTGGATAACAAGCTCAACTTTCCGTGCCACTTAAATGAAACCTTGAAGAAACTAAGACAGCGATTAGGTTTATTCTATCGCATTAAACACCTACTCACGTTAGAAGCCAGAATGAGACTAGTACAAACTACATTCCTACCTATACTGGACTACGCTGACTTCCTTTACAGTCACTGCCCATCAACGATGCTAAACAAACTGGACACCCTTTACCACCGGGCTTTAAGATTCATCTTAAATCTACCCCGTAGTACACATCATTATCTGATAACCTCCCTGCATACATCTCAAACATCTTCAAACAGGCTAAAGGTTCCTGTGGACTGAGACGCTTCTCCTTAATCTGCTTCCAGATTCCTAGAGTGAAAACTACCCTTGGCTCAGCAGCAATCAACTTCTCACTTCCATCACTTTGGAACACCATGCAAGACTCATTAAAATTATCCTCACTTTCAAGCATTTTCACATTCAAAGTTCTAGTAACAGATTATCTGAAGGAATCATGCAACTGTTTCAGATGCAGTGACCCCTAAGCCTCGGTGGCACTCTCAAATCCTCGCTAAGTATCCCATCAAGCACATTCCTAACAACAGAAACCTAGGACCTACAAGCCTAGTTCCCTTAATCCAAGATGACCCTGCCTATTCTCTACCTTTTACCTATTCTGGCCTCCCTTTTGGCTGCCTACTCTTTCCTCCAATTTCTACCCTATTCCTTAATACCTCCTTATTTTTTATCATTTAGGTATGAGCTCTTACTCAGCGGAGACTATATGGGATTGTTGTCTCTTCTCATTTCAGTAAACTTATCATTATGTACCTTTGCATGTTAATTATGTTGACCGGTATGTATAGGCCCATATTGACTGGCACCTTCACAATGTTTTTTTTTTTTGCACCGTTGTCCACCGTAATTGTAATCTTATGAAGTGTACTGTATTGTATTTATGCCCAGGACCACCCTGAACATGAGCTTGCTCAATGGCGTTTATGCCTGGTTAAATAAAGTGATTGATTGATTGTTCCATAAGACCGGCCCTATGGTGAAACTGCTCACCGGAGGACCCCCCAAACAGGCGGGGAGGGTCTCCGAAGTCAAGGATGTCGGTCACCAGGGGCAGAAACCGGAGGGGACTCTAGTGGCGGAGACTGGCCCCCTGCAACAGACGATCTATGCACAGACATACCAGAAGGCTACCTCGAGCAGTGCCGTTCCTTTTTCAACGGATAGGCCGAAGAAGAGCTTGAGGTCGGACGGTGTCTGGAATGAAAACGCTTCTTTTTGTGCTTTCAGGGAGACCACCCATCCCCCAAGCACCAGACCTTCTGCAGTCAGACCCCCTTCCCCTCCATGGTGGGCAGCAGACCAGACCCAGCCCGGCTGACTGAATAGCTTTCATGAAAAGTCTCTCTAGCGTCACCTGCCCTACTCATGATCGACTCCATCAATGGAGGGCTGAAGATATCTTCTTATGAAACATAATAAAATGTAATCGTTTATTTTCTCTGGAAAATAAAACTAAACAAAACCGGAGCTGCTGTCATAGAGACGAGAAGTTTTGACTCCCAGCGGGCGCGTGATGTCGTCACTGAAGCACAATAGACAGCAGGAAAAAAGGAAAGGAGGTTGGTTAAAAGGAAAGGAGGTTGGTTGGAGGGTCAATGCCGAGGTAGTCTATATGGCGCAAGCCTGGCTCGTGGTGCCGCTTCCTCGCGGCCCCACATCAGTGCAGGCCCTCCTGAAAAATGTTGCCTCACGCTATGTCCTAGCCGGCTCCGGCATAGTTCCCATCAGTGTGAATGAGTGGTGGAGACTACATCCAGGAAGAGGCATCGGCTGCGGTTCCTTAACACAGCGTTTTTCCTTCCTTTTTTAATACTTGTCCATCTCCCCGGCTTCTTAGGGGGCCTCGTACCCCCCTCCACTTCATCCACCAGGTCCTGCCAACAGAATCTCCCCTGGTTTTCAAATCGCTCGTTCAGCCGGGGGTGTATTAGTTTCCCCCCATCCCTTGAGGACGCCGGCGCAGAGGACGTTCATCTAGATGAACGACGTGCTGACACACGCCGCTGTCAAGCGCCTGACAGTGTCCTCTCTCCCCTGGCTCCAGAGATTTGTATGCCCCTAACCGCCCATGCTTCCAATGGCAGAGGAGTTATGGGTGCTTGGAGCAACCTGGTAACCCACCCCTGGAGGAGGAGAGCATCCGTTGGGATGCTTAGTAGTCCTCCCCTCATCCGACCCCCCCCCCATCCCCGACAGCCCAGGTCTGCTTCCAAACCCAGGTTGCTGGTGTAGGGAGAGGTGTGGTGTCCAGCATCTCAGCCCCACCAGGCCTGCTCCTTCCTCTTTTTTTTTTTCACAGAACTTGCAGTTCAACGGCAGTGTCTGCGGTTCTCTTCTTACCCGAGGAACCATCACCCTGATCAAAGGGTTGTTCAACCGGTTCCTTTGATTTCTCCTTCTGGAAGGAGGGTTATCCAAAGCTGAGTCAGCAGCCTTTTCTTCAAACATGAAGTCTTGCTGTATTCTGACATACTGCAGTTAACCCCAGCATTTGAACTGCTCCGGAGAGGAAAGAGTTAAATTCTATGCAAAGCATAGAATGTTGAGCTTGAGCTCGGTTCAAACCTCTCTCTGCTATACTCAGAAGTGTAACAGTCAGATTTTTTACTCCACCTACCTCAACAGTTGCTCCGGAGATTTCTCCTCTGCTCACGGTTCTCGGTCGGTTTAAGTCGTCGGTTTTACCAATAAATTCTTCATTTTTTCGGTTCAGATCCCTGTCTGTAGCACAGAAAGTACATAGGCAATGGACTAGATTTGGAAAAACTTGTGGAAATTGTAAAGTACACTACCGGTCAAAAGTTTTAGAACACCCCCATTTTTCCAGTTTTTATTGAAATTTACGCAGGTTAATGTCTCAATGTACTCTGAAATTAAAGCATAGAACAAATAAACAATTGGAGATAAAAAAGAAATCATAGAATCATTTTGTTTAACAAAATTTAATCTAAATTTTTGACTCATCAAAGTAGCCACCTTTTGCAGATATACTGTAACATGAACACACTCGTGGCATTCTTCCTACAATGGACATCAAATATTGTTAGGAAGTTCTTCCCAGCGCTGTTGCAAGTTCCCACAAATGTGTTGCACTTGTAGGTTGCTTTGCTTTTACCCTTCTGTCCAGTTCATCCCAAACCAGCTCGATGGGGTTTAAGTCTGGAGACTGTGCTGGCCATTCCATGATTTGAAGCCTACCGTCTTGTTCTTTTCCACGAAGGTAGTTCTTACATAGCCTGGAGGTATGTTTTGGGTCATTATCTTGCTGTAGGATGAACCCCTGACCAACTAGGCGTAGACCAGAGGGTATTGCATGGCGCTGCAAAATGCTGTGGTAGCCCTTTTGGTTCAGGGTGCCAGTCACTCTGTGCTGTTGTCCTGTGAGCCACCTATCACGCAAGCTGTTGACTCTCAGAAACTTGTCTTCTGATTCTGTTGTGGCTTTGGGTCTGCCAGACCTCTTTCTGTCAGAGTTTGCTCCAGTTTCCAAGTGCCTTTTGATGGTGTAGGAAACTGTACTCACTGACACCTTGGCTTTCTTTGCAATTTCTCTAAAGCAGTTTTTGCTAACCTAATCCTTTTTTTTTTTTTTTTTTTTAACCTCTAGCAGTTTACCGCTTACCTTTGTACCATTTCAGGTTATTCACTGGACTTGAATTGCTTAAATTTCAAAAAATACTGGAAAATGGGGGTGTTCTAAAACTTTTGACCGGTAGTGTAGATATTTCGACTAGTTCGGCTGAACCGGCTGCTGTGTAAAACTTGTTTTATTGAGAATTTAATGTGGGGTTCCGGTACTTATACTTATTTTTTTTAAACTGCATTGGTTTAAAAAAAAAAAAAAAATGTTTTTGCGTTTTTTGTTTTTTTTTTCCAAATACTCATGACATGGTTAGAAACCGATAAGGGTGTCTTGCCTGGCTGAAACCCAGTAAAGAGTAAGTTTCTGATTAAGTATGGCTACGTCTAAGAAACCCAAAAGAAAAAACGGTCCCACTGGGTTTCAACATTGCAGTGTGTGTGGGGAGGCCTTTGCTAAGGGTGATCCCCACACCACTTGTGTTTAGTGTCTGGGGTTTGACCACCTCGATTCAGGCTGCCAAATCTGCAAGAATTTCCCTAAAGTCACCCTGGACAAAAGATTGAGCAGGCTTAGGGAAAAGGAGGCTTAGAAGACCGCTGACCCGGATGGCCAGCCCGGTTCGGTTCCGACCGAACCAGGAGGAGTGCCCTCTGACCAGGGTGAGACTCCGGGCAAAAGGAGAGCTGATTCCGAGGGCCGTCAAAAAAGAAAAAAAAAAAAAAAGATAAATTGGCCGGTTCAAATCCAGAAACATTCCATCTGACTACCGAAGAAATTGCCTGAGCGATTCGCATAGTGGAATCGCTTTGTTCTGTTCCGACCTATCCGGCACCTACTGGCAGGCCTTCAGTTCGGTCGGTTCCTCCGGTTCCAGATTATACCCCTGAAGATTTTTATGAACCGGACCTGGAGGGGGATGATGATTATGATGATGATGATGGAATGGAAGGTCTGGATGAGCCCAAAGAACCAGACATCTCCCCAGACAGGCCTTCTGGTGTTTCCCCTCCTAGGCTTTCTGGATCCCCTTCCCACATTATGTTCTACAGTAAAGTGGCAGAGACGCTCCAGCTCCCTATGGAGGAAGCTGTTGAGGAACAAGAGGAGCCTGACTTTCTGGAGATGATGGACATCCCAGAGTCCAAAAGATTGTCTATTCCCCTTCACAAGTATTTTGGGAAACAGACACAAAAGTTGTTAAAAACTCCAAATTCATTACCTCCTGTGGACAGACGGATGGACAAGAGGTACATGTTGTCAGGATCAAGTACAGAGTACTTCTACCAGCAGTGCAGCCATGTTAGGGTCGTGCAGGCTACAGCCTGTGATAAGGATAACATTCCCTTGGCTTCACACCTCCCAGATAAAGACTCCAGGAAGCTGGATGCCATGGCGAAGAAGCAGTACATGGCATCCTCTTTGGGACTCAGGCAGGCTAATTAAATGGCCTATACAGCCAGGTACCAGAAGTCCAGGTGGGACACTGTACCGGCACTGGCTAAGCAGGCCTCTCCCCAGCTTGCCAAGGAGCTGGAGGAGGTGGCTGCTGATGGGACTGAGGCATCAAGGATCCAGTTTCATGCTACTGTCGACTCTGATGTGTCATCTAGAGTCATGGCTACATCTGTGGCTCTTCGGAGACTAGCTTGGCTCAGGTGTACTAGCCTATCTCAGGATATCCAGGCTAAGGCTATGGATTTCCCGGTAGTTAATAATTCTCTGTTTGGGGAGCAGACAAAAAATTATATGAAAAAGAAGGATGAATACAGGACCAACTATAGGAGTGCACAGGCCAAGGAAAGGCAGCAAGCTAGGGGCAGGGGTGGGCCTTTTCATAGGCCTTTCTACCAAGCACAGGCTTCCTCTCCTTTTTCTCAGAGGGAGAGGCAGAAGGGGGATGAGGAGGGCTGCATCCACCTCTCAGCCTAAGGCTCCTGCCAAGCAGACACGAGGTGACAGCCCCGGTCGACTCCTCTATTCCTGTAGGAGGCAGGATGGCCTACTATTTCCAGGACTGGATGTCTGTTACCTCAGACAAGTGGGTCCTGGAGGTAGTAGGACAGGGACAGGCTCTCTGCTTCAAACAATTCCCCAAAGTTGAGAGCCAGATCTTTTCCACCTGCAAGTATCTCTGAAACCATTGCTCTAGAGGCAGAGGTTTCATCTCTTCTGGCCTTAAGGGCCATAGAGAGAGTGCCTACATTACACAGGGGAAAAGGTCTGTACTCCAGGTACTTCCTTACCCGAAAAAAAAAAAAAAAACAGGGGAGTGGCGGCCCATCCTAGACTTAAGATACCTGAACAAACATTTCTTGAAGCCAAAATTCAAGACGGTGACTCTGGGAATAATTCTTCCCTCTCTAAGGCCAGGGGACTGGCTAGACTCCCTGGACCTAAAGGATGCTTACTTTCACATTCCCATCAGGTGCTCTCACAGAAAGTACCTCAGGTTCAAACTGCCTTCAGGCCATTACAGTTCAAAGCAATGCCCTTCGGCCTAACATCAGCTCCAAGGGTGTTCACAAAATGCCTGGCAGTAGTAGTGGTTTTCCTAAGGAGAGAAAATATCTCCATATTCCCGTACCTGGATGACTGGCTCATAGTGGGTCAGTCTCCAGACCAAGTCAAGTCAGATCTAAAAGTGACCCAGCAAGTGCTCACTTCTCTAGGTTTCCTTCTCAATCTTCCAAAGTCAGTTCTTGAGCCAGTACAATTGCTGACTTTCATAGGGGTGGAACCAGACACTGTCAAAGCAAAAGCATTTCTTCCCTTGGTAAGAGTGAAGGCCATCATGGAGCTGGCTTCTCCCTTCCACCCTCTGGTCTCTCGACCAGCAAGACACTTTCTTCAGTTGCTGGGCCACATGGCAGCTTCCACTGCAGAGGTCCAGGGGGCCAGATTTCAGATGAGAAACATTCAGTTTCATCTGAGGGCTTTTTGGTCTCAGAAAACAGATCCTTTGTCCAAACTGATTCCAGTGACTCAAACTCTGATCCAGGCTCTTCATTGGTGGCAGGATCAGCACAATCTCAGGCAAGGGGTCCCTTTCATTTCTCAGTCTCATTCTGTGGTCCTAACCACAGATACTACTCTCCTGGGCTGGGGAGCCCACTTGGAGGCTCACAGCTCAGGGAGTGTGGTCCACTCAGGAGTCTCTTCTCCACATTAACCTTCTGGAGCTCAGGGCGGTTTACCTGGCTCTACAGGCTTTCTCACAATCAGTAAAGAACAAGGTGGTTCAAGTCAGGACAGACACCACCACCATGTGGTACATCAACAAGTAGGGAGGCACACAGTCTACGGCCTTGTGCATGGAAGCAATGAAAATATGGTCCCTGGCTTACTCCCTACAGACGTCTCTGGTAGCAGTCCACCTCCCAGGAAAGTACAATGTGCTAACGATGCACTGAGTAGGATTTCCCAGGGCCATTACGAATGGTCCCTGGATCCCCTAGTGTTAAAAGTGATTTTTTCAAGATGGGGCACCTCAGAGATAAATCTCTGCAGCCCCAGACAATCACCAACTTCCTCTATTCTCTTGCAGACCCCCAGTTTTGTGCTCAGTCCCTCTGGATGCTCAGATTCTCAACAGGGATAAGAAATGTCTGTATGCCTTCCCTCCTTTTCCTCTGTTGTTCAAGGTCCTAGTCAAGATAAGATCACAATCTTGCAAAGTGATCCAGATTGCGCCAGGCAGCCTTTGTATCCTCTCTTGCTGTCCCTAGCAGTCAGTCTTCCCGTGTCTCTTCCCAGGAATCACAATCTGTTAACTTCCTCTCAGCGGAGAATTTGGTATCCCAACCTTCGGTCTCTCAATCTCAAGGCATGGCTCTTGAAGAGTTAGAGTATGCAAGTTTGCTTCTGTCTCAAGGGGTTCTGGACATTCTCAAACCCTCTCGAAAACTTGCTACCAGAAAAACTTAACTCTAAATGGAAGAGATTCAGCATCTGGTGTTCTAAAAAGCATATATCCCGATATTGCTGAACTGTCTACAGTTCTGGATTATATGGTTCACCTCAATGGCCTAGGCCTCAGACCAGCTACCCTCAAAGTACATCTGTCAGCTGTTTCTGCTTTTCTGTCAGTAGGACAGCCTTCCTCACTGGCATCTCATCCTGTTTTCTGTAAATTTTTCAAGGGATTGCTTCATACCAATCCTCCCTTTAGGGATCCTACCCCTGCCTGGGATCTTAACGTTTACACTGCCCAGCTTATGCAACCACCTTCTGAATCTTTGTCTTCAGCAGAACTTAAGTACTTGACTTGGAAGACTGTGTTCCTGGTAACTACTACCTCTGCCAGACGTATCAGTGAGTTACGAGCTCTGTCAGTGGAGTCTGATTTTATTTCATTCCATAGAGATAAGGTGGTCCTTAGAACCAAAAGGAGGTTCTTACCTAAAGTGGTTTCAGATTTTCACCTGAATCAATCCATGTCTCTCCCTGTATTCTTCACTGATCATTCTTCTTCTGGAGAGAGAAGATTACACAGTTTGGATGTTAAAAGGGCCCTTAGCTACTACATTGAACGTACTTAGGCACACAGGTTTGAATCCCTCCAGTTGTTCCTCACTTATGGGGAAGTGGGTAAGGGCAAACCTGCCACTAAGAGAACCATTGCCAGGTGGATTGTCTCTTGTATACAATTCTGCTATGAGAAGCTAGGCAAAATATCACCCTCAGGCCTGAGGGCTCATTTGACTAGAAGTACAGCCGCTTCCCTAGCTACTGCCAGGGATATTCCTTTACTAGAGATATGCAAAGCAGCCACCTGGAAAATAGTCCATACATTCACCAAGCATTACTCTCTGGATATCCAGGCTAGGAGTGATGCTCGGTTTGGTACAGCACTACTGCAGAGCCTATTCCCAAAATATACAGGTTACTCACCTGTAACAGGAGTTCTAGGAATGGTATATGTTGTTCATCCACACTCATTGGCAGTATCCTTGCCGCTTTAAATCTTGCCGGAAGGTCTTCAAGCCTGCTCCTCCCACCCACCGGGTGGTATAACTCTCGGCTCCCGCCCCATGGCGTCAGATCTGGCCGCTGGAAGCTCAGGTTGTGCGTCAAGCCGGGGAGGTCGGGTGGAGTCGTGTGGATGAACAACAACCATTCCTAGGGGCTCCTGGCCTGGAAGTAGTATTTCCTAGGGACATGGATATATTGTTCATCCACACTCATTGGCAGACTCCTAGCAGTTCTCCGGGAGGGAGGAGGCAAGCGCACACCCCATATACTTACTTGGAAAGAGGACTGGAGAGCCGAGGCCCCAAAACCAAGCATCCCAGCGTGACTCAAGGTCGATGTGGTAGTGGGTAATGAAGGTGTTTGCTGACTTCCAGGTAGCAGCCTGCAGATTTCCTGGAGTAGGGGCGTCCTAGGAAGCAGCCACCGTTGCAGCAGTATGGCGGAGTGAATGAGCTCTTATCCCTCTGGGAGCTCCATGCCCGCCAACTTACTGTGAGAGATCTATGGGAGGTTACCCACCTGCTTTTCGTCCATGGCTGGAGTCTTGCCAGATGCGGCTTCAGCGTAGGTGACAAACAGCTGGCGAACCTCTCCCGAATTTCAGCCGAGCGCTCCTTATAATAGCGAGCGCCCTTCTAGGGTCCAGAGTATGGAGCCTATATTCGCCTCCAGTGTGATTGGGGTAGAACACGGCAGAGTCAACACCTGGTTAAGGTGAAACTCCGACACCACCTTCGGAAGGAATTTCGGGTGGGGGCGCAGGACAACCTTGTCCCTGTGGAAAGACCAGGTAAGGAGACTCGATGCAGAGCGCCTGGAGCTCTCCCATCCTTCTGGCTGATGATAGCCACCAAGAATGGTCTTCCGACAGGTGAGAGAGACCACACTGTGCATAGGTTCGAATGGCTTGCCCATGAGCTTTGCCAGTACCAGCAGTAGATCCCAGGAGGTGGGGGTTCCCAAGACTGGAGGAAATGTGATCAAGGCCTTTGAAAAAAGCGCAGACCACCTTCTCCTCTCTTCCGACTGCTTCCGAGCCCAGCGCCCGGTAAAGCAGAGATGGCTACTAAAGTACCCATAAGTCGTCGACCCTAAGCCCTTGACTAGAAAGGACCATAAATAGTCCAAGATGCTTGCCAAGGAACAGGAGGAAGGTCCAAGCCTCCCTGACACCAAATAAACCTTTTCCATTTGAAGCAACATTCTGACAGTCGACTCACTCAGGAGACGCCTCAACTACGTTGAGGACCTCGTCGGGAAAAAGCCAAGGCCTGGAACTCTAGCGCTCAGGAACCAGGCCTCAGGTGCAGAGGATTGAAGGTCCGGATGGAACACCTTCCCTGATTGACTGAGAGCAGGTCCGGGCGAGCTGGAAGCTGCGTAGTCCTGGAGCTGAGACTGAGGAATCTGGTACCAGAACTGAGCGAGAGCCAGTCTGGGGCTATCAGAATCACCTGCGCCTTGTCCCTCCTCGCCTTGAGAAGCACCTGTGGATCAAGGGAAATGGGGAAAGGGCGAAAGAGGCCCGGGGTCCATTGCCTCGAGAAGGCATCCCCTGCAGCGAGCCCTGCTGAGGGGCGGGCATGAAACAGACTCAACAGCGTTCTCCATGGAGGCAAACAGGTCCACCTGAGGTCCCAAAGGGAGAACAGATGCTGTACTACCTCCGGCAGGAGAGACCACTCGTGGGATGCAGCCCCTATCCGCACAGGGGCATCACGGCCAGGGTGTTGGGAAACCTGCCGTGAATGGCTAGGAGATCCGCCTCCAGGCTGCGCAGACGAGTGACCAAATGCGGGAGAGCTTCCTTGCATAGAAGCATTGAGCGCGCTCCCGCCCTGGCGGTTTAGATAGTACATGGTCGTGGTATTGTCCGCCTGGACTCGGACCCTTGACCCCGGAGGAGCGAGCAAAGGCGGTGAGAGCTAGGGCGGGCCGCTCGGAGCTCCAGCAGGTTGATGGCATCGGGACTCGCGGGGACCAGGGCCATGAGCCCGTGTTCCCCCAGATGAGCTTTTAACCCATCAGAGAGGCATCGATCGACGAGAGAGACCGTCGGCTCGGGGCGGAGCAGGATGCCCTCCTGCAAATGATCTGGAGACAGTCCACCTGGAGGCGTTCCACATCCCTGTGTCACCGACCTGTAAGCTGGTCAAGGGATCGCAGCGTTGTGACCACTGGCTGGCCAGTCCCACTGAAGGGGACGCATGTTCCAGCGGGCCCAACGGACCAGCGGCTGGTACAGGCCGCCATGAGACCCAGGAGGCGAGGGAAGTCCCGGGCAGGGCGCAAGTGCCCAACCCAGAAATGATCGGGCAAAGGAGGAAAGAACCTCGGCCCTGTCCGCCAGGGAGCAGCGCTGGCTCGAAGAGTCGAGCTGCGCCCGATGAATAAAATCATCCTGCTTGGCTCGAGTTCGACTTGGCCTGCGTTGATAAGGAGGCCCAGTTGAGGAACAGACCTGGAGAGCCAAATCTCTGGACCACTCCGCCTCCTTCCTGGAGGGAGCTGCTATCAGCCAATCGTCCAGGTAAGGGTACACCGGACCCCTCGGGCGCCCGGGAATGCTGTCACCACTGCCATGCATTTGGTGAAGACCCTGGGAGCTGGAGACAAGCCGAAGGGCATGGCTTGAATCCCTCGAGAGATCCTCCGCCGAAGCGAAGGAATCTCTGGTGAGACGGACGGATAGGACGGAAAAACGCCAACAGCCCCTGCAAGTCCAGAGAGCAGAACCACACGCGCGCTCCAAGGATGGTATTATCTGAGCCAGAGTGACCATCCTGAAGGTTCGAGACCTTAGGAACTTGTTTGGAGTCGTGTGGAGTCGAGAATGGGGCACCAGCCCCGTCGTTCCCGGAACCAGGAAGTACCTGGACACAAACCCTGGGTCTGAAAGAGGGTCCACCACCTCTTACCACCTCCTTCTGGAGGAGGAGGCGATACCGGCTCCGGCGAGCCGCCAGTGAGGCTGGGATCCGAAGCCCCCGAGGCGGCGGCTCTGAAGGGTGGTGCCTGCACCAATTCCAGAGGCAGGCCTCTTCCCACCACCTCCAAGACCCACCTGTCCGTGGTAACAGCGGACCAGGCAGACATGAAGTGCGAGCCGTCCCCACGGGGGACCCAGGGAAGCCAGGTGGCGGGGATGGGCGACACCCCTCAGCCCGTCACTGGGCAGGCTTGGAGGAGGGACCGGCCGAGGGACCTCCTGGGCCCTTCCTCCCCTGCCTCCTGTTAGGAAGCGGCGTTGGGTTTGGATGCAGGCAGAGCCTGCTGGCCCCTGACGTTGCTGGGCGAGGCGCGGGGCACAGAACGAAAGAAGCTTAGGCTGTGGTTTGCGGCCTTTGTCCTTCTGAGCCGGAAGAGACCCGAGTCAAGGTGGCATTGGACTTCCTGATCCTCTGCAAGTGACCTTCCACCCCAGGCGAAGAGGTCAGTCCCAAAAAGGAACATCGCCAACTTGTGCTGGGTATCCAGTAAAGTGGATATCCTCAATGAAGCCATGGCGCACTAGCCTGCGGCCGCCCACCCGATCTGGCGCCGGGTCCCCTACGATCAAAGCAGTCTGGAGCTGCTGTTTGGCCACTGCCCTGCCCTGGTCCGCACCTGCTTAACATGTAGTCTGCAGATCGGGCGGAAGATGAGATGACCTCATCCAGGGAGCCCAACAGGGCATGAGAAAAATGTGCCATGAGGACGGCCGAACTGGCCTGGCCGGAGAGGGAGGACGAAGCGAGACTTTTCGCCCGTACATAGTCCAATTTCTTGGACTCCCCTTGTCAGGAGGTTTGTCCACATCCCTGGCGTCTGCGGGCGCAGCGGAAACGCTGTGCCGGTAACCAACCCCTCAGCAGAGGGGTGTTCAAAAAAACGGACAAGGAACCCGGTAGGGACCGCATACTTCCTGGCCATCCTGGCCGAGGCGCAGGGCAGGAAGCAGTACGCTGCCAAAGTTCAGTGCTGGATCCTTCTATGGCCTCGGCCACGGAAGGCCTCCGTCCGGAGAATCCTCGGTCCAGAATCTCCGTGAGGATACCTAGCCCGTTTGGAACGGGTTCGAGCTCCATCCCGGTAGACTCCGAGATGAGCGAAGCAGTCCTAGGAAGAGACGACGGGCTATCGCCCATTGGCTGACCTCCTGAAGACCCAAGTCCAGTCGCTTGGAGAAGAGAAGGATCATCTTCGGACTCGGAAGAGTCCTCGAAGAACACCTCTGGCCTGAACCACCTTCACCTGCCGAGAATCGGTGGGAGTGAGGGTAACTGACAGCCGATGGGGTAAACCCTTAGCCGACCGAGAATCCTTGGTGGAGCCCCAGTGGTGGCTGTGGAAGGCGGAGTTCCACCGAATCGGTGGAGCAGCTGGTTTTGGCGAACAACCGGCCTGGGTATAGGCTCCTCGGGCAAGTCGGGGGTTGTGTCGGCCCGTCCGGTGACAACCCTTAATATGGCCGGGAAGGCGCCCCGAGTCGGCTTATTCCCGGCCAGGAGGGCTGTTGCAAACATAAGGTCCTCGCACTCGGCCCCGTAATTACGCCAAGCCTCCCTCATCCGAGGAGGAGGGCCGAGGACCAGCGACGCAGCTTACACATGATGCCAGGACCAGACCGCCTATAGACGGGGGAACGGCTGGACCGCGAAGAGGTCCGAGACCGAGACCGAGAGTCCCGGAATTTCCGGGGTCGGTGCAGGGAGGTGTCGGCCGGAACCGACACTCCCTTCGGCTCGGAAGGTCCATCCGAGGGCTCCGGAACCGGAGGCACAGGCGAGCCCACGGGATCCTCAACTCCTCCCGGGGGAACCGGGGAGAGGGGAATCTCGGCTGCTAAAGGCGACAGCCCGTCCAATGGGTCGAGAAAAATCTCGACTTCATCAGTGGGAGTCTCGGTCAACTGACCTGACGGGGACACCGTGAGGCCAGTGGCCGAAGCCGAGCGGTCGACCGAAGCCGACGGTCGACGGCCCGGGGAGAGGGACCTTTCCCGCTCCCAAGAGCGTCGACGGAGGGACTTACCCTTGTCCCTCTTTTTGGACCGAGAAAAGGTCCAGCAGACGCAGGCCCTTCTCCTTTAGTGGAGAGGGACAGACAAAGCTCCTTAAAGGAAGCCGTGTAGGAAGAACCCAGAGAGAGCGGGATAAATGCCGCGGCCGAGGAAGATACGCCCCGCGCCGCCTCCTCTTCGAGGGCGACCATCCGCTCGAGCTGATCCGCCGAGCCCGCCGCCGCGGACACCGCCAACCGGGCCTCCTTGGACTTCACCGGAGGGAAACGCTTCGGACGGCCCAGTTGCAATCGGGCAGCACGGTCTTCGAGGACGTAGGCCGAGAAAGATGAGCACAGGTCGCAAGCCTGCGGGTCGTGCTCAAGGCCTAAGCAGTAGACACACGTGGAGTGTGGATCCGTCCGAGACATCTTCTGACTGCATGGGCATCTCCAAATCCGGAGTCGATGTATCCATCGTGAGTCATGAGGGATCGAAGATCAAAGTCTTGCAAAATATTATTTTAAATCCGAAGCGGAGAAATAGGAACCAGTCACAAGCGCCCAGGCGTTAAGGAGGAACCTGAGCTTCCAAGCGGTAAGGAAGATCTGGCGTCATGGGGAAGACCCGAGTTTACCACCGGTGGGTGGGAGGAGCAAGCTTGAAGACCTTCCGGCAAGATTTAAAGCGGCAAGGATACTGCCAATGAGTGTGGATGAACAACATATCCATGTCCCTAGAAAAGTTTGATTCCCTCCTCCATGGAGGTACTGCTTGGTAGTCTGCAATATGTCAGAATATAGCAAGACTTCATGTTGTCTGAAGAAAAAATTACCTTAGTAATTGTGTTTCTTCTAATGGAGTGTTGCTGTATTCTGACCTCCCTCCCTGCCTCTCCTCTCAGAACCTATTTTTGGGAAGTGGGCTGGCAGGTGCAGTGCTGCACCTCAGAGGTGCATTTGGGCACCCCTCTCTTTTTAGAGAGGGGGAGTGGTTTATGTTTCTTTATTTCAATAGTCATAAGTTGTTCACTACCTGGTTTTTGATTTTGGATTTCTCAACCAGAGTCTTTTGGGGATCCAAAATATTTGGTTGCCATTCAGCTAGTAAAAGTCTACAATTTCCACACAGTGGGTTAGTTAGTTAGTTAGTATTAGCTCATAAGAATCTAATGGTTACACTTCTAAGTACAGCAAATAGAGGTCTGAACCGAGCTCAAGCTCAACGTTCTATGCTCTGCATAGAATTTAACTCTTTCCTCTCCGGAGCAGTTCAAGTTCTGGGGCTAACTGCAATATGTCAGAATACAGCAAGACTCCATTAGAAGAAACACAATTAATAAGGTAATTTTTTCGTACATTTCGTCCTTCAGTCGTTTCAAACGCCTATCAAGCATTAACTGAGGAAATTCTTTTTACATATTTCACAATCTGCCTTCAAGTGGTCAAACTCTAGACAGACAACACAAACCAAATGAGGATCTGCTTTAGCAAACGGTTCCCTACACTCTGTACAATGCTGAAAACCCATTGGGCCAGTTCTTTTCTTGGGTAGTGATGTAACCAGTAATAACCCATAAAAAGTGTGTTTTCTGCAAGCCAGAATCACAAATAAAAGGTTTCTTTTTTTTTTTGCGGTCGGTTTAACGACCGATGAGGGAACAGAGTTTTAGCACGGTTTGTCTCAAAAACACCAAAGTTGAGATAACCAGCCCAAGGAAAGTTTAAAAACAGAAATGTAACTTTGATAATGTAAATAAACGTTCGTTTCTCTCCTGTTTGAACAAGTAGAGAAGAAACCGAAAAACTTACAGGAATAAAACTAAATCTAGACTAATCTACCTATAAACTATCGTGTAGGTCTTCAACCATTCATTAGTTAATTGTGACTACTGCTCTGCCCTGACTAACTCACGTATAGGTAATCTACAGCTAATTGTACCTTTATTCTGTATGAGTGTTCACCCACCGTCATTCAATGTACGTATTATATATATTGTTTCATTCTGACGTGGAGCCTTTGGAAATGAATCTATGACTCAAAAGGTTGTAAATACGATTTCCTAAATAAATAAACTCATTCAAGGACAGTGCTTTAAAAATGAACAGAATTAAATTTTACTTCAAAAAAGAGAAAATAAAATCTTCAAGAAAGAAGGAGGGCTCTCCGAGGCATCTTTACTAGGCAAGCAGAGTAAAGAATCTGACTGTTGCAGAATGTTTACCAGGGACAGTAGTTTAAAAACCAAGCTCAAGCCTAACATTCCATGATTAGAACAGGTTCTATTAACCATTTCGGATTTGGGGCAGTCTTATGGCGAGGCCATATTGCAGAAGTCAGAATACAGTAAGATTTCCTGGTGTTTGAATCACCACTACCCTAGGACCCATTTCTCCTCTAAGAGCACCATCTTTACCCCATTGATGCAATAATCCATATGTGGATTTCTGCTACCAGAGTGCAATACTTTACATTTCTTAGCAATAAATTTCAATTCTCAGGTACTACACCAGCTGTCTAGTTTCTCTATATCTCTCTTTATGCTACCAGTTCCCTCCTCACTCTCCACACAGCTTTGTGTCAATCGTATTTCAATGTAATTTCTTTTAGTCGTTTGTTCTCTTTTGGAAGCATCAATTAAAGTTTTAACTGGAAAGTTGTGTATCAGTCGCAAGGAGACTCGCTTTCCCTAGTAACCTAACCCAGATAGCATATATGACCATGTTAAAGAGCAATGACCTCAGGACAGAAGTCTGAGGAAATCCCACTAGTTACCTCCCTGACACAGGGGACCAGACAATCAAATTCGAGCAAAGCAGAGTGCAAAAATATGCGATGCATCTTGAGACTGCCCGGGTAACCAAAGAGGTTATATTCAGTCAGTCAAATACTGCACTGGCGCTATCTGAATGAATACAGGGCCATGTCGGCCCAGCACTAAGCCACTTAGCACTGCCTCAACAGGGCTCCTAAAGTACACTACTAGAATTTTTTTTTTTTGATATATTTAAATTTCAAATTTAACACCTATGAGCTAGGAGCTCTTTTACATAGGTTCCACGTCTTAGTAGAAAAACAGGTAAAACAAGTTAAAACAGTAAAACATGTGAAACAAATTGCAACCAGGCAGTATCCAGGGACTATCTGAACTAGAGATTACTAAACTAGTACTAATACAACAAATTACTAGAAGTGGTTAGAAAACGTACTTACTATACAATACTAAGAAATGCAGCCCAGGGGCCTTGTCAAGACAGAAAAATTAATACTGAGGAAACAAACTGTACCCAGGCACTGGACAATGAATACCTGGAACTAAAGGCTAAAAACTAGAGTAATACAAACTACTAGTAGTAGAACAAACACTCATACTAAACAAGAGGAGAAGTGCTGCCCAAGGCTTCATTAAGGCAGAAGGGAGAGACTTGGACTGGGGAAATAACGTGGAAGACGGAGTAGCAGAGAGAGGGGAAAATAGACAGCACCGGAGTGCTATATGCAATATTTTTCAAACGGACCAATGCAAATGAGTCCACTGGTCATGCAAGGCACCAAGGAGTCATCTGCATGCCCATCATGGGCTCATTTGCACGGGTAGCGAGGCAGGTTAGCACTGCACTGCCCCCCCCCCTTGCCCAGTCCTAGACATGTAGATACCCGTGGTGCCAGTGGACCCAACCGCCAGTCGTACTATAAAGTACAGTTACGTAAAAGCCTACCGTAACAGTAGATCTTCAGGAGAAGCTCTTGCAGCAGGTACCACAATAAGAACTGACGCCACCTGGTGGCAGTTCCGCAATTTTTCTTCCAGCAGTACTGACATGGAACGCCTACCGCATCGCCTTATATAGGGAGGAGTTCCCCACATGCTCCAGTTCTTGTACACCCCCACCCCCACCCGGTCAGGGCAGAAAAGTAACAGGCAATGGTCAGAAGTATGAAAAAACTGAACATTCCCTCAAGAGAGGGAAGACCGCTTGCAAACGACCTGATACCCGGGGGAGGGAGGGCAGGAACTATACCTGCTGCAAGAGCTTCTCTCGAAGATATGTTACGGTAAGTTCTTACATAACTATACTATCTTACTTTGAGAGGAAGCTCTTGCAGCAGGTACCACAATTAGGGCAGATTCCCAAGCAGTATAAACCTAGAACAATCCCTTGGAAGGGGAACAGAAAGCAAAGGGACAGCAGGAAAGGGAGGATCCCTCAGGAAACCAGGCTTGCAGAACTGCAAGGCCAAACCCTGCTCTGCGTCTGGAAATAATCTCAAGGCTGCAATGCCTGACGAACGCATGAACAGAACTCCAGGTAGCAGCAGCACAAATATCGGCTGTCGGAATCTGCTTCAGTGCTGCGAAGGAAGCAGCAAGAGCTCTAGTAGAATGAGCACTAACCAGCCCTGGGGTCGATCTGTAGTGCTCCTCAGAACAGAAGGTGATATAATGGAGCAACCAGCGTGAAAGTGTCCGTCTGGTGACCGGGCGACCTACAGACCGTTGGGCAAAGGACACAAAAAGCTGATTAGATTTCCTGTCCCCCCTTGGTCTTGGCCAAGTAACAACGGAGAGCTCTGTGAAAGTGCAGGGAGTGAAGAAGGGCTTCCCCCCATTAGAGTGCTCTGGGTAATAAACCAGGAGCTGAACGGACGGATTGAGGGTGAGCTCAAACTACTTTCGGCAGAAACTTCGGGTTAGTGCGAAGATCAACCCAGTCCTTGTGAACAACAAGGTAAGGTTCTTTACACATGAGGGCTTGAAGTTCTGAAATGCACCTCGCAGAAGTGATAGCGACCAAAAACAAGACAGAAGACGGAGCTCAGACTCCATGGCAGGCTCGAAGGGAGAAAGAGTGAGCTTCTCCAGAACGAAAAGGATGTCCCGGTGGGAACAGGATCCCTGATGGGAGGTCTGATATAAAGAATACCGCGCAAAAAGGCTTTGGAAACCTCCATCTGAGCCACCGTCTTATCCGCAAATGGAAGGTGATAAGCGAAGATGGCGGCCAGGTGCACTTTGGTGGAGGAATAGTAGAGACCTTTCTCTGAAAGAGAAAGCAGGTATTCCAGAAGAAAAAAATACTCACCTTAGTAATTATGTTTCTTCTAATGGAGTCTTGCTGTATTCTGACAATTGCAGTGATTCCCAACCTTTGAACTGCCCCAGAGAACAAATAATTAACTTTCTATGCAGGGCATAGAATGCTGAGCCCGAGCTCGGTTGAAGTCTGTCTGGAGTGATTCAAACCTAAACCATCAGATTCTTACAAGCAAAACTAAACTAAAAATTCTATGTGGAAAATGTAAAAATTCTTACTAGCCAACTGGCTGAAAAAAGTTTTGGATTCCCAAGGAAAACTCAAGTCAGGAAACCCAAAAACCAAAACCCAATATACTATAACAACAATAATAAATCAGCACTCAAACGAAAAGGAGAAGGATGCAAGCCAAAAACACCCCTGGGGTGCAACACTGCACCTGCCCACCCACTTCCGAAAACCAGGTTCTGAGAGGGGAGGCAGGGAGGGAGGTCAGAATACAGCAAGACTCCATTAGAAGAAACATAATTACTAAGGTGAGTAATTTTTTTTTCTTCAAACAACATGAAGACTTGCTGTATTCTGACAATTGCAGACTACCAAGCAGTTCCTCCAAGGAGGAGGAACACAACCTACTTTGGGAACAGGATCTGAAGTACTGCTGTGCCAAACCAAGCATCACTCCTAGCCTGGATATCCAGAGAGTAATGCTTGGTAAAGGAATGGACTGTTTTCCAGGTGGCTGCTTGACAAATTTCTAAGAGAGGGATATCCCTGGCTGCAGCCAGGGCAGCAGCTGTACCTCTTGTGGAATGAGCCCTCAGGCCTGAGGGTGGAGTTTTTCATAGCAGAATTGTATACAAGACACAATCCACCTGGCAACAGATCTTTTGGTGGCAGGTGTGCCCTTTCCCACTTCTACATAAGTGAGGAACAACTGGAGGGGAGTCAAACCTGTGACCCTCGGTACGCTCTATGTAGTAACTAAGGGCTCTTTTGACATCTAAACTGTGTAGCCTCCTCTCTCCTGAGGAAGAATGATCAGTGAAGAAAACAGGGAGAGACAGACTGGTTTAAAAGGAACTCTAAAACCACTTTGGGCAAGAACGTTCTATTGGTTCTAAGGACCACTTTATCCCTATGAAACGAGATAAAATCAGGTTCCACTGACAGGGCTTGCAATTCACTGATACGCCTGGCAGTGGTAATGGCTACCAGGAACACAGTTTTCCAAGTCAAGTACTTAAGCTCTGCTGAAGACATGGGCTCAAAGTGGGGCTGCATAAGTTGAGCAATGCAAACATTCAAATCCCAGGCAGGGACAGGGTCTCAAAAAGGGGGATTGGTGTGAAGCAATCCTTTAAAAAATTTACAGAACACAGGATGGGAAGATAGTGAGGAAGACTTCCCCACTGACAAAAATGCAGAAACAGCTGACAGGTGTATTTTGAGAGTAGCTGGTCTGAGGCCTAGGCCATTAAGATAGACCATACAATCCAGAACCGTAGGCAATTCAGCAGTGTCTGGAGAACATGCTCCTTAGAACACCAAATGCTGAATCCTTTCCATTTGGAGTTGTAAGTCTTTCTGGTGGAGGGCTTTCGAGAAGCCTTGAGCAAATCCAGAACCCCTTGGGAATGATGCAGATCTGCAAACTCTAACTCTTCCAAGAGCCATGCTTTGAGATTGAGAGACTGAAGATTGGGGTACCAAATCTTTCCCTGAGAGGATGTTAACAGGTTGTAATTCCTGGGAAGAAACAGGGGAAGATGGACTGCTAGGGACAGCAACAGGGGGTACCAGGGCTGTCTGGCCCAATCTGGAGCAATCAGAATCACCTTGCAAGGTTGAGACCTTATTTTGACCAAAACTTTGAACAGGACTGGGAAGGGGGGAAAGGCATACTGAAACTTCCCTTCCCAATTCAGAATCAGGGCGTCCAGAGGGACTGAGCCCAGGACTGGAGGTCTGCAACAAGAGAGAGGGAGTTGGTGATTGTCTGGGGCTGCAAAGAGATCCATCTCTGGAGTGCCCCACCTTGAAAAAAATCACTGTCAACACCTGAGGGTCCAGGGACCATTCGTGATGGCCCTGAGAAATCCTGCTCAGTGCATCTGCTAGCACATTGTCCTTGCCTGGAAGGTGAACTGCTACAAGAGAGGTCTGCAGGGAATAAGCCAGGGACCACAACTTCATGGTTTCTGTGCACAAGGCCGTGGACCGAGTGCCTCCCTGCTTGTTGATGTATCACATGGTGGTGGTGGTGTCTGTTCTGACTTGAACCACTTTGTTCTGTACTGACTGTGAGAACGCGTTTAGAGCTAGAAAAACTGCCCTGAGCTTTAGAAGATTGATGTGGAGAAAGGATTCTTGGAGAGGAAAACAGCCCGTGGGCAGTAAGGGACCCCAGATGGGCTCCCCAGCCCAGGAGAGAAGCATCCGTGGTAAAGACCACTGAACAAGTCTGAGCAACAAAAGGAACACCTTGTCTTAAATTGTCCTCATCCTGCCACCACTGGAGGGCTTGGATCAAGGTCAGAGTCACTGGGATCAGTTTGGTAAGGGAATCCTTTCACTGAGACCAGAAAGCTCTCAGATGGAACTGGATATCCCTCATCTGGAATCGTGCCCCTCGGACCACTGCTGTTGAAGCTGCCATGTGGCCCAAGAGTTGGAGGAAATGACTTGCTGGTCAAGATACCCGAAGGCTGAAGGAAGAAGCTAGTTCCATAAGAACCTTTGCCCTTTCTAGAGGAAGAAAGGCTGTTGCTCTGTGTCCAGTTCTGCCCCTATAAAGATAAGAAGTTGGACTGGTTCGAGAACTGACTTGGGAAGGTTGGGAAGAAATTCTAGAGAAGTGAGCACTTGCTGGGTCACCTGCAGGTGAGACCTGACTTGGTCTGGAGACTGACCTACTATTACCCAATCGTCCAGATATGGAAAAATGGAAATCTTTTGCCTTCTCAGAAAGGCAACTACTACTGCCAGGCATTTGCCGAAAACCCTTGGGGCTGAGGTTAGGCCAAAGGGCATTGCTCTGAACTGATAATGGCCTGAGGGCAACTCGAACCTGAGGTACCTTCTGTGGGAGCACCTGATGGCAATGTGAAAGTAGGCATCTTTGAGGTCCAGGGAGGCTAGCCAGTCCCTTGCCCTTAGAGAGGGAAGGATTATTCCCAGAGTTATCACCTTGAACTTTGGTTTTAGAAGATATTTGTTTAGATATCTTAGGTCTAGGATGGGTCGCCACTCCTGTCTTTTTTGGGGTCAGGAAGTACCAGGAGTACAGTCCTCTGCCCCAGTGTAGGGTAGGTACTCTCTCTACAGCTCTTAAAGTAAGGAGAGAAAAAACCTCTGCCTCTAGGGCAAGGGTTTCTGAGAGATTTGCACGTGGAAAAGATCTGGCTCTCATCTTTGGAAATTTTTTGAAGCTGAGAACCAGTCCCTGGCTTACTACTTCCAGGACCCACTTGTCTGATGTAATAGACATCCAGTCCTGGACAAAGTAAGCCAGCCTGCCCCCTACTGGAATAGGAGCATCGACCCGGGCAGGCCCATCAGGGTGTCTGCTTGGCAGGGGCTTTAGGCTGAGGAGTGGATGCAGCCCTGCTTATCCCCCTTCTGCCTCTTCCTCTGAAGAACTCCCTCTGAGAAAAGGAAAAAGAGGCCTGTGCTTGGTGAAAAGGCCTTTGAAAAGGCCTGCCCCTGCCCCTAGACTGCTGCCTTTGAGAAGTTGCCTGCCTTTACTTGGCCTCAGCACTCCTGTAAGTGGTCCTGTATTCATCAATTTTCTTCATGTAATTCTCAGTCTGCTCCCCAAACAGAGAATTACCCACTACAGGAAAATCCATGGCCTTAGCCTGGGTGTCCTGCGAGAGGCTAGTAGATCTGAGCCAAGCCATCCTCCGAAGAGCCACAGATGTAGTCATGACTCTTGATGACACATCCTTAGAGTCCACAGCAGCATGAAACTGAACCTTAGATGCCTCAATCCCATCTGCAGCGACCACCTCCAGCTCCTTGGCTAGCTGGGGGGGAGGCTTGTTTAGCCAGTGCCAGTACAGTGTCCCACCTGGACTTCTGGTACCTGGCTGTATAGGCCATGTAATTCACCTGCCTGAGTCCCAAAGAAGATGCCATGTACTGCTTCTTTCCCATGGCATCAATCTTCCTGGAGTCCTTGTCGGGGGGGGTGAAGCCAAGGGAACATTTGCCTTGTCACAGGCAGCAGCCTGCACTACCCCCAACATGGCTGCATTGCTGATATAAGAACTCCGTGTCTGAGCCTCAAAGTGTATACCTCTTGTCCATTTTTCTGTCCACAGGAGGTATAGTGTTAGGAGACTAAGATTTTTTGTGTCCGTTTCCCAAAAGATTTATGGAGGGGAATAGACAGTCTGCTGGACTCTGGGATGTCCATCATCTCTACATAATCAGGCTCCTCGATCTTCCACAGCCTCCTCCATAGGAAGCTGGAGGGTTTCCGCCACCTTTCTGTAAAACAAAGTGAGAAGGGGACTCAGAAAGCCTAGGAGGGGAAACACCTGAAGGTCTGTCTGGGGAGATGTCCATTTCCACAGGCACATCCAGACCCCCACTAACATCATCATCCTCAAATTCCCCTTCCTCTTCAAATTCCGGTTCATAAAAATCTTCAAGGGTATACTCTTGAACCGGGGGAACGAACTGAACCGAACCCCTGCCAGATGGAGCCAGATCGGTCGGAACCGGACGGAGCGATTCCACAATCTGAATCGCCCCGACTGTCTCTTCGGCGGTCGGAACATGAACCTCTGGATCCGAACCGGTCAATTTATCTTTGTGTTTTCTTTTTGTCTGAACCGATCCCTCGGAATCGCTCTCCTTCTGCCCGGAGTAGTATCGCCCTGGTCAGAGGGCACTCCTGGCTCGGTCAAAACCGAACCAGGCAGGCCATCTGGGTCAGCGGACTTCTCGGCTTCCTTTTTCCCCTCAGTCTACCTAATCTCTTCTCAAGTGTAGATTTGGGAAAGTTTTTACATATTTAGCAGTCTGAATCGAGGTGGTCAAACCCCACACAATAAACACAGGTGGTGTGGGGATCGGCCTTGGCAAAGACCTCCCCACACTCACTGCAGTGTTGAAACCCAGTGGGACCGGTGTTTTTCTTGGGTTCTCAGACATGGCCAACCTAACCAAACTTACCCTTTTTTCGGCAACCACCAGGCAAGACTCCCTTATCGGTTCCTAACCGTGTCACAGGTATTGGAAAAAAACGGTTCAAAACTTTTTTTTTTTTTAGAACCGCCAAGAACTGGTAACCACACACTAAGTAAACAACAAATTTCACTATCAAATGGCCGGTTCAGCCGAACCGAGCCACACTTTTACAAGTTCCACACAGAAAAACGGAACAAATCCTATCTAGTACTAATGGCACCACAGACAGAGACTGAACCAACTATGCGGATACTTTTTTCGGTTTAAAACCCGACGAAAACTGAAAACTCTAACCGACTTTCGAACCAAACTGAAGGAGAAATCTCCGGAGCGACCGTTCAGTGAGGCACAGTAAAGAATCTGACGGTTCAGGTTTCAATCACTCCAGACAGAGACTTCAACAGAGCTCGAGCTCAGCATTCTATGCCCTGCAAAGAAAGTTAACTATTTGTTCTCCGGGGCAGTTCAAAATTTGGGAATTACTGCAATTGTCAGAATACAGCAAGACTTCATGTTGTTTGAACTGAATTAACCAGACAGACCAATGGGTCCACACTCTTGGCTGTGGCCTAGATACAGAAACGTTTCCACTTCATAGCGCAAATAGCCCTGGTGGCAGGTTTGTGCGCCTCTACCAGAACTTGTGCAATCTGATCAAACAGCCCCGAATCTGACCTTAGCTAGGTCCCGAGGAGCCAGGCATGAAGGTGAAGAGAGCGCAGATTCGGGTGCATCAGGGACCCACTGTCCTGTGACAGGATGAGAGATGATAGTGGAAGAGGCAGCAGAGGTTCTGCTGCTAAACGCTAGAGTAAGGGAAACCCAAGTCTGACGAGACCAGAGCAGAGCTACCAGAATTAGGGTGGAAGGTTCTGACTGCACTTTGAGGAGAACCTTCTGTAATAGCAGAAAGGGAGGAAACACGTACAGAAACCTGCCTTTCCAGCAGAGGGACAACGCGTCTTGCCAAAAAGCTCCAGGCTCAGGACCCAGCGAGCAAAAATTGGGCAGTTTTGCGTTGAATCATGACACAAAGAGATCCATGTCTGGTGTCCCCCACCGACAGAAGATGTGATCTGCGACTTCCTGAAGCAGCTCCCATACGTGAGCCTATGATGTTGTCCTGCTGAGGGTATCATCTAGTATGTTTTGTTCCCCAGGAACATGTACCGCCATCAGAAAGAGCTGGTGCTCCAGAGCCCAGACCCACACTTGCATGGCTTCCCTGCAGAAGGGATAACAGTGTGTGCCACCCTGTTTGTTGATGCAGAACATCACCGAAGTGTTATCCGTCTGAGGAGTCTTGCCGGGACTCTTAAGGCTCAAGAGATCTAGGATGCCAAGACCTGAATGTGACCTGGCCTGTCGGAGGGAAGAAAAAACTTCCCAAGAATGGTATCCAGAAGAGCTCCAATGAATTGTAGAGTTTGGGCTGGGAGCAAATGAGATTTGTCCCCGTTGATGGTGATCCCCAAGCACTGAAACAGCGAGATGAAATCCCCGATAGTTTCCGACAGGCGAGACCAGGAGGAGCAAATAGTCCAGATAGGGAAACACAAAGTGGCCCTGTCTCCGCAGTGCCACGGCCACTAATGCCAGGCACTTGGTGAAGACTCTGGGGGCTAAAGAGAGACCGAAGGGAAGGACTGCAAACTGACAGTCCTCGTCTTCAAACCTGAACCTGAGGAATCTTTGATTGTTCCTGGCAATAGGGATATGCAAGTAGGTGTCCTGCATGTCCAGGGATGCCAACCAGTCTCCCACCAAAATGAGCAAAAGAATAGTGGAAAGGGAGACTATCCTGAATCTCTTGTAGGAGACCCACTGGTTGAGATTGCTGAGGTCCAGAATGGGTCTGAGATCTCCCGACTTTTTTGGAACTAGGAAGAAGTGGGAGAAAAACCCTCTCTCTCGTTCGGCCGAAGATACCGGCTCGATGGCCTTTCTGTCCAAAAGGGAGAATATCTCCCTTCTGACCAGCGCTCGGTATTCTCGTGGATAACGGGTGGGGGCGGTGGTCTGTCCTATGGAAGAGAGTCCAACTCTATGTAGTGCTCGAACTACACGAGATCGAGTACCCACTAGTCGGAGTTCACTTGACCCCTCGCATCCGCGTAGAGGGAAAAGCGACCTCCGACCGGCTCCCCTGACTGAATGTCTAGGGAAGGAGGGTAGCCTGGACAGTCAGTTGGTGGGAGTGGGAGGAAGGGCGGCAGTGGCTGCTTTGGTCTGTCTAGAGGCGGGGGCAGAAGATCCTCTGGCTCCTTCTCTGTGACTGAAGCCACCGCGTTGAGAATGGTGTTTGAAGCGAGGCTGCTGAAGCCGATGTCCCCCACGGCCACGAAAATGAGGCTTACCAGCTCGCCCGTTTCGGGCGGTACATGGACTGCACGGATCGGATAGTACTGCCGGAGTCCTGCAGCCTGGCAATGATACGCTATATGTCTTCACCAAGAGCACAGAGCCCTTGAAGGGAGCATCCAGTATGCTGGTCTGGACATCTGGATCAAACCCAGAAACCAGAAGCCACGCATGGCGGAGGAAAATGCCAGTGGCGGACACCCTAAAGGAGGTGTCCGCAGAGTCACATGCCGACCACAGAACATGGGTACCCTTGTCTGAGCTGGTCTGTAGTAGCTTGGCAAGCTCTTCCCACTGATAGTAATCGGGCATGCTCTGCACTATGTCCAATCCCTGTTCCCAAAGGGCATTCTGGAATTGGAGCATGTGTGTCAGGAAATTTATGCTCCCGATACTGCAGGTGGCAGCAGAGTTCACCTTGCAGCCCATAGAAACCAGCTACTCTGATTCTGTAAGGTGGCTGAGTGCTCAGGTGTTTGGGCCTCTGCAAATGGTCATGAGCTGCCGAAATCACCACTGAGTCTGCTGCGGGTGGTTCAGCCAAAAACGGGCGGTCTGCAGGTGCCCGGTAAAGTCGGTGAGCCTTTTTAGGCACAGCAGAGGAGGAATGAGGTCGCTTCCAGGTTGCACGGGTGACATCCTGAAAGGTGTCGACCACGGGTGGGATGACCACCGGCTTCAGGTCTTTTTGGCGGAAGTATTTAGCCAGCTGCAATCACTCTGGGTCCAGGGCCTCAGTGTTCCAACCCATGTTGGCCGGGATGTGCCTCTTCACCTCCATGAAGCTCGGGTCATCAGTAGGGGATGTGAGGAGTTCCCAAGGTCTGGCTCTATGTCGGAGTCTGGACATGGGGAGTCCGAATCCACATAGAAATCAGGTGTGGAAGAGTAAGGGGAACTGTGTCTCTTCCTTTTGCACCTCCTGTCTGGTGAAGGAGAGGGAGAGCGGAAGAAAAGAACAGTTATGTAAGAACTTACCGTAACAGTAGATCTTCGAGAACAGCTCTTGCAGCAGGTTACACCATTAGGACTGAAGCCGTCAGGCGGCAGGACCCCAAGGAAACTTTCTAGCTAGCAGTCTTCAGCGGCAACTTCCTCCGACATCGGTCCCGCCCCCGATGTCAGGCATAGTACATAAGGAAGCTGTCCCACCAGAATCCCCAGTTCTCCCGCCGGAGACTCCCGGCCACTGGATGACATCAGAAGAGGAGACTGAGGATCCGCCATCAGAAGGCCAAGACTAAAAATAAATCGTTCCATCCCAGAAGATGGATGTTAGGCTATAACCTACCTCCTCCAAGGGGGAATGGTGGGCGGGAAGGTACCTGCTGCAAGAGCTGTTCTCGAAGATCTACTGTTACGGTAAATTCTTACATAACTGTACTATCTTCTTTGAGATACAGTTCTTGCAGCAGGTTACACCATTAGGACTGATTCCCATGCTATGGCGACAATCTTACGCCACCGGGAGGAGAGAAGACAGAGATTACGACCCTGTCCGAGCCTAGGATAGAAGTCCCTGAAGGACGGCTAGGCCGAAACCTGCCCTTCGCCTAGAAGCGATGTCCAGGCTGTAATGCCTAATAAAGGTATGCACCGAGCTCCAGGTAGCTGCAGCACAGATAGCCGAAGTGGAAACGTTCTTCAGCGCTGCAAAGGAGGTGGCCACTCCTCTGGTAGAATGGTCCTTAACCATGCCTGGCATGGGCTTGCTGCGCTTGTCATAACAGAAAGATACATTGGATGAGCCAACGTGAAAGGGTCTGCTTCGAAACAGGGGCCCCTTTCATCCTCTCAGCAAAGGATACAAACAGCTAATCCACTTTCCGGTACTGTTTGGTTCTGGTCAGATAATATTTGAGGCACCTGTGAACATCCAGGGTGTGAAGCAGTGTTTCTCCTCGATTGGTGTACTTAGGAAAGTACACTGGCAAGTCGATATCCTGATTAAGGGTAACGGCTGAAACCACCTTTGGCAGAAACTTAGGATTTGTCCTCAGGGACACCCTATCCTGGTGAAAAACTAAATAGGGCACTTTACACTTGAGCGCATGTAA
Organism: Neoceratodus forsteri; assembly: GCA_016271365.2. NCBI lineage: Eukaryota > Metazoa > Chordata > Ceratodontiformes > Ceratodontidae > Neoceratodus > Neoceratodus forsteri. The sequence continues at coordinate 370,115,312 of CM028137.1, forward strand.
TTCAGAGATTCTTCTCGCCGAAGTAACTGCAACTAAAAACAACGTTTTCCATGACAGAAAACGTAGCTCGCAATCTGCGACTGGCTCAAAAGGTGGCAGCGTAAGCTGCTCCAGGACAAAGGGCAGGTCACAGGGAGGAACCGGGTCCCTGATAGGTGGCCTAAGGTGGAGAACCCCCTTAAAACGGCACGAGTAGTGTCCAATTGAGCCACCGTACGATGGCCGATGGGAGCATGATAAGCCGAAACTGCACACAAGTGCACCTTAATCAAGGAGTAGGCTAGTCCGGATTGAAAAATCAAAAGCAGGTATTTCAGGACCAGTTTCTCTGAACAGTCTAAGGGCGAGAAACCACACGTTTGAGCCCATAAGCAAAACCTGTGCCACTTCATGGCGTATATCGCGTGTGTTGCCGGCTTTCTAGCAGCGGATAGTACTTCCGCCACTTCCTGCGAGACCCCGTGTCACATCATGGCTATATCTCTAGGAGCCAAGCATGTAGGTTCAATGAACGCAAGTCCGGGTGGACCAGGGAACCTTACTCCTGAGACAACAGATGGGAGCTGATTGGCAAAGGAAGCGGAGGTTCCCGGGATAGCTGATGTAGAAGCGGGAACCAGATTTGTCTGGCACAGAAAGGCGCCACCAAGATTAAGCGTCGCATGCTCCCTGCGACGTTTTAGAAGAACTCTCTGGATAAACGGGAAAGCAGGGAAGGCATAGAGGAATCTGCCCGCCCAGGAGAAGAACAACGCGTCTCGCCAGAAAACATCAGGCCCTGGATCTAGCGAGCAAAAATTGGGCAGTTTTGCGTTGGATGGGGAGGCGAATATACCCAATTCTGGAGTGCCCCATCTGTGGAACAGATCCTCTGCCACCTCCTGTACAAGTTCCCACTCGTGGACTCTGGCCTGGTAACGACTCAGGCTGTCTGCGACAGTACTGTCCACCCCGGGGACGGGAACTGCAATGAGGTTTGCGCCGTGTCGTATTACCCATTCCCACACTCTCATGGCCTCCCTGCAAAGGGAGTGGGAGTGAGTGCCTCCTTGTTTGTTGAAGTAATACATCACCACAGTATTGTCTGTTTGCAACAGAAGAAAAAAATTACTCACCTTAGTAATGATGTTACTTCTAATGGAGTCTTGCTATATTATGACATATGCAGATTACACAGTAGTATAACCCCAGGTTAGAACTGCTCCGGAGGTGAAAGAGTTAACTTTCCATGCAGGGCATGGAACCTTGAGTGCGAGCTCGGTTGAACACTCTGTCTGTTGTAGCTCAAACTTAAACTGTTAGATCTTTACGAGCAAAAACTCACTAAGGTTCTGTGTGGAAGCCATAAACCTATACTAGCCCACTGGCTACTAACTACAAAAAATACAGGTTACTCCCCTGTAACAGGAGTTCTAGGAATGGTATATGTTGTTCATCCACACTGTCTGGCAGGTTCCTTGCCGCTTTAAATCTTGCCGGAAGGTCTTGAGCTGGCTCCTCCCACCCACCGGGTGGTAAAACTCGGCTCCGCCCATGACGCAGATCTGGCCGCTGGAAGCTCATGCTGTCTTCGAGCCGGGAGGTCAGGTGGTGTGTAGATGAAACAACATATACCATTCCAAGAACTCCTGTTACAGGTGAGTAACCTGTATTTCTAGGGACATGGATATGTTGTTCATCCACACTGTCTGGCAGACTCCTAGCAGTTCTCCAGGAGGAGGGAGGCAAGGCACACACCTCGATACTTACTTGGGAAAAGAGACTGAGAACCGAGGCCCCAAAACCAGCATCCCGGCGTGACTCAAGGTCGATGTGGTAATGGGTAATAAAGGTGTGTGCTGACTTCCAGGTAGCAGCCCTGCAGATTTCCTGGATAGGGACGTCCCTGGAAGCAGCCACCGATGCAGCAGTATAGCGGGTAGAATGAGCTCTTATCCCTCTGGGAGGCTCCATGGCCGCCAACTTATAGCAGAGATCTATGCAGGAGGTGACCCACCTGCCTATCGTCCGCTTGGCTGCAGGTCTGCATGGTGCGGCTTCAGCGTAGGTGACAAACAGCTGGCGAACCTCTCCCCGAATTTCAGCCGTGCGCTCCTTATAATAAGCGAACGCCCTTCTAGGGTCCAAAGTATGGAGCCTGTATTCGGCCTCCGAGGTGTAATTGGGGTAGAACACTGGCAGAGTCAGCACCTGGTTAAGGTGAAACTCCGACACCACCTTCGGAAGGAATTTCGGGTTGGGGCGCAGGACAACCTTGTCCCTGAGGAAGACCAGGTAAGGAGACTCAATGCTGAGCGCCTGGAGTTCTCCCATCCTTCTGGCTGACGTGATACCACCAAGAAGGCGGTCTTCCACGACAGGTGAGAGATCACACCTATGCATTGGTTCGACTGGCTTGCCCATGAGCTTTGCCAGTACCAGCAGTAAATCCCACGGAGGTGGAGGTTCTCGCACCGGAGGGGAAATGTGATCAAGGCCTTTGAAAAAGCGCCAGATCACCTTTTCCTGCGCCACCGACTGCTCCCCGGCCCGCGCCCAGTAAGCAGAGATGGCTGCCAGGTGCACCATTAGGGTCGTCGACCTAAGCCATTGACTAGAAAGGGACCATAAATAGTCCAAAATGCTTGCCACAGAACAGGAGGAAGGGTCCAAGCCCTTGCCCTGACACCAAATGGAAAATCTCTTCCATTTGAAGGCATAGCATTTTCTGGTCGACTCCTTACGGGACGCCTCAACAACATTGAGGACCTCGTCGGAAAGACCCAAGGCCTGGAACTCTAGCCGCTCAGGAACCAGGCCGTCAGGTGCAGGGATTGAAGGTCCGGATGGAACACCTTCCCCTGATTGACTGAGAGCAGGTCCGAGCGAGCTGGAAGCTGCCTCGGGAGCCTGGAGCTGAGGCTGAGGAGATCTGGGTACCAGAAGTGGCAGGGCCAGTCTGGGGCTATCAGAATCACCTGTGCCTTGTCCCTCCTTGCCTTGAGAAGCACCTTGTGAATCAAGGGAAATGGGGGAAAGGCGTAAAAGAGGCCCGGGGTCCACAGCCTCGAGAAGGCATCCCCCTGCAGCGAGCCCTGCTGAGGGGGGTGGGCATGGAACAGCCTCAGCTTCGCGTTCTCCCTGGAGAAAAACAGGTCCACTTGAGGTGTGCCCCAGTGGGAGAACAGATCTTGTACTACCTCCGGCAGGAGAGACCACTCGTGAGATGCAGCCCCTATCCGCTCAGGGCATCGGCCAGGGTGTTGAGGCTCCCTGCCACATGAATAGCTAGGAGATCCGCCCAGGCTGCGCTGCAGTGACCAAATCGAGGAGAGCTTCTTTGCATAGAAGCATGGAGCGCGTCCGTCCTGGCGGTTCAGGTAGTACATGGTCGTGGTATTGTCCGTCTGGACTCGGACCACTTGACCCCGGAGAAACGGAGCAAAGGCGGTGAGAGCTAGGCGGACCGCTCGGAGCTCCAGCAGGTTGATGTGGCATCGGGACTCCCGCGGGGACCAGAGGCCGTGCACTAGGTGTTCCCCAAGATGGGCACCCCAACTCATCAGAGAGGCATCGGACGATAGAGAGACCGTCGGCTCGGGGCGGACAAACAGGATGCCCTCCTGCAGATGAGATGGAACGGTCCACCACTGGAGAGCGTTCCACATCTCCTGGGTCACTATCACTAGCTGGTCCAATGGATCGCAGCGTTGTGACCACTGGCTGGCAAGTCCCCACTGAAGGGGGCGCATGTGCCAGCGTGCCCAACGGACCACGCTGGTACAGGCCGCCATGAGACCCAGGAGGCGTAGGAAGTCCCGGGCAGGGCGCGATTGCCCAACCACAAATGATTAGGCAAAGGAGGTAAGAACCTCGGCCCTGTCCGCCAGGAGCCGTGCTCTGGCTCGAAGAGAGTCGAGCTCTGCCCCAATGAACAGGATCACCTGCTTCGGCTTGAATTCCGACTTGGTCTCGTTGATGAGAAGGCCGACTTGAGAGCAAACCTGGAGGGCCAGATCTCTGGACCGCTCCACCTCCTGTCTGGAGGGGGCTGCTATCAGCCAATCGTCCAGGTAAGGGTACACCCGGACCCCTCGGCGCCGCAGGAATCCTGTCACCACTGTCATGCATTTGGTGAAGACCCTGGGAGCTGGAGATAAGCCGAAGGGCATGGCTTAGAACCTAGAGAGGGATCCATCCACTAGAAAGCGAAGGAATCTCCGATGAGACGGACAGATACGGACGTGAAAGTACACGTCCTGTAGGTCCAGACAGCAGAACCACACGCCGTGTTCCAGAGATGGTATTATCTGCGAAAGAGTGACCATCCTGAAGGTTCGAGACCTTAGGAACTTGTTCAGGTCATGCAGGTCAAGAATGGGGCGCCAGATCCCCGTCCGTTTCGGAACCAGGAAATACCTGGACACAAACCCCAGGTCTAAGGGAGGGTCCTCTACCTCCCTGATCACCTCCTTTGGAGGAGGAGGCGATGTCGGCTCGACGAGCGCATAGTGAGGCTGTGGACCACGAGGCCCCCAGGTGCTTGGCTCTGAAGGCGGGGCCTGCTCAATTCTAGAGGCAGGCCTTTCCCACCACCTTCAGGAACCCACCTGTCCGCGGGTAACAGCGACCAGCGGGAAAGGAAGTGTCGGAGCTGGCCCCATGGCGTGGGAACCAGGAGTAAGGTGACGGGATGGGGGCGACACCCTCAGCCCGCCACTGGGCAGGCTTGGAGGAGGACCGCCGAGGGACCTCATGGGCCTTTTCCTCCCTGCTTCCTGTTGGAGAAGCAGGCGAAACTGAGTTTGGGGTGCCAAGCTCGAGTCTGCAGCCTGGCGTTGCTACTTGAATGCGCTTGAGGGGAGCAGAAGGGCGAAGGGCTTAGGCTGTGGCTTGCAGCCTTTGTCCTTCTGGACGGAAGAGACAGAGTCCAAGGTAGCATTGGACTTCTCGATCCTCTGCAGGTGATCTTCCACCCCAGGGCCGAAGAGAACAGTCCCCAAAAAGGGAACATCCGCCAACTTGTGTTGGGTATCCGAGGTAAAGGTGGATATCCTCAGCCAAGCCCGACGACACATGGCCACCGCAGCCGCCACTGACCTGGCACATGAGTCCCCGATGTCTAAAGCAGTCTGGAGCTGCTGTTTGGCCACTGCCCTGCCCTGGTCCCGCACCTGCCTGACCGTAGTCTGCAGATCCGCGGGAAGATAAAGACGACCTCATCCACGGAGCCCAACAGGGCATCAGAAAATGTGCCATGAGGACGACAGCGAACTGGCCTGACGAAAACCGACAGAGGGCGTAGCATAGACTTTTCGCCCGGCATAATCCAATTTCTTGGATTCCTTGTCGGAGGTTTGTCCCACATCCCTGGCGTTCGAGACCTTTTGACAAGCAGCTGTCGGTAACCAACCTCTACGGCAGAGGGGTGTTCAAAAGGACAGGGAACCGGTAGGGACCGCCACTCGGGGCCATTCTGGCCAAGAGCGAGGGCAGGAAGCAGGGCGCTGCCAAAGCTCCAAGGCGGACGCACTATGGCCTCGGCCACCGGAAAGGCCTCCGTAGGAGAATCCCCTCGGTCCAGAATCTCCGTGAGGGGATACCAGGCCCGTTAAGAAACGGGTTCGAGCTTCATCCCGGTGGACTCCAAGATGAGCCGTAGCAACCCTAAGAAGGACGAAGGGCTATCGTCCACTGACTGTCCTCCAGAGGACTCCAAGTCCATGCACTTGGAGAAAAGAGAGGAATCATCCTCGGACTTGGAAGTCCTCAAAGAGCTGCCTCGGGCCTCAGCCACCCTCCACCTGCCGAGGTTTATCGGGAGTGAGGGTGACAGACAGCCTATGGGGCAAACCCTTAGCCGACCGAGAATTTTTGGTCTGAGCCCCAACTAACGGCTGTGGAGGCAGAGGTTCCACCAGAATAGGTGGGGAAGCTGGAATTGGCCAAACAACCGGCCTGGGAACAGGCTCCTCGGCTCCAACGAGGGGTTGTTTCGGCCGCTCCGGTGACAGCCACTTAATGGCCGGGGAAGACGACTGGGTCGGCTTATTCCCGGTCAAAAGGAGCTGTTGCCACATGAGTTCCTCATACCTCCGACGCAACTTGCGCCAAGCCTCCCTCGGCCGAGGAGGAGGAAGAGCGGCAGCGCCGGCCACATGGCAGCCGAGACCGCCATGACGCGGATCGGCTGGACCGCGAGGGATGTCCGGAGACCGAGTATCTGCTAGGCCGAGGACGCAGCAAGCGTCGGAATCGGCACTCCCTCTGCTCGGACGATTCCACGAAGGCTCTGGAACCAGAGGCGCGGACGAGCCAGCGGGATCCTCAACTCTACAGAGGCAGGAGAGGGATTCTCAGCTACTCCAGCCGACAACCGTCTAGCGGGTCGAGAAAATCTCGACACGTCGGCGGAGTCTCGATCAACTGGCCTGACAGGGACACTGAGAAGCCAGTGGCCGGGCTGAGGGGTCGAACAGTCCGACTATCGACAAGAAGGAGGGGATCTTTCCCGCCTCCCAAGAGCGGCGACGGAGAGACTACTTTGCTCTTTTGGACCTGGAAGGGCCAGAAGCTGGACCCTCACCTTCGTAGAGGTCAGACAGAGCTCATTAAAGGAAGCAAAGCTGAGGCACCTAGAGAAGCGGGACCAAATGCGGCGCCGAGGTAGAAGCGGCCCGCGCCGCCTCCTCTTCAAGGGCGATCATCTGCTCGGGCTGATCCGCCGAGCCCGCCGCCAGACACCGCCAACCAGGCCTCTTTAGATTTAACCGGAGGAATTCTTCTCTCAGGGCACCCCAGTTGTAATTGGGCAGCACGGTCTTCAAGGACGTAGGCCGAAAGTAAAAATTACTCACCTTAGTAATTGTTTTTCTTCTAATGGAGTCTTGCTATATTATGACCTCTTGCAGTTAGCCACAGCACTTGAACTGCCCCGGAGAGGAAAGAGTTAACTCCATAATGAATGGCGTTCTCAGCGCGAGCGCTTTACTGAAAGCTCTATCTGGCTAGTTTCAAACTGAAACTGTCAGATCTTTACGGAGCCAACACTCACTAAAAGTCTGTTTGGAAGTACCTCAGCTAGCCAAATGGCTACCTACTAGTAACATCAACATCAACAACATCAACAACATCAATATCACCCCTGACAAGCACTAATAGACCCCCTCCCAAAGACTCAAGTCCAGGAGGGGCCAACACCTAAATCAATAACAGTAGTACCTAATTTCCCCAATCCTAAAGGAAAGGGGGGGACACCTATAATGGCATGACACAGTGCTCGTATTAATTTGCCCACACCTACCAAGTAGAAGTTCTGAGAGGGGCAGGTTGGGGTGGTCATAATATAGTAGACTCCATTAGAAGAAAACAATTACTAAGGTGAGTAATTTTTCTTCAAACAACATGAAGTCTTGCTATATTATGACTTCTGACAGATTACACAGCAGTACTCTCCATGGAGGAGGGCCAGAACCTACTTAGGGAATAGGCGCTTGAAGCACGGCTAAACCAAACAGAGCATCTCTCCTAGCCTGGATATCCAGGGTAATGCTTGGTGAAAGTGTGAACTGTTTTCCAGGTTGCAGCTGACAGATTTCCAAAATAGGAATATCTCAAGCAGCGCCAAGAGATGCAGCTGTACCCTGGTAGAATGGGCCCTCAATCCTGAGGGGGTTCTCTACCAGTTTTTGCAGCAAATTGGATACAAGAGACAATCCACCTGGCAATTGTCCTCTTAGTGGCAGGTTTTCCTTTCCCGACCTCACCATAGGTGAGAAAGGGTTGGTGGGATTGAACCTGTGACCCTTGTGTGCGTCCAGATAATAACTCAATGCCCTCTTAACATCCAAACTGTGCAATCTCCTTTCACCAGAGGAAGAGTGCTCAGTGAAAAATACTGGAAGGAGATGAATTGCTTAAGATGGAAACCGAAACCACTTTGTGGTAAAAACTTTCTATTAGTCCTGAGGACTACCTTATCCCTGTGAAAAAGAAATAAAATCATTTTCACTGAAAGGGCCTTGTAACTCACTTATGCGCCTAGCAGAAGTGATGGCCACTAAAAATACAGTTTTCCAAGTTAAGAACTTAAGGTCTGCCAAGACAGGGGTTCAAAAGGGTTGCACTAACTGAGCAATGCAAACATTAAGGTCCCAGGCAGGGGCTGGGTCCCGAAAAGGAGGTTAAGTATGAAGTAACCCTTAAAAACTTGGAAAACACAGGGTGAAAGAAGGGAGGAAGGCTTTCCTGCTGAGATAAAAGCAGAGACAGCTGCCAAGTGGACTCTTAAAGTAGCTGACCTGAGGCCCAAAGAATTAAGATGACCATGTAGTCCAGCAAAGTGGGCAAATCAGCAGATTCTAGGACAATATGCTTATCAGAACACCAGATGGAAAACCTTTTCCACTTGGAATTACAAGTGGCTCTAGTGGAAGGCTTCCTAGAGGCCTTTAAAATATCAAGGACACCTTGAGAAAGGTGTAAATCAGCAAATTCTAACTCTTCAAGAGCCAAGCCTTGAGGTTGAGGGATTTGAGGTTGGATATACTCTCCCCTGGGCACAGGTCAGCAGATTGTGAATCCTGGGAAGGCACAGGGGAAGGTGGACTGTCAGTGATAGCAGGAGTGGGTACCAGGGCTGCCTGGCCCAGTCTGGTGCAACTCAGAATCACTTTGCAAGGTTGGGATCTGATTTTTACTAACACCTTGAAAAGAAGAGGAAAGGGGAAGGCATGCAGGAACTTCCCTTCCCAATCCAACAGAAGGGCATCCAGGGGGACTAAGCCCATCACTGGGGACCAGCAGCAGAACAGTGGAAGTTGGTGGTTGTCTGGGGCTTCAAAAAGATCTATCTGAGGGGTGCCCCATCTGGCAAAGACTGTTCTCAGCACTCGGGGATTCAGGGACCATTCGTGATGGCCCTGAGAAATCCTGCTGAGGGCATCCGCTAGGACATTGTCCTTCCCTGGCAGAAGAACTGCTATTAGAGAAGTGTTCAGGGAGTAGGCCAGAGACCACAACTTCATTACCGGTTTCGGTGCACAGGCGGCGACCGAAAGTGCCCCACAGCATTGATGTACCACATTGTTGTGGAATTGTCTGTTCTGACCTGGACTACTTTGTTCTGGACAGATACTGAAAAAAGCTTGAAGAGCTAAAAGGACAGCTCTGAGTTCCAGCAAGTTGATGGAGCAGAGATTCCTGAGGACCACACTCTATGTGTGGAGAGGTCGTAAGTCTCTCCCCACCCCAGGAGGGAGGCATCCGTAGTGAGGGTGAGGGAGTGGGAAATAGGAATGAAGGGGACCCCTGTCTCTAAATTGCTCTGATCCTGCCACCACTGAAGAGCTAGGATCAGAGTTCCGTCACAGGAACCAGTTTGCAAGGGGGTCCCTGCTTTGGGACCAATAGGCCCCTCAAATGAAACTAGATGTCTCTCCATCTGGAATCTTGCTCCCTGCACTACAGCTGTGGAGGCAGCCATGTGCCCTAGAAGCTGCAAAAGTGTCTTGCGTCCAGTCAGAGACCTGCAGGGTGAAAAGGAGGCCAGGGCGATCAACCGCCACCCCTTTCCAAGGGAGGAAGGCCCTGGCCAGCTTTGTGTTCAATTCCGCACCTATGAAAGTAAGTACCTGGGACTGGTTCTAGAGACCTGACTTTGGTAGGTTTAGCAGGAATCCCAGGAGGTGAGAAGCTGCTGGGTGACTTGCAAGTGGGATTTCACCTGTTCTGGAGACTGTCCAGCAAAGAACCAGTCGTCCAGGTAGGGAAAAACAGCAACCCCTTGCCTTCTTAAATGAGCCACTGCCACGGCTAGACATTTTGTGAATACCCTTGGAGCAGAGGTAAGACTGAAGGGCATTGCCCTGAACTGGTAGTGGCCTGAGGCAGTTCGAACCCTGAGGTACTTTCGGTGAGAAGGCCTGATAAAGACATGAAAATGACATCCCTTGAGGACCAGGAGGCTAGTCCCCCTGGCCTCAGTGGACAACAAAATCATTGCCAAAGTTAACATTTTGAACTTTGGTTTCAAAAGGTGTTTGTTCAAATACCTTAAGTCTAGGATGGACGCATTTCTCCTGTCTTTTTGGTGTAAGGAAGTATCTGGACAAGACCCTTACCCCTGGTGAAAGGGAGGAACCCTTTCCACTGCTTTGCACTTTAACAGGGCAGAGACCTCTGCCTCAGGGCAAGGGCCTCTAGGGGCTTGCAGGTGGAAAGTGTCTGGCCCTCATCTTTGGAAAATGTTTGAAGCTGAGACAGACCCTGGCTTTACCACTTCCAGAACCCATTTGTCCGAGGTTACGGACACCCAGTTCTGACTGAAGCAAGCCAATCTACCCTACTGGTACAGAAGACGGGCCCTGGGCACCCCATCCAGGGTGCCTGCTTGCCAGATGCCTTAGGCTGAGGGGTGGGGGACGGCTTGCCTGCCCAGCCTGCCTCAGAAAAACCCTCTGAGCATAAGCAGAGGAAGCTTGAGATTGATAAAAGGCCTGTGGAAAGGCCTGCCCTACCTCTGAGCTGCAGCCTCTGTGGAGTGGCATGCCGCTCCTTGGCCTGGGCACTTTTGTAGGTAGTTCTGTATTCATCCATCTTCTTCATATAGTTCTCTGTCTGCTCCCCAAACAGAGAATTTCCTACCACAGGAAAATCCATAGCTTTTGACTGAGTGTCCTGCTGACAGATTAGTGCACCTGAGCCATGCCAACCTCAGGGAAAGCTACAGAAGTGCCCATGACCCTGGAGGAAACATCATTAACATCAACAGCAGCATGAAATTGAACTTTAGAGGCTTCAATGCCATCAGCAGCCACCTGTTCCAATTCACCAGCCAGCTGGCCATGGGCCTGCTTGGCTAACTGCATAACTGTATCCCATCTAGATTTCTGATATCCTAGCCACATAAGCATATAATTTGCCTGCCTGAGTCCCAAAGGACTCATATATACTGCTTTTCATGGCATCAAACTTCCTAGAATCTTTATCAGGAGGATGTGAAGCTAGGGAATGTTAGCCTGTCACAGGCTGCAGCTTGTACCCACTCCTACACGACTACACTGCTCAGAAAGGAAGTCTGTATCAGGGCTTGATAAGGCATACCTCCCTGTTCATCTTTTAATCGACAGGAGGCAGAGAATTTGGATTTTTAAAATTTTCATTGTTTGCTTCCTTGAATGACTTATGCAAAGGAATAAACAATCTCCCTGAACTCTGAATATCCATCATCTCAACATAATCAGGCTCCTCTTGCTCATCCACAGCCTCTTCTAAGGAAGCTGGAGGGTTTCAGCAACTTCCTTATAAAAAATAAAATGAGATGGGGACTCAGACAGCATAGGGAGAATTCCAATAGTCTGTCTGGGAGAGATGTCCGGTTCAATGGGCACATCCAGACCTCCCAGCCACATACATACTGCTCATAATCCTCCTCCCCCTCCTGTGGTCTCATAAAATTCTTCAACATCATACTCCTGAACCACTGGGACCGGACGAACCAACCTTTTACCAGCTAGTAGTAGTACAGACAGTCCCTGAGACAGTGACTGGACAATTTGTATAGCTTTTACTTATCTCTGCAGCAGTTGGAGAGGCAATTTTGCACTCCAGACCTGCTGATTTTAGAACTTTTTCACTGGGGCTGGTTCCTCAGAACCAGCTTTTCTTGCCAGTCTCGCCCTGGTCAGAGGGACTCTCTCTGGTCCAGTGGGCACTGGACCGGGCTGGCCATCCGGTCAGAAGGACTTATTGGCCTTCTCGCTCCCTGAGCCTACCCAATCTTTTTCCAGGGGTGGCTGCAGGAAAAGTCCTGCAAATCTGGAAGGTCTGACTCGAGGTGGTCAAACCCAGACAATAAACACACGTGGTGTGTGGGTCAGCCACAGCAAAGCTTCCCCACAAGCATCACAGTGTTGAAACCAATGGGCCCAGTTTTCTTTTGGTTTCTCAGACATAATGCCAGCCTAACCAAAACTTGCCCTTTTGATGGCAGTGCTAGGCAAGACACAATTTTTATCGGGTTCCTAACCCGTGTCACGGGTATTTGAAAAAAACAAATTTAAAAAGTTCGCTTTTTTTTTTAGAACCGATAAGAACCGGGAACCGCACTCTAAATTTTCACACAATACTTTAAAAGCGTCTTTTTAACCAAACCCATTCGGTTCAAAACCGAACCGATAAATATATTTTCCACACAGACTAAAAGACCGTACTTCACGTTTACCAGATAGAGCTTTAGATAAAGAAGCGGTAAAATAAATACTTTTCCCGGTTTATTTAAACCGAAAATTACTTGTTTTAACCGAGAAATGAACCAGCTGAAGGAGAGATCTCCGAGAGCGACTGTTCAGTGAGGCGGAGTAAAAATCTGACAGTTTCAGTTTGAAACCAGCCAGATACAGCTTTTCAGTAAAGCGCTGAGCTGAGAACTCCATTCATTATGGAGTTAACGCTCTCCTCTAAGGGGCAGTTCAAGTGCTGTGGCTAACTGCACAGAGGCCGCACATAGCAAGACTTCAGGTTGTTTGAAAAAGAAGAGCACAAGTCGAGGTCACTCCGTAGGTCGTGTCTTCTCAACGCCCAAGCAGTAGACGCAGACGTGGAATGCGGATCCTTCCTAGACATCTTCGCCCGCATGAAGGACCTCCGGAAACCGAGTCGATTTGTCCATCGCAGCCGCGAGGAAAAAGACCGAAGACTTTTTAGCAAAAGCGTTTTGATTTCAATTTTGAATTATTAAGAACCAGTCTTGCTACGCAGAAGCGTTAAGAGAGAACCTGAGCTTCAAGCGGTAAGGGAAGATCTGGCGTCATGGAGGCGGAGCCGAGTTTTACCACCCGGGTGGGTGGGAGGAGCCAACTTGAAGACTTTCCGGCAAGATTTAAAGCGGCAAGGAACCTGACAGACAGTGTGGATGAACAACATATCAATGTCCCTAGAACACATTTTTGTTCTTGATCCCAAAACAAAGACTCAAGTCAGGGGATTCAAGAAAGAAAAATAAAGCATAACACCTAAGCACCCTAAGAAAGGGTGAAAATAAAGTGGGCATCTATGAAGTGCCAACATTGCACTGCGCACCCACATCCCAAAAATAGAGGTTCTGAGAGGGCAGGCGGGGGTCATGATATAGCAAGACTCCATCAGAAGAAACAACATTACTAAAGTGAGTAATTTTTCTTCCAAACAACATGAAGTCTTGCTATATTATGACATATACAGATCACAACAGTACCTCCATGGAGGAGGGACAGAACCTACTTAGGAAATAGGCACGGAAGCACAGCTTGCAAAATCGAGCATCACCCTAGCCTGGATAACCAGGGAGTAATGCTAGTAAAAGTGTGAACCGTTTTCCAGGTATGCTTGACATATCAGGGGATAGGGATGTCCCTAGGCAGCCAGAGACACAACTGTACCTCTGGTAGAGTGAGCCCTCAGGCCTGAGGTGGATGAATTCACCCAGTTTTCCACAGCAAAACTGATACAAGAGACAATCCACTGGCAATGGATCTTTAGTGGCAGGTTTCATTTACCAACCTCACCATAAGTGAGGAACAATTGAGGGATTCAAACCTGTGACCCTTGGTATGTTCTATATAGTAACTAAGGGCTCTTGTGACATCTAAACTGTGCATCTCCTCTAAGCCAGAGGAGGAATGGTCAGTGAAGTACACAGGAAGAGACATGGATTGATTAAGGTGGAAATCTGAAACCACCTTAGGGAAAAACTTTCTGTTAGTCCTGAGGACCACTCATTTCTGTGAAAGAGAGATAAAACCAGGCTCCACTGACAATGCTTGCAGCTCACTTATCGCCTGGCAGAGGTGATGGCAACCAAACACAGCTTTCCAAGTCAAGTACTTAAGCCTGCTGAAGACAATGGCTCAAAAAGGGGTTGTAAGCTAAGCAATGCAAATATTAAGATCCCAAGAAGGGGCAGGGTCCCTGAACGGAGGTTGGCGTGAAGCAACTTTAAAAAACTTGGAGAACACAGAGTGAGCTGAAAAGAAGAAGGCTTTACTGCTGATAAGAAGACAGACACGGCTGCCAAGTGCATTTTAGGGTGAGCTGGTCTCAGCCCCAAAGAATTTAAATGCACCAATAATCCAGGATCGTAGGCACACCAGCAGATTCTGGGAAATATGCTTACTAGCACACCATATAGGAAAATCTTTTCCATTTGAATTATAAGTAGCTCCTGTGAAAGGCTTCCTAGAGGCCTTCAAGATATCCAGTACACCTTGGGAAAGGTGTAGGGTCAGCAACTCTAACTCTTCAAGAGCCATGTGCCTTGAGATTGAGAGATTTGAGGTTCGGATACCAAACTCTCCCTGGGCACAAGTTAACAGGTTGTGATTCCTGGGAAGACACAGGGGAAGTGGACTGCTAAGGACATGAGGTGCGGGTACTAGGGGCTGCCTGGCCCATCTGCAGCAATCAGGATCATCTTGCAGGGTTGAAATCTGATTTTGACTAGCACCTTTGAAGTGAAAGAGGGGGGAAAGTATAGAAACTTCCTTCCTAAATGAGTAGGAAGGCATCCAGAGGACTGGGCAACACTGGGGGCCTGCAGCAAAAAGGGAAGGGTTGGTGATTGTCTGGGGCTGCAAAGAGATCTATCTGCGGGTGCCCCATGGTTAAATACTACCCAGTATTGGGGATCCAGTGCCCATTCGTGATGGCCCTGGTAAATCCTGCTGAGGGCATCCGCAAGGACATTGTCCTTCCCTGGAAGATGAACTGCTATGAGGAAAGTGTTCAGAATAGCCAGAGTCTACAACTTCATTGCCTCGGTGCACAAGGCCAAGACCGAGTGTCCTCGTTTGTTGATGTACCACATTGTTGTGTGTTGGGTCTGTCTGACTTATCACCTTGTTGTGACAGATGCAGAAAATGCTTGAAGAGCTAAAAGACAGCTCTGAGTTCCAGCAACTGATGTGGAGCAGAGATCTCGGGGACCACACTCCTGAGTGGAAAGGTTTCCCATGTGGGCTCCCCAACCCAGAAGGAAGCATCTGTAGTGAGAGTCAAATTCAGAGCAGGGAAGGAAGGGACTTCAATCTTAAATTGCTCTTGATCCTGCCACCACTGAGTGGCCTGGATCAAGGTTCGAGTCACTGGGACCAACTTGGAAAGGGGTTTCTCTCTGAGACAAATATGTTCTCAAGTAAGCTGAATGTCTCTCAACTGAAATCTGCTCCCCTGCACAACAGCTGTGGATGCAGCCATGTGTCCCAGGAGCTGCAGCAAGTGTCTTCCTGGTCGAGAGACCTGCAGGTGAAGGAGGAAGCCAGAGTCACTAAATTCATCACCCTTTCTATGGGAAGAAAAGCTCTGGCTAGCTTTGTGTCCAACTCTGCCCTATAAAGGTGAGTACCTGGACTGGTTCTAGAACCGACTTTGGTGAGATTTTAGCAGAGCCCAGGAGGTGAGAAGCTGCTGGGCAACTTGCGGGTGAGATTTTACCTGTTCTGGGGACATTCTCACAATGAGCCAATCGCCTAGATAGGGAAAAACAGCAACTTTGCCTCTTAAGGAGCCACTGCCACTGCTAGACACTTCAGAACACCTTGGAGAGGTAAGGCAGAAAGGCATTGCTCTGAACTGGTACTGACCTGAGGGTAGTTCGTAATCTGAGGTACTTCTTTGATGGAGTTTCCTGATTTAGGATGTGGAAATAGGGTATCCTTGGAGGGTCCAGGGAGGCTAACCTGTCCCATGGCCTTAGGAGGGTAAAATCATTGCTAGAGTTACCATTTAGAACTTTGGTTTAAAAGATGCTTGTTCAGATATCTGAGGTCTAATATGGGCCATTCTCCTGTCTTTTGGGGTAAAGGAAGTATCTGAATACAGACCCTGCCCTGGTGCAGGGCAGGAACCCTTCCACTGCTCTGAGAGCTAACAGGGTTGAGACCTCTGCTTGCAGAGCAAAGGTCTCTGAAGCACTTGTAGAAAAGTCTGGTTCTCAACTTGGGAAACTTTCTGGAAGCTTGAGAACCAGACCCTGGCTTTACTACTTCCAGAACCCACTTGTCTCGAGAGGTTAAAGTAGCCCAGTTCTGACTTGAAGTAAGCCAGCCTGCCCCTACCAGTAAAGTAGGAATGTGCCCTGGCACTCCATCAGGGCGCCTGCTTAGCAGGAGCTTTAGGCTGAGGGGTGGGAGCAGGCCTGCCCACCCCTCGTCTGCCTCTGAAGAAGCCCCTCTGAGCATAGGCAGAGGAGGCCAGAGTCTGGTAAAAAGGCCTGTGAAAAGGCCTACCCCTACCCCTGGGGGTATGCCTCTGAGGAGTGGCTTGCCGCTCCTTACCTTGGGCACTTTTGTAACCTATATTCATCCATCTTTTTCATGTAATTCTCTGTCTCCTCCCCAAACAGAGAATTTCCCACCTCGGGAAAAACCATAGCCTTAGTCTAGGTATCCTGTGACAGACTAGTACACCTGAGCCAGGCCAACCTACGAAAAGCTACAGATGTGGCCATCACCCAGAGGAAACACCATTAACATCCACAGCAGCATGAAATCGTACTTAGAAGCATCAATGCCATCAGCAGCCACCTGCTCTAGTTCGCTAGCCAGCTGGCCATGGCCTTGCTTGGCTAATTTATAACAGTAACCTCATCTAGATTTCTTGATACCTAGCTACATAAGCCATATAATTTGCTTGCCTGAGTCCCAGAGAGGCTGCCATATACTGTTTTTTCCGCCATGGCATCAATATTCCTGGAATCTTTGTCAGGAGGATGTAGTCAGGGGATATTAGTTTACCACAGGCTGCAGCCTGAACTACCCCTAACATGACTGCATTGCTGAGAAAGGAATTTGCATCAGGACCTGACAATGTACCTTCTGTCCATCTTTTATCTACAGGAGGCACAGAATTAGGAGCTTTTAAAATTTTTATTGTTTGCTTCTAAAGACTTATGCAAACGAATAGACAATCTCCTAGACTCTGGAATATCCATCATTTCTACAAAATCAGGCTCCTCTTGCTCATCCACAGCTTCTTCCAAGGGAGTTGGAGGGTTTCAGCAACTTTTTGTAAACATAAAATGAGATGGGACTCAGATAAGTATAGGGGAGATTCTAGAGGTCTGTCTGGGGAATGTCCGTTCAATGGGCACACCCAGACTTTCCCAGCCATATTCTATACTGTTCATAATCATCCTCCCCTCCTGTGTTCATAAAATTCCTTAACATCATATTCGAACTATTGAACTGGACTTAAATCAATTAATTTGCCAGATAGCGGCGGTTCGGACGAACCTGAGACAGTGACTGGACAATTTGTATGGCTTTTGCTCTCTGCAGCAGTTGGAGAAGGGTTTTTGACTCAAACCTGCTGACTTTCTTGTTTTCTTTACTGGAATTGGTTCCTCAGAACCAGCTTTTTCTTTTGCCTAGGAAGTCTCACTCTGGTCAGAGGGGAGTGCTCTCCGTTCGGTTGGCACGTGAACCGGGCTGGCCATCCGGTCAGCGGACATTTTGGCCTCGCCCCTGAGCCTGCCCAATCTCTTTTCCAGGGTGGTTGCAGGAAATTTTCATATCTGGCAGTCTGACTGGAGGTGGTCAAACCTCAGACAATAGACACATGTGTGTGTGGGTCAGCCTTGGCAAAGACTTCCCACAGACATCACAGTGTTGAAACCTCAGCGGCCCGGTTTCTTTTGGGTTTTCAGACATAATGCCAGCCTAACCAGAAAACTTGCCTTTAAACGGCAGTGCCAGGTAAGACACCCTTATCGGTTCCTAACCGTGTCACGGGTATTGGAAAAACGTAATAAAATCCGTTTTTTTAGAACCGATAAGAACCGGGAACCTAATCTAAAATGTTAAACTTTTAAGTTAATGTTTTAAATTCCAGCTGATCGGTTCAAACCGAACCGATAAACTTACAAGTTCCATCATAAACAAAATCTTTAATTTATTTACTATTACCACAGACAGCTTGAACTGAGCGGTTTTGTGTTAAATAAAACTATTCTCAAGGTTGAATCGAACTGAAAAACACTGTTTAAACTGAAATAAACTCGAAAGCAGTAGGAGAAATCTCCAGAGCGACTGTTCACTGAGGCGAGTAAAGAATCTGACAGTTCAGGTTTGAAATTACACAGATAGAGCTGCTTCTTAGAGCTCGTGCTCAAAGTTCTATTTTGGAATGGTATTAACCATTTCACCTCCGGAGCAGTTCTAGTGCTGGGACAAACTGCTACTGTCATAATATAGCAAGACTTCATGTTGTTTGAAACAGCCATGTGCCCCAGGAGCTGTAGAAAATGCCTTGCTGGTCGAGAGACCTGCAGGGTGAAAGAAGAGGCCAGAGAGACCAAAGTCCTTGCTCTTTCCAGAGGGAGGAAGGCTCCGGCTTCTTTTGTGTTCAGTTCTGCACCTATGAAGGTGAGAAGCTGGACAGGCTCCAGAACTGACTTTGAAGACTGAGAAGGAAACCTAGAGATGTGGGTAGTTGCTGAGTTACTTGTAGGTGTAGTTTGACCTGGTTCGGGACTGGCCTACAATGAGCCAGTCGCCCAGATATGAAAGATGGCACCTGTTTGCCTCTTAAGGAGCAACTGCTACTGCTAGATATTTGTAGAACACCTGGGCCGAGGTGAGGCCGGAGGGCATTGGTTTGAATTGGTTATGGCCTGAGGGCAGTTTGAATCTGAGGTACTTGCGTGGGAGTTTGAGGAGAAATATGGAAGTAGGTATCCTTGAGGTCCAGGGAGGCTAGCCAGTACCCTGGCTTAGAAAGGGTAAAATAATTCCCAGAGTCACCATTTTGAACTTTGGTTTTAAAAGTGCTTGTTTAGATACCAGAGATCCAGGATGGGCCGCCATTCTCCTGTCTTTTTGGGGTAAGGAAGTACCTGAGTACAACCTTGCCCTGGTGTGTGGGTGGAACCCTTCCACAGCCTGAGAGCCAGGAGGGAAGAACTTTGCTTCCAGGGCAAGTGCCTCTGATGGATTTGCAGGAAAGGACCTGTCTCATCTTCTGAAATTTTTAAGTTGAGAATCAGTCCCTGGCTTACTACTTCTAGGACCCACTTGTCTGATGTTGGGGACTTCAGTCCTGACAAATAAGCCAGCCTGCCCCTCACCGTAGTGGAGAATCGCCCTGGCCACCCCATCAGGAGCCTGTTTCAGGGGATTTGGGTTGAGGGGTAGAAGCAGGTTTACTAGAACCCTTCTGCCTCTTTCCTCTAAAGAACCCCTGGCATAAGCAGAAGAGGAGGCCTGGGCTTGGTGAAAAGGCCTGCCCTGCCATGCTGCCTTTGAGGAGTGGCTTGGCTCTCTTGGCCTGTGCACTTATAGGTGGTCCTATACTCATCCATTTTCATATATCCTTCTCTGTCTGCTCCCCCAAACAGAGAACAGCCTACAACAGGAAAAATCCATAGCCTTAGGACTGAGTATCCTAGACAGGCAGCATCTGAGTTGTGCTATCTCTGCTACAAGAGACACAGATGAAATATGACTTTACGAAAAATCAATAGAGTCTACTGCAGCATGAAATTGCACCTGATGCCTCACATTTATCCGCAGCCACTGCTCCAGCTCCCCGGCGAAGCTGGTCAGCCTGTTTTGCTACTGCCAGCACAGTATCCCATCTGGATTTCTGGTACCTAGGCTGCATAAGCCTATAATTTGCCTGTCTGAGTCCTAAAGATGCTGCCATGTACTGTTTCTTTGCCATGGCATCCATCCTCCTGGAACTTTTCTAGAGGTGAGGGGCCAGAGGAATATTAGCCTTATTTCACAGGCTGCAGCCTGCACTACCCCCACATGGCTGCATTGCTAGAGGAAACCCGCATCAGAGCCTTGATAATGTATACTTCTTGTCCATCCTTTTATCAACAGGAAGGATAGAGGAGGAGATTTTAGAATTTTACTTCTGTTTCCTAAGGATTTGTGTAAAGGAATAGACAGTTCCTCGGATTCTGGAATATCCATCATTTGCATAATCAGGCTCTTCTTGGTCATCAACAGCCTTCCACAGGGAGTTGGAGAGTTTCAGCAACTTCTTATAGAACATAAATGAGAAGGGACTCAGATAGCCTGGGGGTAGACCCCTGAGGGTCTGTCTGAGAGATGTCCTGTTCAATGGGCACATCCAGACCTTCAAAATCACATTCACTCTCCTCATACCCTCCTCCCTTCCTCCAGTTCATAAAAATCCTCAAAATCATAATCCTGAACTGCGGAACCGTCCTAACCGAGCGCTTTCCCTTGATGGTGTCGGTTCCGACGGGAACCGGGGAAGAGATTGGACAATTTAATAGCTTTAGCTATTTCAGCGGTTGGAGAAAGAACTTTGCCTGATTCAGCTGACTTTCTAGCCTCTTTTGTTGAACCGCTTCCTCAGAGCTGGCTCTTCGCTTGTTCGACAAAGTATCAGCCTTGGTCAGAGGGCACTCTCAGGTTCGGGTTGGAACCCAACCGGGCTGGCCATCCGGTCGGACTTTTTGGCCTCCTTTTCCTGAGCCTACTAAATCCCTCTTTTCCACGCTGGCAGCAGGAAAATTTTACAAATCTGGCAGTCTGCATTGAGGTGGTCAAACCCAGACAATATATATTAGGTGGTGTGTGGGTCAGCTTAGCAATGGCTTCCCACAGAGGCTACAGTGCTGAAACCCAGTGGTCCGTTTTCGCTTGGGTTTCTGAGACATAGTGCCAGCCTAACCAAAGCTTGCCCGTTAGTGGCAATCCGCCAAGAAGACTTCTCTTATCGTTCCCAACCGTGTCACGGGTCAGGAAAACGAATAAAATCCTTTTTTAGAACCGATAAGAACCGGAACCGTGACTCTAAAGGACCAGAAAGTTAATTTAAAATCAATCTGATCTTGTTCAAACCGAACCGAAGACGCTACGTGTTCCACACAGAAGAAAATAAACGTGTTTCATCTATTACTTTACAATACCACAGACAGAGCTTGAACTGACAGATCATGTTTAATTTTGTAAATAAACCTAGAATTACACTTTTAACCGACAAACGAACCGAAAGTAGTAGAAGAAATCTCCGAGCGACTGTTCAGTGAGGTTGAGTAAGAAGAAAAATTACTCACCTTAGTAATGTTGTTTCTTCTAATGGAGTCTTGCTATATTATGACAATTGCAGTTTGTCCCACCATTAGAACTGCCCGAGGTGAAAGAGTAACTCCATTCCATGAATGGAACCGAGCACCAGCTCTAAAGAGAAGCTCTGTCTGTGTAGTTTCAAACCTAAACTGTCAGATCTTTACGGCAAAACTCACTAAGGTCTGTGTGGAAGCTGTAACTCTACACCAGCCAACTGGCTACCTAAATTATATGACTCATTGCTGGTCCCAACACCAAAGACTCAAGTCAGGGACCAGAACTATTAGTATAATTAACAATATGAGAGAGATATGGAAAAATGAAACCACCACACTCAACCCCAAGAAGGGGTAAAACATAAATGGGTATGCAAATAGTGCCTGACACCAGGGCTGCCCACCCCATACCCAAGTAGAAGTTCTTGAGAGGGCAGGAGTCATAATATAGCAAGACCTATTAGAAGAAACAGTGTTACTAAGGTGAGTAATTTTTTTCAAACAAGATGAAGTCTTGCACATGACAATTGCAGACTACAGCAGTACCCTCCATGGAGGAGGACAGAACTGGTTTTAGGAATAGCCTCTGAAGCACAGTTGTGCTGGAACCCGAGCATCTTCTCCTAGCCTGGACATCCAGAGTAATGCTTGGTGAGTGTGTACCGCTTTTCAAGTAGCCGCTGACATCTCTCTCTCTCCAATATAGGGATGTCTCTGGCAGCAGCTAGAGACAGAGCTGTACCTCTGGGGTAGAATGAGCCCTCAAGCCAGAGGGGATCGCTGCCCAGTTTCTTGATAACAAAATTGGACAAAAGAGACAATCCACCTGGCAATTGATCTCTTAGTGGCAGGTTTCTTTCCAACCTCACCATAAGTGAGAAAAGTTGGAGGATTCAACCTGTGACCCTTGTACGTGTTTTATATAGTAACTAGGGCCTCTAATGTCCAAACTGTGCAATCTCCTCTCACTTAAGAGGAATGTTCAGTGAAAACACTGGAAGGGAGATAGATTGTTAAGATGGAAACTGAAACCACCTTAGGCAAAAACTTCCTGTTAGTCCTGAGGACTACCTTATCCCTGTAGAGAAACAAAGTCAGTTTCTACTGACAAGGCTTTGTAACTCACTTGTGCGTCCTAGCAGAAGTGATAGCCACTAGAAAACAGTTTTCAAGTTAGATACTTAAGCTCTGCAGAAAACAGAGGTTCAAAAGGGGTTGCATTAACTGGGCAATGCAAACATTAAGGTCACAGGCAGGGCCGGATCCGAAAAGGTGGATTAGTATGAAGTAATCCCTTAAAAACTTGGAAAATACAGGGTGAGCGGAAAGAGAGGATGGCTTTCTGCTGAAACAAAGCAGAGACAGCTGCCAAATGAACTCTCAGGTAGCTGGTCTCAGGCCCAAAGAATTAAGATGGGCCATTTAATCTAACACAGTGGCAATCTAGCAGATTCTGGGGAAATATGTTTCCCAGAACACCAAATGGAGAAATTTTTCCACTTTAGAATTATAAGTAGTTCCTAGTGGGAAGGCTTCCCAGAAGCTTCAGATTTCAAGAACACCTGAGAGAGTGTGTAGGTCAGTTACCCTAACCTCAAGAGCCAGGCCTTGAGGTTGAGGGACTTGAGGTTCGGATACCAAACTCCTCCCTGGGCACAGGTTATAGGTTGTGATTCCTGGGAGACACAGGGGGAGATGGACTGTCAGGGGCAGAAGGAGTGGTACCAGGGCTGCCTGGCCCAATCTGGGGCAATCAGAATCACCCTGCAAGGCTGGGATCTGATTTTTACTAACACCTTGAATAGTAGGAGAAGGGGAAAAGCATAAAGAAACTTCCCTTCCCAAATCCAGGAGAAGGGCGTCAGGGGACTGAGCCCAACACTGGGGCCTGCAACAGAACAGTGGAAGTTGGTGATTGTCTGGGCTGCAAAAGATCTATCTGAGGGTGCCCATCTGGCAAAACTATCCCCAGTACTTTGAGGATCCAGAGACCATTCGTGATGGCCTCTGAGAAACCTGCTGAGAGCATCTGCTAGGACATTGTCCTTTCCTGGAAGGTGAACTGCTATGGAGTGAAGTGTTCAGGGAATAGGCCAGAGACCACAACTTCATTGCCTCGGTGCACAAGGCCGAAGACCAAGTGCCCCCCTGCTTGTTGATGTACCACATTGCTGTGGTATTGTCTGTTCTGACTTGTACCACTTTGTTCTGGACAGAAGCAGACAACGCTTGAAGTGCTTAAAAGACAGCTCTGAGTTCCAGCAAATTGATGTGGAGCAGAGATTCCTGGGGGGACCACACTCACTGAGTGGAGGTCGCTCATGTGGGCTCCCCACCCCAGGAGGGAAGCATCCGTAGTGAGGGTCAAAGTGTGAGAAAGGGGAATGAAGGGGACCCCCAGTCTTAAATTGCTCTGATCCTGCCACCACTGGAGGGCCTGATCAAGGTTCGGGTCACTGGGACCAACTTGGAAAGGGGTCTCTCTCTGAGACCAATAGGCTCTCAAGTGAAACTGAATGTCTCATCTGAAATCTTGCTCCCTGCACTACAGCTGTGGACTGCAGCCATGTGCCCCAGGAGCTGCAAAGTGTCTTGCTGGTCGAGACCTGCAGAGTGAAGGAGGAGCATGAGCCTCCAAGTTCCTTACCCTTTCTAAGGGAAGAAAGGCTCTGGCCAGATTTGTGTCCAGTTCTGCACCCATGAAGGTGAGTACCTGAACTGGTTCCAGAACCGACTTTGGTAGATTTAGCAGGAAGCCCAGGAGGAGAGAAGCTGCTGGGTGACTTGCAGGTGAGATTTACCTGTTCTGGGGACTGGCCTACAATGAGCCAATCGTCCAGATAGGGAAAAACAGCAACCTTTGCCTCCTTAGTGAGCCACTGCTACTGCCAGACATTTTGTGAATACCCTTGGGGCAGAGGTAAGGCCAAAGGGCATTGCTCTGAACTGGTAGTGACCTGAGGGCAGTTCGAATCTGAGGTACTTTAGGTGGGAGCTTCTGATTAGGACGTGAAAATAGGCATCCTTGAGATCCAGGGAAGCTAGCCAGTCCCCTGGCCTTAGAGAGGGTAAAATCATTGCCAGAGTTACCATTCTGAACTTTGGTTTCAAAAGATGCTTGTTCAGATATCTGATGTCTAAAATGGGCCGCCATTCTCCTGTCTTTTTTGGGGTAAGGAAGTATCTGGAGTACAGACCCTTGCCCTGGTGTAGGGGAGGAACACTTTCTACCGCTCTGAGAGCTAACAGGGTTGAGACCTCTGCTTCTAGAGTAAAGGTTTCTAAAGAGCTTCCAGGGGGGAAAAGACCTGATTCTCATCTTTGGGAACTTTTGAAACTGAGAATCAGACCTGGCTTCACTACTTCCAGAACCCACTTGTCTGAAGTTAAAGACACCCAGTTCTGACTGAAGTAAGCCAACCTGCCCCCTACTGGTAAGGAGGAGATCGGCCTGGGCACCCATCAGGGTGCCTGCTTGGCAGGTGCTTTAGGCTGAGGGGTGGGGCAGGCCTGCACACCCCTGCCTGCTCTCTGAAGAACCCCTCTGAGCATAAGCAGAGGCGGCCTGGTTTGCGGAAAGGCTCACCCTCCCCTGGGGTGTGCCTCTGAGGAGTGGCTTGCCGCGCCTTGGCCTGGGCACTTTATAGGTAGTCCTATATTCATCCATCTTCTCATATAATTCTCTGTCTGCTCCCCAAACAGAGAATTTCCCACCACAGGAAAATCCATGGCCTTAGTCTGGGTATCCCGGACAAGTTAGTACACCTGAGCCAGGCCAACCTACGTAAAAGCTACAGATGTGGCCATGACTCTAGAGGAAACATCATTAAAATCACAGCAGCATGAAACTGCACCTTAGAAGCATCAATGCCATCGGCAGCCACCTGCTCCAGCTCACTAGCCAGCTGGCCAGGGGCTTGTTTGGCTAAATCCATAACAGTATCCCATCTAGATTTCTGATACCTTGCTACATAAGCCATATAATTTGCTTGCTTGAGTCCCAAGGACGCTGCCATGTACTGTTTTTTTGCCATGGATCAATCTTCCTGGAATCCTTGTCAGGAGGATGTGAAGCCTGGGGAATATTAGCTTTATCACAGGCTGCAGCCTGAACTACCCCAACATGACTGCATTGCTGAGAAAGGAATTCTGTATCAGGACCTGACAGAGTGTACCTCCTGTCCATCTTTTTATCTACAGGAGGCACAGAATTAAGAGTTTTTAAGATTTTTATTGTTTGTTTCCTAAATGACTTATGCAAAGGAATAGACAATCTCCTAGACTCTGGTATATCCATCATTTTTACAAAAACAGGCTCCTCTTGCTCATCCACAGCTTCCTCCAAAGGAAGCTGGAGGGTTTCAGCAACTTTTTTGTAAAACATAAAATGAGGGGGGGGACTCAGAAAGCACAGGGGAAGATTCTAAAGGTCTGTCTGGGGAGATGTCCGGTTCAATGGGCACACCCAGACCTCTCCAAGTCACATTCATACTGTTCATAATCATCCTCCCCTCCTCTGGTTCATAAAACTCCTCAACATCATATTCTGAACCGATGGAACCGACCAACCGACCTTTACAGACAGTGGCGGTTCGGACGAACCGAGAAAGTGACTGGATAATCTGAATAGCTCTTGCTATCTCTGCAGCAGTTGGAGTAAGAATTTTGGGCTCCAAACATGCTGACTTTCCTGTTCTCTTTACTGGAACTGGTTCATCCGAGCCAGCTTTGCTTGTCGAGGAAGTCTCGCCTGGTCAGAGGGCATTCTCCGTTCCGGGTTGGCACCGAACCGGCTGGCCATCCAGGTCAGCGGACTTTCTGGCCTCCGCCCCTGAGCCTGCCCAATCTCTTTCCAGGGTGGCTGCAGGAAATTCTTACAAATCTGGCAGTCTGACTGGAGGTGGTCAAACCCCAGACAATAAACACATGGTGTGTGGTCAGCCTTGGCAAAGACTTCCCACAGACATCACAGTGCTGAAAACCCAGTGGGCCCGGGTTTTTCTTTTGGGTTTCTCAGACATAATGCTAGCTAACCAGAAAACTTGCTCTTTAACGCAGTGCCAGGCAAGACACCATAGGTTCTAACTGTGTCTACGGGTATTGGAAAAACCGTAATGAAATCCTTTTTTAGAACCATCAAGAACCGAACCGCACTCTAATATCTCAAATTTAAAACTTTTAAAGTTTTAACCCAAGCTGATCGGTTCAAAACCGAACCGATAAAACTTACAAGTTCCACACAGAATTAAAAATATGAATTACTTACGATACCACAGACAGTGCTTGAACCGATCGGTTTTGCGGTTAAAATAAAACTATTCTCAGTTGAATCGAACCGAGAAAACACTGTTTAAACCGAGAAATGAACCGATCAGTAGGAGAAATCTCGGGAGCGACTGTTCAGTGAGGCGGAGTAAAGAATCTGACAGTTTAGGTTTGAAACTACACAGACAGAGCTTCTCTTTACAGCTCGTGCTCTAAGTTCCATTCATGGAATGGAGTTAACTCTTTCACCTCCGGAGCAGTTCTAATGGTGGGACAAACTGCAATTGTCATAATATAGCAAGACTTCATGTTGTTTGAATGACAGTTTAAGTTTGAGCTACAACAGACAGAGTGTTCAACCGAGCTCGCGCTCAAGGTTCCATGCCCTGCATGGAAAGTTAACTCTTTCACCTTCGGAGCAGTTCTAACCTGGGGTTATACTGCTGTGTAATCTGCATATGTCATAATATAGCAAGACTTCATGTTTGAAGGGTACTCTGTGGAATGTCCGACTGGAAGGCTTGCAGGGCATAAAGGACCGCCCTCATCTCCAATATGTT
Organism: Neoceratodus forsteri; assembly: GCA_016271365.2. Classification (NCBI taxonomy): domain Eukaryota; kingdom Metazoa; phylum Chordata; order Ceratodontiformes; family Ceratodontidae; genus Neoceratodus; species Neoceratodus forsteri. Next base: position 370,142,192 of record CM028137.1, read on the forward strand.
GATGTGGAGATGCGATTCCTGGACTGTCCATGTTCCCTGAGATCTCACCCCGTCCAAGTGCGCTCCCCACCCCAGCCCTGAGGCATCTGTGGAGAGAGTGACCGTTGGGGACTGCGCTGTGCAGGGAACCCCCACGGAGAGGGTTCCCGGATCTAGCCACCATTGCCAGGCCCGAATCACAGCCTTCATGATTCGGACTGGATGCTGCAGATGGTCTTGCTGCCTTTGGTCCCACTGCACTCTCAACATCCACTGGGTTACTCGCATGTGGAGTCTTGCCATCAGGACTGTAGGAATGGCCGCAGCCATGTGTCCCGAGCAGGCTAAGGGGCGCAGGTCTGGCTGGAGACGGTCTTCGCTGACAAGTCTCTTATGACGGATCAAATGCGCTCCGCTCTGTCTTCGGGGAGAAAAGCTTTCCCCTTGACGGTGTCCAGAACTCCCCCTATGAACTGCAGTTTCTGTGACGGTACCAGGAGAGACTTCTCGTAGTTGATGAGGATGCCCAGAGATTGAAAAAGGGTCTGGGTACATTGGATGGCTATCCGTAATGCCTCCTTGGAAGGGGCCATCAGAAGCCAATCGTCCAGGTACGGGAACATATAGTGGCCCTGTCTCCTCAGAGACGCTGCCACCACTGCCATGCACTTGATAAAAACCCGAGGTGCTGATGACTGTCCGAAGGGAAGTGCCCGGAACTGATAGTGGCGGCCGAGAAACTCGAAGCGCAGGAACCTCCTGTGCGCCTGAGCAATAGGAATGTGCAGGTAAGCGTCCTGCATGTCCAGGGACGCCACGGAAGCATCCTTCTTCAGCAAGGATTAGTCCTGAAGGGTCACCATGGAAGCACTCTTGCAGGCGAATCGACAGATTGAGGTCCATGAGGTCCAAAAATTGACGGAGTCCCCTGTTTTCTTGGAACCAGGAAGAGGTGTGAATAATATCCTGCTCTTCTCTGGTTCCCTGGAACGTGCTCCACAGCTTCCTTCTCTAGGAGCGTGAGCACCTCCTGCTGTATGAGCAGGGTGTGCTGACCCAGGTAGCGGGAAAGCAAAGGAGGCCTTGGGGGCGGGTTGTCTACAAATTCTATATAATGGCCTTTTTCGACCAACTGTAGCACCCACCTGTCGGTGGTGATCGACCACCACCCTTGCAAGTGGTCCGCGGTGCGACCCCCGACCTTCATTTCCCGTTGATCCTGGGGGGGGGGGGCCTGGAAGGAGTCATGCTGTGGCAGCATTAGGTCCTGCAGGCTGGGACAACTTAGTGGCTCATTGGCCTCTGCCTGAGGATGTCTTGGCCTGGGCTTTCCGAGTGAAGGAGCCCCTCTGTTGCTGGCCGGAACGAGGTTGTGGCCTTTGAGTCCGGCTGCGAAAGCGACTCTGGTTCCTGTGAAAGGAACTGAGCCGAGACCTGTACATGGCCTGAACAGATCTAATCGCCTTCCCGGCTTCCTGCAATTTGGTGATGACCTTTTCCGAGGCTTCACCAAAGAGAACTTGCCATGATAAGGCGTCCATGATGTTCTTCTGGACATCGGGGGTAAACCCGAAGACACGGAGCCGTGAGTGTCTCTGGAGACACACGCCTGAGCCCGCAGCTCTGGCCGAAGAGTCCGCAGAATCGTAAGCGGCTCTAAGAACCTGGGTCCCCACATCCGAACCCGTACGGAGGAGCTGCAGCAGCTCCTCCTTCTGGCCACCGTCTGGCAATTTTTCAGCCAGGTCCTGTCCCTGCTCCCACAAAGCGTTCTGAAATATAAACCATGTGGGTGAGGTAATTCAATGACCTAATGGCGCAAGTCGCAGCCGCGTACGTGTGCCTGCACAGCACGTCCAACTGCTTGGACTCCGGGTCCGGTGGCTGTGTGCTCAAATGCTGCGGTTTTTGAGACCAGTCATGCGAGGCTGTAATGACCAGGGAGTCTGCCAGAGGATGGTTCGCCAGGTACTGGTCCTCCCTCGGGGCCTTGTACAGGTGGTCGGCCTTCTTCGGCATTGCCGGGGTCGAGTGTGGACGCTTCCACGCAGCCTTAGTGACGTCCATGAAGGTGTCCACCAAGGGTGGCACTACCACAGGCTTGGGATCTTTTTGCCTCAGATACCGGGCAAGGCGTAGTCTTTCGGGGTCAAGCTCTTCAGCGTCCCACCCCATGTTCTCCTGAATATGTCTCATTATCTCGGAGAACGAGGGGTCATACGGAGGGGACCTGGGAAGGTCGCGTGGATCCGGAGAGGGGACGCTGATTGGAGACGGAGATCTGGAGCACTCGGAGAGTCAGATCTGGAATCCTCCGTGGACGGGGCGTACCGACATCTCCTGGGTCTCTTGGGGCTAGGTGACCCAGAAGTGGATCTTGACGGAGGCCATCTTTTCTCCAAAGATCTGCCCCTAGGAGGTGATGCTGGCTCCTTAGGGGGTGATGTCCGTCCTGCTGACCCCCTAGGTGGAAGAGGGGGTGCAGGGGTCAAAGAGGCAGCGGGTGCAGGAGGAGGTTGCGTGGTGACCACATCCTTCTTGATGGTGTCCCACCAGAAGGTGGAGAGCTCCTTCACTTCTGCCAGATTTAGGCCAGACGACGGGCCGGGCGCCGAAGGTCTGTCGTCGGGACCAGGCGTCGGGTCCCCAGGGGTCTCTGGTTCCGGAGAGGGTTCCCGTGGGAGCTCGACGGATCCGGGGTCGCCCGCCTGGTCTTCGGGCTGAGTAGACTTCTCCTCCGACAACGCCTCCTGACCGACGTTGGTAGGCGGTGGTGTGGTCCTCTTTTCTGCGGTGGCGGATGCCGGTTCCCCTGCCGGCGTCCTCGGGGGTGACTGCCTGACTGACGACGGACGATCGTCGGTTCCTTGGAGTGCCTGTGGGCCTTGACCGGCGTCGGGTGGGCCGACATCGGATCCGACGTCCGCTTGAGAGAGGTCAGATCCTTGGTCTTACGCTCGAGAGGCGGCGGTTGGGAGACAGACCTGACGTCGGAGGCCGGATGCCGGGACGACAACTTGTGGCGCTCCCCAGACCAGGACGAGGCCTTAGCCGGAGTGGAAGAGGCAGGCCTGGAGGTCTTTACAGGCTGCAGAGAAGAGGAACCACTTACCGATTTGACCAGAACCAGGGGGGAGGCTGAGAGCGGGCCCTCGACGGAGAGCGGTCCGACCTGGAGCCGAAGCTGCGGGAGTCCGAGGCCCTGGAGGGGGATCTAGGTCTCTCCTTCTCCCGGTGCTTTTGATGCTGCCGGTGGGACTTCCCTGAAGATTCCCCTCTGGAGGGAGAGTCACGGTCCATAGCCTTGATTTTCTCCTCAAGGAATAAAGCTTGGAGGGCCTTCTGGCGGCGGATCCTCGTGCGGCTGTTGAAGCCCTGGCAGAAGGAGTAGGCCTGGGTGTCATGGTCCGGACCTAGGCAGCGGACACAAGCCGAGTGAGGATCCTTAAAAGGAATTTGTTTGCCGCAGGCACACTTCGATGAATGGCCCTCCACAGAGATTGGAGAGGACATCAGACGAATTCCGAAGAAAAAAACTGTTGAAATTCTCCTAGACGTCGCGCGCTAGAACTGACCGACAGGCCGATGCTTGCAAAGTCGACGGCAGGAAAAGAACTGGGGATTCTGGCGGGACCGCCTCCTTATGTACTACGCCTGACGTCGGGGGCGGGACCGACGTCGGAGGCGGTCCCCGCTAAAGACCGTTAGCTAGAAAGTTGCCGTTGGGTCCTGGCGCCTGACGGCTTCAGTCCTAATGGTGTAACCTGCTGCAGGAGCTGTATAACGAAGAAGATCTGCTGGTTCTGGTCCTCCTAGACTTCTTGGTACTTTTTTAGGATGGGGTTCCTTGTCCACCCCACCATCCCCCAGTACAACACTGACAGGGTTTGGAACTGGAACCGGCGTGGGAGGGGGGCGCACCAGCTGGTAGGTCTTTTTTTTTAACAGTGTTTCACTAGTAGGAAAACAGCTCCTTCACTTGGCATAGGATCAACTTAGGTGTCTCTGGTGTGGGAAGAGGAGGAGCACCCAAGACCCAGACGTCATCGGGTCCGTACCCTCATCTACGGGTGTAGGCTTAAGGGGAACGTCGGGACGGTGTCAGCACCTCCGTCGTCGGGGTCCGGCATCAGGCAGGCCAGTGACCGACGAGAAAGGGTGCCAGTGCTGACGTTGGGAGGTGTAAGGGTAGCCGGCATCGGTCGGACAGTGATCAGCGGTGGAATAACCTTCGCCAGGACAGTGACCGGAAAGGGGCCGCGGGCTGACACTGGTCCAGCATCCACTTATCCTTATGTGCCAACGGGCATCCTTCTGAGGCATGAGCCCTGTGACGCTCGGCTTTGTGACTGGTTGACTTCTTGGCCACGCGCCGGCCTGATGCCGTAGGCGGGCACCGATCGGAGTCACGCAGTTTTGGCGGCAAGGAGGAGGCCATGCTGCCAGAAGACCTGGAGGCCTTGCTTGACTCCCGCGAGTCAGCCTTCGAGGTAGAGGCCGAGCGGGAGGAGGGCTTACCTGTGCCCGTCGAGAAAGCCTTCTCGTCGGCTGAAGTACCTTCAGAGGCTGAAGAGTGGTGCCCGAAGGTTTGGACACTGCAGAAGAGGGCTTAAGGGCCATGAGACTGGAGTAGTGCCCCGGAGACCTGGGCCTAGAAGAAAAAATTACTCACCTTAGTAATTATGTTTCTTCTAATGGAGTCTTGCTGTAGTCTGACAATTGCAGTGATTCCCAACCTTTGAACTGCCCCGGAGAACAGAGAGTAAACTTTCTATGCAGGCTATAGAATGCTGAGCTCGAGCTCGGTTGAAGTCTCTGTCTGGAGTGTTCTGAACTTAAACCATCATATTCTTACGAGCCCAACTAACTAAACATTCTATGTGGAAAATGTAAAAATTCCTACTAGCCAACTGGCTGAAAAAAGTTTTGGATTCTCAGGGAAGACTCAAGTCAGGAAACCCAAAAACCAATCTAATACAAATAACGATAAATCAGCACCCAAACAAAAAGGAAGAGGGTGCAAGCCAAAAACACCCCTTGGGTGCACCACTGCATCTGCCCACCCACTTCCCAAAAACAGGTTCTGAGAGGGGAGGCAGGTCAGAATACAGCAAGACTCCATTAGAAGAAACAATTACTAAGGTGAGTAATTTTTTCTTCAAACAACATAAAGTCTTGCTGTATTCTGACAATTGCAGACTGCTAAGCAGTACCTCCAAGGAGGAGGGATACAACCTACTTTGGGAATAGGCTCTGAAGTACTGCTGTGCCAAACCGAGCATCACTCCTAGCCTGGATATCCAGATAGTAATGCTTGGTAAAGGTATGGACTGTTTTCCAGGTGGCTGCTTGACAAATTTCTAAGAGAGGGATATCCCTGGCAGCAGCCAGGGACGCAGCTGTACCTCTTGTGGAATGAGCCCTCAGACCTGAGCGTGGAGTTTTTTCCAGCAGAACTGCATAGAAGACACAATCCATCTGGCAACAGATCTTTTGGTGGCAGGTTTGCCCTTTCCCACTTCTACATAAGTGAGGAACAACTGGAGGGAGTCAAACCTGTGACCCTTGTTACGCTCTATGTAGTAGCTAAGGGCTCTTAACATCTAAACTGTGTAGCCTCCTCTCTCCTGAGGAAGAATGATCAGTGAAGAAAACAGAAAGAGAGACTGGTTTAAATGAAGTCTGAAACCACTTTGGGCAAGAACCTTCTATTGGTTCTAAGGACCACTTTATCCCTGTGAAACGAGACAACAATCAGTTTCCACTGACAGGGCTTGCAATACACTGATATGCCTGGCAGAGGTAATGGCTACCAGGAACACAGTTTTCCAAGTCAAGTACTTAAGCTCTGCTGAAGACATAGGCTCAAAGGGGGGTTGCATAAGTTGAGCAATGCAAACATTCAAATCCCAGGCAAGGGCAGGGTCTCTAAAAGGGGGATTAGTATGAAGCAATCCTTTAAAAAATTTACAGAACACAGGATGGGAAGACAGTGAGGAAGATTTCCCCACAAACAAAAACGTAGAAACAGCCAACAAGTGTACCTTGAGAGTAGCTGGTCTGAGGCCTAGGCCATTAAGATGGACCATATAATCCAGAACCGTAGGCAATCCAGCAGTGTCTGGAGAAATATGCTTCTTAGAACACCAGATGCTGAATTTCTTCCATTTGGAGTTATAAGTCTTTCTGGTGGAGGGCTTTCGAGAAGCCTTGAGGATATCCAGAACCCCTTGGGAAAGATGCAGATCTGCAAACTAACTCTTCAAGAGCCATGCCTTGAGATTGAGAGACTGAAGTTTGGGGTACCAAACCCTTCCCTGAGAGGATGTTAACGGGTTGTAATTCCTGGGAAGAGACAGGGGAAGATGGACTGCTAGGGACAACAACAGGGGGTACTAGGGCTCTGTGGCCCAATCTGGAGCAACCAGAATCACCTTGCAAGGTTGAGACCTTATTTTGACCAAAACTTTGAACAGGAAGGGGAAGGCGTACAGAAACTTCCCTTCCCAATTCAGAATCAGGGCATCCAGAGGGACTGAGCCCAAGACTGGAGGTCTGCAAAAAAAGAGAGGAAGTTGGTGATTGTCTGGGGCTGCAAAGAGATCTATCTCTGGAGTGCCCCACCTTGAAAAAATCACTTTCAACACCTGAGGATCCAGGGACCATTCGTGATGGCCCTGAGAGATCCTGCTTAGTGCATCTGCTAGCACATTGTCCTTGCCTGGAAGGTAAGCTGCTACGTGAGAGATTTGCAGGGAATAAGCCAGGGACCACAACTTCATGGCTTCAGTGCACAAGGCCGTGGACCGAGTGCCTCCCTGCTTGTTGATGTACCACATGGTGATGGTGTTGTCCATTCTGACTTGAACCACCTTGTTCTGTACTGACTGGGAGAAAGCGTTTAGGGCCAGAAAAACTGCCCTGAGCTCCAGGAGACTGATATGCAGAAGGGATTCTTGAGGGGGAACCACAGCCCCTGGGCACTGAGGGACCCCCAGAAGGGCTCCCCAGCCCAGAAGAGAAGCATCCATGGTAAGGACCACTGAACAAGGCTGAGTAACAAAAGGAACACCTTGTCTTAAATTGTCCTGATCCTGCCACCATTGGAGGGCTTGGATCAAGGTCAAAGTCTCTGGCATCAGTTTGGTAAGGGAATCCTTCCTCGGAGACCAAAAGCTCTCAGGTGGAACTGAATCTCTCTCACCTGGAATCTTGCCCCTTGGACCACTGCTGTTGAAGCTACCATGTGGCCCAAGAGTTGGAGGAAATGCCTTGCTGGTCGAGGCACCTGAAGGCTGAAGGAGGAAGCCAGTTCTATTAGAACTCTTGCCCTTTCCAGGGGAAGAAAGGTTCTTGCTTTGACGGTATCCAGCTCTGCCCCTATAAAAGTAGGAAGCTAGACTGGTTCGAGAACTGACTTGGGAAGATTGAGAAGAAATACTAGAGAAGTGAGCACTTGCTGGGTCACTTGCAGGTGAGGCTTTACTTGGTCTGGAGACTGACTCACTAGTAGACAATCGTCCAGATATGGAAAAATGGAAATCTTTTGCCTTCTTAGAAAGGCAACTACTACTGTCAGGCACTTTGTGAAAACCCTTGGAGCGGAGGTTTGGCCAAAGGGCATTGCTCTGAACTGATAGTGGCCTGAGGGCAACTCGAACCTGAGGTACTTTCTGTTGGAGCACCTGAAGGGAAGGTGAAAGTAGACATCTTTGAGGTCTAGGGGAGGCTAGCCAATCCCTTGGCCTTAGAGGGGGAAGGATTATTCCCAGAGTTACCATCTTGAACTTTGATTTTAAGAGATGTTTGTTTAGATATCTTAGGTCTAGGATGGGTCGCCACTCCCCTGTCTTTTTGGGGGTCAGGAAGTACCTGGAGTACAGTCCTTTGCCCCAGTGTAGTGTAGGTACTCTCTCTATGGCTTTTAAAGCTAAGAGAGAAGAAACCTCTGCCTCTTGGGCAAGGGTTTCTGAGAGATTTGCAGGTGGAAAAGATCTGGCTCTCATCTTTGGGAATTTTCTGAATTTGAGAACCAGTCCCTGGCTTGCTACTTCCAGGACCAACTTGTCTGATGTAATAGACATCCAGTCCTGGACAAAGTAAGCCAGCCTGCCCCCTACTGGAATAGGAGAGTCGACCCGGGCAGGCCCATCAGGGTGTCTGCTTGGCAGGGGCTTTAGGCTGAGGAGTGGATGCAGCCCTGCTCATCCCCCTTCTGCCTCTCCCTCTGAAGAACTCCCCTCTGAGAAAAGGAAGAGGCGGCCTGTGCTTGGTAAAAAGGCCTTTGAAAAGGCCTGGCCCTGCCCCTAGACTGCTGCCTTTGAGGAGTTGCCTGCCTCTCCTTGGCCTGAGCACTCATGTAAGTGGTCCTGTACTCATCCATTTTCTTCATGTAATTCTCTGTCTGCTCCCCAAACAGAGAGTTACCCACCACAAGAGAAATCCATGGCCTTAGCCTGGGTGTCCTGTGACAGGCTAGTACATCTGAGCCAAGCCATCCTCCGAAGAGCCACAGATGTAGCCATGACTCCTGATGACATCACTGAAGTCCACAGCAGCATGAAACTGAAGCTTGGATGCCTCAATCCCATCTGCAGCCACCGCCTCCAGCTCCTTGGCTAGCTAGGGGGAAGCCTGTTTAGCCAGTGCCAGTACAGTGTCCCACCTGGACTTCTGATACCTGGCTATATAGGCCATGTAATTCGCCTGCCTGAGTCCCAAAGATGATGCCATGTACTGCTTCTTTGCCATGGCATCAGTCTTCCTGGAGTCCTTGCCTGGAGGGGTGTGAAACCAAGGGAATATTTGCCTTGTTACAGGCAGCAGCCTGCACTACCCCAACATGGCTTGCATTGCTGATATAAGAAGTCCGTGTCTGAGCCTCAAAGTGTATACCTCTTGTCCGTTCTTCTATCCACAGGAGGTATAGTGTTAGGAGACTTTAGAATTTTTTGTGTCTGTTTCCCAAAAGATTTGTGGAGGGGAATAGGCAGTCTCCTGGACTCTGGGATGTCCATCATCTCTACATAATCAGGCTCCTCTTGATCTTCCACAGCCTCCTCCATAGGAAGCTGGAGGGTTTCAGCCACTTTTCTGTAGAACATAAAGTGAGAATTGGACTCAGAAAGCCTAGGAGGGGAAACACCTGAAGGTCTGTCTGGAGAGATGTCTAGTTCTACAGGCACATCCAGACCCTAACTTCCATCATCATCCTCAAAATCCCCTTCCTCTTCAAATTCCGGTTCATAAAAATCTTCGAGGGTATAATCTTGAACCAGGGGAACCTACCGAACCGAACCCTGCCAGAAGAAGCTGGATCGGTAGGAAACGGACGGAGCGATTCCACCATCTGAATCACTCTGGCTATCTCTTCGGCGGTCGGAATGTGAACCTCTGGATCCGAACCAGTCGATTTGTCTTTGCCTTTTCTTTTTGTCGGAACTGATCCCTCGGAATTGCTCTCATTTTGCCCGAAGAAGTATCGCCCTGGTCAGAGGGCATTCCTTCTGGTTCGGTCGAAACCGAACCGGGCTGGCCATCTGGGTCAGCGGACTTCTCAGCTTCCTTTTCCCTCAGTCTACCTAATCTCTTCTCAAGTGTAGATTTGAGAAAGTTTTTACATATTTGGCAGTCTGAATCGAGGTGGTCAAACCCCAGACAATAAACACAGGTGGTGAGGGGATCGGCCTTAGCAAAAACCTCCCCACACTCACTGCAGTGTTGAAACCCAGTGGACCCGTTTTTTTCCTTGGGTTTCTCAGACATAGCCAACCTAACCAACTTACCCTTTTTATGGCAACCGCCAGGCAAGACTCCCTTATCGGTTCCTAACCGTGTCACAGGTATTGGAAAAAAAAAAATGCACAACACACTTTTTTTTTTTTTTTTTAAGAACCGATAAGAGCCGGTAACCACCCTCTAAGTAAAACGCACAAAACATAATATTTCACTATCAAATAGCCGGTTTAGCCGAACCGAGCCGCACTTTTACAAATTCCACACAGAAAACAGAACAATTCCTATCTAGTACTCACAGCACCACAGACAGAGACTGAACCGACTATGCGGATGGATTTTTAAACCGAAAAAGTTGACGAAAACTGAAACTTTAACAGACTTTTGAACCGAGCTGAAGGAGAAATCTCCGGAGCGACCGTTTAGTGAGGCGGAGTAAAGAATCTGACAGTTTAAGTTAAAACATTCCAGACAGATACTTCAACCGAGCTAGAGTTCAGCATTCTATGCCCTGCATAGAAAGTTAACTCTTTGTTCTCCGGGAGAGTTCAAAGGTTGGGAATCACTGCAATTGTCAGAATACAGCAAGACTTCATGTTGTTTGAAACCCTGGTTTTCTGAGGAGGAAAAGATTTGAAGTCCAAAGACAGACCCTGACCCACTACCTCCAGCACCCACTTGTCTGTGGTAATGCTTAGTCAAGCCTGGAGGAAGTGGGATAGTCTGTCTCCGACAGGGAGGGAGGAGGCGGCCTGATCCTCAGGGGTTTTTGCTTTGGTTGGGTTTGAGAACCCCTCCTGAAGCCCCTTCTACCCCTTCCCTAGAGTATCCCTGTTGTGGACACTGCTGATACTGGGGCACGGCTACTGGCTGGAAGAAAGGTCTGATTGTAAAAGACCTTCCCCACCCCACCCCATAGGGTCTAGTGAATGGCGACACGCACTTCAGAGTTGCTTCTATAAGTTGCCTTCTATTCATCCACTTTTTTCATGTATGCAACCGTGGATTCCCCAATGAGAGAGTTTCCCTCTAGGGGAAAATCCAGAGCCTTGGGTTGAGTGTCCTGAGTAAGGTTAGTGGCCCTGAGCCAAGCAAACCTTCTCTGTGCCACAGTGTTAGCCATCCATCTGGCTGCAGTGTCATTAGAATCAGCAGACATCTGGAATTGGTACTTAGCCACCTCCAACCCAAATCTGGCAGTTTCAGCCAGGTCTTCAGACAGGGGTGAGGGGGGCTTTGATGGACATGCCCAGTACCAACTGCCACAGGGATTTTTGATACTGGGCAGCATAAGCTTGGAAAGTAGCCTGTCTCATGGCCAAGGAAGCTAATAAATAGCCTTTTCTGGCCATGCTATTTTTCTGGAGTCCTTGTCCAGAGGGTGGGTGGACAGGGGGACTCTGGCTTTATCACAGACGGCTTGCTGTATGACCCCTTGATGGTCAGGATGGGAAAAAAGAAAATCAGCTCCCGTCCTGTCCAACTGGTACTTCTCATCTATTCTCCTATCAACAGGAGGAACAGAGTTACGGGTCTGTCAAAGTTTCAGGGTGTCTTTCTTAAAAAAAATTGTACACTGGCAAAAGGAGAGCTTTTGAGGGTGTCAACCCCATCAAATTTTAATATTCAATCTCCTCCTCATCCTCTATCTGCTCTGTAGTAACAATGTCCACAGCATCTGCCATTTTCCGTACAAATGAGAAATGGGAGAAATAATCCTCCGACACCCTTGTGGGAGAACCAAAATCTTGTTCAGGAGATACCTCTGGAGGAACTGGGTCATCGTCCTGAGAGAGTTCATCCCCCTCCTCAAAATACTGCTCTTCCTGAAAAGGAGGAAAATTACTACTGCTGGCCTGGGGACCCTGAATAGGGGCAGGCTGCTGTGGGACAATGTTGTGCAGTGACTGTATAATTTTAAAAGCCTGGGCTATCTCTTGAGCCGAAGGCATAGGCGGCATCTGCGCAGAAGTCCCTGGTTTAGCGGGGAAGATTCTGCATGCTTAGTCTTTTTCTTTTTTTTCTTTTTTTTTTTTTTTTTAAGAGAACCGGGAAGTCAGCCGGTTCTTTCCCTCTTTATCACCCATATCAGGGGTAGGTAAAATTGTGGGTTCAGCAGGTCAGAGCCGGACGGACCCCTAGGAAATTTCTTATTCAGCCTTTCAAGGCATTTTTTCCAAAGTTTTCTCAGGAAAAGTTTTGCAAACTACACACTCCTTGTCCAAATCCCAGACAAGCTACACATAAGGTGTGCTTGTCTGCCTTGGCAAAAACATTTCCACATTTTAAACAATTTTTGAAACTGGGTTCTCCAGTTCTCTTTTTGAGTTTCTCTGACATGGTAATACAAAATGAACACCAACCGCCAACAAGGCAAAATGCATTTTTTTTTTTTTTTTAAATAAACGCTTTTGCAGTCGGTTCCAGAACCGATATGAACCGGAAGAAGCCCAAATGAACCGCTTCAGCGGTTCTGTAAGGGAAGAAAAGCGGTTACGAAAACTTTTGAAAGGACCAAATTTAAAGCAAAAACAGGTTCTTTAATCAGAGAACCAAAAATAAACCTAAACTAACTCAGATCCCTCACGGTTATCCCGAACTGCGAGGAACCGAGAAAAATAACTAACTTAAGCAATAAACAAGATTTTAAACTATCAATAAGTAGAGGCAGTAAAAGAAACTGAAAATACTTATGGTTTTGATGATTTTTAACTTTCTTCACGCGAAAGAGGATGACAGAAAACTCCAAGCCACCAGACTTTCAGGCGGAGAGAAAAATCTGAGTTGGTTATAACACTACAGCTGGTAGAGGCAGTATTTGAAAGATGCTTACGTGCAAAGAATTCCATTCATTTGCATGTGTTCCATCTCTCCGGGCAGCCCAACCCTCCAGGCTTACTGCACAAACTTATGAATATGCTGAGCATACTGGGGTTAGAAAACATCATTTCATCTTCACTTTGAATAAAGAAAATATTTAAAACTATCACCACACCACCACACTGAATTTCTGTTTCTAAAACAGTTAAGCTGTGTTTATTTTCCTGTAAGATTCCTTAAACTTACGTAAAATGGCACTAAAAAAGGAACCCCATATATGTGTGTGGGCCGTGCCCCCAAGCTGTCCCTACTAGACTTCAGAAAATGTCTGAGCATGGGGCAGGTCCAGCAGACCAAGAAGTGGAAGAGATTGGCTAGGCGTGGGTTCGGCTGCAATTATGATCCTTTCCCTTGCTAAAAGAATACGATTAAAAATTATAGTTTTGGCAGCAACTGACTAACACTGCCATATGGAACTGGGCTATGAAGCCCAAACAGAATTTACGCTACGCTGGAAAGTCACTTTAAAGTATACTGTGGCTCTTAGGATTATCGTAGTCGCATGTTTAGCTTAATCACATTATACCATGTTCCTTTTTTTAAAAAAAGGGGGGGGGGAGGTTAAGCCATTTCTCAGTACTACCATAAAAATGAAAAGGACAATGTCAGGAATTGTGACAATGCTTAGGAATTATTAAGTCTCCACCTGTTCATGTATGGCTGGAGAAGTGTATCAATTTATGTGACTCTAGGTAGACACTTAAAACGTCTATACATAAAATTACATTCTATGTATTAAGAGTTTAACAAAAACAAACAGAAATCCATTGTAGTGGTGTGGTATTTAAAACTATGTATAAATATTTTTTTTTTTATAAAATGAACATAAAATGACATGTTTTGGTATTAGAGTTTAACAATGTCCCTGTTACATGCATGAAATCTGATGTCACTCGTGTGAATAAGTTTTACATTTACGCCTGTGTATTACACTTTTTTAAACAATGTGTGCTTTAATAAAGTACAACCCAGAAATAAGCCCAGTCAACACTTCATTTCCTTATATTTTATGCATGTGACAGTACAGTAACTTAACTGTTTAACAATGTCCCTGTCACGTGACATCTGATGTCACATGCATGAATAATTTTTACATGCACAGTACATGGCATTATCTCTATTCTAACCCAAAATTGACAATTAAAGTGAGTACTACATATCTATATCTGGAAATTGTGATGCGCTTCCCTTCTTTTTATACAGCTGCCAAATTCTGCTGCGTGTTACTCTCATGGGATGTTTGGACAACACCTCAAAATACTGTATCTCACACTCCCACAGTCATTCCTACAATTACTATTTATAGTGCACCAATTATGGTAACATGCCCCAATTTGCATACATGATACACCCAGATGGAACCTTCACATGAAAAACAACAGCCAATATTAACGAACAGTATATTCTGACAGCAAGGTAAACAGACTTATTTTTTATTAATAAATAATAAATGAGGCAACAACAGGGAGACCAGTGAGGTTGTTTATATTGTACATACTCCTTGGTCAGCACACACAAATGTTCACAAGCAAGTGCTTTTAAATAGAATAAAAGAAAAAATTACTCACTTAGTAATGTTTTTTCTAATGAAGTCTTGCTGTATTCTGACTATATGCAGTTAGCCCCAGCACTTGAACTGCCCCGGAGAGTAGAGAGTTGGCTCTATGCAGAAGCATAAAACGTTGAGCTCGAGCTCGGTTTTCAAACCTCTGTCTCTAGCACTCGGAAGTGTAACCGTCAGATTATTACGAGCACTAATCAAACTAACAGGTGGAAATTGTTTCAACTTTTGTAAGCCAAATGGCCATCACAAACTGTTTTTAGGGTCAAAAAGACTCAAGTAGAGAACCCCAAAAAGAAAGCTAAAGATAAAACAAAGACAAAGTCCAAGTAGGTAGTGAAAATAAAACATTAATAAAACCCATAAGATAGGGCAAGCCAAGTACACCTCTGGGGTGCAGCACTGTGCCTGCCCACCCACCCACATCCCAAAACTACTAGGTTCCAGGAGGGGAGGCAGGGAGGGATGTCAGAATGCAGCAAGACTCCATTAGAAGAGACAACATTACTAAGGTGAGTCATTTTTTTCTTCAAACAACATGAAGTCTTGCTGTATTCTGACTATATGCAGACTACAAAGCAGTACCCCCCAGGAGGAGGAGGGAGTCACAGAACCTATTTTGGGAACAAGATCTGCAGCACAGCTGTGCCAAACCTAGCATCACTTCTAGACAATGCCCAGAGAGTAATGTTTGGTAAATGTGTGAACAGTTTTCCGGGTGGCTGCATTACAGATTTCCACTAAAGGTATATCTCTAGCTGCTGTAAGCGAAGCAGCTGTACCTCTGGTAGAATGAGCCCTCAGGCTTGAGGGAGGTTCCTTCCCAAGCTTTGATTAGCAGAACTGGATACAAGAGAATGCACCTGGCAAGAGTTCTCTTGGTGGCTGGTATGCCCTTTCCCACCTCATCATAAGTGAGAAATAACTGAGAACAGCCATTCCTATAGGCCTTAGTATGCTCTACATAGTAACTAACGGCCCTCTTCACATCAAGACTGTGTAACCTTCTCTCTCCCCAGAGGAAGCACGGTCAGTGAAAAATACAGGCAATTACATAGATTGGTTCAGATGAAAGTCTGACACTACTCTGGGAAGAAACTGTTAGTTTGAAGGACCACCTTATCCCTGTGAAAAGAAATTAAATCAGGTTCCACACACAAAGCCTGTAACTCACCGACTCTCCTGGCAGAGGTAATAGCTACCAGGAATACAGTTTTTCATGTCAAGTATTTCAGCTCTGCTGAAGATAGAGGATCAAAAGGGAGGCTGCATAAGCTGTGCTATACAGATGTTCAGATCCCAAGAAGGAGTAGGGTCTCGAAAGGGAGGATTAGCATGCATCAGACCTTTGAAAAACTTCTTGAAGACTGGATGAGAGGCTAGAGAAGAGCCCTTACCAGCAGAAAGGAAGGTAGACACAGCTGCCAAATGTACCTTGAGAGTCGTAGGCCTGAGTCCCAAGCTATTAAGACGCACCAGATAGTCCAATACAGTAGCAATGTCAGCCATCTCTGGCTGAACAGGTTTCTGGGAACACCAAAAACCAAATCATTTCCACTTGGAATTGTAAATCTTTCTGGTAGCAGGTTTCCTGCTAACCTTTATCCAAAACTGATCGAAAAAAGTTTAGATTTCCAACCCCAGATCGGACGCCTGAACCGACCAGCCGTGTGCCCCGTTGGCGGCTTAGGCCCCTCCCGGCCACCACCAGCTGCATAGGCCTCACAGAGCGGATCGGATGCCTGGACCGACCAGCCGTGTGCCCGTTGAAGCGCGGCTCGGGTCCCCGACACCACCACCAGCCAGCGCCACAAACCCTGCATGAAGCAGGTAGGGATTTCCACTAGGCCGGGAAGCAGGGATCGGCTGCTATTGGATAAAGCGCTTGGAGACGCTCGCCCATTGGCCACCGGTTTCCAGCTACTGTCCTCCCATTGGTACTGCTGAGAGTGTGCTGTGCTAGGCTTGGCGCCCATTCACATGCACTGCTCTCAGCCGGAATTTTCGCCCGGACACCTTTCTCTTTCCTACTACCTTAAATGCTAAAATCTGAAATGCTGTTAAGAATCTAGCCTAACTGCTGCAGGAAACAAATAGTTATACAGTGCGATGATTTTATGCTGTCTTTAATGCCTCTAGATTGTACAAGCCCTCCATTACTGCACTAAATAAGGAAAACTGTCCGTTTCTTTTTAGATTGCATTTCTATATTCATGGCATGTTTTCTGCTTTTAAAATGGCTAATTAACAGGTCCTAATAACCTAAAAAATAGTAAATTGATAAGTGCTTCTATATTATTTCCTCAGAAACTGCTTTACTCTTGTTTCTGTTGCTCTACCTTTCCTACCCAGTTGCTCTAGCTCCTACTAGGCGAATTCTGACTCCTCACCTACGACCTCTCTCTCTCAGGTTCGTTTAGCCTTTCCTGACTCTCTGACCCATAGATTTTCTTTTTTTTTTTTGTCTCCCCCAACCAGTGTGAGTGTGTTTTCCAGCTAATTTCTCTCCCTGAACAAATCTTTTGTCTCAGACGCCCTCTCAGCCTCTCTACCCAAACTTATAACCCATATTGCTCTGACCTGCTCCCTGTCTTTAGCGAGTTTGTCTTAGCGATTTGTACTTGATAAAGCCCAGTCCATTGATTCGTAAGAAACTTTAGCCCAGTGCCTGTGATCGCGGCCTGATCGGCTGCCTCCTTCAATCGCTGCATTGCCCTCTCCTCTCCAAAGGCTTGTTTTTAGTGAGCCCTCGCTCCCTCTCCTACCCCCCCACCAGCCTGCCTACCTCGGCCCAAACAAATCTTATCTCCCCAACACCCCCACTCTCGCTCGTTTGTTCCTTCTACCTCACTCCTTAGCCTCACCACGTTTCCCCAGAGCCGTCTAGCCGACCTGCCCAGTTGGCGCCTGCTCCCATTTCCGGCCATTTAATCTGATCGTTTTTCCCTAGTTGACTACCTCCACCCCCCGCCACCTCTAAAGATCACATCTTTTACTATTATAATTTTTCTTTTCTCTACTGCCTGCTTCGCTAACCCCACCTGTTTTACTCTGCACCTTGCCTCACCTTCTTGCCCTCCCCCCGACCAAACGAATCACTGATACGAGCGTTACCACTCTATTGTCTGCTTTGCTTGGTTGTACAGATAAAAACTGCTTACTTACCAGTGCCTCTCTCCTTTCCACCCCCAGATCGGACGCCTGGACCGACCAGCCGTGTGCCCTACTGGCACGGCTCGGCGCCCCAGCGCCACCATGCAAACCCTCACAGAAGCCGGGTAAGGATTTCCACTAGGCCGGGGAAGCAGGGATCGGCTGCTATTGGATAAAGCGCTTGGAGACGCTCGCCTTTCGGCTACCGGTTTCCAGCTACTGTCCTCCCATTGGTACTGCTGAGAGTGTGCTGTGCTGGGCTCAGCGCCCATTCATTTGCACTGCTCTCGGCCGAATTTTTACACCCGCACGCCCCCCCCCCAAAGACCTTTATTAAATAGGCTCATCGCTCCGCCCAGGCGCCATAGACCCACCTCCTAACTGTGCCTCCCACTTGTCCCACAGTTTTTACTCTCCCCCTCCTCCCTAGCACTGCGTGACCCGCTCCCTCTGAAACTCCTAAGCTTGCATCCCTTTATATTTTTTTCCCTTTTCTTTTGCTTTTTCCCCTCTTTTCTTTTCACTTCATTTCGTTGTTGTTTCTCCCACCCCCTGTTGCTTGACCCCCTCCTTAGTTCTTCAGTACTCCCCTCGCTACTGCTCTAACTATACCCTTCCTAAACCCTATAAATCCTTGCTTTACTTACTCTCCCGCCTCCGATTGTTTTCTCAAACCCCTTGCCTGCCACCCCCTTACAACTCAGTGGTGAGCTGCCCCCATTTTAACAATGCCTTCCCTTAGTTTCTACCACCTGTCTCTACTGGCCCTCTCCCTCCTTTTCCCACTATGCCAACTTCCTTTCTCTTCCTACCCTGCTCTACCTCCCACCTTTATCATCAAATCCTGCTACCCACAACATGGAACCAAGGCAAGTCCCCCGGACTTTTATAAGAGGAACCCCCTTATTATTTTTTATTTTTTTTTATTTTATTGAAATCTAGGATTACAAATACCTTTGAGCAGGAACTGCTTGTTTACAAAGGTTCCACGTCAAAGGAATGGGGGGTATACATACATACAAAGATCAACATAATAATACATAGTTACACAATAAGAAGAAGTAAGAGACTGAGGCTTAGGAAATTCCAGTAATTCAAAATGTGCCAAATGTTAGGTAGCATGACATAACCAGCCAAGGGCAATCTTGGAAATAAGCACTGCAGGTGAGAGGGAAGGGGGTATGCAGGCAGGAAGGCCACTGTCGGAGGGTAGAGGGTGAGGGTAAGAGCTCTAAAGGGGAAGGAGAGGAGGGATAGAAGTCAGGAAATTATTAAGGACTGTGTGCAAAATGCAACATATTCTACTGGAAAGTTGTCAAATCAAAATCTGTCACTAGCCATCACCCTCTACTGGGACCCTAGAAGACCACGCCGATCCCAAACAAAGAAAAATCAGACACACTTTAACCTACTGAGCGCTTCGGGTGGTATCATTGAAACTCCTGCTCCTCCTACTTCTAATGTCAGGTGGGGTGCACCCAAACCCCAGCCCTGTCTCAGACAAGTTAACAAAACTAGAGAAAGCACAGAGAGGTCTCGCCATTGTCACCCTAAATATCTGCAGCCTCCTTCCTAAGCTGGCATCTCTTCAAGTCTTCGTTGGGCAAAAAAATCCTGACATACTAGCCATTGTTGAGACTTGGCTGTCTCCAAGTACCCCGGATCATGTTGTCTCGCTTCAAGGCTACAGTCTCTTCAGACTTGACCAGGCAAACAAGAAGGGTGGGGGTTGTGCTAGCTACATAAAGGACAACCTCTCTAGTCACCTTGGCAGTTTCACCTCCACAAACACCCAAGTGCAACTTCTCCCTATCAAACTGCTCCTTGGTGCCCAAAATAAAGTGCTCACAGTGGCTGCAGTCTACAGCCCTCCTAAAGACCCTCGCTCCGGTCTCAAGTCAGTGCTTGAATTTGTAAGCTTGCAACCTCCTGAAACTGAGCTCCTCCTCCTTGGTGACTTCAATATAAACTGGCTCGCCTCGGACACCGGATCCAGCAAAGATGCCATCCTAGCAGCCAACCTGATGCAGATGGTAAATTCCCCAACTAGAAAAAACTACATGACTGGAACAAAGCACTCTCATTGACTGGGTACTCACTAGTCACCCGGACCGGATAAACATTACAGTTCTCCCTGACTCTCTCAGTGACCACTCCCCTGTGTCATGTACCTGGTCGAATAAATTTCTCAAACCACCCCTCAAAGTTATCTCAAGTAGAGTGCTGCCACATGGAAATCTCACTAAACTAAAGACTCTTCTCCTGCAACAGGACTGGGCACCAATTTTCAAAATGGTTGATGTTGATGCTGCTCTAGAATACTTTATCACAACCTTCAATACTGCATGTGACATTCACGCACCATTAAAAAAGCGTAAAATCAAAGCTCTCACAAATCCTTGGCTCACTGCCAAACTACTGGCCCAGCTCAAAGCTCGTGACCATCTCTGGGCCACAGGTTGTACACGGGCTCCTTGCAAGATATACAGAAGTACAAACAGGAACGAAACATATGCACCTCACAAATCAGGCAAATGAAGGCGCCTATTTCAAAAATGCCCTTGAATCCACCTGGGGTGATGGGAGAGCTTTCTGGGACAACATCAAATATAATGGGTAAGCAATCTAAATCCTCTCCCACCATTATAGAATGTTGATGGCTCCACCACACTTGACCCAAAGGCTATGGCAGATGCACTACATAAAACTTTCACAGACCTCAGCGGGGTCCTCCCCCCAGATTTCTTCTTGGACTTGCCTGTGTCTAATCTAGTATCCCAAAGCACCTCAAATGACCAACCACTATTTTATTTCAAGACAATCAAAGTGCACGAAGCCTACAAATACATAAAAAGGCCTTTTCTAAATCCAGAACAAGCAGTGACACTATAGATCTAAAAATCTTCTCACCTTGGACGAAGTGATCCACCCTCTTACCAAAATTCTCAATCTTTCCCTTTGCCAAAGCCAATTTCCCAACAAATGGAAGTCTGCTATAGTTATACCAGTGCTCAAAGGAGGTGACAAATCCACACCAGGGAACTACAGACCTATATCAATACTCCCACCCCTCTCCAAAGCACTTGAACACATTGTGGCGGACCAACTCTCAGACTACCTGCATAAGTACAATCTACTCTGTAAGCAACAGCATGGATTTAAGAAAGGGCACAGTATGTCAACAGCCCTACTAGATTTCTCTGGAGAAGTCCACTCAGCTCTGGACAAAGGCTACCAAACCGGAGCGGTCTTCACTGACCTCACAAAAGCATTCGATACTGTCCACCATGGCCTACTAATCTCACTATTGCCCAGGCTTGGGCTCGCCGAAGGACCTAGTGCTTGGGTAAAAAGTTACCTGACAAAACGCTCACAGGCTGTAAAAATCTCTGATGTACACACTGACTCTAAACCTGTCCTCTCAGGTGTACTGCAGGGATCAATCCTAGGCCCTCTCCTCTTTAGCCTGTTCCTAAACTCTCTCCCTGAATCCTGCCCTGAAAAATTAATCTTGTATGCCGATGACGCTGTAATTCTCTTCCCACAAGGAGCCAAACCCCCTACACCAGAGCTTACAACTTGCCTTCTCCAGTGTCGAAAAGTGGTTCCTTGATAATAAGCTTGTCCTAAACCACAAAAAAACAAAAGCCATGCTTTTTACCAATCATCAAAACAGAAATAGAAATATTCCACTCACTATTAAAACTTCCACTGGAAACACACTTGAACAAGTGAATACTTTCAAATACCTTGGTATCACTTTTGATCAAGGTCTTACCTTCACGACCCACATAGACAACACGGCGAAAACAGTGAACCAACGTCTAGGAATACTATTTTGAAACCGCCAATTCCTGAACCAAGCTGCACTGAGGATTGCTATACAAAGTTCCATAATCGCAGTTATAGACTATGGCCTAATTATCTATGGCTCAGCTACTACCACGGCATTCAGACACATCTCAACCGCTCTAAATAAGGCATGTCGGCTCCTCACGGGGGCATAGAGACTGACCCACACGTGTGAGCTCTACTCTGAAACCGGCTGGTTGCAACTATCCAATCGCCTTGTGTATCTCACCTGCATAATGGCAAAAAAAAAAAAAAAATCAATCCTGGGGATTGACTCCACTGTGTATCCAAGACCTACTCTGTCTGAATAATGGCACGCGTCCCACCAGAAGATCTGAACACCAACCTTTTCTGGTCCCCAGATGCCGGACTGCTCAGGGACAAAGAGCATTTTCGTACAGGGCCCCAACCTGGTACAATGCACTAAGCCTACCTACTCTATCCTCCACATCTCTTGGAGCTTTCAAATCCATGCTCGCCCCACCTCTCTGCCACCAGCACCTGTGACTGCTTTGATTAAAGACTTATTCCTCCGCTGACCATCCCTCAACATGGCCCATCATCTTTGGCTAAAGAACCCGTTAATACCACTAACTACTCCTGTCTGCCTCCGCAATCTCTCTTCTACTTTCCGCTGTTTCCTCTCTTCTCTCCCTCTACTGCCTCCTACTTTCCCTACTCTACTGTTCCCTGAATGCCTCTAAGTATCTCTCTCTCTCCTGGAAAAGTAGTTTATTTTGAATTAGTACTGCCTTGGAAACAGCTGAACAAATTTCTTATGTAACATTTTTTTTTTTCTGTTAATACATGTAATGTTTTTGTTTGTTTGATGTTCTATGTGACGTGGAACCTTTGTAAAAGAGCCCTGGCTCAAAGGTATTAATTCCTAGACCAATAAACTAAACTAAAAGATTTGCATATTCTAACTCTTCAAGAGCCAGGCCTTGAGCCTGAAAGACTGAAGATTGGGGGTAGAGGATCCTCCCCTGGGAGGATGTTAGAAGATTGAACTGTCTGGGAAGACACAGAGGCATTGTCACCGACAGTGACAGTAGTAAAGGGTACCAAGGCTGTCTGGCCCAGTCTGGTGCCACTAGAATTACCCTGCAAGGCTGAGATCTGATTTTGATCAGGACCCTGACTATTATAGGGAAAGGTGGAAATGCATACAGGAACCTGCTAGTCCAATCCAACAGTAGAGTCTCCTGGTGTACAGGGCCTAGAAGAAGAGGCCTGCAACAAAAGAGGGGGAGTTGATGATTGCCCGGGGCTGCAAAGAGATCTACCTCTGGAGTACCCCACCTCTTGAAGATAACCTGAAGGACCAGGGGGAGCCAGAGTCTATTCGTGATGACCCTGAGAAATCCTGCTGAGAGCATCTGCTAAAATGTTGTCCTTCCCTGGGACATGCACAGCCACCAGAGAAGCCTGAAGGGAATAAGCCAGAGACCATATCTTCATGGCCTCTGTGCACAAGGCCGAGGACAGAGTGCCTCTCTGCTTGATGACGTGCCACATGGTTGTGGTATTGTCTGTCCTGATTTGTACTACCTTCCCCTGAACCACAGCTGAGAATGTCTGCAGAGCTAGAAAGACAGCTCTCAACTCTAGAAGATTTGTGTGAAGGAGAGACTCCTGGTGAGACCTGATTCCCTGAGCTGTAAGCAGATCCAGGTGAGCCCCCCAGCCTAGGAGAGAGGCATCTGTGGTGAGAATCACTGAAGGAGCCTGACTGAAGAATGGAACACCTTGCCGAAGGTTGTCCTTCTCCAGCCACTAATGGAGTGCCTGAACTAGAGTTTGAGACACTGGAACCAATTTGGAGAGAGGGTCCTTTTTCTGAGACCAGTAAGATCGGAGATGAAATTGAATATCTCATCTAAAACCCTGCTCCCTGGACCACAGCTGTGGAGGCTGCCATGTGGCCCAGTAACTGTAGAAAATGTCTGTCTGGACGAGAAACTAGATGATGAAAGGAGGAAGCCACAGTGACTAGAGAATGTACTCTTGAAAGAGGAAGGAATGCTCTTGCCTGGGTAGTGTCTATGTCCACCCCTATGAAAGTGAGCAGCTGAGTTGGTTCCAGAACCGATTTTTCTAGGTTCAGAATGAAACCCAAGGACTCCTGGAGCCTTTGGGTGACCTCTAAGGCTGACTTGACTTGGCCTGAGGACTGACCTACTAAGAGCCAGTCATCCAAATACAAGAACAGAAGCATACCTTGTTTCCTGAGGAATGCCACCCCTACTACCAGGCACTTGGTGAACACCCTTGAAGCAGATGTTAGGCCGAAATGCATGGCTCTGAACTGATAATGGCCAGAGGGCAACTCGAACCTGAGGTACTTTCTGTGGGAATGTCTGATGAGTATGCGAAAAAAGGCATCCTTGAGATCCAGGGAGGCCAACTAGTCTCCTGGTCTCAGAGAGGGAAGAATTATTCCCAGAGTCACCATTCTGAACTTTGGTTTTGTTAAGTATTTGTTGAGGTACCTTAAATCTAGGATGGGTCGCCACTCCCCTGTCTTTTCTGGGGTAAGGAAGTATCTGGAAAACAGTCCTTTTCCCCTGTGAGAAAGAGGCACCTTCTCTACTGCTCGCATGAGCAGAAGAGAGGAGACTTCTGCATCCAAGACCTTTGTCTCCAAGGGGGAGAAAGGGCTGAAAGATCTTGCTCTCATTTTTGGGAACCTTTTGAAACTGAGAACAAGTCCCTGGCTCACTACTTTTAGGACCCATTTCTCTAAAGCAATGGACTCCCAGGCCTGGAAGTAGTGAGACAGATTGCCCCCTACAGGAATTGGGGAGGCGACCCTGACTGACTCCTCAGAGTGTCTGTTTGGCAGGGGACTTGGACCGAGTGGATGCAGGGGTCCTGGTCATCCCCCGTCTGCCTCTTCCCCTGAAGAACCCCCTCTGCTGGAATGAAGAGGAAGCCTGGGCTTGGTGAAAAGGCCTGTTCCTGCCAGACCTAAACTGCTGCTTCCGAGGAGTGGCCTGCTTCTCTTTTGCTGCAGCACTCCTGTAGGTGGTCTGGTGCTCATCCATCTTCTTCATGTAAGCCTCTGTCTGTTCACCAGAGAGTAACTAGCACCAGGAAAATCCATGGCCTTAGTCTGGGTAACCTGTGACAAACTGGTACATCTGAGCTAAGCTAATCTCCACATGGAGACAGATGCAGTCATGACCATGGAATGTACATCATTTGAGTTAACAGCAGCGTGAAATTGGACCTTAGATGCCTCAATACCATCTGCAACCACCTTCTCCAGCTCCTTGGCTAGCTGGGGAGGGGCACTCAGCCAGTTCCAGAACCGTATCCCACATAGATTTCTGGTACCTGGTTGTATATGCCATATAATTAGCTACTCTGAGTCCCAAAGAAGATGCCAAGTACTGCTTCTTGGCCATGGCATCCACTTTCCTAGAATCCTTATCTGGGGGGTGAGAAGCCAAGGGAATATTAGCCTTGTCACAGGCTGCAGCCTGCACTACCCAAACATGGCTGCAATAAGTAGTAAGAAATTCTGTTCCAGGACCAGACAACGTATATCTCCTGTCCATCTTTTTATCCATAGGAGGTATATAAGTTGGAAACTGCAAAATGTTTTGAGTCAGTTTCCCCAGGGATTTATGCAGAGGGATAGACACTCAGACTCTGGGACATTCATCATTTCCATGAAGTCAGGTTCCTCCTGATCCTGTTCAACTTCCTCAACTGGGAGCTGAAGTGTATCAGCTACTTTCTTGTAAAACAAGAAATGGGAGGGGGACTCAAAGTCTGGGAGGAGACATACTGGAAGGCCTGTCTGGAGAGATTTCAGGCTCTACCGGCTCATCTAGGCCTTCATCTTCCTCTTCATCATACTCTTCTTCTCCATCCCAATCGCCCTCAAAGAAAGCCTCTGGATCAATGTCAGAAGCGACTATGTCCGACCGAACCAAACCTCTTCAAACCGTTGCCGGTTCGGTCGGAACCGGACAGAGCGACTGTACTAAAGTGATCGCTTTTGCAATCTCCTCAGCAGTCGGACCATGGAAAGTTGGATCCGAACCGACTGATTTAAGTTTTCTTTTACTAGGAACAGATTCCGCAGAATCGGCTCTCCTTTTGCCCAAGGAGGTATCGCCCGGGTCAGTGGGCACCTCCTCAGGTTTGGTCACAAACGAACCAGGGTGGCCATCTGGGTCAGCGGACTTCTCAGCCTCCCTCTCCCTCAGCCTACTCAAACGTTTTTCCAGAGTGGTTTTGGAAAAGTTTTTACAAATCTGGCAGTCTTCTTTGAGGTAGGCAAACCCCAGACAGTAAACACAGACGAGGTGAGGGTCGGCCTTAACAAAGGCCTCCTTACACTCTGTACAGTGCTGAAACCCAGTGGGACCGGTTTTCTTTTTGGGTTTGTCAGACATGCCAAAAACTGAAAGACACCCTTACCAGTTTTTACACCAGGCAACTAAAA
Source organism: Neoceratodus forsteri (assembly GCA_016271365.2). NCBI lineage: Eukaryota > Metazoa > Chordata > Ceratodontiformes > Ceratodontidae > Neoceratodus > Neoceratodus forsteri. The sequence continues at coordinate 370,167,811 of CM028137.1, forward strand.
ACTGATCAGTTCCAACGGTGTCACAGGTTGGTTAAAAAAAGTCCAGAAAAAAAATATTTTTTTTAAGGAACCGATGAGTACCGGAAACCACAACATTTCTGAACAAAACTCAAATAGAATGGGATTCGGTTCTAAACCGGACCGATCAAAGAAAACCGAAGGCAAAAACAATTTCCACAATAATACCAGACTCACAACCAACTACCTACTACTACCACTTACTATTACCGAGATAGAGGTTAAAAGACTGAAAATAAACGGTTAGATAAAACTGACCGATTTAAACTGTACCGAACCGAAGTGCAGGAGGGATCTCCGGAGCGACTTCACAGTTAGGCGGAATAAAAAAATTTGACGGTTACACTTCAGAGTGCTAGAGACAGAGGTTTGAAAACCGAGCTCGAGCTCTGCACAGAGTTAACTCTTTACTCTCCTGGGCAGTTCAAGTGCTGGGGCTTTTAATGTAGCCAAGGGGGGAGGTGCTGATAAAAGGCAGGAAATTTCAAGCCTCCCCCACAAAACATGGCAAGTAGTAAGGTAAACACTGAGGTACAGAGCTCAACACAGCGCAGGATGGGGTAAATGGAAAAAGACAAGGGCAATAAGAGCAGGGATGGGGGAAAAAAAGGATTAAGCCAACATTAAATGGAGGGCAATGAGTACCAATGCTCGTAGTCTGGGAAACAAGCTTCCTGAGCCAGTAGCCCTGATGGAAGATGAACAATTGGATATTGTGGCATTCATGGAAACACGGTACACAGAGAACCATGACTGGGACGTCAACATACCAGGGTACACAATCTACAGAAGGGACAGGGAAGGTAAAAGAGAAGGTGGAGTAGCTCTATACATAAGGGAAGGGATCAAAGCTACAGAACTAAAAAGTAAAGGGGGAGGACAAGAGGCACTCTGGGTCATCTTGGAGACAGGGAATGTCATCACAATCTGCACAGGGGTTGTATACAGACCCCCGTCTCAAGGGGAGGAAATGGACAAGAAAATGATAGAGGACATTCTCAAAATGGCTGAAAAAGGGGAGATACTGTTGATGGGGGACCTGAATATGCCAGATGTTAATGACATGTACTGCAGCCACATCCAAGAGCAGGGTCATTCTCAATGCCCTGCAGGGGGCAGGCCTTAAACAGCTAGTGTTGGAACCCACTCGGGAGGGAGCAATACTAGACCTGGTACTCTCAAATGGGAGAGGATCACAAATTTAGAAGTCAGTAGACATCTAGGAATAAGCGACCACTGCACAGTGTGCTTCACAATGAGCACAACCATGGAGATAAGCCATACAAAAACAAGGATACTGGACTTTAGAAGGGCTGACTTTGGCAAAATGGGTGAATACCTGAAGAATGCACTAGCAAATGGCCAAAAAGGAGGGGTGGAAGAACAATAGAGAAAAATCAAAACTGCCATCATAGAGGCAACAAGCCTTTGTGTGAAACAAAAGAAACAAAGCGGAGTAAAAAAACACTATGGTTCTCAAAAGAGGTGGCAGGGAAGGTTAAGTAGAAAAAGGCTGCATTCAAAAAGTATAAGGAATCACAGAAGAAGCACGACAGGGAACTGTATCAATTAAAGCAGAAAGAAGTGGGGAAGGCAGTCAGAATAGCAAAGGTCCAAACCGAGGAAAAAATAGCCAACTCAGTTAAGAAGGGGAATAAAACCTTTTATAGGTACATTAGGGAGCATAGAAAGGTTAAGGGAGGGATAGTGAAGATTAATAAAGGAGAGGAGAGGTGGGCAGAGGGAGACAGTGAAAAGGCAGAGATACTGAATGAATACTTTTGCTCAGTATTCACAAAAGAAGTTACCTAAACCAGACAATAGAAGCACTCTGGGTAGGGGGGGTTGACACCAGTCCATTCACAGAAGAAAGAGTCCTGAAAGAACTCCTAAAACTCAAGGTGAACAAAGCAATGGGGCCTGACGGGATTCACCCCAGAATCCTAAAAGAACTAAGGGAAGACCTAGTGACACCACTGACCACGCTTTTTAACAAATCATGGCAGGATGGGGTGGTACCCGAGGACTGGAGGAGAGCAGATGTGATTCCCCTTCACAAAAGTGGGAGCAAGGCAGAAGTAGGAAACTACAGACCTGTAAGTTTGACCTCAGTGACAGGGAAAATTATTTATTTATTTAAGATATTTACCAGGAAGGCATGCTGAGCGGAGTACCGCTCGATTCCAGATGCGCCCTGGAGGTAGAGGGTTTACAATAATACAGTAATACAGAAGAAACAAATCATACATTATGTGATTGTTCCAGACAATGCTAGAGCAGTACAGAGAAATAAAACATATAGAGTGGTTGTTACAATGGGCAAGGCATTTCTTAAACACAAAATAGCGTAGGTTCAGTTTCATTAGTATTTAATAACATTAGGTGCAGACCGAGAATGGTACCCAGACTGGTGCTAGCAGCTGATAGGTAGGAGCTGAGATGGGGATTCAGCAAGGGGGAAAGCAGGAGCAGTTGGTAGCAAAGTGCGCTTTCAGAAGGGCATTCCGTTCAGGAGTACTTGCGGTTTGTCCGATATCAGCTGCCAGGGAGTTGCATAATTTGGGCAACCTGAAGCTGAAAGCTGCCTGGCCAGATCTGGTGGATCTGTGTGGAATGTGCAGGAGCCTAGAGTCTATGTTTCTGAGAGCGTAGGCAGGTGGGGAGAGGGCGGTTAGGGATGATGACAGGTAGGAAGGGAGCGTCGGTGACCAGAACTTTGCAGTGGTTCTAGCACCGTGGAGTAATCGTCGGTTTTGAAGTGAGGGGAGGTCCGGGGACTGGTAGAGGTCACAGTGATGGGTATTGGTAGGACGGTCCAAGGAGAACCGGCAGAAGTTGTAGTAAAGGGGGTTAAGCCTGGCTAAGGAAGTTTGGGGGGGGGGGGGTGGCACCGTAGACAACATCGCCGTAATCCATAATCGGGAGGATCATTTTTTGGACAATTGTTAGTCTGGTTGGTAGAGGAATGCAATTCTTGTTGCGGTAGAGGGCTATCAGCATGGGATGCAATTTTTTGTGTACAGCGTCTATATGCGCTGAGAAGAAAAAATTACTCACCTTAGTAATGTTTCTTCTAATGGAGTCTTGCTATATTCTGACATAAGCAGTGAGTCCCAACCTTCAAACTGCCCCGGAGATGAAAGAGTTAACTTTCCATGCCAGGCATAGAACGCTGAGCTCGAGCTCGGTTGAGACTCTGCCAGTTGTTCTTCAAACTCAAACAGTCAGATCTTTACGAGCTAAATTCACTAAGGTCCTATGTGGAAGCTGTAAACCTACACTAGCCAACTGGCTACTAAACATAAAAACACATTTTTTGGTCCCAACACAAAGACTCAAGTCAGGAGACCCAAAAATGAAAACACAACACCCACTCACTCCAAAAAAGAAGGGGTGAAACAAAAGGGGTGGGCACCTACTACGTGCCAACACTGCACTGCCCACCCACATCCCAAAAGAAAAATTTACTTACCTTAGTAATTGCTTTTCATCTCATGGAGTCTTGCTATATTATGACTAATGCAGTTAGCCACTGCACTTGAACTGCCCCGAAGAGGAAAGAGTTAACTCCAGGGAGTATGGAGTTCTACAGCGCGACAGCGCTTATGCCAAAGCTCTATCTGGGCAGTTTCAAATGAAACTGTCAGATCTTTACGAAGCTAATACTAAACAACAAGTCTGTATGGAAAGCTCTACACTAGCCAAATGGCTACCTACTAGTAGAAATAACAACAATATAAACAACAATAACAATAATAACAATGAATAATAGTATTATTAGTTACCCCCCTGACAAGCACCATTAGGACCCCCCCTTCCCCCAAAGACTCAAGTCCAGGAAGGGGGCCAATATATTACCTAAATAAAATAACCTAGTTCCCTAACCCTAAATAAAAGAAGGTAAGGAAAAAAAACTACAATGGCATGACACAGTGCTTGCACTAATTTGCCACCCCTACCCAAGTAGAAGTTCTGAGAGGGGCAGGAGGGAGGGTGGTCATAATATAGCAAGACTCCATGAGAAGAAAAGCAATTACTAAGGTGAGTAATTTTTCTTCAAACACCATAAGTCTTGCTATATTATGACTAATGCAAATAACACAGCAGTACCTCCATGGAGGAGGGTCAGAACCTACTTAGGAAATAGGCTCTAACACAGCTGTGCCAAAAACGAGCATCTCTCCTGGACTGAATATCCAGGGAATAATGCTTGCAAAAGCGTGAACTGTTTCCTCAAGTAGCAGCTTGACAGATTTCCAGAATGGGAATATCTCTAGCAGCCGCTAGAGATGCAGCTGTACCCCTGGTGGAGTGAGCCCTCAGTCCTGAGGGGGGTTCTCTACCTAGTTTTTGATAACAAAATTGGATACAAGAGACAATCCACCTTGCAATTGTCCTCTTAGTGGCAGGTTTCCCTTTGCCAACCTCACCATAGGTAAGGAAGAGTTGGAGGGATTCGAACCTGTGACCCTTGGTGCGTTCCAAATAGTAGCTTAAGGCTCTTTTGACGTCCAAGCTGTGCAGTCTCCTCTCACCTGAGGAAGAATGCTCAGTGAAAAATACTGAAGAGATATGGATTGGTTCAGGTGAAATCTGAAACCACTTTAGGCAAAACTTTCTTTTAGTCCTGAGGGACTACACTTATCTCTGTGGAAGAGATAAAATCTTCTTCCACTGACAGGGCCTGTAGTTCACTTATCGTCTGGCAGAGTGATAGCCACTAGGAAAACAGTTTTCCAGTTAGAAACTTGAGCTCTGCTGAGGACAGAGGCTCAAGGGAGGTTGCATTAACTGAGCAATGCAAACATTCAGGTCCCAGGCGGGGACTGGTTCTCAAAAAGGAGGGTTAGTGTGAAGTAACCCCTTAAAAAACTTGGAAAACACAGGGTGAGAAGAAAGGGAAGCAGGCTTCCCTGCTGACACAAAAGCAGAGACAGCTGCCAGATGAACCTCTAAGGTAGCTGGCCTAAGGCCCAAGGAATTTAAATGGACCAAATAGTCTAGTAAAATGGGCAGATCAGCAGATTCTGGGATAATCTGCTTCTCAGAGCACCAGATGGAAAACCTTTTCCACTTAGAATTGTAAGTGGTTCTAGTGGAAGGCTTCCTGAAGCCTTTAAAATATCAGAACACCTTGAGAAAGGTGCAAGTCAGCAAATTCTAACTCCTCAAAAGCCATGCCTTGAGATGGAGGGACTTGAGGTCCGGATACCACACTCTCCCCTGTGCACAGGCCAGCAAGTCGTGGACTCTGGGCAAGCTCAGGGCAGGGTGGACTGTCAAGGACAGAAGCAGTGGGTACCAGGGCTGTCTGGCCCAATCTGGGGCAATCGTAATCACTTTGCAGGGCTGAGATCTGATTTTTACTAGTACCCTGAAAAGAAGAGGAAAGGGGGGTGAAAGGCATACAGGAACTTCCCTTTCCAATCCAACTGAAAGGCGTCCAGGGGGACTGAGACAGGCACTGGAGGCCTGCAACAAAACAGAGGAAGTTGGTGGTTGTCTGGGGCTGCGAAAGATCTATCTGAGGGTGCCCCATCTGGCAAAGAAACCCCAGCACCTGAGGATTCAGAGCCCATTCGTGATGGCCCTGAGAAATCCTGCTGAGGCATCCGCCAGGATGTTGTCCTTCCTGGAAGGTGAACTGCTATCAGGAGGTGTTCAGGGAGTAAGCCAGAGACCACAACTTCATTGCTTGATGCACAAGGCTGATGACCGAGTGCCCTTGCTTGTTGATGTACCACATTGTTGTGGTGTTGTCTGTCCTGACTTGAACTACTTTGTTCTGGACAGAAGCTGAAAACGCCTGAAGAGCTAGAAAGACAGCTCTGAGTTCCAAAAGGTTGATGTGGAGCAAAGATTCCTGAGGAGACCACACTCCCTGAGTGGACAGGTCGCCCAAGTGAGCTCCCCACCCTAACAGGGAGGCATCCGTGGTGAGGGTGAGGGAGTGGGAGACGGGAATGAAAGGAACCCCTTGTTTTAGATTGCTTTGATCCTGCCACCAGTGTAGAGCCAGGATCAGAGTTTGGGTCACTGGAACCAATTTGGAAAGGGGGTCCCTCCTTTGAGACCAATAGGCCCTCAAATGGAACTGAATGTCCCTCATCTGGAATCTTGCTCCTTGCACTACCGCTGTGGGGCCAGCAGCCATGTGCCCTAGGAGTTGCAGAAAATGCCTTGCTGGTCGAGAAACCCGCAGGGTAAAGGAGGATGCCAGGGCAATGAGCCTGTCTACCCTTTCCGAGGGAAGAAATGCCCTGGCTAACTTGTTCAATTCTGCACCTATGAAGTTAGTACCTGAACTGGTTCCAGAACTGACTTTGGTACATTCAGCAGGAATCCCAGGGAAGTGAGAAGCTGCTGGGTGACTTGCAAGTGGGATTTTACCTGATCTCGGGACTGACCCACTATGAGCCAGTCGTCCAGGTAGGGGAAACACAGCAATCCCTTGCCTTCTTAAATGAGCCACTACCACAGCTAGACATTTTGTGAATACCCTTGGCGCAGAGGTAAGGTCGAAGGGCATTCCCCTGAACTGGTAGAGGCCTGAGAGCAGTTCGAACCTGAGGTACTTTCAGTGAGAAGGCCTGATCAGAACATGAAAATAGGCATCCTTGAGGTCCAGGGAAGACAGCCAGTCCCCTGGCCTAAGGGACGGCAAAATCATTGCCAGAGTTAACATTTTGAACTTTGGCTTCAAAAGATGCTTGTTCAAGTACCTTAAATCTAGATGGGCCGCCATTCTCCTGTCTTTTTTGGGGTAAGAAAGTATCTTGAGTACAGCCCCTTGCCCTGATGGCAAGGAGGGACCCTTTCTACTGCTTTGCAGTCCAGAAGAGAAGAAACCTCTGCTTCCAAAGCAAGGGCTTCTGTAGGATTTGCAGGTGGAAAATGTCTGGCTCTCATCTTTGGAAACTGTTTGAAGCTGAGAACCAGACCCTGGCTTATTACCTCCAGAACCCATCTGTCCAAAGTTAGGGACACCCAGTTCTGGCTGAAATAAACCAACCTGCCCGCACTGGTACAGGAGATCGGCCCTGGGCAACCATCAGGGTGCCTGCTTGGCAGTAGCCTTAGGCTGAGGGGAGGGGATTGCTTACTTGTGCCCAGTCTACCTCTGCCTCTGAAGAAACCCCTCTGTGCAAACGCAGAGGAGGCCTGAGATTGCAAAAAGGCCTGTGAAAGGCCTGCCCCTTACCTCTGGGAGCGTGCCTCTGTGGAGTGGCATGCCTCTCCTTAGCCTGGGCACTTTTGTAGGTAGTTCTGTATTCATCCATCTTTTTCATATAGTTTTCTGTTTGTTCCCAAACAGAAATTACCCACTACAGGAAAATCCATAGCCTTTGACTGAGTATCTTGGGACAGATTAGTGCATCTGAGCCATGCCAACCTCACGAAAGCTACAGAAGTGGCCATGACCCTATAGGAAACATCATTAACATCAACAGCAGTATGAAATTGAACTTTAGAGGCTTCAATGCCATCAGCAGCCACCTGTTCCAACTCACAGCTAGCTGGCTATGTGCCTGCTTGGCTAACTGCAATACTGTGTCCCATCTAGATTTCTGATATCTAGCTACATAAGCCATATAATTTGCCTGCCTGAGTCCCAAAGAAGCTGCCATATACTGTTTTATCGCCATGGCATCAATCTTCCTGGAATCCTTATCAGGAGGATGTGAGGCCAGGGGAATATTAGCCTCGTCACAGGCTGCAGCTTGAACCACACCTACATGGCTACACTGCTCAGTGAGGAAGTCTGTATCAGAGCCTGACAAAGTATACCTTCTGTCCATTTTTTTATCTACAAGAGGGACAGAATGAGGATTTTTTAAAATCTTTGTTGTTTGCTTCCTAAATGACTTATGCAAAGGAATAGACAACCTCCTAGACTCTGGTATATCCATCATTTCTACATAATCAGGCTCCTCTTGCTCATCCACAGCTTCCTCTAAAGGAAGCTGGAGGGTTTCTACAACCTTTTTGTAAAACATAAAATGAGAAGGGGACTCAGACAGAATAGGAGGAGATTCTAAAGGTCTGTCTGGAGAAATGTCCGGTTCAATGGGCACGTCCAGACCCTCCCAGCCACATACATATTGATCAAATTCCTCCTCCCTCTCCTGTGGTTCATAAAATTCCTCAACATCATACTCCTGAACCACTGGAACTGAACGAACCAACCCTTTACCAACTGTTGGTGGTTCGACAGGACCCTGAGACAGTGACTGGATAATCTGTATGGCTTTAGCTATTTCTGCAGCAGTTGGAGAGACAATTTTGGACTCCAAACCTACTGATTTCTTTGTCTTTTTCACTGGGACTGGTTCCTCTGAACCAGCCTTCCTTTTGCCAGAGGAAGTCTCGCCCTGGTCAGAGGGAACTCCCTCTGGTCCAGTGGGTGCTGGACCGGGCTGGCCATCCGGGTCAGCGGACTTTTTGGCCTCTCGTTCCCTGAGCCGGCCCAATCTCTTTTCCAGGGTGGCTGCAGGGAAATTTTTACACACCTGGCAGTCTGACAGGAGGTGGTCAGCCCCAGACAATAAACACAAAGTGGTGTGTGGGTCAGCATTGGCAAAAGCGCTTCCCCACAGACATCACACTGTTGAAACCCAGTGGCCCCGGTTTTCTTTTGGGTTTCTCAGACATAATGCCAGCCTAACCAAAAATCTTGCCCTTTGATGGCAGTGTCAGGCAAGACACCCTTTATCGGTTCCTAACCGTGTCACGGGTATTTGAAAACCTAATTTTAAAGCAAGGTTTTTTTTAGAACTGATTAGAACCGGGAACCGCACTCTAAAAGCCCAACCAACACTTTAAAACGTTAATTTCAGCAAACCGATCGGTTCAAAACCGAACCGATAATTGAATTTCCACAAAGACTTTAATTTTTGTACTTACGGTTTACCAGATAGAGCTTTTAACCGAAATGCGGTAAAATAAATACTTTTTGCCGGTTCAAATGAACCAAGCTGAAGGAGCTGATCTCCGGAGCGACTGTTCAGTGAAGCGGAGTAAAGAATCTGACAGTTTCATTTGAAACTGCCCAGATAGAGCTTTGGCATAAGCGCTCTCGCGCTGTAGAACTCCAGACTCCCTGGAGTTAACTCTTTCCTCTCCGGGGCAGTTCAACTGCAGTGGCTAACTGCATTAGTCATAATATAGCAAGACTTCATGGTGTTTGAAACAGAGGCTCTGAGAGGGGCAGGCGGGGGGGAGGTCAGAATATAGCAAGACTCCATTAGAAGAACCAACATTACTAAGGTGAGTAATTTTTTCTTCAAACAACATGAAGTCTTGCCGGATTCTGACTACTGCAGACTACTCAAGCAGTACCTCCATGGAGGAGGACAGAACCTACTTTGGGAACAAGCTCTGAAGCACTGCTGTGCCAAACCGAGCATCACTCCTAGCCTAGATATCCAGAGAGTAATGCTTGGTAAAAGTATGTACCGTTTTCCAGGTGGCTGCTTGACAAATCTCTAAGACAGGAATATCCCTGGCAGCAGCCAGGGAAGCAGCTGTACATCTAGTAGAGTGAGCCCTCAGGCCTGAGGGTGGGATTCTACCTAAATTTTTCACAGCAGAATTGTATACAAGGGACAATCCACGTGGCAACAGATCTCTTAGTGGCAGGTTTTCCCTTACCAACCTCACCATAAGTAAGGAACAATTGGAGGGAGTCAAACCCTGACCCTTGGTGCGCTTATGTAGTAGCTAAGGTCCTTTCACATCCAGGTGTGTAGCCTCCTCTCCCAGAGGAGGAATGGTCAGTGAAGAAAACAAGAAGAGACAAAGACTGATTAAGGTGGAAATCTGAAACCACCTTAGGCAAAAACTTCCTATTAGTCCTGAGGACAACCTGATCTCTATAAAAAAAATAAAATCAGCCTCACTGACAGGGCCTGTAACTCACTTATGCCTGGCAGAAGTAATGGCTACCAAGAACACAGTTTTCCAAGTCAAGTACTTAAGCTCTGCATGAGGACAAAGGCTCAAAAGGCTGTGCATAAGCTGAGCACTGCAAACATTAAGGTCCCAAGCAGGGCAGGGCCTGAAGGGAGGATTGGTATGCAGCAATCCCTTGAAGAATTTACAGAATACAGGATGAGCTTGAAAGGGAAGAGGGCTTGCTCTGGACAAGAAGGCAGAGACAGCTGCCAGATGCACTCTAATTGTAGCTGGTCTGAGTCCTTAGCTATTGAGATGAACCATATAGTCCAGGACTATAGGCAACCCAGCAGACTCTGGAGAAATATGCTTACCAGAGCACCAAATAGTAAACTTTCCATTTGGAGTCGTAAGTCTTTCTGGTGGAAGGATTTCGAGAAGCCTTTAGAATATCCAGAACACCTTGAGAGCGATGCAAATCAGCAAACTCTAACTCTTCAAGAGCCAGGCCTTGAGATTGAGAGATTTGAGATTCAGATACCAAACCCTCCCCTGAGAACATGTTAACAGGTTGTAATTCCTGGGAAGAGACAGGGGAAGGTGGACTGCTAAGGACAGCAAGAGAGGGTACCAGGGCTGTCTGGCTCAGTCTGGAGCAATCAGAATCACTTTGCAGGTTTGAGACCCGATTTTGACTAGTACCTTGAACAAGAGAGGGAAGGGGGGAAAAGCATACAGGAATTTCCCTTCCCAATTGAGAACTAGAGCATCCAGGGGGACTGAGCCCAACACTGGGGGTCTGCAGCAAAAAAGAGGAAGTTGGTGACTGTCTGGGGCTGCAAAAAGATCTGTGGAGTGCCCCATCCGGAGAAGATCACATTTAAAATTAGGGGATCCAGGGACCATTTGTGATGGCCTGGAGAAATCCTACTGAGAGCATCTGCCAGGACATTGTCCTTCCCTGGGAGGTGCACTGCTATCAGAGAGGTATTCAGGGAATAGGCCAGAGACCACAACTTCATTGCTTCTGTGCACAAGGCCGTAGACCGAGTGCCCCCTTGCTTGTTGATGTACCACATTGTGGTGGTATTCTCTGTCCTGATCTGAACTAGTTTGTTCTGAACAGACTTGGAAAAAACGAAGTGCTAGAAACACTGCTCTGAGTTCTAAGAGAATGATGTGAAGCAGAGATTCTTGAGGTGACCACAACCCTTGGGTGGTCAGATCCCCCAAGTGGGCTCCCCAGCCCAAGAGGGAGTCATCTGTGGTAAGGATTAGTGAATGAGATTGAGTGACAAAGGGAACTCCTTGCCTTAGGTTGTCCTGATCCTGCCACCACTGCAAAGCCTGGATCAGGGTTCGAGTCACTGGGGTTAGCTTGGTCAGAGAATCCTTTCTCTGGGACCAGAAGGCTCTTAAGTGGTACTGAATGTCCCTCATCTGAAATCTTGCTCCTTGGACTACTGCCGTAGAGGCAGCCATGTGGCCCAGGAGCTGCAGAAAATGCTTTGCTGGTCGAGACACCTGAAGGGTGAATGAAGAGGCCAGTGTCACAAGGGTCTTTGCCCTGTCCAGGGGAAGGAAGGCTCTTGCCCTTATTGTATCCAGCTCCACCCCTATGAAGGTGAGGAGCTGCACTGGCTCTAGAACTGACTTTGAAAGATTCAGGAGGAATCCTAGAGAAGTGAGCAGTTGCTGAGTTATCTGTAGGTGTGACTTGACTTGGTCTGGAGACTGACCCACTATGAACCAGTCGTCCAGGTATGGAAAGATGGAGATCTTTTTCTCCTGAGGAAAGCAACCACTATTGCCAGGCATTTTGTGAACACCCTTGGAGCTGATGTTAGGCCAAAGGGCATTGCTCTGAATTGATAGTGGCCTGAGGGCAACTCGAACCTGATCTGTGGGAGCATCTGATGAGAATGTGGAAATAGGCATCCTTGAGGTCCAGGGAGGCTAGCCAGTCCCCTGGCCGTAGAGGGGGTAGAATTATTCCCAGAGTCACCATTTTGAACTTTGGCTTTAAAAGGTGCATGTTTAAACATCCGAGATGCAGGATGGGCCGCCATTCTCCTGTCTTTTTGGGGGTTAGGAAGTACCTGGAGTACAATCATTTTCCCCTGGGTAGGGGTGGAACCCTTTCTATAGCTCTGACAGCCAAGAGGGAAGAGACCCCTGCCTCTAGGGCAAGGGCCTCTGAAGGATTTGTAGGTGGAAAGGATCTGGTTCTCAACTTGGGAAATTGTTTGAAGCCGAAACTAGTCCCTGGCTTACTACTTCAGGACCCATTTGTCTGATGTTAAAGACTTCCAGTCCTGGACAAAGTAAGCCAGCCTGCCCCGTACGGGTAGTGGAGAATCGGCCCGGGCAAACCCATCAGGGTGCCCGTTTGGCAGGGGCTTTAGGCTGAGGGGTGGTAGCAGGCCTGCTGAAACCCCGTCTGCCTCTCCCTCTGAAGAACCCCCTCTGAGCAAAGGCGGAAGAGGAGGCCTGTGCTTGGTAGAAAGGCCTATGAAAAGGCCTGCCCCTGCCCCTGGAATGCTGCCTATGGGGAGTGGCTTACTTTCCTTGGCCTGAGCACTCCAAAAGGTGGTCCTGTACTCATCCATTTTCTTCATGTAGTTCTCTGTCTGCTCCCAAACAGAATTACAATAACAGGAAAATCCATGGCCTCAGTCTGGGTATCCTGTGACAGGCTAGTACATCTGAGCCAAGCCATCCTACTGAAGGGGCCACAGATGTAGCATGACTCTAGATGAAACATCATTGAGTCCACTGCAGCATGAAATTGCACCTTGGATGCCCTCAATACCATCTGCAGCCACCTGCTCCAGCTCCTTGGCAGCTGGTCAGGGACCTGTTTAGCTACAGCCATCACAGTGTCCCATCTAGACTTCTGGTATCTAGCTGTATAGGCCATATAATTAGCCTGCCTGAGTCCCAAAGATGCTGCCATGGCATCAATCCTCCTGGAGTCCTTATCTGGGGTGTGAGGCAAGGGTATATTTGCCTTATCACAGGTCAAGAAGTTGCACTACCCCAACATGGCTGTATTGTTGGGAAAGGAACCTCGATTGAGCCTGGAAAGAGTATACTCTTGTCCATTCTTCTGTCCACAGGAGGTATGGAATTAGGAGTCTTTAAAATTTTAAATGTCTGTTTCCCAAAAGACTTATGGAGGGAATAGACAGTCTCCTGGACTCTGGGATGTCCATCATCTCAACATAATCAGGCTCTCCTGATCCTCTACTGCTTCCTCCATAGGAAGCTGGAGAGTTTCAGCCACTTTTGTAAAGCAAAGTGGGAGGGGACTCAGAAAGCCTAGGAGGAGAAACACCTGAAGGTCTGTCTGGGGAGATGTCTGGGTCAATGGGCACATCCAGACTTTCATAATCACCATCACTATCCTCATACTCTCCTCCTCCTCCGCTCATAAAAATCCTGTAAATTATAATAATGGAACTGAGAACCGACCGAAATTCTAACCGATGGTGCCAGTTCGTTGGAACCGGTTAGCGACTGAACAATTTATCGGTTTGATGATTTCATCAGCGGTCGGAGAAAGAACTTGTGGATCCGAACCGGCTGACTTATCCCTTCTTTTTCTTTTAACCGGAACAGACTCCTCAGAGTCGGTTCTCCTTTTGGCCGAAGAAGTTTCGCCCTGGTAAGAGGGCACTCCTTCTGGTTCGGTTGGAACCGAACCGGGCTGGCCATCCAGGTCAGCGGACTTCTTGGCCTCCCTTTCCCTCAGCCTACCTACTCTCTTTTCCAGGGTAGCTGCGGGAAAACTTTTGCAAATCTGGCAGTCTGAATCGAGGTGGACAAACCCCAGACAATAAACACAGGTGGTGTGGGGGTCAGCCTTAGCAAAGGCTTCCCCACACACACTACAGTGTTGAAACCCAGGGCCCGTTTTTTCTTGGTTTCTGAGACGTGGCCAGTCCTAACTAAACACCTTTTTTTTCTGCAATCCGCCAGGCAAGACACCTATCAGTTCCTGACCGTGTTACGGATCGTGGAAAAAACGTAATGAAATCAGTTTTTTAGAACCGATATGACCAGTTACTACACACAAAAAGCAGAACAAACTTTTTACAAACCTGATCGGTTCAAACCAACCGATCCGATGTTTACAAGTTCCACACAGAAACTAATAATAATAAACCTATCTAGTACTCACGGTACCACAGACAGAGACTGAACCGACAGGTTAGATAGAAGAAATTCGGTTGAACCGAGGGGAAAAAATGACACTTTAACCGACTAAATTGAATCGAGCAAAGGAGAAATCTCCGGAGCGACTGTTCAGTGAGGCGGAGTAAAGAATCTGACGGTTTGGGTTCAAAGAACAACAGACAGAGTCTCAACCGAGCTCGAGCACAGCGTTCCATGCCTTGCATGGAAAGTTAACTCTTTCCTCTCCGGGGCAGTTCAAAGGTTGGATATCACTGCAATAGTCAGAATACAGCAAGACTTCATGTTGTTTGAAGGGTCTGGTAAAATAGGATGGGATGAGGGTGGAAGGGAGGATAAGGTTAGGCAAAGCATAGTAATGGTTACTGTAAGAAACTGCATTTTTCTTTTCAGTAGAAGATTGAATCTGCTCCGCGGTGGCCACTAGTGGCAGAAAAATATAAGGAGCTAATGGGAAAGTGGGCTGATTGGTTTACGAGCTCACGAGGTCAACGCTATACGAGGAGGTGCTCACCAAGGGTGGTGGGGCGGGGCTAGAGCTCCGTGAAGAAGCAGCTGCAATCTCGGATGGCTACCTGCTGGCGCTGGTTTCCGTGGTCCAGCGGAGGGGATCTCTGTTGCTGTGGGGAGGGCTGGGACAGCTTGCCCCTACGTACTCTGGAGGGACAAAAGCTTATAAGTACAAGTAGGTAGGAAGGAGAAGCTTATTACTGTTAAGGCGTTTCAAGTTCTACTTAAGCACTTATTAAACTTTCTAGGCGTTTTTTTTTTTGTTTGGTTTTTTACATGCGGCAAATAGCAAAAATTGTACCCCCTTCCCCTTTGCTGCCTGGGGATTGTAAGATATTCACTCGGTAAGGCTTGCACTGCTATCCCCTTAAAGTAAATACAGAACAGCTCCGTTTATCTTTGCCTTTAGCTTCTAGTTAAGGTAAAGAGACCCACTTATAATACAAGGCAGCATAAACACAAATTCCCCTTAAAAGCAGGTTTTCTAATTCAGTTACAGGTCGGTTTGGGAGGCAGGGTGCTGTGCAAAAAAACTAACAGCACTGCTCCGCCGACATAAATCAGAAATGCACAGCAGTCTGTCTTGCCCAAAAGGCGCAAAATTTGAAAAGCTGTGGCGCAGTAGAGCTCCATGAAGAAGCAGCTGCAATCTCGGATGGCTACCTGCTGGTGCTGGTTTCTGTGGTCCACGGGGGGATCTCGGTTGCTGTGGGGAGGGCTGGGGACAGCTTGCCCTCGCGACTGCACTTCTGCTGGCGCTAGTTTCTGTGGTCTGCGGGGGGGGGGATCTCGTTGCTGTGGGAGGGCTAGGAAAGCTTGCCCTGCAAAAATGATGGAATCACTTCTGAAAGAAAGAATCGTTGAGTACCTAGAAGCCAGCAGGGCACAGGACCCAAAGCAGCATGGATTTACAGCAGGAAGGTCACGTCAGACGAATCTAATTGATTTCTTTGACTGGGTGACCAAAGTAAAACCGGGGAGGGGCTGTGGATATGGCCTACCTAGACTTTAGCAAGGCATTTGACACAGTCCCGCAAAAAAGATTAATAATCATGTTAGCCAGCCTGGGAGTGGGTCCCAGGGTGGTAGCCTGACTACAAAACTGGCTGCACAACAGGACACAGAAGGTAATAGCGAATGGAACACATTCCGAAGAAAGGGGGGTTACTAGCGGAGTACCTCAGGGCTCAGTACTGGGTCCTGTCCTCTTTAACATCTTTATAGGTGACACTGCAGAGCCTCTGGAGGGAAAGGTATGCCTCTTTGCAGATGACACAAAGATCTGTAACAGAGTTGATACACAAGAGGGGGTAGAAAAGATGAGAAGGGACTTGGCAAGGTTGGAGGAAAGGTCAGACATATGGTAACTTAGATTCAATGCAAAGAAGTGCAAAGTAATGCACCTGGGAAACAAAAACCTAGGAGAAGAGTACACAATAGCAGGGGAGGTACTAAGAAAAAATTACTCACCTTAGTAATGTTGTTTCTTCTAATGGAGTCTTGCTATATTATGACATATGCAGTATAACTCCAGGTTAGAACTGCTCCGGAGGTGAAAGAGTTAACTTTCCATGCAGGGCATGGAACCTTGAGCGTGAGCTCGGTTGAACACTCTGTCTGTTGTAGCTCAAACTTAAACTGTCAGATCTTTACGAGCAAAACTCACTAAGGTTCTGTGTGGAAGCCTGTAAACGTACACTAGCCCACTGGCTACTAACTACAAAAACACATTTTTGTTCTTGATCCCAAAATAAAGACTCAAGTCAGGGGATTCAAGAAAGAAAAATAAAACATAACACCTAAGCACCCTAAGAAGGGTGAAAATAAAGTGGGCATCTATGAGGTGCCAACACTGCACTGCCCACCCACATCCCAAAAGTAGAGGTTCTGAGAGGGGCAGGCTGGGAGGTCATAATATAGCAAGACTCCATTAGAAGAAACAACATTACTAAGGTGAGTAATTTTTTCTTCAAACAACATGAAGTCTTGCTATATTATGACATATGCAGATTACACAGCAGTACCTCCATGGAGGAGGGACAGAACCTACTTAGGAAATAGGCTCTGAAGCACAGCTGTGCCAAATTGAGCATCACTCCTAGCCTGGATAACCAGGGAGTAATGCTTAGTAAAAGTGTGAACTGTTTTCCAGGTAGCTGCTTGACATATCTCTAGGATAGGGATGTCCCTGGCAGCAGCCAGGGACGCAGCTGTACCTCCGGTAGTGTGAGCCCTCAGGCCTGAGGGAGGAATCTTACCCAGTTTTGCATAGCAAAATTGGATACAAGAGACAATCCACCTGGCAATGGATCTTTTAGTGGCAGGTTTGCCTTTACCAACCTCACCATAAGTGAGGAACAATTGGAAGGATTCAAACCTATGACCCTTGGTAATGCCTCTATATAGTAACTAAGGGCTCTTGGACATCTAAACTGTGTAATCTCCTCTCTCCAGAGGAGGAATGGTCAGTGAAGTACACAGGAAGAGACATGGATTGATTAAGGTGGAAGTCTGAAACCACCTTAGGCAAAAACTTTCTGTTAGTCCTGAGGACCACCTTATTTCTGTGAAAGGAGATAAAATTAGGCTCCACTGACAATGCTTGCAGCTCACTTATGCGCCTGGCAGAGGTGATGGCTACCAGAAACACAGTTTTCCAAGTCAAATACTTAAGCTCTGCTGAAGACAATGGCTCAAAAGGGGGTTGCATAAGCTGGGCAATGCAAATATTAAGATCCCAAGCAGGGGCAGGGTCCCTGAACAGAGGGTTGGTGTGAAGCAACCCTTTAAAAAACTTGGAGAACACAGGGTGAGCTGAAAAAGAAAAGGGCTTACCTGCTGATAAAGAGACAGACACAGCTGCCAAGTGCACTTTTAGGGTAGCTGGTCTTAGCCCCAAAGAAATCAAATGCACTAAATAATCCAGAATCGTGGGCACGTCAGGCGATTCTGGGGAAATATGCTTACCAGCACACCGTATGGAAAATCTTTTCCATTTTGAATTATAAGTAGCCCTGGTAGAAGGCTTCCTAGAGGCCTTCAAGATTTCCAATACGCCTTGGGAAAGGTGTAGGTCAGCAAACTCACTCTTCAAGAGCCATGCCTTGAGATTGAGAGATTTGAGGTTCAGATACCAAACTCTCCCCTGGGTACAGGTTAACAGGTTGTGATTCCTGGGAAGACACAGGGTAAGGTGGACTGCTAAGGACATGAGGAGTGGGTACCAGGGCTGCCTGGCCCAATCTGGAGCAATCAGGATCATCCTACAGGCTTGAGACCTGATTTTACTAGCACCTTGAAAAGAAGAGGGAAGGGGGAGAAAGCATGAAACTTCCTTCCCAACTGGGTAGGAAGGCATCCAGAGGGACTGAGCCCAACACTGGGGGCCTGTATCAAAAAAGCGGAAGTTGGTGATTGTCTGGGGCTGCAAAGAGATCTATCTGAGGGGTGCCCCATCTGGCAAATACTACCTCCAGTACTAGGGGATCCAGTGCCCATTCATGATGGCCCTGGGAAATCCTGCTGAGAGCATCCGCTAGGACATTGTCCTTGCCTGGGAGGTGAACAGCCTTAAGGAAGGCGTTCAGAGAATAAGCCAGAATCCACAACTTCATTGCTTCGGTGCACAAGGCCACAGACCGAGTGCCCCCTTGCTTGTTGATGTACCACATTGTAGTGGTATTGTCTGTTCTGACCTGAACAACCTTGTTCTGAACAGATGTGGAAAAAACCTGGAGTGCTAGAAAAACTGCTCCGAGTTCCAACAAATTGATGTGGAGCAGAGATTCCTGAGGGGACCACAACCCCTGGGTAGTAAGGTCGCCCATGTGAGCTCCCCACCCCAAGAGGGATGCATCTGTAGTAAGGGTCAAGGAATGAGACCGAGGAATGAAGGGAACCCCCTGTCTCAAATTGCCCTGATCCTGCCACCACTGGAGGGCCTGGATCAGGGTTCGAGTCACTGGGATCAATTTGGTTAGAGGATCTGTCCTTTGAGACCAAAAGGCTCTCAAATGGAACTGAATGTCCCTCATCTGAAACCTTGCTCCCTGCACTACTGCTGTAGAAGCAGCCATGTGCCCCAGGAGCTGTAGAAAATGCCTTGCTGGTCGAGAGACCTGCAGGGTGAAAGAAGAGGCCAGAGAGACCAAAGTCCTTGCTCTTTCCAGAGGGAGGAAGAGCTCTGGCTTCTTTTGTGTTCAGTTCTGCGCCTATGAAGGTAAGAAGCTGGACAGGCTCCAGAACTGACTTTGGAAGATTGAGAAGGAAACCTAAAGATGTAAGAAGTTGCTGAGTTACTTGTAGGTGTAGTCTGACCTGGTCTGGAGACTGGCCTACAATGAGCCAGTCATCCAGATAAGGAAAGATGGCAATCTTTTGCCTTAAGTGGGCAACTACTACTGCCAGGCATTTTGTGAACACCCTCGGGGCCGAGGTGAGGCCGAAGGGCATTGCTCTGAACTGGTAAAGACCTGAGGGCAGTTCGAATCTGAGGTACTTTTGATGGGAGCTTCTGATGAGAACATGGAAGTAGGCATCCTTGAGGTCCAGGGAGGCTAACCAGTCCCCTGGCCTTAAAGAGGGTAAAATAATTCCCAGAGTCACCATTTTGAACTTTGGTTTTAAAAGGTGCTTGTTTAGATACCTGAGATCCAGGATGAGCCGCCATTCTCCTGTCTTTTTTGGGGTAAGGAAGTACCTGGAGTACAACCCTTTGCCCTGGTGTAGGGGTGGAACCCTTTCCACAGCTCTGAGAGCCAGGAGGGAAGAAACTTCTAATTCTAGGGCAAGTGCCTCTGATAGATTTGCAGGTGGAAAGGACTTGGTTCTCATCTTCGGAAATTTTTGGAAGCTCAGAACCAGTCCCTGGCTTACTACTTCCAGGACCCACTTGTCTGATGTTACAAACTTCCAGTCCTGGACAAAGTAAGCCAGCCTGCCCCCTACCGGTAGTGGAGAATCGGCCCTGGCCACCCCATCAGGGAGCCTGTTTTGCAGGGGCTTTGGGTTGAGGGATAGAAGCAGGCTTACTAGACCCCCTTCTACCTCTTCCTCTAAAGAACCCCCTCTGGGCATAAGCAGAAGAGGAGGCCTGGGCTTGGTAAAAAGGCCTGCCCCTGACATGCTGCCTTTGAGGAGTGGCTTGCCTTTCTTTGGCCTGTGCACTCCTATAGGTGGTCCTATACTCATCCATTTTCTTCATATAATTCTCTGTCTGCTCCCCAAACAGAGAATTGCCCACAACAGGAAAATCCATAGCCTTGGACTGGGTATCCTGTGACAGGGCAGTACATCTGAGCCAGGCCATTCTGCGAAGAGACACAGATGTAGCCATGACTCTTGATGAAACATCATTGGAGTCTACTGCAGCATGAAATTGCACCTTGGATGCCTCAATACCATCTGCAGCCACCTGCTCCAGCTCCCTGGCAAGCTGGTCAGGGGCCTGTTTTGCTACTGCCAGCACAGTATCCCATCTGGATTTCTGGTACCTAGCTGCATAAGCCATATAATTCGCCTGTCTGAGTCCTAAAGATGCTGCCATGTACTGTTTCTTTGCCATGGCATCCATCCTCCTGGAATCCTTTTCAGGAGGGTGAGAGGCTAGAGGAATATTAGCCTCGTCACAGGCTGCAGCCTGCACTACCCCCACATGGCTGCATTGCTGAGAGAGGAACTCCGTATCAGAGCCTGATAATTTTTTTTAATTTAGTTGTTTAACCAGGTATAGCACACTAAGCTGAAAGCTTTTTTACAGGAGCAACCTGGGAGCACAAGGAGGTTAAGTGACTTGCTCAGGGTCACACAGTATGCAAGTGGAAGCTGTGGGATTCAAACCCAGGTCTGGTCTGCTGTATGTCACCAAATTTGCAGCTCAGAGCCTTAGACCACTGCGCTATACTGCCTCCAAATGTATACCTTTTGTCCATCCTTTTATCAACAGGAAGGATAGAGTGAGGAGTTTTTAGAATTTTTACTTTCTGTTTCCTAAAGGACTTGTGCAAGGGAACAGACAGTCTCCTAGACTCTGGAATATCCATCATTTCTACATAATCAGGCTCTTCTTGGTCATCAACAGCTTCCTCAACAGGGAGTTGGAGAGTTTCAGCAACTTTCTTATAGAACATAAAATGAGAAGGGGACTCGGATAGCCTGGGGGGGGGCCCCTGAAGGTCTGTTTGGAGAGATGTCCGGTTCAATGGGCACATCCAGACTTTCAAAATCACATTCACTCTCCTCATATCCCTCTTCCCCTTCCTCCCATTCATAAAAATCCTCAAAATCATAATCTTGAACCGTGGAACCATCCGAACCAAGCGCTCCCTGATGGTGTCGGTTCGGACGGAACCGGGAAAGAGACTGGACAATTTGAATAGCTTTAGCTATTTCCTCAGTGGTTGGAGAAAAACTTTGGCTCCACACTAGCTGACTTTCTAGCCCTTTAGTTGGAACCGCTCCTCAGAGCTGGCTCTTCGCTTGTCGAGGAAGTATCGCCTGGTCAGAGGGTCCTCGGTTCGGCTGGAACCGAACCGGCTGGCCATCCGGGTCAGCGGACTTTTAGGCCTCCCTTTCCCTGAGCCTACCAACTCTTTTCCACGCTGGCAGCAGAAAAATTCTTACAAATCTGGCAGTCTGCATTGAGGTGGTCAAACCCCAGACAATATACAAAGGTGGTGTGTGGGTCAGCCTTAACAAAGGCTTCCCCACAGAGGCCACAGTGCTGAAACCCAGTGGGTCCGGTTTTTCTTTTGGGTTTCTCAGACATAGTGCCAGCCTAACCAAAACTTGCCCGTTAGTTGCAATCCGCCAAGCAAGACTCTCTTATCGGTTCCCAACCGTGTCACGGGTCATGGAAAAAACCGTAATAAAATCAGGTTTTTTTAGAACCGATAAGAACCGGGAACCGCACTCTAAAGGACTAGAAAGTTAATTTAAAACCCATCTGATCGGTTCAAACCAAACCGAAAGACGTTTACAAGTTCCACACAGAAGAAAATAAAATAAGCCTATCTATTACTTACAATACCACAGACAGAGCTTGAACCGACCGATTGCGGTTTATTTCGGTTAAATAAACCGAGAATTACACTTTTTAACCGACAAACGAACCGAAGCAGCAGGAGAAACCTCCGGAGCGAGCTTCAGTGAGGCGGAGTAAAGAATCTGACAGTTTAAGTTTGAGCTACAACAGACAGAGTGTTCAACCGAGCTCGCGCTCAAGGTTCCGTGCCCTGCATGGAAAGTTAACTCTTTCACCTCCGGAGCAGTTCTAACCTGGGGTTATACTGCATATGTCATAATATAGCAAGACTTCATGTTGTTTGAACAACAACAAAAATGGAAAGGGACCTCGGGGTAGTCATATCAGATGACCTAAAGGTGGGTAAGCAATGTGAAAAGTCGGTAAGGAGAGCCAGGGGTATACTGGGATGCATAGGAAGGGTCATCACAAGTAGAAAAAGGGAAGTGGTTATCCCTCTATACAGACAGTTGGTGAGACCCCATCTGGAGTACTGTGTGCAGTTTTGGAGACCTCATCTATGCAAGGACATAGACAGGATGGAAGCAGTGCAGAGAAGGGCAACTAAAATGGTGCAGGGTCTGCAGCAGAAACCATATGAAGAGAGACTGACAGAGCTTAATATGTATACTCTTGATAAAAGGAGGGACGGGGGAGACATGATAGAAACTTTCAAGTACCTCAAGGGAATCAACAAAGTCCAGGAGGGTAGCATCTTTCAGAAAAAGAGATGTGTAAGAACAAGGGGGCACAATTTAAAGATAGAGGGGTGACGGCTCAGGGGTAATGTGAGGAAATGTTTTTTCACGGACAGAGTGGTGCATACATGGAACCGCCTTTCTGAGGAGGTCGTTTGGTCTAAAACAGTGGGGGAATTCAAACATGCATGGGACAGACATAAGGCAATTATAGTGGGGGGTTGCAGGAAGTAGGCTGTTGGTTAACTAGAATCTGCAGCTTATCCAGTAGGTAAGGAAATGGGCAGACTGGATTGGCCAAGTGGTCCTTATCTGCTGTCAAAATCTGTATTTCTGTGTTACCGCGGCAGGGACAGCCAAGCAAGCGCTCCTTTCAGGAGCCGAAATTACTGAACACCACAGTCGTTGGAAGCCTTAGAGGCTGTACCCCCAAAAGCACACTATCGACCCAGCGGCAGGACAGCAGCCAAGCAAAGCGCTCCCTCCAGGAGGCGAAATTACTTAACGCCGCAGCCGTTGAAAGCCTTAAGAGGTAAAGGATACCTCACCTGCTGGACTCCTGTGGGGGGGTGCTACCTGCAAGGCTGTACCCCCGCCCCCAAGCACACTGCCAACCGCAGCAGGGACAACCAAGCAAGCGCTCCCTCCATTACTGAACGCCGCAGCCGTTGGAAGCCTTAAGAGGTAAAGGATACCTCACTCACCTGCTGAACTCCTGTGTGGGGTGCTACCTGCAAGGTAGCTTTAAGTCTTATTTTCTGTCCCCACAGGAGTACTGATTGTTTTTTACGCTGCCGTTTTGGACCTGTATCCAGCCTTTGATTGTATGTTAGCTGCCTGGAGCTTTAAGGACTAGGAATCTCTCAGGGCAGTACTGTTTTTGGACCTTTTTAGGTATCACTCGTTAGCCTGTACTTCTTGCCTAGCCACACACAGAGCCAATGTTTGATGTGTTGACTATTCCTGGTATCCCAGTCTACCATTCTATGTTTAGCTGACTAGTGATAGGGAAGTTCTTTAGTTACAAACTGCTTACCTGGTTCTCCCGTGGTCGCCATGCTGGAAAGCTGCGCATGCGCAGTAGGGGCCTGAATCGGGACATAACCTATGCATGCGCAGTACAGGGTTTGCCTAGTCTCTCTCTCTTCCCGCTGCGTATTAATCATTTCTTTGTTTCTGCTCCCTTTTTAGGCTGTACCCCTCCCCAAGCACATTGCCGACCGCAGCAGGGACAGCCAAGCAAGCGCTCCCTCCAGGAGCCGAAATTACTGAACGCCGCAGCCGTTGGAAGCCTTAAGAGGTAAAGGATGCCTCACTCACCTGCTGGACTCCTGTGTGGGGGTGCTAGTCCGACGACACTTCGCGTCTGCCCCGCCCCAGCCACCCACCCAGGGGTGGCCCTCAATTTATTGACCCACCCCTATGACATTTCCTGCTTCCAAAATTCTAACTCCCCACTTTCTCATTTGCAGGTTATACCTGCCAGCCACTAGAGGGACCCTGTGTTCCCTCTGCATACTTCCTGCCCAGATAGACCTTTTTTCTCCATCTCTGGTTCACCTCTACCCATCTGCCTCAACTCTCCTCCTCCTTCCCCCAGGCCTCTGCTACCCTGCGCTCACCTCTTGCACACCCTACCTTGTAGTTCTTTAAGTACATCAGGGAGAAAAGGAGCTGTAAGGACCACATAGTAAGGATTAGGAAGGAGGGGGGTTGGGTGGAAGCAGGGTGCGATAAGGCGGAAGCACTAAATGAGTACTTCTGCTCAGTATTTACTAAAGAGAAGAGGGGTGACACCCAAGGTGAGAGAAATGGCAGAAGCAGGGGGAAGTGGTGACAGATGGGGAAATCATGGAGAGCAGAGTTCGAGAGGGTTTGAAGGTACTGAGGGTGGACAAGGCGCCAGGCCCAGATGGCATCCACCCCAGGATACTGAAGGAGCTGGCAGAAGTCCTTGCAGGACCTTTGGCAGACCTATTTAATGCCTCACTACATTCGAGGTGTGTACCTCAGGACTGGAGGATGGCTCAAGTGGTGCCCCTCCACAAGAGTGGCCCCAAGGATGAAACGGGAAACTACGGACCAGTGAGCCTCACATCCATCGTGGGTAAGCTAATGGAGACTATCCTAAAGGAGAGGCTGGTGGCCCTCCTAGAGGCCAAAGGACTACAGGACAGCAGACAGCATGGCTTCATACGTGGCAGATCCTGCCAAACCAACCTGGTCGAGTTCTATGACTGGGTAACTAGTCAACTGGACAGGGGCCATGCAGTGGATGTCCTGTATCTGGACTTCAGTAAGGCATTCGTCTCAGTGCCACATGGAAGGCTGGGAAGGAAGTTAGTAGGCACAGGGGCGGGTGCAAAGCTGGTGAGATGGGTAGGAAACTGGCTTCAGGGAAGGCAACAGAGGGTGGTGGTGGGTGGGGAGCTCTCACACCCAAGGGCAGTGACGAGCGGTGTTCCACAGGGCTCGGTGTTGGGACCAGTGTTTGGGATATTCATTGCAGACATATCATGGGACATCAAGAGCAAGATCAGTCTGTTTGCTGATGATATCAAGGTAGGCGGTGGTGGATGACCTAGGGGGATGGCAGGGGTTGCAGGATGATCTGGCAAAGCTTGAAACCTGGTCAGACACCTGGCAACTGGGCTTTAATGCCAAAAAGTGCAAGGTGCTGCATTTTGGGATGAAGAACCCAAGGAGGAGTTACCAGCTAGGGGAGTGCAGCTAGCGAGACAGAGGAGGAGAAGGATCTGGGTGTGCTCATTACAGAATTCGACGAACAACTCGGCACAATGTAGGAAGGCAGCTGCAAGGCCAACAAAATGCGGGTTGTAATGCAAGGGGTTATATCCTCGAGGAGGGAGAGAGGAGGTGATTCTGCCACTGTATAGGTCATTAGTTAGACCACACCTGGAGTACTGCGTGCAGTACTGGCGTCTGTATCTGAAGAGGGACATTAAGTTACTGGAGGGCGTGCAGCGCAGAGCAACAAAGATGATCAAGGGGCTGGGGGACTTATCATACGAGAGGAGGTTGAATGAGTTGAACATGTACTCACTGGAGGAGAGGAGAGACAGGGGTGACATGATTGAAACCTTTAAATACATGAAAGGAATAAACAAGACGGGTACAGAAGGGCTGTTCAAAGTAAGGGAGGGGAGGGCCATCAGGGGCCATGATATGAGACTGGAGCGAGGAAGGTTCAGGAGGGAGATGAGGAGACACCTTTTTACAGAGAGGGTGGTGGCTGGGTGGAATGCGTTACCTGCTGAAGTGGTATGCAGTAGAACAGTGGACTGCTTCAAACGAGGATGGGACAGGACAAGGGGGAGGGTTAATGAAGGGGAAGGGTGGAAGGGAAGGGCAGCTGCAGAATAAGGGTGCTAGCTGCACATTCGAGCAGACTTGATAGACCTCTAGGCCTTTATCTGCTGGCAAATTTCATTCTGTTCTCCCTTCTAGCCCTCATCTATTGACCACTAGGAGTCGCTATTGAGCACCCTATTTTCAGGCCCAAACGCTGCCTGTTTCCGGCACCTGGACCGTGGATTACGACTCTTACCCAGGTCCATTCTCCTAATACCCGGGGAGAATTTTGAACCCGGTACCTTGTACACCAGAGGTGGTGTCGCTACCACTGAACCAAAGTGGCACTAACGCTTACTCGCAGGCAACTATCTACTTCTTTCTACCCTGCCTTCTGAGCTCCTTAGCATAATGCATGCCCACCTCCTATTGACATGCCTCGCTCTCCTCCTCTGTCCGATGCCACTGTCCCACCCACCTGTCACAGTGTTGCTGCAGACTTGTCTAACCGTTGCCCCCCCATGCGCACTGGTACTACTCACCCCCTATGTACCACAGCTGGCACACGCACACCCTACTCTCACTATGTGCTCCTGCTCACCCTGCCCACCCTCCAGCCTCCTCCGAGCTCCCCCCCTCCGACTCCTTCTGGAGGCTTATCGTTCTAGCCTTCCCAGCCTGTGCTACACGGCCTACCCCCTGTGCCCTACAGCTCCCTTCCTCTTCCACTCATGTCCGTCGCAAACATACTTTTCACCGCCCCCTGTCCAGGGCTGTAGTTATTCTATTACTCCTGTCAGGTAATATATATCCCAACCCTGGCCCGGTTCACAACAGCTCAGCTGCAGGTTCTCCCGGGCTTCGCATTGCTTCAATGAATATTTGTAGCCTCCTGAAAAAATTTGACTCACTCCAATGCTGGGTCACATCCCATAAACCTGATATTATCACCCTGGTAGGAACCTGGCTATCTAAGTCCACCCCAGACTCCTTTGTCTCCCTCCAAGGTTACTCCCTTTACCGGGAGGACCGGGTTAGAAGATGGGGTGGGGGTTGTGCTATCTACACCAGAGACTCTCTCACTGGACTAGCCCTCCCAGCACCTGCCCTCGACTTCGGGGCGCAGGCTCTAACCCTGAAACTGACCCCGGACCCCTCAAGGGGCCCACTCTAACTACAGCCTACATACCCCCCAAAAAAATCAAACACTGGCACTGGTCTCGCTAACGGAGTATCTTTCCTCGTTACACCACTCCTCTGACCAAATCCTAGTGGGCGATCTAAACATTAACTGGCTTAGCTCCTCTTCCTCTGCTACCCGTGACTCCTTCGCAGCAATTGATCTAACTCAACTCGTTGCCCATCCTACTAGAATAAATCTGAAGAGGGGCTCCAGCACTCTACTCGATGTCCTCACCAATCGCCCGAAACAAATCTCCGATATCCAAGTCCTTCCTGACTCACTTAGCGATCACTCCTCTATACTTTTTCGCTGGACTACCTCAGTATCCAAACCTATAGCACAGTCCACCCTACGGTGGCGCCTAAGACCAGGTGGTCTGAAAAACCTTAAGGAACTTCTGGCCCAAATTAATTTGTCTCCTATACAGTATGCCCCTGATATTGATACAACGCTAACCTTCTTCACCCAAACCTTCAATAAAGCCTGCGACATCTTCGCACCTCAGACAGCATTCCGCTCCAAAATGCAGAATGCTCCCTTGGTTACCCCCGCCCTGCTTCAACTACTTAAGCACAGGGACAATTTATGGCACCTGGCTACTGAAACTGGCCAGCCCACTGACAGACAGGCGTATGCTGCTGCAAGAAACAAATGTACCTGGGTCATCAGAAAGGCTAAGGCTGATCACTATCAGTCATCACTCACCTCCTCCTGGGGAATGCTAGGACCTTCTGGGACAATATCAAACAGTTAAATAGGAGCACCGCCCCCCCACCCTCCCAGATCAATATCAATGGCACTATCTCCACTGACCCAGCCCTTATATCTAACTGCCTCAATACTTCTTTCACGGATCTTAGCCCAGTCCTCCCTAAGCGACTTTTTGACCCCTCCCCCATATGCCCCAGTCCTCACATGCCCTTACATCCATCTACGCCGGGTCTCTGCCCAAGAACTCAGACCTCACCTAATCAATGCCCTAAAGAGCAACAGTACTGGCAGTGACTCCCTGGATCCCTGTATCCTTCACCGGGTACTGGATCTTGTCCTGCCTTCAATCACTAGTCTCCTTAACAAATCCCTCTGTCTGGGACAATTTCCTTCAGCTTGGAAAATTGCCACAGTCACACCCATTTCACAAAGGTGGAGACAGGTCCCTAGCCGGAAATTACCGGCCTATCACCATCCTCTCACCGCTCTCCAAAGCCTTAGAAAAAGTGGTGGCCACTCATATTTCGGATTACCTAACCACATACAACATCCTCTGCCCTGAATAGCACGGTTTCCGTGCAAGTCATAGCACCAGCACTGCCTTCCTACAGTTCTCAAATTTTCTCCACTCTTCACTGGACTCTGGCTCTCTGGCTGGGGCTGTGTTTGCGGACCTATCAAAAGCCTTCGACACTGTCTCTCATCCCCTCTACTGGATGCCCTCAGCCACTCTGGGTTTGCCACTGGGCCCGTCTCCTGGTGCGCCAGCTATCTGTCTGCCCGCTTCCAACGTGTTAAAATTAACGTGACTCTCTCTAACATCTGTCCCATCCGCTCTGGTGTTCCCCAGGGCTCCATCCTTGGACCCTTACTCTTTTCACTATATCTCAACACCTTGCCAGGTACATGTACTGGAAAGATTTTGCTGTATGCAGATGATGCCGTCATCTCTGCTTCTGATCGAAACCCTATCGCCCTCCAGGACTCCTTACAAAGATCCTGCAATGATGCTGAAGCCTGGTTCAAGGAGCACAGACTTGTAATAAATCTCAAAAAAAAAAAAAAAGAACTTCACCCACCCACAAAACAAAGCCAGCAATTTCCAACTCCATGTCCTCTCTAGCACCAAGTTTCCACTCAAGCAAGTCTTCTCGTATAAGTACCTTGGGATCTACTTTGACCCTGCTCTCTCCTTCCATGATCACATCTCTGCCCTAGCCTCAGCTTCCAATATTCGGCTGGGCATCCTATACCAGTACAAAATTGTCCCCCAGGTCCCTCCGACTCGTGGTCACATCTCCTATACTGTCCCTTGTGGATTATGGGCTACCAGTTTATGGTGCTGCAGATCAGACTGCCCTCAACAAAATTCACATTACACTAAACAAGGCCTGTAGGCTAATTACAGGGGTCCCTAGGTTAACACACACTTGCCAACTATATGCAGAGGCCATGCTGCCTGACCTAGATGAACGTCTCAGATATCAAACCTGTATCATAACAAAAAAACTCTCCTTGGTCTATCCCCACCAGGTTTGACAGCCTCCATCCACCATACAAAATCCCTAGTGCAAACTCGAAACTCCTGCAAAACTACTCTGTCAGTCCCCAGGGCTAAGACTTCATACGGTCAAAGGGCCTATTGCTACAGAGCCCCATCCTGGTTCAACACGCTCCCCCCCCTCTATCTCTGATGCCCCCATGATCTCCAGTTTCAAAACCTCCCTTCGAAATCACCTACTTAATACACGAAGCTGTGACTGTTACTAAGTTGGTCTTGCTCAAATGCTATGACAAAGCTCCCCGAGTGGCTGCACCCAACCTACTACAAACCACCACCCGTTGGTTCTTCAATCATCGCCTCCACTTTTCGGAACCCCTCTGCATATAAGCTCACACCATTGTTTTGCCTATCAAATACTAAACATCTATACCTATCTTTCTCTGCTGAACCTGAAACCTAAAATTTCTATAACTAATAGAAGACAGCTTGATTTTACTAATTTGTTGTAAACCACATTGTTGAAACATACTTGTACTAAATTTGTTGTAAACCACATTGTTGTAACATACTGGTTGTACTGTATTTGTCATCTTTGTGACGAGGTACCTTTGAAAATGAGCCCATGGCTCAAAGGTTTGTAAACTGATGTACAAATAAATAAATACTCAGAATACAGCAAGACTTCATGTTGCTTGAATTGTTTTTATATTGCAGGTGACATGATTGACAACTGGTGTAACATGCAATTTGTTGCGTTACATTTTTACTATAGGAAAATAATTACAAAATGAACTCCAACATTTGGAGATTAATTTCAGCATCCCTGTGCACTTTCTTGCTGCATATTTGGATGTCCTATCATTGTCATGGTTTTCAAGTTATGTTTTAAGCAGGGTGTGTGCAAGAATGTCACAAAAAACAGTAAAGACACCATTTTTTTAAATGTTTTCATCGATTAAGGAAACAAAGAAAAAACAAACATTGTGAAATGTATTTATTCCTATAATACTTTATTTAAATAATCATCCCCATTACAAAGCAATCAGATTATGATTTTTTTTTTTTTTTTTTTTACGTATAAATGTATGGACAGCTAGTGGCCTAGCTTTTTCAGAGAAAGACCCTTTTACCACTTGAGCAACATTGCCAGGATCAAGCCTCTCGTTCTACCCGGAGTTCTGCTGACACTAGTGCACGCCTTTGTTACCTCTAGGTTAGACTACTGTAACTCCGTACTTCGGGGTCACGGGAGGGACCCACCACAGGTTGCAGCTGGTGCAGAACGCAGCGGCTCAGTTACAAAACGGGCCTGTCTAGGTCCAGTCATGTGACCCCAGTTCTGCATGCTCTGCACTGGCTTCCCATCAGGTGGTGGAGGGTCCTTTACAAGGTGGGCTTGCTCACCTTTAAGGCCCTATACAAACTGGGTCCAGGCTACCAGACTGATCTGACACCTGCAACCTCTGTCCGATCCCTCCGCTCCTCGTCTAGGGGCCTACTGGATGTTCCCAGGCTTTGGCTCAACACATAGGGCGATTGTGCCTTCAGTGTTGCCAGGCCGACCCTGTGGAACTCGCTACCACCTACAGTCTGGGAGGCCCCTTCTTCTGAGGTGTTCAAGCAGAAGGTAAAAGCCCACCTCTTTCACCTGGCCTATCTGGAGTAAACCTTTTCTGTCTGACTGCTTAAATAAATATCTATGATTGACTCTGATTCTGAATTTTAGTATTTTATCTTCATTTCTTAATGTTCTTTGTTCTGTATTACCTGTACTGTTTTTGCTAGGTGCCCTGAGCCTACGGGATTGGGCGCCATAAAAATAAAATCTGCCTTGTCCTAGTTACCAGTCAAAGAATAGCATTAAACTGGTCTGACAAGACCTCCCTGCCACCAACCTGTGCTGCTTACCATCTTGCAGCTCATTACTTGCCAGGAAGTCCATCAAAGGAAAGAGTTCCCCCAGATCGAACTCTTTGACTTAACAAGAAGCAAAGTTATGCGTAATTACTAACAGCAGCGATTTACAGATAGCACTTAAGTGCCTGTACTTATAGCGTGCAGGCATTGCTATTTTTTTTTTTTTTTTTTTTAACTACACATACCTCAAGTGGCTAGTTTACATGCTACAGTGCACTGCCCGAAGGAAGATACAAACTGATGAATTGTCGTCCCAGTCTCCCATATGTTGAATAGGAACAAATCGTAATCTTGCTCCAGTTTTGCAAATACATTTTATATGTAATTGTGACAGGGCTGAATAGACCTTGTCCAATTTGTTATGAAGACAGTGTTAAAAGCAAGGGTCTATTCTGTCGTCTCCTATTCTGTCACTTGTCTACCTTTTGTCTGTCTGATTGTGCAATCAATTTTCCATGTGATACCTAGGAATTGGTGACTCTGACAGTCCCACAATTTCCCCCGTCATCTCCCTTCCTTCACTTGTTTCTATTCTTTCCTTCTCCCTTGCGCCTCCCTCTACCCGCTGCGCTGCACCCTCTTCCTGCACTTTTGCCCTCCAAACCCCTGCACTTCGTCCAGGAAGCTGGCGTTCTTCTTTCACCTCCCTTCGCTCTGTAATCAGCTTCCCACTACCATTCGTCTCACCCCCTCGCTCCCTGCCCTGAAGCACCTGCTGAAACCATCACCAGTAACTTCTTGCCGCTGTCCCTAGTCCTCTCGCCTGCCCCCCCTTCTCTCCAACTGCCCTCCCAACAAATGTCCATTTGGCCACCTCTTCTCCCTCCTGCTCACCTACCTCTTTTAGTTCTTGTGCATCCTCCTGGCCCTAGGTACCACAAAGCTTTCTATTTTTTGCCCTTCTGCTTTACTGCAATTTGATCATGTTTTGCTGCTATTTGTAGTCTTACTTATCACTAAAATTGTTTCTTCCTTCCTA
Organism: Neoceratodus forsteri; assembly: GCA_016271365.2. NCBI lineage: Eukaryota > Metazoa > Chordata > Ceratodontiformes > Ceratodontidae > Neoceratodus > Neoceratodus forsteri. The sequence goes on from CM028137.1 coordinate 370,199,755, forward strand.
CCAATTATTTTCACATATTTATTCATGTCATATATATGACAAACTTTGTTTTGCTGTTCCGTCTCCCTGTCCCCGGGTCGCACCTGGAAACGAGCTTCGGCTCAGTGTGCCTTTCCTGGTTACCAAATTTTAAATACATAATTCTCTGTGCTTAAAATATCTCTGTCAATCTATGTGTGAAACTGCGATCCCCTGGCTTGCAAATCACTGGATATAATTATATGTAATGATTACAGACAGCTACTTGGGTTTGTTGGAAACCTTAGCAATTTGGAACACAGTGGAGTTCAGCTTGAGAAACCTTTTGACCTTCACCAGCTTGTTGATAGAGCTGTTAGCAGGAAATCAGCCCTGGGACAGAATGTGTCAATTGGATGCATCTGTTAAGACTATTAATGTACTCTTCAGGCTGCGACAGGAAGAGCAATGACAAAATATTTTTACATTTTCTGAAAAACTGGAGACAAAACTCTCAAGAACAGGATGCAGAGGTTAAACTGCCCCCCCCCCAAAAAAAAAGACATCTTATAAAAACAGAGCAGTGTTAAGAGACAGAGATTATTTTTTATTTTAGTTGTTTAACCAGGATTAGCACACTAAGCTGAAAGTATTGTTACAGGAGCGACCTAGGAGCACAGGGAAGTTAAGTGACTTGCTCAGGGTCACACAGTATGCAAGTGGAAGTTGTGGGATTCAAACCCAGGTCTGGTCTGCTGGATGTCACCAGATCTGCAGCTCAGAGCCTTAAACCACTGTGCTATACTGAAGATTTGAGAGAGACAGACTCAGAGGAAGGATTTGTTTGTACTGCTTTTGTGAAGTGCCTTCCTGTACGACGTTGTAATTTTATTGTTATTCAATAGTAATAAAACGCTACTTGCGAATTTGACTTCTCCTGGTTTGCATCGGCTTCCTTCCTGACTTATGCCTCAATGACAGCTGGTGTCCATGCGATTTATGACGTATACACTAAGCCAGGAGTTTTGTGCGTGGGTACTAGACCTGGTACCAGGGATGCATAGAAGAAAATATTACTCACCATAGTAATCTTACTTCCAAGGGGTCCTTTAGCATCAGTAACTATAGCAGTTAGCTGGCTAGGTGCAACTGTCCCGGAGGTATGCCTTTAAGATAATTAGCATAATGAGCTTGGGCATCAGCCAATCAAAAAAAAAAAAAAAAAAAAAGGAGGGGAGTGTGCTGAGAGGGAGAAGCCTGAAGGGCTTCAGATTTTTTTGGAATATAACGGGCACATGCCCAGAAAAGTGAACCAACAGGATTCAAAAAACATGCAAATGTCCAAAACCTGAAAACAGATAACAACCTGAGCATAAAAACTCTTTAATAAAAACCCAAATTTAGTAGTAAAGCTGAGAACAGAGCCCTTCTCCTAACAGGTGAACCGGGGAGGAAGGGTGGGAGCTTACTGATGCTAAAGGACCCCTTGGAAGAAAGATTACAACAGTGAGCATTTTTTTCTTCTTACTCCAGGAGTCCTTTAGCATCAGTAACTATAGTAGACTACCGAGCAGTACCAAGTGGGAGGTGGGCAGAGAACCTACTTAGGAAAGAGGCTCTGCAGAACCGCCCTGCCAAAGTTGGCATCAGATCTGGACTGCACATCTAAACTGTAGTGCTTAATGAAAGTGTACACAGATTTCCAGGTAGCTGCTTTGCGGACATCCAGAAGGGGTATGTCCCTTACTGCTGCCACGGAGACTGCAGTGCCCCTGGTGGATTGGGCCCCCACAGGAGGTTGATGACCAGCTTTTTCATAACAGAATCCCCACACAACAGAGTGTGGCCTAGATTTTAAACAGGTAGTGATTAACCCAAGAGGACACCCACTTCAGTTATTAAGATCTAGAGCAAAATCTAAAAAAAAAAAGCCCATTTCTTTTCACTAAGGATTATTAAACCATGGAATGAATTATCAACAATTATTGTCTTTACTAATAAAAACATATTTTAGAGTACATAACTTTTTTATTGGTCAACAAAACTGTACCTGCTATATGTAATATAGGAGCTACTATGGGCTTTCAGCTCCATTCAATTCCTTAGTATGATCCTTAGGTGTACTTGTACAGTTCACTATGAAACTGAGACCCCTGATAGGAACAAATCCTACCAAAATACACCATGCAAACCTGAAGACATGGACTGAAAAAACACCCAGGGTTGCTTTATTAGTAGTAGTACTGAAAACTGCTAAAGACGATACTGGTATAGCTTATGACAGACTGGAACAACCTAACCTTTCATGCCATAAAGGTTTCCTTACCCAAAGAAATGTATAACTTGGTAAAGGCATTTAGAAGTATATTTACCACAGTGTCAGGCTGAGCAAAAGGGGTCGAGCACGTAATAGAGACAGAGAACGCCTGCTCTATCAGACAAAAGGCATACAGATTACCAGACTGGTTAATAGCAGACAAGGTTAAGTAAATACGAAAAAAATAAAGAATTGGGCATCACTGAAGAACTGAGAAGTGCTTGGTCATCACCAATGGTGACTATAAATAAAAAAGAGGGTTAAAAAAAGCTATCTTGATGTTAGGAATCAAACATCTGTCCATATTTGACAGCCATCCTATGCCCAGTACAGATGATTTGGTGGACAGGTTGGGAAGTGCCAAGTACGTTAGTACTGTCGATATCACGAAGGGTTACTGGCAAATTCCCCTAGCTAAAGAATACAGAGACAAAACTGCATTTTCCACTCCAACTGGATTCTATCAGTTCACGACCATGCCATTTGGTTAACATCACACACCCGCTACATTCCAGCGGTACATGGATGTAATTTTAGCTCCTCGTAAGCCACCTGGAACACCTATGAGCAGTTATGCAATGCATCAAAACTGAAGGTCTGACCATTAATGTTACCAAGTGTGCATTAGGCATGCAGGAAACCAGATATTTGGGTTATATTTTGGGAAATGGAGAAGCAAAGCCAGAGCTTTCCAAGACAGAAGCTGTAGCTAATAGCCCTGTACCTATAGCAAAGAAACATGTCATGTAATTTTTAGGTCTGGCTGGTTACTGACTAAGATTCGTTCCCAACTTTGCCCAATTAGCTACTCCCCTCACTGAACTCACAAAGAAACGGTACCTGAATAATGCAGAATGGTCCTCAAAGTGTGAAGATGCTTTTCGGGCCATCAAGGCTGCATTATTATTCATTCCCTGTGTTAAGATGTCCAAACTTTGGGAAACAATTTCTGTTCCAGACAGATGCATCAGTAAGCCATTCTCGCTTTTTTTTTTTTTTTTTGCTGTCTACCCAAACTTAAGTAATTTCCCTACTTTAATAAACTATACATTTTTTTTTTTTTTGGCATACTCTTTTTAACCCCCTTCCAACCCAGCCGCCCACTTCTTGAGGTGGCCAAGTCTCACCTTCTGCTGCTCCTCTGTTCTGCCGTCCGCTGCCCCACCACCTGACTGTCCCGATGTATCTTTTCGCCGGGTGGCCCCCCCCTGCCCGTGGGAGGCATCCAGGAGGGGAGTCAGAGATACGGTACCCCCTCGCATCTTGGTCGAGCGGCAAGGGTGCAACCCAGGGCTTCGCAGCCAGGGAGGTACGCCACCGTAATTTGGCTGGCACAGGTGACGATTTTTCCTTTTTCTATTCCACCGTCCCTTCAGGATGCACACTGCAATGTAACCTCATTGCTCGCGCCTGCAGCGTGTGGTCACCCACACTACAAAGCACAAGGCCGAATCCGTCCACAAAGAGCAGCTGAAGGGCGATGCGTCCACAACCCTCCCTCCTGGGAGGAGAGCATCCAAAGGACGCACCCGAGTCCTCCCTGCCGGCCTCTACTCCGGACACCCCAGGCTTGAGCACGAACCCGGGTCACCAGCATGCCAGGCGATTCCCCCCCAATCGCCCAGAGCTACGCAGCCAGCTAATAAACTATACATTTGTCATTAAACTAGATAGCATGCTGAAATGGAATATAACTATAGGGAGTATCACCATTTTTATGGTTATCTGACCTTGCCCAGAACCCTAATGGAAGCTTATTCCATCTGGTTAGTTTTTCTTCTATCCAGTTTTAGATTGTTAAATATCTGAGTAACTGTTACATACACTCCAAAATATTTTATATTTCTCTGTCCATATTACACCCAATGCTGAAATCTCTCATTTTCTGCATGTTATTTAGGGAAAAAACTATTTTCTCCTCAACATTAACCTTATAACCAGATCTCTCTCTGAAATTGATTTCTTCTGGTCTAATAGGGTGATCAGTAAGAAAAAATTACTCACCTTAGTAATTGTGTTTCTTCTAATGGAATGTTGCTGTATTCTGACATATTGCAGTTAGCCCCAGCACTTGAACTGCCCCGGAGATGAAACAGTTAACTCTATGCAGAAACACAGAATGTTGAAGCTCTAGCTCGGTTCAAACCACTGTCTGCTGCACTTGAAGTGTAACCGTCAGATTCTTATGAGCTACTACTAACCAACTACTCTCTAAAAGAGAAAATTGTAAAAAGCATTAGCCAAAAGGTAACCAAATTGTTTTGGATCCCCATTAGACTCAAATTGAGAAACCCAAAAACAAAATCCAAGTAGCGAACTTGAATAATTTAAACAGAAGTTAAGCCAACACAGCAGAAACTAGTGTACCTTGGGGGTGCAGCACTGTACCTGCCAACCCACTTCCCCAAAACACAGGTTCTGAGAGGGGAGGCGGGGGGTCAGAATACAGCAAAACTCCATTAGAAAAAACAATTACTAAGGCGAGTAATTCTTTCTTCAAACAACATGAAGTCTTGCTGTATTCTGACATATTGCAGACTACCAAGCAGTACCTCCATGGAGGAGGGAATCAAACCTATTTTGGGAGTAGGCTCTGCAGCACTGCTGTACCAAACCTAGCATCACTCCTAGACAGGATATCCAGAGAGTAGTGCTTGGTGAATGTATGGACTGTTTTCCAGGTAGCTGCTTTGCAAATCTCTAACAAAGGAATATCCCTGGCAGCAGCTGTACCTCTAGTCGAATGAGCCCTCAGGCCTGAGGGTGGTATTTTACCTAGCTTTTCATAGCAGAATTGTATACAAGAGACAACCCACCTGGCAACAGTTCTCTTAGTGGCAGGTTTGCCCTTACCCACTTCCCCATAAGCGAGGAATGACGGAAGGGAGTCATACCTGTGGGCCTCAGTACGCTCAATGTAGTAGCTAAGGGCCCTCTTAACATCTAAACTGTGTAGTCTTCTTTCCCCTGAAGAAGAGTAATCAGTGAAGAATACAGGGAGAGAGACTGGTTTAAATGAAAATCCGAAACCACTTTAGGCAAGAACCTCCTGTTGGTTCTAAGGACCACCTTATCTCTATGGAATAAGATAAAATCAGGCTCCACTGACAGAGCTTGCAACTGATACGTCTGGCAGAGGTAACAGCTACCAGAAACACGGTCTTCCAAGTCAAGTACTTAAGTTCTGCTGAAGACAAAGATTCAAATGGGGGTTGCATAAGCTGGGCAATGCAAACATTAAGGTCCCAAGCAGGGGAAGGGTTCCTAAATGGGGGATTGGTATGAAGCAATCCCTTGAAAAATTTACAGAAAACAGGATGAGATGCCAGTGAAGAAGGTTTCCCTACAGACAAAAAAGCAGAAACAGCTGACAAATGTACTTTGAGGGTAGCTGACCTGAGGCCTAGGCCACTGAGGTGAACCATGTAGTCCAGAACTGTAGACAATTCAGCAATATCTGGAGATATATGCTTCTTGGAACACCAAATACTGAATCTCTTCCACTTAGAATTCTAAGTTTTCCTGGTGGCAGTTTTTCGAGAGGCTTTGAGAATGTCCAGAACCCCTTGAGAAAGGTGCAAACCTGCATACTCTAACTCTTCAAGAGCCTTGCCTTGAGATTGAAGGTTGGGATACCAAATCCTCCCCTGAGAGGAGGTTAACAGATTGTGATTCCTGGTAAGACATAGGGGAAGATGGACTGCTAGGGATAGCAAGAGAGGATACCAAGGCTGCCTGGCCCAATCTGGAGCCATCAGGATCACTTTGCAAGATTGAGACCTTATCTTGACCAGGACCTTGAACATCAGAGGAAACGGAGGGAAAGCATACAGAAATTTCTTTTTCCAATCCAGAACGAGAGCATCCAAGGGGACTGAACCCAAGACAGGGGGCCTGCAACAAAATACAGGAAGTTGGTGATTGTCTGGAGCTGCAAAGAGATCCATTTCTGGCGTGCCCCATCTTGAAAAAAAATCGCCTTTAGCACTAGGGAATCCAGGGACCATTCATGATGGCCCTGGGAATTCCTGCTCAATGCATCTGCTAGCACATTGTCCTTTCCTGGGAGGGGAACTGCTACCAGAAAGGCCTGAAGGGAGTAAGCCAGCGACCATATTTTCATAGCTTCTGTGCACAAGGCCGTAGACCGCGTGCCTCCCTGCTTGCTGATGTACCACATGGTGGTGGTGTCTGTCCTGACTTGAGCCACCTTTGTTCTCACCGAATGTGAGAAAGCCTGTAGAGCCAGGTACACTGCCCTGAGCTCCAGAAGACTGATGTGGAGAAGAGACTCCTGAGGGGACCACACTCACTGAGCTGTGAGAGCCTCCAAGCGGGCCCCCCAATCCAGGAGAGAGGTGTCTGTGGTTAGGACCACAGAATGAGACTGAGAAATGAATGGGACCCCTTGCCTGAGACTGTGCTGATCATGCCACCATTGAAGAGCCTGGATCAGAGTCCGAGTCACTGGAATCAACTTGGTCTGGGGATCTTTTTTCTGGGACCAGAAAGCCCTCAGATGAAACAATGACCCTCATCTAAAATCTGGCCCCTGGGACCACTGCAGTGGAAGCTGCCATGTGACACAGTAACTGAAGAAAGTGTCTTGCTAGTCGAGAGACCAGAGGGTGGAAAGGAGGCCAGCTCCAAAATGGCCTTCACCCTTGCCAAAGGAAGAAAAACCTTTGCTTTGACAGTGTCTAGTTCCACCCCTATGAAAAAGGTAATAGTTGTATTGGCTCGAGAACTGACTTGGGAAAACTGAGAAGGAAACCTACAGAAATGAGTACTTGCTGGGTCACTTTTAGATCCGACTCGACTTGGTCTGGAGACTGGCCCACTATGAGCCAGTCGTCCAGGTAAGGGAATATAGAGATCTTTTTCTCCTTAGGAAAGCCACTACTACTGCCAGGTACTTGATGAACACCCTTGGAGCTGATGACAGGCTGAAGGGCATTGCTCTGAATTGATAATGGCCTGAAGGCATTTCGAACCTGAAGTACTTTCTGTGGAAGAACCTGATGGGAATGTGAAAATTGGAGTTCCATGTCAACTCAGCGCAAAATATTTCAGCGCATACATTTACTGCGCGGCAATGTCATCGCATGCAAAACCAGCTAAACACTAATTCGCCGCATAATCATCTCCTCGAATACAAATGCTAGACATTCATTCTGCCACACACCGATTGTCCTCCACAATACCGACGTAATCATGCACAGTTAGTTAGTCACAGGTGTCAAGCAGTGCATTAAAATCAATTATTTTAGTCTCCCTTGTTTCCTACGATGCCTTTGTCATTCGTGCTTAGCCAGCGTTACCTGCCTAAAACGAACAGCACAGCGTGCAAGGCAAAAGGCATGTGTTGCTCCTGCATTGCCGATGAGTTTAGCTGATTTACAACCCCCCCCCCGAATACTGCGTGTCTAATAATGGGGCTCAATTTCTGCTACGTGACATATGTTCCCATAAATTATGTGCTTGAAGCGTTTGAAAGCCTGAGAAATTCAGAATTTTATGTAGAACATGAGGAGATCCTAACATCATACCTTGATTATTTCGAGGATACTTGGATCGGGAGGCCAGTGGGACGTCGTGGTCGCAGGCACCCCCTATTCCCGATCCAATTCTGGAATTGCCATTCAGCTGTCTCCGATGGTTTGCTGCGCACAAACAATGCAGTAGAGGGGTGGCACCACAGTTTTAGTAGCCTGCTAGGAGCCAGTCACCCGACAATTTGGAAATTTATCAGAGCACTGAGAATGGAACAAAATATGAACGAGATACGTATTGAGCAGCATCTTGCAGGGCATGAACCTCCGGCACAATGTAAGAAATACAGGGACACTGCAAGACGTCTGTGAGTGGTCGTCGAAAGTTATGGCACCTGCTCCATCACTGATTACCTGCGAGGAGTGGCGCATAACTTTCAACTTCAAGTCTGAAGACACAGTATTGCTTTAATTTGATTTTAATTTTAACTAATAAAGGGATTTTAAATGAATTCTGCATGTTTCCACTAACCCGACGAATGCCCCGTGGACTTAATGGATTACTGTTGTGACTTGTGCACTAGTGTTTCCTGCTGCTTGCGCTGAACTGACACAAGGTAAGACCACTACGGGATTAATGGATTACTGTTGTGACTTGTGCAGTAGTGTTTCCTGCTGCTTGTGCCGAGCTGACACATGCGATGAAATACCGTTTACACTTAATTGGTTTGTCTGCGCTGTAATGCGTGTGCTGTTTTGTTTGCGACGATTTGACGTGATACCGAAAATAGGCATCCTTTAGGTCTAGGGAGGCTAGCCAGTCCCCTGGCCTTAGAGAGAGAAGAATTGTTCCCAGAGTCACCATCTTGAACTTTGGTTTTAATAGATGTTTGTTCAGGTATCTTAAGTCTAGGATGGGTCGCCACTCCCCTGATTTCTTCGGGGTAAGGAAGTACTTGGAGTACAGACCTTTGCCCCTGTGGGTTGTAGGAACTTTCTCTATGGCTCTTAAGGCCAGAAGAGATGAAACCTCTGCCTCTAGGGCAATGGTTTCGGAGATGTCTGTAGGTGGGGAAGACATGGCTCTCAGCTTTGGAAACTTAACGCTGAGAGCCAGTCCCTGGCTTACTACCTCCAAGACCCACTTGTCTGAGGTAACAGACTTCCAGTCCTGGAAGTAGTACGCCAGCCTGCCTCCTACCGCGATCGTGGAGTCGACCCAGGCTGACGCATCAGGGTGTCTGCTTGGCAGGGACCCTGGGCTGAGAGGAGGATGCAGCTCTGCTCATCCTCCTTCTATCTCTCCCTCTGAGTAAAAGGAGAGGAGGCCTGAGCTTAGAAGAAAGACCTTTGAAAAGGCCTGCCCCTAGACTGCTGCCTCTGAAGAGTAGTTTGTCTTTCTTGGCTTGAGCACTCCTATAGTTGGTCCTGAATTCATTCATCTTTTTCATGTAATTCTCTGTCTGCTCCCCAAACAGAGAATTACCTACAACAGGGAAATCCATGGCCTTAGCCTGGGTATCCTGTGATAGGCTAGTACATCTGAGCCAAGCCATTCTCCGTAGAGCAACAGATGTAGCCATGACTCTAGATGACATCGCTGGAGTCAACAGCAGCATGAAATTGGATTTTTGATGCCTCAATCCCATCAGCAGCCACCTCCTTGGCCAGCTGAGGGGAGGCCTGCTCAGCCAGTTCCAAAACAGACTCCCACCTGGACTTTTGGAACCTGGCTGCATAGGCCATGTAGTTAGCCTGAGTACCAAGGAAGATGCCAAATACTGAGTCTTGGCCATGGCATCTATCTTCCTGGAGTCCTTATCCTGGGGATGTGAAGCCAAGGGAATGCCAGCCTTATCACAGGCTGCAGCCTGTACTACCCCAACATGGCTGCAATTCTGATACAGAAACTCCGAACTTGAGCCTGAGAGCATATACCTCCTGTCTATACGTTTGTCCACTGGAGGCAGAGAATTAGGGGTCTTTAAAAGTTTATGTGTCTGTTTCCAAAAGATTTATGCAAGGAAATAGACAGCCTCTTGGACTCTGGGATGTCCATCATCTCAACAAAATCAGGCTGTTCTTCCTCCTCCACAGCTTCATCCACAGTGAGCTGGAGTGTCTCAGCTACTTTCTTGTAAAACATCAAGTGGGAAGGGGACTCAGAAAGCCTAGGAGGGGGAACTCCAGAAGGTCTGTCTGGGGAAATGTCCGGTTCAATAGGCTCATCCAGACCTTCCCCACCATCATACTCATCTTCATCCTCTTCAACTTCCCCCTCCCATTCCGGATCATAATATTCCTCCAGAGAATAATCTGTAACCGGAGAAGCCGACCGAACCGAACGCCAACCGGCAGGAGCCAGTTTGGTCGGAACCGGATGGAGCGATTCTACAATACTAATCGCCCAGGCAATTTCATCTGCCGTCAGATGAAGAGATTCTGGATCTGAACCGGTCGATTTCGCCTTTTTTGAAGGAACCATCCCATCAGTGTCAGTTTTCCTCTTGCCCGAAGAAGTATGACCCTGGTCAGAGGGCACTCCCTCAGGTTCGATCCGAACCGAACTGGGCTGGCCATCCGGATCAGCGGACTTCTCCACCTTCTTATCCCCAAGCCTGCCCAACTGTTTACCTAGGGTGGTCTTGAGGAAATGTTTACAAATTTGGCAGTCTGAATCGAGGTGGTCAAACCCCAGACAATATACACAGGTGGTGTGGGGATCAGCCTTAGCAAAGGCCTCCCCACACACACACACTACAGTGCTGAAACCCAGTGGGCCCGGTATTCTTTCTGGGTTTTTCCAGACATGGCCACAAACAAATGAACTTACCCTTTACACAGCTTCAGGCCAGGTAAGACAAACATATCGGGTCCTCACTGTGTCACGGGTGTTGGAAAAAAAAAAATGACAATGCGTTTTTTTTTTTTTTTTGTTTTTTTTAAAAGAACCGATAGGCACCGGAATCACCACAAGTAGAAGGACAAGAACAAATGGTCGGTTCAGCCAAACCGATCTCAAGAAACAAAGTTTATAATTTCCTCAGAAAAAAACTCAAAACTCTACAGTCCACTACCTATAACACTTACTGTACCACAGACAGGGATCTGAACCGAGAAAATCTCACGGTTTAAACCGACGATTTACTTTACCAAATCGACAAGCGAGGAGCAAATTCCGGAGCGACTGTTCGGTTAGGCAGAGTAAAGAATCTGACAGTTACACTTCAAGTGCAGCAGACGGAGGTTTGAACCGAGCTCTAGCTCAACATTCTATGCTTCTGCATAGAGTTAACTCTCATCTCCGGGGCAGTTCAAGTGCTGGTGTTAACTGCAATGTCAGAATACAGCAAGACTTCATGTTTGAAATCATTCATATAACCAACATGTATATTTTGCCCATCCATTCAATACCATTTCGTCTGCTCATATTTGGTCATTTTCCTGGCTAACAGATCAATGAAAAGGTTGAAAAGTAATGTTGATAGAGGGCAACCTTGCCTAGTCCTCCTATCAAATTTGAAACCAGATGAAACAATGCCCTTAGTAAGAACTGAAGCCGAAGAGTCTTTCTACCCATTTACACCCATTTCATATGGGAAGCCATAAATTATGATCATTTGGAAAAGATCAATGAACAGAATCAAAAGCTTTTCCGCTTCTAAAGAAAGCAGGCCCATAGATTCCTTAGCTGTTCTAACAGATTGTATTAAGTGAAATAATTTACAGGTATTGTCACTTTGCGGTTCTTCCACAAGAACGTTAGCTATTTTACTATCAGTACTGATTAGTGACAGGTCTATAATTACTGACGAATGTAGAATCTTTATCAAGTTTTAGTAAAACTGTCATTAGCCCTTGTCGCATGGAGATGAAAAGATTATTTATTTATTAGCTTTTGGTGACTGGGTAAGTGCGCTAGGCAACAGTCCTGCCTATTTTCAGACACGACCCAGAAGAGCACAGAACACAGGTTACAATATACAGAAGTGCACAGACATAATACAGATATACATGGAACAAACCTGGTATATATTGGAAAGCAAAGTGATAGTTACATAAAGGTACATATTAGGCATAGCATAATAATCTTGTTTCTTCCAACGGAATCTAATTGTATTCTGACATATGCAGTATGGTCTCACTCCTGGGATCAGAGCTGAGGTTTTCCCTACTATCAGCCAATCATCTAGGTAGGGATAAGGATACACAGACACCCCTCATTTCCGAAGATGTGCTGCCACAACAGTCAGACATTTGGTAAACACCCTTGCCGCAGATGTTAGGCCGAAGGGCATGGCTGTGAATTGGTAATGTCCTGAGGGCAGCCTGAACCTCATGCACTTTCTATGGGACTGCCTTACAAGGATGTGAAAGTAGGCGTCCTTGAGATCTAGAGAGACTAGCCAGTTGTAGGGACTGAATGACCATTTTTAAAGTTACCATTCTGAACTTTGGTTTCAGGAAGTGCCCGTTGAGGTGGCAGAGGTCTAGGATAGGTTGCCGCTCCCCATTTTTTTTTCTGGGCGAGGAAGTACCTGGAATAAAGGCTCCTGTTTTTCTGTAAGGCCGGCACCTTTCCCACCACCTCTGATGCCAGGAGACTGCAAGAACCCCTCAGAAATGGCATCTTTTTGAAGTGAAGAGGCAGGTTCTTTTTCCACTACCTCCAGTACCCACGTGTCTGATGTTATAAGGGTCCAAGCTTGAAGGTAGTGGGAGAGCCTGCCCCTTACTAGTTATGGGGATATGACCAAGGCTTTGAAGTCAGGGCTTAGACTGAGACGCAGGGGCCTGGGAAACAGCTGGTTCTCTCTGGCCTCTCCCGCCCCTTCCCCTATACTACCCTCTAGACAAAGTAATCGTACTCAGGTGGAGGATAGGAGAAATAGGGTTTTGGGAAGTAACCCCAACCCCTACCTGTCTCAGGCTAAGACTTTAAGGTAGTAGCTATTTGCTTGGATGTGTTGCTCTGGCAAGTGGATTTGCATTTGTCCACTTTTTTCATGTATTCCTCTGTTATGGAATCAACCAGGAGATTTTTAATCACAGGGGAAGTCTAGAGCTTTAAACTGGGTGTCCTGTGTAAGGCTGGTTGTCCTCAGCCAGGCAAATCTTCTGAGTAATATGGCCTGGGCCATCACCCTAGATGCAGCATCACTGTTATCTGCCATACGGAACTGGTATGTTGTTGCTTCCAAGGCAGTCTTAGCAGTCTCAATTAAGTCCTGGGCCATGGACTCAGACTCTGATTGAGCAATGGTCACAACAGAATTCCATAAAGCTTTCTGATTCTTGGCTGTATAGGCCAAGAAGGAAGACAGGCAAAGAAGCAATGAAACAGAAGTGTAGGTCTTCTTTGCAATGTAATCTGTTTTTCTGGAGTCCTTATCTGGAGGTAAAGAAGACAAAGGTACCCCAGCTTTATCACATGCAGCTTGCAACACAACTCCCTTGTGACCAGGGTGGATAGACAAAGTCCATGCCTGCTCTGGAGGGCTGTTTTTTTTTTTTTTTTTTTTTAAATCAAGTCTCTTAACCCCAGAAAGAGAAGATGGCGTCTGTAAGAGTGTTATAGTGTTTCTCCCGAAAGCCTTGTAAATAGGGAGAACCACCTTTTGTGAGGAGGGAGACCTTTCATTTCCCTGTAGTAGCAGTCCTCCTCCTCCTGCTGGTTGGATTCCTGACAGGGAATGTCAAGTGTATCCACCATATGCTGGAGGAAAGTCAGCATGGACGAACTTTCCTACTGATCCGGGGAGCCACCAAAGTGAGGATCAGGGGAAACATCAGGCTCCAAGGGGTTAACCCCTGAAAGGCTGTCTGGAGCATCAAAATAGTCTTCATCATCACCACCCCCATAGGCCCCTGCCTCAGAGGGGGCTGCAGAAGGGTGTTTGCTTGACAGGGCCGGAAAACAGACCCCATTCCCTGCAGGGTCTGAAACATGCCATGCTTTTGCCACATCCTCAGCCAAGGGCAGTTCCTTCTGAAAATCATGGAGACTGTCAGGCTGTGTGCGCTTAGACTTATCCTTACGTCTTTTGCCTCCTGCCTGATCACCCTTGCCATTACGGGGAGTAACAGGAAGCAATTTTTCTTTGGTGCCACTTCATCAGTGGCAGAATCTGGCTCCCTTTTAGATCCAGGCACTTCATCAGTGCCCCTATTTTTTTTTTTTTTTTTTTTAGTAACTTCATCAGCACCAGATTATTTTTTTCTCTAGAAGACACCTTATCAGTGCCTCTTCTAGGCTTAGAGCTGGTAGATGCTTCATCAGCACCTCTATCTGAATTTTTTGAAGGCCCATCAGTAAGCCTGGATCTTTTTGGGACTGCAAAGGGCCCTTCCTCAGCCATCTTGCTCTGTTTCTCAAGGTTTTGGAACAATATTTAGAGCAAAGTGCACAATAAATGGTCTGGACCCAAACACTAAGCACAAATTGTGGGCATCAGCTTTGGCCACAATTCTGTGGCAATTTAGGCAATTTTTAAAACCTGTGGGTCCAGTTCTCTTTTTGGGGATTTCTGACGTGCCAATTGACAGAAACAGTTTTAAATTCAAAGATTCCACCACTGTTAGTAATGAAATGTGATCAGTTCCCTCGTGGTATGGAACCGCTATTTCTGAGGTAAAAACTACCTAAGAATCACAGTTCCCGATGAAGAGAACCGCGATATAAGTACTGTATTAAAAAGAACCATCGGAAAACCACAAACACGATAAAAATAAATATATAGGAAGGAACCGCGGAACCACTAATGTGCGTTTCCAGGAACCGCGATAAAAATAAAATACACTCAGCACAGCAAAAGAAAAATAAACTGAAAAGATTTTACCACAGAAGTTCAAGAAAATTTGTTTTCTTGGCTAAGTGACTGGAACACCGCAGAGGCAGTGTTGTTCAGCTGGTAGAGAAAAAATTCTGGTGCCTTCTCAGGCAGTCTCTCCTCAGCACACCCCCAAAGTCTTCTCAGATTGGCTGATGCCAATTAATTAGCATAAAGCACACCTCCGGGGCAGTACTACCTACTCAGCTAGCTGCTTTAAGTTACGGATGCTAAACGACCCCCTGGGGTAAGAAATACAGGTTCCCTCTTAAAGGAAGGAATATGTGACAGTGTTAAGTAAAATCCTGTCCCATTTGTTATGCAGAGAACTATTCTGTCATTTCTAATTCTGACACTTGTCTATATTTTGCCTGTCTGTACAATCAAATTTTCCTTGTGGCACCTAGGAATTGGTCACTAACTGTACCACAAATTCCCTGTTATCGCACTTTCTTCATCTGCCACTTCTGTTCCTTCCTTTTCCCATTGCTTCTCTGTGGTTAAAAATATATACAAATCTGTTTGCAAAACTGAGATCCCTTAGTTTGGAAATGTATAGAATTATATAGTCATAATGGTTACAGACAGCTACTTGGGTTCATTAGAAAAGTGAGCAATTTGGAACACAAGGGGTTGACCTAGAGAAGCCCATTGACCTTCACAAGATTGCTGACAAAGTTGTCAGCAGGAAATCAGCCGTCGGAAAGAATGGCTCAATTGGCTGAACCTGTTAAGATGACTAATGTACTCTTTAGGCTGCTCACAGGGAGGGCAATGACAAAATCGTGTTACATTTTGTGAAAAACAGGAGATACAGGATGCAGCAGTTAAACTACAAGGAAAAGACAAAAAGAAAGCAATGATTTGCTTAAGAGATTGAGATTTTACAGAAACTCAGAGGAATAATTTTTTGTTTCTACTGCATTTGTGAAGTGCTATCCTGCACAACTTTATTTTTTATAATTATAATACAAAAAACACTAGCAGATTTTACAACTTCTCCTGGTCTTCTTACACTTCCTGACCTATGCCTCGATGACAATAATGAGCACGGACAAGACTTTACAAGTCCTTAAAAAGACTGATCCATGTGAAAAAATGTTAATTTGCAGAAAAAGCACCACTACTAGTAGTCTACCCTGAGAGGCCAGGGGCTTACAAGGAAAGTTCCTTCAGCCTTTTATTCTGTTTCCCCGTCTAATCTGTAGGCATGCACAAAGACTGCCTCTATTGCACCTTCCTAATTTCATCAAGATTTAAATCTAAATGAAGGTACCCAAGTCTGGTGTGAAAAGCTGCTCGATTCTATCGCAAAGGTCATGACCCGACTCATTTAAGGCATCCTGTTCTGATGCCAAAGCCTGCAGTAGTTGCGCTGTATTAGTGCTGTTGCTGTCCTCTGCAGTCCCTATGTTCTTGTCTTATGCTGGCCATGAAACTTTTCCAAGACATAGTAAGTGCCCTTCTGTTTTCTGCAGTTTAAAGTGTATCCGAGTTAGAAAAAATGCTTTTAGAGAATACAGGGGTGTCACAAGACATGTAACAGAACTGAGAGTGTAACTTCTGCTGGCTTGTGCATATATGCTTTATAAATTCCCATGATGCCTTGCGCAAGTGGGGTCATCACCTTTGGAGCGGCGACAAACAGATTTTTACAGCAGGACAAAACACAGTGAAGCAACCTCATTTATATTTAAATTAGAATGACGTTAGGGGATGCAAGAGATGGAATCATTGCTCTTGTTCACAAACTACACATGTAAACAGAAAATAGGTGGAGGGGGACATTCCCTTTAATACTGTCCCTTTTACTGCTGCCCACTTGTTTTATGCAGGTGAATGTTTTCCAGCCGGCTTCTGATTACCATTAAATTCTGTCACTGTTTTCAAAATCCGTTTCCCTAAAAATCAGGGACAACAGTGCTGGAATTCAATAGTTGGGCATTCAGCACAATGCTTAACTTAGAAAGAGCACTGGTAAACAGTTGCTACCATAATATGAAACACCAGTAACCTTTGCTGTGCCACAGACTGATACAGTATACTGTATCAGTCTGAAGCACAGCAGTGGGTATACCATCAGTACAAAATTCCAATATATTCTAATTTTGTCGACAGCCCAAAGAATAAAAACCCTTGGACTTGCCTGTAAACTGGCAGAAGTCCACACATGTCAATGGTTAAGTGTGATCTATATTAATAATACACTGGCGTGACCACTTTAGAATCTTGTAATTTAGCCGGCCCAGTGGCGCCGAAGGTTGAGGTGCTAGATGCTTTACCTCGCGTCACACTGGCGACCTGGGTTCAGGAACGACGACGGGTCATCGGGATGGGGGGGGGGCAGGACTGAGCAGCCGAAAGCTCTCCCCTCCCAGGGAGACTGTCGCCACCCAGTAGTTCTGCTCCCATTGGGTAGAGGTCCGATGGGTAGCGTAGGCAGGATGGTGTGGCATGTGCATGCCTCCACACACGCACGCCCAGGGCATGGGGACAAGGTGAAAAACAGGGGGCAAACAAATTGCATTACATATATAATCTTGTAATTTCACTGAGGACAAAGACGTGCCTAACCACACTGTAGATAGACTCATGAGCATAAGAAAAGAATAAGAGGATGGGGAAAGTCAGAACATCTCATGCGCCTCCCTCCCCAACGTTTTTGCATTTTTCTGGTGAAAACTCTGAAAAACAAACTATAGGGCATTTATTTAGCAACAAAGGCATGAACAGTCTCCAGTCTGCTCCCTTCTCCCCCCACCACCACCACTTCTTTCAGAGTCCCTTTTCCTCACAAATGGGGTAACTAACAACCAGGACAAGGCACTACTTGAAACATGGGAGGGCTGCAAAAACATGGGGACTAAAACCAAAGCTTGGGAGCATCACTGTGCATAAATGCTTTAGAGGTAATGCTGTAGCCGATGAGACATGCCAATAATTAATATAATTTGGAGGGGGGGGGATCTACGCCCAGGTGAGTCGACAGAAAAAGAATGAATTGCACTTTCCCCTTGGTTTTTACTTCTGGAATATGACATCATCAAAATGTTAAAAATCTCTCATTGACCGCTCTAAGAGACCCACAAGTCTTAGAAATATTAGATCAAATTTGAAATATTCAATTTTAAACACTGCATGTTAGAAAATAACACTCACGATCTTCCATTTCCACATCCTGACCGCTGGCTCTACGCTGGCACTCCTCTGGGTACACTTGCTGCACCCTCTCCCACAGCTCCACATTGATCAGGGTGTTCTGCCGAGTATGGTACCGAGCCCACGATGAGACCCGTCGCCTACACAGTGGACAACACAGGTTGGCCTTCTCCACAGTAAGCTGAAAGCATGGATTACAGAGGGTGTGGTCGCAGGGCAAGGTCACTGGTTCTAGAAGGATCTCCCTGCAGATAGGACAAATACAGTCGGACAGAGCCAATTGGGCATCACTAGCCTGTGGCATCTTCAAACCAGCAAGGGCACGTCAGTCCTACAAAAATCAAATGAAAAAGAGAAATGCTTTAAATATTTATTGTATTCAACTGTCCCACATTAGGAGGGGAATTGCCATTTTACCACATCAGAACCCACAAAGTATGCTGGAGTTTTTTTTTTCAAGCAAACATCAAAATAAATAAAATAAAAAACATTAACCTAAGTAAAACTCAACCAAACGCAAGAAGTATAGACACAGGCTCACTATTTCCATAGCATTTTCATACTCTCACTTTCTCCAAGTTAGGATGATTTGTACACCCCGTATTTGGGTAACCAACATGGAGATTCATGTTGATACCCTATTGGGGCCCAATATCCATTGTGTGAAAGTCATCAAAACCTCCCCGTGAGTCTCACTCTCTCTAGCAATTATCAAACTGAGCAGAAGAAAGATTACTTAAAACGAAATGTTGCATCTCAGGTGGGCTATTACGAGGAACATCCTTTCTTTTACCCCTCAAAACTGCTCTGTCCCACATAGACAAAGTATTAACAGTATCTCTTTTATGAACATAAGTTATTAAAGCAGAAATTTATAATATTCAAAGATGCAAAATCAAAACTAAACTTCTACATGAATCAATAATGTTATGTGCTTGTTTCTGCATAATTAATGTATCCCACATTGTGAGGGCTAGTGTCCCACATTTCAATGCAACAGGCTGAGAAGTATGTCTGAGTTATGCCCGGTAACTAACTTGTAAAAACAGTAACAATGCAGACAGGGATGAGTAAATAATATTCTCCCCTGTCTGGGACCAGTAAATTTCCTTGACGGACAAATACAAAAGTAGTTGATTTCATTGTGAATGAATAATGAGGGGCAACTTCAAATTCAGTAACCGTTGTGGTAGGGCACTGAATGGATTGAGGGGTCAGGTGTCAACAGGAGAGTCAACCTTGAGCCCCAGCACCAACTTTCCAGTTTGCCACAGCTTTGCACCACGGCTTTCTAAAGCTGGCTGGCCTTATCAACTGCACAGGAGACTGGGCACAGAGTAACACTGCCGGAAGCTCCAGGAGTGCCTGGGGGAAGGGTACCAAACTGTGCCAGAATCTTTTTCAGTTCCTGACACGCATCTTTCAGTTTCTGACATGCTGGTTACATCCCAGCCCACCACTGAATATAACTGCAAAGTTTTCTTTTTTGGTTTTTAAACTTTATGTTTATTGAATTAATATACATATACAATACATACTCTGACATACAACATAACGAATAAACAAAAACAAACTAGCACTGAGGGCACCACGCCTCAATACACATAAAAATACTTCGACCTATGTCACAAGATACATCTGAGTGAGAGCAATAGCCACTATGTGCTCTAAAATAGTCCATAATGTAAAATCAAAGCTGCTGTACAAGTGAATCCAAGAACAGCATGGCTGACAGCAGTGGAAAAGTAAGAAGTGTCATTAAGGTCTATTCCTCCAACATAGGCGGGAAATAAATATGCCATGCAATTACAGTTACCCACAATATATGTGCCGGTGAGGAGGATGGAGTGCCCGACGGCTGCTCTCCCTTCTCGGGGGTCTTCTGCATGCTCCGCCGCAATACCACCATCTGGGGAGCCTGGGTGGAAAGGTGTAGTAGTTGGGGGTAGCAGCAGGCGGGAGGCATGTCTCAGCGGCGCCTCTTTAGTTCATTAGCTACTGCACGCCCGTCTGGGAACAAGGAAAACCTCAGTCTCTCCTAGGCGACTCTGCGCGCATCTCTGGCTCGTAGCAGCAGATCCCGCTGTACCGGATCTAAGATACAGTATGCTGGTGCTGGGGCGATAAGAATGGGATCCCTCCTCACCCCGCCTGGGGGGTTATCCGGATACCTAGGCTAGCGGAACCACAGGTACTCTAGGGACAGACCGCGATGACCACAGAGGGTGCAGTGCAGGGGATGTCAGAGAGGAACCAGTTAGAAGTATAAACATAAGGTTTAAAAAAAAAAAAAAAAAAAGCATACTGCGACCAATAACACAAACAGAATCACTGGAGCTGAACAATCGTAACCCAGGTGCCCACCCCACCCCCAAAAAAAACAAAACAAGAGTAAGAGAACATAATAAATACACAAGTCTCTTCAATACAGCTGGTCTACCACTTAAATAGAGGTGATCAATGTCACTTGAAAAGTTCAATATAGAAAATGAAAAATCAAGCAGCTGTAAAAACCCCCAGAACTCCATTTAAAAACCAGGAAAGCACTTAAATGAAGGCACCAGGGGACGACCATGATCCTCAGAGTCACACTCGTGATCATCTTCTCAGGCTGGTGGATGGCTGGCACCTTTTTCTGAGCCCATTTCAGGGAGTTCACTAGGTCTGTGAAGATACAGACCTTGCTTTGGTGGACGAGACAAAGGCAGGCAGGGAACAGCACACCAAGTGAAATATTGGCTTCTCTTAGCATGGCATGCACCCTGAAGCACTTTTCCTTTTGGCGCACAGCAAAATTACGATACAGGCAAAGACAGACCTGCTGTCCATCCTGGAGCAAAGTCTTGGTTTTCCAGGCAAGGACAAGAAGAAAAAAATTACTCACCTTAGTAATGTTGTTTCTTCTAATGGAGTCTTGCTATATTATGACATATGCAGCGAGTCCCAACCTTCGAACTGCTCCGGGGGTGAAAGAGTTAACTTTCCATGCCAGGCATGGAACGCTGGGCTCGAGCTCGGTTGAACACTCTGTCTGCTGTTCTTCAAACTCAAACTGTCAGATCTTTACGAGCTAAACTCACTAAGGTCCTGTGTGGAAGCTGTAAACCTACACTAGCCAACTGGCTACTAAATATAAGAACACATTTTTTTTCGTCCCAAAACAAAGACTCAAGTCAGGAGACCCAAAAAATGACCACCACCACCAAATCACCCCAAAAAGGAGGGGTGAAAAAACAAGAGTGGGCATCTCTACTAGTGCCAACACTGCACTGCCCACCCACATCCCAAAAACAGAGGTTCTGAAAGGGGCAGGCAGGGGGGGAGGTCTATAATATAGCAAGACTCCATTAGAAGAAACAACATTACTAAGGTGAGTAATTTTTTCATCAAACAACATGAAGTCTTGCTATATAATGACATATGCAGACTACACAGCAGTACCTCCATGGAGGAGTGACAGAACCTACTTAGGAAATAGGCTCTGAAGCACAGCTGTGCCAAACCGAGCATCACTCCTAGCATGGATATCCAGAGAGTAATGCTTGGTAAGAGTGAACTGTTTTCCAGGTAGCTGCTTGACAAACCTCTAGAATGGGGATGTCCCTGGCAGCAGCCAGGGAAGCAGCTGTACCTCTGGTAGAGTGAGCCCTCAGGCCTGAGGGAGGAACCTTACCCAGCTTTTCATAACAGAATTGGATACAAGAGACAATCCACCTGGCAATGGATCTTTTAGTGGCAGGTTTCCCTTTACCAACCTTACCATACGTGAGGAACAGTTGGAGGGAGTCAAACCTGTGACCCTTGAGTCGCTCAATGTAGTAACTAAGGGCTCTCTTCACATCTAAGGTGTGCAACCTCCTCTCGCCAGAGGAGGAATGGTCAGTGAAGTACACTGGAAGAGAAACAGATTGATTAAGGTGGAAATCTGAAACCACCTTAGGCAAGAACTTCCTGTTAGTCCTGAGGACCACCTTATCTCTATGAAAGGAGATAAAATCAGGCTCCACTGACAAGGCTTGTAATTCACTTATCCGTCTGGCAGAAGTGATGGCTACCAGAAACACAGTCTTCCAAGTCAAATACTTAAGCTCTGCTGAAGACAAGGGTTCAAAGGGAGGTTGCATAAGCTGAGCAATGCAAACATTAAGATCCCAGGCAGGGGCAGGGTCCCTGAATGGAGGGTTGGTGTGAAGCAATCCCTTGAAAAACTTAGAAAATACAGGATGAGCTGAAAGAGAAGAGGGTTTACCTGCTGAAATAAAAGCAGACACAGCTGCCAAATGCACCTTTAGGGTAGCTGGTCTCAGCCCCAAAGTGTTTAAATGGACCATATAATCCAGGACTGTGGGTAAATCAGCAGATTCTGGGGAAATATGCCTCCCAGAGCACCATATGGAAAACCTCTTCCATTTGGAATTATAAGTAGCCCTGGTGGAAGGCTTCCTAGATGCCTTCAATATATCCATTACACCTTGGGAGAGGTGTAGATCAGTAAACTAACTCTTCAAGAGCCAGGCCTTGAGATTGAGAGATTTGAGGTTCGGGTACCAAACCCTTCCCTGAGCACAGGTTAACAGATTGTGATTCCGGGGAAGACACAGGGGAAGATGGACTGCTAAGGACAGTAGGAGAAGATACCAGGGTTGTCTGCCCAATCTGGAGCAATCAGAATCACTTTGCAGGATTGAGATCTGATTTTGACTAACACTTTGAACAAGAGAGGGAAGGGGGGAAAGGCATAAAGAAACTTCCCTTCCCAATTGAGAACTAACGCATCCAGAGGGACTGAGCCCAACACTGGGGGCCTGCAGCAAAAAGAAAAAATTACTCACCTTAGTAATGTTGTTTCTTCTAATGGAGTCTTGCTATATTATAGACATTAGCAGTTTGATCCAGCTCTAGAACTGCCCCAGAGTGAAATGGTTAAAACCATTCCAAAATAGAATTTTGGCACGAGAGCAGCTCTAACTGTGTCATTTCAAACTTGAACTGTCAGATCTCTACGAGCCAAACTCACTAAGGTCTGTGTGGAAGCTGTAACCTACACTAGCCAAATGGCTACCTAAATAATAACAACCATTGATGGTCCCAACACCCAAGACTCAAGTCAGGGGACCAGAAATACTAACACCATTCTAATAATATGAAAATGGAACATAAGTATAATAAAACACACACACACACACGTACACATACACACCCCCAAAGTCCCAAAGGGGACAAATGCTAACAGGACATAAGTACTGCCCACACCCCACCAAGTAGAGGTTCTGAGAGGGGCAGGTTGGGGGGGAGGTCTATAATATAGCAAGACTCCATTAGAAGAAAACATTACTAAGGTGAGTAATTTTTTCTTCAAACAACATAATCTTGCTATATTATAGACATTAACAGAATACACAGCAGTACCTCCATGGAGGAGGGCAGAACCTACTTAGGCAATAGGGCTCTGAAGAACAGTTGTGCCAAACCGAGCATCTCTCCTGGCCTGGACATCCAGGGAGTAATGCTTGGTAAAAGTGTGTACCGTTTTCCAAGCAGCAGCCTGGCACATCTCTAATAAAGGGATATCTCTGGCAGCAGCTAGAAGATGGACTGTACCCCTGGTAGAATGAGCCCTCAAACCGGGGCTCTGCACACTTCTGATAACAAAATTGGATACAAGAGACAATCCACCTGGCTATTGATCTCAGTGGCAGGTCTGCCTTTCCCAACTTCACCACAGGTAAGGAAAAGTTGGAGGGATTCAAACCTGTGACCTTTGGTACGCTCTATATAATAACTAAGAGCTCTCAACATCCAGGCTGTGCAACCTCCTCTCACCCGAAGAGGAGTGATCAGTGAAAAATACTGGAAGGGAGATAGATTGATTAAGATGGAAATCTGAAACCACCTTAGGCAAAAAAAACTTCCTATTAGTCCTAAGGACTACCTTATCCCTGTGGAAAGAAATAAAGTCAGTCTCCACTGACAAGGCTTGCAATTCACTTATACGTCTGGCAGAAGTGATAGCCACTAGAAAAACAGTTTTCCAAGTTAGGTACTTAAGCTCTGCAGAAGACAGAGGTTCAAAAGGGGGTTGCATTAACTGAGCAATGCAAACATTAAGGTCCCAAGCAGGGGCCGGTTCCCGAAAGGGAGGATTAGTATGAAGCTATCCCTTAAAAAACTTGGAAAACATAGGATGAGAGGAAAGAGGGGATGACTTTCCTGCTGACACAAAAGCAGACACAGCTGCCAAATGAACTCTCAGGGTAGCTGGTCTGAGACCCAAGGAATTAAGATGTACCATGTAATCTAACAAAATGGGCAATTCAGCAGATTCTGGGAAATATTTTCCCAGCACACGAATGGAAAACCTTTTCCATTTAGAACTATAAGTAGTCCTAGTGAAAGGCTTTCTGGAAGCCTTTGGGATCTCAAGAACACCCTGAGAGAGGGTGTAAATCAGCAAACTCTAACTGCGTCAAGAGCCAGGCCTTGAGGGTTGAGGGATTTGAGGTCCGGATACCAAACCCTTCCCTGGGCACAAGTCAACAGATTGTGAATCCTGGGAGGCACTGGGAAGATGGACTGTCAGAGACAGAAGGAGTGGGTACCAGGGCTGCCTGGCCCAATCCGGGGCAATCAGAATCACCCTGCAAGGCTGAGATCTGATTTTGACTAGTACTTTGAATAGGAGAGGAAAGGGAAGCATGAAGAACTTCCCTCCCAATCCAGAAGAAGGGCATCCAGGGAACTGAGCCCAGCACTGGAGGCCTGCAACAGAACAGAGGAAGTCTGTGATTGTCTGGGGCAGCAAAAAGATCTATCTGAGGGATACCCCACCTGGCAAAAACTATCCCCAGCACTTAAGGATCCAGGGACCATTCATGATGGCCTTGGGAAATCCTGCTGAGGGCATCCGCTAGGACATGGTCCTTCCCTGGAAGATGAACTGCTATGAGGGAAGTGTTCAGGGAATAGGCCAGAGACCACAAGAAAAAATTACTCACCTTAGTAATTGCTTTTCTTCTCATGGAGTCTTGCTATATTATAACAATAGCAGACAGCCACTGCAGCTGAACTGCCCCGGAGAGGAAGGAGTTAACTCCAGAAGATCTGGAGTTCTACAGCGCGAAGGCGCTGTGCCCAAAGCTCTATCTGGCAGTTTCAAATGAAACTGTCAGATCTTTATGAAGCTAACATCAAAGGACGGAAAGTCTGTGTGGAAAAAACTACACTAGCCCATGGCTACCTACCAGTAGTAATACACAACAATATAAAGAACAAAGAAACACTCAGAGCCATAATAACAAAAATTGATGGTATTATGGTTGCTTTACCACCCGACACATATGAACCCCCTTCCCCAAAGACTCAAATCCAGGAAGGGGCAATATAAATAACCTAAATGAAACAATCTAGATCCCTAACCCAAAGGAAAAGAGGTAAGGGAAAAACTACAATGGCATGACACAGTGCTTGCACCAATTCGCCACCTACCCAAGTAGAAGTTCTGAGAGGGGCAGGAGGGAGGGTGGTTATAATATGAAGACTCCATGAGAAGAAAAGCAATTACTAAGGTGAGTAATTTTTTCTTCAAACACCATAAGTCTTGCTATATTATAACTAATAACAGATACACAGCAGTACCTCCATGGAGGAGTCGCAGAACCTACTTAGGAAATAGGCTCTGAAGCACAGCTTGTGCCAAACCGACATCTCTCCTGGACTGGACATCACGAATAATGCTTGGTAAAGGTGTGAACTGTCTTCCAGGTAGCAGCTTGACAAATCTCCAGAATGGGGATGCCTCTAGCAACCGCTAGAGCATAGCTGTACCCTGGTGGAGTGGGCCCTCAATCCTGAGGGGGTACTCTCCCAGTTTCTGATAACAGAATTGGATACAAGAAACAATCCACCTTACAATTGTTCTCTTAGTGGCAGGTTCCTTTGCCAACCTCGACATAGGTAAGAAAGAGTTGGAGGATTCGAACCTATATGACCTCATAAACTCTCTAAATAGTAGCTTAAGGCTCTTTTGACATCCAGGCTACAGAGTCTCCTCTCACCTGAGGAAGAATGCTCAGTGAAAATACTGGGAGAGAGATAGATTGATTCAGGTGGAAATCAGAAACCACCTTAGGCAAAAACTTTCTTAGTCCTAAGGACTACCTTATCTCATGGAAAGAGATAAAATCTTCTTCCACTGACAGGGCCTGTAGATCACTTAGTGTGTCTGGCAGAGGTGATAGCTACTAGGAAAAGCGGTTTTCCAAGTTAAATACTTGAGCTCTGCAGAAGACAGAGGCTCAAGGGGTTGCATTAACTGAGCAATGCAAATATTCAGGTCCCAGGCGGAGCTGGTTCCAAGGAGGGTTAGTATGAAGTAACCCTTTAAAAACTTGAGAACACCGGTGAGAAGAAAGGGAGGCAGGCTTCCTGCTGACACAAAAGCAGAGACAGCTGCCAGATGAACCTTCAGGTAGCTGGTCTAAGGCCTAGGAATTCAGATGGACCAAATAGTCAGTAGAATGGGAAGATCAGCAGATTCTGGGATAATCTGCCTCTCAGAGCACCAGATGGAAAACCTCTTCCACTTAGAATTATAAGTGGCCCTAGCGGAAGGCTTCCTGAAGCCTTTAAAATATCCATGACACCTTGAGAAAGGTGTAAGTCAGCAAATTCTAGCTCCTCAAGAGCCAAGCCTTGAGGTGGAGGGATTGAGGTCCGGATACCACCTCTCCCCTGTGCACAGGCCAGTAAGTCGTGGACTCTGGGCAGGCTCAGGGCAGGGTGAACTGCCAAGGACAGGAGCAGAGGGTACCAGGGCTGTCTGGCCCAATCTGGGGCAATCAGAATAACTCTGCAAGGTTGAGATCTGATTTTACTAGTACCCTGAAAAGGAGAGAAAGGGAAAGGCATACAGGAACTTCCCTTTCCAGTCCAACAGAAAAGGCGTCAGAGGGCCTGAGCCTCAGAACTGGAGGCCTGCAACAGAAAAGAGGAAGTTGGTGGTTGTCTGGGGCTGCGAAAAGATCTATCTGAGGTGCCCATCTGGCAAAGACAGACCCCAGCACTTGTGGATTCAGAGCCCATTAAGTGATGGCCCTGAGAAATTCTGCTGAGGGCGACCACCTGAGACGCTGTCCTTCCCTGGGAGATGAACCGCTATCAGGGAGGTGTTCAGGGAGTAAGCCAGAGACCACAACTTCATTGCTCGGTGCACAAGGCTGAAGACAGAGTGCCCCTTGCTTTGATGTACCACATTGTGGTGGTATTGTCTGTCCTGACTTGAACCACTTTGTTCTGGACAGAATCTGAAAACACCCAAGAGCTAAAAGACAGCTCTGAGTTCCAAAAGATTGATGTGGAGCAGAGACTCCTGAGGAGACCATACCCTGAGTGGCAAGGTCGCCCTATGAGCCCCCCACCTAACAGGGCATCCGTGGTGAGGGTGAGGGAGTGAGAAATGGGAATGAAGGGAACCCCTGTCTTAAATTGCTCTGGACCTGCCACCAGTGGAGGGCTAGGATCAGAGTTTGAGTAACTGGGACCAACTTGAAGGGGTCCTTCCTTTGAGACCAATAGGCCCTCAAATGGAACTGAAATGTCCCTCATCTGGAATCTTGCTCCCTGCAACAGCTGTGGAAGCAGCCATGTGCCCGAGGAGTTGCAGAAAATGCCTTGCTGGTCGAGAGACCCGCAGAGGTGTAAAGGAGGATGCCAGGGCGATGAGTCTGTCCACCCTTTCGAGGGAAGAAAGAACCCTGGCTAACCTTGTTCAATTCTGCGCCTATGAGAAGTTGGGACCTGAACTGGTTCACAGAACTGACTTTGGTAAGTTTAGCAGGAATCCCAGGGAAGTGAGAAGCTGCTGGGTGACTTGCAGTGGATTCACCTGACCTGGAGACTGACCCACAATGAGCCAGTCATCCAGGTAGGAAACACAGCAACCCTTGGCTTCTTAGCGAGCCACTACACAGCGAGACATTTGTGAATACCCTTGGCGCAGAGGTAAGGCCGAAGGGCATTGCCCTGAACTGAGTGAGCCTGAGGGCAGTTCAAACCTGAGGTACTTCGGGTGAGAAGGCCTGATCAGAACATGAAAATAGGCATCCTTGAGGTCCAGGGAAGCTAGCCAGTCCCCTGGCCTTAGGGAAAGCAATATCATTGCCAGAGTCAACATTTTGAACTTTGGTTTCAACAGATGCTTGTTCAAGTATCTTAAATCTAGAATGGGCCGCCATTCTCCTGTCTTTGGGGGTAAGAAAGTATCTTGAATAAAGCCCTTGCCCTGATATGTGGGGAGGGGAACCCTTTCCACTGCTTTGCAGTCCAGCAGGCAGAAACCTCTGCTTCCAAATCAAGGGCTTCTGAAGGATTTGCAGGTGGAAAATGCCTGGCTCCTCATCTTTGGAAAGTGTTTGAAGCTGAGAACCAGACCCTGGCCTATTACCTCCAGAACCCATCTGTCCGTAGTTAGGGACAGCCAGTTCCGGCTGAAATAGGCCAACCTGCCCCCCACTGGTACAGGAGCATCGGCCCTGGGCACCACATCAGGGTGCCTGCTTAGCAGCAGCCTTAGGCTGAGGGGAGGGGGACGGTCTACTTGTGCCTCGTCTACCCCTGCCTCTGAAGAAACCCCTCTGCGAGACAGCAGAGGAGGCTTGAAATTGGTAAAAAGGCCTGGAAAAAGGCCTGCCCCTACCTCTGGGAGCATGCCTTTGTGGCATGGCATGCTTCTCCTTAGCCTGGGCACTTTTGTAGGTAGTTCTGTATTCATCCATCTTTTTCATATAGTTTTCTGTTTGTTCCCCAAAAAGAGAATTTCTACAGGAAAATCCATAGCCTTTGACTGGGTATCTTGGGACAGATTAGTGCATCTGAGCCATGCCAACCCACAGGAAGCTACGAAGTGGCCATGACCCTAGAAAACATCATTAACATCAACAGCAGTATGAAATTGAACTTTAGAGGCTTCAATGCCATCAGCAGCCACCTGTTCCAACTCACTAGCCAGCTGGCCATGGCCTGCTTGGCTACTGCACTCTGTGTCCCACCTAGATTTCTGATATCTAGCTACATAAGCCATATAATTTGCCTGCCTGAGTCCCAAAAGCTGCCATATACTGTTTCTTACACCATGGCATCAATCTTCCTGGAATCCTTATCAGGAGGATGTGAGGCCAGGGGAATATTAGCCTTGTCACAGGCTGCAGCTTGTACCACACCTACATGACTACACTGCTCAGTGAGGAAGTCTGTATCAAGGCCTGACAAAGTATACCTTCTGTCCATTTTTTTATCTACAGGAGGGACAGAATGAGGATTTTTTAAAATCTTTGTTGTTTGCTTCCTAAATGACTTATGCAAAGGAATAGACAACCTCCTAGACTCTGGAATATCCATCATTTCCACATAATCAGGCTCCTCTTGCTCATCCACAGCCTCCTCTAAAGGAAGCTGGAGGTTTCTGCAACCTTTTGTAAAAATAAAGAAAGAGGACTCAGACAGAATAGGAGGAGATTCTAAAGGTCTGTCTGGAGAAATGTCCGTTCAATGGCGCGTCCAGACCCCACAGCCACACATATATTGATCAATTCCTCCTCCCCTCCTGTGGTTCTTAAAATCCTCAACTTCAAAATCCTGAACCACTGGGACTGAACCGAACCAACCTTTACCAGCTGTTGGTGGTTCTACAGATCCCTGAGACAGTGACTGGACAATCTGAATGGCTTTAGCTATCTCTGCAGCAGTTGGAGACACAATTTTGGACTCCAGACCTACTGATTTCCTTGTCTTTTTACTTGGGACTGGTTCCTCTGAACCAGCCTTCCTTTCTGCAGAAAGTCTGCCCTGGTCAGAGGGCACTCCCTCTGGTCAGTGGAGTGCTGGACCGGGCCTTCATCGGGTCAGCGGACTTTTTAGCCTCTCGTTCCGCAGGCTGACCCAATCTCTTCTCCAGGGTGGCTGCAGGAAATTTTTACACCTGGCAGTCTGACGGGAGGTGGTCAGCCCCAGACAATAAACACAAGTGGTGTGGGTCAGCCTTGGCAAAGGCGTCCCCCACAGACATCACTGATGTTGAAACAGTGGGCCGGTTTTTATTTGGGTTTCTCGAGACATAATACCAGCCTAACAAAACTTGCCCTTTTGATGGCAGTGCCAGGCAAGACACCCTTTATCGGTTCCTAACCGTGTCACGGTATTTGAAAAACGTTATAATTCCGGTTTTTTAGAACCCGAGAGAACCGGAACCGCACTCTAAAACCCACTGTACACTTTTAAAATGAAAAAACCAACCGGTCGTTCAAAACCGAACCGATAATTTTCCACACAGACTTAAATTTTTGTATTTACGTTACCAATAGAGCTTTAAAACCGAAATCGGTAAAAATAATAACTTTTGCGGTTCAAATGAACGAAAAATACTCGCTTGAACCGAGAATGAACCGAGCTGAAGGAGCTGATCTCCGGAGCGACTGTTCAGTGAAGCGGAGTAAAGAATCTGACAGTTTCATTTGAAACTGCCAGATAGAGCTTTGGGAAAAGCACCCTCGCGCTGTAGAACTCCAGATCTTCTGGAGTTAACTCCTTCCTCTCCGGGGCAGTTCAGCTGCAGTGGCTGACTGTTATTGTTATAATATAACAAGACTTCATGGTGTTTGAACTTCATTGCCTCGGTGCACAAGGCCGAAGACCGAGTGCCCCCCCCTGTTTGTTGATGTACCACATTGTTGTGGTGTTGTCTGTTCTGACTTGTATCACCTTGTTGTGGACAGATGCAGAAAAAGCTTGAAGAGCTAAAAAGACAGCTCTGAGTTCCAGCAAATTGATGTGGAGCAGAGAATCCTGAGTGGAAAGGTACGCCCATGTGGGCTCCCAACCCAGAAGGAAGCATCTGTAGTGAGAGTCAGAGTTGTGGAAGGGGAAATGAAGGGACCCGGCTCTTGAATTGCTCTGATCCTGCCACCACTGGAGAGCTAGGATCAAGGTTCGAGTCACTGGGACCAACTTGGAAAGGGGTCTCTTCTCTGAGACCAAAAGGTTCTCAGAGTGAAACAGATGTCTCATCTGAAATCTGGCTCCCTGCACAACAGCTCTGGATGCAGCCATGCCCCAGGAGCTGCAGAAATGTCTTGCTGGTCGAGAGACCTGCAGAGGAGTGAAGAGGCCAGGAGCCACTAGAATTCCTTACCCTTTCTGAGGGAAGAAAGGCTCTGGCTAGCTTGTGTCCAATTCTGCCCCTATAAAGGTGAGTACCTGGACTGGTTCCAGAACAGACTTTGGTAGGTTTGCAGAAAACCAGGGAGGTGAGAAGCTGCTGGGTGACCTGCAGGTGAATTTACCTGTTCTGGGGACTGGCCTACAATGAGCCAGTCGTCTGAGATAGGAAAAACAGCAATCCTCTGCCTCCTTAAGTGGGCCACTGCCACTGCTAGACACTTGTGAATACCCTTGGAGCAGAGGTAAGGCCGAAGGGTGCTCTGAACTGGTAATGACCTGAGGGCAGTTCGAATCTGAGGTACTTTCAATGGGATCTTCTGATTAGGACATGGAAATAGAGCAACCTTGAGGTCCAAGGGGCTAGCCAATCCCTGGCCTTGGGAAGGTAAAATCATTGCCAGAGTTACCATTTTGAACTTTGGTTTCAAAAAGATGCTTGTTCAGATATCTGAGATCTAAAATGGGCCATTCTCCTGTCTTTTTGGGGTAAGGAAGTATCTGGAATACAGACCCCTGCCCTGATGCAGGGAGGAACCCTTTCTACTGCTCTAGAGCTAACAGGGATGAGACCTGTTTCCAGAGAGGTCTCTTGAAGCACTTGCAGGTAGAAAAGTCTGCTTCTCAACTAGGGAACTTTTCTGAAGCTGAGAACCAGACCCTGGCTTACTACTTCCAGAACCCACTTGTCTGAGGTTAAAGAGCCCAATTCTGATTGAAGTAAGCCAGCCTGCCCCCACTGGTACAGGAGAATCAGCCCTGGGCACCCCATCAGGGTGCCTGTTTCTGAGGAGCTTTAGGCTGGGGGTGGGCAGGTCTGCCCACCCTAGATCTGCCCTGCCTCTGAAGAAGCCTCTGAGCATGGGCAGAGGGAGGCCTGGAGTCCTGGTAGAAGGCCTGTGAAAAGGCTACCCCTACCCCTGAGGCATGCCTTTGAGGAATGGCTTGCGGCTCCTTAGCCTGGCACTCTTGTAAGTATCCTATATTCATTCATCTTCTTCATGTAATTCTCTGTCTGCTCTCCAACAGAATTTCCCACCACAGGAAAATCCATAGCCTAGTCTGGGTATCCTGTGACAAACTAGTACACCTGAGCCAGGCCAACCTAGAAAGCTACAGATGTGGCCATGACCCTAGAGAAACATCATTAACATCCACAGTAGCATGAAACTGAACCTTACAGGCTAATGCCATCAGCAGCCACCTGTTCTAGTTCACTAGCCAGCTGGCCTATGGGCCTGCTTGGCCATTTGCATAACAGTATCCCATCTAGATTTCTGATACCTAGCTACATAAGCCATATAATTTGCTTGCCTGAGTCCCAGAGAGGCTGCCATATACTGTTTTTTGCCATGGCATCAATCTTCCTGGAATCCTTGTCAGGAGGATGTGAAGCATGAGGAATATTAGCTATCACAGGCAGCAGCCTGAACTACTAACATGATCTGCATTGCTGAAAGGAATTCTGTATCAGGGCCTGACAATGTATACCTTCTGTCCATCTTTTTATCTACAGGAGGCACGATTAGGAGCTTTTAAAATTTTAATTGTTTGTTTCCTAAAAGACTTATGTAAAGGAATAGACAATCTCCTAGACTGGAATATCCATCATTTCTACAAAATCAGGCTCCTCTTGCTCATCCACAGCCTCTTCTAAAAGGAAGCTGGAGGGTTTCAGCAATTTTTTTATAAAAGATAAAAAAGAGATGGGGACTCAGACAGCATAGGGGGAGATTCTAAAGGTCTGTCTGGGGAGATGTCCGGTTCAATGGACACACCCACACCTTCCCAGCCACATTCATACTGTTCATAATCCTCCTCCCCCTCCTCTGGGTCATAAAATTCCTCAATATCATAATCCTGAGCCACTGGGACCGGACGAACCGACCTTTTACCAGATAGTGGTGGTTCGGACGGACCCTGAGACAGTAACTGGACAATCTGTATGGCTTTTGCTATCTCTGCAGCAGTTGGAGAAGGAATTTTGGACTCTAGACCTGCTGATTTTCTTGTTTTCTTTACTGGAATTGGTTCCTCAGAACCAGCTTTTCTTTGCCGAGAAGTCTGGCCTGGTCAGAGGGCACTCCCTCTGGTTAGCTGGCACCGAACCGGGCGTCCATCGGGTCAGCGGACTTTTAGCCTCCTCGTTCCCTGAGCCTGCCCAATCTTTTTTCCAGGGTGGCTGCAGGAAATTCTTACATACCTAGCAGTCTGACAGGAGGTGGTCAAACCCCAGACAATAAACACATGTGGTGTGTGGATCAGCCGCTAAAGACTTCCCACAAACATCACAGTGTTGAAACCCAGTGGGCCCGGTTTTCTTTTGGGTTTCTCAGACATAATGCCAGCCCTAACCAAAACTTGCCCTTTTAACGGCAGTGCCAGGCAAGACACCCTTATCGGTTCCTAACCGTGTACTGGTATTGGAAAAAACGTAATAAATCAGTTTTTTAGAACCAATAAGAACGAGAACCGCACTCTAAAATAGTAACTTTTAGTTTTAAATGAGTTTTAAACCCACTGATCGGTTCAAAACCAGACCAATAACACACAAGTTCCACACAGACAAAACCTTCATTTACTTACGGTTACCACAGATACAGCTTGAACCGAGCGGTTTTGCGGTTAAAATAAAACTATTCTCGGTTAAATCCAACGAGAAAAACACTTTCAAACCGAGAAATGAACCGAGCAGAAGGAGAAATCTCCGGAGCGACTGTTCACTGAGGCGGAGTAAAGAATCTGACAGTTCAAGTTTGAAATGACACAGATAGAGCTGCTCTCGTGCCAAAATTCTATTTTGGAATGGTTTTAACCATTTCACTCCGGGGCAGTTCTAGAGCTGGATCAAACTGCTAATGTCTATAATATAGCAAGACTTCATGTTGTTTGAAAGGGGAAGTTGGTGATTGTCTGGGGCTGCAAAAAGATATATCTGTGGGGTGCCCCATCTGGCAAATATTACCCCCAGGACCAGGGGATCCAGTGACCATTCGTGATGGACCTGGGAAATCCTGCTGAGAGCATCTGCCAGGACATTGTCCTTGCCTGGGAGGTGAACTGCCGTAAGGGAGGTGTTCAGGGAGTAAGCCAGAGACCACAACTTCATTGCTTCGGAGCACAAGGCCGTAGACCGAGTGCCTCCTTGCTTCTTGATGTACCACATTGTAGTGGTGTTGTCTGTTCTGACCTGTACAACTTTGTTCTGAACAGATCTGGAAAAAGCTTGAAGTGCTAGAAAAACTGCTCTGAGCTCCAACAGGTTGATGTGGAGCAGAGATTCCTGAGGGACCACAGTCCCTGGTAGTGAGGTCGCCCATGCGCCCCCACCCCAAGAGGGATGCATCTGTAGTAAGGATTAAAGAGTGAGACAGAGTGACAAAGGGAACCCCTTGCCTCAGGTTGCTCTGATCCTGCCACCACTGTAGGACTTGGATCAGGGTTCGAGTTACTGGGATCAACTTGGTTAGAGGGTACTTTCTTTGAGACCAAAAGGCTCTCAAATGGAACTGGATGTCCCTCATCTGAAACTTTGCCCCTTGCACTACTGCAGTGCAGGCAGCCATGTGGCCTAGTAACTGCAAGAAATGTTTGGATGGCCAAGACACCAGTGGATGAAAACAGGAAGCCAGAGAAGTGAGGGATTGGACCCTTGATAGAGGAAGGAAGGCCCTGGCCTGAACAGCGTCCAGCTCCACTCCTATAAATGTGAGAAGCTGAACTGGCTCCAGAACAGACTTTTCCAGATTTAGGACGAATCCTACGGAGTGCAGAAGATTTTGAGTGACCCCTAGAACTGATCTGACTTGGTCTGGTGACTGACCTACTAAGAGCTAGTCGTCCAGGTAAGGAAACAGAAGGATGCCTTGTCTTCTGAGGAAGGCTACCACTACTGCTAGGCATTTGGTGAATACACTTGGGGCAGATGTGAGGCCGAATGGCATTGTTCTGAACTGGTAATGGCCTGAGGGCAGTTCGAACCAGAGGTACTTTCAGTGGGACTCCCCGATAGGTATGTGGAAATAGGCATCCTTGAGATACAGAGCGGCTAGCCAGTCTCCTGGTCTCAGAGAGGGAAGAATAATTCCCAGAGTCACCATCTTAAACTTTGGCTTTAGTATGTGTTTGTTTAGGTACCACAGATCCAGGATGGGTTGCCACTCCCCCGTCTTTTTCAGAGTGAGGAAGTACCTTGAATACAATCCTTTTCCCCTGTGAATGACAGGTATGCTCTCCACTGCCTGCAGAAGCAGTAGAGAAGAAACCGCTGTTTCTAAGGCCTGCGTTTCCTCTGCTGAGGAAGGACAGAAAGCCTTTGCTCTCAACTTTGGGAACCTGCTGAAGCTGAGAGCAAGACCCTGGCTCACTACTTCCAGGACCCACTTGTCTGAAGTGACAGACTTCCAGACCAGGAAAAAGTAAGCCATTCTGCCCCCTCACAGGAATTAGGGAGACGACCCTGGCTGACACATCAGGGTGTCTGTTTGGCAGGGGGCTTAGACTGAGAGGAGGATGCCGCCCTTGTCATCCCCCTTCTGCCTCTTCCCATAAAGAACCCCCTCAGCTGAAAAGAGGAGGAGGCCTGGGCCTGGCAGAAAGGCCTGCCCCTGCCAGCCCTGGATTGCTGTCTCTGAGGAGTGGACTGCTTTTCATTGGTTGCAGCACTCCTGTATGTGGTCCTGTATTTGTCCATCTTTTTCATGTACATCCCTGTTTGTTCCCCAAACAGAGAGTTACCAGTGACAGGAAAATCCATGGCTTGGTTTGGGTATCCCGAGATAAACTGGTACACCCGAGCCAGGCAAATCTCCTCATGGAAACAGATGCAGCCATGACCCTAGAATGAACATCATTCGAGTCCACAGCAGCATGAAACTGGACCTTAGAAGCTTCGATGCCACCCACAGCCACCTGCTCCAGCTCCTTGGCCAGCTGGGAAAGGGCATTCTTAACCAGCTCCAGAACCGTACCCACCTGGACTTCTGGTATCTGGCTGTACATGCCATATAATTGGATTGCTTCAGTCCCAAAGAGGATGCCAAGTACTGCTTCTTTGCCATGGCACCCACTTTCGTGGAATCCTTATCTGGGGGGAGTGAGATGCCAGGGGAATATTAGCCTTGACACAGGCTGCAGCTTGCACTACCCCAACATGGCTGCAATGGTTAATAAGCAAATCCATACCCGGGCCTGACAGAGCATACCTCCTGTCCATTTTCTTATCCACAGGAGGTATGCATGTTGGAAACTAATATTTTTGGGTCTGTTTCCCCAGGGACTTGTGCAGATGGATAGACACCATTTTCAACTCTGGGACATCCATCATAGAAACAGTCGGGCTCCTTCTGATCCTGTTCAGCTTCTTCCACTGGAGCTGAAGAGTCTCAGCCACCTTCTTGTAAAACAAGAAGTGGGAGGGGGACTCAGAAAGCCTGGGAGGAGACACATTAGAAGGCCTGTCTGGGGAGA
This sequence comes from Neoceratodus forsteri, assembly GCA_016271365.2. Classification (NCBI taxonomy): domain Eukaryota; kingdom Metazoa; phylum Chordata; order Ceratodontiformes; family Ceratodontidae; genus Neoceratodus; species Neoceratodus forsteri. Next base: position 370,236,189 of record CM028137.1, read on the forward strand.
TGTCAGGCTCAACAAGCTCATCTAGGTCTTCATAATACTCGTCTTCATCATCTTCGTCTCCTTCCCAATCACCCTCATAAAATGCTTCAGGGTCTTACACAGGAGCAGACAAGTCCGACCGAACCGACCGTTTCTGTGCCGGTTCGGTCGGAACCGGGCAAAGCAACTGCACAATAGCGGTCGCTTTGGCTATCTCATCAGCAGTCGGACCATGGGAACCGGGATCCAAACCGGCTGACTTACGCTTTCCTTTTGCAGGGACAGATTCCGCTGAATCGGCTTTCCCATTGCCCGAGGAGGTATCGCCAAGGTCAGTGGTCACCCCCTCACATTCGGTCGGAGATGAACCGGGCAGGCCATCCAGGTCAGCGGTTTTTCGGCCATCCTTTCCTTCAGCCTACTTAAACATTTTTCAACAGTGGCCTTAGGAAAGTTCCTGCAGATTTGGCAGTCTTCTTTGAGGTGGTCAAACCCCAGACAATACACACAGATGAGGTGGGGATCAGCCTTGGCGAAAGCCTCCACACACTCAGTGCAGTGTTGAAACCCAGTGGGCCCGGTTTTCTGTTGGGGTTTCTCAGACATGCCTTTAAACACAAAGTCACCCTTACCAGCGTTCAAACCAGACGACTACAAAATCTATCGGTTCCAACCGTGTCACGGGTTGGATGAAAGAAACGGAAAAAATCAAAGATTTTTCAGGAACCGATACCAGAAACCACACTAAAACACCTGTGAAAAACAGTGAACAAATCGCTTTGGTTCCCAACTGGACCGACCGGCAAGAAACCGAAAAACGAAAACAATTTCTTTACAAACCACACTACTACCTACTAATACACTTACTGTACAGGAACAGAGATGTAAAGACAAAAAAAAATAAGTAAGTGGCTTATTAAACCGAATGATTTTACCACAACCGAACCGAAGTGAAGGAGAGAATCTCCGGAGCAACTTCACAGTAAGGCGGAGTAAAGAATCTGACGGTTACACTGAAGAGTGCCTGGGACAGAGGTTTGAAAACAGAGCTTGAATTCAACGTTGTACGCCTTGGCACAGAGGTAACTCTTTCCTCTCCGGAGAAGTTCAAGTACTGGGGCTAACTGCTTCAAACACCATGAAGTCTTGCTATATTATGACTTAAGGCAGTTAGCCACAGCACTTGAACTGCCCCGGAGAGGAAACAGTTAACTCCAGGGAGACTGGAGTTCTAAAGCGCGAGAGCGCTATGCCAAAGCTCTATCTGGCAAGTTTCAAATGAAACTGTCAGATTCTTTACTCCGCTTCACTGAACAGTAACTCCGGAGATCAGCTCCTTCAGCTCGGTTCATTTCTCGGTTCAAACGAGTATTTTCGGTTCATTTGAACCGGCCAAAAGTATTTATTTTACCGCATTTCGGTTCAAAGCTCTATCTGGTAAACCGTAAATACAGGATTTAAAGTCTGTGTGGAAAATTAATTATCGGTTCGGTTTTGAACCGATCGGTTTGCTAAAATAAGCATTTCTATTCATATTTTGGGCTTTTTAGAGTGCGGTTCCCTGTTCTTATCGGTTCTAACAAAACCTATACTTTTGGGGTTTTTTTCAAATACCCGTGACACGGTTAGGAACCGATAAGAGTGTCTTCCCTGGCAATGCCATCAAAAGGGCAAGTTTTTGGATAGGCTGGCATTATGTCGGAGAAACCCAAAAGAAAAACCGGGCCCACTGGGTTTCAACACTGTGATGTCTGTGGGGAAGCCTTTGCCAGGGCTGACCCACACACCACTTGTGTTTATTGTCTGGGGCTGACCACCTCTGTCAGACTGCCAGGTGTTAAAATTTCCTGCAGCCACCCTGGAGAAGAGACTGGGCCGGCTCAGGGAACAAGAGGCCAAAAAGTCCGCTGACCCGGATGGCCAGCCCAGTCCAGCACCCACTGGACCAGAGGGAGTGCCCTCTGACCAGGGCGAGACTTCCTCGGGCCAAAGGAAGGCTGGTTCAGAGGAACCAGTCTCAGTAAAAAAGACAAAGAAATCAGCAGGTCTGGAGTCCAAAATTGTCTCTCTAACTGCTGCAGAGCTAGCTAAAGCCATACAGATTGTCCAGTCACTGTCTCAGGGACCTGTCGAACCACCAACAGCTAGCAAAAGGTTGGTTCGTTCGGTTCCAGTGGTTCAAGAGTATGATGTTGAGGAATTTTATGAACCACAGGAGGGGGAGGAGGAATTTGATCATTATATATGTGGCTGGGAGGGTCTGGACGTGCCCATTGAACCGGACATTTCTCCAGACAGACCTTTAGAATCTCCCCCTATGCTGTCTGAGTCCCCTTATTTTACGTTTTATAAAAAAGTTGCAGAAACCCTCCAGCTTCCTTTAGAAGAGGCTGTGGATGAGCAAGAGGAGCCTGATTATGTAGAAATGATGGATATACCAGAGTCTAGGAGGTTGTCTATTCCTTTGCATAAGTCATTTAGGAAGCAAACAACAAAGATTTTAAAAAATCCTCATTCTGTCCCTCCTGTAGATAAAAAAATGGACAGAAGGTATACTTTATCAGGCCCTGATACAGACTTCCTCACTGAGCAGTGTAGGCATGTAGGTGTGGTACAAGCTGCAGCCTGTGACAAGGCTAATATTCCCCTGGCCTCACATCCTCCTGATAAGGATTCCAGGAAGATTGATGCCATGACGAAAAAACAATATATGGCAGCTTCCTTGGGACTCAGGCAGGCAAATTATATGGCTTATGTGGCTAGATATCAGAAATCTAGATGGGACACAGTATTGCAGTTAGCCAAGCAGGTCCATGGCCAGCTGGCTAGTGAGTTGGAACAGGTGGCTGCTGATGGCATTGAAGCCTCTAAAGTTCAATTTCATACTGCTGTTGATGTTAATGATGTTTCCTCTAGGGTCATGGCCACTTCTGTAGCTTTCTCGTAGGTTGGCATGGCTCAGATGCACTAATCTGTCCCAAGATACTCAGTCAAAGGCTATGGATTTTCCTGTAGTGGGAAATTCTCTGTTTGGGGAACAAACAGAAAATTATATGAAAAAGATGGATGAATACAGAACTACCTACAAAAGTGCCCAGGCCAAGGAGAGGCATGCCACTCCACAGAGGCACGCTCCCAGAGGTAGGGGCAGGCCTTTTTACCAATCTCAAGCCTCCTCTGCGTTTGCACAGAGGGGTTTCATCAGAGGCAGAGGTAGACAGGGCACAAGTAAACAGTCCCCCTCCCCTCAGCCTAAGGCTGCTGCCAAGCAGGCACCCTGATGGGGTGCCCAGGGCCGATTCTCCTGTACCGGTGGGGGGCAGATTGGCTTATTTCAGCCAGAACTGGCTGTCCCTAACTTCGGACAGATGGGTTCTGGAGGTAGTAAGCCAGGGTCTGGTTCTCAGCTTCAAACAGTTTCCAAAGATGAGAGCCAGACATTTTCCACATGCAAATCCTTCAGAAGCCCTTGCTTTGGAAGCAGAGGTTTCTTCTCTTCTAGACTGCAAAGCAGTGGAAAGCGTCCCTCCTTGCCACCAGGGCAAGGGGCTGTACTCAAGATACTTTCTTACCCCAAAAAAGACAGGAGAATGGCGGCCCATTCTAGATTTAAGGTACCTGAACAAGCATCTTTTGAAACCAAAGTTCAAAATGTTAACTCGGGCAATGATTTTGCCTTCCCTGAGGCCAGGGGACTGGCCAGCTTCCCTGGACCTCAAGGATGCCTATTTTCATGTCCTGATCAGGCCTTCTCACCGAAAGTACCTCAGGTTCGAACTGCCCTCAGGCCACTACCAGTTCAGAGCAATGCCCTTGGCCTTACCTCTGCTCCAAGGGTATTCACAAATGTCTAGCTGTGGTAGTGGCTCATTTAAGAAGGCAAGGGTTGCTGTGTTTCTTACCTGGACGACTGGCTCATAGTGGGTCAGTCTCCAGATCAGGTAAAATCCCACTTGCCGTCTACCCAGCAGCTTCTCACTTCCATGGATTCCTGCTGAATTTACTAAAGTCGGTTCTGGAACCAGTTCAGGTACTAACTTTCATAGGTGCAGAATTGAACACAAAGTTAGCCAGGGCATTTCTCCCTCGGAAAGGGTAGACAGACTCACTGCCCTGGCATCCTCCTTTACCCTCGGGGTCTCTCGACCAGCAAGGCATTTTCTGCAACTCCTAGGGCACATGGCTGCTTCCACAGCTGTTGTGCAAGGAGCAAGATTCCAGATGAGGGACATTCAGTTCCATTTGAGGCCTATTGGTCTCAAAGGAGGGACCCCTTACCAAATTAGTCCCAGTGACCCAAACTTTGATCCTGGCTCTCCAGTGGTGGCAGGATCAAAGCAATCTAACACAAGGGGTTCCTTCATTCCGTTTCCCTCCCTCACCCTCACCACGGATGCCTCCTGCTAGGGTGGGGGCTCACTTGCGACCTTTCCACTCAGGGAGTGTGGTCCCCTCAGGAATCTCTGCTCCACATCAATCTTTTGGAACTCAGAGCTGTCTTTTTAGCTCTTCAGGTTTTTTCAGCTTCTGTCCAGAACAAAGTAGTTCAAGTCAGGACAGACAACACCACAACAATGTGGTACATCAACAAGCAAGGGGGCACTCGGTCATCAGCCTTGTGCACCGAAGCAATTAAGTTGTGGTCTCTGGCTTACTCCCATCTTTGCCAGGTGGGGCACCCCTCAGATAGATCTTTTCACAGCCCCAGACAACCACTAACTTCCTCTATTTTGTTGCAGGCCTCCAGTGCTGGGCTCAGTCCCTCTGGACGCCTTTCTGTTGGATTGGAAGGGGAAGTTCCTATATGCCTTTCCCCCCTTCCCTCTTCTCTTCAGGGTATTAGTAAAAATCAGATCTCAGCCCTGCAAAGTGATTCTGATTGCTCCAGATTGGGCCAGACAGCCCTGGTACCCTCTGCTTCTGTCCCTGACGGTCCACCCTGCCCTGAGCTTGCCCAGAGTCCACGACTTGCTGGCCTGTGCACAGGGAGAGTGTGGTATCCGGACCTCAAATCCCTCCATCTCAAGGCTTGGCTCTTGAGGAGTTAAATTTGCTGATTTACACCTTTCCCAAGGTGTCCTGGATATTTTAAAGGCTTCAAGGAAGCCTTCCACTAGAACCACTTACAATTCTAAGTGGAAGAGGTTTTCCATCTGGTGTTCTGAGAAACAAATTGTCCCAGAATCTGCTGATTTGCCCATTTTACTGGACTATTTGGTCCATTTAAATTCCTTAGGCCTTAGGCCAGCTACCTTAAAGGTTCATCTGGCAGCTGTCTCTGCTTTTGTATCAGCAGGAAAGCCTGCTTCTCTTTCCTCTCATCCTGTGTTTTCCAAGTTTTTAAGGGTTACTTCACACTAACCCTCCTTTTCGGGAACCAGCTACTGCCTGGGACCTGAATGTTTGCATTGCTCAGTTAATGCAACCTCCCTTTGAGCCTCTGTCTTCAGCAGATCTCAAGTTTCTAACTCGGAAAACTGTTTTTCTAGTGGCTATCACTTCTGCAGACGCATAAGTGAATTACAAGCCCTGTCAGTGGAAAAAGATTTCATATCTTTTCACAGAGATAAGGTAGTCCTCAGGACTAACAGAAAGTTTTTGCCTAAAGTGGTTTCAGATTTCCATCTGAACCAATCCATCTCTCTTCCAGTATTTTTCACTGAGCATTCTTCCTCTGGTGAGAGGAGACTGCACAGTTTAGGCGATCAAAAGAGCTTTAAGCTACTATTTGGAGCCACCAAGGGTCACAGGTTCAATCCTCCAACTCTTCCTTACCTATGGCGAGGTTGGCAAAGGGAAACCTGCCACTAAGAGAACAATTGCAAGGTGGATTGTCTCTTGTATCCAATTTTGTTACCAAAAACTAGGTAGAGAACCCCCTCAGGATTGAGGGCTCACTCCACCAGGGTACAGCTGCATCTCTAGCGGCTGCTAGAGATATTCCCATTCTGGAAATCTGTCAAGCTGCTACTTGGAAAACAGTTCACACTTTCTAAGCATTATTCCTGGATGTCCAGTCCAGGAGAGATGCTCGTTTGGCACAGCTGTGCTTCAGAGCCTATTTCCTAAGTAGGTTCTGACCCTCCTCCATGGAGGTACTGCTGTGTAATCTGCATATAGTCATAATATAGCAAGACTTCATGGTGTTTGAAGAAAAATTACTCACCTTAGTAATTGCTTTTTTCTCATGGAGTCTTGCTATATTATGACCACCTAACCTGCCCCTCTCAGAACTTCTACTTGGGTAGGGGTTGGCAAATTAGTGCAAGCACTGTGTCATGCCATTTTAGTTCTTCCCTTCCCCCCCTTTTATTTAGGGTTAGGGAACTAGGTATTTCTGTTTTTTAAGTAATATATGGCCCCCTTCCTGGACTTGAGTCTTTTGGGGAAGAGGGGTTCTAATAGTGCTTGTTAGGGGGTGAAACTAATAATATTATCATTGTTATTATTATTGCTCTTGTTGTTGTTGTGTTTGCTGTTCTTATTCCTACTAGTAGGTAGCCACTTGGCTAGTGTAGAGCTTTCCACACAGACTTGCTGTTTAGTATTAGCTCCGTAAAGATCTGACAGTTTCATTTGAAACTTGCCAGATAGAGCTTTGGCATAGCGCTCTCGCACTTTAGAACTCCAGTCTCCCTGGAGTTAAGTGTTTCCTCTCCGGGGCAGTTCAAGTGCTGTGGCTACCTGCCTTAAGTCATAATATAGCAAGACTCCATGAGAAAAAAAGCAATTACTAAGGTGAGTAATTTTTCATATAGTCAGAATACAGCAAAACTTCATATTGTTTGAATCACAGTACACATCCAGTGCAAAGCGTGTCTTCTGCGTGTGCGTGCCCGATCTCTACGTGGAACGCTCACAGAATGGCACTTCTGACAAGAATTCTATTCCAGTCAGCTCCTAGTATTTCGAACTGTGCAGCAATTTAATCTGTAAAAAAGGACAACTGAAATGAGCTGTAAGAACAGATTACTCACCTGTAACAGTAGTTCTAGAAGTGATGCATGTTGTTCATCCACACTGTTTGGCATGTCCCCTTCCACTTTAAATCTTGCCGGAAGTCTTCAAGCTGGCTCCTCCCACCCACCCGGGAGGTATATACCTCGGCTCCGCCCCATGACGCCAGATCTTAGCCCGCTGGAAGCAAGGTTGTGCGCCCAAAGCCAGGGAGGTCGAGTGGGTGCGTGTGGATGAACAACATATACCACTCCTAGAAGAAAAAATTACTCACCATAGTAATGTCGTTTCTTCTAATTGAGTCTTCTTGTATTCAGACATAATGCAGGTAGCCCCAGCACTTGAGCTGCCCCAGAAAGGAAAGAGTTAATTCTATGCAAAAGCACAGAACGTTGAGCTCGAGCTCGGTTTTCAAACCTCTGTCTGTGCTACTTCCCAGTGTAACAGTCAGATTCTTACTAGCACACTAACATACTATAGTATGAAAATTGTTCAACATATAGCCAAAGGGCAAAAGATTCTTTTTCCGCCCAAAAGACTCAAGTTGAGAACCCATAAAAGAAAGGTAGTCACAATATTTAAGTATAAAACCAGAAAAAACAATAACATCCACCCCACCCAAGAGGGAGAGTACAAGGTACACCCCTGAGGTGCAACACTGTACCTGCCAGCCAACTTCCCAAAAACCAGGTTCTGAGAAGGTGGGGGGGGGGGGGACTGAATACAGCAAGACTCCATTAGAAGAAACAACATAACTATGGTGAGTCATTTTTTCTTCAAACAACATTGAATCTTGCTGTATTCAGACATAATGCAGACTACCAAGCAGTTCCCTATGGAGGAGGGAATGCAGAACCTACTTTGGGAAGAGGCTCTGCAGTACTGCTGTACCAAACCTAGCATCACTCCTAGCCTGGATGTCCAGGGAGTAATGCTTGGTAAAAGTACATACTGTTTTCCAGGTGGCTGCTTTACAGATCTCTAACAAAGGTATATCTCAGGCCACAGCAAGAGAAGCAGCTGTACCCCTAGTCGAGTGAGCCTCAGGCTTGAAGGGGGCGTTCTACCCAACTTGTCGTAACAGAATTGTATACAAGGAACAATCCACCTGGCATTAGTTCTTTTAGTGGCAGGCTTACCTTTCCCCACTTCACCATAAGTGAGAAACGATTGAAGACAGTCATTTCTATGTGCCTTAGTATGCTCAATGTAGCAGCTAAGGGCCCTCTTAACATCCAGACTGTGTAACCTTCTTTCACCTGAAGAAGAATGATCAGTGAAAAACACAAGGGGGGAGACAGACTGGTTCAGATGAAAATCCGATATCACTTTGGGCAAGAACCTCCTACTGGTTCTTACGACCACTTTGTCTCTATGGAAAGAGATGAAGTCAGGTTCAACTGACAGAGCCTGTAACTCACTAATCCGTACTGGCAGAAGTAATAGCTACCAGGAATATAGTTTTCCAGGTCAAGTACTTCAATTCGGCCGAAGCCAGAGGTTCAAAGGGTGGCTGCATAAGCTGAACTATGCAGACATTAAGATCCCGAGGCGGAGTGGGCTCCCTAAAGGGAGGGTTAATGTGAACCAGGCCCTTGAAAAACTATCTGAAAACAGGGTGAGATGCCAGGAAAGAAAAAATTACTCACCTTAGTAATGTTGTTTCTTCTAATGGAGTCTTGCTGTATTCTGACAATAGCAGTGAGTCCCAACCTTCGAACTGCCCTGGAGATGAAAGAGTTAACTTTCCATGCCAGGCATGGAACGCTGAGCTCGAGCTCGGTTGAGACTCTGTCTGTTGCTGTTTGAACTCAAACCGTCAGATCTTTACAAGCTAAACACACTGAGGTCCTGTGTGGAAGCTGTAAACCTACACTAGCCAACTGGCTACTAAATATAAGAACAGATTTATTGGTCCCAAAACAAAGACTCAAGTCAGGAAACCCAAAAAATGAAATAAACACAACACCCACTCACCCAAAGAAAAGAGGGTGATAATAAAAAAGGTGGGGCACCTCCTGAGTGCCAACACTGCTACTGCCCTCCCACACCTCAAAAACAAAGGTTCTGAGAGGGGAAGGCGGGGGGAAGTCAGAATACAGTAAGACTCCATTAGAAGAAACAACATTACTAAGGTGAGTAATTTTTTCTTCAAACAACATGAAGTCTTGCTGTATTCTGACAATAACAAACTACCAACAGTACCTCCATGGAGGAGGGACAGAAGCTTCACCAAGGAAATGGCTCTGAAGCACAGCTGTGCCAAACCAAGCATCACTCCCTAGCCTGGATATCCAGAGTAATGCTTGGTAAAGTGTGAACTATTTTCCAGGTAGCTGCTTGACATATCTCTAAGATAGGAATATCCTGGCAGGAGCCAGGAAGCAACTATACCTCTGGTAGAGTGAGCCCTCAGGCCTGAGGGTGGAATCTTACCTAGTTTTTCATAGCAAAATTGAATGCAAGAGACAATCCACCTGGCAATGGATCTTTTAGTGGCAGGTTTTCCTTTACCAACCTCACCATAAGCGAGGAACAGTTGGAGAGAGTCAAACCTGTTACCCTTGGTACGTTCTATGCAGTAGCTAAGGGCTCTTTTCTTTTTTTTTTTTTCTTTTATTTGCCCTTTGCCCTGGCTGGACCACCGTCTACGTTCTCTGCCCTGGTCACAGCCCCCGGAGACCTCTACCACCGCCTATAGCTGCAGAGGATCCTCGGTCACCCATGGCTTACCGCCCGGGTGGGGCCCCAGGCCACCTTCGTGACCCCGGAACTGTGACTGGTTGGGGTCCCGCAGCGGCGGTGGCGATGCGAGGATCTCTGGGGAGGGCTTCATCCTACGGTGGTCCTGCCCGCCTTCTTTTTCCGTTTTTCTCCCCAGAGGAGGCAGGGACGTGCAATGACGCCAGCGTCTGCCCCCCGTCAAGCGTCGGCTGCGTGAGAACTCCCGGCCTCAGCAGAGTCCCAAAACTCAGGCGCTACCCCTCCCCCGGAGAAGGACAGCTGTCCAGCGGGACGCTCGATCCTACTCCCCCTGGCCAGCCCTCCGACGACCCAGATCCATTCCCGAACCCGCTAAGGGCTCTTTTCACATCCAAACTGTGCAGCCTCCCCTCACCAGAGGAGGAATGGTCAGTGAAGTACACAGGAAGAGACATAGATTGGTTAAGGTGGAAGTCTGAAACCACCTTACGTAAAAACTTCCTGTTAGTCCTGAAGACCACCTTATTTCTATGGAAAGAGATAAAATCAGGCTCCACTGACAGGGCTTGCAACTCGCTTATGCGCCTGGCAGAAGTGATGGCCACCAGGAACACAGTTTTCCAAGTCAAGTACTTAAGCTCTGCTGAGGACAAAGGCTCAAAAGGGGGTTACATAAGCTGAGCAATGCAAATATTAAGGTCTCAAGCAAGGGCAGGGTCCCTGAATGGCGGATTGGTATGAAGCAATCCCTTGGAAAAACTTGGAGAATACAGGGTGAGCTGAAAGAGAAGAGGGCTTACCTGCTGAAAGAAAAGCACAGACAGCTGCCAGATGCACCCTTAGTGTAGCTGGTCTGAGTCCCAAGCTATTCAGGTGGACCATATAATCAAGGACTGTGGGCAGGTCAGCAGACTCTGGGGAAATATGCTTCCCAGAGCACCATATGGAGAATCTTTTCCATTTGGAATTACAAGTAGTTCTGGTGGAAGGCTTCCTAGAAGCCTTTAGAATATCCATTACACCTTGGGAGAGGTGTAAATCAGCAAACTCTAACTCTTCAAGAGCCAGGCCTTGAGATTTGGGTACCAAACCCTCCCCTGAGCACAGGTTAACAGGTTGTAATTCCTGGGAAGAGACAAGGGAAGGTGGACTGCTAAGGACAACAGGAGAGGGTACCAGGGCTGTCTGGCCCAGTCTGGAGCAATCAGAATCACCTTGCAGGGTTGAGACCTGATTTTGACTAGCACCTTGAACAGGAGAGGGAAGGGGGGAAAAGCATACAGGAACTTCCCTTCCCAACTGAGAACCAGGGCATCCAGGGGGACTGAGCCCAACACTGGGGGCCTGCAGCAAAAAAGTGGAAGTTGGTGATTGCCTGGGGCTGCAAAAAGATCTATCTGTGGGGTGCCCCATCTGGAGAAGATCACCTCCAAAACCAGTGGATCCAGTGACCATTCGTGATGGCCCTGAGATATCCTGCTGAGAGCATCTGCCAGGACATTGTCCTTGCCTGGGAGGTGTACTGCTGTAAGGGAGGTGTTCAGGGAATAGGCCAGAGACTACGACTTCATTGCTTCTGTGCACAAGGCCGAAGACCGAGTGCCCCCTTGCTTGTTGATATACCACATTGTGGTGGTATTGTCTGTCCTGATCTGAACAACTTTGTTCTGAACAGACTTGGAAAAAGCTTGAAGTGCTAGAAACACTGCTCTGAGTTCCAACAGACTGATGTGAAGCAGAGATTCCTGAGGGGACCACAACCCTTGGGTTGTCAGGTCTCCCAAGTGGGCCCCACCCAAGAGGGAGGCATCTGTAGCAAGGATTAAAGAGTGAGACTGAGTGACAAAGGGAACTCCCTGTCTTGGGTTGTCCTGATCCTGCCACCACTGCAAGGCCTGGATCAGGGTTAGATCACTGGGATCAGTTTGGTCAGAGGTCCTTTTCTGAGACCAAAAGGCTCTCAAGTGGAACTGAATGTCCCTCATCTGAAATCTTGCTCCCTGCACCACTGCTGTAGAAGCAGCCATGTGCCCCAGGAGCTGCAGAAAATGCCTTGCTGGTCAAGACACCTGTAGGGTGAATGAAGAGGCCAGTGTGATAAGGGTCCTTGCCCTGTCCAGGGGAAGGAAGGCTCTGGCCTTTTCTGCATCTAGCTCTGCGCCTATGAAGGTGAGGAGCTGAACAGGCTCTAGAACTGACTTTGAAAGATTCAGAAGGAAACCTAGAGAGGTGAGCAGTTGCTGAGTTATCTGCAGGTGTAACTTGACTTGGTCTGGGGACTGGCCTACTATGAGCCAGTCATGCAAGTATGGGAAGATGGCAATCCTTTGCCTTCTTAGGGAAGCAACTACTACTGCCAGGCATTTTGTGAACACCCTTGGAACAGAGGTTAGGCCGAAGGGCATTGCTCTGAATTGGTAATGGCCTGAGGGCAGCTCGAACCCAAGGTATTTTCGATGGGAGCTTCTGATGAGAATATGGAAATAGGCATCCTTGAGGTCCAGGGAGACTAGCCAGTCCCCTGGCCTTAGAGAGGGTAGAATTATTCCCAGAGTCACCATTTTGAACTTTGGCTTTAGAAGGTGCTTGTTTAAATACCTGAGATCCAGGATGGGCCGCCATTTTCCTGTTTCTTTGGGATAGAGGAAGTACCTGGAGTACAATCCTTTCCCTTGGTGTAGGGGTGGAACCTTTTCTACAGCTCTGAGAGCCAAGAGGGAAGAGACCTCTGCCTCTAGGGCAAGTGCCTCCGAAGGATTTGCAGGTGGAAAGGATCTGGTTCTCATCTTTGGAAATTTTTTGAAGCTGAGAACCAGTCCCTGGCTTACTACTTCCAGGACCCATTTGTCTGATGTTAAAGACTTCCAGTCCTGGACAAAGTAAGCCAGCCTGCCCCCTACAGGTGGTGGAGAATCAGCCCTGGCAAACCCATCAGGGTGCCCGTTTGGCAGGGGGTTTAGGCTGAGGGGTGGAAGCAGGTCTGCTTGTACCCTTTCTGCCTCTCCCTCTAAAAGAACCCCCTCTGAGCATAAGCAGAAGAGGAGGCCTGGGTTTGGTAGAAAGGCCTATGAAAAGGCCTGCCCCTACCCCCCTACCCCTGGGATGCTGCCTCTGAGGAGTGACTTGCCTTTCCATGGCCTGAGCACTCCTATAGGTGGTCCTGTATTCATCCATTTTCTTCATGTAGTTCTCCATTTGCTCCCCAAACAGAGAATTACCCACAACAGGAAAATCCATGGCCTTAGTCTGGGTATCCTGAAACAGGCTAGTACATCTGAGCCAAGCCATCCTACGAAGGGCCACAGATGTAGCCATGACTCTAGATGCCACATCGGAGTCCACTGCAGCATGGAATTGCACCTTGGATGCCTCAATACCATCAGCAGCCACCTGCTCCAGCTCCTTGGCAAGCTGACCAGGGACCTGTTTAGCTAAAGCCATGACAGTGTCCCATCTAGATTTCTGATATCTAGCTCTATAGGCCATATAATTGGCCTGCCTGAGTCCCAGGGATGCTGCCATGTACTGTTTCTTTGCCATGGCATCAATCCTCCTGGAGTCCTTATCTGGGGGGGGGTGTGAAGCCAAGGGTATATTAGTCTTATCACAGGCTGCAGCCTGCACTACCCCAACATGACTGCATTGCTGGGTAAGGAACTCCGTATCTGAGCCTGACAGAGTATACCTCTTGTCCATTCTTTTATCCACAGGAGGTACAGAATTAGGAGACTTTAAAATCTTACATGTCTGTTTCCCAAAAGACTTGTGTAAGGGAACAGACAGCTTCCTGGACTCTGGGATATCCATCATTTCCACACAGTCAGGCTCCTCCTGGTCATCCACAGCTTCTTCCATAGGAAGCTGAAGGGTTTCGGCCACTTTCTTGTAAAACATGAAATGGGAGGGGGACTCAGAAAGCCTAGGAGGAGACACTCCTGAAGGTCTGTCTGGGGAGACGTCCGGGTCAATGGGCACATCCAGACTTTCATAATCACATTCACTTTCCTCATACTCTCCTTCCTCCTCCTCCGGTTCACAAAATTCTTCCAAATCATAATCCGGAACCAGTGGAACCGGCTGAACAGAGCGCCTTCCTGATGGTGCCAGTTCGGTCAAAACCAGGGAAAGCGACTGCACAGTTTTTATCGCTTTGGCTATTTCATCAGCGGTTGGAGAAAAGAAACTTTTGGATCCACACCGGCTGATTTTTTTCCCCTTCTTGTTCTCTTAACCGGAACAGACTCCTCTGAATCGGTTCTCCTTTTGCTTGAAGAAGTTTCGCCCTGGTCAGAGGGCACTCTTTCTGGTTCGGTTTGAACCGAACCAGGCTGACCATCCGGGTCAGCGGACTTTTTGGCCTCCCTTTCCCTGAGCCTACCAACTCTCGTTTCTAGGGTAGCTACAGGAAAATTTTTACAAATCTGGCAGTCTGAATCGAGGTGGTCAAACCCCAGACAATAAACACAGGTGGTGTGGGGGTCAGCCTTAGCAAAGACTTCCCCACACACACTACAGTGTTGAAACCCAGTGGGCCCGGTTTTTCTTTTGGGTTTCTCAGACATGGTGCCAGTCCTAACAAAACTTACCCTTTTAATGGCAATCCGCCAGGCAAGACACTCTTCTCGGTTCCTGACCATGTTACGGGTCGTGGAAAAAACCTTAGTAAAATCCGTTTTTTTTTTTAGAACTGGTAAGAACCGGTAACCACACTCTAAAAGTGGAAATAAAGATTTTTAAACAACCTGACCGGTTCAAACCGAACCAATGAAACGTTTACAAGTTCCACACAGAATAGAAAATCAAAATAAACCTATCTAGTACTCACGAATACCACAGACAGAGACTGAACCGACAGGTTGCGGTTTAAATTCGGTTGGAAACCAAGAAAAACGGACTTTAACCGACAAATTGAACCGAGCAAAGGAGAAATCTCTGGAGCGACTGTTCAGTGAGGCGGAGTAAAGAATCTGACGGTTTGAGTTCAAACAGCAACAGACAGAGTCTTAACCGAGCGCGAGCTCAGCGTTCCATGCCTGGCATGGAAAGTTAACTCTTTCATCTCCGGGGCAGTTCGAAGGTTGGGACTCACTGCTATTGTCAGAATACAGCAAGACTTCATGTTGTTTGAAGAGCCCTTCCCTGCTGAAAGGAATGCAGAGACAGTTGCAAGATGAACCTTCAGAGTGGCAGGCCTAAGGCCTAGACCATTCTGATGAACTAGATAGTCTAAGGTTGTGGAAATGTCTGCAGAATCAGGCAGGATGCCTTTCTGAGAGCACCAAATACTGAACCTTTTCCGTTTTGAGTCGTAAGTTTTTCTAGTGGAAGGTTTCCTGGAGACCTTCAGAATATCCAGAACTCCCTGACAGAGATGTAGTGCTGCATATTCTAACTCTTCAAGAGCCAGGCCTTGAGATTGAGAGACTGGAGATTGGGGTACCAGATCTGCCCCTGGAAGGAGGGCAGGAGATTGTATGTCCTGGGCAGAGACAGGGGACGTGACACTGACAAGGCCAGCAGTAGGGGATACCAAGCCTGTCTGGCCCAATCTGGAACCGCCAGTATCACTGTGCAGGGTTGAGTCCTGATCTTCATCAGAACTCTGAACAGCAGAGGGAAGGGAAGGAAGGCACAGAGAAACCTGCCCTTCCAGTCCAAAATGAGAGCATCCTGGGGAACCGTCCCCAGGACTGGAGGTCTGCAACAAAACAGAGGAAACTGATGATTGTCCAGTGCTGCAAAGAGAACTGTCTCTGGAGTGCCCCACCTGGAGAAGATGACCTTCAGGATGTGAGGATCCAGGGACCATTCGTGATGTGTCTGTGAAATTCTGCTCAGAGCATCTGCTAGTACGTTGTCCTTCCCTGGAAGGTGAACTGCTACCAGAGAAGTCTGAAGAGAATAGGCCAGAGACCACAGCTTCATGGCCTCTGTGCACAAGGCCGAGGACCGAGTGCCTCCCTGTTTGTTGATGTACCACATTGTGGTGGTGTTGTCTGTTCTGACTTGGACCACCCTGTCCTTGACTGAATCCGAGAAGCTCTGCAGGGCTAGGAAAACTGCCCCACGTTCTAGGAGATTGACATGAAGGAGAGACTCTTGTGGAGACCAGACCCCTTGAGCTGTCAGGGCTCCCAGGTGGACTCCCCACCCTAGAAGAGAAGCATCCGTAGTTAGAACTACTGATGGGACTTCAGGGAGAAATGGAACCCTTGTCTAAGGTTGTCCTGGTCCAGCCACCACTGAAGAGCTTGGACCAGAGTCTGAGTCACTGGAATCAGTTTGGTAAGTGACCAAAAAGATGAAACTGAATATCCCTCATCTAGAACCTTGTCCCCTGCACCACTGCCGTGGAAGCTGCCATGTGGCCCAGGAGCTGGAGGAACAGTCTTGCTGGGCGGGAGACCTGAGGTCGAAAGTAGGATGCGAGATCCACCAGGGCTTTCACCCTTGTCAAGGGAACGAAGGGTTTTGCTTGTACAGTGTCCAACTCTATGCCTATAAAGGTGAGAAGCTGAACTGGTTCGAGGACAGACTTTGGAAGACTGAGAAGAAACCCCAGGGAGCCGAGTAGGTCCTGGGTAGTTTGAAGAGCTGACTTGACCTGCTAAGGTGACTGACCTACTAAGAGCCAATCGTCCAGAAATGGGAAGATGGTGATACCCTGTCTTCTGAGGTAAGCCACCACTACTGCAAGGCACTTTGTGAACACCCTTGGAGCTGATGTTAGAACGAATGGCATAGCTCTGAATTGGTAATGGCCTGAAGGCAACTCGAACCAGAAGTATTTTTTGTGGGAGCACCTGATAGGAATATGGAAGTAGGCATCCTTGAGGTCCAGAGATGCTAGCCAATCCCCTGGCCTTAGAGAGGAGAGAGAAAGAATATTCCCCAGAGTTACCATTTTGAATTTGGGCTTTGAAATGTGTTTGTTCAAATACGTTAGGTCTAGGATGGGCCGCCACTCCCCATTTTCTTTGCAGTAAAGAAGTCCCAGGAGTACAGTCCTTTTCCCATGTGCTGAGTAGGAACCTTCTCTATAGCTCTGAGAGCTAGAAGAGAGGAAACCTCTCTGCCTCTAGGGCAATGGTTTCTGACAGTTATGCAGGTGGAAAAGACTTGACCCTCTTTTTAGAAATTTTTTGAAGCTGAGGGTCACTCCCTGGCTTACTACTTCCAGGACCCACTTGTCTGAGATCACAGATTTCCAGGCCTGGAAGCAGTAAGCCAGCCTGCCTCCTACTGGAAAAGGGGAGTCGACCCAGGCTGAAACATCAGAGTGACTGCTTGGCAGCAGCCTCAGACTGAGAGGAGGAGGGAGCAGCTCTGCTCATGCCCCTCCCTCTGAAGAACCCCCTCTGTGGGAAGGGAGAGGAGGCCTCTGCTTGGTAAAAAGGCCTTTGAAAGGGCCTGTCCCTGCCCCTAGACTGCTGCTTGTGCGGAGTGGCTTGTCTTTCTTTGGCCTGTGCCCTCCTGTACGTGGTCCTGTATGCATCCATTTTCTTCATGTAAGCCTCTGTCTGCTCCACAAACAGAGTTACCTACTACAGGAAAATCCATGGCCTTAGTCTGGATACCCTGTGAAAGGCTAGTACATCTGAGCCAAGCATGTCTTCTGAGACACACAGTTGTAGCCATGACTCTAGATGCCACATTACTGGAGTCCACAGCAGCATGAAATTGCATTTTGGATGCCTCAATTCCATCAGCAGCCACCTCCTCCAGCTCCTTGGCTAGCTGGGGAGAGGCCTGTTTAGCCAGTTCCAGAACCGTACCCCATCTGAATTTCTGGTACCTGGCTGTGTAGGCCATATAAGCAGCCTGCCCGAGTCCCAAAGAGGATGTCAAATACTGTTTTTTGGCCATGGCATCCACTTTCCTGGAGTCCTTATCTGGGGGGTGCGAAGCCAAAGGAATGTTAGCCCTGTCACAGGCTGCAGCCTGCACTACCCCAATATGGCTGCAAGGACTATAAAGGAACTCTGCAGCTGAGCCTGATAAATACCTCTTGTCCATTCTCTTATCCACAGGAGGTACTGAATTAGGGGGTTTGTAAAATTTTGTGTGTCTTTTTCCACAAGGATTTATGAAGAGGGATAGACAGCCTTTTGGACTCTGGGATGTCCATCATTTCCACAAAATCAGGCCCTTCATCCTCCCCTGCAGCTTCAACCAAAGGAAGCTGCAGGGTTTCTGCCATCTTTTTGTAGAACAAAAAATTTGAAGGGGACTCAGGGAGCCTGGGAGGAAAGACACCTGAGGGCCTGTCTAGGGAGATGTCCGGTTCAATGGGCACATCCAGACCCCCCTGGTCATTGTCATCATCAGGCTAGTCTTCATTTCCCTTCCACTCCTCATAATAAGCGTCTGGATCATAATCCGGAGGAGACGGATTCGACCGAACCGACCACCTACCCGCCGGTATCAGTTCGGACGGAACTGGTCTAAGCAACTGAACAATGCTAATCGCTTTGGCTATTTTGTCTGTGGTTGGAGAGTGCGATATCGGATCCGAACCGGCAGACTTACGCTTCTTTTTTGATGGAACCGACCCCTCGGGGTCAGGTCTCCTTTTGGCCGAGGAGGTATTGCTTAGCTGCATAGGCACCTCCTCAGGTTTGGCCGCAACCGAACCAGGCTGGCCAACCAGATCTATGGACTTCTCAGCCTCCCTTTCCTTCAGCCTACTCAGTCTTTTGTCTAGAGTGGATTTAGGAAAGTTTTTACAGATTGGGCAGTCTGACTTGAGGTGGTCAAACCCCAGACAAACACAGATGAGGTGGGGGTCAGCCTTAGCAAAGGCCTCCCCACACTCAGTACAGTGTTGAAACCCAGTGGGACCGGTTTTCTTCTTGGGTTTCTCAGATATGGCCAACCTACCAAATTACCCTATTGCGGCTAGATAATACAATAACCAATCAGTTACAAACCGTGTCACAGGCTCTTTAAAAGAACCAGCAAAAGGTCCGGTTCTTTTGAAACCGATCGGTACCGGAACACCGCTCTAATCCCAGAAATAAAATTAAAAATTAAACAGAATGTGACAAGGTCTGTTCCAAACCAGACCAACCGGAAAGAAACAGAGGAAAAGAACAATTTCCACTTTTTCACAAAAATAAAACACAGTCACTACCTATCCACACACTACCTGTACCGTAGACAGAGGCTGGAAATCCAAAAATAAATAAATAAATGCGGTTTCAGCCAAATGCTTTACTTTTACCGAACCGAGCAGAGGAAATCTCCAGAGCGACTTCACTGTTAGGCAGAGTAAAAAATCTGGCGGTTACATTGGGAAGTACCACGGACAGAGGTTTGAAAACAGAGCTTGAGCTCAACGTTCTATGCTTCTGTATAGAGTTAACTCTTTCCTCTCCAGGGCAGTTCAAGTGCTGGGGCTAACTACATTATGTCCGAATACAGCAAGACTTCATGTTGTTTGAACTACTGTTACAGGTGAGTAACCTGTTCTTCTAGGAGTGAAGATATGTTGTTCATCCACACTGTTTGGCAGACTCCAAGCAGTTCTCCGGGAGGAGGGAGGCAAGGCGCACACACCCTAATTAGGAAACAGAGATTGCAGAACAGAGACCCCAAAACCAGCATCCCGGCGTGAATCAAGGTCGATGTGGTAGTGGATGATAAAGGTGTTTGCTGACTTCCAGGTAGCAGCCCGACAGATTTACCGGATAGGGATGTCCCTGGAAGCAGCCACCGATGCAGCAGTATGGCGGGTAGAATGAGCTCTTATCCCTCTGGGAGGCTCCTTACTCGCCAACTCATAGCACAGACCTATGTTTGATGTAATCCATCTTGCTATGGTCCGCTTGGCTGCAGGTCTGCCAGAAGCGGCTTCAGCGTAGGTGACAAACAGCTAGCGAACGTCTCCACGAATATCTGTCGTCCTCTCCTAGTAGTAGGAGAGAGCACATCTCAGGTCCAGAGTATGGAGCCTGTACTTGGCATCTGAGGTGTAATTAAAGTAGTACAATGGCAGAGTCAACAGCTGGTTAAGGTGAAACTCTGACACCACCCTCGGAAGGAATTTCGGTTGGGGACGCAGGACAATTTTGTCCCTGTGAAAGGCTAGATGAGGGGAGTCCACCGAAAGCGCCTGGAGCTGTCCTGTCTTTCTGGCTGACGAGACAGCCACCAGGAAGGTAGTCTTCCACAAGTTTGACAGCTCGCACTTGTGCACTGGTTCAAATGGCTTGCCCATGAGGTTTGACAATACCGGCAGTAGATCCCACGGAGGTGGAGGTTCACACACCGGAGGGGATATGTGATCCAGGCCTTTGAAGAAGCACCCGACCACTGTCTCCTACACCAGTGTCAGCTGACCAGCCTGCGCCCGGTAAGCAGAAATGGCTGCCAGGTGCACCCTAAGGGTCGATGACCCTAGACCCCCGTTGGAGAGAGACCAAAGGTAGTCGAGAATGTTGGCAACAGGACAGGATAAGGAGTCCAGATTCTTACTCTGACACCAAATGGGAAACCTTCTTCATTTGAAGGCGTAACATTTCCTGGTCAATTCCTTTCTAGATGCCTCCACTACAGTGTAGACATCTTCATAAAGACCCAAAGCCTGGAACTCTAGCTGCTAAGGTACCAGGCTGTGAGGTGCAGGGACTGAAGGTCCAGATGGAATACCTTCCCCTGGTTCAGAGATATCAGGCCCAGGCGCGTACACAGCCGCTCCGGGGGCTGAGGAGATCTGGGTACCAGAACTGGCGTGGCCAATCTGGGGCTACCAGAATCACCTTCGCCTTGTCCCTCCTCACCTTGAGTAACACCTTGTGGATCAAGGGAAATGGAGGGAAGGCGTAGGAGGAGGCCTGGGGTCCACAGCCTCGAGAAGGTATTCCCCCTGCAGCGAGCCCTGCTGGGGAGAGATGATACAGCCTCAGCTTGTTGTTTTCCCTGGAGGCAAACAGGTCCACCATTGGTTTGCCCCAACAGGAGAACAGGCTGCAAGCTACCTCAGGATGGAGAGACCACTCGTGGGATCTCTGGCCTATGCCGGTGAGAGCATCTGCCAGCTGGTTCGAGGCTCCTGCCACATGGATGGCTAGGAGATACGCCTCCCACAGGCTTACAGGGGTCCAGTTGCAAAGCACCTCCTTGCACAGCAGACGGGAGTGCGTGCCGCCCTGCATGCTGAGGTAGTACATGGTTGTGGTATTGTCGGTCTGGACTTGAACCACTTGACCCCGGAGCGGAGGAGCGAAAGCTGACTGTGCCAGTCTGACTGCTCTGAGCTCCAACAGGCTGATGTGGCATCGGGACTCCTCGGGGGTCCAGAAGCCGTGGGCCCTGTTGTCCCCCACGTGGGCTCCCCAGCCCATGAGAAAGGCTTCGGTCGTAAGGATGATTGTCAGCTCGGGGTGGACAAACGGGATCCCTTCCTGAAACCAGTCTGGTCCACCACTGGAGAGCGTCCCACATCTTCTGGGTTACAGTTATCAGCTGGTCGAAGTGACCATATCGCTGAGTCCACTGGCCGGCCAGGTCCCACTGAAGGGGGCGCATGTGCCACCGAGCCCAACGGACCAACAAGGTGCACACCGCCATGTAATCCAGAATGCGCAGAAAGTCCAGGGCAGGGCGCAAATGCCCAACCAGAAATTATCGGGCAAAGGAGGAGAGAACCTTCGCCCTGTCTGCCGGAAGCCGAGCTCTGGCTTGACAAGAGTCGAGCTCTGCCCTGGTGAAGCCTATCACCTGAGAAGGCACGAGTTCCGACTTGCCTTGTTGATCAGAAGGCAGAGTTGGGAGCAGGTTTAGAGGGCCAGATCCCTGGACCTCTCCACCTCCGGATGGGTGGAACCTGCCAAGAGCCAATCATCGAGATAAGGGTAGATTCTGACTCCTCGATGCTAAAGACGCACCGCCACCACTGCAATGCACCTGGTGAAGACCAGTGGGGCCGATGACAGGCCGAACGGCATGGCCCGGAACTCGTACAGGGTCCCCTCAACCCTGAAGCGGAGGAACCGCTGATGGGACGGACAGATTGGGACGTGAAAGAACGTGTCCTGTAGATCCAGTGAATAGAACCATGTGTTTCGCTCCAGGGATGGTATGATCTGGTTCTGAGCGACCATCCGAAAGGTGCGGGACCCGAGATGTTGATTCAGGTCGTGGAGATCTAGGATGGGGCGCCAACCCCCCGTCCGCTTGGGCACTAGAAGTACCTAGAAACAAAGCCTGGGTCTGTCGGAGGATCCAGCACTGGAGCTACTGCCTTCTTGTGGAGGAGCTGAGCTACGTCGTCTCAAAGAGCCGACTGGGTGCATGCGTAAATCCGTTCCTCCCGAGGGGCACGGGCTCAGCTAGGAGGGTACTACTCGAATTCTAGAGGCAGTCTCTGACCGACCACTTCTAAAACCCACCTGTCCGAAGTGATAGTGGACCAGGTGGAAAGGAAGTGGCGGAGCCAACCCCCCACGGGAAGACCCAGAGCTGGTGTGACGGGTGTAGGGGTGGCCACCCCCAACCAGTCACTGGGCAGATTTTGAAGAGAAGACGAGGAGGGGGCTCCAGGACCTGAGCCTCGGTCCCCTTTACGGGGCTGCTGAGGACTCTGCTTGGGCCGAGGGAGCCAAGCTTGAGCCTGCTGCTGCTGCTGTTGATGTTGCTGTCCTCCTTGATAAGTGGGCTGCCGCACCACAGGTGAAGAGTGCCAAAATGGCTTTTTCTTTCTCTTCTGCTGGTTCTTGCCCAAAGAACCCTTGGCAGAAGTAGCATCCAGGGTGGTACTGGACTGCTCTATACACTGAAGGTGACCGGCCACTCCTGGACCGAACAAGTCGGTACCCAGGAAGGGCACATCAGCAAACTTATGCAGAGTATCCGCCGGGATGGAGGAAAGCCTCAGCCAAGCCCTGCGGCGAGAGGCCACTGCAGCTGCCAGCAAGCAGGCACAAGAATCCCAGATATCCAAGGCCATCTGAAGCTGTTTAGCAACAGCACGGCCCTGGTCATGGACCTGCTTGACCATGGTCTGCATGTCCAGTGGGAGATGAGGGAGGACCTCGTCTAATGCCCCAAGAAGGACATGAAAGAAGTGTGCCATAATGACAGCCGAATTGGTCCGACGAAGGCCTAGAGAAGAGGCTGCATAGACCTTGCGGGCAGTGTGGTCCATATTCTTGGACTCCTTGTCCGGGGGTTTGGTCAGTGTCTGCCGAACTACCAGTACGCCTGAACACAGAGGCAGTCACCAGGCTCTCGGCCGAAGGGTGCTCTGTGAACCCTGCAAGGGACCCCATGGGCACCGCGTACATGCGGGCCATACGGGCAGATGGTGCATGGCAGGAGGCAGGACACTGCCAAAGTTCAAGGGCTGGGCCAACAATGGCCTCAGCCACTGGAAATGCCTCCGTCGGGGTATCCCCTCTCTTGAGAATGTCAGTGAGAGAGTACTCTGCCTTTTTCTGGATGGTCTCCAGGGGCATTCTGGTGGAATATGAGATGAGTCAGAGAATGCCCGGAAAAGAGGAAGGGCCCTTCCTCCAACCCTGCGCCAACAGACTACTCATCATCACCGGGATGTGAGTGCAAGCCGGTGATGTCCGAGTCCTAAGAGTCGTGATACAGCAGTCTACCACCTAAGTCACCCTTGATCTGCCAAGGGCGGTTCGGGGTGACTTATCGATAGACGGGGAAGCCTGGTGTCCTGTCGGTCCTCTTTCGAGGGGGTCCCTCTCTCAGGCTGTTTAGGCGGTAGTTCCACCCAAATCGGTGGAGACCGGAGTAGGCCTAACCGGGAGACGGCCCTTCCCCACGGGCGGAGGAGTCTAGGGCTTCAGTTCCAGAGGGGTTGGCTTCAGCCTAGGAGGCGAGAGCCAAGTGATGGCCTGGGTAGGCGACAGAGCAGACTTCTGCCCAGTCAAGATCAGCTGCTGCCACATAAGGCACGGGCGGAGTTTCTGTTGGAGCCTCTCCTCGTCCAAGGAGGATAAGGACCTGTGGCATCGCCTCTTTCTTGAGCGCTTATGGCTCTTCCTTGGTCGTTCGGCCAAGTGGGTCCTGGTCCGAGACAGGGGAGGCCGACTCAGTCGATCAGGAGACACCGGAATCTGTGAGATCAGAGGGTCCGGGAGTAGGTCCTTGATACAGACACCAGCATGCTAGGTCTCCTCATCCGAAAAGACCAGAACCGGACTCCGTTCCAAAGAGTTTTCAGGCACAGCCGGCGACAAGGGGTCGATCAGGTCGAGGATAATCTCGACCTCGTCGGGCCACTTCTTCAGTCCCTTGGCCAGATGGAAGGTCCGAAAAGCAAGCGGCCGAGGATAGGATCTCGACAGAGGTCAAGATCGTGTGCTCTTGGGACTGTGACCTCTCCCGGTCCCAAGAGCGTCTCCTTCGAGACGAAGACAACAGGTCCTTCTCCCTCTTTCTAGAGTGATGAGGAGTGCGAGCCCGAGGGTGCCTCACCCCAAGTGGGGAGAGACTGGCACAACTCCTTGAAGGAGCCCGTAAAAGTAGAGCCTAGGTTCAGCGGGACGAAGAAGCATCGATTGGCCTAAGCGCGAGCTGCTTCCTCCTCGAATGCCTTCATCTATTCCAGCTGTTCGGCGGAGCCCGCAGCCATGGAAACCGCCCACCTAGCCTCCTTCGATTTCACCAGAGTGTTTCTTTTTTCCAGTCTCCCCAGCTTCAAGAGTGTCTTGTGGTTGTCCAGGACACTGGGATGGAAGGTCAAGCAAAAAACGGACGACGAGGTGTCATGCCTGACACCTAGGCAGTAAACGCACATGAGGTGGGGATCATTGCGCAACATCTTCTGGCCGCAGGGGCACCGGCGAAATACTAGGGAAGATTTTTTCTCCATAGTCGATGCGACAAAAGTACACTTGCTAACTTAAACGAGTTTCATTTTTCGGTAAAACTGACAATTTGAAAGCCAGGGCCTACGAAATGCTGAGCATGAGGGAACCTGTATTTTCCAGCGGAAAGGAGGATCTGACGTCATGGGGTGGAGCCAAGGTATATACCACCTGAGTGGGTGGGAGGAGCCAGCTTGAAGACTTCCGGCAAGATTTAAAGTGGAAGGGGACATGCCAAACAAACAGTGTGGATGAACAACAAATCCACGCTCCTAGAATAAAAGTTCCAGTGACAATGATTCTTCATTATCCTCATGAGTTTTTTTTTTTTGTTCTTGTTAAAGGATTGGGTTTATTTATTTACTGTTTTGCCCATCTGTCTGGTTTCGGAATACCATTTATACAAATGTTTTTCTACACAAGCTAGCAAGTATAAGTGTGTGTGGTGGGGGGTTGGCAGGGGCCTTTGGTACTAGTATATTTACAGAAAGATTTTCGACATACTATGACTGGCAGATATTTCTTTCTGACAATTTAGTGACAAGTGAAGCGTTTTTTGAACAAAATATCAATGTTTTATATTAAGCAATAAGCCACGAGGGGGTGTGGCTTATCAGGGGAATTACCACAGCTGGAGTGGTTTGTCCACGAGGCGCAGCAGAGTGGTAAATCCTCGCCAGCTGTGGTAAATTCCCCAATAACCCACATCATCCAAATGGCTTATTGTGATCATACCAAAATTCATCTTTTACTATAATAAAATACAAATATTAAAGAGATTGCTTAGTTTTATTCATTTTCATTGTATTTATTCGTATACTGCAAATATTACAGATTATACTCATCAACAGTCGTTGGTCATCAGAGGATTTAGAACAGTGGTAAACTGCCAGTCTGCCGATTTCATTAGCTGTCCACTTACGTCCATGGTATAAAGTGCGCAGTAATACTACTTATTAAAACATTTCTGGGCTATCATCATGACCATTGATATTTTTTTTGTCACAACCTGACAAATGATTATGGAGAGATACAAATTCATGTTATCCAGGTGCCATGTACACAGACAGTGACATCATATCAACCTGTGAACCAGTATACACCGGGGCAGAGTGCATACTAAGTCATACCGTGAAAAGTTGATGCCATCTGCAAACATTTGGCACTAGCAATATGGAGATACACTTATGTCAACTATCAGTATTAGGATTCGCTATACTCACGTTTAATAAATGAAAGCAGTGTAATTTCGTAATTGAACTGTATATAGCCATAAGTAAAATGGCAGCCAAAGTAAACATTACATTAGAAGAAAACATTTAAATGAGTTTTTCACACTTTATTTTAACTGATGATGACAACACAGACTTTAATAACTCCAGTAAGAAATTTAAAATAAATACAATAGAAAAATATGGAAACAGACATAATTAATAATAAACAGCGGCTTCTCTCATTACAACCATGTAAAAAAATAATTTAACTGTGTTAATACCTTGAAATATATAGTGGTGGTGGCATGCATTACGTAACTGGAAGACAAAAACATAAAAACTATGTGGGGGGGGGGGGAGTACAGTTGCGCAAAAACTTACCACGACAATAGATCTTCGAGAGTATCTCTTGCAGCATGCCATAACGCATGGGAATCTTCTGCCAGAGGCACCTGTTTCCGAAGACTTCTTAGCAGTCATACCTGGGACCGCCCCCCCATGCCCCACATGACCAGGTCTGTGTACTATAAAAGAGAGGGCGGTCCCGATAATCCACAGTTCTTGTTCTCATTAGCAACCTGATCATGATGCCGCCAAGGGAGAAACATATTTAAAAAAATCACGT